>OW028736.1:37647322-38887322 GCA_932294355.1 Aporophyla lueneburgensis
TGCGCCGCGCGCGCCAGCTGCGAGCGCAGCCCGTCGCGCAGCGCGCCCACGTTGAACACGCGCCACAGCTGCAGCGCCTGCGGCCACACGCACACATTCACTCCGTGTACATATCAGCTACTGGGAACGCACACTTAGGCCTATCGAAGGCGCGAATTATTTGTAATAAAAAATATCGTGTAAATAAATACAGGATATCTCCCGGTCTAGCCTGTTTATGAAAAGTACCAGAAACAACGTAAACCTGTGCCTACAGAAAGTATGCATGCATCACCCGCCACACTCTTCAGTACGAGCACGGGACCACGAATTCAAATCAAAACTATTATAATAATTGATGACTGTTTATATTTTTAGACCTATTTAAGACATTTGACATGGTCTCTGTCCCCCATTCTCTTAGCTAAATTAGAAAAGCCCGGAATACGAGGTATTGCACATGATATTTTTAGTGATTACCTTGATAATAGAAATCTACGAGTTAAAATAGATGTATACATCAGTGATGAAAATACAGTTTCTTATGGCGTTCCACAAGGGAGCATCCTGGGCCCCACTCTCTTTCTGTTAAATGACCTCTGTTCAATGTCTCTGCCATTTACTGAAATATTCACCTATGCAGATGTCACCACTGTATTCGTTCGGGGTCCGAACTGATACACCGTAAAGGAAAAACCAGAATACGCATTATGCCAAGTTATGAACTGGCTCACAAATAATCTTTTAACGCTTAACTTATCTAAAACCAGTTATGTGCCTTTTTCTATCACCAAAAATAAAAAACCATCACACGATTTCTCGTTTCGACCACAGGGTAATTGCACATACCAAAAGCTGCATACTGATAGTGGACTGAGGTGGGACAAGCAGATAGAAGTTGTAACCTACAGAACGAGGCGGTTGATCCACATATTTAATTCCCGAGGGAACTCAGCACGCCCCTACTAGGTTATACTGATCTACTTAGCCATATGTAAGTCGGTAATCCAATATTTCACCACTGTGTGGGGAGGTGCTGCCAAAACGCATTTCGTTGGTCTAGAGAGAGCACAGAGAGCGGTCCTGAAAGTGATAACAAAAAAACCACACAGGTACTCTAACAGTACAACTGTACTCGGACTGTAAAATACTAGGAGTTCGTCAGCTCTTTGTGCTTAAATCCATATTGAGGAAAAACCCATCTGTGCCCCAACCCGACTCGAACAGACTCAGTAAAAAGCCTGTTTGTCCTCGTGCCGCTTGTAAACAGCCTGAGTAGTAGACTGTACGAAAGCATTAATACAAAGCTTAGCATTATAGGACTTTCCAGACACAAGGTTAAAAACATTGTTGCTGGCTGGCTCCAGCAATTAGACTATAAAAAGACTGCACACACACACACAAACACAAATACACGCGCACGCGTGCACGCACGCACGCACGCACACGACATACATAAAATGCTACACTTTTGAGGACTGATTCCCAAAATACAAGCCCTGACTTAGTTTGACTATCAGTTTCAGTTTCTAATGTAAACATAATTGAATATTATATATAAAAAAAGCCTCACATTAAAGTAATTAATATCTAACCCAACAGTATAGAGAGAAAACTAAGAAGGTCTGGAATTCTATGCAGGCCATGGAAATGTGTCTGCAAGATGAAAATGTCACTTGAAAAATGAGTATTACCTTGTAGATGGTATGGTTGGCGTGGCACGCGACGATGGCGGAGGTGAGGTTGATGCCGGGCTCGCGCCGCTCCTGAAACACGGCCTGCTCGAAGTCCACCATCTTCTCCACGTCCGCGAACAGCCGGTTGTCGCGCGGCTCTCTGTGCAACACAGCATTCTGACATTGTGAAACCTTCTAGAAATGGCATGATGATGACATTCCCTCGTAAGTATTACTATTCTTCATTTACATAGGCTAGGTTTAAGTTATCAATGTACCAGTATGCATGTTCTCTTGATACTAGAGTGTTTTATAACACTTATTTTGAAATGTTACCGTTCTAATAAAATTACCGAAATAAGTTTCCAACCCATTTCTGGTTTAATGATACAAAACTTAAACGAACCTGTATTACTATAATGTATAAATAAATAAAAAAATTAAGTGATGATCTGAAATACTAAGAACGTTCTCATTCCCAGCTATCTATATATATGAACTTGTACCTGCAAAAAGCTTATTTTTAAGCTATTTCTTCCATTAACCATTATTTGGGGAAATATTCTTACTGTGGCTAAATGTGATACGTTTTGGTGACATTTTATAAATAATAAATAAAATGATTATTACAAATCATTATTATTTTCCCTTATATCGTATCCCACTTCACCAAAACAATATTATAAACGCGAAAGTTTGTATGTATGGATGTATAGATGTATGGATGTTTGTTCCTCTTTCACGCAAAAACTAGTGATCCGATTTAGATGATAGAGATTCCGATTAAATTTGGCACACAGATAGTTTATAACTTGGAGTAACACATTGGGTATTTTTTATCCCGGTAGTGTGCTCCCGCAGGATAATTTCCGACCTCCACGCGGACGAAGCCGCTGGCAAAAGCTAGTTTGAAATAAATCCTTTGACTTTGACCTCCATAACTCAGGTCCGGTACACGGTACCCTTTGATAAGACTGTTTCGTTCGGCTTTCAGTTTCAAAGGCAGAGATGCAAAGGTGATGACTGTTATAATAACATTCGAGTTTTTACGAATATCCGAAAGAACACTTTCAAACATAGTACAGCTTGGCGAGGATTCGAACGACCGGTTCGCACAATGTCACCCTTAGTATTTACTTAGACTGTTTATTTTATTATTGATCTATGTATTTTATATCACCGATTTTTCTGCCAATCGTGGACCGAGTGAAAAATAAAAACTTTTTGCTAAAAATAACAACCGACTACCAGACAAACGTTAAAAAAGTGAAAATTAACTTTAAATTCGGAAGTCGTGGCAAAAACTAAAATACAGACGCAAAGACACCGACTTCCAAAATTAAAATAATTTTTCACTTATTAGTGTTTTTTTTAATCGTTTTTTTTTTAGCAAAAAGTGTACTAACTAACTAGCCAGCGAGTTTGTTCCGCTTGCGATTAATTTGCACTACACTATTGTCCGCTCCACTTAAGGGCCCGGCTCAATCTGTAACACCAAACGTAATTACGTATTACAAACGTAATACCAAAATCATTTGCAATCTGAGCATATTTCCACCATTTTAAGATGATATTCGGCTTTAGACAGTATTTATCTAGGTTATGGTGACGTTTTTTTTAAAAAAAAAACTGAGCTAAAATGAAGTTTGAGCGAATTGCATTTCGCACATTTTTACAACATGAATGACATGTTTTCTTTTTGTTTTTTCTGCATTAAAAACAACAATATCTGTAATAATGTTTTATCCATAACACAGATTATATTATCAAGATACAAAATAACGAAAACCAATTTAAAAATCATTAAGTTTCATTCATAATTTTTGGTATTACGGAACACAGCCAAATTATCATAAATTTTCAATAGCTAGTAGTGCTATCGCGTCTCACAAAAATGTCAATGTGTGCACGGTCGTACGGCTGGCAGTAGGTGTGTTGTGTACCGCTCGGACATGCATTCACACTAGCGCAACATGCATTTTGGGCGTACTTTTATTTGTTTATTCAATTGTATTGTGATATTTCTGACATTATTATTGACCTATGCTATGGAACTTGGATTTTGATTTTTCTTCTGATTTGTTATCGAGTACAGAGACTGAATAACTGATGAGAATGTAGAGCATTCTGACGAAGTTTGCTTTTTTTTTTGTTGGATGGGAAATCATCAAATTACTTCTCCCGTTCTGGGCGGAGCGGGAGGGCGTGTCAGACTTTTACTGACTAAAACCCACCCATATTCCATCAGTTGCCCATATGCCAGGGCCACAGTAACTCTTTCGAACGAATCTCGCGATCCTGGCAGGAACTTTGCTTTGTTTACGGACCTGGATTTATTGTTTACGATTCGGTTTGGCTGCCAACATGGACTCCGAACGTTGATGTGTCTCACAGTAAGTACCTATTAGCCAATGATATATTATAATAAGTTACCTGTCTAATATTTTCTTGGCTACTAATTGTTTACTTACATATTTTTAAACTCAGCCCAATGAAATAAAGATATTTTTTGTGGTTCGAGTTTAATAGTAGTAAGTACCTAACTAAGTATATTTTGTATAAGTTAGTATTTACCTACCTATCTAGGTATAGGTTAATTATGTTATTTTATTTTATTTTTATTTTATTATCTTAAGAAAACTTACAGCTAGGTTATAATTAGGATAACAATAGTGAAAGAAGGCCAATTACAAGTTTTCACTGATAAAATTGGTATAGAACAAGAGACAGTAGACAAGTTAAATGAAAGTAAGAAATAAAAGAACTTGGAACGAATAAAAGTATAACATAAAAAGTGTCAGTGATCTTCAAAAAAGCGGTTGCATAGTGTTTTTTTAAGTTTACTGACACTGGTGGTGAATAAATCAGGATCATCAATACTCTGACACATCGAGTTGTATGCTCTGCTAGCTCTTATCATATAACAGTTTTGTCTGTAGATACATCGTACAGAGGGAACATGCAGAGGTCGATGATTCCTAAAGGAAAATGATGGAACTCGTAGCCCAATTTTGCTAAGAAGTTCAGAACAATCGATTGAACCATTCGCTATTTTAAACAAAAATGCCATGTCAGAAATTTTTCTCCGCTCGATTAGTGGAAGAATGTGAAACTTCCTGCAGCGACTGTGATAATTAGGTAAATAGATTTTAGATCTATATTGAATGTACCTTAAAAACTTCCTTTGAATACCTTCAATGCGATCGACGTAAGTAACAAAAATAGGATTCCATACTGGTGAACAATATTCGAGATGACTGCGCACAAAAGCACAATAAAGGATTTTTAGTGTTTTTATATTTTTAAAATCGGCTGATATTCTCAAGATGAAACCTAGTGCCTTAAAAGCTTTTTTAATAATATTATCGATGTGTGTGTCAAAAAGAAGTTTCGAGTCAAAAGTTACGCCTAAATCTCTAATCGTATTAACTCTGGATATCGAAGTGTTGGATAACTTGTAATCATAAAGAATAGGTTTAGGTTTGCGAGTGAACGTACATATGTAACATTTCGAGATATTTAAATCTAAACGGTTGGCCACACAGTACTCTTGGAATCTGTCCAGATCAAGTTGAAGATGTTCAGCATCTTCCTCAGTTCTAACTTCACTTAGAATCTTCATGTCATCCGCAAACAAAAGAACTTTTGAGTTCCAAAAACATGAAGAGACGTCGTTGATGAAGATGTTGAAAATCAAGGGCCCCAGTAGCGATCCCTGAGGAATCCCTGAGGGGATAAACATAGTTCTGGATGTGTATCCATTCAGTACAACCGTTTGACATCTGTTGGCTACGTATGACGAGAACCACCTGAAAAGATTTCCACTGATACCTATAGCCGATAGCTTACGCAAGAGTATAGCGTGATCCAGGCGATCAAAACACTTGCTATAATCAGTGTAAATTACGTCTACCTGTGTGCGACGGGACATACATTCAGTCAAGTAATCACTGCATAGAATGAGATTGGTGGTTGTGGATCGACCTCGTAGGAAACCGTGTTGGCGGTCACTAATACTTAGCATAAGAGTAGCATATAGCTGCTTGTATATTATTTTTTCGAGGATTTTAGCAAATAGACAAAGTTTGGAGATCGGTCTATAGTTTTCCACGTTGTCTCTAGGCCCTTTTTTATGAATCGGGGTAATCAACGCTGACTTCCAGATTGCAGGTACCTCACCCACAACTAGGGATCGCCTGAACAAAAGAGAAAGAGGGGTAGTCAGACTTTTCGCACAGTTGAGTATAAAAACAGGCGGAATATTATCTGGTCCTGCAGATTTTGTCAAGTCGACTCCTTTTAGTAGTTTAAATACCTCCAACTCACTAACTTCGACCGAGTGTATGTCAGAAATAACATCGCCCAAATGCGTGCTAGAACCCTGCGCGCGCTCAGTAGTAAAGTCGTTGGTGCTATTATGCGAATTGAGAAAGTTCGAGTAAAAATAGTCACCAAACATGTTGCAGATATCCTCTCCGTTACTTGAAGTGCAATTTTTATATTTAAGTAAGGAGGGATACGAATTAGTTTGGTTTTTAGATTTGACATATGACCAAAACGCTTTGGGGGTCTTAAATATGCCTTCTTCAATTTTTTTTATATAGCAGCTAAACATTTCACTTTCTAATAATTTCGCACGTTGTCGGAGTAAGACAAAGGACTCGTGATCGTACTGGTTTCCGTACTTCTTGAATTTAGCGTGGTGCTTAGCTTTTTCTCTTAGAGTTTTTATTAGAGGCAGCTTGTACCAGAGAGGATATCTACTGGATGGGACGACCGTCTTAACTGGTACAAAAGAATCTCGCAAATCACTGAGCGTGTCGTAGAAAAAAGATACAGCATCCTCGAGCGTTCTCGTGCTAATTTCGCTGTACCAGTCGATCCGGCTAAGCCGCTGATTAATGGCCGTGTAATCGGCCGACCCATATAAGAACTTAATCCGAGAAAGTGCAGGAAGAGTATGAAGTTCCACGAAATCGGCAGACACACAGAGAGCTTTGTGATGTGAGTCTTCCGGCACCAGGGGATTACCACAACTCGTTACTGAGACCTCGCTGTTAGACAAAACTAGGTCTAGTATTTTGTTGTTAGCATTTACATGCGAATTGTATTGCGAGAAATTACAGACGGTGAAATTATCAAAGACATTGACCTGAACATGACCTTGGATATTACTAGGCCGAACAGACTGACCGTCATCATCTGGATTCCAGATTATGTTTGGAAGGTTAAAATCTCCAAGAACTAAAAATTTATCAGCCGGATGCTTCTGAACAATGTCTGTTAGGTTATTAGAAAAAATAGTTAACTGACCTGCCTGGGAGTGGCCAAACTTCTGATCACAGATGTACACTACACATAAATGCATTTTGTATGATACACGCGGTCTTTTCCTATGAAGGGTGATAGTGACCCATAAGTCTTCAGCAGACGAGAACCATTCACTGCGTAGATCACTGACAATTTCCCGTCGCACTGCAATAAGCACACCACCCCCCAAAGTTTGCTTTGTACTGGAGTAATTTCTGTCGCGCCTCCACACTATGTAACGGTCGTCAAACAATTCGCGGTCATTAATACCTTCAATAAGCCAAGTCTCAGTTAAGCAGATAATATCATAAAAAATAACACACACATTTCGATAAAATACTGACGTTTTTGTACGCAATCCCCGAACATTTTGATAAAATACACTAATAGGTGGCATCGCAATGAGAAATATAACGCATTAGAATTTCAATAGAAATTGTTAAGTGAGGTATGTACATTCGGTTTAAAGCAATAAAATAAATACATTACGAAAAACGAGCGAGATCAAAATGATCAACCTAATATAAGCCCTAATTACAAGTAAATAAGATTCAATAGAGTAATAGCCATGGTCAACATCGAGCGATAAGAGAACAAAAGGACAGCGGCGAAGGAATGTGCACAAAAAATCAGAACCAGTGGTTCTCAAACCATTAACATAATGAGTGCGATTATACAGGTAAAACATAGAATAACGCTGACATACCACTTTTACCTGAGAAACTTTTTTAGGTCCTGTTCCGTCTTTATGTGATGAGTTGGGGAGGTCGTATTTTTCTTTATGAGGATTTTGCAACCAACTACCCAAGTGTATAAAAAACCTCGTTCCTTAGCCAGTTTTTTTGTTTTGTTTAAAAGCATTTTGTTCTCAAATGTCAGGTGATCGTTCACATAGATGACACTGTCAGACTGTAGACCCAGCTTGCTCGCAGTTATAGATGATCCAAGTTTCTTTGCTGCAGCCACGAAATAATTTTTCAGGTATCTATTATGAACTGAGCAAATAATGTTTTTATTATGTTCGTTGTTTCGCATTGGTACTCTCGCAATGAAGTTTATCTGCTCTTTCGGGATGCTGCACCCAATTAAATCTCCGATCATACCAACAATTGCAAACAAATTTTCTGAGTTCGTTGCTGGAACACCCTTAATTTCTAGATTGTTCATTCTAGATCTTTGCTCAGTTTCACGATGTAGATCTTCTATTTTGGAGCATCGATCATGTAGCACTGCCATCTGGTCTTTGGTCTTCTTAAAGCCGTCCACTTCACTCTCCAACCCCGACACTTTTGTGGCTAATGTTATGACTACGTTAATGTAATAAGTTCGTTAATTATGTTATGACTTAACACACGTTCCCACGGACGTAATAAAATCGCGGTTGGTTATTTTCGTGCACTGGGTCTTCAAGGTACTGCTCAGCGCCAAGAGGTGAAAATCCAACTGTGCTTCGACGTGCTGAGACGTCACCCGCGCTGCACTCTGTTGTATTCTCAATGGTCGGTTCAACACCGACAGTTGCAAATGCGATCTTATTACGTCCGTGGGAACGTGAGTTTCACCATAATTAACGTAGTTTTAATTTCTGGGATAAACAATTGCCAGTATAGAAAATAACAGAAATCGATTCTGTAAACGATTCTGAACAATTTATTATCATAATGTTCATTTATTGTGTTACACACACTATTTAAACCTACTTCTACTATCCTTCACCAGTTTTTATTTATTTGTTGGTATGTTGGCATAGCTAGCTGACATATGGCGAATACATAATCAGTCTATAACGTTCCCACTGCTGGGATCCAAGCCTCCTTTCTGAGAGGGAATGGGCCGTAATCTACCACGCGGGCCCAGTGCGGATTAGTAGATGTCTGATGTCTTCAATTTTTTAATTCTAAGACATGCCGGTTTCCTCACGATGTTTTTCTTCACCGGTGCGAGAGCAATGTTGATGAAATTATTTATACAAAGTAAAGCACGTCCCTGGGTTCGAACCCGCTACCTATAACTCGTAAGTCGGGGCTATTACCACTGGGCCACCACTGCTCTTGCAGATATGGTAAATAATGTATTGTAATATTCTGTGCCTTGTAATTACTTTGCCTACCTACTATTGTATAGAATCAAGTTTATGTAACTAAACAGACAGCTGCACAGTGTTTTAAGAACTTTTCCCGAAACGGCGAGTTTTCGAGAAAAAAAAAGAAAAACTAAAAACCAAAAAACTCGTATAAATCTGGATCTAACAAAGTTGCGAGGTTCATTAATGGACTAAAATACTCGGCATAAGATACGCCATGAATGTATCTAACATCATTATTTCGTGTCATGCTTAGTTTAAGCGTAATTATTTTTTTTTTGTTAGTATCCGGATGGAAAAATTACGATTTTCAAAAAACTATAACTCAAAAACTAGACTTGGTAGCTCAGTCGGGACACAAAATCTTGCATTTAAATGATTATTTCTGTCAGCTTTTTCAATAAAAATGGGATGTCCGACGATCGGGCTTCTTAAAACACTGTGTGCTGCTGGGGAGTTTGTTGCGCCGTTTCTTCTCAGATAAAGCACTAGGAATTGGTGACGGGCGGGCGGTTTGTAGGACTATTTTATGTAATTTTCACGTTCGAAAAGTGCTGATTCTAAACCTAGCTTAGCTTAGGAGAGTAACGTGTACATTAAAAATAAATGTTAATTAAAAGTCTTTGTCTTTTATTTATCCTCTTTTATATCTGCACATCGCGTAAATATGTATAAATTATTGGAATATTTTCTGTTACTAATATTGTGCGTAACACTTTTAGTGACTTGTATTCATTATTTGTAAGTAGGTAGCTTTTGCGGGTGACTTCGCCCACATGGAGGTTAGAAAATACATCTAAACCTTCCTCATAAATCACTCCTCTATCTATTGGTGAAAACCGCATGAAAATCCGTTGAACATTTTTTGAGTTCTTCGCAAGTAGGCAGACAGACGCGGCGGGGGACTTTGTTTTATAATAAAACTAAATAAATAAATAATATGTAGTGATAACAATTTTTAAAATGAGTAAAAAGAATACTTACTTCATAAATATGACGGTTGGACTCACAACGTTCATGTATCAATTTATAGAAGACAACAAACAACATAATTATACATAGGTTTACAAGTACCAAGTTAGGAATGGTAGGTATGTAAGACTGTACAAAAGGCCTAGATCTCGAGATATTGTAATAATTTGAGATACCGACATTGTAAAGAAATTTCCACAAAACGCATTACTAGTCAGTACATTTACTAACGATCCCCCAGAGTAGTCAACAAAAATAAAGCAAATAACGAACATACCTAATTACTAGTAAATAAAAATGCCTGGAGTCGTTATGAATAAAGGGTAGGTACAACTACTCACTCACACACGGCTGCATACCGCGCCTTCGTCATCGTTGGCCTTCTATTGTCAAACAGAGATAGCAATATTCCGACCGAATTTTGCCTTTGCGTTGGCTCGTGGTTTGCGAGTGTAGGCGCCACGTTCTTAACCATTCGGTCTGTTTCTAATTGATATTTGTTACAGTTTGAGGGTGATATGTAGGTACAAAATGCGAATGAGATAACGACTAATAGAGAAGTGTGGAGAAAAAGACATGTTGCGCCGACCCCAAGTAAATTGGAATAAGGGCAGGAGACTGAATGAATGTAGGTACGAAACGCAGCACATGTCGAGCGTGTATGACGCGCGTACTCACGTGAGCGGGTCGCACACGAAGCGCGTGGCGCCCAGCCCCAGTGTGTATGATGTAGTGCGTACTCACGTGAGCGGGTCGCACACGAAGCGCGTGGCGCCCAGCCCCAGTGTGTATGATGTAGTGCGTACTCACGTGAGCGGGTCGCACACGAAGCGCGTGGCGCCCAGCCCCAGTGTGTATGATGTAGTGCGTACTCACGTGAGCGGGTCGCACACGAAGCGCGTGGCGCCCAGCCCCAGTGTGTATGATGTAGTGCGTACTCACGTGAGCGGGTCGCACACGAAGCGCGTGGCGCCCAGCCCCAGTGTGTATGATGTAGTGCGTACTCACGTGAGCGGGTCGCACACGAAGCGCGTGGCGCCCAGCCCCAGTGTGTATGATGTAGTGCGTACTCACGTGAGCGGGTCGCACACGAAGCGCGTGGCGCCCAGCCCCAGTGTGTATGATGTAGTGCGTACTCACGTGAGCGGGTCGCACACGAAGCGCGTGGCGCCCAGCCCCAGTGTGTATGATGTAGTGCGTACTCACGTGAGCGGGTCGCACACGAAGCGCGTGGCGCCCAGCCCCAGTGTGTATGATGTAGTGCGTACTCACGTGAGCGGGTCGCACACGAAGCGCGTGGCGCCCAGCCCCAGTGTGTATGATGTAGTGCGTACTCACGTGAGCGGGTCGCACACGAAGCGCGTGGCGCCCAGCCCCAGTGTGTATGATGTAGTGCGTACTCACGTGAGCGGGTCGCACACGAAGCGCGTGGCGCCCAGCCCCAGTGTGTATGATGTAGTGCGTACTCACGTGAGCGGGTCGCACACGAAGCGCGTGGCGCCCAGCCCCAGTGTGTATGATGTAGTGCGTACTCACGTGAGCGGGTCGCACACGAAGCGCGTGGCGCCCAGCCCCAGTGTGTATGATGTAGTGCGTACTCACGTGAGCGGGTCGCACACGAAGCGCGTGGCGCCCAGCCCCAGTGTGTATGATGTAGTGCGTACTCACGTGAGCGGGTCGCACACGAAGCGCGTGGCGCCCAGCCCCAGTGTGTATGATGTAGTGCGTACTCACGTGAGCGGGTCGCACACGAAGCGCGTGGCGCCCAGCCCCAGTGTGTATGATGTAGTGCGTACTCACGTGAGCGGGTCGCACACGAAGCGCGTGGCGCCCAGCCCCAGTGTGTATGATGTAGTGCGTACTCACGTGAGCGGGTCGCACACGAAGCGCGTGGCGCCCAGCCCCAGTGTGTATGATGTAGTGCGTACTCACGTGAGCGGGTCGCACACGAAGCGCGTGGCGCCCAGCCCCAGTGTGTATGATGTAGTGCGTACTCACGTGAGCGGGTCGCACACGAAGCGCGTGGCGCCCAGCCCCAGTGTGTATGATGTAGTGCGTACTCACGTGAGCGGGTCGCACACGAAGCGCGTGGCGCCCAGCCCCAGTGTGTATGATGTAGTGCGTACTCACGTGAGCGGGTCGCACACGAAGCGCGTGGCGCCCAGCCCCAGTGTGTATGATGTAGTGCGTACTCACGTGAGCGGGTCGCACACGAAGCGCGTGGCGCCCAGCCCCAGTGTGTATGATGTAGTGCGTACTCACGTGAGCGGGTCGCACACGAAGCGCGTGGCGCCCAGCCCCAGTGTGTATGATGTAGTGCGTACTCACGTGAGCGGGTCGCACACGAAGCGCGTGGCGCCCAGCCCCAGTGTGTATGATGTAGTGCGTACTCACGTGAGCGGGTCGCACACGAAGCGCGTGGCGCCCAGCCCCAGTGTGTATGATGTAGTGCGTACTCACGTGAGCGGGTCGCACACGAAGCGCGTGGCACCCAGCCCCAGTGTGTATGATGTAGTGCGTACTCACGTGAGCGGGTCGCACACGAAGCGCGTGGCGCCCAGCCCCAGTGTGTATGATGTAGTGCGTACTCACGTGAGCGGGTCGCACACGAAGCGCGTGGCGCCCAGCCCCAGTGTGTATGATGTAGTGCGTACTCACGTGAGCGGGTCGCACACGAAGCGCGTGGCGCCCAGCCCCAGTGTGTATGATGTAGTGTGTACTCACGTGAGCGGGTCGCACACGAAGCGCGTGGCGCCCAGCCCCAGTGTGTATGATGTAGTGCGTACTCACGTGAGCGGGTCGCACACGAAGCGCGTGGCGCCCAGCCCCAGTGTGTATGATGTAGTGCGTACTCACGTGAGCGGGTCGCACACGAAGCGCGTGGCGCCCAGCCCCAGTGTGTATGATGTAGTGCGTACTCACGTGAGCGGGTCGCACACGAAGCGCGTGGCGC
Organism: Aporophyla lueneburgensis; assembly: GCA_932294355.1. NCBI lineage: Eukaryota > Metazoa > Arthropoda > Insecta > Lepidoptera > Noctuidae > Aporophyla > Aporophyla lueneburgensis. The sequence goes on from OW028736.1 coordinate 37,660,296, forward strand.
CCAGCCCCAGTGTGTATGATGTAGTGCGTACTCACGTGAGCGGGTCGCACACGAAGCGCGTGGCGCCCAGCCCCAGTGTGTATGATGTAGTGCGTACTCACGTGAGCGGGTCGCACACGAAGCGCGTGGCGCCCAGCCCCAGTGTGTATGATGTAGTGCGTACTCACGTGAGCGGGTCGCACACGAAGCGCGTGGCGCCCAGCCCCAGTGTGTATGATGTAGTGCGTACTCACGTGAGCGGGTCGCACACGAAGCGCGTGGCGCCCAGCCCCAGTGTGTATGATGTAGTGCGTACTCACGTGAGCGGGTCGCACACGAAGCGCGTGGCGCCCAGCCCCAGTGTGTATGATGTAGTGCGTACTCACGTGAGCGGGTCGCACACGAAGCGCGTGGCGCCCAGCCCCAGTGTGTATGATGTAGTGCGTACTCACGTGAGCGGGTCGCACACGAAGCGCGTGGCGCCCAGCCCCAGTGTGTATGATGTAGTGCGTACTCACGTGAGCGGGTCGCACACGAAGCGCGTGGCGCCCAGCCCCACCGCGAAGTGCGCCAGCATCACCAGCGTCACCACGCTGCCCAGGAACAATATCAGCCCGATACCGCTGTTCACAACAAACCGGAAATATTTATTTCATGACATCGGCCTCTAATTGGCAAAAGAAACTACACTTCTTATAAGAAAATCGAAACGGTATTGCAAATATTATTTAGGTGGAATTTAAATAAAAAAGAGATATTATGAAAAATACGCCAATAAATAGCTGGCAGTTTTGTCTCCACATTGGTGTAAGTACCACAATTCCAAATTTGAATTAAAATTTTCGAATTTTCATCCAATAAATGAATGTAGACATTGTTTTCAATCAATTTTAATTTTAAACATTTATATTCGTTTAACGATACCTTGTAATATCCGTAATTAACTGGCATTACTGATTTCGTTTTTCTTAATGTAAAATAATACATAAACTTATACAAAACCAAACTTCAGAGGTGTTTCGATTTTTTTGATGAGAAGTTAATTATAACATTAAATTTTATTTTCCAAAAGTAACGAAACTTGTTAATATCTAATAATGAAATTTAAAAAATAATAGTTTGTTAACAGATTTTATCTTAAATTCAAACAAGCCTGTTACTTTTGTCATGGGTCAAGATACAATGTTGCCGACTGTAGGTGGAGACTCCATGGTAGCCCGCCAAATTCTAATTTTCTTACCTATTTGCCAATTTGCAGGTCACATGTTGATTAAAATATGATTCGCACACAATTTATAATTATTAAATAAAATCGTCAATACAAAATATAAGTTGATTTACAACAATTCCTTGTTGCAGCAGTCGCTGGCGCCGTACGCGTCGGGCCGCTTGTGATCTGTACACACACACACACACACACGTACCACAGCAGACAGTGCGAGCCGGTGCCCTTGTTGCAGCAGTCGCTGGCGCCGTACGCGTCGGGCCGCTTGTGATCTGTACACACACACACACACGTACCACAGCAGACAGTGCGAGCCGGTGCCCTTGTTGCAGCAGTCGCTGGCGCCGTACGCGTCGGGCCGCTTGTGATCTGTACACACACACACACACGTACCACAGCAGACAGTGCGAGCCGGTGCCCTTGTTGCAGCAGTCGCTGGCGCCGTACGCGTCGGGCCGCTTGTGATCTGTACACACACACACACACGTACCACAGCAGACAGTGCGAGCCGGTGCCCTTGTTGCAGCAGTCGCTGGCGCCGTACGCGTCGGGCCGCTTGTGATCTGTACACACACACACACACGTACCACAGCAGACAGTGCGAGCCGGTGCCCTTGTTGCAGCAGTCGCTGGCGCCGTACGCGTCGGGCCGCTTGTGATCTGTACACACACACACACACACGTACCACAGCAGACAGTGCGAGCCGGTGCCCTTGTTGCAGCAGTCGCTGGCGCCGTACGCGTCGGGCCGCTTGTGATCTGTACACACACACACACACACGTACCACAGCAGACAGTGCGAGCCGGTGCCCTTGTTGCAGCAGTCGCTGGCGCCGTACGCGTCGGGCCGCTTGTGATCTGTACACACACACACACACACGTACCACAGCAGACAGTGCGAGCCGGTGCCCTTGTTGCAGCAGTCGCTGGCGCCGTACGCGTCGGGCCGCTTGTGATCTGTACACACACACACACACGTACCACAGCAGACAGTGCGAGCCGGTGCCCTTGTTGCAGCAGTCGCTGGCGCCGTACGCGTCGGGCCGCTTGTGATCTGTACACACACACACACACGTACCACAGCAGACAGTGCGAGCCGGTGCCCTTGTTGCAGCAGTCGCTGGCGCCGTACGCGTCGGGCCGCTTGTGATCTGTACACACACACACACACACACGTACCACAGCAGACAGTGCGAGCCGGTGCCCTTGTTGCAGCAGTCGCTGGCGCCGTACGCGTCGGGCCGCTTGTGATCTGTACACACACACACACGTACCACAGCAGACAGTGCGAGCCGGTGCCCTTGTTGCAGCAGTCGCTGGCGCCGTACGCGTCGGGCCGCTTGTGATCTGTACACACACACACACACGTACCACAGCAGACAGTGCGAGCCGGTGCCCTTGTTGCAGCAGTCGCTGGCGCCGTACGCGTCGGGCCGCTTGTGATCTGTACACACACACACACACGTACCACAGCAGACAGTGCGAGCCGGTGCCCTTGTTGCAGCAGTCGCTGGCGCCGTACGCGTCGGGCCGCTTGCCGCACACGCCGCACAGCAGCCCCAGCGCCAACACACACGTGATCTGTACACACACACAAACTTAGCACGCCACGCACGTGCACCGCCTTCTTTTTAAGCGAAGATAAGAACACGTGCGTAGCGCGTCTATACGCAACAATGAAATGGTGCGCTATGTCCACGCGTGCAATTGAGCTCTTGAGTTAGACCGTGAGGTAAAAATCAAAATCATTTATTCGCGTAAATAAGGTACAGAAGGTTGGTAATATATGAATTTGTTCTCTTATTCTGCCTTTAATTTCTGCGTGCAAATATAAGCTAAAATTACACATTTCTTATTAATTTATATTAAATTATAAATCACAATCATGCAGTCATTAAGTAGATAATCCCATTAAAATTGTATTACTGAATTAAATAAATGTCAACATAATAATAAAAGAATGATAAAAGTAATAATCATAAATGTCAATCATAATCATTTCAATAATGTGAGAGATTCGTGTAAAATTGTATTACTGAATTAAATAAATGTCACCATAATAATAAAAGAATGATAAAAGTAATAATCATAATTGTCAATCATAATCATTTCAATAATGTGAGATATTCGTGTAGTAGAGCTCAGTGTTTTCTATTCTTTAAGTAATAACCCGAAGTCTTGATGTACCCGGTCGCAGCCGACAGGCTCGCTCTTTACATGAACGAATGAACAGCATAGTTAACACGTTAAACGCCATGGGGGACAACACATGGGCCTCACTTGCAGTGGCGCAGGTAACTAATAAGCCGATTCCTGTCGGCTTCCCTTAGGAAATTATGAGACTCAGTAGTTCTCAGCAGTGTTTAATAATCACACTAAATGTATTTAATCTTACACCATAAAATTAAAGTATTACAAAACCCCAACCTACATAAAAAAATTGTCTTTACTGAATCTCCCGCGCCACCGCGCGCAAACATTTTGCTCCAGTATAACTCGGTGTCCACCCCGGCTTATGAACACATCAATTTCTATACAAAATAATCTCGTCATGACGTCACTTCAGGTCACGTGACACGCATTTTTTTGAGGCAATAGGAAGCCGGAAAAAGTCTAATTAACGTGAACGTGTTGTAGGAGTATCAGTCCATTCGCTGAATTTCGTAAGCATTCGGGTCGCGTCGGGTGGACGCCGGGGGGAAGGGGGAAGCTCGCTCGACGATCGGACAATAATTTTGTCATTTTAAATGTTTGTTGACCATTGACGTAAATAGAATTATAACCTTTTATTTTGTTGATACGTGTAGTTAATTAGCATATTTTTCGCTGTATTCATATAAGTTATTAGTGTAGTATTAGTGTAACAATTAGAATTTGATAATTGAGAGATTGTTGTGAAATTGTGCGTTCGCAATTAGGAATTTGTGGTAAGTCGATAGATTAGCAAGCGGCGGCATTAATAGTTTTAGATTGTTGTGTGACAGATTATTTGCTTCGTGAGGAAACATGCTTTTCAAGGTTAAGTTTTGAAAATAAGAAACACATAATCAGGCTAGGTCGTGCTCGACCAGATATGACTATAAACTACAAACTACGCGATGGGTTTTTCAAACATTTTAATGTTTCCCTTTACGATATCAATGGCTGACTGGCAGTTGTAAATTGAATAAGATGTTTTGTTTTCCATGTTTACTTTTCTCAGATTCTAGTAGTTTATGGAATAAAGAGGGTTTTACAGATATTAATAATCTGACGAATTCATCAAAAAACATGTGCACACTGAAAAGCATATTCGTAGCTGTTTAGATTTACATGACTTCGGGAATAGTAGGATAGAACCATTTTTCACTAATTCGCATGAAGCTCATAATAGGAAAGTAGCTCAAAATAGGAATTTAATGAAACGGTTTATTGACACCGTTATTTTGTTAGGTAAACAAGAAGTAGCTTTTCGCGGCCACGATGAACGTCCGAATTCTGATAACCGCGGTAACTACATTGAAACCTTGTTATATCTGAGCAAGTATGACACCGTAATGGACTCATATTTGGAACTATTTTATTCAGTTCAGAACCCCGCGTTTTCTGGTCTCACTAGTGATATTTAAAATGATTTAATACATAGTATTGCATCCGTTTTACGAGACCACATTAGAATCGAGATAGACAAAGCTCAATTTATAACGACTAAATACAGAATTAGACACTAGAACTATGTATCGGCGTCTTTTCATTGAAATAATAGACAATGTTAAGACGTAAATACAACACAGGTACCAATCACTTTCTAAAATGAGTTTTCTTAATTTACTTAATAAATCTAAGTATAGTTTTTATAGTAGATCATTTCCAGATGAAATAACTATCTTCTTTGCTATTAAAATTTCCGCAAATATTTGCGTTCACTGCTTTAAAGAACGAGTTGAAAGTCTTATACACAACTCGTCTTTGAACAAACTAGATGTTTACGAGCTTTATCTCAATTTTCAAAATTCACTATTGTGTGACACTTTTCCACAAATTACAACATTATCTATACTAATATTATAAAGCTGAAGAGTTTGTTTGTTTGTTTGATTGAACGCGCTAATCTCAGGAACTACTGGTCTGAATTGAAAAATTCTTTTTGTGTTGGGTAGCCTATTTATCGAGGAAGGCTATAGGCTATATAACATCACGCTAAAACCAAGAGGAGCAGTAATAAAAATGTTGCAAAAACTGGGAAAATCGCACGGGTAGGCGATTCGACGCCACGGGAAAGGTCGGGGGCACAAGAAATTTAACGCGGACGAAGTCGCGGGCAAAAGCTAGTGTAGTATATTTTTGACACTTCCCGTTACAGTGGCATCCGCGGAGAGGTCATTTTCAGCTTTGAAGCGAATTCATACGTACATGCGTAATTCTCAGAAACAAGAAAGATTATCTGATCTAGCCATTTTTTCTATAGAAAAACATTTATTGCTAAAATTTAAGAATCATCCTGGCTTTTATAATGTCTTAGCGCACTTTGTACGAAAGAATAGACGAATAGTTTTAGAGTATAAGTAGTATTATAAGTAGAATAATTCAGTAGTCTTGTAGTTAAGTAATTTTTTCTAGTAGACATCATACGTCAACGTCATCACACTGATCACACCACAAACCATTTTTATTATACTTGCAAGACACTGTTTCAATCTGTCAGAGCTTACGTATAGTAAATGTGGACTGAAGACATCTGCTTATAGAAGACTGAAGCCAGGAAGTCAGTCACAGATTTTAAGTAACTAATGCTTTCCTAAGCCGGACGTGGCGAACGTAGTCCACGTTCGCCACGTCCGGCTTAGGCAAGCATTTTTTTGCTCCGGCTTACCTCTCCAATAAAATTACCCTTTGCCACTGCTCACTTGTTAAGTCAAAGGAGTCAAATGAAAAAGTCTTGTCCTGTTATTAAATGACATATTTTTCTTAGTCATTTTCTTTAGTACAATCTTTTTGTCTGCAGTGCTATGGGGGTCGCGTCAAATACATCGCTATCTGTGCCCGATAGCTCAACAGATACTTAAAATCGCCTCTGACTGACGGTTACATGTTGTCCCTCGCGGCCACAACGTAACTATTGTATTTCGACCACGTAGTGTCCCCCATGGACCAATCAGAAAGACTGAAAATTAAAGCGGCGTTCCACGTGTTAAACATAACTGAGGAGATTGGGAGCATTCCTGCCCAACCGTCCTGGGAGCACAGGAGTGAGTGAGTGAGTGAGTGAGTGAGTGAGTGAGTGAGTGAGTGAGTGAGTGAGTGAGTGAGTGAGAGAGTGAGAGAGTGAGAGAGTGAGAGAGTGAGTGAGTGAGTGAGTAAGTGAGAGAGTGCGTGAATGCATGTCGTACCAGCAGCAGCGAGCAGGTGGCGGCGAGGGAGGCGTAGCGGCGGTAGCCGCCGTACTGCTGGTACATGTCGTGGTACTCGTCCACGTACTTCTCGTACTCCACCAACTTCTCGGTGGCGTTGTTGACTATATCCGTAACCTTGCTCGCCAACAGCTTCAGTTTCTCACCTGCGCCCAACAATAAATTCGGTTAAGAGTCGTCTCGCCGAGCGCGACGCTGTAACCACCAACAGTTACAGAAAGCCCGGCTCCATACATCGAGCGATAACGCACACACACATACACACGGCTAAGCGCCTACGTCCGGCCTGTTAGCATTTGCATAGCGTTTATGTGTGCGTGCATCTGTTTTCGCTCGTGGTATTTTCTATATCTATAAACAAGTATGCCCTTATTTCTTCTCAACTACACAATGGTTTTTCATGCGGTTTCCCCATCATTAAGAGACTTAATTCTGGAAGGTTAATATATATACAGAGTGTTTAGCGCATGGGCCGACAACATTTTTTTGGGGAATGGGTCATGTGCTCTGTCACTCATAGACCCATGTCCTAAGTGTCACTCATAGATAAGACCCCTAAGTGTCGCTGTTTCTCATAGATTTGTTTTTTTTTTTTAAGAGTTTGAAAGCTTGTCAAGTATTGTTTTGCTATCTCTGCTAAGAATTTATATATTAGGTATTTACCTATGAAATTGCCGTTCTGCAGTACTGGCCATTTCAAATCAAAATAATTTTTGTTTGTCTAAGAATTCTAATTTCAAATTAATTTTATTTTAAAAACATGGAACTCTTTTTCCAAAAGTAGTCATTTGTTTATTGATTAGTGTTACATTTTCATCGCATTTCAATCTTTTTCGTCATCATGGATACGTTAAAAATTCGAGTAATTATGGAATATGAGTACCGTCGTGGCAGCAACGCGGCACAAGCGGCACGCAACATCAACGACGTTTACGGAGCTAACACTACAAACCAACGCACCACCTGTTATTGGTTTGTTCGCTTCCGTTCTGGAAATTTCGACCTGAAAAATGAACCTCGCGGTTGTCCGAAGACTTTGGTCGACAATGACGAATTAAAGGCGATTGTGGAAGCTGATGATACACAATCTACGGCTGAATTAGCAGCAGCTCTCGACGTTAGCGTCAAAACAATATTGGTCCATTTGCGTCAAATTGGCAAGGTAAAAAAGCTTGACAAATGGGTGCCCCACGAACTCAATGATCGCCAGCGCGAAGTACGCGTCGAGACGTGCCTTGCACTGCTCAACAGACACAAATGAAGGAATTTTGAACCATATTGTTACCTGCGATGAAAAATGGATTCTGTTTGATAACCGCAAGCACTCAGCAAGTTGTTTGGATCCTGGTTCAGCACCTAAACAATGCCCTAAACGAAAACTTACCCCTAGAAAAGTGATGGTCACTGTTTGGTGGTCTAGCGCCGGTGTGATTCATCACAGCTTCAGCACATCATGCTTACCAAACGGGGTGAGCATTACTGCAGATGTGTACTGTGAAGAACTGAACTCAATGATGGAGAAGCTGGCACATCTCCAACCAGCATTGGTCAATCGCTCGTCTCCGCTGCTCCTGCACGACAACGCGCGACCTCATACTGCACAGCAGACGGTCACCAAGTTGCAAGAACTGGGGTTGGAAGCTCTCCGTCATACAGGGCGTATGACGGAGAGCTTCCAACCCCAGTTCTTGCAACTCACCAGACCTTGCGCCTACAGACTACTACTTTTTCCAGAATTTGGATAACTTCTTGGCGGGAAAAAAACTCAATACCCGAGAGGCAGTACAAAATGCCTTTGAAGAATTTGTTGCCTCCCGTCCAGCTGATTTTTTTAAGAAGGGCATCAATAAACTGCCACTGCGTTGACAAAGATGCATTGATTGCATGGGTGATTATTTCGATTAATACAAATAAAAAATACATGAAAAAAAATCGTTTAATTTTTTTCATACAAAACGGCAATTTCATAGGGAAAGACCTATTATTATTTAGAACTAGCTTTTACCAGTGGCTTCGCCCGAGTATTATACGTTTAAACCGTCCTCTTGAATCACTCTACCTATTAAAAAATCAAGAAAATCAAACCGCATCAAAATCACTTGCGTAGTTTTAATGATTTAAGCATATATAGGGACAGACAGAGGGAAGCGACTTTGTTTTATACTATGTAGTGATAATCATCCATAAAGGAATGGAATAAAAGTTATTTTTGGTGTTAATACAACAACAAACAACGACATGGGGTCAATGGATGAAAAACAGTACATGACCCACCGAATCCCTAAAACATTTTTGTCGGTCCATTCGCCAAACACCCTGTATAATACATATTTAAGTTAGAGATATTACAAAAACTTGGATGTTTTGACGTCGTGCCGCCACATCCTCATCGAGATATCATCGTGGATCGCATCCGTGAGAAGTAGGGACGGCTCGCTAGTGGAGTATAAAGTCACAACATAAAATTATGGAGTGCTGGATGTCGCTGAACACTTTCTGTCGCTCGGCACGTCGCTCTGTGTGTGTGTACGTACCTACGTCTGACAGCGAACGTGCCACGTCGGGCATGCGCTTGTCGATGGTGCGCTGGATGTCGTGCTGGATGTCGCTGAACACTTTCTGTCGCTCGGCACGTCGCTCTGTGTGTGTGTACGTACCTACGTCTGACAGCGAACGTGCCACGTCGGGCATGCGCTTGTCGATGGTGCGCTGGATGTCGTGCTGGATGTCGCTGAACACTTTCTGTCGCTCGGCACGTCGCTCTGTGTGTGTGTACGTACAGTCACGAGCAATAACATAGAAACGCCCTTAAAATTCAAATTCATGTAGCAACATTAAATCGCAAAAATAAGTATGCAAACTGTGTCCAATAATTATGTAAACGTTAAATTGTGTCAAAATGAACTATACATTTTTATCAAATTTTCGTCAACAATAGATTACCAAAAAATAATATTAACTTTTAGTTACGTAATTATGAACGCAAGGAAATTTCAAAACCATGTTTACAGTACAGTTTCGAAATTATGTAAACAATTACAAAGCAGCAGTTTCAAGCACCTTGAGCTCGGAAATAAGTCGCAATTCGGGTTCAAAAGGAACCCAAATTGTGATTTTACCTAATTGACAAAACCAGAGTACATAAATAGTTATAGGATCTTATTGTATTATTTATTTTTAAATTTTTTATCATTGCGTTATACATATTGTGTCATAGTAAGGTAAAAGTAGCCATCAGTGAGTGGTATCGACTCGCACGTCCACTGTTTTTATTTCCGCGTACCGTCCTAAAACTATTGTGCTATTAGATTCCTTTTTACTTTTTTTTTTGCTATCGTGGTGGAAATCCTAATGGATGTCCTCTGCCCTGGGGCGGACGGAGGGGTCTCTCAGACTTCTACTGACTAAAACCACCCCGTGTTCCCTCGCACACTTGCACCGGGGGCTACGGGGACGCTTAAGCATTCTTCAACGCAGCCCTCGGCTGGTGCCGGCCCGCCACTGTGGGCCCCGTCTGGTCAAGCTCCAACTCCCCCTGAGTGAGGTGTTTGACTCCCCCCGCGACGTCTAAGAGGAGCGCGCGTGGTCGATTAGGGTAGCTACACACATAAGCGGGCCGGCATTAATCGGCACAGCCGGGAGGTAAAATCGAATATATGTAGATGAATATTCGGGAATCACAAACCGCTCGGCAAATTTTAGTTAAGCTAAAAATGTGGGACTAATACGACGTGTTGTCGTGGCAGCGACAGATCGTTTCCTTCTTGCGAAACAAGGGTTCGGCGCGGCTCCTCCCAAGCTGCGCATTCTGCAAGCGTTTCAACACCGTGTCTTCCCGACAATGGACGCAGTTATGACAACGAGCGTGTGACTCCCTGCCTACCCGAAGCAACCGTGCCCCGAGAGCACCTGCGTCGCCCTAAATGACAGGGAGCCGTGCCTTCTCCGAAGCCAGTCATCTAGCATCGGCCGGACCGCTCCCGATGGTGACGAGGCCGGCGGGCTATTAGATTCCTACGGCAACATTGCAAATCATACAGAAAGGATAGGCGCGCAGTACGGTTGTTTTTTGATGTCGTGCTGGATAAATATGTATTTCCTGTGTTATTGTGATTATTATTGAAATCGATATAAAATCAACAGTAACAACGTGCCATATCGTATTTCTACATATGAAAACACTGATTTTGTAAGTCCTTGTTTTATTGCAGTAACCAACCCCTATTTATTTATAAAACTGTAGTTATTACTGTAATAAACTTAACAAAAACAGGAAAAAGTAGGTATACACTTTCAATCTCATTTTAATGTATCCATGACAATTCCTATAACACGTATACAATTGTATATATGTTATAGAAACTGTCATAGATACTTAAAAATTACATTGGAAGTGTAAACTTTTTACTGATTTTGTTTCGTTTATATTATTGTGAAACTAATGTATACCCAGTTTTGACACAGTTTGATGGTTAGGTAATTTAGAAAAAAATATCGTACACATATTTTTTGAATGGTAGAAGTTAAGATATTTTAGAAAATGTGACAATGTGTATATATTATTGCTCGTGACTGTACCTACGTCTGACAGCGAACGTGCCACGTCGGGCATGCGCTTGTCGATGGTGCGCTGGATGTCGTGCTGGATGTCGCTGAACACTTTCTGTCGCTCGGCACGTCGCTCTGTGTGTGTGTACGTACCTACGTCTGACAGCGAACGTGCCACGTCGGGCATGCGCTTGTCGATGGTGCGCTGGATGTCGTGCTAGATGTCGCTGAACACTTTCTGTCGCTCGGCACGTCGCTCTGTGTGTGTGTACGTACCTACGTCTGACAGCGAACGTGCCACGTCGGGCATGCGCTTGTCGATGGTGCGCTGGATGTCGTGCTGGATGTCGCTGAACACTTTCTGTCGCTCGGCACGTCGCTCTGTGTGTGTGTACGTACCTACGTCTGACAGCGAACGTGCCACGTCGGGCATGCGCTTGTCGATGGTGCGCTGGATGTCGTGCTGGATGTCGCTGAACACTTTCTGTCGCTCGGCACGTCGCTCTGTGTGTGTGTACGTACCTACGTCTGACAGCGAACGTGCCACGTCGGGCATGCGCTTGTCGATGGTGCGCTGGATGTCGTGCTGGATGTCGCTGAACACTTTCTGTCGCTCGGCACGTCGCTCTGTGTGTGTGTACGTACCTACGTCTGACAGCGAACGTGCCACGTCGGGCATGCGCTTGTCGATGGTGCGCTGGATGTCGTGCTGGATGTCGCTGAACACTTTCTGTCGCTCGGCACGTCGCTCTGTGTGTGTGTACGTACCTACGTCTGACAGCGAACGTGCCACGTCGGGCATGCGCTTGTCGATGGTGCGCTGGATGTCGTGCTGGATGTCGCTGAACACTTTCTGTCGCTCGGCACGTCGCTCTGTGTGTGTGTACGTACCTACGTCTGACAGCGAACGTGCCACGTCGGGCATGCGCTTGTCGATGGTGCGCTGGATGTCGTGCTGGATGTCGCTGAACACTTTCTGTCCCTCCGCCATGTCGTCCTTGATGCCGCTGTCCAGTAGCTGCGTCACGTTGTTGAGCAGATCCGTCACGTCCGGCATCTATTACAACATACTGTTCATTACCAGCTCACAACACACAGATCGTCTACGTACTTCTCTATGTTAATCAATATTAGTAAGTTTGTAAGTAGCGATGTATAGTGCAACTAGGACTAGATTGCATGGCATTGGTGTAACCGATGCAACATCGATGCATCAAAAACAACAGTCTAATACTATTAACTCGCAGAGTCTCTTCCCTTATAAAGCACTAGGAAGTGGTGAAGGGTGGGCGTTTTGGGGGACTCTCCTAACCCCGTTTTTTTTTTGTGGATGGGTAATAATCAAATTACGTCTCCCGCTCTCGGCAGAGCGGGAGGGCGTGTCAGACTTTTACTGACTAAAACCCACTCGTGTTCCGTCAATTACTCGACTTAGTGTAGAGTACACAAGTTAAATAATGTTTCCATTGTAACAATAATTTTAGGAGCAGTTTTTTTTACTATAAGGAAACGTAAGATTATTACTAGAGATGCCACGAATATTCGGCAACTATTCGGTATTCGGCTATTCGGCCACCTTTTTCGCTATTCGGTATTCGGCTGAATATTGCAAACTTTTCGGACGAATACCGAATAGCAAATCATGAAATAAAATAATGCAAAATAATACTCATAAAGATGTTTATTTAACCAACAAATTAACATAATAATATTTAAAATCTACCAGTGGTAAGTTATGATAAATGAAGACATTTTTTAGCATTTGTCGATAGCAAACGATTACGTTTTTCCTCATAAATTATACCTGCTTCCGAAAACAGCCGCGCACTTGTATACACTCTTATAGGGAGATGATAAATAAATCTCAGCAAATTGTGAAAGGGTTGGATATTGCTTAGTGTTTGCTGACCACCACCTGTAAGGGTCTGCTGTCCGATCTAGGCGAACAGATGCCATATAAAAATCAAGTTCATTTGCAACCGAACTTTTCTGTTCCACACCTTTTTTTTTTGTTTTCAGGATGGGAAATCATCAAATGACTTCTCCCACTCTGGGCGGAGCGGGAGGGCGTGTCAGACTTTTACTGACTGAAACCCACCTGTGTTCCATCAGTTGCCCATGTGCCAAGGTCACGGTATCTCTTTCGAACAATCACGCGACCCCGGCAGGCATCGGTCCTAGTAGACCCCTACACTGCTGCTGACATCTCTTTGAGGCGCGCGTGGAACACTACGCGCCGTCGACCCGAGCCTGGTCCTTACCGGGCGGCGAGCTACCCATTGCTCGCCACCCGCATGCTCGCGCCTACGGTGGCCGGGAGTCCGCTATGGACTCCCGACGCCCGGGGCGTCTCCTCCAGCGGCGGCTAGGGACGTGAGGGCGCAGAGACTACCACTCCCTCACGCGCCCCGCCTCCTCCTTCGCGAGCATTACTGCTTCGCACAAGGACGTGACGGCTTCCCATGCCCTCTCGCTCCGTACCATGGCTCGCACCAGGGCCGGACGCGAGAGGTCGCCGCCGCCGATCGCCTCCACGAGGACACGGCGGTGCTCCGCCCAGGCAGGGCACACCTCCACCGTATGCTCCACCGTGTCCTCCAGACGATCCTCACAATGGAAACACCCGGGCGTATCCTCCCGCTTTATCCTGAACAGGAACCCACCGAAGCACCCATGCCCGGTTGTTCCACACCTTCATCTGAACGTACATTTTCTGCAGCGACTTCGTCAAAACAATTACAGAAACTATCATGTGTCTCATGGTTTTGTCATTTTCACTGTCAGGGGCCGTTCAAGTATTACGTAAACACTATAGGGGGGCGGGGGGGTCTTTGATTTGCTTATTTTTGATGAGATGGGGGGTGTCTAGATGGTGATTACGTAAGCAGTAGTTATACACTTTTTTACACTTATGGTAACCGACACATTATCTTTGTGTGAAAATGAAACGCCTTTTCGGAGATTCCCACAAATAATGTAGACGTTTAGGCTTAGAACCGAGTAGGGAAACTACCTACCGCGCTCTATTCATCATTCTCCCGCCCTTATTCCAATTTATTTGCGGTCGGCGCAACATGTCTTTTTCTTCCACACTTCTAGTCGTCATCTCAGTAGTCCCTCCCTTTCTATCCATATCATAATTCACACAGTTCATCCAGCGTTTCTTTAGTTTCCCTCTATCTTAAAGCCATTGACATTCATACTCAATATTTTCCTCACGACATTTTTCTCATTTCTCCGTATCACGTGACCATACCATGACAATCGATTCCCACACAAATTTTCAATTATTGGTGTCACTTTTAGACTTCATCTTATGCCCTCATTTGTTATTGTATCCATTCGTGTAACACTACACATCCCTCTTAACATTCTCATCTCAGCTGCATGCAATTGCCTTTCATTCATCCCTTGTAACGCCCAACATTCTGACCCTTACAGGACAGCAGGTCTGACCATGGTTTTATAGATCATCCCCTTAAGTTTAAGGGGGATGTGGGAGTCGCAGATTGTTCCTGTGACCTGCCGCCATTTCATCCATCCAGTGTTTATTCTGTGATTAACCGTCCGATCTACGTCGCCATCGCTTTGCACGAGTGAACCGAGATACCAAAGGTCGGAGCAGACCGAGAGAAGCACACCATCAAGCGCTATGGTTCCAGAGCTGGAGAGACCGCCGAAATCGCAGAAAATATATTCGGTTTTGGTTCCATTGATTTTCAAGCCAACATTCTTCAGCTTCTGTTGCCACTTCTCCAATCTGCTCTGGATCTCAGACACATCTTCACCGACAAGAACAATGTCATCGGCAAACAGCATGCACCAGGGTGCCTCTTCCTGTATGTCCAACGTCAGAGCGTCCATGATCAACAAATTGCCGGAGTGCAAAAGTGCCGTCCATTGTTCCTCGCCCTGGCATAAACTCAAACTGATTCGGGGTAATCTCACTCTCCTCTCGCACTCTTTTCCCTATTACTTTTTCCCATATCTTCATACTATGTGACATGAGCTTAACACCTCGATAGTTGTTGCAGTCCTGTACATCACCTTTATTCTTAAAGATAGGCACTAGCGAACTATTGCACCGTTCTTGTGGGATCCCTCCATCATGCAACAACTTATTGAAGAATTATGTCACCCACGTACAATGTACATCCATCTTCTTTTAAACACTTCCATACTTCAACGGGTACTACGGGTATATTTTTTTATTACCGCGCTCTATTCACTTGACTAAATTTCTTCCGTCAACCTATTGTTTCGTTTCTATTGACGATTTGACGGTATTTTAAATGAATATTATACCTATGCGTTAAAGTCCCCTATTAGATCCTAAATCGATTTTTTTATTTCCAGAATTATAACTGCTGCTCATGAATCAATAAAAAAAACAGAGTACATTAAAAGAAAAATGCATATAACAATGTTTACGTAAGCATGGGGAGGGGGGGTAAGAGCTTTGCTTACTTTTGATGACAAGGGGGATGGGGGAGTAAAAAATTGTAATAAATGTGCTTACGTAATACTTGAACGGCCCCTCATTCCTTTTCTTCACTCATATTAATTTATTTTATTTATTTATTTATTTAATAACTATGGATGACTTACAGCTAAAACCAACAGAATAAAAAATTGTGTGTGAGACTGACAGCCAATTAAAAGTCATCACTTATAGGAACAAATTAGAAAGAAAGAAAGAGTGTGGACATCACAACACAGTTACAAAAAAAAAAAGAATAGAAGGAAAAAGACAGTATAACATTCATGCTTAAACTAAATTCACATTTTATATTCAAAGCGAGAATCAAAGCCGGGACACACAAAATCTTACTTAAAAAAACCAAGGCTCAGGCTCTTTCTGGCCGAGGACACACTTGTTACAAAGGGATCAAAATCATGCTGTTTACACATGCTATTGAAGTTATTACTTGCACGCACTATAAATGAATTTTGCCTGTAGTTTGTAGAGGTAAATGGAACACGCAACGGTGCGTTCCATCGCTTTAACTTACTGGGAACCTTAAAATAAAAAGACATTGCCCGCCGATGGGCCCCTTATTTTCAGTGCCGGGCAGAGACCATTTACTTCTCAAAAATTAAGTCGTAATTTTATAAGTCCAATTTTATTTTATCAACATCTCTTTCACCCTAGCATTAAAAACCGTAACTAATAATTATTTTATTGAATCAAAGGTAGTTCTGCCATTAAAACTTAACCTGAATTTTGTCAAGATAAACCACAGATTATGTCAATTAAATGGTAGTAATCGATTGAAAATATCGATATGTTACTATTCCGCCGACTAAAAGTACCGGAGATGTTTACAATAGCTTGTCTCCGGTCATAATCTAGGTCTCATGTAACTTGATTAGACGTATGTTCAAATCACGCATTAAAATAAGCAGCGGGCGGGCTAAAATAAAAAAAATAATAGAAATAGATAGTAAATAAACTACAACACGAAGGAATTGTAATCTGAGGATATATACATATGTCGTGGTCAGATCGTAGAATTGATTACTATATGATGTGACTACCCATTTCATGAATTAGTTGCATTTCATGATATGGCCAACTAAAACTGGCTAAATCGTTTAAAAATTAACGTTTGATGATATCTCAATTGACGTTTCGATTTGAAATTGTTATTCACTTTTAGTAAATAATATAAATCATATGCAAAAGTATCTCTTTAATTATGTAAATAGAAAGCAAGAACTTGATTTTTACAAAGAAAAACTGTTTACCAACTGTTGCACAAACAGCAAAATATCAACACTAACAAAAGTTACCACAAAACGGTCACACCACAATTATTAAAAATCGACTTTTATGAAATCGATTTGGTAAATCGATCAAAAAAATATTTAACATGGCCACACCTACCCCGCGTTCCGAATCACAATAACATCGCTGTTAGCGCGTCAAGAAATCGCCACGCTCTACGGAAGGGTTGTTTGGCGCGCTTACATACATCGATTTTGCGTAACTCGGAACGCGAGGAGAGTAAAAAGATTAATCTGTCAAATCAATACATCATTCAAATTGTTTCTAAGTGCAAACTCAATTTCATCATCTTTAAAAATTACATTTCTCTGAAACTAGGGTGAAAAACTGAAAATTGATTTCAGGATCTAAAAAGGTAATTGTTGTTCTTCAAAACCAAGTTAAAACCACCGCTGCCCGCGTTTTTTTTCTAGGGGCCCATATCTCCTAACAAAATGGGCAATGTCTTTTGGATAGAATATCAGAGTTATTAATAGAATTATTGAAAATTTTAAATAAAGTGATACAGTCAGAGATTGCACGCCGATTAATTAGGGGCAATATATGATACCTCTTACAGAGGTTGAGGTAATCTTCAGACCGGTAGGGCACTTTCTGATGATAACACAAGTACTTGATGAACCTTTTCTGGATGCTCTCTATACGATCTATGTACTTGTGATAACACGGATTCCAGATTTCAGACGCGTATTCCAAGTGACTTCTAACAAAAGTACAGTAAAGAATTTTTAATGTTTTGGCACGAGTGAAGCACCTAGACAGACGCATTATGAAACCTAGTGCCCTAGATGCTTTAGCGACTATGGCATCAACATGAAACTCAAATGTAAGCTTAGAATCATGATGCACTCCCAGATCTCGGATGCAATTCGTTCTAGGTAGTACTTGATCGCCTAAAATATACGATGAAGGTATAATAACACGTTTTCGAGAATACGTTAGGACCGAACATTTAGCAGGGTTAAGATCAAGCTTACTCTCACGACAATAAGCCTCCAGACGACGTAAGTCATTCTGAAGTGCAATCACGTCCACCTGAGATGATATTGTGGCATAGATCTTCATATCGTCGGCAAAACACAGGAGTTTGGAAGAAATTAAGCAAGAGTTGATGTCGTTTATATAGATAATGAAGAGTAATGGGCCGAGCAACGAACCCTGGGGGACTCCACTGGGGACAGGCACCCAACTAGACATATAATTGCTTAAAACGACTGCTTGGGACCTGTTTTCCAAGTACGAAGCAAACTATCTGAGTAAATCTCCTCGAATTCCCATGCCATATAACTTTGATATTAAGATCGCATGGTCAATCCGATCAAAAGCTTTACTGTAATCAGTATAAACAACATCAACCTGCTTCTCGTTATCCATGGCGTCAGTAATAAAATCATTGAGCAGAATTAAGTTGGTAACGGTAGACCTTCCCTTCAAAAAACCATGTTGAAAGGAACTGAACGAATTTTTTAGAGCACTGTACACCTGGTTATAGATGATCCTTTCGAAGATCTTTGCCACAACACAGAGCTTAGATATCGGTCTGTAGTTAACAACTTCAGTTTTGTCTCCTTTTTTGTGAATAGGCGTTATGAAAGCCGATTTCCAAAGTTGAGGTACAACGCAAGTATCCAAGGACTTCCTGAAGAGAATCGAGACAGGCTTGGCAATCGAAGTCGAACATCGCACAAGAAATTTGGATGAAATATTATCTGGGCTAGCCGCTTTAGAAGTATCCAAATTGCGAAGCAAGTCAGACACCTCCTCAACGTTCACCACAATGCTACTTATATCTGAGAGGCTGGAAGATTCAGTATAAAGACGGGGTGAAGAAATTCCATGACTAGGGCTAGTATCTAGAAATGTAGAGTGAAAGTATGTAGAAAACGCTTCGCATATTGTTTCTCCGGTACGCAACGCGTCGCTTTTATAGTTTAAAGTGCTCGGAACTGCATTTGAGTTGTGTCGTTTTTTAACGAAGGTCCAAAAATATTTAGGATTTTCTTTTATAGACTTCTCAGTTAAATCCAAGTATTTTTCATAACATTGCGATTCCAATAACTTTACCCTTTCACGCAGAAGCTTAAATGATGACTCATCCGCCATATTGCCGTACGTCTTAAACTTTTTGAAATATTTGTATTTTTCTTTAATTGTTTTTATTAATGCGAAACTGTACCAAGTTGGATATGATTTGTTACGATGTAATTTTTGTGGAATGTGTTTCGTATGTAAATTGAGAATAACTTCATTGAAAAAGTTTAATGATTCATCCATTGATCGTGTCGCAAAGGCGGATTCCCAGTCAGTCCTGGAAATATCATTGTTGATAGATTCGTAGTCTCCCTTGTCAAACAGATATTGCGTCCGTGACGCGCACTCTAATAGAGGTGCTTCGACGAAATCCATATTAATTAGTAGTGCTGGATGATAGGCGTCGATGGGAACCAGCGGACTTGAACATTCAACCACGCTAACTAATTGGTTACAAAGTACCAAATCTAAAATTTTTCCGTACCTATTGAGAACACCATTGAATTGACCCAAATCTAGGGTACATAATTCGTCACCAAGTAAAACTTCGTCCGGACCATTTGGGTTCATTGGGACGAGCGATAGATTATCAGATGGGACCCAGTTAATACCGCTCATGTTAAAATCACCTATTATGAGAAAGGTATCGGAAGAATTACTCATAACTATTTGGTTTAATTTAGTGAGGTAGTTGCGAAGTTGTAAAGAAAAAGAAAGGCCTAAGTTTTGCTGACATAAATAAACAACGCAAATATGTAAGGTAATATATTTACGTGTATTAAGATTTTTCAGTCGTATGCTGAGCCATAAATCCTCTGCAGTAGAATAGAAGGTAGGCTGGCATATAACTGAAAGTTCCCTGCGCGAAGCAATAAGCACACCCCCACCTCGCGATTGTCCGGTCAAAACATAATCTCGATCACGACGCCACACTATGTACCGTTCATCAAAGAATTCGGAATTTAAAACTCCATCTAATAGCCAAGTCTCTGTAAGAACAATAATATCGTACGAGTTTAGCAACATTTGACGATAGAAAGTATCACTTTTAGTTCTAAGCCCGCGAACATTTTGATAAAATATATTTAACTTAGGAGCCATTGAAAGCCGAAACTAATAATTGTGTATAAATCTGTACAAGCCATTAAAATAAAGTATTTCATTAAATAATATTGTAGAATAAGGTATAATATAATTAAATAAGTATAATGAAGGTAAAAGTCAAAAAGAATTGCGCGAGTACAAAAATCATACGATGTTAAGTAGTTAACAACGGTGCGAAAAAGCAAGCAATAGTGTGTGGTATGTGCAAGTGCGAGAGAGTAAAGCATATTGTAGTGCGGTAAAGCTTTAAAGCAAACAGCGCGATAACGAACACAGAGCAAACAAGTTTCTAAACAAAAGAGAGGTGTCGAGGTCATTAGTACGGCAGAGGTATTAAACATTTTGCAAAAAGTTAATGTGACCCAAATGGTGTTAAGCATTTTGAGCCATTGAAGTAAAATATTATAGCAAAATAGGAAAGTAAGTGTAACAAATATAAAGCATATTAGACAATCTTGTTTAAATCTGACTCCTTCCTTATGATAAAAACTTTTGAATGATTATTTTTAAGTATATGAATTTTACCATGTTTAACCCATACGTACTCATAATGTTTATCCTTGGCAATGATTTTAACTTTGGTTAAAAGCTTCTTGTACTCCACGCTTAGGTGATCATTAATATACACACGCTGAGATGAGCCTTGAAACCCGATGTCACAAGCGGATAAGTCCTTCTTGGCGCGTGCCGCCGCAATGAAATCTTCCTTTATATACCGGTTTAAAAAACTCACTATTATTAGCTTTTCATTGGAGCCAAAGATAGGGACCCTTGAAATGTAGTTCACTTGGGTTTTGGGACAGCTGTAGTTGACTGTACGGCCGATAGCGTCAACAATGGAGTACAAATTTTCACCTTTTTTAATAGGAACCCCCTTAATTTCGACGTTGTTTAGCCTGGATCTCTGTTCAAACGTCGAAAGTTGGTACTTCGTGCTCGCCAAGTCAGTCTGTAAACATTTCACTGACTCCTGAAGCTTATCAAATTCAGACACTTTTGCTTCAATTACCAAGAGTCTTGTGTTGAAGTCGTCGAGTCTCCCAGCAGTGCCCTCACACGTCAACTTAAGCTCGGTCAACTCATCCTTGATCACGCGAATGTCATCAACGAAGGTCGGCAAGTTGAGTAGCTGCCGCTTCATGTCACGTATCTCACTAAGTATGGTATCCAGCGATGCAGGTTCCGGGGTAGGCACAACTGGTGACGACGTTCTGCAGGTGGGGCATTTCCATTGTGCCATCCTATTGGCACCCAGCTTTCTCCATCCAGTTTCTGAGATGTTCGCACATCCAAAATCCAGGTGTTTCTTACAACTGCCACACTGGACGCCATCGTTAAACTGCACGTTGCAGACTGCGCACGATTTCATTTTCAAAATTCGATAATTAGATTTGTAGTAAAAGCGTAAAAAGGTTGGCGATCTATTTCTTTGAGTGGCGCGTACTGTGCTTATGAGTATTCACACACGAGTGAGTAATAGAAAGTAATATTTAGTATACAGTACGTACAGTATGGTGCACCAACAATCCATACTAATAATAGGTCTTTACCTAAGAAAATGCCGTTTTGTATGAAAAAAATTAAACGAATTTTTTTTCATGTATTTTTTATTTGTATTAATCGAAATAATCAACCAATCAAATTTTATGTTTATTTATCCTAATTATATTTTTAAAACAAAGTATTACGGAGAATTTAATTATTTTATCAAATCCAACTGATGCAATACATAAAATATAGTAAAAATACAAAAGCATTATGGCATTTATCAATGCCTGGCATGGCGCTGCATGTATTATCAGTCAATAAATATATCACTCAATAAAACAGGTGATTGTGAACAGGTGATTGTGAACATGTGATTTTATTTCCCTCTAAGAAATATGCAAACAAGCATACACCTATGCATGCAGCATGCATGCAAGCAAGCAACATGCAATCGAGCATGCAAGCAAGCATGGATTATGTAGCATGCAAGCAAGCATGCAGCATGCAAGCAAGCATGCAGCATGCAAGCAAGCATGCATGCAAGCAGGCAAGCAGCAAGCAATCGAGCATGCAAGCAAGCATGCAGTATGCAAGCGAGCATGCATCAGGCATGGTGTCTGTCACGGCTCCGGCACTGCGGGGCTTAGGCGGCCCCACGCGAGCTTATCGTCGCAGACGGTTTAACGCTCACCACCGCAGCTTCGTGTAGCTGCACCACCTTAGCGGCGGCGGCGAGCGTTACAACCACCTGCTCCTCAGCTCGCGGGCCGCCTCGCCCCTCCGCGCCTACGCGATTTTAAATTACACTCTAGGGGTAGAGCAGACAAGACTACGTGGAATCGGATTTACAGCAATTCGTTTCTGTCACTAAAACCTAACTTGTAGCAATTTTTTACTACTAACGATTTTATTATAAATGAACATTCGGCATAATACACTTTATATAATACTATAATTAGGACACATGACTTTATAACAACGTCGAGAGCTGCTGCTAATTCAGCCGTAGATTGTGTATCATCAGCTTCCACAATCGCCTTTAATTCGTCACTGTCGACCAAAGTCTTCGGACGACCGCGAGGTTCATTTTTCAGGTCGAAATTTTCAGAACGGAAGCGAGCAGACCAATAACAGGTGGTGCGTTGGTTTGTAGTGTTAGCTCCGTAAACGTCGTTGATGTTGCGTGCCGCTTGTGCCACGTTGCTACCACGACGGTACTCATATTCCATAATTACTCGAATTTTTAACGTATCCATGATGACGAAAAGGATTGAAATGCGATGAAAATGTACTAATCAATAAACAAATGACTACTTTTGGAAAAAGAATTCCATGATTTTAAAATAAAATTAATTTGAAATTAGAATTCTTAAACAAACAAAAAATATTTTGATTTGAAATGGCCAGTACTGCAGAACGGCAATTTCATAGGTAAAGACCTAATAATATTATAAATGCAAATGTAACTCTGTCTGTCTGTTTGTCTTTCTGTCTGTCTGTCTCGCTTTCCTGCTAAAACTACTGAACCGATTTAAATGAAATTTGGTACACAGATAGTTTAGAGCCTGAGAAAGGACATAGGCTACTTTTTATCCCGGTAGTATGTTCCCGCGGGATAATTTCCGACCTCCACGCGGACGAAGCCGCTGGCAAAAGCTAGTAAACAAATAAAGCGTGTTTTGACACGACCGCAACCTAATCACAAATGAAACAAAACTACCTGCGCCTACGTACTAATTTATCGATGCAAGTTTAAACTCGTAAGTGACGGACGAGTTGTGTTGTGACTTGACTCCCGCAGAAAGTACTAAGTGTTGCCGAATATTCGGCAGCCGAATATTCTGCGCTTCGGCCAAGAGCCTAGCCGAATATTCTGTATTCGGCCAAATAACTATTCGTGGCTAATTATTACACAACAATAATATGGTAGTACCGAAACTACGAACAAACGTTCGAAACAGCTCACTCACATAGGCGAGCGCATCTACGAGACGTCTTAGCGAAGATCGCGGTGCTCTCAGTAGTGTTGCAAAGGACTCGAGTTCTCATTCGAACCCGGGTTCATTTTAAGACTCCGAGTCCTTTTTAAGACTCGAACCCTTTTTAAGACTCGAGTCCTTTCTGAGACTTGAGTCCTTTTTAAGACTCGAGTGCTTGACTCTAGACTCCAAGCCTTTTGAGCACGCTGAGCCTTGCATAAGTGAGTTGAGTCTTCAAAATTACGACTCAATGACACGAGCCCTTTGCAAACCCTTAATACTCGAGTCCATTTTAAGACTCGAATCCTTTTTAAGACTCGAGTCCATTTTAAGACTCGAATCCTTTTTAAGACTCGAGTCCTTTCTAAGACTTGAGTCCTTTTTAAGACTCGAGTGCTTGACTCTAGACTCCAAGCCTTTTGAGCACGCTGAGCCTTGCATAATTGAGTTGAGTCTTCAAAATTACGACTCGATGACACGAGCCCTTTGCAAACCCTTAAGACTCGAGTCCTTTTTAAGACTCGAACCCTTTTTAAGACTCGAGTCCTTTCTAAGACTTGAGTCCTTTTTAAGACTCGAGTGCTTGACTCTAGACTCCAAGCCTTTTGAGCACGCTGAGCCTTGCATAAGTGAGTTGAGTCTTCAAAATTACGACTCGATGACACGAGCCCTTTGCAAACCCTAGCTCTCAGTGGCGGATGCCGCGTCGAGACGAATCGGCGGGATTATACCGTGATCTTTTAAAAAAATGTCACGAGCATATTGTGTACTAAGTAACAAAATACTGTCATATATACAGCAGCTGTAAATCAGCGTCAGTTGGTACTCCTTGTGTTGTCACTGACAGTATACTGAGCTGAGGCCGTTTTAGGATTAATAACATTGTTTTCTAGTTTTTTTTTTTTTAAATTACATAATACTAATAAACGTTTTTTTCTTTCTTTCCTTTACAAACAATAAATAATAAATACCGTAAATTTCGGATAAAACGACCCTTAAGGTATACAGATATTTAATTTACCAAAATATCAAGTATTTAATATCAGATTCAGCGGCCTCCGGTTAGACTGGAAGCCGACCCCAACATGGTTGAGAAAAAGCTAAGCAGATGATGAACTTCATAATGTAATAGCAATATGTGTGGGTTTTGTGAACTGGTAGTATTTGTTGCAACCTAACATAGATATGTGTGGCTAAAATGATGAAATGTATATTTGATGTAAGTAGTCGTAACCCGGATGAAGCTAGCGATATATGTACTACACAAACGGTCGGGTATCAGCGCCATCTATGTGTTCCAAGTCGCGATACACAGATGGCTCATCATCCGACCGAATCCGACCTCGTCAGCTGTTCATAATATTCTTGTCTGACCAACCGGCAGCAAGTTCGTCATGCTCCCTTAGATGTCACTGCTTGCGGTAGCGTCGGGGGTCGGGTTACCACCTTCCCTCAAATATGGCGAGGGGGGTAATGGCTGACCTTTGCGTTATGCTCGTGAACGGGTGCTGCTTGTGGTGACTGGTCGTCTTGCTGACCATGGTTTTTGTTATTGTTATTTGTATTAATTGTTATTTTATTCTACTCCGGAGGTGCTAGTTTTAACTATTGTAACTTCAACTTAGCTATATGCATCTATGTATGTATATGGATCATTTTACATCGTCGAACATGTAAGCGGGCACGCCCTTTATGCCTGGAGGCTTTATTTAGTTTTTAAGTTCTGTTTACGTTTTTGTTTTATTATTTCAGCTTGACTTTAGTTTTCAATTTTTTTGTTGGTATATTGGCGTGTGCTAGCTGACATTTGGCGAATAATATATGTTTTGTTTTATAATATTAATTACTTACACAATATTGTATAGAATCAAGTTCTTCTAACTTAACAGACAGCTGTGCTGCTGGGGAGTTTGTTCCGCCACTTCTTCTTCCCAGCGAAAGCACTCCCCCCAAAACGCCCGCCCTTCGACACTTCCTGTGTCGAAGGGCGGGCGTTTTGGGGGGACTGTCTTTTGTAACTTTGACGTTCAAAAAGTGCTGACTATCAGCCTAGTTTGAATAATTGACTTTTGATTTTGATTTTGAATGCCAGTAACGGCAGTAACACACGGCGGAGGAGCCACCTTCTGTGGAACGGCAAACAGCCAATGTGCCCTACCACCAGGCTCATGAAACTAATTCGCTGTTCTGACGACCGATTGCGATATATATAGATGAGGAAACAAACTCCAATATGTAAGTAAGTACGTCATGTTACCGTTTTCCTGATTTCTACATTGTTATAATTAAATTATTTATTTTAATGAATAAAAATAAAAAAGGAATTTGTGTTAGTTTTGTTATATAGTTTTTGCCAGCTTCGTTCGCGTGGAGATTGGAAAAAAACCCACGGGAGTGTACTACCGCGATAAAAAGTAGCATATATGTATATACTAGGGATGTAATGGATATGAAATTTCGGATACGGATTGGTTACGGATGTAGGAACGATTATTATACCAGATAAGGATACGGATAAGGATATGAAATTATTTCGGATTATCCGTTAGTTTCGGATAATTTCGGTTTCGGATATTAAACTTTTAAAGAATTTCAAAAGTTAAATACAAATAGCTAATAAAATGGTTTTATTTATATATCACCATTTGGTAAGAAATACAATCACTCTGTGAGTAATTATTACAGCTATTTAAAATAAAAATGATTATAAATATACATATATTGAGTGTTATCTAATCCACCTAAAATAAAAATGTAATAACAAATCCGATATTATCCGAAACTTTTATTTCGGATTCGGTTACGGTTACGCATAAAGGGTGTGTTTTTTTTTCGGCCAAACTTGTACCGAGGTACAAATTACAAGTGAAATTCCTTGCAATAAATTGTGTTAATAACAGTATTTTAAATCCTCAAATATTCGATAGGTTAAGAAATAAAAGATTATAAAAAGTCACTACCTCACATCGCAACTGCGTTCAACGAAACGTACATAACAGCAGTGACAGCTGTCAAACTATTCCATTTGTCAAATTGACAAAGTAATGATAATATTATTATTACTTACATTACATTATATCAATTGTACTCTGTGCATTATATCCACCAGTCCTCAGCGAACACATTTCATCATCGATAAAACGATAGAGCCATTAATATAAAAGGGGAATGGAATACATCTCGTTTCCTTCAACCTTGACATTGGCAGAATCATTGATAAAACGATGGAGCCAGTACTGTAAAAATGCATGGACCTCCTATGAGTGACGGTCATCGGCCTTTAAAAGGTCGCCTGACAGTCAAGGGACCTAAAATGTGTATTTGGTCGTTCTACATACCTACTCCACCAACTTTTTGAATCTACGATAACGATACCATTATGTATCTACATCTAGACACGCGGGAGCGTGTCAAGCCAAGTTCAAGTAACAGAACTGGCGAGCAGCACCGTGTGTAATATTACACGAACCATTTGGAGCCACTTTTGACCCCCTCATAACTCAAAAACTATTTCACATAAACGTGTCAAATTTGGCTCATATATTGAGACTTGCAAGATACGTATGTACTCCAAATTTCATGAACACATCTCAAACGGTTATTTAGATATGAACGTCCAAAATTCGTCATTTTTATCACTGACTGACCTATAGATCAAAACTCTAACCCAGTTCCAGTTGACCTAGAAAGTTGAAATTTGGCATGCAGATAGATAATTAGGTGAATACAAAGGAATAAATCAGAAACTGGTAAATTTTTATAATTTTACTATAATTTTTCACTTAATTGATTCTATTAGGAACACTTGTAATAAAAACCATTTGGTATTAATTTTGTTATAAATAAGTACCTACTAATAATTTATGTACAAAAAGTAATGATATCCCACCCAAAACATAAATGTGAAATGAAAGCCAAGTTCAATAAGATATATGCCTTGGTTGTTGACTTCAGGGACAAAAGAAGTGAGATCTAAATGGGTGCCAAGTTCAATGGTCAGTCCTGAAATTTATTTATAACTACATAAAATATCATTTCTTCTTATAACTTAGGATAATATATTGTAGCCTAAGGTCTGACTTGGCTAGTTTTCATATACGAATTATATTATAGCCTACGCAAGTTCTAAACCTGTTACTTGTCGGTTCTTATTTTATTATTCCTAAATTTTGGCTTGCTGGTAGAAACTAGCCATCGAACATAATAATTCGTATATGAGAACTAGCCAAATCAGACCTTAGGCTACAATATACTATCCTAAGTTATAAGAAGAAATGATATTTTATGTAGTTATAAATAAATTTCAGGACTGACCATTGAACTTTCGCGGCACGGCGGACAGAGCTCCGGTGTGATCTCATGGCGACATGGCGGGTACGATTGTCGCAACCCAGTGCTGGGCACGCCACAATTGCGGCGGTAAGTCCCCTCTTTGAGGAGTGGATAGAGAGGCGTCACGGCGTCCTCACCTTCCGCCTGACGCAGGTTCTCACCGGGCATGGGTGCTTCGGTGGGTTCCTGTTCAGGATAAAGCGGGAGGATACGTCCGGGTGTTTCCATTGCGAGGATCGTCTGGAGGACACGGTGGAGCATACGGTGGAGGTGTGCCCTGCCTGGGCGGGGCACCGCCGTGTCCTCGTGGAGGCGATCGGCGGCGGCGACCTCTCGCGTCCGGCCCTGGTGCGAGCCATGGTACGGAGCGAGAGGGAATGGGAAGCCGTCACCTCCTTCTGCGAAGCAGTAATGCTCGCGAAGGAGGAGGCGGGGCGCGTGAGGGAGTGGCAGTCTCTGCGCCCTCACGTCCCCAGCCGCCGCAGGAGGAGACGCCCCGGGCGTCGGGAGTCAATAGCGGACTCCCGGCCACCGTAGGCGCGAGCTTGCGGGTGGCGAGCAATGGGTAGCTCGCCGCCCGGTAAGGACCAAGCTCGGGTCGACGGCGCGTAGTGTTCCACGCGCGCCTCAAAGAGATGTCAGCAGCAGTGTAGGGGTCTACTAGGACCGATGCCTGCCGGGGTCGCGTGATTGTTCGAAAGAGATACCGTGACCCTGGCACATGGGCAACTGATGGAACACGGGTGGGTTTTAGTCAGTAAAAGTCTGACACGCCCTCCCGCTCCGCCCAGAGCGGGAGAAGTCATTTGATGATTTCCCATCCTGAAAAAAAAAAAAAAAAAAAAAAAAAAAAACCATTGAACTTGGCACCCATTTAGATCTCACTTCTTTTGTCCCTGAAGTCAACAACCAAGGCATATATCTTATTGAACTTGGCTTTCATTTCACATTTATGTTTTGGGTGGGATAATTATTATTCAAGGGTTGTGTTCATCGACATTCAAACCGACGCCGGTTAGGTACTAAACAGTTGGTTTATTGACATCAACCAACGAAACGAACGAGGAACCGAGTCCCAAATGGAATGATGACAAATTGACAATATTGCTGGTAATAACAAAACAACAACAACTAATTTAAAAAAATAGATAATTATCGGCCTTGGAGCACAGTCTTTTGGCTTTTCAGAAAGCTTACCAAACGCATACAATTATCTCAAAAAAATAATGTATTTTTTTTATTCATATTCGCGTAATGTTTCACAAAAAGAAAAAAACCTTTTTTTAATACAAAAATAAGATAATAATAATCACTATATTTTTACGATAATTCTTTTTAATTACATTTATAAAATGAAATAACAAAACGCATCATCGGAAGAACGTATCATGAGATTGCCAAATTAATTTATGGGTTGCAAGTTATTAAAATCTTTGAACGATAATTTCATGTGGTACAAATGTATAAATAAATCCAATATATTTTTTTAAGAATCTGCGATTTTTTTGCTGTATTTCAGTACTTTTGTTCATAAGGTACTATAACAGCCAAAAGTCGACTTACAATCTAACAAAACTATGGCATAGGCATATCAGTTGTTACTTATGACCTACTTCTTTAAGAACGTTTGACAACACTACACATTGGCAACTTGTTGCCCGCTTATGATTGTTATTACAAATTTCAATTGGTTGAGTAAGCGTCACGGTGGCTAAAGTGGTTAGCACTGTGCCTCGCATGGCGAACCTTCAGGTTCGAGTCTCACATCAAACATGAAAAATATTTTTTAAGTATTACATGTGAAATAAGAATGCCGAGTTGCTAACAAATATGTTAAATATTCCACAGCTAAACGAGGATTCTTTCGTTTTACAATTATTTTCAATCTTAGCGTCGTTATTAAAATATGAGGGTAGATTTGAAACAAAGTGATAATTTCACTTTGTAAATCTACCCTCGTATTTTAACTACTTTACTAGTTTACATAAATTATTCCACTATTCGCTGTTGTTGGTTGGTGAACATAGTTACGAGCGTTTGTGTTATATTGTTGTTGCCATTTTAGTATTCTTCTGAATTCAATATGCAGGCTAATATTAGTATTGAAGCCAAGGCAAATATTGTGACCCTATATTCGAATGGCCTTAATATATCTCAAATATCGAATGAAACCGGCTTATGTGTAAGTTTTTTTTTTAATTTTATGTGATGATACTTTTAAAATATAATGGTAGATAAATCGCTTGTTGCAAGTGTGTAATATTGTTTTTTTTTTTTTTAGAGAGAGACTGTTAGTCGTTGGGTGAAGAGATTTGAGGAAGAAGGTAGCCTGAAGAGTCGTGAGAGGAGCGGAAGACCACCTCTTATTAGCCAGCCTCAGCGACGTTATATGGTAGCTGAATATGAGACGAATGGTTTCATCCCAACAAGGCGTTTTGCCGATGAGTTCGGCACATCAGTACGCACCGTTCGCCGCATACTCCATGCCGAAGGTCTTCATCACCGAACGCCAGCTAAAAAAACCGTTTTTAACGCAACGGCATAAAGAGGCGAGGTTAAGTTTTGCCCGGGAATATTTGGACTTTGATTGGGAGACGACGATATTCACCGACGAAAAATCTTTTAAATCGTGCCAAAAAGGAAGGCTGCATTTGTGGCGTAAAAATAACACGCGTTGGTCTGAAGGCAATGTCAGACCAAATACGGAGTCAGGCAGAATCAGTGTGAATATGTGGGGGTGGATAAGTGCTCAAGGGCCCGGTGAATTAAGTTATATATCGACGCGAGCCAACAGTGTCAACTATGTGGAAGTGTTGAACGATATAATGTTGCCTACTGTGCGTAATGTCTACCCCGCAGAAGACTTAAACGAGATAAGTTTTGTGAGATAAGTGTCGACCAGGGTGGCGTACCTTATACTCAGAATATCCGTAAGGTATTCACTGAAGATCATACAGGTGTACGCCCCGACCTCGTCACACCCCGACGATGAGGCGGAGACTATGTATGAGGATATTTCCAGAGCCATGCATAGTTCCAAAACTCATTTCACTGTTGTCATGGGGGACTTCGACGCGAAACTGGGCAAACGAGACGGCGATGAACTGCGAGTGGGGCAATTTGGAGTTGGACGATGGAATCACCGGGGTCACCTACTGGCCAGTTTTATGGAAAAAGAGGGCCTCTTTATGATGAACTCCTTCTTCAAAAAGCGTGAACACAGAAGATGGACCTGGCAGAGCCCTGATGGTGTAACTTAAAATGAGATTGACTTCATGATGTCGACGAAGAAGCAAATATTCAATGATGTCTCTGTGATCAACGCGGTGAAAATAGGGAGTGATCACCGCATGGTACGAGGCACATTGTCAAGCTGGAAAGATGTCGGCTGATGAAGTCAAATGCTCCGTCCAGCACCGATACAACTTCAGAACCCCGAGAGCTTTCAGCTTGAACTCCAGAATCGTTTTGAGTGCTTAGAGTGTTCCGTGGGCGATTATAATGATGGAAAAGAAAAAAAAAGAAAGAAATACGTTTATTTGCGGTAAATAAGACGCAAAAACAAATTGAACACAACAAAAATATCGTGGAAACTGTCCATACGGTCGGGTTTAAGTTTTCAAGACCCGCCGTACTAATAGAAAAAAGAAACTTTCAAATCCAACCTTACAGTTCATGGAACAGAGGCGCGAAATGATCCTGCAGTCTTCAGAAGCTGCACTCGAGTACCGGCAGCTCAATAGACGGATCTCTAAGTCTTTGAAAAGCCACCTTCGCCGCTTTAATACGGAATGTATTAAAGACGCGATAAAGTGGAACAAAGGCTCCAAAGTCTTCGCAAGAGATCTGTCTATTGGGCAGAGTCAGCTTGCGAAACTGAAGACCGACGATGGCAGAGTCGTGTCCGCCAAACCTGAGCTATTAAGAGAGATCGAGAAGTTCTATGGACAGTTATACACGTCCACCAGAAACCCCGTTATGAATCTACCTAACGACCCGAGAGCTAGATTGACCCGAAACTACACTGAAGATATCCCGGACGTCAGCTTGTACGAGATTAGGATGGCTTTGAAGCAGCTTAAAAATAACAAGGCGCCGGGTGATGACGGAATTACGGCCGAGCTCCTGAAGGCCGGCGGAAAACCTGTTCTAAAGGCCCTTCAGAAACTGTTTGATTTCGTCATACTCGAGGGCAAAACGCCACAGGCATGGAACAGAGGTGTGGTGGTACTTTCTTTAAGAAGGGTGACAATACCCTACTTAAAAATTATAGGCCCATCTCACTTCTGAGCCATGCCTATAAGCTGTTTTCAAGAGTCATCACGAACCGTCTCGCGCGCAGGTTTGACGACTTCCAGCCTCCCG
The DNA here is from genome assembly GCA_932294355.1 of Aporophyla lueneburgensis. Lineage (NCBI taxonomy): Eukaryota > Metazoa > Arthropoda > Insecta > Lepidoptera > Noctuidae > Aporophyla > Aporophyla lueneburgensis. The sequence goes on from OW028736.1 coordinate 37,692,525, forward strand.
AACAAGCCGGATTCCGTAAAGGCTTTAGCACCGTAGACCACATACATACGCTGCGGCAGGTTATACAGAAGACCGAAGCGTATAACCTGCCTCTCTGCTTAGCGTTTGTGGACTATGAAAAAGCCTTCGATTCGATCGAAACCTGGGTTGTACTACAGTCTCTCCAACGATGCCAGATTGACTATCGGTACATTGAAGTGCTGAAGTGTTTGTATGAAAACGCAACCATGTCAGTCCGGCTACAGGACAGAGCCTCGAAACCTATGCTTCTGCGTCATCTCTCCGAAACTGTTCACCGCTGCACTGGAGGATGTCTTCAAGGTTCTGGATTAGAAAGGGGCTGACATCAACATCAATGGCGAGTACATCACTCATCTTCGATTTGCCGACGATATCGTAGTCATGGCTGAGACTATGGAGGGCCTCAGTACAATGCTCGATGAGCTTCCGAAAGAGTGGGTCTTAGGATGAACATGGACAAGACAAAGGTCATGCTCATGTGATACCCATTCCAATGAAGATCGGAGGCGCTACACTCGAAGTTGTGGACGAATATGTGTACCTAGGACAGACTGTCCAGTTAGGTAGGTCCAACTTCGAGAAAGAGGTCAATCGTCGAATCCGACTCAGCTGGCCAGCGTTCGGGAAGCTACGCAGTATCTTCTCGTCCCATTTACCGCAGTGTCTCAAGACAAAAGTCTTTGACTACCGTGTGTTACCAGTGATGACATATGGAACTGAGACGTGGTCGCTCACAATGGGCCACATAAGAAGGCTTAAAGTCACCCAAAGAGCAATGGAGAGGGCTATTCTTGGAGTTTCCCTGCATGATCGAATCAGAAATTATGAGATACGTAGAAAAACCAAGGTTACCGACATAGCCCGAAGAATTGCCAAACGTAAGTGGCAGTGGGCAGGGCACATTGCTCGCAGAACAGATGGCCGATGGGGTCGGAAGGTTCTGGAGTGGCGACCGCGTACTGGAAGACGTAACGTTGGAGGCCTCCCACAAGATGGACCAATGAACTGGTGAAGGCCGCAGGAATACGTGGATGCGAGAAGCACAGAACAGGTCGAAGTGGCGGTTCTTGGGGGAGGCCTGTGTCCAGCAGTAGATGTCTTTCGGCTGAAATGATGATGATGAATATTTTTTCTATCTTACCTCTTTTTACAGAAACAATATCAGATTAAGATACAAATAATACATATTTAATTGATTTCCTACTTTAATAGTCTCCTCCTACTTCCATCCAATGTTGATTTTACCTTTTAGTACACTATTCGCCGCGGGACTTCTTTCATGAAACAAAGTCTATTTGGTTTAGAAATAAAAACAAGCATCTATTAAAAAAAAATAGTACGTTTACATTTATTTTTATTAAATATCCCAATACTTTTTATCTATACTTTGTAAAAACAAAAGTTTACCCAATCTTTTACACTTTTTTTTTTTCTGGGTGGGAAATCATCAAATGACTTCTCCCGCTCTGGGCGGAGCGGGAAGGTGTGTCAGACTTTTACTGACTAAAACCCACCCGTGTTCCTTCAGTTGCCCAAGTGCCGGGGCCACGGTATCTCGCATCTTTTACCCTTCAATCTGTTTCTTTGTTGAGTCATTACCTGCGCTGTTTGTGAAAACAGTCTTTCAGATGGAACCACCATTGTTAGATATTTAAAGGCAATTTTATGCAATGTTGGAAACTGTATTTTGTAATCTTTCCAAATTTCCAGAGGATTGTCGTTAAGTCTTCCAACAGGACTTGTCAAGTAAACTGAAAGTTCATCTGACAAGCTATCTGCAGATTTATTACTCTTCCAATTGTAATGATCACTCCACAGTGAAAATATCTCTTCACTTTTATCAGACTATCTGAGTCTGACTCGATTTATTCATTTTGACGCAAATGAATCTTCATTAAGTCTTTGATTTTTGAAACCGCATCGCTACAAGCTATTGCATCGCAACAGTATTTTTTTTTTTATCGATGGTCTAAAATGTTTGCATTAGCAAGAGGAGTTACATGTTCAATGGAACCCATTCTTTAAGTAATTTCTTGCAGAGCCAGTCAAAATGTTCAAAAATTGGTGATTTAGTATCTATACTGAATTACATACGTATTACACCCTCATTAAAAGTTTAAAATATATTCAACTAGCTTCTGCCAGCGGCTTCGCCAGCGTGAAGTGGAGTAATTATCCCATGGGATCAGATTACCGGGATAAAAAGTATCCTATGTGGTATCCAAGTGATAAACTATCTGTGTTAAAAATTTCATCCAAAACCGTTCAGCCATTTTTGCGTGATTGAGTAACAAACATCCAAACATCCATACTTTCACATTTATAATATTAGTAGGATGTACACACACAGGTTATTTACAGTTTTATTATATGTGATACTAAATTAAAATACACTTACTTACCTTTGTTCATTTTCAATATTCAGACGTTATTTAAAACTTAAAAAAGAAAGCACCGTCCTATCAAACCAAGTAAGAAACACTAATGAACGATTCTATATGATTTCAAACTTCCAAGGTCAATACATATTCCTCCACTCCAACGTAATTTAAAATAATTTGATTTAAAACCCTTTGATTATCCCAACAAACCCTTTGAAAGGGTTATCTTCTTCAACTGGAAATCATACAAGAGACGGTAACATCTTGTACTAGTTAAGTTATTGATAGGGTTACCCTAACGTTAGTGTTATGAACGGGCTACCACGACCAAGAGGTAACATCTTCCGTTACTGTAGGCGTACAATGTGTAACACTTTCGAAAGAATTAACTTATATTCGGGGTTGTACGGTCCCTGGTTTAAACACAACAATGGATTTTGTTACGAAATAAATAGAGCAAGCTTAGAACAGTTAACTTTGGTCGAACACAAGCAAAAGTGGATACTTTCTTGTTTTTCTTCTTTTTCGTAATAATACATAATAATTTGTACTAGTGTTTTTCTGTAATTTATTAACAAGTTCATACCTTAGACAGCAGTAGTTTATCTAAGCTATTTCCATTTTGATAGAGTTTTTGATACTTACGGTTGGGAAATACTTGTCAAGCATCTATCCATGTCAGCGTGAAACGTAGCAACATATTAATAAACAACACATAATGTCATTAATTAAGTAGGGACGCGGCTCGGCCGCAAATATGGCACATCGGCACATCGACATTTGGCTATGTGGAGCGTCGCGTCTGTGTGACTGCCGGTGTCCGCCTGAGGCCGGCGTGCCATACGAGCGGCCGGACTGTGCTGTGTGCGTACCTGGCTGTACTGTATCTCGGTGTCCAGCTGGCCGATCTTGTACTTCTCCTGCAGCGCGCGACACTTGGGCTGGTTGCACTTGGCCAGCGTCTGCAGCAGCTGGTTCTTCACTTTGCGGAGACCTGCAGCACACGGTCACAACAGACAATCAATTATGCGTACACACCAACCAATCAACCCTATATGTCAAAAGATAATCGGAAAATCTAATCTTAGCGTACTTCCGGACAGTTACACAGTGGGTACAGTCAACAGCAAAAGTAGATGATCAAAATCAGAAATTCAATACTAATGAGAGCACTTCACGAATATATGGCAGCTGTACTAGTAGTAAATGTTTGGTATAATTTACAATCACATACTTTTGAATCACTTCGACGCCACACAGTTTTGACGTGAACTCCGTTCATTAGTATTGAATTTCTGATTTTGATCATCTACTTTTGCTGTTGACTGTACTAGATATTTATGACGTAAGTGTGGAGTAAGGAGCGGTACCAGAGTTGAGCTCCTCGGCCTTGAGGCGCAGCGTGGCCGTGAGCGCCTGCACGGTGCGCAGCTTGTCGCGCACGCCGTCCAGCTCGCGCACCATCTGGTTGAGCGTGGTGACGGACGCGGCGCGCGAGAACGCGCCCAGCTTCCACGACGCCGTCATGCCTAAACCTGAAACACGTTTGCAATACTCGTTTTACATTGACACGCTTAACTAATGAACATAAAGGACATTACCCGCCGATGGGCCCCTTATTTTCAGTGCCGGGCAGACACTATTTACTTCTCAAAAATTAAGTCGTAATTTTATAAGTCCAATTTTATTTTATTAACTTCTCTTTCACCCTAGTGTTAGAAACCGTAACTATTAATTGTTTTATTAAATCAAAGGTAGTTCTGCCATTAAAACTTAACCTGAATGTTGTCAAGATAGACCACAGGTTATGTTAATTAAATGGTAGTAATCGATTGAAAATATCGATATATTACTATTCCGCCGACTAAAAGTACCGGAGATATTTACAATAGCTTTTCTCCGGTCTCAAGTAACTAATTAGACGTATATTCAAATCGCGGATTAAAATAAGCAGCGGGCGGGCTAAAATAAAAAAAAAATAGAAATAGCTAGTAAATAAACCAAAACACAAAAGAATTGTAATCTGAGGATATATACATATGTCGTGGTCAGATCGTAGAATTGAATACTTTATGATGTGACTAGCCATTTCATGAATTAGTTGCATTTCACGATATGGCCAACTAAAACTGGCTAGATCGTTTAAAAATTATTGTTTGATGATATCTCAATTGACGTTTGGCCATATAATCAATGTAGGCTTTCTATGATAATAAAAGGTCTAAATAAAGTAGGCACTTACACATTGCTCTTGTAAGAACAAACGTAAGGCTAAAACTCTCCATTCAAATCAAAAGCTATTATAATTGCAACTATAAGAGATATTTTAAACTGTGCATCAAACTAAAAATACTAATTGTATACCAAATAATGGACTTTTTACAATTATTGAGACAGTTGGGGCATCCCGACTCGGATAGGTTACGTTTGAAGGGGATGATGGGGTCTAGTGAACGAGACAAGCATGCTAACACAGACCCTGCCATTTCTATTGTGATAATTTTATTTTAAAAACTGGATAAAGCATATTTTAGTGCACAATTAGTTTTTTTTTTTTATGGAACAAAGACATATTAATTTTGCAGTAGAAAACAGGAATAAATTGAAGAACAGTTGAATAGTACTTACTCCAACTCAAATCGTATTTACTAATGTCGGTGGCAAAACTGCACCATAACTGCATTAAATTATTTACATCAAACATCGCAGTATTGTGTCGTAATTATATTTCACTGCACTTCTATCTTCGTATTCAAATTGTTATTCACTTTTAGTAAATAATATAAATCATATGCAAAAATATCTCTTTAATTATGTAAAAAGAAAGCAAGAGCTTGTTTTTTACAAAGAGAAACTGTTTACAACTGTTGCACAAACAGCAAAATATCAACACTAACAAAAAGTTACCACAAAATGGTCACACCACAATTGTTAAATCGCCTTTTATCAAATCGATTTGGTAAATCGATCAACAAAATATTTAACATGACCACACCTACCCCGCGTTCCGAATCACAATAACATCGCTGTTAGCACGTCAAGAAATCGCCACGCGCTCTACAGAAGAATTGTTTGGCGCGCTTTCATCATCTTTAAAAATTACATTTCTCTGAAACTAGGGTGAAAAACTGAAAATTGATTTTAGGATCTGCAAAGGTAATTGTTGTTCTTCAAAACGAAGTTAAAACCACCGTTGCCCGCGTTTTTTTTCTAAGGGCCCAAATCTCCTAACAAAATGGGCAATGTCATTTAAATACTTCTGTAACTGGCACTACTAAGTTATAAAGTCACGTGAATGCGTGTACTTACTTTGGTGCTGCCTAGTGATACTAGTCTGCATCTCTTGATAGTTGACCAGCAGCAACGAGTTGGTCCAGGTGAGCGTGGCGTTGAGGAAGGCGTGGATGTCATGCAAGCCCGCCTTCATGGAAGTTTTGACGTCCGCGGTGCCTGACTCCACCTGCGAGTCGGTCGCGAACGCGCACACCACGCCGAACCTGACGACACGCACGTCATGTAACGTTCGAGCTTTTTATTATAATCTCAAGTCTATTCAAAGCTTAATGCTTACAGGAAGAGCGTGAGCAGCCCGATGAGTATGATGGCGAGGACTCCCTTGAGCCAGTCGTCGTACTTGCGGTCGAAGGGCCGCCGCCGCCGCCCCATGCGGCAGCACGACCAGCAACACCAGAACAAGCTGGAACAACACGCATGCTACTTTAAATTACAGCTCCGTGTCACAAACACCACATGCCACTAGCCGAGCATGGCCAAGTGAGCGTTGCGGACGTTGGACTTTTAATATGACACCATAAAAAAACATGAAATCCTGAAGGGAATGCCCGAAGATTTGGCGTTGCGACGCGGACGTCGCAAACATTAACGACCGATAATGTTCCTTCAGCCAGAGGACTGGCTTCTGGATCAGTAGACGGCGAGAACTGGACAAGTGGAAGCCTTACCCAGCTAGCGGCAGCACGGCGATGACGAGCACCGCCACAACGACGAAGAAGGTGGGCCCCGCATAGTGCAGGAGCAGAGGGCGCCACTCCTCATTCAGCGGCTTGATGTTGGGGTGTCCGTCCGACACCGACACAAAGCCTGCGCACACACACACACCACGTCACTACAAGTTACGAAGAGCACTCAACTAGAACAAATACACCAGCTCACAACGTATGGTGATTGTTAAGTATTTATAAAATAAAAGTAAAAAAACACCCTCAACACAAAAACGTACATAAAAAAATATGTACTGGCCCACTAAGTTTAAGAATATTTTAAATCAAAGCATCGTCGCATCGGGAGATGGTCAATGAAAACACCAAACATACGTATTGTAACATTTTCAGTCGCCGTTCCGGGTTTTTTTTATTTTTTTTTTAAGTCCTGCTTTTTAAACTTAATATACTTTTTTTTCTTTTTTTTTTTGTTAGCCTCCACTGTCCTAGTCCTGGGCAAAAGCCTGCCTCCACTCCTTCCATCTTTCGCGAGCCAGCACGTTCTCCTTCCAGTTTTCACAGAATCTGTCCAGCTCGTCGCGCCACCTCCTACTTAATATACTTAGTAATTGTAAACTCAAAACTACTTAACATAGTGATATATCCTCATTCTTTTTGGGAATCCATCATTAGAGAAGATCACCATCTATATGTATAACCTACTAGCCCGCGACTTCGTCCGCGTGTCCATCGACCCAGAGATTAAAAAAGCTGAAATGTTAGTTTCAAACCCGATTGAGTCCCAAACCCAACAAGTTTTTGGATAGGCGGCCTGCCTGCCCGGGCTTGGTGGCATGTACAATTGATACTATACGTGTGCCAGCACTGAGTGAGCCTCATTACCCCGGGCCCTGGTGCCATCGAGATTAACACCACGGGCCCTGGTGCCAATGCACCTCAACACTTCGGATCCTGGTGGCTGTATTAGTTACGTTACGCCACTACTCCAGGGACCTTGGCCGTGCGCGCGCAACGCTCCGTTGCGCGACTTAACTGCACCGACAAACGTAAACTACTACATACGTTATGCGTAATTAATTTATTGTGCGCTTCATATTCATGAATGTATAGAAGGACTCACGATTGCAATATGAATGTTGTGTAAAATAAAATGGTACCCATCGACGCACCGACCCCGACAAGCGAAGCTGTGCCTGATCGATAGACCCGTGCGACTGCTACTGCTTAGCCACGAAAACTTGTAAAAAGTAATAAGACCAACTAGTAGTAGTAATTTCAGACCGCGCAAAACCATATGAGACCATTTTTGAGATCATCTTCAACCTAAAGGTAAATAGTCAGCTGCATTGAAGCTGGGTGACTATAATAATATATGATGTCAGTTCCATAAATAAATATTATCATAGCAATGGGACATCAGGGGTGAATTATAAACAATGCGTAGTTGCACAAAGTGGTCTTAGAAACAATGACCTCAATTTTGACGGAAATTAAACTGCGTTTAGACTGTGTTTTTTTTTACCTTCTCTACGCAGGTACTACATACATAGTCAGCAGAACATTTGCTAGATATGGTGACTGGGATGGATGAAGCATAAGACGACGGGGATGAATATAAATGTGAATAAGACGAAGTTCATGCTATTTGAAAGAGAAGAGGATTCAGTTGCACCTGTGTGTGATAAAAACATAAATAAGTGTGTAGAGCAAGTGACTTCGTTTATTTGAGGAGTCTGTTTACAAGGGATGGAAAGATTGATGAAGATCTGGAAAGGAGAGTAAATGCGGGGAAAACAGGAAAAAGTGCTACATACGAGTATGCGATTGTGACCTGGTTGGTCAAAATATCCAAAATAGCATGGCTCATGAAGTAGAATCTGTTAAAATATCTTCCTTACGAACTATGGGTGTTTCGACTACGAATGGTAGTTTTTTTTTTGTGGTTGGGAAATCATCAAATGACGTCTCCCGCTCTGGGTGGAACGGTGCGGTTTAAAAGATATAACGAAAAGTGAAGAATATGCTTAGATCCTTGATGGTCATGTGGAATGAATGAAATGTATGAATAAAGGGCGACTAAAAATAGGTATTTACAAGGCAGATGCGAGTGCCAAGGCAGGAAGGGTCACCCTAGGAGTATCTATAGTGACCTTATTGGTGGTGTTGTTCGTAAAAGTCAGCTGTGTAATACTCGCAACAGATGCTCTCGCTCGCTCTTCAGTTTCTGCTTACCCTCATAAGAAGAATGACAACATTGACGAGGCAGGTAGGCACAACTTTTAATTAAATATTTAAATTATGGTGGATGCCAATCAATTTAAAGACGCATAAATGATTTTAGTAGAAAACGAACTAACAGTTTACTGTCATTAAATATTAAGAGGCCTCTCACAAAATTTGAATGCTCGAGTTTAGGTAAAAGACGGCAATCTTATATATGTGTGCGTAGCTATTCACACATGCACAATACAAACAGTGTAACGCGAGTGTCGAGCCGGTCTAAACAATCTTGAGCCGTTAGAATTATTATGCGGTATTTAGAGATTTATGAAAATACTTACTTTTATTTAGTCAGTCTAATAAAGATTTCTAGACTAATAAAAAATTACAAATATATGTTACTAGCTTCTGCCCGCGACTTCGTCCGCGTCAAATTTTTGCTCCCCTGACCCTTCCCGTCGCATCGATATGCCTGCTAGTTTTCGTCCATTTTTCGTTGCTGCTCGCTCCTTTTGAGTTATAGTGAGTCAACCTTAAAAGATAGACTTATGCTCTCGCGGACTTTTTTTTTGAACTTTTTAAAAGGAACAATTCCGTCATACATAATGTTTGCGTTACTTTAACCGTTTACGCAGCGCACGCAACGGAAACTCTCAAAAGGAATAAATTTTCCCCGTTTTTGCAACATTTTTCATTACTGCTCCGCTCCTCTTAGTTGTAGCGTGATGTTATATAGCCTATATCCTCCCTCGATAAATAGGCTACCCAACACAAAAAGAATTTTTCAATTCGGACCAGTAGTTCCTGAGATTAGCGCGTTCAATCAAACAAACAAACAAACTCTTCAGCTTTATAATATTATAGTATAGATGTAAAGTATACAATAAAAATAAAAAATTCAAACAATTACATATTGGTGCCGATTCTGTTGTACACCGAACTAAACTATCTCTAAAATTCCTTTTAGCTATGAGAATTGTTACGCTATTCTGCAAGAAATAATCTCTAAAAAAAATTATTTTGACACGACTAAAATCAAACTTGACAATCGCGACTCAACGTGGTATTTTTTTTTTCTTTTGGCTTCGCAACTTGGTACTTGTGTGCGTTACGCAATGAACTTGTTGAGAGACGACGGCGCGCGCAAGGGGGCAGCCTGGACGTGTTTTATATGGAACTAGCTTTTGCCAGCGACTTCGTAGCGTAACGTAGCGTAAGCGAGCGCTAAGAAAGGAAGTAGAATTGCACGGACGAAGTCACGGCCAAAAGCTAGTAAACTACAAAACTTCTTTATAAACCACATTTTTTGCTAATCTATTACTGTATGCCAAAATTATCAGACTACTGGGCGAACTTACGCGAGAGCAAGCCACATAGAATTGCCCGTGTAAAAAACAGTTTTCTCTCAAGTCTATATCTATACCCACAAATTTTAATGTCTGCCCTTGTGATTCTGGTCATTGCAAAGCACTTTGAGGGGAAACTGTATTAGTTTGAATTCAAAGGGAAGATCATTCAGGATCAATACAAAATAGGTTAGTATTTCTCACCTTAGTATTTCTTTTGGTTTTGCCATATAATTCATGTGAAAAAAAAAATTGGTTTGGTTGCTTATTTTCATTGTTTTTTTAATTTTTAAATTATATTATTTTTGTTCAGGAGTAATTTTGTGCAATTTTTTGTATAAATCTTCTTGTCTATTTTGTTTTATGTTTTTTGTGCAATTTTTGTGAAAAACAACTATTTCACAAAAATTGCACAAACGTTTTCATAATCAGCGACCCAATCCATACTAATCCATATTTCCATACTTCCATACTAATTATAAATGCAAAAGTAACTCTGTCTGTCTGTCGGTCTGTCTGTCTCGCTTTCCTGCTAAAACTACTGAACCGATTTAAATGAAATTTGGTACACAGATAGTTTAGAGCCTGAGAAAGGACATAGGCTACTTTTTATCCCGGTAGCATGTTCCCGCGGGATAATTTCCGACCTCCACGCGGGCGAAGCCGCTGGCAAAAGCTAGTAAATCATAAAAACGATACCCATGTTGATTTTCCGAATTTGTCACCCGTTTTCTACCTTTTAGGGGTTGAATTCTGAAAGAGTCTGACACACGTGTTTACTCGTTTATTGATAGGAAGTTTCGAATAAAATAGTTTAACTGATCTTGTTTCCCCATACAAACTTTCAAACCCATTTTTCACCCCCTTAGGGGTTGAGTTTTCAAAAACCCGAGGACACAAAATTGTTTATTTCTATATGTTAACCTAAAAACAAAGTTTCAGGCTTGTAGCTCTAAAAATGACGGACTTCCATACAAAATTTTAATCCCTTTTTCACCCGCTTAGGAGGCGAATTTTCAAAAATCCTTTCTTAGCGGATGCCTACGTCATTACAACTATGTATATGCCAAATTTCAGCGAAATCCGTTCAGTAGTTTCGGCTGTGCGTTGATAGATGAGTCAGTCAGGTTTGCCTTTTATATATTTAGATTTTTCAATTTTTGTTTGAATTCTATAAAAAAAATATTACCCACGTGTTGAGATTTATATGTGTGGGGTTTTATAAAGGAAGTCGAAAATGTCATTATTTTTACGATAGGACACGCCATTTTAGAGATATAAGCAAAAAAAAAAACCGTACTGTTTTTGGACGTGAGGCGAGGCGTTGTTGTGAATTTTTGTTCACGACCACTAGTTGTATTCCACACCTTTCTAATCGCGATTAAAAATAGTCAGATTTAGTTAAAATAAATTATTTTAGTCAACATTTTTCTACAATTTATTAAAATAATGCTTTCATTGATAATAAACGAAACTCTTATCTTATACAAAAAATAAAATGCGAAGAGTAGGAAAATGTTGTAGTCGTAGTATATTTTTGCGTTCACGATACGAGTACCCGAAAACTGAGACGCGGGAAAAAATGGCACAGGTCCTGCCTCGTTGGACGCTTGCGCCGTACTAAAAGCTGCCCACTTGTGCATCGTAATTTATTCTAATTTAGAGTGATTTCAAAAACGATATTATGTTTAATTAAATAAACGGATTTAAATAAAACTTGAGAATTCGATTCGTTATAGAGCATACTTTATATTGACATGATTTTTTTAAATGTAATTATGCTTTATTCAAACCAAAAAAACACGATAAAATTGCGAATAAATCGTAAAAATTGCCATAAGACTTATTTTTTTTTACTAATTAAGCTTATTAAAAATCAATATTCTTGTTCTTGTACTAAATGTAACAACTAGATTATATGTCTGATGTTTTGTGTATTTTTTTTTTACTCAAATTTCTACATATTAATTGTACGCTGCCAGACTAGACCTCACAATACGATTTCAAATGCGCAGTGGAAGTGTGATAATCGTGGGGCTCTAGAGACAAGAGTGGCGAGCGATACTAGTCCGCCGTACGCGGAGCAGACAATCAAATCAAACACTTACAATACAACAAAAGAACTTACCTGTTGGTTGAAGGACACTGCTCTGGTGCCTACCTGGAGTTATGTATGTAAGTGAGTGTATATGTATTGTGTTGTGACGTTATGAGTAAGTATTCTCAGGAACAGGTTACCATTTGCCGCTTCAAGAGGTCTGGCGTCCAGACATGCGGTCTCCCACACTTAACCTTCAATGTTCTTTAATGTCAAGAAACTAAACCCGTATTCCTTCACCAAATGGGGTTATTTAACACAATATCATTGGGTCATGACGTATTGTCCGCAAAAACGACCGATTTTCAAGGATTAATTGCAACAAACGCGTCGCGGGGTTCCAAAAGGCGACGGACCCATTTTAGCGGCAAACCAACAAGTGTCAAGTGTCAAAGTCAAACTGACAAGTCAGATGTCATTCTGTTACACGTTTAGAAACGTAGGCGCATAAAGTAACTAATCGAACAGGACGCAACATTAATTATAGAAATAGGAGTCTGAAATCGACCCTGCGCTGATTTTTAAGAAAACTAGTTGTGGGAGATTAATTACTACGAAGTAAACAAATAAGTTTTTGTAAATGTGCTACTAAAAGTAACAAAACAAAAGATTGATCTATTTTTTACATGTGTTCGTCAATCCCAGAGTATTTATAATGATGAGATGAGAGGTAAATAAGGCGACTAAAATCTTAGATATTCGCGCAAAAATGTAAAATGGCTCTTAAATGAAAATAGTGATTATTCTATTATTTGAAGTTACGTTTTTTATGCATTTAATTAACCACTGTTTCGATATTTTGAGAAAAAATCATGAAACGTTACAATCCAATCACTCATGCGTTTAGGGTCAAATATCATTAAAACATCATTCTGACTCCGTCATCATCAAACGATTGACAGAAACAGAGCGCTGTTTTTAATTCGTTTAGCGGTAAACGTATTAAGCGATTTGTTATGCAAGCGGCTCTAAATGCAGACTGCACTAAATCTGCGAATAGGCAGACTATTTCCTATACAAACGAAATAAAGGTGAAGGCGCGTTATCTGGACGTCACCAGAACTAACTGCGCGTAGCTGATGGTCTAACAGTGTTATGCACGGCCCCAATGGGCGCTCTCTGCGCGTCACGGAGCACACGCGCGGCTACTCCTTCAAATTGCGATGTGACGGATTACGTCGTCGTCATAAGATCCTAAACGAGCGTAACATCACAATTTTAAATTCTTGTAATAAAACCTCTACTGCGAACAAAAAGCAGTCAGAAAAAACATATTTGATCTTCCAATAATACAAATTGCATCCGGGTTACACCAACTTCAATTGTTCCGGGTTCGTGTTAAAACGTAAACTATACATATTTTTGTAATTTTGTTATAACATTTGTTCAAGCGTCGACAGAGTCTAATAATACGTATTATTCGTAAAACCTTGAGCTGAGTGACGTTAGATACTAAATGATGCTGTTGTAACCACTAAACCTACCTTTACAATCGGCAAGCAACAATTAGATCAATTGTGAACTCGATGAAAATAAAAACTTATCGACACATCAAAAGTGTCTGGATCGAAGTGTTAAAAAAAAATGCTGTAAATAATTATTTAAAATGATGATGATTAAATAAAATATTTTGATGTGTGCTTCATTTGCATTTTTTCGGGTTTTGCTTATGCTGGATTTTTCACCCTAGTTAATTGAATCACCCTATCACATTATTTGTGTTATAATTGGTAGTTTTTCTGAGTTTTTGTGGATTTTTGGGAGGGGCTGGAGTGCTCGTTGCTATTTGTTCTTGATGTCTTGTATATTCGTGTTTTTATTTTTGTTTTTGTATTTTATTTATTATCACCGGTAACGCGTATAATACAAGCGCAGCGATTCGGTATACTCACTATGAGTTCATCCAAATCAAATTAGGGAATGCTCGCTCACGTCCCACAGTGTTTTATGAAGACGATTTTTCGGACATTGCTTTTTTATATAAAAAACTGATAGTTTAAGTTACTTCAATGCAATATTTCGTATCCCCATTACAATAGTATGTTTAGTTTTTGAGATATAATTTTTTGAAAATCGTCTTTTTTTCAACCGGGTATTTAGAAAAAAAATCATATCTCTGAAACTAAATATGATACGCAATTGTGACCTTAGAAACATCGATGGCGTTTTTTATGCTGCATATTTTAGAGTACAAATAAACCTCGGAACTTCGTTAGATTCAGACTTATACGAGGTTTTTCGTTTTTCGTTTTTATTTTTTTTCTCGGTAATTCCATCGTATTTGGAAAAGTTATTTATACTAAAATTATGCCCTTCATCTTCCCTACATACCACAAAAATAACACATCCTAATTGCGTGGAATCTAGAAGTTATTCCAAATTAACTGTTTTTGCTAGGGTTGTCACTTTCGAATCTGAATTTTGATGACTCAATTTTTATTTAATGGGACGTATTGGTTATTAAAACGACTATTAAACCAAGGAACTTTGTTATATCCAGACTTATAAAAGGTTTTTAGTTTTATTTATTTTGTTCTCGATAGTTCCGTAGTATTGGGATAAGTTATTTAAACTGAAACTAGCACTTTGCCAGTTTCGTTCGCGCATGTTTTCATAAAAACTTTAACACCCTTTAAAACTGTATTTTGACGGTAGTTTAGAATAAACGAATAACGGGCCGATTCTGTTGTCACAAAATTCTCTAAACTAAACTAAAAATCACTTAATTTTGGTTTATCCCTGTCGAACGAGGATTTCCTATTCTGAAATAGACTAAAGTGACACAACTTAACTATATTTTAGTTTGGCAGCACTAAGATTGCGCTGAATTATTAGTTTAGTTTTCACCAAAAATTTTGACTATAATAATTTATTTTTTCTAAATCTGACTACTTTTAATCGCGATCAAAAAGGTATGGAATAAAATTAGTGATCATGAACTAAAATTCATACTAACGCAACGCCTCGCCTTCACGTGCAAAGAGAGAACTGTATTTTTTGTTTTCCTTTTCTTTTGCTTATATCTCGAAAATGGCGTGTCCTATTGCAAAAATAATGAAATTTTCGACCCCCTTTGTAACCCACACAAATATAAATCTCAACACGTGGGTAATATTTTTTTTAAATTTTCAAAACTAAAAGTGAAAAATTCCATATAAAACACATCCAGGCTGCCCCCTTGTGCACGCCTTCGTCTCTCAAAAAATTCATTGCGTAGCGCACACAAGTACCACGTTGCGTAGCCAAAAGAAAAAAAAAATCCACGTTGAGTCGCGATTGTCAAATTCGATTTTAATCATGTCAAAATATTTTTTTAATTTAGAGATTTTTTCTTGCAGAACAGCGTTACAATTCCGTAACTCCGGAATTCCGGATCAATTTTATTGATTTTTCAGTTCCGGAATTGACGGGAGTAATTCCGGAATTCCGATATTTATATATAACTAGCTGCCCTCCCCAGCTTTGCCTGGGTGCAATTTCTTTTTCGATTTCTTTCAATTTTCTTTACAACAGACCTTGTCCTGACAATACGAACACTACAAAAAAAAACCAAATAGGTACAGTCGTTCTGAAGTGATGTCCTTACGTGTTACTTATCTGTAACAGTTAGACATATGCTGTGCTCAGAGATTGCACGCCCTAGTTACAATTCTCATAGCCAAAAGTAAGGAATTTTAGAGATAGTTTAGTTCGGTGTACAACAGAATTGGCATCAATGACAATTTTTATTTTGATAAGAATTTGTGCTAAATTTTAAGTTTATTAACCTAAGAAATAAGATTCCTCCATATAATCTTTAAAAACCCCTAAATTGTTCTATTAGAGGTAGTTCTGAAAATCTAAAATGACATTAAAATGTAAATGTGCCCTGCCCACTGCCCGTTAAGTTTGGCGATTCTTCTGATTGTGTAACTTTGGTTTAAATATAGAGATAACTTCAGATCCGGATATGAAGTAATATAATATGATCGCGTGACAACCCTAACGACGTAGAATACGGATCAAGCTTAAAAATGTTGTGGTTTCTAGATTCCACGCAATTAGGATGTGTTATTTTTGTGGTATGTAGGGAAGATGAAGGGCATAATTTTAGTATAAACAACTTTTCCAAATACGATGGAATTACCGAGAAAAAAAATAAAAACGAAAAACCTCGTATAAGTCTAAATCTAACGAAGTTCTGAGTTTTATTTTTACTTTAAAATATGCAACATAAAAAACGCCATCGATGTTTTTAAGGTCACAATTGCGTATCATATTTAGTTTCAGAGATATGATTTTTTTTCTAAATATCCGGTTGAAAAAAAGACGATTTTCAAAATTATATCTCAAAAACTAAACATACTAGTGAAATGGGGATACGAAATATTGCATTGAAATAACATAAACTATCAGATTTTTATATAAAAAAAGCAATGTCCGAAAAATGGTCTTCATAAAACACTGTGCGTCCCTTGTAACAGGCGAAAAGGATCTATTCTTTGAAGTATATCCCATACGAGCTCAATGGGATTCAAGTCTGGTGATTGAGCAGCCGTTGATATTAGCTGCGACAAAATTAAAGCCGCAAAAAATTTAAAACATCTGATAAAATCTTTTCAGCGTAAATCTTTGCATTAAGTTTGCCTCTGATCCAAATCAGGGTGCTTACTCTCGAATATAATTCCAATAGATCGACATTAGTCAAACGTCAGTTGGTTGAGTTAAACGACAGGGATTGGCTAGACTCAGTGAGTCCAGCCAATCACTGACGTTTGACTGACAATTCCAATGTCGAGTTATTGGAATTATATTCGAGAGTAAGCACCCAGTTCGGTCTTCCGGCCTATCATGATTGTTGCATGAATTGCATTTCCTGGCATGATTTTAAACGTCTTTGGCGTCCAAGGGTCCTCCAATACTCCGTGTAGGTCTGGTAAATGGGTACCTCACAAAAAAAAAACATACAAAACGCCACTTCCCAATTTCTGTGTTCACGAGCCCATTGTAAACGGGGTTTGCGATAGAGGGGCTCAATACGCAGTTTACGTAGCAGTCTTCGGAAACGGAGATAAGACTTCATGCCAGCGATTCCTTATGGTTTGATAGTTTATTAACATCCCTAACGAGCTATGCAGAAAGTTTACTGTTTTGGCCTACTGCTGGGATACAGGCCTCCTCTCGGTTAGAGGGAGATATTAAAAAAACTACTTAATTACAAAAATCACCTTTTTTAGGCCGTTACACTAGGTGTGCCCCTTAAACAAAGTAAAGCGCCTGCCAACTCGTAAGTCGCGGCCGTCACCACTGGCCCACCACTGGCACCCGTTGCACTATTTTATAGGAATTCGACTTGACAGAATATTTTTTCATCTTTTGACCGAAATTCAATATATTTTCAAATGACGAAATTGAGTAAGAAGTATCCATAGGAGTTAAAAAGACAAACAGGTACTTAGTAACTAGCCAAAACATGCTTGATCCCTAGACACTTTTCAAGTAACTAGTACTGTAGTACCATCCTTATTTCCTCCTTAATTTTAAGTTTTTCTAATACTTACGTTACTAAGACGAATAGCAAGCTTCTTAAGATTCTTTGAATTAAAAATGGGAAAATAAGAAGTGAGTGGAGCGTCTCTCGTCAGTCGAGTGGAGCGAGGGGTCGTTCTGGTGGCTGGTGAGCCCGAGCCGCTCATTACACCGAGATATCGTACGACACGGCTCTCTCACAAACTCCTCCACCTCGAGTGCTCCTCTCCAGATCACTCTCACAACCAAACGCTTCAAACACGATACACTTCATTTCTTTTTGTAAGAACTTGCGTTCTTTATACATTTAAAACGGAAAATACGCTGACTACACACCAGAGATTATCAATCCTTCAGTAATTGAGAGTAACGACTCCAAGCCTCCGGAAGCAAAGCCAGGCATTCACCATACCAACTACGGAAGCGGGGAGATATTAATGTCACAGGACGATTGTATAATTCTTCATTATACAAATATACATACGGCGCCGTCCGTTGCATACCGTCAGCGTTGTTTATAATACCTAAGGCAAATGTATAACGCCTAGGCATTCTGTAAAAGTCCTTGAAACCCAATTGAAGAATCGATCCCGCGCCGTATACATAATGCCCTAGGCGAATTAATTCAACTAGTTCTATTTTGGTGTATATGCGATAATATGCAAACGGTAACGGTTCTTTAAGTAGTACCTGTTGCTGAGCGCCACTGACGGGGTGGGGCCAGGGTCGACTCTCGTAGGTTAGATAGGAACCAAAGATAATTTTTTATGTCTAAGGCTATCATATCAACCGTAGCTATAAACTCGGTACCTATTGAAGGTGTAGCGTTGCTGTTTGTTACATATCTGTACGTCTTCAAGGGAAAGTATAAGAATAGAGACAGACACGGTTGTCTATTGTGTATTCTACATCCAGCAGATAGACTCCCTCAACAAGACGGCGCAACAAACAATTCGGGCAACAATAAGGACATCCAGAAGGGCGGGGGCGCGCGGGAGGCCGGGGCGCGGTGCACGGGGCGCGGGGTCGCGGCACCGCCATCGCCTGGCAGGCCCTTTGTGAGCCGCTGCAGCCGATCGATAGCTGGAGCGCCGCCACGCGGACTATGCTCGCTACACATTGGGATATCCTTATACATTCGTATTGAACCACTATTGCAGGCTCTTACAGTGGCTATTCTTGATTTCGTCAGAATGGTTCTGAAATCCGTTATTATACCACTGCGAGCTAATGTCCCGTAGCTGGCAGTTAGCCTCGAAGTCCTTTTTCACGGGAGCAACACCCAACACTAGTACATATCATACGAATAAGTATGTAAGAAAATAACCGTAGTACCGTGTGGTGCCGGACGTAAAGAATAGCATCACCCCATTTCTTCCCGTGGGTGTCGTAAGAGGCGACTAAGGGACTTACTAGAGAATGGGCAGCAGCGTTCTCTGTGCATTCTGCCACCATACTGCGATCGCCAATCCGCCTGCCAAGCATGGCGATTATGGCAAAGCCCCCCAAATTGGGGGAGGTCATGTCCAGCAGTGGACGTTTTACGGCTGAAATGATGATGCTACATACCAAATCAACAAGACGTCTCAATGTTGTTTCAGTAACCAACCATCCACAATCTTAAATTCAGTTATGCTAAAACGTACTAACAAATACTTTTCAATTTAGTCTGAAACTAATGCTTTTTTTCTTTAAGATCATAATAATTTGCATATTATAAAGTATGTACTTAGTGCATACTACTTATACAGGATTTTTAACCGGAGGAGGGTTTTTAACCAGTGCGCATATTTTAACACATTAAACAAACGAGTTATAGGTACACCATGCAATCTTTATTTTGATATATCTTAGTACAAAAAAGTAAGTTATCGTTAACGAAAGATGTTTATTTTGAAACTGGTTTTTATGGTAACTTGCGCACGGCGCCGCCCGGCGCGGCGGCGAAGGTAAACGACCGAGCGTAGCTACGAGTACCTACCAACTGTTCGATCGGTCAAAATTATAAGAAGTTCGAAGTACCTATGTACGTGCGCGGTTACTGACTTATTCCTAATGTCGATATCATACCACGAAATATGTAGGGTGTCCACAGTTTACTGATTTAAAGTCAGATAAAATAAAAAAAAAGAATTGAAAAAATAGTTGAAATGTGTTCTATTACTGATACAGAACCACCAATAAAAAATTGCGCACTGGTTAAAAAAAATCCTGTTTGCACTAAGTACTTTTACTACAGTGCAAAAAATAAAAAATAAACCACAAGCTGCACATCAGGCCCAGGCCTGATTCGTGTAACCATGTATAAATAGGCATGCCGTGAATTGGACTATCATTTGCATTTGACTTAACCCAGCCAACCTAAACTCGACCACGATGTCCCATCCCCTGACAAAGGCTCCGCGCTTTCCGCGCTGACAGAAGGCACCCTTCTGAGATTAACGAAGCAGCCCGTACATTGTCAATCTCGACTACGTTCCGAGAACTTTTTTTGGACCGGAAATCATCAAATGACTTCTTACACTCTGGGCGGAGCGGGAGGGCGTGTCAGACTTTTACTGACTAAAACCCACCCGTGTTCCTTCAGTTGCCCATGTACCAGAGTCACAGTGACTCTTTCGAACAAATCTCGCGACCCTGGCAGGCACGTTCCGACACCTTTCCGACTCTTTTCAAATCACTACATTCAATATGGTGTTCGACAGAAGTCGCTATCGACTGCTTATTTCTAGGAAGAACTATCGGGTGTCCAAGTCAGTCGCATCACTGTAGCTCGTGGAACAATAAAGAACTGATGAGTTGGCATTTCAAGATAGTTACATACCTACATGGTTTGTATCTAACTTTCTTAAATATCTAATTGCAGACGTACTCACATTACATAATTATCTACCCATACTAGTGGTCGCCTAACAGTTGAAATTCGACCATAATTCCTTTAAAACTTAATGTATTCCCAATGCATTATTTTATAAAAATATTAGCTTTCAGCACTTCGTTACTGTGCCGAATTTCATACTCTTCCGACTGCGTAATTTTCGTAAAAATGGGTACAACGTTCTAGCTTCTTGTATTATTAATTATTATACAGATTAATTACAGAAAAACCACGAAAGCCATTTTGTTCTGGAAACTTAGACATGACAAATATTGTTGTGAAATTCTTCATTGCTTCTAAACCTTTCTCATGAACTCATAATGAGTCACTTTGTCGGAGTGTTCGTTTTCGGCTCAGCAGTAGAAATAGAGGCTACGGAATGGAACATAATACTCATTAAAAACGAAACTGAACTCGGTGGGTAAGTTAATTGATCATTTTCGCACAGACGCGTCACATTACTTACTGCTTTGAGTTTTTAGATAAACTGTTTTGAGAACGCTTCACCACGTTTCCTTACCTGGAAACAAATAGAGATTACATTAACAAATATTCATTCATTCTGTAAGAAGTTTTATATTGAGTCACGGTGAGAGAAATATGTCCAACCCAGAAGAATAATAAAAAATACCGATGTAACAGATATTGACGGTCTCTTTAGCAAAGAAACAAAGAAAGAGTATCTCGTTCAATAAGTGTTTATAATAGTTGCCTTTTAAATCATAAGTACTTTCATGCACACAGTTTATACTGAAATTAGAGCAGAGTATACATATGAGGAAAATAACACCGATATTATTAACTGAATGCCACACGGGAGTTCAAGCTGAATCACAACTTATGAACCATATGAAGCTGATGACCCATAGCTGCAACGGCCACCCAGACATACGTATATGTATTTACAACATGTTTTAATTATTTGTTATTTTGCTTTGATACAATAAACTATGTGTAAAAACCCCTGTAATAATTATGCTCTGGTAAGATAACGGACCATAATCGTAACAGGGGTTTTAGAATTACTTCAAAATTGTTTGAAAAGTGTACTCAAGGGTTAAGTATCTAGACACACGGTAGCGTGTCAAGCCAAGTTCAAGTAACAGAACTGGCGAGCAGCACCGTGTGTAATATTACACGAATCATTTGGAGCCACTTTTAACCCCCTCATAACTCAAAAACTATTTCACATAAACATGTCAAAGGAGACTGAAACGATTACATACAATCTTGGGCCTGGATGTAAAAAGATGAAAGTGGTGTCAATTAATAGCATAAATATTATCAACTTTTCACTGAAAATCCTGCGGATTTTGTCAATCTGAGAACAGCAATATAAGAGATTAAGTAAAAGTGAGGTTATGTTACAATCTTTAACGAACAGCTGATTCCTGAAGTGAAAAATATGTTCTTTTGCCCGAATCTTATTATATTTAGTAGAAAATGTTTGAAAAATCATAGGAATGAACGTCAATGACTTCAAGTCATAGGTAGCTAACAGGTATGGTGTTATGGTTACATCGTGTAAGGGTCGTCGGTCCAGTGTATTGCAGTGACCAGTTGTTATCCCACAATTCACACAGTGATCCACAGTTTGAACAATATCCAATCCACAATCCGGCGGTAAAATCTTCAGTAAAATCCAAAAGAACAATTCCAAGTCAACCATGTGAGTGATTTTCGGTTTTCAGTGTAAACGCAATGGTCGAACAAAGTAGGCAGGATAGGAATTCGTAAAATACAAAGCAGTGGTCGTGAAAAATGAAGAATAATCGGGAAAGCACTCAATACGCTACGGAAAATACAAAACGAGTAAGCAAACATGAGCAGTCGGCAACCGTCTAGTGTGAATGTCAGTCAGCTGTCATGTTAGTGACATAGACTAAAAATAGAAGACTGATTTCAATCGATATGAAATCGATAATCATTAATATTTGTTTTTCAGTAATAAATTGATATTTTATTTATTAAAATGACTGTAATTATATGCAATATATTGCATATAAGTATATATAGTGCATTTAATTACTTTGAGTTAATTAGCTAGTGCAAAGGTTTTATTTTCGTAACTGTGTAATCGATTATTCAATCGAAATCTCACGAAACGATCTTTTTCATATTTCTCAGCTTCCAGTTTGAGAATTGAGGTGATTTTTCATATTCTAAGATAAAAAAATATGACAGATTTTTTAGATCATATCTCAACTCATTACATTTTGGGCCCACCGTTTTCCATCTCCTTTGGCTCTTATAGTGAGACTTGCGAGATACATATGTGCTCCAAATTTCATAAACACATCTCAAACGGTTATTTAAACGTCCAAAAATCGTAATTTTTATCACTGACTGACCTATAGATCAAAACTCTAACCCAGTTCCAGATGATCTAGAAAGTTTAAATTTGGCATGCAGATAGGTAATAGCAAGAACTAGCCAAGTCAGACCTTAGGCTACAATATATTATCCTAAGTTATAAGAAGAAATTATATTTTATGTAGTTACAAATAAATTTCAGGACAGACCATTGCACTTGGCACCCATTTAGATCTCACTTCTTTTGTCGTTGAAGTCAACAACCAAGGCATATATTGAACTTGGCTCTCATTTCACATTTATGTTTTTGATGGGATATGAATAACTTGTTGGAGCTGGGGTAAAGGCTATGTTTACAGCCGTGTTAGGCTAAAGGTGGCAGAAAAACTTAGTGATGTGCGAACAAAGTAGAAAAGGGTCGGGCGACCCTCGAGACGAGCACGAGCCACTGGCTCGCGAACTTGAAACCAGTTACTTGCGCGTGTGGAGCGTATTTTGGGTACTGGGTAAAGGATTACTGAACGGTGAATACCAAGATCAATGATATCATGCAATGGAAACTAGGTGAAGGTAACTAGTGAACATTAGGCAGAGCGTGCTAGCTAGCTTACTGGATTCGTTCCTAAAACCACAACGATCAGATTGCATAGGTATTATTATAATACGTCATGCTGATTTATTCCGGTTCTGATTTCTTCAAACCGATATGAAAAAATTACGTCCTGAATCAGAATATTTTGCATTCGTGTTCTTTGTTTAAAATGAAATTGTCACCTCTTTGAAAAATGGCTACAACACATCGTCAAAAAGTGTGAAAATCTGCTCAACGATGTGTTTGACTACTGCCTACGTAGACTCCAGGACACTAACATAACAAGCCTTTGTTCAGGTAGTGTCTCGATTAGTCACGCGAAGTATGCTATCAAATTACCTTAAAAGGTAGTCAAACATCGCAATACACGTCATAAAAGTGTTACCGGTACCAGTGGTGACTGATGGTGGATTTCAGAAACCAGCTTCGCCCACAGCTAACTTAGCTAAGTAAGAAGCCAGTTAAATGAGAAAGCCTACGAGATGCAGTGCCACCGCACTGCAGGCAGGGCACAGATGGCACAGATGGCACAGATGGCACAGGAGGCACAGGAGGTGCAGGTCAGCGGACGATGAGCTGCACGGAACGCGATCGATGCCGTACTCTATCAATAGCGTGAGCGAGGTCACTTACACGTGTTTTACGACCATCCACCGGCTTGTTCTGGGGCTATTTTATCAAGGATACGTGTAACTGGAAACCCAGACATTATGTATTGATAGCCTAACATTTGAAGTATTGATTGAACATTATCGGGGTTGGTAGGCGATTAAGAAATAAACAAATAACTTTAAAGGTAAATAAGACATTTCTTTTATATTGACTAAGTTTTTGCCAATGTTAGTAATAAGTACGACATGAAGATGACACACAAAACAGGGAAATGCCCACTTTCTAACCGCCCAAAATACATAATTTATCCTAAAAAGTACATCGACCTACGTTGTATCATATGTGTGAATACTGTGGGCAGAATATTGCTCATCGCCGTTCTCTTGGAGTCATGGACGACAAGAAGATATAATCACGACAGTAGTCTCACAATTTAAATACCGGCCAAAGTCATAACCTAGAAATAGCTTCGTCGCAGTCGGGTAAAAAAAAATTAGTCACTGCGACATACAACAGGTTGGACTAATTTAAAGATTAAATCACAACCACAGAAAACATTTATAATCTAAACTATGTGTTCTGAATGAATTTTTATTGTCATGTCATTTATTCTTCGTCATATCCTAGATAGCGATTAATTACTTTTTATTTTTAATTCAGTCGTATAAAAATTGTTCTTTATTGTTTGTATATCCATACTATCCATACTAATACTACAAATGGGAAAGTGTGTGTGTCTGTTTGTCCGTCTTTCACGGCAAAACGGAGCAACGTAATGACGTGATTTTTTAAGTGGAGATAGTTGAAGGGATCGAGAGTGACATAGGCTACTTTTTCTCTTTCTAACCCCCCACTTCCCTAAAATGGGGGGTGGAAACCGCTAATCTCATGAACTACTGGTCCGAATTGAAAAATTATTTTAGTGTTGGGTTATTATCGAGAGCCTATTTATCGAGGGCCTTTATAACATCACGCTAAAACCAAGAGGAGCGGAACAGTAATGAAAAATGTTGCAAAAACGGGGAAAATCGCACGGGTAGGCGATTCGACGCGGCGGGAAGGGTCGGGGGAACAAGAAATTTAACGCGAAGTCGCGGGCAGAAGCTAGTAGTTAATAATATGATAACATAAGAAAACATGTTATCACTACAGGTACTTACTAAGGTAATAATGATAAGCACTACGTTTATCACATCTTATTGTTAGATCTTATACGTATAATAAAACATTTAAACAAAAACAGTCATATACCTATTTATTCTACGGTCGTACATAGTGAGAAAACCGTTGATTACATATTCGGTTAGGTATTCATTCACGTTCGGCAATGGAACAATTATCTCCGCGGCCGGTTTTCGGTCCCGACAACCTCTCGTTCACGTCGGTGCTAAATGAAATATCGTCGTCAGTCGTCAGCCGCCATCAGATCCGTGAGGCTGTAGCAATATTTGGCGAAGCGTGACTTGTCGGCATGTCGGCGACGGGACGTGATTCGATAACGCTCCCGATAGCGGAAGGGTAAATAAATAGGATGGGGATAATCAAGAGATCAACGCGTGCGGAAAATACTCCGACGAGACAGCCGAGGAACTTGTGACGGTGTGTTTCAATTAACCTGGCGAGTTTACCGCAAACCGTCACTTTACAGCAATAACAGTCCAAATTAAACGTTTCACTTCTGATGGCCAGCTAAATTCAACCAAGTTTTATAACCAAGCAGGCAAATAATAAGACAAATTCGCCAAAAAACTCATTGCCCAGAACAAATTCGGTTCAAGAGATGAATGAGCAAGAATGAAAATACCGAAACCTGTATTTAGAAATAGGCCTTCAGAGATTTAGAAAAGAAAATGATTCAATTACATTGGTCTTGTTCATTAAATCGTTAAGAGCAATTTTGGTGGCGCCTTTCTGAACCCCAGTAAATTGAGAAGACGTACCACGTACCATCGATACGGAAGAAGAACCGTAGATTGAAATAAGAGATAGCGAGAAAGATTAAACAGTGGAGCTTCAGATCATGTAACGGCACGAGGTGATGTCTGGCAAGTCGCAGTCACGTCACGTCACCACGGCTGGCGGCGCATCGTATTCAACTGTCCACGTCGCGTCATACCACGTCAGTCGTCACACTTGTGTGAGCAACACTCGCTCTGGTAAACATACAATAAATTTACATTATTATTTCATTAACATTCTTTGCCATTACAAAACGATTAACGTAACAGATGTGTAGAAGAAAGTAAAATGGGATAGAACCTCAGTGGCATAGCCAGTCATCGCCATTTTGATTGTGGCGCACCATGTAACTGGAATATGCATTATATTATGCTGTTTGAATAGTCTTAATGATAAGAACTGACCTAACTCGCTAGAAAGGAAATCGGCGAGCAATTTCAACGACCTTCCAATACTTTTCGAATGACTGTGCCCAACGGCTTTTTTGTCCTGACATCATTAAACACATTCGAATTTGCATCTTATTTCCTGAACCGTAAAGTTCTTTTGCGAGTAAGTACGAAACATTGAGCATGAGTCACTGAGTGGAAGAGACGATCTCAGGCCGTAACTGTAATGTTGTTTTAGCCGTAACTGTAACCCAATGAGCCAGATAGTACACGAAACAGATGGTCCGGTGACCGCTTTGATGTTCGCTAGACGACTACATTTAACAACGTTTACACGAACTGTTTCAATTAACTGCTATGTGAACGCGTCGAACAATTGCAAACACGAAAAAAATCGTAGATGTATCGTTGTCAAACATTATCTAGTTATTGTATTATTAGCTTCTGCCTGCGACTTCGTTAGCTTGGAAGTCGTAAGACACCACTATAAGTCAATTGTGGTGTCATAACCGCTACATCAACTTTCCTACATACTAAGTTTGTGGTTTTGGTTTCAGCAGCCAAAGTATGACGAGTGTCAGGACTAGTGCCGCGGGAGCAAACGACATACAGTGTGAGAAGCAGCTAGTCATAAGGTCGACACCCGCAGCCTACAGTAGTAATTTTCCAAAGAACTTAAATTATTTTCCCATTGCTTGCGCAGTTTTTCGTTTTTACGTGACTGCACGATGTTTATCAGCCAATACATACATTATATGTTTACACTAGCTTCTGCCCGCGACTTCGTCCGCGTTAAATTTCTTGTTCCCCCGACCCTATCCGTCGCGTCAAATCGCCTACCCGTGCGATTTTGCTCGTTTTTGCAACATTTTTCATTACTGCTCCGCTCCTCTTACTTGTAGCGTGATGCTATATAGCCTTTCTCGATAAATAGACTACCCAACACAAAAAGAATTTTTCAATTCAGACCAGAAGTTCCTGAGATTAGCGCGTTCAATCAAACAAACTCTTCAGCTTTATAATATTACTAGCTTCTGCCCGCGACTTCTTCCGCGTCAAATTTTTGCTCCCCTGACCCTTCCCGTCGCATCGATTTGCCTGCTACTTTTCGTCCATTTTTCGTTGCTGCTCGCTCCTTTTGAGTTATAGTGAGTCAACCTTAAAAGATAGACATATGCTCTCGCGGACTTTTTTTTAGAACTTTTTAAAAGGAACAATTCCGTCATACATGATTTTTGCGTTACTTTAACCGTTTACGCAGCGCACGCAACGGAAACTCTCAAAAGGAATAAATTTTCCCCGTTTTTGCAACATTTTTCATTACTGCTCCGCTCCTCATAGTTGTAGCGTGATGTTATATAGCCTATAGCCTCCCTCGATAAATAGGCTACCCAACACAAAAATAATTTTTCAATTCAGACCAGTAGTTCCTGAGATTAGCGCGTTCAATCAAACAAACAAACAAACAAACTCTTCAGCTTTATAATATTATAAGTAATAAGTATAGATATATAAGTATTAGTATAGATTTATGTTTGTTCCTTTGTGGCGCCCTATAGACAAAACGCGTGGGCTGATTTTATGTCCGTTTCCACCGCGCGGCCAACTCTTAAAATTTGATGAAATTTTGCCAGGAATTAGTTGTAATTTGTTACAATACACACCTCTTTTCCTGAATTTGTTACAAAAAAAACTAAGACGCTACGACCAAAAACAGTTGGCCCCTAGAACCGCCACTTGCCGTAGTGATCGCCCGTGATTACACAGAAACTAAATAATGCAGATAGGCGAATGATACATCAAAAGAAAGGTCTTAATTTGTTGTATTTGTTACAAAAATAAAAATCATCAAAATTTAAATACACAAAAAGTTATGCTATATTTAGTTTTCAGGTTAAGTGTAGGTACGTATCTCACCATAAAATCAAATTAATAGAGTCTAATGTGCATGGACAATTAGTTGCTAATTTGTTACAGCAAATAAACAAGAAAAATACTAGAAAATAGGTTCGATATTTTTTTTACAGTCGATTTTAGCTGGCCGCGCGGACGGCAATATGCGTAAAATACAATGGCGTTTATTTCGTTATTAATAGTAGGTTCAAGCTTAGTTCTAAAGGTTCTAAAGACTGCAATTGCAATGTAGCGCCCTCAGTTTTACTCACTGAAGTACCGATTAGTATTAACATTAAAGATTTTTTCTTAGTTAGTGCTATAGAATTTATACCAGGCACAAAAATAGATCACTATGTCATTTTTAAAATAAAATCACTATATTTTTAAAATTATTCTAAAATTGAAATAAGTACCTGTAAGAAAATGTCGCACCTCCGATAAAATAGTGTAACAACTCAAAAACTTTAAATGTTCAGGAGGAACAAAAATTGGTCAACGTATTTTATTTTAAATCGAAAACCATGCATTTTTTAAAAGTAATAATACATTTTATACATTTATGAAAAGCTTTTAAAAAGTGCTATTTAATGCAATAATTAATTACCATATATCACTATTTTTTTTAATATTTTTTTTTCTGTTTTATCGAAGATTATAATATAATATGAAATAAATTGTTGTATTCATGTTGTAACATTCTTTATTTTCACCAAAATAAACAATAAAATCAAAAACTAGAAACGAAATTCGAAAGTCCTTATTTAGAAAAATATATTTGGGATCTTTATCTTGTAAACACTAGTCATTTTTAAGATGCTTATACAATCAACTATAAAATAAAGTCTAATATAAGAACACGAATCAGTATCTCTTAACTAAAATAATATACTAGTTACATTTTCTGTAAAACCAAGGATTCTAAGCAAAAATAACAATTTTACATTTCGATTTATCTCTAAAAAAAAATATGTAGCTTCTTTTTTGGTAATTTTTATCAGACTGGTAAAACAGTCTTATGGCACTTATGAAATGGTTTATGGGAACAATTATCAATCAAAATTACGCAAAATGAACCTTAATAATAACGTAGGTAATATTTTAGTTTCCCTAAGGTAAAAAACTAACAACAAAGTTAAAGAAATTCGATGAAACGGAAAGATTTTACTATACCTACTACAGTAGTAAAATCTTCCCGTTTCATTGAATTTCAATGAATCGAACCATTGCTGTTTTAGGGCAACATTTGACAAACAAGTTGATAAAATGGCGAATAAAACCAGAGTACGTCATTATTGTTCACCAAACTTAACAAATCGTTTCGTTTTCTTTCATTTATTTGCATAGGTCAATCATACGCAGCCTTTAACTCGGGTAATGATCGAGGTGAATTACACCAAACCTTAGTCTCCAAAAAGTGTTGTCGTTATAAGATTTTTTGTAATAAAGTACATCCGGTGTTTTTTTTTTAATATTTCAAAACTTTTACTTCGTTAAATTTCATACTACCAATAGTCATTCGAATATTAGTCCACAATTTTTTTAATGACATTAAATCCTGGAATGAAAGTTCATTTACGTCGTACTGCTCGCCAGTTTTTTATCCGCTGATCTTATTATTTGTGCGTCTTGGGATGGCACATAGATAGGGCCCGATTTTAAGTTTCGTTTAATGCTTTTTTCTATAACCGAGTGCACCGAGTCCCATTCGTTTTGCGTATGGCCAGGTATCAAATATTTGTGTATCATTGAATTTAGATTTTTGAATTTTACTTTTACTTTTTTTATTTATATTTTTGACACAGTAGACAACGGGTTACAATACTTTATTTTTATTTTGCCCTGCATTTCTATAAAATGATATGTTATAATTATCATCTTCATTCATTAGCTGTACAAACAGCTTTTTCAATGTATTTGAGTAAACAACTACCTAATTCATCAGATCCTCGATTACCTGCACCTTCGTGCTAAAAGTAACATTCGTTTTTTTTTTTGTTTTTATGTCCGTGATCGTGAACTTGAAGCAATTCAATTTACTTTTATAATAGAATACAGAAACATCTCCCTTTGGTACTGGTAACACGGCCACTAGGTTCTTGTCAGAACTCTTTAGATCACAGATCATATCTCTAAAGATCTTTGTCTCTTTGTTTTGCTTGACGTGACATTACTTTCTGTTGTTGATGAAGTAGATATTTCTGTTCTAATTTTTGCTTCTCATCATCTTTAGTATTCTCATAGGCAACACATAATTCACAAAGATCCTTTTTGGGCGTGAAAAACCTAAATTGAACTCTGTATTATAAAAATCGCATAGATAACATAATTAGCATAAGTTTCATTCCTTTTAATACAATATTCCTTATAGTCACGATGTAAATGTAATACAGTCTTCCCACCCTCATTAAATTCTCTACTAGTCTGAATACGTAATACTAGTGGTTCTCGATTCTGGGAATAGAATTTATAAATTACACATATTATAAATTATATATAAATTTATAAATTATACATTATTACATTTCAATAAATCATACACAGTAACTATTCAACTTAAGACTGTCTTGTATTCAAAAATAATGTTTTACTACTGCAATATTTCTAAAATACTGTTATATTTTGAAATTATGCCATATTCAAAATCACTTTAATAGTATTATTCGTTGAAATCATATCAAATACAGCAACATTTCAAATTATAACTGTATTTGATAACAAATATGTAACAAAGGTGTACTCACCAGTCAACTTGTACAGTAGTATTTCGATTTATTACACTAACTTACCAAAAGCTTACCAACTAAAAGCACGGGTACCTGTCACAACGTGTAATGTCACACTATATGACATCACTTCCGAACGCCGTGCATACAACTCTATTGCAATGTAATACTATGCTAACTGTAATCTATTGGTGAATTAGTGAAGTTACAGCTGTGATTCTTTTTGAGAATGTAAAGTGAGAAATGGCGATATTTTTTATTAAGAAAACACAAAATTGGTATTTTTCAAGTTATTACAGTATTTGATCGGAGGTGCGATGTGTCTACATTCTGTATCTTACATTAGTTTCAGTTAATTTATAAATGTTATGGTAGTTTATAAAAAAAAAATGTTGACTTATATTACTTGATTTTTGTCTGTATGCTGATTTTGAATAAAGCTATTTTATCGATTTGCGAATTTGACTTTTATAAAGTATGCTATAAGATGTCTTAAAGAGTTTCACCCTAAAAAATTAACATAAGACTACCGAACATTCCAATAATGACGACTCAGTCTCACTTTATTATGAACATTTATGGTCACTCTACTCTAATACAGTTTCATACTATATTTTAGTGAATATCTCCTAAAATATAAAGCCTGTAGTTATATTCGCCACATTTATCCAAACTAGGCTACGATACCTGTCGATTAGTACTAGAACTAAGCTTGAACCTACTATTAATAACGAAATAAACGCCATTGTATTTTAGGCATATTGCCGTCCGCGCGGCCAACTAAAATCGACTGTAAAAAAAAATATTGAACCTTTTTCTAGTATTTTTCTTGTTTATTTGCTGTAACAAATTAGCAACTAATTGTCCATACACATTAGCCTCTATTAATTTGATTTTATGGTGAGATACGTACCTACACTTAACCTGAAAACGAAATATAGCATAACTTTTTGTATATTTAAGTTTTGATGATTTTTATTTTTGTAACAAATAAAAATTTCGCCTATCTGCATTATTCAGTTTCTGTGTAATCACGGACGATCACTACGGCAAGTGGCAGTTCTAGCAGCCCAGTTGGCCGCTTTTTGGTCGTAGCGCCTTAGTTTTTTTTTGTAACAAATTCAGGAAAAGAGGTGTGTATTGTAACAAATTACAACTAATTCCTGGCAAAATTTCATCAAATTTTAAGAGTTGGCCGCGCGGTGGAAACGGACATCTGATTTTGGTGATTTTTACGTCAATCGATTTGTCTTTAATCTGAGTGTCACTGAAGACATTAAAGTAATTAAAATTCAATATGCCAATAACCAGACGCCATTTTGTGAATAAGAAATATTAAAGTTAATAATCGATATCAAGTTCGGGATCATTGAATAGGTCTTTTAATTACATCTTTGGGTTCAGTAATCATTTTTCATTCAAAAAATAAATAAGTAGATCATTTATTTTTGACCAAAAAAGTGTAATACATTTTCATGAACCTGCCAATATACGTAACAGTTTATCGGTAGTAAACCAAAACCAAATTGAATGATCATTTAGTGTAGGATCGATAAAGACATAAAGTTGGTTAGCAAACATTCTCACTTCATTTCCAAAACCTTTAAGAAAGCTTCTTTTAAAATCGGATAATAAGGATTGATTAAGCTGAAAAATAATAATTATAATTTAAGAAAATAATTTTATCATAAATAAAAGCTCTATAATAAAGAGCAGGAGTCACCAAATGGCAGAACTCGCTAACTCACAATATTAGAAGAAAAACGAAGTTGCATAGCTTGCACGAACTATGTTTAATAAATATTCCAACTTCAGACTTCAGACAGATGACTTAAAGTAGACAATTAAAATTTTCTACATTATTAGTGTGTTATTTTTGTCTACTACATAATATTTTCTTTAAACTTTTAGTTTTATTTCCTGATTGATATTTTGAACCTTGGTTGGTAGACTGCTCATCGTGTACCAAACAGACCGCGGCAGCCATATTCCTGTGATTTCTGCTAGAGTTATATACCTGTTACTATAGAGGTTTATTACGAGGGACTTGACGGATATTACCGAATGATACCTTTATTTGCACTATTCCTTACGACAACATTGGTGTGCGTGCTCTCCGCAATAATTATCAGGGATAATTGCACGTATTCGTGTATGCGTGAGAGTTGTGCAAGTATGAGAGAGGCGAGGACGACACAGATGCGAGGCGCGGGCGCCGCGCCGCCACTCCTGCGCACTGCCAGTTGATTGGAGGATGCCACGTCACGGGTGAATACACCCGGCTCTTAACGACATTGTTACAGCGAGTACTTCTGCTTGCTAACATCACGTATGAAATCTAAACGACGTGCCGGGTCTGGAAAATCAGCATCCATATGACATCACTTTAACTAGTTGATTATTTCGTTCTTCTACTTGGTCCATAAAATGCAAGGTGGAACGAACACTTGCCAGTCCAAGTATTCGCGCCTTCAAATTAAAGTTTTGTCTAATGAAATAACAAGTGCTAAGTGCTATATCTGTGAGGGCCACGGAATAGATAAGTGATGGTCGTGAACTTCACGTGCTAGTGGTTGTGCTAAATGCATCTAATTTTCGTCAGTAATTAAGTCAATTACTTATTGATTACATATTAGGTAGCTATAGGTAAGCTATTTATTATTACTGAGTGAGTAAATAGGAACAATGTTTTTGTTTTTCGCTGGTCTTTTGCTGCTGGTTAATGTCGTACCGAAATTAATATTAGGTCTACATGCAGAGATTAAACGAACAACTAGTTTAGTAGTCTAAAGTAAAGCCTCCTACAAACCGGCGCGACGCGGCAACGCGACGCGACACTCGTAGAATAATTTTTATGTGAACTTCATGGAAATTGTTCTACAAGAATCGCGTCGCGCTGTCGCGTCGCGCCGGTCTGAATAAGCCTTTAGTTTTAAATATTGTGATTGATAGAAAGTCTAGATAAATAATATTCCCCGAGGGCCGAGTCTCCAAGCCATTGCCGCAGTGAGTCATTTACCTCGATAAAAGCACATTGTAACAGCGCTCTGTCAATGTCTTACTTCCGATTTAGGTCAGGTTTTTGTTCGGCGTGACACGGCACTCATAGCTGATGGCTGGTATATTTGCACGTGTAGAAACGACTGCGCAGGGAGCAACAGGTCCCCTCGACGCGTCCCGCTACTAAAATAGCGTGACATGGAGGGAGCGGCACCATTCTGTTACGCGTGCAATTGATTCAACCTTCGTGCTCCTACACACTTCTAGTGTATGTACCTATATCCCAGTATTATCTAAAACAATATATTCCCTGTGTAGATTTTTCAAAACAAGTGTTGTGATTGATAATATATGTGCTAGCAATCAAATGAAACAGATAAGGTCAACATTTTGCGTGTTAACGCCATGCCAAATATGAAATCCAAGTTTGTTTATTAAGTCGTTATTGACCCGAATGCTCTCAAATATAAATTATCATCAACAATCCGCAAGGCCAGTACATTCGCAATCTCAAGCGAACCGGATGAGGGCTGACTTATAAAAAGGGAAAGGTTGTGATCTCTCCGTTGTCTGAGAGATTTTGAAACTATTGAACTGAGTGAAAGAACAATTAAATTTAATTATTTGTTCCTAGGTATTATGTCCATCGTGGCAGAAAACGGTAACTAGTCGAAAGGGCCGGAAAAATCGGATATCAACGCATTGCACCGTTCGGGAAAGAGGTCGCGAGTGGGGCGACCCGGCCGCAGCGCACTGCAGGTGCGACCTACATCCGAGCGGCGTGCCCGCGCTGCACCGCGCCCGCCGCCGCCGCTCCAATAGCTCTGCCTATTGGCAACGCGCTTCGGTTTTACAATAAACAAAACACCACTTGACCTAGTGCCACTGTTATTATAATATTATCTCTTACATTAAGAATGTATTAACTGTGAGAAATCTAAGTACGCCTTGCGTTATAGTCGGTGGGTTTGTAACTTGAAAATAGACTTCACAATGACGACATTCTTGGTTGTTTTACCTCGTTTATAAAATTTACGATTACTAATGAGTAGTGATGTTTTAAAGTAAAAACTGCAAACCGGAACGTTAACGTAACCTGAGGCTGAATGTAACTTGTATTTACTTAACTGTTTCCCATTCATTCGGTTGGATACCTTATGGAAACACGGAGCATGCAACGTCTTGTATGGCGTCATCGTCATCATTTCAGTCCATAAACATAGCTGGAACTGGAATTAAGGTTTGTGCTGGGTTGGGTGGGGGTTTTGGAGGGTTGTTTTGATGATTTAAAATAGTCTTCACAATGATTAACATTATGTAAGAAAATTTGGATTTCGCGGGCTACCCTTGACAAAAATAAACAGTGCGTGTGGTAATGTTTCAGTGAACAGCTGTGTAGTGAATAATTACCGAGGCGGCATGCGGTGTGAGTGTGACGTCGAGTCATTAGCTGTACGCGGCACCTAGGCTCATTCATACTGTTACATGTACGTGAACCCCGCGGCGGAGCGGCGGGGGGCGGGGCGCGAGCGTGAAATACACTACGTAACGCCGCTGAAAATATTGGTGCAAGTATTATCTACTGTAATATGGATCGCGCATAGGATTTCGTATAGGACCAATAAGGCTTAACGCGCACATCACCGCATATAATGTTGCCACTGCTGGAACACAGACTTCTCGGTGACAGGGAGTGGACCAAAATCCACCACACGGGTCCAAGGCGGTTTCTTAGAATCGGCTATCGCGCACAGCCCAAACTTTGCTTTGATCTTATTTTGCCCCAGTCAACAAATTTCGTCATCTATACTGGTACTCTTAGTCTTATTAGCATAGTACTGAAATGTTATGCTAACGTTCACGTGCTAGCTAACGACACGAAGAAAACCACTTTCCTCAGCGTAAGTCCTGAAAAAGTACTAGGCGAGCATGAACCGATAGAAGTCATTGTTATCAGTGACGAGGGCGGGGCGCGGGCGGCTGCGGGCGGGGGACGCGTTCGTGACGTCGCCGCATCAGTGTTAACGCCAACTACAACACGCGACGATAACTTATTATCAGTGTCGTCGGCCGACTAAGAAGATCATTGTCACTGATAACCTCTGCGCGGATATGAAAACCTAGTAGAATATGCGAAAATTATATCAAAATTCATTAAATTCTACCGATTTTGCAAAATCATATGTTTATTTTATTTATTTCATGGATTACATACTTAAATTAATAAAAGAAAAAAAAATACAACCTAAATCAACTAAAACTATTTATTAAAAAAATAGCGTCGAAAAGTCATCCGCATCGCTGTCGACTGGTAATGTACCCAAGAGACTGGCGGCATTACCACGTTGTATGGCAATGCTTAGCCTCTGGCCAAGGTAAAAACCAGCTCTTGGGTCACGGGAAGTGTCCACCAGCCGTTTAGAAATATCCTTGAATAGGCTAAGAGCACTCGGACCCCACGGCCCAAGCGTTTCAACCCCAAACGGCTCAAAAATATAATTACCAATAAGGTTATTATACTTACGCCGCTTGAGGTTTTCCGCAGCCGCAGCAGCGGCACCAGCACAGCACGCCGTGCCAGGAAGATGGGATGACGCAAGAGTATCGACGCACGTTGCATCCCACACTAAAGGCTTACCCACCTTCCATGGAAATAAGGACATACCGTCCGGTCTCTTGCCATCGTCGCGTGCCAAGCCTAGGGTTCTAATACAGCTGGGACGCCGACGGTGACAAGAGCTCGTCGGATGATGTCATTAATGTTTGCGTGCCGCGCTAATGGACCCGCACTTCGGCTGCAAGACAGGCCGTGGTGTCCTAGACTGGTGACAACTTCGCCACAGTGACAGCGATGAGGAGAACAACATGGAGCTCCCAAACGTAGGGAAACAGCGAGGCAAATAATAATAAATACTTAATGTGGGAACATTTTATCATTTCTGGATTAACCTCTAAGTCCCTGAGATACCACATTTGGTATAGACACAATGGTTTTTAATTGTGTCTGTAATTACGGTATTCAATGGGTTTTCCTTATTGTCAGCTTATGAGTATAGGTAACCACATTAATTAAATGGGTTTTTTATGTTCCCGTAGATCTGCCTCACAATAGTATGGGATTCGAAGCAAGCTCGACCTTCAGTCATTTTTTTTACTTTTTATTAATAAATCATTAAGAAAAAAACAGAATTTGTATAAACAAACATCACACAAGTGGTCTGGCACCAGGCGTGTTGCTGCCACAGAAGAAATTCGTATGCCTACACCTTTGCGCAAGTGCAAGCAATAAGTTGTCACAGTTTTTTCGCAATCGGATTAACGTTATGGCAGCGCAAAACGAACTACGAACAAACACAAGATTTTTTTAATATAATAATAACTCTTCTAAAAAACTCCTTCCCTAGAGATATAATATGGCCAAAAATAAGGCTAACCCATTCTAAAGGTTACCATTATAATTGGTTTCCGCTTCATGGGGTTTAAGTTGTGACAAAGGGATTAGCCATACAAGATGCTACAGGCTCCGTACTTAAGGCGGGGGAGTTGTACAGTCGGACCCTGCATCACACGGCAGCACGGCCTGCGGTGCAGCGATGAGAGCCAAAACAAGGCGCTCACTCCGGAACACCGACGGATGTAAACACCGACGTCAATGTGAAGGTGAATGCTGAACAATGCTCACTGTGCCGCACTACCGCGCATTGTGTGTGGCTGATGGCAAGCCAACAACCGTGTTAACACCGAGACGGTATCATCAGGCGCCGTGGAGAACAGAACCAGAACAGTGACAATGAGCAACTGTCATATGGGTGCCATTGTGCCGTTATCAATAAACACACTCGTAACTCGCGTGTTTCTTGCTAGTTATCATCTAAATAAAGTCTGCATCCACGAGTATGATTGTCAGTGCTGCTCATAGGCAGGCGGCCCAGAACGAGTGTCAGTGTCTCTGGCCTGACACCCTCACGACTCCCCTGGTTATTTAATTTATCATCCCTAGAATCTAGATCAATTAGTCACCTGCCAGGGTCGCGTGATTGTTCGAAAGAGATACCGTGACCCTGGCACATGGGCAACTGATGGAACACGGGTGGGTTTTAGTCAGTAAAAGTCTGACACGCCCTCCCGCTCCGCCCAGAGCGGGAGAAGTCATTTGATGATTTCCCATCCTGAAAAAAAAAAATTAGTCACAATGTCACAAATGAATGTGTCGTTGCAACAAACTGCTCCTCATTTCAATCTGGTACCGCTGCCTATCGGAAACGATACGACGACGCGAGGCTGTTGACCCTGCGTCGCCGCATCCCGGTTCACGCACAACTGTACAACGCTAGTAAACAACTTGTTTTAGCGGACCTAATAAAAGTCTCATTAATTCTTGTGCCATCAACTTTTTAAAACCGGCTTAACTGATTCGCACCCAGACTGTAAGTCAAAAACATTATTATACACAGAATCTTTCCCAAAACCCGGATCACTGCATTACACCGCATAGAAAATGTACTCTCTACTGTATTCCTAAGTACATCCCAAGACTATGTCGGCTATATTTAGCACCTAGACACTAAACAAAAGTCGAGTATGCATCACAATGAGCGGCCTGCGGCCTGCACAGTGCACGCCACGCGGGTCACTCCGCAGCCGCCTGCTGTATAAACAACTCCCGTCCCTGTGTGCTAACTACACTTAATCATTATCTTTGAGCGTAACTATTACGCTTTAACGTGTCGTTGGTGACATTGCGGCAGTAGCATACGGTAGCACTACATTACGGTATCGGTATTACTCACCGAATAGATAATGGTGCGAGCCAGTTGTGCTTCTCTTTATTCGGAATTTAAACGTTTTTTATTATTTTAAAACACAAATGCATTGAATCTTTATTATGTCCACACGTAGTAGCGGTGGCACGGTGGCACCTGCGACTTGCGGGTGGATATATTACTGGTACATCCTGCATGACACGACACTGCTGGCTGATCGCTATAGCTACTGCTAGTTACTCTTGTTACGACGAGGATGTGTAGTAATTTGCTCGCAATCTGCACGCAACAAGCCACTCCGAACCCGTTTAGACTTTAAAAAGAATGGCATAAGATCTAGTTTGAACTGTGAAAGGTGCGAAATGATTAGCGAACATTTGAACAATGCAGTTCGGAACAGAACGCTTATCTTATTTGTTTTGGGGTCAACCAGTTCATGCGCCCACGCGCCGCGCCGCCACCCGCGACTTGCTGCTTGTCTTCATATAGCATACTGTGATGTGAGACAAAAAGATTTATAGTAGCGTTACGGCGAACGAGCACAAACGACCTAGTCACAGGAGCTGATCGCGATACTCCATTGTTATTTCGTATGGAGTTCATTCACTTAATAACGGCTCGAAATATGTAGGTAAGTAAACGATGTTATTATTTTTGAATTGAGTTTCGAAACTCAAAGAGAAATTAAAAAGATCACGGGGTATTATAACCATAAGACGTCGGTAACAAACTAGGTACTGGATTAGCCGATACCCGTCTGATTCAGCTCGCTGATGCGCACGTCAGCTTTATGTTCATCAAGACTACGGGTATCTGCCAGGGTCGCGAGATTGTTCAAACGACATACTGTCGCCCTGGCATACGTGTAACTGAAGGAACACGGGTGGGTTTTAGTCAGTAAAAGTCTGACACTCCCTCCCGCTCCGCCCAGAACGGGAGAAGTAAATTGAAGATTTGGCATCCAAAAAAAAAAAAAAAAGACTACGGGTATTGATTGACACACACCAGCAAACGAATAGCGGTACCAGTAATGTTACATTACTTTTGTATTCTTCATAATTACTTTAAGAGACTAGTATCTTTACCAGGTGTTATGTGTCATATAACTCATATAACACACATAACACCTGGTAAAGATACTGGTCTCTGACATACGGCTGCCAGACCTCTCCGTTACAAAAAAAAAATAACACAAGTTATTTGTGTGTGTGAGTCAAAGAGGAATGGACAGAAGCATGATGAATTTGAGACTGCTAGACAAATGGAATGCCACAAGAATTAGGAACATCACCAAAGTGGCAGACGTCAAATTAAGAGTAAGAACACTGAAATCTATACTAATATTATAAAGCTGCAGAGTTTGTTTGTTTGTTTGATTGAACGCGCTAATCTCAGGAACTACTGGTCCGAATTGAAAAAATATTTTTGTGTTGAGTAGCCTATTTATCGAGGGAGGCTATATACTATATAACATCACGCTACAACTAAGAGGAGTGGAGCAGTAATGAAAAATGTTGCAAAAACGGGGAAAATTTATTCCTTTTGAGAGTTTCCGTTGCATGCGCTGCGTAAACGGTTAAAGTGACGCAAAAATCATGTATGACGGAATTGTTCCTTATAAAAAGTTCTATAAAAAAGTCCGCGAGAGCATATGTCTATCATTTAAGGTTGGCTCACTATAACTCAAAAGGAGCGAGCAGCATCGAAAAATGGACGAAAACTAGCAGGCAAATCGATGCGACGGGAAGGGTCAGGGGAGCAAAAATTTGACGCGGACGAAATCGCGGGCAGAAGCTAGTGATAAGATAAAAATCATCACTATCATATGATAAGAACTATAAGACGGAAAAATGGAGCAAAAAGGTCACAGAATGGTACCCAAGAAATGGAAATGAAGTTGAGGAAGACAGGTGAAAAGATGGGAGGAAGATCTGCCAAAAGATTGGCGGAGAATAGCTTTAGACAGGAGTAAGTGGAAGGAAAAAGAGAAGGCCTATGTCACAAGACTACTGACTACAGACTACTGATCTGGAAGCCGATATGTACTAAACTAGAAACATTTTAAATTAAGTTAAATGTTCTTTTTAATTTTATAAATAGTGAATTCCTATTTATAAAAATAACATTTAACGTTTATAAGAAAATATTAATTTATAAGAACTTGTGTATGTAGGTTAGAGCAAATAAAGGCTATTTCATTTATTGTTAAATCAACTAATATTTATTTATTGTTTTCCTCAAAAATGCTTACCCGGCTTTGAGCAGCGCTGCTTTTGTCAGTGCTGACGAAAATAAATAATTGTCTAAATTACTAACCAAATTCATAAAACCTATACTAGGTTAATTATTTTCAAATGTACTTATAAATAATATAACATTTCGACAGCGGTTATCCTTACGATTTACATTGCCGATAACGGTTAGTTTGTGAGGCCACAAATCAGGGGAGCAAGTTTAGTCTACTAATGTACAAACATTACATTGCTCTCTCTATTGTTACGTTTGTTACTTTAGACTTAGGCTCCAGATTATAGTTCTGCTAAGTACTAAGGTTATTCAGGAAATCGGGAGTCGCTGATTGTCTACCTGATATTAAATAACAGCACGCATGACCTTGGCACACAATGCACCGCAGACATAAACACGTTGGCCCGAATTAGAAAGTGTGCGAGCGTAGTGCACGCCATAACTATGGCACAGTGTCGCAGCACTCACAGCTCAGCTAGTGAGCCGCCACGTCGTGCTGCCGGTCATGCCGGCTGTGGGACTTGTTAGTTTGTACGACGACCAAAAGCGAGTCGACCACGAAACATCCCTTCCGACAAAACACTAAACATTAGCATAAATTTAACCTAGGAAAGCGCCAGGTGACGGCTGCAGCATCAGGATGGAAGAGGTAAAACATATTGTGCCAACTCCAAGAATTGGGAACATGGCAGACAATATAAGAAAACCCAAAAAATAATATAATGCAACGGAAAAACACTGAATCTATAAGAAACCTCGTACCGAACTCGAGAAATGTGTTCGTTTCTTAGTAATCTAGTAAAACAATCGCGTGTATGGGCAATAGTCAGATTGATTAAACAAAGACTCCGATATATGCGTCACGTCAAGTGGGTCGCGGCCGCAGCCGGCACCAGCTCGTCAGCAATGAATTAGCCAGATATGACGAAGCCAATAGCCGTGCATCACGATAGTAAAATCTGACTCGTACAACAAAC
Source organism: Aporophyla lueneburgensis (assembly GCA_932294355.1). NCBI lineage: Eukaryota > Metazoa > Arthropoda > Insecta > Lepidoptera > Noctuidae > Aporophyla > Aporophyla lueneburgensis. Next base: position 37,734,410 of record OW028736.1, read on the forward strand.
GCAATCAATTTTATGCTTATCTGTTGATGGTCGTTAAAGCTGTAATATATTAAAAAGTCGTTTATGGATTGTCTGACCAAACCAGTTACCGTAGATCTAACTAAGCTCATAGTTGTGTATATGTACAAAAACTGGAATCCTGTTCCAAAGATAATCAGAATAGCGGAACAAGTGACGAGTGTGCTTATGTGCCAATATCAATCACACAGCTTTGAGCTCAACAAAGCATGTCGTATTATGTTGTTAACGATGTCTTACTATGAGCGAATGTTTATGTTTCTTTAATAATGCCTCACACCGAAAGGAAGAATTTACCCATTCAATGATTCACTATGTCAGATCATTCACAAACCGTTTTGTACGTTTTCCAATGAATGTTGAAGTTATAGTCGAGACGTTGTGCTAAGACAGGTTACCAACAGATCTTTGAGAAACAGCTGGTGCGACGGGTGAAAGTTGTCCCAACGGTTTCATCACGACGACGCGCGACGGATGAAACCGTTGCACTGCGCGCTTTCAGTAAACGCTGCGAGTCTTAGGCAAAGCTTCCATATTTATTAGTGCTCCTCGCTTTTCGGTGCCTGTTGTTATGAGAACAGCTCAGCTCGGTTACTCGGAAACCCCGACCCCCGGGGGAAAAAAAGGAGGAGGTTTCTCAATTAGACCGTATATTATTTTTTTTACGTGTTTTCACGGACAGCTTCGTCGTTTATGAACTGATTTTGATGATCCTTTTTTTGTTGGAAAGGAGATATCCCAAGTGGTTTCCTTACTATGGTACCACACCACAGTAAGGAAACCAGGATCTGATGATGGCATCCTAGAGAAGTCGATGGGAGCAATCGAAAATCGTAGTGGCCACTAGTGCGTTTATTTTTTTTTTCATTATCTTAAAGCACTACTATTTAATGAAGGTTTGAAGTTGCTCTGATGATGAAGCCGAAAGACCGTCAAGGGAACTCCTCAACGACTTACAGCAATTACCCGGTGTTTGGACTTTGCACCCATATAAGAGCCATTACAGGTCTGATGATGGAGATCATAGACAGTTGAGGGAATTCCTCAACGATTTACAGCAGTAGTAAAGTATAAAATTTCACCTGGCGAGTAGTGGTATAGGACTTAGTGCGGGGTAGATGACTAAAAAGTTAAAAATAAAAACATTTTTACAAAGAAAAAAAACCGACTTCCTCAAAAAACACTACATAGTGAAAAATAATTTTAATTTCGGAAGTCGTTGGCAAACAACTCAAATACAGATGCTAAGACACCGACTTCCGAAATTAAAATTATTTTTCACTTAGTAGTGTTTTTGAGGATGTCGGTTTTTTTTTGTTACAATAAAGTGATAATAGTTTAGCCTGTGTTATACCTAGGGCATACTATCAGGATAGCCGCGATTTTAAATATTCGGATAACAATTGAATTACTAATCGGATAATACGAATAAAACGGATAATTTGATATATGACTTTCTTATGACCATTCCTACAATCAGCGTGGAATCTGAAAGGGCGTTTTCGTCAACAGGCTACCTGTGCAATAAATTGGGGACATCTCTAAATGATTCGACCTTACATTGCTTGAATTTTTTTAGATGTTATTATCAAATACTGAAAAAATAATATTTAATATTTTATTTTTTACCGTTTACATAGATACATAAACTAACGCCTTTTTCCCATGAGGGTAGGCAGAAACTGCGAAACGCCACCTGCTATGATCCTCACATACTCCTTTTGCCTCGTTTAGGTTCATACAATTGGTCATACACACACGCCGGTTGCGAGTACTACGCACCAAACCATTGTGAAGAACATCACCAATAAGGTCACTATATGTCTCCTAGGGCGTTCCCTCCCGGTGTTTTCTCCTTCATTCATCCTTTCAACATAACAAACCATCTAAGCATATTTTTATCAAACTTTTGTCGCAACATCTTTTAAACCACACCGCTGTGTTACCACATCATTCCTCAGCCTATCATTCATAGCCACACCACACATGCTACGCAAGGATCGCATTTCCACAGCATTCATTCTGCTTTCATGCTTCTTTTGCCACACCCAACATTCACATAACATTCATATTCCATACATAAGCGTAGGTACCAGCACACCATTGTGAACAACCAGTCGAGCCTTTTCGAACATTAATTGGTTGGTCAGAATCGCATGTATTGAACCTTTTACTTTATTTCCCGCATTTACTCTTCTTTCCACATCCTTATCAATCTCTTTCCATCCCTTTGTAAACAAACTCCCCAAATATACGAACTCGCTTCCTTGCTCCACACTCTTATCATTTATTTCCACATCACACACCGATAAATTATCTTCTCTTTCAAACACCACGACCTTCGTGTTTTTCACATATATTTCATCCCCTTCCTCTTAAATAGTTCATCCATTACAGTCACCATGTCTTGCAGCTGTTCTGCAGAACTTGATCATCTGCGTAGAGAAGGCATTTGACAGGCAACTCACTCATTGTCAATCCACACTCACCCTCTTTCAAATCTGTCAGACAACTTATCCATGTACAAGTTGAATAGGTGTACGTTACCCTAGCAAGAAAGTGTCTCCTAGAGTTATATGAGTAGAACGTATAATGTGTGCCTTATCTGCTGTAAATGTGCCCCCAAATAAAAAATGTGTGCCCCCTGTCGTTTTGGAAAAAAACGGAAAAAACGATTCTTGCTGGGGTAACGTTTTTCTAGCAGGAAAATTCTAAACGAATGATCGGAGAGAGAAAAATTGTGCATGGCTAGAGAACTTATATGTGTGCCAATATGTGCCCCCAAAAATAAAATTTGTGCCCCTTCTGGTTTTCGAGATATTGCATTTCCTGCTGGAGTAACGTTTTGATGAATCGTATATCTCTAAAACCATTGCATGTGCCCCTGTAGAGTGAACATACACGAGTAGCTCTTAATGTGTGCCCCTTAGTGCCCCAATTAGATTCAAGAAAATATTTATAGTTTTCAAGTTATCGCGGTTTTATGAAAATCCGAAAAAACATCGCAGCGCCTAAATGAGACAAGGCACAAGTTCGCTGAAAACTGTATTCGGTCCTTCTTGACGCTAATAATAACCATACAAAGTTTCGAAACTGTTCATGCATGCGTTTTTGAATAATCTTGCTAAAAGTCAAAACGATGGTGTCATAACTTTGACGGCAAAATAGAAGGAACTGGCTCAATCCTAGATGTGTAGGTGTTAACCAAAATCTTGTGCCTTTAGTCAAAAATATATGGTGAAAATATTTAGCTTGGAATGTTTCGCATTAAGTAAATATAAACAAAAACCAAAATATGTAAGCAACGGCTGGTTATCCGACCAAATTTGAATGACTACTAAAAAGCGACGGATTCATACATATCGATGACCTTCTTTATTGGACGTATTATACCTAAGCTGTTGTCCGTACAGTCACGTTGAAAAGTTTTGGGGGCTAATTAAAAAATATATTAAATTCACCTTGTGACCAAATTAAATGAAACAGCTTGTTGATGTGGAAATTATTATTTTTGTTCCCTTAATTTTAATTCTTAAAGTAATTATTGCATCAAATCACAGATTAAATTTCCTACCTATAAGTATTAGAAATTATTTTGCACGTTGTGTAGTCATTATTATTTAAATCACAGATCAGTTTTTCATCTAACAAGTAGACCGCCAAGATTGTCCGCCTCCGATTTCAATGATTTTTATATATGTTGTTATGTTTGAGTAACTAAGTAATTACCCAAAAGGAATTCACGCAACGCTCAATAGTTTCAGAGTTGCTTCTACCGAGCAACTTAAATATAAGTTCAGTATACAAACTCAAAAACAATATCTCTACAGATAGAGTTGCAATTATTTTTGAGTTTTTATACTGAACTTATATTTAAGTTGCTCGGTAGAAGCAACTCTGAAACTATTGAGCGTTGCGTGAATTTCTTTTGGGTTATTACTCAGTTACTCAAACATAACAACATATATAAAAATCATTGAAATCGGAGGCGGACAATCTTGGCGGTCTACTTGTTAGATGAAAAACTGATCTGTGATTTAAATAATAATGACTACACAACGTGCAAAATAATTTCTAATACTTATAGGTAGGAAATTTAATCTGTGATTTGATGCAATAATTACTTTAAGAATTAAAATTAAGGGAACAAAAATAATAATTTCCACATCAACAAGCTGTTTCATTTAATTTGGTCACAAGGTGAATTTAATATATTTTTTAATTAGCCCCCAAAACTTTTCAACGTGACTGTACGGACAACAGCTTAGGTATAATACGTCCAATAAAGAAGGTCATCGATATGTATGAATCCGTCGCTTTTTAGTAGTCATTCAAATTTGGTCGGATAACCAGCCGTTGCTTACATATTTTGGTTTTTGTTTATATTTACTTAATGCGAAACATTCCAAGCTAAATATTTTCACCATATATTTTTGACTAAAGGCACAAGATTTTGGTTAACACCTACACATCTAGGATTGAGCCAGTTCCTTCTATTTTGCCGTCAAAGTTATGACACCATCGTTTTGACTTTTAGCAAGATTATTCAAAAACGCATGCATGAACAGTTTTGAAACTTTGTATGGTTATTATTAGCGTCAAGAAGGACCGAATACAGTTTTCAGCGAACTTGTGCCTTGTCTCATTTAGGCGCTGCGATGTTTTTTCGGATTTTCATAAAACCGCGATAACTTGAAAACTATAAATATTTTCTTGAATCTAATTGGGGCACTAAGGGGCACACATTAAGAGCTACTCGTGTATGTTCACTCTACAGGGGCACATGCAATGGTTTTAGAGATATACGATTCATCAAAACGTTACTCCAGCAGGAAATGCAATATCTCGAAAACCAGAAGGGGCACAGATTTTATTTTTGGGGGCACATATTGGCACACATATAAGTTCTCTGGCCATGCATAATTTTTTCTCTCTCCGATCATTCGTTTAGAATTTTCCTGCTAGAAAAACGTTACCCCAGCAAGAATCGTTTTTTCCGTTTTTTTCCAAAACGACAGGGGGCACACATTTTTTATTTGGGGGCACATTTACAGCAGATAAGGCACACATTATACGTTCTACTCATATAACTCTAGGAGACACTTTCTTGCTAGGGTAACGTACACGTTGAATAGCCACGGTGACACTACCCAGCCCTGTCTAACAACTCTCGAAATGCAAAACCAGTTCATGTATGCCCCATTTATCCTAACACAAGCACTTGAATCCTTGTATAAAGATTTTAATGCCCGAGCGCCAGTCCACACCGTACATGGATAGTGTTGACCATAGGTTTTCTTTGCACACACTGTCATAGACTTTCTCCAAGTCAACGAAAGCATAGTAGACTTTCTTGTGCTTTGACAGATGTTTTTTGGCTATGCACCTTAAGGAGAAGATCTGATCCATACAGCCCATCCCCTCTCTAAATCCTGCCTGCACATCCCATATGTTCCCACCAGTCATTTTTACCGTTTTCATTTATTTTGTTTAAGAACTAAGTTTAAGAAAGAAAAAGTCAAAAAAGGTTAGGTTATTATTCTGTTTGGTTAAGTACCTTAAAATATTACAGCTAAACACTTAGGTAAAGTTAAAGATTTTACAGAGAATTATAGATTTATTGCCTTCTTACGTTTGATTATTTTATTTTTGCCGTGGTTCGTTAGACTGATTACTGAATCTATATGATTGATGATATTGTGTTTAAATTTTATTTTTACCACTCCTATCGAAATCATCCGTATTATCCGGATTTATCCGGATAATGTTATCCAAATATCGAATTATCCGAAAACTAAAATGAGCGGATAATGCCCTAGTTGTACGTACATACTCTTGCAGGATAAAGGCCATCCGTTCCTAATTGGAGGCTCGTGTTTGTGCCCGCGTAAACATTAATTATACACCTGGAGTGTATAATTAATGTTTACGCGGGCACAAGCCTTAAGCCAGCCTTAAAATGGACGGAAAACAAATTAAGGAACATTTCGATCTCATACCGAACACTTCGATTTTAGAGGTAGAAGAAGCAAGAAGAGACTTTTTAAATAAGCGTTTGGCTGTTGTTGCCGTCGCGGACGGTGGTGAAATCAATGGCAATTTCAACGTTTATTTTCCTTCCTGTTGGCACCACTGGAGTTACTTAGAATGCAATCAATATATCGGTCGTGTACGGAGCCTGGCATGCCATCAATAGCACTTGCGTGAACGCAATCAGTGGCACAATGTAGCTCCAACTCCACACCGACACGAGTGCACGACAGCGACGCGGACGTCGAGTCGGCTCTCCTGCCAGCTGCATTGCGCCACCGCCCGCACCGATCACTATCTCATTATCACAGATAATGGCCCCAACGAGTTGTAAGCACAATAACGCGCTTGTGAAACCATCAAATTACTGACGATACCGAATTCAACTGCGCTTGAATAGCTGTCTGTCTCACTCTCATTGTAGAGGTAGGCATCGGGTAAACACCCAAAGGGAAAATATCCAAATAAATTCACAAACTCAACTCACAGGATTTATTTTAAATATACAAATTACAGGCACTTTTGAACTCGGTCGGTCGGACAGAAAGATGAAGCTGGTTGCCCATTCCAAAGCGTAGAAGCAAGCGGACAAGAAACCCCAAAGAACCTCTTTTCATTTCTTATATTGTTACAATACAAACAATTGGTTCCCATTTGAGATACATACCCAAACCACGGGAAAATTTATTTGAAAGCAGTCATGTAAATTAAAGAACTGTGTACGTGTGTGCGTAGGTACTCGAACTTCGACTATATTAAATTGATTTTAGATTAACCGATTGACTGACTAATTGATTGTAGTACTGCCGTGTGGTAGGGTTGGATCGGACACACCGGGTTCCGATACATTTCAACTACCGGGCAGATCTCCTTCTTTGTTATATCTACGGAGCCAACCAATTTGAACTCAACAGTTGACGTAACAGGCGCAGCTAGTTACAAATATGTATAAATAAGTTTGTGGTATTAGCTCCGGTAAATACACGGTGTTTTCCTTAACATAAATCAGCTCGGGAATTTACAGGGAAGTATCCTATCTCTTCGCGGCACGATGTCACACATACACAGAGTTCTACTAACTCTGTGTATGATGATGACTGATTAAAGATGGATGAAGCTATCGATTGATCTCCCACCACAAAAATGTTAGGCTCTACGTGTATAATATAATTCTTTATAATTGTTTTATTGTTCAGGCTTATTGTATTTATTTTATCATGGAGACTTGGCTGGCTTTATAGTTCATCAAAAACATTTGTACGCCCAATGGCATGGCATAGCGCACGCTATATTTTCTTTAAATATCATCATCATTGTACCTATGTTACACAAATGATTAAATGACTTATGTATGACTTACGGTTTATGAAATCAACTGCTCCCGTGTGCATGCGGGGAACTTTGGAGGGTAAGCTTTTGTTTATTCTTCTTTATTTGGATGATTGTACAGCAGTGGCGCAGGTAACTAATAAGCCGATTTCTGTCGGCTTCCCTTAGGATATTATGACAGTCAGTAGTTCTCAGCAGTGTTTAATAATCACACTGAATGTATTTAATCTTACACCATAAAATTAAAGTATTACAAAACCCCAACGTACATAAAAAAATATTTGTCCTTATAATCCATTGAAAACAAAACATTTAAAGTGCGCGCGAATTTCCCGCGGCACCGCGCGATAACATTTTTCTGCAGTATAACTAGCTAACAACTTCGGGTTATGAAGTACATCAATTTCTATACAAAATAATCTCGTCATGACGTCACTTCAGGTCACGTGCCACGCATTTTTTTGAGGCCTTGGGAAGCCGGAATAAGTCGAGTTATGAACGAGTTAGACAGAGTAGGAATATCGGTCCATTCGATGAATTCCATAAGAACTCGGGTCGTGTCGCGTGGGAGCTCCCCGGCCCCCTTGGCTCGCTCGACGCAACAATAATTTTGTCATTTTGTTGATAAGTAAATAGTTAATTAGCATTTATTTCGTTGTATTCATATAAGTTATTAGTGTAGTATTAGTGTAACAATTAGAATTTAATAATTGTGCGTTTGTTGTGAAATTGTGCGTTCGCAATTAGGAATTTGCGGTAAGTCGATAGATTAGCAAGTTGAAATTACTTTTTTAGAGTAGATTTGAAAAGTTATTAGTAGGATGGCGGCATTAATAGTTTTAGATTGTTGTGTGACAGATTATTTGTTTCGTGAGGAAACATGCTATTCAAGGTTAAGTTTTGAAAATAAGAAACACATAATAAGGTTAGGTCGTGCGATGGGTTTTTCAAACATTTTAATGTTTCCCTTTACGATAAATATCAATGACTGACTGGTAGTTGTAAATTGAATAAGATGTTTTGTTTTCCATGTTTACTTTTCTCAGATTCTAGTAGTTTATGGAGTAAAAAGGGCTTTACAGGTATTAACTCATCGAATGCCGTAATTAGAGACACAATAGAAAGACAATTTCTTATGTTGAACTGTGTAACTTAAGACATTCAAGGGGTTAATAATCTGACGAATTCATCAAAAAAACATGTTCAGACTGACATGACAGACTGAATATGCTTTATATTCGTAGCTGTTTAGATTTACATGACTTCGGGAATAGTAGGATAGAACCATTTTTCACTAATTCGCATGAAGGGCATAATAGGAAAGTAGGTCGAAATAGGAATTGAATGAAACGGTTTATTGACACCGTTATTTTGTTAGGTAAACAAGAAGTAGCTTTTCGCGGCCACGATGAACGTCCGAATTCTGATAACCGCTGTAACTATATTGAAACCTTGTTATATCTGAGCAAGTATGATACCGTAATGGACTCTCATTTGGAAGTATGTTCTTCAGTTCAGAACCCCGCGTTTTCTAGTCTCTCTAGTGATATTCAAAATGATTTAATACACAGTATTGCATCCGTTTTACGAGAACACATTAGAAACGAGACAGATAAAGCTCAATTTCTGTCTGTAATGATTGACGAAACTCCCAATGTCAGTCATAGAGAGCAATTGACTGTAATTTTTCGATATATATCTGAACCTGGAATCGAAGAACGATTCCTAGGTTTTTACGATGTTAGCGGAAGTCGAACTGCTGAAGTTTTATCCAAACAGTTGTTAGGAATACTTTACCAGTATCGTTGTAGGAATAAGTTTTTAAGTAACTGGACTACGTGCGCCACGTCCGACGTAGGTAAGCATTTTTTTTGCTCCGGCTTACCTCTCTAATAAAATCACCCTTCGCCACTGTTGTACAGTATGATACTGATTGGACACTGTTACTCAGCTGTATCCAGTTAGACTGGAGCCTTTTCCCAACTATATTAATGCAGAATGATTGGATGATTGTGTGAAACGGGTATGCCCATACATTAGTATCTCTCTCTGTACATTATGTTATCAGTCTTGGCGCGCATCGCTGCAGCAGATTATAACATAACATATTGAATTTACATGTACATAATATGGCATGCCTTTATGAAGGGATCAAAAACGAAGTCTGGAACTTCAAAAAATAGATCGTGATAATGGAACGTGCGTGGCAGCAGTGAATCGAGTTTCAAGTACTTATGGCTTCACACGAAAAGTTCACATCAACCGATCAACCGTGGAATTGGTAACGAGATCTGTGTAATGGAACTATTCGTTGGCATGTAAAAACTCAAATGAAGTGAATAATAACCCGGCAACTCGGCACCGAAGACAACGGTACAAGTGAAATATGTATTAATACTTTAGGGCAGAGGTCGATAGTGTGTACTATAGTGGTCTGGCCACGTCATCACGCAAGCGAACAGTTATCTGATTTCTTATTGATTCGTCTTCATGTATCTTGGAGCTAAGTAAATAGTTGTAGGAAACTTTTGTGCCGTAACTTGAACTGGCCCAACACGCGCCAGTCTGATCGATTGAAAGCGATAAGCTACAATCAACCCATTGAATATTTTAACTTCCATGTCCGGAGTTTATTACAATTGGTTACACTTACACCAATAATAATAATAATCGTCAAGCCTTTATAATATTTCTTCCATTCCTTGCATAGTGACACTTTAAATAATAATATCTGGATGACCGAGGTTTGCTCGGTATTTTTGGTAAATTGTCTTCAAAATAATAAATTTATGTTCAAGTTGATTATCGATAAAGTTGGTAATTGAAAACACGAATGAAACGACATTTTCTAAAAATGAATCCTAGCTTGATCGATTTATCGCCCCCGAAACCCCCTGTACACTAAATTTCAAAAAAATCATTGGAGCCGTTTCCGAGATTCAGATTATATATATACAAGAATTGCTCGTTTAAAGATATAAGATAAATGTTAATGTGTGGTGTAGAATTTGCGAACATCTAGTTGTGTTAGTATTCATAGTTTAGAATTTAAAATTAGGTTTGAAATATATCCATATCATCATGGGTGAAGGCCTTCTTTAGCATTTTCCGTTTAGTTCCGTATTTGCCTATTTTCATCCATCTATTGCCTGCTATTTTATTTTCATCCATTTATTGCCTGCTATTTTATTTTCATCCATCTATTGCCTGCTATTTTATTTTCATCCATCTATTGCCTGCTATTTTATTTTCATCCATCTATTGCCTGCTATTTTATTTTCATCCATCTATTGCCTGCTATTTTATTTTCATCCATCTATTGCCTGCTATTTTATTTTCATCCATCTATTGCCTGCTATTTTATTTTCATCCATCTATTGCCTGCTATTTTATTTTCATCCATCTATTGCCTGCTATTTTATTTTCATCCATTTATTGCCTGCTATTTTATTTTCATCCATCTATTGCCTGCTGTTTTATTTTCATCCATCTATTGCCTGCTATTTTATTTTCATCCATCTATTGCCTGCTATTTTATTTTCATCCATTTATTGCCTGCTATTTTATTTTCATCCATCTATTGCCTGCTGTTTTATTTTCATCCATCTATTGCCTGCTATTTTATTTTCATCCATCTATTGCCTGCTATTTTATTTTCATCCATCTATTGCCTGCTATTTTATTTTCATCCATCTATTGCCTGCTATTTTATTTTCATCCATCTATTGCCTGCTATTTTATTTTCATCCATTTATTGCCTGCTATTTTATTTGCCTTTCGTACTGGTCCTTTCCATTTTGTGGTTTTCACGGTCCATTTATTGTCTGTTAGACAAGCAACATGACCAACCCATATACACTTCATTTTAAGAGCATGTTTTTAAAGCATCGGTTACTTAGCTTTGTCTTGTTTGTATTAATTTATTCCTAATTGTATGAACTTTTCTTATCAAGAAAAAGTTACACCTGACTGCATAACAGTCTTGGTTCTGTTCAGTATTAAAAAATCAAACGTTTAATCCTTGCAACAATTTGTTTTGATTAATAATTCTTCTAGAAGCAAAACGAAGAACCGGCTTGTTAGGGTTCCGTTGCCAAATGGCAAAAAACGGAACCCTTATAGATTCGTCATGTCTGTCTGTCTGTCCGTCCGTCCGTATGTCACAGCCACTTTTCTCCGAAACTATAAGAGCTATGCTGTTGAAACTTGGTAAGTAGATGTATTCTGTAAACCGCATTAAGATTTTCACACTAAAATAGAAAAAAAACAATAAAGGGTATAGCAGGTTAAGTATTGAAAATGTGCCCCCAGAGCCAAATGTAATGAATATGATATTGTTAAGTACGCTGCTCATTTGCATTACTGTTTATGTAGTTTTTGACTGCCTAGCTCTAACTGTCATTGAGTAACCTAAATGTCCCTAAAACAGACATTTTTTTAAACTTTTCGTTCTCTAAAACTAATAGAGCTAAGAATGTGATTCCAAAGCCAAACTGTAGACAACATTATGACAAATATAATGTATATCGATCTTACTTAGTTTGCTAAAAATAAATATATTTTTTTTAATGGAATAATTTTTCTTTGGCTATTATTAGTAAGTTCTAACAGAGTGACCACTTTAAAAAAAAATCTCAGAAATGGTACTTAGTATGTTGATTTTACTGTTACAAGTTTCATCGAAATCCTCCACCTGCAACATATTCAAAAAAAAAGAAAATTTTGCTCAGGTCCCTATTTGTGACACTACACATACAAATTTTAAATGATATGTTTAATAATAATAATAATAAATAATAAGAAAAAGTTTTATATACATAATATTTGTCATAATGTTGTCTACAGTTTGGCTTTGGAATCATATTCCTAGCTCTATTAGTTTTAGAGAACGAAAAGTTTAAAAAATTGTCTGTTTTAGGGACATTTTCCAAGGTTACTCAATGACAGTTAGAGCTAGGCAGTCAAAAACTACATAAATAGTAACACATTTTCAATACTTAACCTGCTATACCCTTTTAGGGTTCCCCATACTTAGAACGGAAACTCAACATTTTTTTTTTCATCGTACCCATACGTGTGGGGTGGAATAGGTCTTCAAAAATGGTATTGAGGTTTCTAATATTTTTTTCTAAACTGAATAGTTTGCGCGAGAGACACAAAGTGGTAAAATGTGTGTCCCCCCCCCCCGTAACTTCTAAAATAAGAGAATGATAAAACTAAAAAAAATATATGATGTACATAACCATGTAAACTTCCACCGAAAATTGGTTTGAACGAGATCTAGTAAGTAGTTTTTTTTAATACGTCATAAATCGTAAACAGCAATTTACCTTTCATTCAATCAACTCAAATATAAAAATTTAAAAAAAAAAATAATTTCATAAACATAAACCTTATGCACAAACCGAGGATACCTACAGGTTTGTACGGAATCCTCAGTGCGCGAGTCCGACTCGCACTTGGCCGGTTTTTTTAACTAAAAACTAGTCATTAAAGGTGTTACAGAATAGTACAGATCATGATAGATACTGAGCACGGCACTTAAATCCCTTCGCACCATGGTTTCCCTCGGTACGGCGTATAATCCGCGCCGTAGCTTCTATAGTGATCCACACAATATTAAAGGCCGTTTGAGCAATGCTCAAATTCAAAGTATTATTGTTATGTTTTTATTTAACACTTGTTTACGCATACATATGCGTAAACAAGTGTTAAGGTCCCCTTTTCATGCATAGGTATGCATGAAAAGGGGACCTCAGAAGGTCTTTGAACAAGCAAAGACAGGACGAAAGGTTGATTGATGAGTAGCATGATGAGCAAACATTGAAAATATATTTGAAAAGTGTCAGACAGGAGACCCGTGGCCATGACACCATTTTCCGATTTCGAAGAATGGCCAAAAATAAAGAGATCTCCAGAGCCTTTGATTTTGGTATGTCACGGTTGCGATCAATTTCAATAAGCTGGCCAGAAACAGGCGCTGAAATTATAGGGCCAGTAAAAGTCCGAGTTCATCAATTTAAGATGAATATCAGTTGAAGACAGTTCTTTCGACTGATGAAGTACCGACCGAATTCTATAGTAACAATTTCATAAGATGGTGTCACACAACCCTGAATAACATGTTTAATGTAATGCTAATAATAAATATACAATAGCTAACCGCCATCGAAGCTGCTGACGGTAGGTGATTCTAGAAAGGGGAACGTCCTTGAAAAATGTTTTCGTCAGCATAGGTAGTACACTTTTCTACATAAAACCACTGACACACGTAGGAAGACCTTAGGCCGTTGCAATAAATTGCAGGCACAACGATGATTGGCAAATTAGTATTAGCTCGTCTAGCAAGTCAGGATTATAACGACAGTTCATTATTGACAACTGTTGAGGAGGGCAGCAGTCACGAGGAATGTAATGTAATAAATATTAGTGAATAGTGACCGGAGACATTCATGCGGAGAGGAATTCGAGAGTCGTAAAGTGAAGGCTAATCGTTGAACGGTTGCCGGTCAAGAGTCCGCGTCTGTGCGACGAGCATTAAGTGTATTTAATGTGTGCCTCGGCTTCCGCAATCAGTCGGACTCCACAGTGCACTGTCTCATCACACGACCCCCATGCTACGATAACTTCGAGATGGCTTTAAATGCATTTGTATAACATAGAGATAACCTTTCTATTGTATGTTAAACAAGGATCATAAGTTGTGCCACAATGGTTTATGCAATTATGGGACTATGCCTCATCCAGTATTGCACTGTAAAGCAACCAAAATAGGGCGAATCTAAATGACAGGAAACTAAGAGCATATACATGTATACTATCTGTTTCTTGAAGTAAAATCATATTATTTTAAATGCCAGAGGTGACTTGGTGAATTGCGTAGGATGACGTTAGAACTGGTCATAGTGAGAATGTGAAGGAGACAAGGACTCAGTCCATACTAAACTCGTAACAAGTAGTATGAGTCAACCGCCAAGCGCAGGCGCACTGACCGTTACTGAGCGGTTTTAAAGGAAGTAAACTAAATCAATATTATACTTACCATACCTATTTAAAACTCCTCTGCAGTTTAGGTCACTAATGAAATAGTTAAGAAGACGAATCTAACATGGTGTCTTGACGGGCATTATATTGTTCATGTAAAATGGCAGTGGTAACACTACGACCTTGAGCTGGCCTAGCGAGTACGGAGCGCAGAAAGTAGTGTTTGGCGCTGTGGTGACCTAACACACACAGTTCTCGTAATGATGGTAAAAAATTTTGGTAAAATGTCTGCATGATAAAACGTAAAGATTTTAAGTACGTGGGTGTCTCTAATGAGATCTGAACCCGAATGCATTTTAGCTGAGGATTCGATTAAAACTCAAACACAGAGTTTCACTAAAATGGGCCAGCTTATACTGGTTTTCTTCCATTTACGTGCGGCCTACTGTACTATATTTTACTAGCGCCGAAAGAGGTTCAGAATAGAATAGAATATTTATTTCGGTGTTAATAAATGAAGTTGGCATTAACATTATCGTTCACTTGAGTTTAAACAAAAGCCAGATAAATCAATCCGACCAATTCAGTATTTTTTTTTTTGGTAAATCTCATTCATCATGTCATTCGCTTTATCCATTAGAATTTTTCGTAGCCTACTCTTAAAGAACGCCGTTGTCGTCTTTCGGCCTTAAACGCTGTGATTTTAACAGTTGAGTTCGCCCAGAAAATTACACCGTAACGTAATTGAGATACAACACTTCTTACGGCTCGGCTTACTTACCACAGTGTAAGCCATAAGAAATGTTTTTGTATCTACTATGGAGAGTAGTCTTAATAGATACTCAGATGAAATTATTTATTTAAACGACATATTCTTTATGTGCTTTTCAATTCAAATTGTGTTCCCTCTCTCATCCCAAATATTAAGTAATCATTTGCTACGTCAATATTGTGATTTTTGTAATGTACGAGAAAATTAGGTAGTTACGCTGGGCGTACGTAACAGCGGATGTAATAATTAACAGTAGCCAACAAAATGAACGTGCAAGACACTGTAACACAGTTTCATCACAGAGCAAGGCGATGCAGAGTAGTATTACTGCACTGGAACGCTGTGGCAGTCACCAGTGTGACCGTTATCATGTCAGTATATTAAATAGCTCCTACCGTAAGCTCCGGTTCGATTAAATTACCAGCCCTTTTAAATAATTCGCTTAGGTACGTGACATTCAAGTCAAGGTACAAGACTGCATTTGTATTATCTTGATATGCGACGAAAGTCAGGAAGCAAGCAGTGCAAGTAATGTTTATGTCGCGCGACATACGCTAGTGAGACGCAAAATCATCAGTTGTATCTAACTGTATGATTTTGGTTTACTTAAGGCTACATTAGATAATACTAGGTCTGGCCACTAATAGAAGCATTGTAAGTGCGACAGTACGGAAGCGAGATGCGCGCGCCTTAGCTTACTACCACGGACAGACTACCATAGGCGTTGACGGAACTGTTACAACATTCCTAAAGGCTATAAAATTGGCATCCCCTCACTAATGCCCGCTCGTTTTAGTATCAGTTGGTACTATTAACACCATCTATTCTATATCTTGAGGAAGAGCGGATTTCTTGTGCTGGCGGAACCGGGGGTGCCAGGGTGTATACGATCCGATCGTAACTAAGCAAATCATATCAAATGATAAAATGTTAATTTGCAATTGAAGAAATGTTCCTTCGTACTTAGACCACCTCGAAAGTAGATCTCGTCTACACATGAGAGTAGACCATGACCATAATATTCATCATTGCCGATTCCTGACTGAGTTTTCATGACCTGTTTTGTATAATAACTTTAAGTGATAGTTTACTAATTTCCTTGGGTTAATGATGGAGCATTTGGCAGCCCTATATGGTGAGTCGGAGGCGCAAGGTCGACGGCCGCGACATGCGAGTGGCGCACGCGCACCCGACATCAACACTCGCATTATATAAGTACCAAAAATAAATGCAGCCAGTGTATCAATCAACAGTAGGAGCGCTTTAACGAGTTTAATTGAACCTATATCTTGTGTAGATGATTTTCTACATACAAGGCTTGGTAGGTACTTCACACAATTATTCTTATATTTTCGATTTACTATCTATACATATACATGTATCACTATGTTTGAAGAGTTTATTATTACTTACACTGCCTACAGGATACTCTACAAAATGTTACATGTGTCAATGTCGGAGATTGAACGGAAGAAAGAGATACGGTAGTATTTGCTACAGATGTATTATCTTTTAAAAATACTGCGATCTCCATACTATAAATACAAAGAATAAACACTTTTTTGTTCATAGAACAAGAAAATTGGTGGCTCGTTTAGATCCCAGTGTATACGTTTTTAATTTTTAAACTGTATTTAGACTATAAATTGAAGACAAAAAGGATTTGCAATATGTTAAACACGTCACCGCTGCTCCTCGGCAGCAGGGTGATTCTTAACATTTAACAGTAGGGATGCTTGTCATTTTGACAGTTCAACAACATCCATTGCGTTATTTATGTTGTTGAGCACATTTTTAACCAACTTCAAAAAAAGGAGTAGGTTATCAATTCGACTGTATGTTTTTTTTTATGTTTGTTACCTCATAACTTTGAACTGGGTGGACCGATTTTGATGATTCTTTTTTTATTTGAAAGCTGGTGCTTCCCGAACGGTCCCATTTTAATTTGGTTCTATTCGGACAATGAGGTCCATGTGAAAACCATATAAGTCTTAAATTTGCATTAAGTTTTTGCGCGCTAAATGAACGAATAACGCGATTAGATTAGTGCAAGGTACCAACCATAACTAAAAAGTTAAAAATAAAAACTTTTTACAAAAAAAAACAACCGACTCCCCAAATAAATATAAATACAGATCCTAAGACACCGACATCCGAAATTAAAGTTATTTTTGACTTTTTAGTGTTTTTTTTAAGGAAGTCGGTTGTTTTTTTTTGTAAAAAGTTTTTTTGAGCGTACGATGCAAGATGCAATATCGTTAAAAATGATTCGGATTGTGATTCGTGATTGATAGTGTTACGCAATTAGAGTGCTGCTCCAATAAAATTACACAGTGAATCTTGTTTATTTTTTGCTAATTTTTTTTCAATGTACCATTTATTACCATTTTATATTGGTAAACAATGAAATGACTATTTACCTTGCGAAGTATAATATTAATTGAACTAAGTATGTTTTTTGTTTCAGTTAGTTTGAATTATGGTTCTAATTTCAGCTGCACGATAACGACTAATGCACTGACTGGACGAGTCCACCGAAATCTGTGCGGTTCTTTCCTCAAAATACCATTTTAGACCATCCATGAACATTCATGGTCATCAAGTGATCTGACCAAGATTATTTCCGTATTTTAAAAGAGATTGACCTCTGAGTTGCTTCGATCTTTCCTCTCAGAGTAGTCAGATAGGAAAGCTGGCCTCATCTAGTGAAGTATTCCACTAACAGCACTGAAACAAAATTCTGTAACGTGCGGTTCGGTGGAACAATTTATCGTTATTATATTAAGTGTCCGAACAGCACTTACGTTAAATATTTTTGCACTAACAGTGGAAGGTCTCAAGTGCGGTTCAGGCAAGTGCTGTTCAAATCAGTGCTGTTAGTGGAATACCTCATCTAGTTTTTAAAATATAACTGACGTGTATACGTGTTAGTTTTGTACAAACCTTCTAACAGAAATGAAATCATTTATCATTGTTAGTGCAATGTAACGTGTCTGTCGCGGGGATCACGCCGCGACTATTTCTGTACGTCCGCTGGGAGGCGACCGTGTCGCGCGCCCTGCAGCCTGCAGTCGGCAGACACTCGCCAACCTGCATCCCTTTGGGAGTGACGCGTCGACAAACACACTACCGATAAGTAATCCTCCTGATGCTAATGCTCAACGACTGATACTAAAGTCTACATACAAATAAAATCGGAACACATGTCTTCTCCCTACTAGGGTCGTGAGATTTGTTCGAAAGAGATATCGTAGCCCTGGCATATGTATAGGCAACTGAAGGGACACGGGTGGGTTTTAGTCAGTAAAAGTGTGACACGCCCTCCCGCTCCGCCCAGGGCGGGAGACGTCATTTGATGACATCCCACCCACAAAAAAAAACATGTCTGAAACACGTTCGAGATGATAGTTGGTAGGATTCATTGGGTTATATTAATGGTAGCATTATTGTAAGTAGGAATTAGGTAGCTTGTGCCCACGACTTCGTTCGCGTCTTTCTTGCCCCCCGACTCATCCCGTCGCATAGAATCACCTGCCCGTGCGAGGTCACATATTCGTGACCTTTATTTCTTTTTGCTCGTCTCCTAAGGGTTCTAGCGTGATGTTAATCTGGCCTGACCTGTTAGTCTAGTGGTTAGTGACCCTGACTGCTAAGACTGAGGTCGTGGGATCAATTCCCACCCAGGACAAATCTTTGTGTGATGAGCACGATCATTTGTTCTGTGTCTGGGTGTAATTTATCTATAATATGTATGTATTTTTTTTTTCATATAATTATATTTATCAGTTGTCTGGTTGCCATAGTACAGGCTCTGCCTAGTTAGGGATCAGATAACGGTGTGTTGGTTGTCCTAAGATATTTATAAGAATCTATAGCCTTCCTCCACAAATGGGCTATCCAACACTAAACGTAGTTCCTGAGATTAGTACGTTCAACAAACAAACTCTTCAACTTCATAATAGGTACTTAAATTTGATTACAATTAAAATTATGGTGAGACAACCTTAGAAGATAGATATGCTATCGTAGACTTTGTTTGAGAACTTTTTAAGAGGAACAATTCCGTCGTACATGATTGTCGTCTACGTAGCGCACGCAACGGAAGCTCTCTAAAGGAATTCATTTTCCCCGTTTTTGGAACATTTTTATCGATGCTCCGCTCCTATTGGTCATGGCGTGATGTTATACAGCCTATAGACTTCCTCAACAAATGGGCTACCCAACACTAAAATAATTCAATTCGAACCTCTAAATCCTGAGATTAACACGTTCAATCAAACAAACAAACTCTTGCTTTATAAGATTAGTATAGATAGGTGACCTATTTTAAAAGTGCATTGTTCTGCGGATAATGGATTAATTCATTCATTCTTCGTCGTTTTGTCTACCAGTTCCAGTAGAATATAGGTACCTAATAAACGACAAAGTATAGTTTGTGCGATATTTACAAATGTGACCATTGTGACCATCGCAACTGTACACCATGATACCATGTTGATGGTTATATGATTCCTAAGAGTCTTTATGGTCAGAGTATTGTTAGAACTAAATGCACTTCTTGGCTAGAACATTATATATAACTAGGACTTCGCCTGCGACTTCGTTCGCGTCACACACAGGAACTGTGCATTTTTTTCGGGATAAAATATAGGTGAAAGAATTTTTAAAATCGGTTCATAATTTTTCGAGTTTATCCATTACAAACATTCATACAAAAAATCAAATCTTTCCTCTTTATAATATTAGTTTAGATAATATGTCAAGTGTGTCATTCAGAACTTTCATATCCTACTTTCCTACTTTATATTATATGCAAAGGTGTTCCTTTTGATATCCCATAACTATAAAGCAATTAAATCGAGGTGGCGCTCGCGAATCACCAATTATTATTATTATTATTATTTATTTATCGATTAGACAACATTGGTCCACTTGTTAGTAACGACTTATCAACTAAGGGTTAGTATTTATGAATTGGAATAAAACAGTAGGTACCTATTATATATTCATACCTGCCGCACGAGCAACCTGACAAAGTGTCTAAGTATAGGTGCATCGTGTTGTTCGGCTAGGGTTTTCAGGATACTGTTGCTGCTAGCCCTCATTCTGCCTAATAAGGAAGCGGTCTTTTTCCTCATAATAGCATGGAAGTCGTCGGTTCGTGCTACAGCAAACATGCTAGACGCGCTGCAGAACCTGGGCAACCTCAACAGCATCCTGAAGCCATTATTATATTGCACACGCAGAGCATCTAGAGCCCTCCGCGTACAGTTGACCCACAAACTGCCCGTGTAGAACGCTTGACAATAAGCTTTAAACAGGGTTATTTTGACCTCGTTACTACAACGAGCGAATCTGTGAGCCAACATGTTGCATCTGGCTGCTAGTGCCCTGCGCTCACGATCAATATCTACCTGATCTTTGAGGTCCTCAGTGACATAGTGTCCCAAGTATTTAAATTGAGTAACCCTTTTAAGTGGTTCTCCGTTGAGAGTTATTGAAGGCTCGTAAGTTATATGTTTCCCGGGAACATCAAAGATCAGGTATTCACTTTTCACTACATTATATAACGGCTAAAGTTAGTCATGTAAGTACCGTGAAACAGAAATGCTGCGTAGTGGAAGACAGTAGAGGTAACACCTTGACCGAACTAGATGGTGTGGTGATAGATAGAGAGACTACAGTTACAAACACAGATTATGTACAGAGAGAAGATGAAAGGAACGCTTTGAAAAATTAGAGATACTACTATCAGAAGTCTAAGATGCAACACAAAAACTGAAGCATAAAACAGCGGGTCCTGACCATCTTGGTTTTGTTGAGACAAAGATTGTGCATCAGATTTACACAATGATTTGGAAGATCCGCTGTTATTCCTCTTCAGAAGAAAGGCTGCACCAAGAAGTGTGAAAACTACGGAAGCTAGCTATAGACCATGTTCCACGCCAGTAAAATCCTCCTGCGCATAATGAACACGAGATTATCAATTAACGTATGTAGACCAGCAGATACTGCGGCAACAAGCCGGTTTTGTTGCCGGCAGGGAAACTCTAAAGCAAATTTCATCGACAAATGTCGCGAATCTAACAAAGTCACTAATCTTGTGCTTCATAGATGATATGCTAAGGCGCAAACCAATTGTTTTATTGGAATGGGCGTCCCGCTAAATCCCACTTTTTTATCCAGAATCTGTACTTTGATGGCTCCAACTTTGTGAAACTGGAAACAAAAAATTGCTGACATTCTATACAAAACGAGGCGTGCGTCAATTCTACCAGGATGCAGTTGTGACGAAAGACTCACGAACCTAAGATGTGCGGACGATATCACTATCGTTGCGTCGAGCGATGAAGAGAAGGCGAATCTGCTGGAACGTATAGAAGCAGAGACCGCTAAACTTGGACTTGAGATCAACCACGCCAAGACAAAAGTGATAGTGGTATCATCTTCTTCCGAGCTAAAGTCTACTCGACGTCTATGAGAAAGTCAGCGAGTTCATGTGTCTTGGGTCATCTTCATTACTGAGGGTAGCTTCCTTGATCAACTTCGCGATCTAGCAAAAATGTGTAAAAACCGCGACATCCCTCGGACTACTAAAATATGACTGATCCATGTTAGTTTTTTACATCTTCTTATATGGCTCGGAAACGTGGTGTAAGGCAATAAGAGCCGCGACAGCAATTAGATCGACGCTTTGGAGAAGTGGTGTTGGCGGAGGCTACTTTGTATAACACGGACCACCATGAGAACAAATAAATCCATACTAGAGGAACTCAATATCACCAAGTGGCATCTACAATATGCCAGGAATTTTACGGACATATAATGCGTTTATCTAAGCACTAGCTTCTGCCCGCGACTTCGTCCGCGTCAAATTTTTGCTCCCATGACCCTTCCCGTCGCATCGATTTGCCTGCTAGTTTTCGTCCATTTTTCGTTGCAGCTCGCTCCTTTTGAGTTATAGTGAGTCAACCTTAAAAGATAGACATAATGCTCTCGCGGCCTTTTTTATAGAACTTTTTAAAAGAAACAATTCTGTCATACATGATTTTTGCGTTACTTTAACCGTTTACGCAGCGCACGCAACGGAAACTCTCAAAAGGAATAAATTTTCCCCGTTTTTGCAACATTTTTCATTACTGCTCCGCTCCTCTTAGTTTTAGCGTGATGTTATATAGCCTATAGCCTCCCTCGATAAATAGGCTATCCAACACAAAAAGAATTTTTCAATTCGGACCAGTAGTTCCTGAGATTAGCGCGTTCAATCAAACAAACAAACAAACAAACTCTTCAGCTTTATAATATTAGTATAGTATAGATGGTCTGGAAAAGCTTATGATACTAAGGTTATGCCTAAGGCATTAAGCCTGCCTTTGTACCTTTTTGTGTGCGAGAAGTTTAAATAAATAAATACTAGGGCAGTTGGTATTCCTGCATTTCCCTCATCGGCATATATATAATGTACATGTTTTATCCTTATACCTATAGGATAATAGTTGACAAATTATGGTACATGTTACACTTTGTAATTTAATTACTGTGAAAATATGCAGCTTATTATGTAGTTATTGTAATAGTTTCTGGGAATAAGAGCGGAGTAGTCAGAGGACATTATCAAAACTAATTAGTTAATAATGCCATATTACAAATTACATTTTAACAATTAAGTACATGAGACTATATTAAAATGATCTTATTTAGCTAAGTGCTGTAGAACAAAGAGTTGGTATATTTATAGGTACCTATAGGCATTTTGTGGAAACCCGGAAAAATACACTGTCCATAATAATTTTAAATTAAATGAAGATATAAATCATACGGTTCATACCTGTTTTATACCTGAACAGTTAGGCAGAACATTACCCGTAGTACACATTGCACCAGTTATGTTTAACTCCCATGTAAGAGGACCGAGCCTATTGCCATCAACCAGCGGGTAAATACCTAACACAATTTAGTAGAAATGGCTTTCATTTTGAGAGTTTATTGCTTTATTTACATTGCTGGGCACACAATTTGTTTTTTTGAACATATGAAGGAATGGCTTGGCACCTTTTTTTTTTTTTTTTTTTCAGGATGGGAAATCATCAAATGACTTCTCCCGCTCTGGGCGGAGCGGGAGGGTGTGTCAGACTTTTACTGACTAAAACCCACCCGTGTTCCATCAGTTGCCCATGTGCCAGGGTCACGGTATCTCTTTCGAACAATCACGCGACCCCGGCAGGCATCGGTCCTAGCAGACCCCTACGCTGCTGCTGACATCTCTTTGAGGCGCGCGTGGAACACTGCGCGCCGTCGACCCGAGCTTGGTCCTTACCGGGCGGCGAGCTACCCATTGCTCGCCACCCGCAAGCTCGCGCCTACGGTGGCCGGGAGTCCGCAATCGACTCATGGCTTGGCACCTTTAAAATATTTCATGTTCTGGTAAACAGTGTGATACACAATTAGGGTACAAGCCCAAATCTTGACCCTGGGGTCTGCTCTTCAGAAAAAAAAAGAAGAGGTAGAGGAACCCAATAACAGGTAAAACTATGTGTATAAAAATGTTTTGCCCATAACCCACACTACAAGAGCGATGTAAAACCCTTCATAAGTTTGACTACACAGCACACTCAACCAATATTGTCAAAAACAGTTGTAAGTTAGCTAGGCAGCTAAGTTAAAAATGCTTTTTCAACACAGACTTCCTAGTTCAACTGCACTAAATTCGTGCTTATTCTTATAAATGGCAAATCTCATTTATCAGAACAAGCATGAGTTTAAAAGAGTAAGGTGCAAAGTTGAGCTTTCAAGTACAAGTAAAAGCAGAGAGTAATAGATAACAACAGTCAGTTGTATGACATGGTGCAGTGAGTGAACGAGCCTGTCAGGTAAGAGCCAAGCATTGTCTTCAGTTGAGCCACCATTGTGACCCACCCATTGTATGTAAAAGTATCATCCTGGTTAACTTTATGTAAATTTTATTACTAAGGTGGACTTGTATTGATATAAGAAAATCAAATAAGTAGGTATCATATTTTATACATCCAAATTATTGGTAGTATGTACAGATCTACTTGTACTCATATTGTATATACCAATATTTGATCTGACGGAGTGGCATTTGCATGAGTCATTGAGTTATTGTAAACTTACTCCTGAACCAAATATAATAACTACAAATACATAATAATTATAGTACCTTACAGCTGTAAGCAAAATACGCGCTCAGACGTGGAGTTGCGGACACCAGCCCGTTCTACCTATTACCTAGTACCTTACAGTTACACCAACATTATCAGTCACTATACCTACTTAGATATTGTGCCCAGGCCATTTTGAAGAGCTAGGACGAATAGGTAGCTTTAGTATTGATGACCTCCATAACTCATAGCTGGTAGGTCAGGAGAGCACGAAACAGTCACTAAAGACGGTGAATAGAATTGAGTCGTGTGTTGTTACCTTCAGGGTAGGCCTGCTTCTTGGCGATGACGTCGATGACGTGGTGGGAGCAGTTGTACAACGGGCCCATGGCGCGCATGTCGAACTGGACGCTGGCCGAGTACATGGACTGGTTGATGTGCGGCTCCGAGAAGCGCACGGGCTCGCGCCCCATCGCCTCCGTCATCTCCTGCAGCATGCTGCGCGTGATGTTGTGCACGTTGTGCCCGAGCTGCGCCGCCGCACCGTTCCAGCACATCAGCGCCACACAGGCGCACAGCACCCCCGCACGCATGTTGACCATGGCAACCATCTCAATGCACTAACATCACTGACACGCCGCGACACACCACGCACACTATTTCTAATTCGATTGTGGGTAAACTGTCTGTTTGCAAAACAAACTGAGATACCCGTTTACTAAACATAAACAGCCGAATGAGGTCGATAATCACTTTGAAACTATAAAATCATTACGCCTAGGTTTTCTGTCAGACTATATGTTACACAAAAGTTTATTCGATTGTCTTAAAAAATATCTGTGTTTTATGTTACGATTCACATATTTTTAACTTGAATCTTTTGTTACAAGAATAGAGAACCGGCCCGACTCACAGAGTCGTTCGATGGATAGCGGCGAACGAACCGAACGAACACCGTTGAAAGATTGATTTTGTTTAGATTCTGCGCTCCTCACTGATATGTCAACGACCGACAGCAAACATTCGGTCTTTTCTTATGTTGCCAGTATCGAATTCTTATTTAACAACAATACAGCAAATGAATTTTAGATTTGTTTTAAACATGACAAAAATATTTTTGCAGTTGCAGAATAAATACACTAATTGCTAAAACTACTGTTTCAAAAAGATTTTATAAATAACCAAGTTTCCTGTCAGAATTTAAAGCGAATATAAGTAAATAGATGGTTTTACATTATTTACAAGACTTTCGTGTCATAATCATAATTGAGATAAAAAAAAACAGAAACAACAATCCCTTGAAGCTTGTTCACTGATTTTTTGAGTTTTCGATGAAGAAGTTTCAATCAACTACATCAAAATCATTTGTTTGATTAGCCTAAATAATTTGTCGTATTTGCGTGGGGCGATCGCTTTTATCAGGCAACCGGGCACCGCGAGTGAAATCATTCTTTAAATTATATGTATTCTCCCATACTTGGTTTAAAAGTTTTTACCATGGCAACTCCACTGAGAACTGATTGAATGAACAAAACTGTATGTGAATGACTGAATTTCTCTTAAAAATAAATGATTCTCTGTCATCTGTGCTTCAAAAACTGCTGTGGCTCTGCTCGTCTCGTTCTCTGTTTTAAACGCGCCGCTCACGCGGCGCGCTCGCGACGCGCTCGCGCTACTCACACGCCCGAGGATCGCGCACGCCTAATGTGGGGTCAGCCATATGGTCGTAAGCGCGAGAAACTTATCATTAATAATAATGGTCAATCTGTATTTAGAGGCAGAGGAATCTACTTTTCTGGGAGTTGCATTATTACAAGGCTTAACGCCTTTGTTTCACAAATTGCAAAAAACGTAAGCATACTTGAATTTTGCGGGCTACCATGGAGCTTCCACCTTACAGACTGCCTTATTTAAGACAGACTTTATATCACCAAATTATGAGCAAAGATACTCTCTCCTGAGACTAGAGATAACGAGAGAGCGATAACTGCCCTGCGGCGCGCTCGCGGCGCGCACGCGGCGCTCGAATCGCGTTCTTACCCCTTCGCCCGCTACAATACTCAATACTTTATTGCATTTCACAATGTATAGGTATGCTTAGGTGGTAAAACATTTTATTTAGAAACAATTGTGGACCCTGTCGGGCACAGCAAAGGAAAATACAGTAGGTAGAGAGGAGGACCTATTGATTATCTTATAATGTAACTTATTCTAAAATAGTAGGTAATTAAAAATAGATGAAATACATGCTTTGGACTTTTCTAAACTAATTTCAGGGATTTATCATTTTAAAATTCGTTGTCGCTATAATAACATTTGCTTAACAGCAGCTTTTTTAATTTATTAGTAAATAGATGGCTTTTTTTCTCTGTCCTTATGGGTTCTGGTAACTTGTTGTACCTATATTGCTACTGTTTCGGTCACTCACATGGTGGGCAGCGTTGTGTTGACACACGTTAAAAATAGAGTCACGAGTGAAATTAATATCGAAAGCTTTATCCTAGAAATACAGAATCGTCCTGCGATATGGGACATGACTACAAAGGAGTATTGTGATCGTATTGCAAAAAAAAATGTGTGGGAAGAAATCAGCACTTCATCTTTATCTTCTTTACATATCTTCTTCTTTACATCTTCTTTATCTTTACATATTATAAAATAAAGTCACTTCGCTGTCTGTCTGTCCCTATGTATGCTTATATCTTTAAAACTACGCAACGGATTTTGATGCAGGTTTTTTTAATAGATAGAGTGATTCAAGAGGAAGGTTTATATGTATATAACATGCATAATATAGTAAAGAAACGCTGATAATTTTAGAGGTTTCTAATGTGATGTCATAAATAAACACATTTTTTGCGCTTACATTGCGAACGCTGGCTGAACCCTACGAAATAGCTCAAAATAATGTACTACAGTATTGTACACCTTAAAAAGTTTTACAAAAAAGTCCGCGATGGTATATGTCTAACTCTTAGGGATAACCCATAATAACCATTTTTATCCTTTACTTTTTACGAGAAATAATGGCTTATTTATGAATGCGATTTTAAGCAATACAGCATTAATCCTTATGCAATTAAGTACCTTAAATAAATTGTGCATTTCATGTAGATCAAAATTGCCCTTTACAGCATATCATTAAAATTAATATTTTAGAAGATATCAGAGATTATAATAAAATTGCCGCAGAGCGGCTAGCGGGCCGTCCCGCGTCCGGCCATCCCGGTTGCGAATTTACAAAGGCTATACTATTTTAGTCACGAGTCAGACTCTAATCAGTGAGCTTTTGTTTTTGAATATTACTCGACAATACCTAGTCTATCTCAGTAAAAAAATTGACTCAAATAGACTAGCTTTTTGTTTTGATATTTTCAAAGAAAATGCACGGACAAAATCTAGTACCATTTCAGTCACGCGTGGACGAAATCCCATCCATGGTTAATACCCCGACTCAGAGTACCCCGACTCGGATAGGTTAGGTTAGAAGGCTAAGGCGGGAGCGAAGCGGAGCGGAGCTCCCGCCTTAGCCTTCGTGGTTATTTTTTTTTAAACCACCCAGAAATAGGAGCCCCGCGAAGCGGGGCTCCGTCGACCTATCTTAGCGCAGGTGGCAATCAGTTACATACATATTAATTTTGAATACATATTAATCAAATAGATAAGCTTCAATTATAGGTTGATAGTTACATGGCAACTGTTATCATTTTAATTGCTCGTTTCTATTATGTATTTGATAAACAAAAATAAAATGAATTAACAAACGAGAAGTACTTTTATTAGGTAAAGAACACTACCCACTTGTTGCGAGTATAAAATTAAAAATATCTCGCCAAAAGCTTAGCTATTCGAGTGATATGTATTATATAGAACTAGATTTTGTCCGAGCATTTTCTTTGAAATTATTAAAACAAAAAGCTAGTCTATTTGAGTCATTGTTTTTACTGAGATAGACTAGGTATTGTTGAGTAATATGCACAAACAAAAGCTCACTGATTAGAGTCTGACTCGTGACTAAAATAGTATAGCCTTTGTAAATACGCATCCCGGTTGGTAGTGGTCGGGTAGAGGATTGTAATAATATTGTAATTCATATTACTTTGGCTTCATAGTAAATGCGAATATCATGTGTGTTCGAAGTACTCAAAATAAACCTAATTGTATTATTCCAACTTTCCAAGTAAGAGACCGCGAAATATTCCTTAGATGTTTAGATTTTTGGATGGATTTGGATTTTTGGTTATCCTGGATACTTACCATATATAGCATACCATAGATATTTTATCCCGGTAGTAGTTTCCCAGGTGATATTTTCCGACAGCTATACGGGCAAAGCCACTGGCCAAAGTACTATTCTTATAACTATGTTTAATTTGGTGTCTGGTAAATAACTGAGTGTTTATATAGGTAGAATAGGAGCGTTAAGAAAAGCCAGGAAGACATATATTCAATTCAATCCAGCCCTATGTCGCAGTCTTCTTACTCTGAATAGTTTTATTTTAAGTACATCAAACACACAAGATATGTAAGGATCGTAGCAGGTGGCGTTCCGTAGTTTCTGCCTACCCCCATGGGAAAAAGGCATAATTTTATGTATGTATAACATGGATTAATACATTCTTACCGCGGTAATACGTCCTCTTGCGATAATTTCCGACATCTACGCGGGCGAAACCGCGGGCAAAAGCTAGTTATTTATAAAAGACTAGCTTCTGCCCGCGACTTCTTCTGCGTAAATGTCGTTTATCGCGGACGCAGACAAAGTCACGGAATAAAAAGTAACCTATGTCCTTTCTCAGGCTCTAAACTATCTGACTACCAAATTTCATTTAAATCGGTTCAGTAGTTTTAGCAGGAATGCGAGACAGGCAGACAGAC
This sequence comes from Aporophyla lueneburgensis, assembly GCA_932294355.1. NCBI lineage: Eukaryota > Metazoa > Arthropoda > Insecta > Lepidoptera > Noctuidae > Aporophyla > Aporophyla lueneburgensis. The sequence goes on from OW028736.1 coordinate 37,763,543, forward strand.
AGACAGAGTTACTTTGCATTTATAATATTAGTGTGGATAGTGTGGATTTTGAAACAAAAATTGTCCAAATTGTGACTGACTTGACTGAAGGGGGCGCGTTAAACGCCAAGGCGAGCGCTGCGTGCGCGCCGCGAGGGCGCCGCGCGCACGCCGCGCGCGCGCCGCAGGGCAGCTAAACGCGACGCTCACGCGCCGCCCTCGCGACGCGCGCCCGGCGCTCGCCTTGGCGTTTATCAGATGCCTGTTCTATGTCTTAGTCTCTGTTAGAGTCTTCTCGTCGCGTATTCCACAGAGCTTAAAGACGAAAGTCTTCAACCAGTGCGTCCTACCTGTTATGACCTACGGAGCCGAAACGTGGACACTCACGGTACGGCTGGTCCACAAATTTAAAGTCGCTCAGCGAGCCATGGAACGAGCTATGCTTGGAGTATCTCTGAGGGACAGAATCCGGAATGAGGTGATCCGGCAAAGAACCACAGTTGTCGAAATAGCTCATAGGATTAGCAAGCTGAAGTGGCAATGGGCCGGCCACATTAGCCGTCGAACCGATGACCGTTGGGGCAAACGTGTTCTTGAGTGGAGACCGCGAATCGGCAAACGTAAGGTAGGACGCCCTCAGGCTAGGTGGAGCGACGATCTTCGCAGGGTGGCTGGTAGCAGCTGGATGAGAGTTGCCAAAAATCGAGCTGAATGGCGTGCAATTGGAGAAGCCTATGTCCAGCAGTGGACTGCTATAGGCTGATGATGAGGCTCTGCTTAGGTTGGGATCAGATAACGGTGTGTTGGTTGTCCTAAGATAATATTATTTCCTTTATTTCATTGTACAAACATATAAATTATCTTTTTAAATATTAAAATAACAATAATTATAAAAACATTTAAAAATATATAAATAATAGTAGCCCACGTTATTTTTAGAAACTGGTTTTCAGTTTAGCGAAAACCGAGGTTTCGATTATTTCGGTTTTCTTTTAAAATAATAACTTATCCAACGATATGACCTGTTTACAATGTTGTACACAATATATTGTCTCATCAATTACAATTATTATATTGCTACTGTCTTTGCCGAGGTAAAGTATCAATCAATTGAAAAGTCTGTGTCTGAGTCTCAACCTAACAACGGACGCACGACGTCCACCGTTTCCCCTCTTTGAGGAGTAGCTGGAGAGGCTCCACGGCATCCTCAGATTCCACCTTACGCAGGTCCTCACCGGAAATGGGTGCTTCACGAGGGTCTATTCAGGATAGGGTAGCAGGAAACGCTCGGGTGTTACCACTATGTGGTTCGCCTGGAGGACACGGTGGAGTATAGGGTGAAAGTATGCCCTGCCTGAGTGGAGCACCACCGTGTCCTCATGGAGGCAATCGGCGGCGGCGATCTCTCGCGTCCGGCCCTGGTCCAGGCCATGTACGAAGCGAGAGGGCAAGGGCAGCCGATACCTCCTTCTGCGAGGTAGTAATGCTCGCAAAAGAGGCGGAGCACGTGAGGGAGAGGAAATATATGCGCTCTCACGCCCCTAGTCACCACTGTAGACGCCCCGGGCTTCGGGAGTCCATTGCGGACGTCCAGCTACCGTAGGCGCGGGCTTAGGACCAGGCCCAGTCGACGGCGCGTTGTATCACACGCGCGCCTCAAAGATATGTCAGTATTAATGAAGGGGTCGGCTAGGACCGATGCCTGCCAGGGTCGCGGATTTGTTCGGAAGAGCGGTGGCCCTGGCATAGGCAACTGAAGAAACATGGGTGGGTTTTTGTCAGTTAAAGTCTGACACGCCCTTCCACTCCACCCAGAGCGGGAGACGTCAAGTGGTGATTTCCTACCCGAAAAAAAAGGACGTCCACAGCTATTGATAGGGGATTTGTTGCGTACCGTTTATTATCTGTGCGACTAACGGAATGCACGTGTAACGAAGTGACATCTGACATGACAGTTTTGACGTTTGACACTTTCTCTTGGAATTTGGTGGGAAAAAAGGGAACACGTCGCCGCTTGAGTCTCGCGATCTTTTTGTAAAGTAATCCCTTAACCGGTCGTTTTTGGTGGACAATGGACCATGACCCAGTTGTTTGAGTTAATAACCCCTATCTTGGTGTAATAACACGGGTTTTGGACATATTTTGGAGAAATAGTTTGAAGGTCATTCAAGTGACGCTATTGGGGAACGAGTGATTTGAAGACCGCATGCTGTGATTGCCTCAAGCCTAAGTTGAAGCGGAATCTTGCCAGAAGAATACTCGTAACGTCACCACACAATACAGATACACTCACTTACATACACAGATCCAGGTAACCGGTAAAGCAGGTGGTCGTCGCCCATCAGGTGAGTTCCTTTGTTCGTTTTATTGTAGTTAAGTTACTTGCAATTGTTCTCTTTTGTTGTATGGTAAGTGTTTGATTTGATTGTCTGCTCCGCGTACGGCGGACATTACGCTAGCCACTCTTGTCTCTAGAGCCCCACGGTTATCACACTTCCACTGCGCATTTAAAACCGTATTGTGGGCCTAGTCTGGCAACGTACATTTTGGTAGCAAGAGCGTGGCTATAAGACATATAACCACAAATTGGTAATTTACAGTAGGCTAATTACTTGGCAGTCTCTATAAGGGAAGTAGTAATTCGTTGTAAATGTTTGTTAACGGTAATTAATTGTTTGTTTGAAATAATTTGTAAATTTGTTGAGTTGAGTAACTCATATTGCCGGGGTCAACCAGGGTTGCATATGCTAGTAGAGTTGAATGAATTGGGCTATGTTACAACCCCTTGTTTGTGTTTGACCTCTGTGTTGCATTGAATGTCAGGAAGACATTAAAATATTGAGTTTGTACCATTGATATGGTTATTTGTGAAAATTAATATTTGAAAAATTATTGGCATTTTTGAGTATTACCATTGTTTGAGTTGGAATAAAGGTTCATTATTGTTGTACCACACAGTGGTTTGTGAACTTAATATTTGGAATTGGATTTGAATTTGAAATTTGGAATTGAATGTGAAATAGAATTGTTGAACGTTGATATTGATTTTGAATTAAAATAAAAGTTTATTGTTGAATTGAATTGAAACCAATTTAATGTTACTTCTTGAGTTGCTGATTAGTCAGTTTTGGTATTTGATTATTTAATTTTGGTTTATTTGAATTGTATTGTTTGTGCAATGGCACACAAAGCGGTGAGAGAGGCAATCAGTGGATTGACCACACAGCTACGGTGGTTCGCTTCAGCTGCAGCAACCGCTGAGCGCCCGGATCTTGAAGCGGTCACTCTGGCTCGGTTCGAGCAGTTGAACGTGAGACTCGGCAACGTTGATGCTCTGCTTACCCGCTACAACGAGTACATTTGTGATGTGGCTCTGGAAGTGCTGGATCAGGCAGCACGTGACAAGGTCCTTGCTGACTACGACCAGATCTTGGACCTGGGGGATGTCATTGGTCAACGTGCTCGGGAAATATTGGGGAGCCGGACACCTGTCCAGGTCAAACCGGAGACCTCGGTTGTTTCAGGTCCCGGACTATTGAGTAGACTGCCTACTTTGGAACTGCCACATTTTGACGGTCGTCTGGACCACTGGTTAAGTTTCCAAAACCTGTTTGAAAGTTTGGTTGATGCACGCTCGGACCTCAGACCCGCCCAAAAGTTGGCCTATTTGTTGTCTGTCCTGGAAGGGGAGGCCCGAGCCTTGGTGCAGCATCTGTCTTTGACTGACTCAGCCTACCCTACCGCTGTGGAGCTACTCACCCGGCGGTACCAAAATAAACGTTGTTTGGCTGACGTTCATATTGGATTGATTTTGGGGTTACCGGTCATTACTAGTTTGTCAGCATTGCGTACTGACCTGTTGAACCCGTTGGTGGCAGCGACCAACGCTTTAAAGCAATTGGACTTGCCGGTGGACCATTGGTCTTACCTTTTGGTGCACGTTGTGCTGCAACGGCTTCCTGCCGATTTGAGGGCTCGTTTCGAGCAAAAGTATGGTGGGGATAGTGTCACACATCTCCCCCCATTTGATGACCTCGTCCAATTTTTGGAGGATGAGTGTCGGTTTGTGGACAACTCTGGCGTTGCCACTGAGTCATGCCAGCCGTCTTCCCGGCCACGAGACCAGGGACGGACTAGGGCTCGCGGGCCTGTTGATGGTCGCCCCGCCGCTCGTTTTGCTGGCACCCAGAGTCGTCCTGGTTGTGAGTTTTGTAGGGACACGGGGCATGGCATGGCAACTTGCGCGGCCTTTTTGAAGTTGCACATGAGTGCCCGCCGCCGAATTGCCAAAGCACGCCGCATGTGCTTCTCTTGTTTGGGGGCTCACTTCCATAGGGACTGCCCCAACCCCCGCCCTTGTAGAATTTGTGGGGGGTCCCATTTGGACATATTGTGCGCTAACGCGAACTACGCTGGCAGACCAGCCTCTGATGAAGGTTCGCGTACGGGGGGGTACCATGGAGTTGGTCACCGGGCTTCTGCCTCGCCGGTTCAGAACCGGGGAGAGGCCCGCAATTTTGAGCGCCGCACTCCACCCCCCGCGCAAGTTGATCGGGAGCCGCGCGACCGCCATTTGGTCTCCCCGCGTAAAGGCGATTACGCAGTTGTTGCTAGGCAGCGCTGGCCAGACCAGCACCGCCTTCCCTCCCCTCCATTGGCGGAACGTCCCCGGTTGGAGTCACGCCCCCCGCCATTCGGGCATCCGGTGGGATATGCCCTTCCAGCGATGGCGCGTGGCTCGGGACACCGCGCGGACGAGGAGTTTGAACTCCATCCTCGTCGGGAAAGACTTGGGTCTGGGTGTGGCGATCGGTCGCCGCCCAGACATTGTTAGGACATTGGCGCCTGCCCCGCTAAGGTACCCCTCAGATCGACACGGTTTTGTTGCCAACGGCATCGGTCAGGTCTGGGGGCCCACGGGGGACTCTGTTGTGGTCCGTGCCATTTTGGACATGGGAGCCCAGGGTTGCCTTTTGTCTATTGTTTTGTTGTTTTGTTTGTATTGTTTTGGGCAAAATTGTTTTCTTGAGCGCCTTTGGACTGCGGGACTTGGCTGGGACGAGCCAATTCGGGAAACCTTGTTGGAAGATTGGCTCCAATTTGTATCCGCACTCCCTGCAGTCAACGAGGTCGTGTTACCCCGCGCTATCCTCCCCCCTGGGAGCTACACTGCCACCATTGTTTGTGATGCGTCTTCGCACGGATATGCAGCTGTTGTTTGTCTGCGCACCGTCTGCGCAACAGGCCAGGTGAATTTGTCACTGGTCTTGGCCAAGAGCAAGGTGGCCCCCCATCCGGACGGCACTGACCGTCCCTAAGTTGAGTTGTCAGGGGCGGCGCGTCTTGTGCGTCTATTGAACCACGTTGCTCACACTTTGGGTGGAACTGTGGACATTCGGGTTTCTTACGCCTGGACGGACAGTCAAATTGTTTTGTGTTGGTTGAAGACGTCCGTCCACTATTTGGAGGTCTTTGTTGCGTACCGAGTGTCCCAGATTCAAAATTTTGATACGCCTTTGATTTGGAGGCACGTGCCTGGAGATTTGAACCCAGGCGCCGTGGCCTCACGTGGATGCATGGCACCCCGCTTGTTTGCTTGCCCCCTATGGTGGGGACCAGACTGGCTGACTCATACCGAGGATGATTGGCCTCGATTGCCAGTCTTGATGTCGGGTCCTTTGCCCGGGCTCAAGGTGCTCGTTGTTGGAACAAAGGACCCTGAGTTTGTTGAGTCGATTTGGCTCCCTCGACAAATTGTTGAATTGTTGTTTTTTGTTGTTGAATTGTTGGTGACTGATCGTCACATTAAGAACTCGCATGCCGGTTGCAATGCGCTGTTGGCCATTCTGCAGCGAGAGTTTTGGATATTGTCGGGAGCCGTTAGTAAGTTGAACTCCTTTTGGTCGATACGGGTCTTTTGTTGTTTGGTTGTTGACGGTTGAGGCACTTAGCCTTCCTTATGGGGCCCGTCACCCCTTTTGTTGCCTAAGGAGGGCCATTTGGTTGTTGTTGTTGTTGTTGTTATTTGGTTGTTTTGTTGTTTGTTATTGTTTTGACCCTCCAGCCTGCCCCCATTGGGGGGGTATTTTGAGGCCGTGGTGAAGGCGGTTAGGGACTCTGGCGCAGATTGTTGGGAGACACCGTTCTCACCTTTAAGGAGTTAGCTACGGTATTATGCCGCTTTGAAGCTGTATTGAACTCGCGTCCATTGTGCCCGCTGTCTACGGACCCGAACGTCTTGGAGGCCCTGACCCCGGGCCATTTTTTGATTTGACAGCCACTTGTCGCCCTGCCGGAGCACCCTTTTGTCGATGTGAGCCAAAATTGGCTATCGCGGTTTCAGTTGGTGCAGCAGCTCGCTCAGAGTTTTGGAAGCGTTGGAGCTTGGAGTATTTGCACATCCTCCAGCAGCGCGTCAGGTGGACTGATAAAACGCAACCTTGTCGGGATTGCCAAGTGATTAGCGGACGGGAAGGCCCGTCCGGGGGGGGTAGATGTTGCGTACCGTTTATTATCTGTGCGACTAACGGAATGCGCGTGTAACGAAGTGACATCTGACATGACAGTTTTGACGTTTGACACTTTCTCTTGGAATTTGGTGGGAAAAAAGGGAACACGTCGCCGCTTGAGTCTCGCTATCTTTTTGTAAAGTAATCCCTTAACCGGTCGTTTTTGGTGGACAATGGACCATGACCCAGTTGTTTGAGTTAATAACCCCTATCTTGGTGTAATAACACGGGTTTTGGACATATTTTGGAGAAATAGTTTGAAGGTCATTCAAGTGACGCTATTGGGGAACGAGTGATTTGAAGACCGCATGCTGTGATTGCCTCAAGCCTAAGTTGAAGCGGAATCTTGCCAGAAGAATACTCGTAACGTCACCACACAATACAGATACACTCACTTACATACACAGATCCAGGTAACCGGTAAAGCAGGTGGTCGTCGCCCATCAGGTGAGTTCCTTTGTTCGTTTTATTGTAGTTAAGTTACTTGCAATTGTTCTCTTTTGTTGTATGGTAAGTGTTTGATTTGATTGTCTGCTCCGCGTACGGCGGACATTACGCTAGCCACTCTTGTCTCTAGAGCCCCACGGTTATCACACTTCCACTGCGCATTTAAAACCGTATTGTGGGCCTAGTCTGGCAACGTACAGGATTTGAGAATGATTTAACTGCCATCATTAAATTAGAGCTGGCCCTTTATGAAAATGGAGGCTTTTGCAGGTGTGCAATAATTTGTTTAACCTCTAAGTCCCTGAGATACCACATTTGGTATAGACACAATGGTTTTTAATTGTGTCTGTAATTACGGTAATTGACTGGTTAAAGTTCCTCCCTCCGAGTGTCGAGGCTAAAAGAATCTTCTCATCAGCTGGTTACCTTTTTAACCACTTAAAAGGCCGTGGCACGATTTTATCGATTTTGCTGATTTATGTGATTTTACAGTTAAAATACTGTATTTCTATGTTCGTTTATCATTTCAATTTTGATCAAACTATGATCATTTCAATTTTGATGAAATTAATGAGCTACGTTTTATTTTTATAATTTGATTTATTTGATTAATCGAAGTCAAACAGACTGTAAAAAATTAAAAATATTTTTGAATAATAAAGTAAATCAGGCTCCGAACCTCGCTGAATGATAACACTTTAGACATTCTTTAAATTTTATGGTCGAATTACAAAAATAAGAATGGAGTTTAATTTACAGTTGCTTTAAGCCAGATGTTTTGTTGATTCTCAGATACAATAATTGTTTTGTTTTTTTTAGTTTATTAAATCGAAAGGAGTTTTTAAATTTAGTCTAATGTTCTCTGATTTAGCAATAAAGCTAATTAACGACTGTCGGCGACAAAACGACTTAAGAACCATACAAATAGGTTTAAGTAAAAAAAACATGGAAATAATCGAAATTTTGGAAAGAAATAAAAAATTGAAAATCCCGGTTTTCTCATATACCTACCAGCGGTTTTGTGGCCCCTAACTCGGGCATATACTTAAATATAGTACGGTACTTGTGATTCCACAGCACTGTATTTCAGAACAAGTTGCTGGTGTTGATCCTGGCTACAAGGTTATTATTATTTCCTTTATTTTGCACCTTGACATTTTAGTGGTCTTACAACGGCAGCCCACTTCATGTAACTATTGACTACCATAAGAAAAAAATTAACATTTGAATAACTAAAAAATAAAAATATTATTGATTATGATGACGCATGACGTGGTTTTTTGATATTTTCCCTCATGGAAAATGGAGATGGAATGATCTAGCAGACTCGTGCACTGGGTAGGTATGTTCTCTACCGTATGATACGTATACATTATTAAAATGTTTCATAATTGTAATCCATTATTTATTTTTCTTAGTACCTATTATCTTAATTAATGGTAACAACTTTTAATCACGCCTAGAGGTATATTATGTCGGATACATTGAGTGGACAACCTCTGTAAGACGACTAAAATGTCACGGTATATACCTACACTTATTAATTATATTTTTTAATATTAGAAAAACATTAATAAAAAAAACATTAAAAATATAAAGAATAGTAGCCTACCGATATCGGGAACAGGGTTCAAGCTACCGGCAGTCAGGGCTCCAGAGGGAGGAACCTCTTGACTATGCGTGCCGTGTCCAGAAATACCGCTTTCTGAATCAAGCCCTTGATCCAGCTGCCTAACGAGAGCCTCCTTAGCTGTTGGTCGAGGCTCTTGGCTATCAACCCATTAGCAGTGACGACTATCGGCACAATGATCGCCGAATCCACATCCAACGTGTCGACAACCTCGCGAGCCAAGTCAAGATACTTGATCTGTTTATTTTTTTCAGCTTTCACGAGGTTCTCGTCATGTGGGACCGATATGTCAACAATCATTATGCGCCGCTCTAGTCGATCCACCACCAATATATCAGACTTAATTCCGACAATAGTCCTGTCAGTGATGATGGATCGATCCCAGTACAATGTGATATCTCCATTTTCGAGAACTGGGTCGGGCACATACCTGTAGTACCTACGGCACTTCCGATTCCACAAGGCTGTATTTAAGAGCAAGTTGCTGATGGATAATCCTGGCTACTAGGTTGTGTCTATGCAAGTATTCTTCGTTAGCTAGACGAGAACACCCGGAGATTATGTGCCTAATTGATTCCCCTGGACGGTGGCATGCCCGACAGATGTCAACCGTGCCGTCTTTCACAATAAATCTCCGGTAATTGTTCGTCATCATAACTTCGTCCATAATTGCACAGACAAAACCTTCGGTTTCCCCAAAGAGGTCACGGAAACGCAGCCAGGCTACGGACGCTAGTATATCTAAAAAAAAAAAAGCGTGGAAAAAGCGTCCATGGAGCTCCTTACTCTACCATACTTCCATGCGTTCATTAGTGTCTAGTATTACAGGTTTGCGCCAGTTCTCGTTAGCTAAGGAGAGCGGAGTGAGGCCCTTGTCAACCGCGACCACATCTCGATGCATCCCCACGTCAGTTTCCAGGAAATATTCCCTGAAACTGCAAATCTCGCGATTGTGGAGAGTCTTAGCGTTTATATAGTCTCGACCTCCACACTTTTGCGTGATATACAGCCTCATTACCGATGACCGTGGGTGATGCATTCGGTATGCAGTCAGCAGCGTACGGACCCTGCTATCCAGGGCGTCGAGTTCGGTTTGAGTCCATTTGAGTATGCCGAAAGATTACATCAAAACCGGCATGACCCAGCCGTTGAAGGCGCGCACCTTGTTTCCGCCTGATAGAAGACTATTAAATACTTTCTTCAGGCGGCCAAAGAAGCGCTCCTTCAACGATTGCTTCATGTCAGTAACATTGATGCCCAACGCTTCCGACATACCCAAATACTTATAGGTTTCGGATGCGGAGAGGGCTCGGAAGTTTATGGAATCCGAGAGTTGGGTTCCCACGGATTCCACAATCTCCCCTCGCTTTACATGCATGACCGCACATTTGTCCACACCAAATTCCATCCTGATGGCGCTACTGAAGGTTTCAGTTACTTTGAGTAGCTCCATCAGTTGAAAATTGTTGGAGGCAGAGTTTTAGGTTACCCATGTAAAAGAGGTGAGATATAACCTGACTACCTCTCCTCATCCGGTAGCCTATGCCTGAGTCCTCCAGCAGTGTGCTTAGAGGATTCAGGGCTAAACAGAACCAAAGCGGACTCAAACTATCACCCTGAAATATACCTCGCTCGATCCTTATCGGTTCACTGTTTCTTTTGATATTTCGACATCCTGGATAGCGAAGGACCGTCCTCCACTGCCCCATACATAAAATCAGGTAGGTGCGCAGAGTTGCATCGACTTTATACAACTCTATCACCCTCTTGAGCCATGTATGTGGCACCGAGTCATTAGCCTTCTTAATCTATCCAACATGTCGACAAATTCATTCGGGAACGACGAACCTGTTGGCTAATGGCCATATCAATGAGGAGCAGCTCCTTAGTACCGCGAGACCCGTTCCTACATCCATTTTAAGAGACAGACATGAAGGAGTTGGTGTCAATGATCGTAAATTTTAGCTCTCAAAATGGATGTAAGAACTTTATAGGCCGTCCGCAAACACGTGATCGGTCTATAATTTTTGGGTTCCGCGGTACTACCTGATTTGTGGAGCAGGTGGGTAATTCCTGTTGTTAGGAACTGGGGTAGCGAACCAGACTCCAAAGCAGTCTGGTACTGAGCCGCCAAGCGAGCATGCGATCCAATAAACCATTTGATCCAGAAGTTGTGCAGCCCGTCCGGCCCTGGAGACTTCCAGTTTGGTAATGGACGGACTGCACGAGCTACATCTTGGGGCCCCAATTTCTGGTATTGGATCGCAGGCTCGCTCAACTTCTCGAGACCAATCCCCTTAGGTGTGACTGACAGGCACCGACCAGATACTGCGCCAAAAAGAACACATTGTGTCATTATCCGGCAGGTGCGCGTCCTCCACATCTTGGACCGGTCGCTCCCAAGCCTTACAAACCCACCTTTCATCACTCTGGAAGGTGCGGTTCAGAGTATATCGGTACATTCACCGCTTATACCTACGAATACGGTTTCCCATGCTTATACTTTCTGCTTCAGGAAGTCTATGCGCTCTGTGACACGGGACATATAGTCCCGATGGCTGATATCAGTCCCCGAGAACGCCAGCCTCACAAAGCGCATCACTCTAGGGCGAGTGTTGCCCTGTGTGTTGCAGATTAGTTTCCTGATGAGGGCTCTGGCCCCACCAATACGACGTTCGATTCTGCACTGCCAAGCTGGTATGGCTGCTTTCGGTCGTGTAGCTCTAGAGTCATTAGGGAATTTGACGTGAGCTATATAAACAACATGCCGCTACAGCCGCGCAGTACAGAATCAAATGAGTATCGGCGAGGTCTTCGCAGTCATCAAAATAGTTTGACACCTGTGGAACCAAAGCCGCCCTATTTTTTTTATGCATGGGTAAACGAAGTAAGCGTGGTCTAAGTTAGGTAGTCAATCCCGAATCGCACACTCCAAAGCACTCCTCAATCCATCATTGTAATGGGAACTTACGTTTGTAGCCCTGTCATCCCATCACTCGTCAGCGTAAGTTGTGATAGGCTGCGGTGGTACTGCAGCAGTCTGCGGCGTGGGGACGATGACATGGCTACTCCGCATTTTGTTTCGCAAGCGATCAAGTACCGTGTCATCCAAGATACGATGACGTTGGATGACCCGCACCTGATCCGACAGTCGTTGTGCCGAAACGTTGACAGCTGGCTCAAGCACCTGAAAGAGAGAGAGAGCATCTGAACACGTACGCGGTCAGATTGTTCCCCCCCTCTGTAGCCCCATAGTATGAGAGGAGGCCTGAGTGCCAGCTGTGAGGACGGTACCTATAGACTGATTATGTATGTATTTGTAGAAAACTTGCTACTGCCAGCGACTTTGTCCGTGTCAAATTTCTTGCTCCCCTGATCCATCCTGTCGCATCGAATCGCCTGCCCGTTCAAGGTCTTTGGATTCGTGACTTTTATTATTTTTCGCGTTACTTTAACCATTTCCGCAGCGCAAGCAACGCAAGCTCTTACATTTTTCGTGTTTGCAACATTTTTCGTTGCTGTTCCGGTCTTTTTAGTCGTAGTGTGATGTTAAATGGGCTACCCAACACAACAGTTTTTTCTATTTGTACCAGTAGTTCCTGAGATTAGCGCATTCAACCAACTAAACAAACAAACTCTTCAGTCTCTCTCTCTTTACAATATTAGTGTAGATTATAATAGTAATAAACTTGGTAAAGAATATAACTCAACAAGGGTACTTATCTGTCTGACAAATCTTTCTGACCATAATAGTTAGGGAGCTGGCGAGCAAAATTTCGATATGATCAGCACACAAGGCAGACGTTAGGGTATTATTATCACTATTCATAAAATAGTGATAATAATACTCTAAGAAATATCAAGGACCTCTTCTGCTACCATGGTGGCGCTGCGTTGTAAATATACAGCGTTTCAAAAATGTTTTTTAAAAAAGGTGTGCTATATTATGCGCACACGTCTGCCGCTGGGGCTGATGATCACAGTCATCCTGGAAACACAAAGAATCGAAAAGGTAGACATCCAGGGCTCTGACTTTTGTAGTAATCATTTTTTATTTATTTTTATGATAAAAAAACTGTATATGAAGTGCACACTTGGCAGATTTGAATTGTTCGATTAAAAACAATGAGAAGAATCACAGAAAAATAGTCTGCCAATATGTTGCCCCTGCGTTGTCTATTGAGAGTGCTCCAAAATGTAAAAAAAATAAGATGTGCTATATTATGCGTACACGTAGTGCCTCTTGGACTGATGTTTGAATTCCTTATGAAAACTAAGAAAATCGATGAGGCAGACGTTCAGGCCTCTGATATTCCAAAGGCAGACCATTTGATTTATTTTTTTCAACCCGACGCTCGCGCCAAACCAAGCAGGTATAAAATATCCCCATCGTTTCTTTCGTGGTGACTCTCTTTTATTTGGGAATATGAGTGAGAACGGTATAACTCAATTCCGACCTTTTCCGTATTGCGAAACTAAATGTATAGAACGTATATCTATATACAGCCTATATCTATAACTATATACGTATATCTATAAACAGTCTTGGTTCAAAATCTACGTATCTTACACAAATAAAACGTCATTAAAAAAGTTAAAGACTGTCTAGATCTATCCAGATCCTAATCCTATTTTTTTTTTTTTTTTTTTTTTTTTGGATCGGAAATCATCAAATGACTTCTCCCGCTCTGGGCGGAGCGGGAGGGCATGTCAGACTTTTACTGACTAAAACCCACCCGTGTTCCTTCAATTGCCCATGTGCCAGGGTCACGGTATCTCTTTCGAACAATCACGCGACCCCGGCAGGCATCGGTCCTAGCAGACCCCTTCAGTTTTGCTGACATCTCTTTGAGGCGCGCGTGGAACACTACGCGCCGTTGACCCGAGCTTGGTCCTTACCGGGCGGCGAGCTACCCATTGCTCGCCACCCGCAAGCTCGCGCCTACGGTGGCCGGGAGTCCGCAATCGACTCCCGACGCCCGGGGCGTCTCCTCCTGCGGCGGCTAGGGACGTGAGGGCGCAGAGACTGCCACTCCCTCACGCGCCCCGCCTCCTCCTTCGCGAGCATTACTGCTTCGCAGAAGGAGGTGACGGCTTCCCATTCCCTCTCGCTCCGTACCATGGCTCGCACCAGGGCTGGACGCGAGAGGTCGCCGCCGCCGATCGCCTCCACGAGGACACGGCGGTGCTCCGCCCAGGCAGGGCACACCTCCACCGTATGTTCTACCGTGTCCTCCAGACGATCCTCGCAATGGAAACACCCGGACGTATCCTCCCGCTTTATCCTGAACAGGAACCCACCGAAGCACCCATGCCCGGTGAGAACCTGCGTCAGGCGGAAGGTGAGGACGCCGTGACGCCTCTCTATCCACTCCTCAAAGAGGGGACTTACCGCCGCAATTGTGGCGTGCCCAGCACTGGGTTGCGACAATCGTACCCGCCATGTCGCCATGAGATCACACCGGAGCTCTGTCCGCCGTGCCGCGGTTTGTCGCGGCAGCGGAGTTTCGCCCCGGCGTTTCGCCTCCTCGCGCCACTCCCACATGTGGGCGAGGACCTTTGCCTCTAGATCCCATGGCGGCACTCCGGCAAGGAGGCTCGCCGCCTCGCAGGAGACCGTGCGGTATCCCCGGATTAACCGGATGGCCATGACCCTCTGGGCCGCACTCAACCGGCGCGCTGGGCGCAGCCTCAATGAGGGCGCCCACACTGGTGCCCCGTAGAGGGCCATGGACCGCACGACCCCCGTGTAGAGCCTCCGGCAGGAGGCGTTTGGACCCCCCAGATTGGGCAGGAGCCGCTTTAAGGCAGCCCCAGCCCGCTCCAGTCTGGGAGCCAAACGTCGGAAGTGCTCGACGAAGTTCCACCGGCTGTCGAGGACAAGTCCCAGGTACTTCATCGTCGACTCGACGCCGATGTGAACCCCTCCCACCGTGAGTTGGGAACCCGCAGGTGGGGCGTTCCGAGGACCATGAAAACCCATGGCCTCGGACTTGTGCAATGCCACCTCGAGTCCCAATTGCCGGATCCTATCGACGATTGTCGCAACCCCGCGTGTCATAAGTTCGGCCGCCGCCTCGTACGACCTCCCCTGCGCCAGGACCAGCGTGTCGTCAGCGTAGCAAACCACGCTGACGCCGCTAGGGAGGTCGGCGCGCAGCACCCAGTCGTACCCGATATCCCACAGATGCGGCCCCAAGACCGATCCCTGTGGGACACCGCACGACATCTCTCGCCGGTTCCAGTCTCCCTGGTGACCGGGGTAGATGACGGCTCTATCCGTCAAGTAAGCCTCGACTACGCGACAGAGGTAGGTCGGCATCCGGTGATACCGGAGTGCCTCCCTAATGCAACTCCAGGGCAGGGTATTAAAGGCGTTGGCGATGTCTAGAGACACCGCCAAGACGACCCCACCCCGGGCCACTGCATCCCCCGTCGTGAGGGCTCGCACGCGCATGATGGCGTCCACCGTGGAGCGCCCCTTGCGGAAACCGAACTGGCTGTCCGCCAAATCCGGCCCCTCCCGCGCCAGCCACCCGACGAGGCGGTCTGCAATTACTTTTTCAAAGACCTTGCCCACCTCGTCGAGCAGCACGATGGGCCGGTAAGCGGACGGAGAGTCCGCTGGGCGCCCCGGCTTCTTAATGAGGACCAGTTTCCCCGTCTTCCAACGAAGTGGGAACTGGCCCCTCCCCAAACATGCGCTTAGGAGCCCCTTGAGTCGAGGCCCGAGAGCCTCTAAGGCCAGGACCCAGGCTTTGCCAGGCAAGCCGTCGGGTCCTGGGGCGGTATTTTTGGCATTTAGCCGACGTACCGCCACTCTCAACTCTACCTCGGTCACCTCTGGAGCGTTCTCGTCGTCATCGGTGGTGTGGTCCGCATCGGGCACCACAGGAGGCGGAGCCATGGGTGGGGGGCTATGTTCCCCTCGCGAAGGGAACAGAGCGCTCACCACGTCCTCCACAAGCTGGGGCCGGAGACTCTGAGTCAGCGGAGGAGCCCATGTGCGGAGTTTCTCCCGGACGGCCTTGTAGGGCCGTCCCCATGGGTCCCTGTTCAGAGTCTCCAGCGACTCCTTGCGGGCCAGTCCTCTGGCCCGCAGGATCTCGTCTTGGAGGGCGGTCTTCGCCGCTCTGTACCCCTCGTATAGCTCCGCCTGAATGGCTTCCGTATCCGATGGGCGGATACGGAGCCTGCGGTGCCTGGTGTACCGGCATCGTGCCGCAACGCACGCTTCGCGCAACGACGTCAGCTGCGGCGACCACCAGTACACCTGGCGCCAAGCCCGTCCTGGCTGGACTCGGGGCATAGCCACGTCACAAATCTCGGACATGGCCTCCCGGAACCACTCGGTCTCGTCGTTGATGTCAGCGTCGTTGATGTTGACGGGTTATGACAGAGACAGGTATAGAAAAATGCGTCAGCGAGAACGAGATAGAGGAATATTACATATTTTATTCGGTTTTCAGCTGTTCAATTTAATTGTATTTAATTCATTACATTCCTATATTAATTTTAGAATGATAGTAAGTATTCTTTATTGATGAGTCAGTAAGTTAAAGGCGACTTCGCATCGGCTTCTCTTTTAGAAAAAACTAGCTTCTGCCCGCGACTTCGTCCGCGTCAAATTTTTGCTCCCCTTACCCTTCCCGTCGCATCGATTTGCCTGCTAGTTTTCGTCCATTTTCGCTCCTTGAGTTATAGTGAGTCAACCTTAAAAGATAGACATATGCTCTTGGGACTTTTTTTTTGAACTTTTTAAAAATAACAATCCCGTCATACATGATTTTTGCGTTACTTTAACCGTTTACGCAGCGCACGCAACGGAAACTCTCAGAAGGAATAAATTTTCCCCGTTTTTGCAACATTTTTCATTACTGTTCCGCTCCTCTGAGGTGTAGCGTGATGTTATATAGCCTATAGCCTCCCTCGATAAATAGGCTACCTAACACAAAAAGAATTTTTCAATTCGGACCGGATTCGATTCGGAGATTAGCGCGTTCAATCAAACAAACAAACTCTTCAGCTTTATAATATTAGTATAGATAATTAGTTGACCCAGCGAACTTCGTATCGCCTCAGATTCAATAAATGTTGTTATAAACGTACCAAGTTTGACAACCTGGTACGCGGTGGTGATCTGGTAAGCGTTTTCTAGCTGACACTCATATGTTAGGTTAGCTCCTACCCAGTTATGATGACCTGGTACTTCGAAGGCATAAAGCGTTTTCTAGCTGACACTCCTTTGTTTGGTAAGCTCCTGTCAAGTTATGATAACCTGGTACTTCGAAGGCAACGTTTTTGTCATAGTACCACGTTTTATAGTGACTTGTATTCTCTTTGACGTTTTATGTGACGTCTCACGGGAACGCGGTCGTAAAAAGGGGAAAAAAAAAAAAAAAAAAAAAACGGGATAAAAAGTATCCTATGTCCTTCTCCTGGCTCTAAACTACCTCCCTGCCAATTTTCAGCTAAATCGGTTCAGCCGTTCTTGAGTTATAAGTGAAGTAACTAACACGACTTTCTTTTATATATATAGATTACACCTCGCCGCTGCTAGCTAAACTGACAAGCCACCAAAAACTTCAATCCGTTTCACGATGATTTTTAAACCACTTTAAGCGAGAGTAAGCGGACTTAAAAACGGGATTAAACACCTGCACCGTCAATAGTATTTTTTTTTTTAATCAAAACAGAGATGGTTACTACCTCGAACTGTAATTAGGTACATATTTACTAAAAAAAATCATAACATCGTTAAAAACGGTTAAAAATGATCTACGTATCTTACACAAATAAAACGTCATTAAAAAAGTTAAAGACTGTCCAGATCTATCCAGATCCTAATCCTATTCAGATTACATTCAAGCATGCAATTAAAAAAAATAGGATTGCATAGATTTCAGCTCCAGAAGTTTAATCGTTACCGTGAGTTTAGTGGATAATATTAAACAAACTTATAAGAATAAAACTATAGAGAATAACAATAATCCCATGCAATACCCGCTGTCCCTAATTCCGTGAATTTCAAACAGTTATAAAGCCGAAAATCGGTGAGCAAAGTGTCGGCCACATCTTTTTTCGAATCCACAGAGTCATAGTGAATCGAATGGGCGCAATGAGAACCGGCATACATGTGCAAATGATTTAATACACCGATTTTTTCAGCAACTTCAATCATGTCCGTTTCCACCGCGCGGCCAACTCTTAAAATTTGATGAAATTTTGCCAGGAATTAGTTGTAATTTGTTACAATACACACCTCTTTTCCTAAATTTGTTACAAAAAAAAACTAAGGCGCTACGACCAAAAACAGTTGGCAGCTAGAACCGCCACTTGCCGTAGTGATCGTCCGTGATTACACAGAAACTAAATAATGCAGATAGGCGAATGATACATCAAAAGAAAGGTCTTAATTTGTTGTATTTGTTACAAAAATAAAAATCATCAAAACTTAAATATACAAAAAGTTATGCTATATTTAGTTTTCAGGTTAAGTGTAGGTACGTATCTCACCATAAAATCAAATTAATAGAGGCTAATGTGTATTGACAATTAGTTGCTAATTTGTTACAGCAAATAAACAAGAAAAATACTAGAAAAAAAGGTTCAATATTTTTTTTACAGTCGATTTTAGTTGGCCGCGCGGACGGCAATATGCCTAAAATACAATGGCGTTTATTTCGTTATTAATAGTAGGTTCAAGCTTAGTTCTAGTACTAATCGACAGGTATGGTAGCCTAGTTTAGATAAATGTGGCAAATATAACTACAAGCTTTATATTTTAGGAGATATTCACTAAAATATAGTAGTATGAAACTGTATTAGAGTAGAGTGACCATACATTTTCATAATAAAGTGAGACTGAATCGTCATTATTGGAATGTTCGGTAGTCTTATCTTAATATTTTAGGGTGAAACTCTTTAAGACATCCTATAGCATACATTATAAAAGTCAAATTCACAAATCGATAAAAATAGCTTTATTCAAAATCAGCATACAGGCAAAAATCAAGTAATATAAGTCAACAATTTTTTTTTTAATAAACTACCATAACATTTATAAATTAACTGAAACGAATGTAAGACTCAGAATGTAGACACATTTTCTTATAGGTACCTATTTCAATTTTAGAATAATTTTAAAAATATAGTGATTTTATTTACGCCACATTTATCCAAACAAGGTTACGTTACATGTCGATTAGTACTAGAACTAAGCTTGAACCTACTTTAAATAATTGAATAAACTCCAATGTAATTTAGGCATATTGCCGTCCGAGCGGCCAACTAAAATCGACTCTAAAAATACTCTAATAATTATTACTATATTTTCAAAATTATTCTAAAATTGAAATAAGTACCTGTAAGAAAATGTGTCTACATTTTGTCTTACATTAGTTTCAGTTAATTTATAAATGTTATGGTAGTTTACAAAAAAAAAAATATCTTTTGTTGACTTATATTACTTGATTTTTGCCTATATGCTGATTTTGAATAAAGCTATTTTTATCGATTTGTGAATTTGACTTTTATAAAGTACTAGCTTTTGCCAGCGGCTTCGCTCGCGTAGAGGTCGGAAAATATCCCCCGGGAACGTACTACCGGATAAAAAGTAGCCTATGTGTTAATCCAGGTTATAAACTAACTGTGTTCCAAATTTCATCCAAATCCGTTCAGTAGTTTTAGCGTGAAAGAGTAACAAACATTATAATATTAGTAGGAAGGATTTAAAAATACCTACAGTATGTAGACCTACATACTGTAGGTATTACGAATTGAATAATAATGCTATCAAGAAGCGAATTAGTTAGGTAGGTACCTATACGTTAAACTAACCGTAATTCTTAATGTAACAAAATTTTAAGTAGTAATAATGTAACGAAAATTAAAAGTAGGTAAGTACCTAATCTATTTTTATTTGCTACTTATAAAAACTATATATCTAAATAACGAAATCTACGATCCTATATTTAAACAAACAATAAAGAACAATACTTATACGACTGAATTAAAAATAAAAAGTAATTAATCGCTATCTAGGATAAATGACTAAGAATAGTCTGCCCTCATGCGTCTACCCGCGTTCGGGTCGCGCACTCAGCGATGCCTCGCCATTGCTTGGATTGCATTGTTCGCCCCCCGCGACCGCGACGCCGCATTTCGTTCCGCCCGTGCTGCCACCGCCGTGGCGCTCCGTTCAAGTCAATCATATTATCGTGATAACTTTTAAACTATTCGGCCAAATTACTTAGTGTGAAAGACAAAGTTTATCTACATTAAATACTTAATGCGAGAAATGTATTCATTTTGAAAAGAGTTTGATAATTATATACTAATATGTGCATTGTAAAATAGTACCAAATTTAATTTTTATGGTTCACAATTTTGGTCGTACTGGCTTGCACATAAAAGGTAGATATATTATGCTGTCCCGGAATTTTATTTACATCTACTTAAGACAAACAATCCTGCGGTACATTATCTTTATGTAACTCCATTGGTTTAGGCAGCGCACGCCAAGATAGCTCTCAGATGGAAGATTTTTTTCCGACTTAATTGACACGTATCGTTATATTAAGACCAAAAGACCAAAAGCAGTAATGCTCGCGAAGGAGGAGGCGGGGCGGGTGAGGGAGTGGCAGTCTCTGCGCCCTCACGTCCCTAGCCGCCGCAGGAGGAGACGCCCCGGGCGTCGGGAGTCGATAGCGGACTCCCGGCCACCGTAGGCGCGAGCTTGCGGGTGGCGAGCAATGGGTACCTCGCCGCCCGGTAAGGACCAAGCTCGGGTCGACGGCGCGCAGTGTTCCACGCGCGCCTCAAAGAGATGTCAGCAGCAGTGTAGGGGTCTACTAGGACCGATGCCTGCCGGGGTTTTTTTTTTTTTTTTTTTTTTTTTTTCAGGATGGGAAATCATCAAATGACTTCTCCCGCTCTGGGCGGAGCGGGAGGGCGTGTCAGACTTTTACTGACTAAAACCCACCCGTGTTCCATCAGTTGCCCATGTGCCAGGGTCACGGTATCTCTTTCGAACAATCACGCGACCCCGGCAGGCATCGGTCCTAGTAGACCCCTACACTGCTGCTGACATCTCTTTGAGGCGCGCGTGGAACACTGCGCGCCGTCGACCCGAGCTTGGTCCTCCTGCGGCCTGCCGGGGTCGCGTGATTGTTTGAAAGAGATACCGTGACCCTGGCACATGGGCAACTGATGGAACACGGGTGGGTTTTAGTCAGTAAAAGTCTGACACGCCCTCCCGCTCTGCCCAGAGCGGGAGAAGTCATTTGATGATTTCCCATCCTGAAAAAAAAGGCATATTGCCGTCCGTGCGGCCAACTAAAATAGACTGTAAAAAAATATTGAACCTTTTTTCTAGTATTTTTCTTGTTTATTTGCTGTAACAAATTAGCAACTAATTGTCCATGCACATTAGCCTCTATTAATTTGATTTTATGGTGAGATACGTACCTACACTTAACCTGAAAACTAAATATAGCATAACTTTTTGTATATTTCAGTTTTGATGATTTTTATTTTTGTAACAAATACAACAAATTAAGACCTTTCTTTTGATGTATCATTTGCTTATCTGCATTATTTAGTTTCTGTGTAATCACGGGCGATCACTACGGCAAGTGGTGGTTCTAGCGGCCAACTGTTTTTGGTCGTAGCGTCTTAGTTTTTTTTGTAACAAATTCAGGAAAAGCCAGGTGTGTTTTGTAACAAATTACAACTAATTCCTGGCAAAATTTCATCAAATTTTAAGAGTTGGCCGCGCGGTGGAAACGGACATCTTCAATACGCTGTAACGCGAGAACGCAGCGACATAGGACCTTAATTGATTGGACCAAATCAATTCGTAATGATTTAAACTGCAATCCACCTCGACGTTAAACGTGTGCAAATCATATGACGGAATGCTCGCCAGCTCCCTAGCTATAACCTAAAATTATTGCCAGAGCAATACCTAACCTTTCAAGAAAAAGTAATTCTATGCATTGACAAAATCGCAAGACATTACTCGCCTAGCTCCACTCGTTAAGTCTGAAATCAAAGTGGGTCCTCAAGCTGACGATAAAACAATGGATGAGCTTTACGAACTATTGCAGTATTATCGTGATTGTTTTGCATTTTATTTGAGTGATGGATTGTAATGAATATTAAAATGAAGATAGATTTGCTAGACGTTCGACCTGTCGTCCACAGACCTGCATCCTAATTGCGAAACGCGCTATGTGTCAGAATCTGAATCCGGTTGAAGATATTTTTTCTAAACCATTGCGTCATTTGTTCGAATAAATTGTCGGCTCAGCAACGTAAATAACGCAATGAATGTTGTTTAACTATCAATATGAAACCAATTCCTACCGATAGCAACCCAAGTAGCACAGAACTGCATTATTGGACAGGCCTGTTGGTCTAGTGGTTAGTGACCCTGACTGCTATGCCGGAGGTCGTGGGTTCGATTCCCACCCAGGACAAATGTTTGTGTGATGAGCACGATCATTTGTTCTATGTCTGGGTGTAATTTATCTATAATATGTATGTATTTAGAAATATATAAGTATGTTTATCAGTTGTCTAGTACCCATAACACAAGCTCTGCTTAGCTTGGGACTAGATGACGTTGTGTGATAGTTGTGGAATATTATTATTATTATTATTATTATAAATTGTCACTTAAGGCCCGCAGCGGTCTGGAGGCAAAGGTCCTCGCGCACATGTGGGAGTGGCGCGAGGAGGCGAAACGCCGGGGCGAAACTCCGCTGCCGCGACAAATCGCGGCACGGCGGACAGAGCTCCGGTGTGATCTCATGGCGACATGGCGGGTACGATTGTCGCAACCCAGTGCTGGGCACGCCACAATTGCGGCGGTAAGTCCCCTCTTTGAGGAGTGGATAGAGAGGCGTCACGGCGTCCTCACCTTCCGCCTGACGCAGGTTCTCACCGGGCATGGGTGCTTCGGTGGGTTCCTGTTCAGGATAAAGCGGGAGGATACGTCCGGGTGTTTCCATTGCGAGGATCGTCTGGAGGACACGGTGGAGCATACGGTGGAAGTGTGCCCTGCCTGGGCGGAGCACCGCCGTGTCCTCGTAGAGGCGATTGGCGGCGGCGACCTCTCGCGTCCGGCCCTGGTGCGAGCCATGGTACGGAGCGAGAGGGAATGGGAAGCCGTCACCTCCTTCTGCGAAGCAGTAATGCTCGCGAAGGAGGAGGCGGGGCGCGTGAGGGAGTGGCAGTCTCTGCGCCCTCACGTCCCTAGCCGCCGCAGGAGGAGACGCCCCGGGCGTCGGGAGTCAATAGCGGACTCCCGGCCACCGTAGGCGCGAGCTTGCGGGTGGCGAGCAATGGGTAGCTCGCCGCCCGGTAAGGACCAAGCTCGGGTCGACGGCGCGCAGTGTTCCACGCGCGCCTCAAAGAGATGTCAGCAGCAGTGTAGGGGTCTACTAGGACCGATGCCTGCCGGGGTCGCGTGATTGTTCGAAAGAGATACCGTGACCCTGGCACATGGGCAACTGATGGAACACGGGTGGGTTTTAGTCAGTAAATCTGACACGCCCTCCCGCTCCGCCCAGAGCGGGAGAAGTCATTTGATGATTTCCCATCCTGAAAAAAAAAAAAAAAAAAAAAAAAAAAGGCCCGCAGCGGTAATCTAAGCATTTATAAAGACTTATTAGTGTTCACCTGGACTGCAACAGCTATTTCGAAAAAAACGTGGCCAACTATAACGCTTATTTCTGTACAGTAATTCTATTAAGCACCACAAACACGCCACAAAGTCACTGTTATTGAGCGCTTAGTAGTGCAGTACCCTATCAGCTGTAAGTTTTCTGAATAATAGCCCACACGTGTACTATACAACCGTTGCATTTTAAGAGAGAACATATCACCCACTATAACATAATCAGTTACTTTGTGAAGTTATTTAACAAAAATGTAATGCTTTATGCTGCATACAGATTCACTTTTCCCTTATTAGTCAGGTGTTACCATACACTCGAATAATAGCATGTATCCAAGTGTCGGCATGCGCGAATGGAATATTGGACGCGACGGGTTCCGTACGTTATATTTATAAGTAAATAAAATGAAATTAATTTATTTCAGACATAACCCATATTACAAAAATTAAGATAAATGTAACAATGCTGCAGCAGAAAAGAATAAAATGTCATTAACAAAATAAAAATATATGTCACATAGTTGAAATAAAATAAAATGTCTAATTTACGTCGGATTTAAATTAAAGTAACAATAAATAATAATTGCACATATTAACAAAACAATACAAAAAAGCCTTTATAAATAGAGGTCAGTGTGTTTGACGACATTAGGCTGAGTAGGTACAAAAATGCCCTGCTACAAAAATCTTCTTATAACCTACCCATTTTCGGGACTAATATGGTTGCGACAAAATTAATATTGTTGTTTTATTATGTTTCTGGTACTTACCTAAAAATGAAGAAGATTAAAACTTTTTACAAAAAAAAAACAACCGACTTCCTTAAAAAAACACTACAAAGTCAAAAATAACTTTAATTTCGGAAGTCGGTGGCAAAAACCTTAAATACAGAGCCTAAGACACCGACTTTCGAAATTAAAGTTATTTTTGACTTTGTAGTGTTTTTTTAAGGAAGTCGGTTGTTTTTTTTTTGTAAAAAGTTTTTTAAAGTACAATTTAGGGTGTACCACCCTGGTCCAGGCCTTGAATTTTCATCTTTTTATAATTTCAAGGAGTACAAAAGTACTTCTCGGTGGCCACCATAGAATTTCCTTAGGTTTCCACTGTGCAGGAACGAATGTTAGATCGACAACACCTCTCTCTATAGTCTGAACTATTTGAAAGTCTCGTTCTGTAAAAACAAGAAAAATATACTTATTATAATAGAAGTATCAGTTTCTTAATGACAACATTATCTATACAGTTTTTGAGGAAAAAACCAAATATACAATAACATATTAAATACCTAAACTTAACGTAACATAATGCTATTTCATGTGGAAGTAATTAAATTATTAGGCCAGAAAAATACATTATCTTTAGATAGGTACCGACTAATTTATAGGTATTTTGTCGCATATTGAATAAATCAATAACTTATGTATTATACATATAATTAAATTATAATCTCAGCTACTTAAATTACAATTTTAATTAAGTACTTATCGTCGAATAACAACTAAAAAAGGGAACGAAATGGCTTTAAAAGAACCACGGCGGAACCCTAAAAGCTGTCCATAAAGGTAGTTATCTAGGTAACTGACGCAAATGTGAACCAATACGGCTCTCGCCATCGATCTATGTCTGATTTGTATTTCACAAATGCTAAACTATTTTACTCTTGGCTGAATTACAGGCCACATGTGAACACCTGTACAGACCTTAGCATTACATAGAGATTAAAACTGTTCACTTGCCATCCGCCATATTCACTGCGTTACTTTGTATTATTATAAAATTTTATATTTTAATTTTTGTTTATTTTAGAGGATATTAATTTGGATTAAAAATTATTTACACGAAAACAGTTTTTTTTTTGGTTTCTTTGTACAAAAACGAACATATTATTTTATTTTCATTCTAATGTTGTTGCTTTTCTTTTAGTATTTAGTAGTATTCCGAGGGCGCGTGAAATTTTTTAACTAAATATGTATGGTATTTGACAGTAAAGTTACCTTCCCAATAAGATTTCAAATATAATAGGAGGAAATCGAAGTTTTACTTACCTTAAATTTTATGTATGTATATTCTCACAAATGGCACCTGAGATCTTGCACACAACGATACACTTCATGTTTTACAATTTGACAGTTCATATCAAAGAAAAATAAATAGTATTAAGTTATTGCATTCCACAATTTCGCTTAGTGTGTAATTTCAACTGTAAAAAAGTATTCAAAATGTACACATTCGTCTTCCTTGCTGTATAATAAGTAACACGTGCCTCATTAATCAGGCAATATTCAACTCTTTAGGTGACTGTTACACACATAAATGCTACTATAATGTTGTTATAATGCAATTATTTATCAATTGGATTTCTTATACAGCTATGTGCTGAATAATTTGTGCCCAAATTAGAGTTATATCATCTGAGGATGCGCTGTCTACGCCATTATTCATCAACTAATGCATCCACTGTGCACTGTTAAAATGCTGTTATACAGCACTTTTGTGCTACTTGGGAAGTTACACAGTTACCCCTCTGGAAGGATGTATGACTGTCTGTTACTCTTTCACGCAAAAACTACAGATTCGGATTAGGAGGCAGTGAGGCACACAGTTTATAACCTTACACATACCTAGTTATTTACATATACAATAGATGCTTTTTATCGCGGCAGTACGTTCTCGCGGAATAATTTCCGACCTCCACGGGGGCGAAGCCGCTGGCAAAAGCTAGTGGCAAAATAAATTGACGTTACGAGGAAACGCTGATAAAAACATAATAATAATCAATCAATAAAAAATAAACAATAAATCAATTACGTGCTAATTGTATTTTTTGTTTTTTGTGCTTAGTAAATAACAATTCGGTACTATATCGGCACGCCCCGACCCCCGTGCCCGATGTAAATAATAGCACCATCCCATTTCTTCCCATGGGTTTGGTAAAAGGCGACTAAGGAACATACTTGAGAATGGGCAGCAGCAGTTCTCTATGCATTTTACACCACACTGCGATCGCCAACCCGCGTGCCAAGCGTGGCGATTATGGCAAATTCCCCCAAATATGAGGAGACCTATGTCCAGGCGTGGGCATCTTATGGCTGACTTGATGATGATGATATCACAGCACGCAGTACACCGTGACATTTTAATCGTCTTACAACGGCAGCCCATTTCATGTATCCAATGACTACTAAACATCCAATATACAACAAGAAAAAAATGAACATTTAAATAAGTATAACTAAAAAATAAAAATATTATTCATTGTGATGACGCATGACGTAGTTTGTTTGATATTTTTGTGTCATGGAAAATGGAGATGGAATGATCTAGTCGACTCGTGCGGTTGGTAGGTATGTATGTATGTTCTCTAGCATATGATACGTAAACATTATTAACAGGATGTTTCATAATTCTAATGCATTATTTATTTTTCTTAGTACCCACGTATTTTCTTAATTGGTAACAATTTTTTTATCACTCCTAGAGTTATATTATGTCGGATACATTGAGTGGACAACCTTTGTAAGACGACTAAAATGTCACGGTGTATATTCATGAACTTATAAAAAAAATACAAATTAAAATCTGGTTTCTTTACTGAAAAAGTATTTTTATTTGCAATAAAAATATACAAACTAGTTAATATTAAATCTAGGGACGCGGAGGCAGACGTACTAGTTATATTGTATAGTCGAATTTTATTTATACATCGTAGCCAGATTTTGGAACTGATCATTTCATGAAATGCTAGTGTTTTCATTAATGACCAGCTAAAATGGACCATATCGTTTAAACATCAACGTTAAATGATATATGTCAGTTGTCGTTTAGCCATGTCATGAATGTAGGGAACCATGGTATAAGGCGTATTAAAAATTCTAAAGTATGAAGGAACTAATGTATTGCTCTAGTAAGGGGCCGTCCATTAATCACGTGATGTTTTTTTTGGCATTTTTTAACCCTCCCCCTTGGTGATACATGGTGAGGTTTAAGACTACTCCCAAAAAAATATTAATATTAAAAAAAAAAAAAAATATTATATTTTTTTATTTTTTTAATATTAATATTTTTTTGGGAGTAGTCTTAAACCTCACCATGTATGTATGTATGTTCTCTAGCATATGATACGTAAACATTATTAACAGGATGTTTCATAATTCTAATGCATTATTTATTTTTCTTAGTACCCACGTATTTTCTTAATTGGTAACAATTTTTTTATCACTCCTAGAGTTATATTATGTCGGATACATTGAGTGGACAACCTTTGTAAGACGACTAAAATGTCACGGTGTATATTCATGAACTTATAAAAAAAATACAAATTAAAATCTGGTTTCTTTACTGAAAAAGTATTTTTATTTGCAATAAAAATATACAAACTAGTTAATATTAAATCTAGGGACGCGGAGGCAGACGTACTAGTTATATTGTATAGTCGAATTTTATTTATACATCGTAGCCAGATTTTGGAACTGATCATTTCATGAAATGCTAGTGTTTTCATTAATGACCAGCTAAAATGGACCATATCGTTTAAACATCAACGTTAAATGATATATGTCAGTTGTTGTTTAGCCATGTCATGAATGTAGGGAACCATGGTATAAGGCGTATTAAAAATTCTAAAGTATGAAGGAACTAATGTATTGCTCTAGTAAGGGGCCGTCCATTAATCACGTGATGTTTTTTTTGGCATTTTTAACCCTCCCCCTTGGTGATACATGGTGAGGTTTAAGACTACTCCCAAAAAAATATTAATATTAAAAAAAAAAAAAAATATTATATTTTTTTTTTTATATTTTTTTTATTATTTATTTAATTAAAACATTAAATTTTTTTTTAATATCTATAAAGCCGCTTTCGATTTTGTACGCGTTTGCCGAAAAAATAAATACACGTGATATATTACTACACCCCCCCTCCCCCCCTTGTGTTGATTTTTTATGGACCCCTCCCCCCCCTTCGAGCCTCACGTGATTCATGGACAGCCCCTAAGTACAAACAACAGTCTCCGCCATCCCCTTTGAACATAACCTGTATGAGTCGAGGTGCCCCCACACCGGACACATCTCAACTTAGTAAAAAGACAATTAGAACTTGAGATCCGAGAGCGAAGCGAGCTTGGGACTCGGAGCACCCTGACTGGGACACGTTAGTTCCGAAGGGCACGCCGGGGTTTGTTCGCTCGCACGCCCGACTAGAGGGGCTCCGTCAATTACGCCTTGTACATTGTTAATTTCTTTTCTTATAATTATTTTCCGTCACTATGATACACATCAAAAACAAAGCGACATCGATGCCTCTACCAGTAGATAATCGAGCTATTTTACGATATAATCACGAATGTTTTACTTTTATTTTTTTTATTTTATTCAAAAGGAACAACAAACAGCTACAATATATATGTTTGGCCACATCATGAAGTAGTGGTGCTATTAAGTGATCATATCGTCAAGCGGGTGAGTATTCTATGTTCTGGCCAGACTACATCATGATGTGACCAGCGATCGATGTTCTATTTCATAAAAAAAGTACAACCATTTCATGAAATGGTTAATTCTAAGATCTGTCTACTATATATTTAAAAATATACTCACCGCGATGCTACCTGCTAGCCAGACGGCACTTACATTTTTAACACTGGATTCGATACGATCATTTTATGAACTATTATCACAGATTGGACACATGGGACAATCCGCAGTTTAGGTATGAAGCTTTAAGTAGGCGGTGGGTTCGACTGGCTGTATCAAGTGAGTAGGGCTGCCGCGCGTTGTCGGATCGCGCCGCGTCGCTACGTCAGTTTGTCG
Source organism: Aporophyla lueneburgensis (assembly GCA_932294355.1). NCBI lineage: Eukaryota > Metazoa > Arthropoda > Insecta > Lepidoptera > Noctuidae > Aporophyla > Aporophyla lueneburgensis. Next base: position 37,792,598 of record OW028736.1, read on the forward strand.
TAAGATATACAAACTAAAATGAAGGCAACAGTGTATTGCAACCCATTTCGGTGCTTATAATAGTAAGAATCCGAACTTCACGTTTTTCTCACTTCCAAAGGACATCGAAAGATATGGAAATACACGTCTACCTATTTAGTAATAATTAATTAGGTAGGTACCTACCTACTAAATATTCACATTTGTTATTCTCATATGAGGCAGCTGTATTTAGTTTACGTAGTTAGAATATGAATGATTACACAGCCCCACAAAAAAAAATAGTACTTGATATTAAACCACATGGTCTTTACATATTTTGAGCCGCCGAATCCAATTCTGGACACAGAATTAACCCTACATACCCACTACTCAGTAAGTAAAAAGCCTAGGTTTAATTGAAACGTTATTTATTCACAAGATTAGAGTCGAGATCTGTAAATGTAATATAAAAAATTAAAATAAATTACATGATGACATCCCTAACGTGGTCAGAAAGTATAAGAGTTACGCGATAGAAAGAGAGGCGATTTGTGAATAAAACCAGGTAATTAGCGTTGTGCGACCTGAATTACAGTTTGATGTGTGGTAGCAAGAGTCGCTTCTTATTTAAATGATTTTGCGGAGTGTGCCATCTGTATTAATCTGTGCTTACATAAAAACAGAACAATCGATGATCCATAAAACATGAGTAGGTAAGTGCTGACATTACATGAGGCATGACTCGTCAATACAATAATTGTACATGTAGCACTTTGCTAGTAAAACGGATTGCACTGGGCGCTTGTCCATCCTTGACATTGCTCTAACGACAACGTGTCACAATTCAGTAGCATGCAGCTGCGCGCACCGTCACACGAGCGCGTCGTGCGCGTCGTGTGTGTCGTGTGTGTCGTGTGTGTCGTGTGTGTCGTGTGTGTCGTGCGCGTCGCGCTCCGTGTGCGCCAGCAGCGTGACGCTCTCGGCGGCGTCGTGCGCCACGCAGGCGAGCGCGTCGGCCACGCGGCGGGCGCACAGCGCGCGCGGGTCCACGCCCGCCAGCTGCTCGTACTTGTGCAGCAGCTCGTCCGGCACGTTGTACACGATCAGCAGCTGCTCGTCCGCCTTGAACTTCTTTATCAGACGTTCCAGCACCTGAGGAACACGAGACACGTTAACAGGTGCGAGTGTGCGGGATGCGCGTGCGGGCGGCGGCGCACCTGCATGGCGGCGTAGTCCAGTATGGCGTGGTGCTGGCAGTCCAGCAGCACAGGGCGCGGCGCGGCGCGGCGCGCGGCGGCCTGCAGGCGGCGCGCCAGCAGCTCGGCCGACACGTAGGCCAGGCCTAGCGCCGCGCGCACGCGCACCACGTCGCCGGCCGACGTCTTGAGCGCGTGCACGTGCACGGCGGGCCGCATGAGCTGGCGCAGCAGCACGGCCAGCGACGCCAGCGCGCCGGCCAGCACGGCCAGCTCCACGGTGCGTGCGATGCTGACGCAGAACGTCAGCGCCAGCACCGCAAGCTCCAGCCGGTCGCGACGCCATAGCCGGAACACGATGCGCAAGTCGATCTGTAAACAATACATGTCTCCATCAGTACTGTAAACGTCACTTTCGATCATGTGTACCTCATTTCAGCCGAAAGACGTCCACTGCTGGACATAGGCCTCCCCCAAGCACTGCCACTTCGACCGGTTCAGTGCTTCTCGCATTCAACGGATTCCTGCGGCCTTCACCAGGTCATCAGTCCATCTTGTGGGAAGCCTTCCAACGCTACGTTTTCAAGTACGCGGTCATCACTCCAGAACATTCCGACCCCATCGGCCTGTTCTGCGAGCAATGTGCCCTGTCCACTGCCACTTATATTTGGCAATTCTTCGGGCTATGTCAGTTACCTGGGTTTTCTTATGGATCTCTTCATTTCTGCATCAATCGCGTAGGGTAACTCCAAGCATAACCCTCTCCATTGCCCTTTCGCCGTCTTATGAGGCCCATTGTAAGCGACCACGTCTCAGTGCCATAGGTTATCACAGGCAACAAACACTGGTCAAAGACTTTTGTCTTGAGCTGCGGTAAGTGGGACGAGAAGATATGGCGTAGCTTCTCGAACGATGCCCAGCCGAGTCGGATTCGACGATTGATCTGTTTCTCAAAGTTGGAACTACTTAACTACAGTTTGTCCTCGGTAAAAATAATCGTACACTTCTTCGTGTGTAGAGTTTCCAATCCTCATAAAAGTGAGTGTGACATGGGCATTAGACATCACATTGCCTTCGTTTTATCCATGTTCATTATAAGACACACTCTTTCGGAGTTCTTCTGAGGTCATCGAGCATTGTACTAATATCCTTCATAGTCTCAGCCATGACAAGGACAACTATTTCATCGGCAAACCGAAGGTGAGTGACGTATTCGCCATTGATGTTGATGCCAGCCCCTTTTCAGTCCAGATAGTTGAAGACATCCTCCAGTGCAGCGGTGAACAGTTTCGGACAGATTACGTCTCCCTGTCTCACCCCTCGCTGCAGAAGAATAGGTTTCGAAGCTCGGTCCTTGACCCGGACTGACATAGTGGCGTTTTCATACAAACACTTCAGCACCTCGATGTATCGGTAGTCAATGAGGCACCGTTGAAGAGACTGCAGCACAACCCAGGTCTCGATCGAATCGAAGGCTTTTTCGTAGTCCACAAAAGCTAAGCAGAGAGGCAGGTTATATTCTTCGGGCTTCTGTATAACTTGCTGCAGCGTATGTATGTGGTGTACGGTGCTAAAGCCTTTACGGAATCAACTGTTTAGTCATCAAAATTGGTACAAGCACAGCGGTAATCGCAATGTATAGGTCCCCTTCCGCTAGAAACTTAGATTCTGTTAACAGATCCTTAAACCAGATTCTCCAAGCACTCAGTTTATTTAAGAATGTTATACTAACGGGTGATTTAAACATAAATATTGGTTCTGAGAACTGCGATGCAGGGATCCAGGATTATCTTAACATCTGTTCATACCATGGTTTTCTTCCCTCTCACACATTGCCTACACATCAGAGCGGTTCCTGCTTAGATCATATGATGATCAAAACAAGCCTATCATATATTACGCTTGTTACTAACTCAACAATTACTGACCATCACGCAGTTCTACTAACAGTAAATTTATCGCTGCCTAAGCTAAATCGTCCTCCGACTATTAGCAAATTAAACACAAACAAACTCGAATGTGATTTATGCAACATAGACTTTAGCCTAGTTTACAATACTGCTGACGCTAATTTGGCTTTATCGTAATTAATAAAACAGGTCCAGCAAGCAATATTACATAACACGACAGTTTCTACAGTAAATAAGAAACTTTATAATATTAAACCCTGGATTACTTCTGGATTAATTCGCTGTATAAGACACTAACTTCATCAGAAAACTAAGAGATACCCTGATAATGTTACAATTCAAACTACTTATAAAAGATACAGGAATTTCTGCAATAATCTCCTAAAGTATGTAAAAACTGATTACGATAAAAAACAATTAAATAGAGCAGGTAAAAATAGCAAACAACTTTGGAAAAGTATTAAAAATATCACCAATATGTCTAAACAGCGCGAGTCAAGTTCGAGTTTACTACTTGCAAATTCGTCACCACTCATTACAGCTAACACGGTAAATAACTTTTTTATAAATGTTGGGAAAACTCTTGCCGAGCAGATTCCACAATATTAGCCGTTACTCAAAATCTTTTGCTCTGTTGGACACTGATGAAGATGAAATATCCCGAATAATTTCCGGGCTAAAGGATGATTGTGCAGCTGGATGGGATAATATAAGCAATAAGATTCTTAAACTCTTTAAGCATATTTTGATACCTCCCCTAACGCATATTTTTCGAATCTGCCTTTCCGAAGGAATTTTCCCGAGATGCCTAAAAAAGGCAGTTGTAATCCCTATCTTTAAATCCGGAAGTAAAGACGTAGTTAATCATTATAGGCCAATATCCATACTACCGTCGATTTCAAAAATACTAGAGAAAATTATAAACACTAGACTAGTTAATTATCTAGAAAAAACCAACATCTATTGTTCCGTCCCGTTTAAATTGGTTACTTCGTGAACGCACCATGACGTGAAACGGAGTGACATCTGTCATTGTCAGTTTGACACTTGTTCCTTTTAGTTTGGATCTTGCAAAGCGTCGGATAGATTTTTGCTTCCGCGAGGCGTTTGTAAATTAATCCTTTTAAATCGATCAGTTTGTGACAATTAGTCGTGATCCAATTGTTCGTTTGTTTAAATAACCCCATTTGGTGAAATAATACGGGTTTAGTTTCTTGAAATTGAAGAACTTTGAGGTTAAGTGGCTGAACCGCATTTGGAGTAAATCTCTGTCGGATTGTTGCCGCCTGTATCCTGGAAAACCCATTTACAACGTCACTACACAATACAATATACACTCACTTACATACATAAATCCAGGTAGGCTCCAGAACCAGTTTCTTCAACCAGGTGAGTTATTTGAATATTATAGTGTTAAGCTCCGCGCACGGCGGACAAGTTTGCTACGCCACTCTTGACCCAGGGCCCACCATAACTTCCACATAACTTCCACTGCGCTATTAAAATCCTATGGTAGGGGTCTGGCCTGGCAACGAACACATTTGGTAGCAGAGCGTGGTTATTACCTACACAACCACCAAATTGGTAATTTACAGTAGGCTAACTACTTGGCAGTCTCTATAGGAAATAGTAATTCGCTGTAAATGTTTGTTAACTGTATTTATTTGTTTATTTTAAATTAATTTGTTTAAATTTGTTGAGACGGGTAAACTGAAGTTACCATAGTCAGCCTGGTTAGATATGCTAACAGAGCCAATTGGCATTTTTGAGCATTAACATTGTTTTAAATTGGAATAAAGGTTTATTGTTGTACCATTGACAAAGTAGTTAGTGAAATTAACATTTGAATATTTGAATTGAATTTGAAGTAGAATTTTTGAACGTTGATATTGGTTTTGAATTAAAATAAAAGTTTGTTGTTGAATTGAATTGAAACCAATATTTTGTTAGTTCTTGAGTTGCTGACTAACAGTTTGGTAGTTTAATTGTTTGCTTGTATTTATTTTGTTATTGATTGATTGAACTTTGTTATATACTTATTTTTTGTTTGGTTTATTTGAATTGTATTGTTTGTGCAATGGCACACAAAGCGATGAGAGAGGCAATCAGTGGATTGACCACACAGCTACGGTGGTTCACTTCAGCTGCAGCGACCGCTGAGCGCCCCGGTCTTGGAGGGGTCACTCTTGCTCGGTTCGAGCAGTTGAACGTGAGACTCGGCAACGTTGATGCTCTGCTCACCCGCTACAACGAGTTTATTTATGATGTGGCTCTGGAAGTGCTGACCAGTGACAAGGTCCTTGCTGACTACGACCAGATCATGAACCTGGGGGATGTTATTGGTCAACGTGCTCAGGAAATATTGCAGAGCCAGACACCAGCCCAGGTTAAGCCGGAGACCTCGGTTGTTTCAGGTCCCGGACTATTGAGTAGATTGCCTACTTTGGAACTGCCACACTTTGACGGTCGCTTGGACCATTGATTGGGTTTCCAAAATCTATTTGAAAGTTTGGTTGATGCTCGCTCGGACCTCAGACCCGCCCAAAAGTTGGCCTACTTGTTGTCTATCCTGGAAGGTGAGGCCCGAGCCTTGGTACAGCATTTGTCGGTGACTGACTCAGCCTACCCTACCGCTTTAGAACTACTCACCCGGCGGTATCAAAACAAACGTTGTTTGGCTGACGTTCATATCAAACAGATTTTGGGGTTACCGGTCATTACAAGATTGTCAGCATTGCGTTTGCATTGCTGAACTGTTGAACCCGTTGGTGGCAGCGACCAACGCTTTAAAGCGATTGGAGTTGCCGCTGGACCATTGGTCTTACCTTTTGGTACATGTTGTGCTGCAACGGCTTCCTGCTGATTTGAGGGCTCGTTTCGAGCAAAAGTATGGTGGGGATAGTGTCACACATCTCCCCCCATTTGGTGACCTCGTCAAATTTTTGGAGGATGAGTGTCGGTTTATGGATAACTCTAGCGTTGCCACCGAGTCACGCCAACCGTCTTCCCGGCCACGAGACCAGGGACGGACTAGGGCTCGCGGGCCTATTGATGGTCGCCCCTCCGCTCGTTTTGCTGGCACCCAGAGTCGCCCTGGTTGTGAGTTTTGTAAGGACACGGGGCATGGCATGGCAACTTGCGTGGCCTTTTTGAAATTGCACGTGAGTGCCCGCCGCCGAGTTGCCAGAGCACGCCGTCTGTGCTTCTCATGTTTGGGGGCTCACTTCCATCGGGACTGCCCCAACCCCCGCCCTTGTAGAATTTGTAGGGGGTCCCATTTGGACATTTTGTGCGCTAACGCGAACCACGCTGGCAGACCAGCCTCTGATGAAGGATCGCGCACGGGAGGGTAACAATGAGGTTGGTCACCGGGCTTCTGGCTCGCCGGTTCAGAACCGGGGAGAGGCCCGCAATTTTGAGCACCGCACTCCACCCCCGGCGCAAGTTGATCGGGAGCCGCGCGATCGCCATTTGGTCTCCCCACGTAAAGGTGATTACGTAGCTGTTGCTAGGCAGCGCTGGTCAGACCAGCACCGCCTTCCCTCCCCTCCATTGGCAGAACGTCCCCGGTTGGAGTCACGCCCCCCGCCATTCAGGCATCCGGTGGGATATGCCCTTCCAGCGATGGCACGTGGCTCGGGACACCGCGCGGACGAGGAATTTGACCTCCATCCTCGTCGGGAAAGACTTGGGCCTGGGTGCGGCGATCGGTCGCCGCCCAGGCATTGTTAGGACATTGGCACCTGCCCCGCTAAGGTACCCCCTCAGATCGAAACGGTTTTGTTGCCAACGGCATCGGTCAGGGTCTGGGGGCCCACGGGGGATTCTGTTGTGGTCCGTGCCATTTTGGACACGGGAGCCCAGGGTTGCCTTTTGTCATCTTCTTTAGCGGGACAGGTGGGCCTTCATGTGCGTGACTTTTCACGCAAAATTAGGGGAGTGGGCGAAACAGATGTCACCACCAAGGGACTGGCTTGGTTTGAGGTCACTCCTCTGAATTGTATGGCGCCTAAAATTATTTCTTCGGCCGTTGTTCTGACGAATATTTTGGGTAGTCATCCTCTATGTCAGCTGTCTTCAGAAATCGTCCGGTTGACGTCAGGCCTGGAATTGGCTGACCCCCGGTTTGATTCCCCTAGTACAGCGCATTTGTTGTTGGGGTCCGATGTACTAGGGAGAATATTTTTGGGTGATATAAAGGTTCTGCAGCCACGCGGTTTGGTGGCTGTCTCGACCATCTTTGGCTTTGCGTTGATGGGACCAGTGTTGAGGGTCCCCCCTACACCTGACCCTGATTTTGTGTTGTCATCCGGCTCCGCCCTCTCTGACGCCGTTCAGAGGTTTTGGGAGGTTGAAGAGCCCCCTCAGGTAGCCCGTTTGAACCCGGAACACGAGGAGTGCGAGTTGTTCTACCAGAACAACACAGGTCGACTCCGTTCCGGCCGGCTTGTGACCAGGTTGCCTTTTGTTGCGGTGCGACCACATCTCGGCGAATCCAGACCTACGGCTGAGAAGAGATTGTTGGCAATGGAGCGCCGCATGAGCAGGGACCCAGTGCTGCGACAGAAATATCTGGATTTCATGCGGGAATACGCAGATTTGGGACACATGTCGGTGTCAGATTTGGATTGGCGCTCAGGTGAGTATTATTTCCTGCCGCATCACGCGGTCCTCAAGCCATCCACCGGTAAGCTGCGCACGGTGTTTGATGGGTCTGCGCGGACTTCGTCTGGTGCCTCCTTGAATGATTGCTTGCATCCGGCCCCAAATTGTTGGGGGATCTTTGTGACGTCATTACGTCTTTCCGTCGTCATCAGGTAGTTTTTGTGGCCGACATCAAAATGATGTTCCGCCAAACGTTTATTTACGAGGATGACAGACGTTATCAGTTGATCCTGTGGCGAGAGAATCCCCGGGACCCCATGATTGTGTATGAGCTCAATACGAATACGTACGGCCTCCGATCGAGCCCTTTTGTTGCTATTCGTTCCCTTTGAGAGCTCGCGGACCGAGAGCGTTTGAAGTTCCCTCGTGCGTCCGCCATCTTGAAAACGGACTTGTATGTTGACGACGTTTGTACTGGAGCTCCCACAGTTGGGGAAGCCGTCCTGTTGCGTGACGAATTGATTGGTATTTTGGCTTCCGCTGGCTATGAGTTGCGTAAATGGGTGTCCAACTCGCCAGCGCTATTGGAAGGTTTGCCAGAGGATCATAGGCAGGACCCGCTTTTGTTTGAAAATGTTGACAACCCTGCTATGATACCAGTTCTCGGCGTTCAGTACCGACCAGTCCAAGACATCTTCACATACGATGTCGACTTGGAGTCACTTCACACTTGGACTAAACGACTGGTGTTGTCTACTGTCGCGAGGACCTTTGACCCGAATGGTTGGATATGCCCGGTATTGTTTTGGGCGAAATGTTTTCTTCAGCGCCTTTGGACTGCGGGACTTGGTTGGGACGAGCCACTTCGGGAAACCCTGTTGGAAGATTGGCTCCAATTTGTATCCGCACTCCCTGCAGTCAACGAAGTCGTGTTACCCCGCGGTATCCTCCCCCCTGGGAGGACACTGCTACCCTTCATGGGTTTTGTGATGCATCTTCGCACGGTTATGCAGCTGTTGTTTATCTGCGCACCGTCAGCGCGACAGGCCAGGTGAAGTTGTCACTGGTCATGGCCAAGAGCAAGGTGCCCCCCCTCCGGACGGCACTGACCATCCCTAAGTTAGAATTGTCAGGGGCGGCGCTTCTTGTGCGTCTATTGAACCACGTTGCTCACAGTTTGGGTGGAACTGTGGACATTCGGGCTTCTTACGCCTGGACGGACAGTCAAATTGTTTTGTGTTGGTTGAAGACGTCCGTCCACTCTTTGGAGGTCTTTGTTGCGAACCGAGTGTCCCAGATTCAAAATTCTGAAACGCATTTGATTTGGAGGCACGCGCCTGGAGATTTGAACCCGGGCGACGTGGCCTCACGTGGGTGCATGGCACCCCGCCTGATTCCTCACCCCCTATGGTGGGGACCAGACTGGCTGACTCACCCCGAGGATGATTGGCCTCGAACGCCAGTCTTGATGTCGGGTCCTTTGCCCGGGCTCAAGGTGCTCGCTGTTGGAACGAAGGACCCTCCGTTTGACCCTGATTTTTTGTTGAATCGATACAGCTCCCTCGACAAATTGTTGAACGTTAGCTCGTGGATCAGGCGTTTTGGTCATAATTCTAGGAAACCCGGGAACAAACGCCTGTCACCGGTTCTCTCTCCTCAGGTGCGACAGGAATCACTCCTCCTTTGGGTCCGCTCCGTGCAGGCTGCACACTTTGAGAAGGAGATTGAAACTTTGAAGTCTGGTAAGGCTAAATTGTCGGGAGCCGTTAGTAAGTTGAACCCCTTTTTGGACGATACGGGTCTCTTGCGTGTTGGGGGACGGTTGAGGCACTCTAGCCTTCCTTATGGGGCCCGTCACCCCCTTTTGTTGCCTAAGGAGGGCCATTTGGTTAAATTGCTGGTGACTGATCGTCACATTAAGAACTCGCATGCCGGTTGCAATGCGCTGTTGGCCATTCTGCAGCGAGAGTTTTGGATATTGTCGGCCCGTCGTACTATTCGTAGCATCATCTTCCGTTGTTTGCCGTGCTACCGGACTAAGGCCTCTACTATGCAGCCAATGATGGGAGACTTGCCGGCTGATCGTGTCAATGAGGCGAGACCCTTTGCAGGCGTCGGAACGGACTTTGCTGGTCCCTTTTTGGTGAAGACGTCTCCTCTTCGCAATAGTAAAATTGTTAAGGCTTATTTGTGTGTGTTTGTCTGCCTGTCAACTAAGGCAGTGCACTTGGAGTTGGTAACCTCCCTCTCGACGGAGGCCTTTGTGGCGACCTTGGATAGATTTGTGTCTCGCCGTGGGTTACCTACTTTGATCAGGTCTGATTGCGGTACTAACTACAAGGGTACAAGTAACTATTTGAAGGAGGTATACGCCTTCCTTGCTGAGAACCAGGTTGACATTGGTAACAAATTAGCTCACCGAGGGGTCACTTGGTTGTTTGACCCGCCAGCCTGCCCCCATTGGGGGGGTATTTTTGAAGCCGCAGTGAAAGCGGCAAAGGGACTCTGGCGCAGATCGTTAGGAGACACCGTTCTCACCTTTGAGGAGTAAGCTACGGTATTTTGCCGCATTGAAGCTGCACTGAACTCGCGTCCATTGTGCCCGCTGTCTTCGGACCCGAACGACTTGGAGGCCATTTTTTGATTGGACAGCCACTTGTCGCCCTGCCCGAGTACCCTCTTGTCGATGTGAGCCAAAATCGTCTATCGCGGTTTCAGTTGGTGCAGCAGATCGCTCAGAGTTTTTGGAAGCGTTAGAGCTTGGAGTATTTGCACATCCTCCAGCAGCGCGTCAAGTGGACTGATAAAACGCATCCGCCCAAAATTGGAGACCTTGTCCTGATTAAGGATGCCAACCTTAAGCCGTTGTATTGGCGCCGGGGGCGCATTCTCAATTTGGTGGCTGGCACCGACGGGGTTCCTCGTTTTGCAGAGGTTTTGGTGGACGGATCGGTCGTGAAGAGAGCGGTCGCAACCTTGTCAAGATTGCCAATTAATTAGCGGACGGGAAGGCCCGTCCGGGGGGGGGGGGGGGGTAGATGTTCCGTCCCGTTTAAATTGGTTACTTCGTGAACGCACCATGACGTGAAACGGAGTGACATCTGTCATTGTCAGTTTGACACTTGTTCCTTTTAGTTTGGATCTTGGAAAGCGTCGGATAGATTTTTGCTTCCGCGAGGCATTTGTAAATTAATCCTTTTAAATCGATCAGTTTGTGACAATTAGTCGTGATCCAATTGTTCGTTTGTTTAAATAACCCCATTTGGTGAAATAATACGGGTTTAGTTTCTTGAAATTGAAGAACTTTGAGGTTAAGTGGCTGAACCGCATGTTGGAGTAAATCTCTGTCGGATTGTTGCGCCCTGTATCCTGGAAAACCCATTTACAACGTCACTACACAATACAATATACACTCACTTACATACATAAATCCAGGTAGGCTCCAGAACCAGTTTCTTCAACCAGGTGAGTTAGTTGAATATTATAGTGTTAAGCTCCGCGCACGGCGGACAAGTTCGCTACGCCACTCTTGACCCAGGGCCCACCATAACTTCCACATAACTTCCACTGCGCTATTAAAATCCTATGGTAGGGGTCTGGCCTGGCAACGAACATCTATTCCCCTGCGCAATTTGGTTTTAGAGCAAAATTATCGACTGCCGATGCGGTGCGACAGCTTGACTGATTATATCTCACGAGAACTTGGCAAAAGACACCAGACCCTGGGGGTCTTTCTCGATGTAGCCAAGGCGTTCGACACGGTATCTGTTTCTCTTCTTCTGAACAAATTAGAAACCATAGGAATAAGAGGAACGCCGCTGAAACTTTTTACTGACTATTTAGACGACCGGTACCAATGTAAAAATAGACAATATTATGAGTAATGAACAGAAAAATACTAGTTTCGGTGTACCCCAGGGGAGTATTCTGGGCCCCACACTATTCCTGATTTATAATAATGACTTGTGTAATCTAAATATTAAAGACGGTAAAATAATATCATATGCCGACGACACGGCGTTAATATTTACCGCAAAAAGCAGAGGCGAACTGTTCGAAATCGCTCAATTAGGACTAAATTCTGTGACTAATTGGCTTCAAAGCAATTTATTAACATTAAATGCCGACAAGACAAAATATATTCACTTCTCCATGCGAAAACCTCAACCTAACATTACTAACCCTCATCTATATGCCCATAAATGCGGAAACTGTGCAGTCAGCACGTGTAATTGTCCTTCTATTATCAAAACGAGCAACATTAAATACCTGGGGGTTATAATGGGCGAAACACTTTCTTTTAAAATACATATTGAAAGCCTTAGTAAAAGAGTGCACAAACTGATATATGTTTTTAAGAAATTAAGAACATTAGCAGACAAAAAAATAATCACACAAGTTTATTTGGCCCTATGTCAATCTATTATTCAATACTGTATAACTTCTTGGGGCGGTGCACCAAAAACTAATTTGCTTCCTCTTGAAAGAGCTCAGAGAGCAATTTTGAAGGTAGCAAACTTCCATCCCTTCTTTTTTCCACAGATCTACTTTATAAAACCTACAACGTGCTGACTGTTCGGCAGCTTTTCATTATGCAATTAGTATTAAAACAGCACACCATGCTTACCTACACTGCTGACAATACTAACAAGAGACGGAATGATATAGTATGTTTAACAAATGAGACCTCAAAACATGTCTTTGTAGAAAGATTCTATACATTTTTAGGCCCATTTCTGTACAATAGATTAAATAGAAAACTAAGTATCTATAAATTAAATTACTACAGCTGTAAAAAAAATATACTTAAATATTTACTAACCATAGATTATGTACAGACAGAAAATTTACTAGTTGTCTGCAAATAAAACCGCTAACACGCTATTTTACTTTTGTTACCTAAGTTTTAATTTTAGTTATTACTACACATTGTTAATTTATTACATTAAGAATTTGTGCGTTTGTAGCCTGAAACACAGGTTCTACCTAGTTCAGGCAAATTAGCAAATCTGCTCTATTTTAATTGTTTGACGTATTTACTGTAAATGTGCCCCTTTTTATTTGTAAACAATTTTATTATTATATTATTTATTATTATTAACTTGTTCGGAAGGCTGGAAGTCGTCAAACCTGCGCGCGAGACGGTTCGTGATGACTCTTGAAAACAGCTTGTAGATATGGCTCAGAAGTGAGATGGGCCTATAATTCTTAAATAGGGTATTGTCACCCTTCTTAAAGAGCGTGGCGTTTTGCCCTCGAGTATGACGGAATCAAACAGCTTCTGAAAGGCATTTAGAATGGGTTTTCCACTGGCCTTCAAGATTTCGGCCGTAATTCCGTCATCAACCGGCGCCTTGGTATTTTTAAGCTGTTTCAGGGCCATCCGAATCTCGTACAAGCTGACGTCCGGGATATCTTCAGTGTTGTTCGGGTCAATCTAGCTCTCGGTATACTAAGGTTATAGTTATTTTAGTAACAAATAAGATAAGAACCAACACCGTAGTATAATAAAACAATCAACTTAGTGCAAGTACACATTTAACGGGTCACCGGAAAATCTCCGCGTAATTGTTCTGCAGAGAGCGTCTCTGCGGTAGATTCAATTAAACCGTCAGAGGTTATCGCAAACTTATTCTAGCTTCTCCCCGAACAGCGTTGCAGCGGTGCAGCGGAGCAGCTGTGCAGCGGTGCAGCTGTGCAGCGGTGCAGCGAGCATGCGGGGCGTTGCACTCAGATAGTGCTCTCTTAACCTACGCAACTTGTCATTCATACTGGGGCCCGCTGTTTATGTATCGAGTAATTGAAAACTGTTTATGAATTACTCGATAATTACTATGTTTATCTGTGTTTACTATTTACAACCCTTTGATATAAGTAATATAACGTAATAATAATATTCAAACTAATATTATGCGGCCGTTATTGAATTTGTTTGTAACATTTTCACGCTAAAACAGCTGGACGGATTTATAACCGGACTGTGTCTGATCTGACTATGTCTCAACATAGGTTGCTCTTATCACGGTGTTCGTGGCTAACATCCTTGTTAATTTGTTACGATGGTTCATGGCGTACATACACAATAGATCGCAGAAAATCGTCATTAATGGTTTCCAATCAAATTCAATCGTAGTCACGTCTGGTGTGCCCCAAGGCTCAATTTTGGAGCCCCTACTCTTTATTTTGTTCATCAACGACATTAAGAAGTGTTTTATAAATTCCCGATTTCTAATATATGCCGATGACATCAAAATTTATAAGATGTGTAAAAGCACACAAGATTGCCTGCTTTTGCAGGAGGACCTTAAGGGGATTACCTTGCTGAAATCCGAAAAATACCGTATGTTTAACGAATTTTGTTGAAGAATCCTACCGTGCGATTTCCATATGAAGAATATATGTCATACTTAAGGTCATGATACATACTTTGTATTAGAATTTTAATAAACTTTCCCAAATTTTAGAAAAATCTGGCAGTAAACAGGTCCTCCTCAACCTCCTCCTTCAACCTAAATTGAAATTTGTCTCTGTAACGGCTGAATCGTTTGAAATGAATTTTATCAAAATATGCGTACTGATTTATTTAATAATTTGTATTGTTTACTTTTTCTTATTTCTTTTTACATTTTTAAATAATAAATAAAAACCCGAAACTGCGCGAGAAACCCGTTGCTTTCTTGTGAAATATACTCGCGACGCGAACAACGCCATACATCACTACATCAGTGCTTTGATGGCTGCTGTGACGGGAGGACCATACGCGCGTTATTTTCACCAAATAAAATCTAAAAGTTCACGTTTTTAATGATTTCTGAATTAAATAATATTGTAAATATTACAAATATAAATATTTCGTAAAATAAGAACAGAAATTAATTATGTACATAGAAATAAAGTAGTTTGTAATTTCGTTTTGGTTTTTGAACCAGTCATAGAGTAAGCTTGCAATATTTTATAGATATACCAGTCATCATCAGACATCCAATTTTCTTATTCAATGATGGGAATGTGTCTCGGTCAATTAAATTAACTGGCGAAATTCATCACATGAAAAAGTTTGGTGATCCTAACTAACTCCGTTACTGAGAATCGATAAGCACTTACCTGGTCATCATCACACAAAATAATTTTTGAAAGCTAGGTCAGCAGGCAAACTCCATCATTTAATTCAAAATAAATATTAATTTTTAATTGTAGAGGATAACAATACAAAGGAACTCTCAGAGAGCGAATAAAAATAGGTAAAAACCTACATATCTGTGTTCTTGCTTAATCGTCAGTTCATTTGTGTTTTGCTATGGTAGATGGCGCCAAATGAAAAAATACTAGTACAGAGGTCAAATCGTCAAAGTCATCGGGCAATGTGATGGCCTTAATAGACTTTCTCAATATTGTTCATACAACAAGCTCCACCTTAGTTTACCTAAATGTTATGCAATCACTTTCACAAAGAACAAACATATTATAAAATTTAACTATTGTCTTCATGACATCTTTCTACAAAGAGCTGACCATGTTCGTGATCTTGGTGTAACAATGGACTCGAAATTGCACTTCAATCTTCATATTGATAACATCGTTAATAGGCCGTATCGTATGTTTGGTTTCGTCATGCGTTCTTCAAACGACTTTAAAAGACCTTCTACTTTTTTACTTTTATTTAAAGCTTTGGTCCGTTCTCAATTGGAATTCGCAGTTCCTATTTGGAGTCCCATGTACTACAGATGCACTAAGTCTAAATGACCATACACTCAATTATTGATGCGTTATAAGCTTCAAAGCTTGGAGTCAAGGCGCAGCCTACTGATGACAATGATGATTCATGGTCTGTGTAATAACAGGTTTGATTGTCCAGATATAACCAATAACTTATGTTATATTGTACCTAGAACTGTGATGCGTCGAGAGGCGCGTGTGCCCCGGCTATTCCACACTGCAAGGTGCAGAACTCATGCTGGTGCACGGGCGCCTCTCCGACGACGACGTCTCGTGGATACGTATAATACACTATTTATCGATTTGGATATTTTTGCTCTTACGCATTCTAAGTTCAAAAAGATGGCGGTTGAACTTCTCAATTAGCCATCTTCACAATTATTCCAAAATACGTACGAGTTCTTTTTTCTTTTATTTTTTTTTTAATATTGTATAATCAACGCATGAATTATATAATATATCTAAGTACAAACTATTATTTCGCGGACACTGGTGTTGGTTACACGTTTACCTAGTCTATAACTTATTCGGTCACACTTAAATTGTAATGTGTAACTGTTTTATGTCCCAATAAAGTAAAATAAAAATAGATAAATGCTATTATTCTATACAAGATTTTATTAATGATAAAAGTTTATAATGTTATTAATTTATTTCAAATTTCGTTATGTACGTATTTGTGTGTATGTATGTGTAATTTTGTAAATGTAGGCAAAAATAAATAATCAATTTAATCAATCATAATGTGTAAAATACGGAATTGATACTGTTAGTTTTTGTGTTTAGTTCATGTAAGGAAGGCTGTAAATTGGTTCTCTATTGTGTGACCTAACTTTTTTATCCATAATCTAAAGAGCCATATTTTTTTTTGCCCTAATCATCATTTGTCCGAATGATAACTTGCCCGAACTAAATGTCACATAATATCACATGCCATAAAATTGCAATCCCTAAATACAATATGCCCTAACTCCGTTTGTCATAAATATTACTATCAATAATATACAAAAGACTTAAAACTGTTTTCCATAAAAGTTATAAGTTCTAAATTCAAATTATTTTATGTTTATTTATCCTAATTATATTTTTAAAACAAATGTGTATTACGGAGTTCATTAAGAATTTCATTATTTTATCAAATCCAACTGATACAAAAGATGCAAAAGCATTATGGCATTTATCAAGGCCTGGCATGGCGCTGCATGTATTATCACTCAATAAATATATCACTCAATAAAACAGGTGATTGTGAACATGTGATTTTATTTCCCTCTAAGAAACATGCAAACAACCATACACCATGCATGCAGCATGTATGCAAGCAAGCAACATGCAATCGAGCATGCAAGCAACATGCAATCGAGCATGCAAGCAAGCATGCATCATGTAGCATGCAAGCAAGCATGCAGCATGCAAGCGAGCATGCATGCAAGCAGGCAAGCAGCATGCAATCGAGCATGCAAGCAAGCATGCAGTATGCAAGCGAGCATGCATCATGCAGCAGGCATGGTTTCTGTCACGGCTCCGGCACTGCGGGGCTTCGGCGGTCCCACGCGAGCTTATCGTCGCAGACGGTTTAACGATCACCACCGCAGCTTCGTCTTGCTGGCCGGCTTCGCCGGCCAGCCTCAGCAGCGGCGGCGAGCGTTACAACCACCTGCTCCTCAGCTCGCGGGCCACCTCGCCCCTCCGCGCCTACGCGATTTTAAATTACACTCTAGGGGTAGGGCAGACAAGACTACGTGGAGTCGGATTTACAGCGATTCGTTTCTGTCACTAAAACCTAACTTGTAGCAATTTTTTACTACTAACGATTTTATTATGAATGAACATTCGGCATAATACACTTTATACAAGATTATTTTTAGTATATGCGAAACCTGAATATAGTTTGTTCAGAATCAGTAACTGAATCGATTCCAGTAATTTTTACACCATGTTATATTTTGTACCAAAAATATTTAATTACGCTTCCAAGTCGCGGGCCTTAGTGTTTTGTTTCGATTTTAAAATTATCACGTCTTTTTCGTATTTAAACGTCCATTACACGGAGATGGTACGTACACTAGCTGTTTGTGGTGATCTGCATATGTTTTTGCGTGGACAACCAGGTAACTTATCAAGCTTATAACTTTGTGATTATTAATGATACAGTTTTGAAATTTTTTTCATAGATTCTTTACATAAAAATACTAGACCCGTGTTTCGGGTTTCGCATAAACAAAAATTAATGTTGTATATTACAATACTTACTACTATGACTATATGACTTTATAACATGCAAAATTAGGAGATTTAATGATAATAGTATTTGATATTATGACAGAATAGTTTTAGAAGCAAAGATAATTATGTAAAACAAAATTTCGACTTTTTAGGGTTCCGTTGCCAAATGGCAAAAAACGGAACCCTTATAGATTCGTCATGTCTGTCTGTCTGTCTGTCTGTCTGTCTGTCTGTCTGTCCGTCCGTATGTCACAGCCATTTTATTCCGAAACTATAAGAGCTATGCTGTTGAAACTTGGTAAGTAGGTGTATTCTGTGAACCGCATTAAGATTTTCACACTAAAATAGAAAAAAAACAATAAATTTTGGGGTTCCCCATACTTAGAACTGAAACTCAAAAATGTTTTTTTTCATCAAACCCATACGTGTGGGGTATCTATGAATAGGTCTTCAAAAATGGTAATGAGGTTTCTATTATCATTTTTTTCTAAACTGAATAGTTTGCGCGAGAGACACTTCCAAAGTGGTAAAATGTGTGTCCCCCCCCCCCGTAACTTCTAAAATAAGAGAATGACAAAACTAAAAAAAATATATGATGTACATTACCATGTAAACTACCAACGAAAATTGGTTTGAACGAGATCGAGTGAGTAGTTTTTTTTTAAAACGTCCTAAATCGTAAACCGCAATTTACCTTACATTTAATCAACTGAAATATAAAAATTAAAAAATATATATATTTTTAAACCGAAAATACCTACAGGTTTGTACGGAACCCTCGGTGCGCGAGTCCGACTCGCACTTGGCCGGTTTTTTAATATTATGGTTACTGCCGTTTATAGCTAACGTGTTATGGAAAATGATTTTCGGACAAACAATTTTAGGAGAAGAAAGGGAGAACCCTGTAAATTCGCATAACCGTCCATTAATTGTGTTTTTTTTTTTTTTAATTTTTTTTTTTTTATTTGTATAATTGTTTTTACTTTTGCATGCCGTAAGGTAGAGTGTGCTGGAACTGTTTTTACAATGTTTACATCCTATTTTGTACCCACATTCATGGCAAATAAATGATTTCGCATTTCTGAAAAAAAAAACTAATAATGCTGCTCCTCCATTGTGATAGTTTTTATCACGTGTGAGGAAACATAAAAAGATTCAGGGCTCACCATAAATATGACAGCACAGATGAGCACGGAGGAGAGACACGCCTTCGGGATGAAGTAGAAGTACTGCGTGAGGAAGATCAGCGCCAGCAGCGTGATGATGCCTGCAACACACAAATACACGACGTCAACACCACGTGTGCACCAGCGAGCCGGCCGTGTTGCACAGTGCTACAGTGTGACGTGTTGCACAGTGCTACAGTGTGACATGTTGCACAGTGCTACAGTGTGTGTACTGACCGGAGTAGAGGCCGGCGGCGGGCGTGCGCACGCCGCTGGAGTGCGACACGGCGGAGCGCGTGAAGGCGCCACACGTGGGCATGGCGTGCACCAGCGAGCCGGCCATGTTGCACAGTGCTACAGTGTGACGTGTTGCACAGTGCTACAGTGTGACGTGTTGCACAGTGCTACAGTGTGTGTACTGACCGGAGTAGAGGCCGGCGGCGGGCGTGCGCACGCCGCTGGAGTGCGACACGGCGGAGCGCGTGAAGGCGCCACACGTGGGCATGGCGTGCACCAGCGAGCCGGCCATGTTGCACAGTGCTAAAGTGTGACGTGTTGCACAGTGCTACAGTGTGACGTGTTGCACAGTGCTACAGTGTGTGTACTGATCGGAGTAGAGGCCGGCGGCGGGCGTGCGCACGCCGCTGGAGTGCGACACGGTGGAGCGCGTCAAGGCTTCACACGTGGGCATGGCGTGCACTAGCGAGCCGGCCATGTTGCACAGTGCTACAGTGTGACGTGTTGCACAGTGCTACAGTGTGTGTACTGACCGGAGTAGAGGCCGGCGGCGGGTTTGCGCACGCCGCTGGAGTGCGACACGGCGGAGCGCGTGAAGGCGCCGCACGTGGGCATGGCGTGCACCAGCGAGCCGGCCATGTTGCACAGTGCTACAGTGTGACGTGTTGCACAGTGCTACAGTGTGTGTACTGACCGGAGTAGAGGCCGGCGGCGGGCATGCACACGCCGCTGGAGTGCGACACGGCGGAGCGCGTGAAGGCGCCGCACGTGGGCATGGCGTGCACCAGCGAGCCGGCCATGTTGCACAGTGCTACAGTGTGACGTGTTGCACAGTGCTACAGTGTGTGTACTGACCGGAGTAGAGGCCGGCGGCGGGCGTGCGCACGCCGCTGGAGTGCGACACGGTGGAGCGCGTGAAGGCGCCGCACGTGGGCATGGCGTGCACCAGCGAGCCGGCCATGTTGCACAGTGCTACAGTGTGACGTGTTGCACAGTGCTACAGTGTGTGTACTGACCGGAGTAGAGGCCGGCGGCGGGCATGCACACGCCGCTGGAGTGCGACACGGCGGAGCGCGTGAAGGCGCCGCACGTGGGCATGGCGTGCACCAGCGAGCCGGCCATGTTGCACAGTGCTACAGTGTGACGTGTTGCACAGTGCTACAGTGTGTGTACTGACCGGAGTAGAGGCCGGCGGCGGGCGTGCGCACGCCGCTGGAGTGCGACACGGTGGAGCGCGTGAAGGCGCCGCACGTGGGCATGGCGTGCACCAGCGAGCCGGCCATGTTGCACAGTGCTACAGTGTGACGTGTTGCACAGTGCTACAGTGTGACGTGTTGCACAGTGCTACAGTGTGTGTACTGACCGGAGTAGAGGCCGGCGGCGGGCGTGCGCACGCCGCTGGAGTGCGACACGGCGGAGCGCGTGAAGGCGCCGCACGTGGGCATGGCGTGCACCAGCGAGCCGGCCATGTTGCACAGTGCTACAGTGTGACGTGTTGCACAGTGCTACAGTGTGTGTACTGACCGGAGTAGAGGCCGGCGGCGGGCGTGCGCACGCCGCTGGAGTGCGACACGGCGGAGCGCGTGAAGGCGCCGCACGTGGGCATGGCGTGCACCAGCGAGCCGGCCATGTTGCACAGTGCTACAGTGTGACGTGTTGCACTGTGCTACAGTCTGACGTGTTGCACAGTGCTACAGTGTGACGTGTTGCACAGTGCTACAGTCTGACGTGTTGCACAGTGCTACAGTGTGTGTACTGACCGGAGTAGAGGCCGGTGGCGGGCGTGCGCACGCCGCTGGAGTGCGACACGGCGGAGCGCGTGAAGGCGCCGCACGTGGGCATGGCGTGCACCAGCGAGCCGGCCATGTTGCACAGTGCTACAGTGTGACGTGTTGCACAGTGCTACAGTGTGACGTATTGCACAGTGCTACAGTGTGTGTACTGACCGGAGTAGAGGCCGGCGGCGGGCGTGCGCACGCCGCTGGAGTGCGACACGGCGGAGCGCGTGAAGGCGCCGCACGTGGGCATGGCGTGCACCAGCGAGCTGGCCATGTTGCACAGTGCTACAGTGTGACGTGTTGCACAGTGCTACAGTGTGTGTACTGACCGGAATAGAGGCCGGCGGCGGGCGTGCGCACGCCGCTGGAATGCGACACGGCGGAGCGCGTGAAGGCGCTGCACGTGGGCATGGCGTGCACCAGCGAGCCGGCCATGTTGCACAGTGCTACAGTGTGACGTATTGCACAGTGCTACAGTGTGTGTACTGACCGGAGTAGAGGCCGGCGGCAGGCGTGAGCACGCCGCTGGAGTGCGACACGGCGGAGCGCGTGAAGGCGCCGCACGTGGGCATGGCGTGCACCAGCGAGCCGGCCATGTTGTACAGTGCTACAGTGTGACTTGTTGCACAGTGCTACAGTGTGTGTACTGACCGGAGTAGAGGCCGGCGGCGGGCGTGCGCACGCCGCTGGAGTGCGACACGGCGGAGCGCGTGAAGGCGCCGCACGTGGGCATGGCGTGCACCAGCGAGCCGGCCATGTTGCACAATGCTACAGTGTGACGTGTTGCACAGTGCTACAGTGTGTGTACTGACCGGAGTAGAGGCCGGCGGCGGGCGTGCGCACGCCGCTGGAGTGCGACACGGCGGAGCGCGTGAAGGCGCCGCACGTGGGCATGGCGTGCACCAGCGAGCCGGCCATGTTGCACAGTGCTACAGTGTGACGTGTTGCACATTGCTACAGTGTGACGTGTTGCACAGTGCTACAGTGTGTGTACTGACCGGAGTAGAGGCCGGCGGCGGGCGTGCGCACGCCGCTGGAGTGCGACACGGCGGAGCGCGTGAAGGCGCCGCACGTGGGCATGGCGTGCACCAGCGAGCCGGCCATGTTGCACAGTGCTACAGTGTGACGTATTGCACAGTGCTACAGTGTGTGTACTGACCGGAGTAGAGGCCGGTGGCGGGCGTGCGCACGCCGCTGGAGTGCGACACGGCGGAGCGCGTGAAGGCGCCGCACGTGGGCATGGCGTGCACCAGCGAGCCGGCCATGTTGCACAGTGCTACAGTGTGACGTGTTGCGCAGTGCTACAGTGTGTGTACTGACCGGAGTAGAGGCTGGCGGCGGGCGTGCGCACGCCGCTGGAGTGCGACACGGCGGAGCGCGTGAAGGCGCCGCACGTGGGCATGGCGTGCACCAGCGAGCCGGCCATGTTGCACAGTGCTACAGTGTGACGTGTTGCACTGTGCTACAGTGTGACGTGTTGCACAGTGCTACAGTGTGACGTGTTGCACAGTGCTACAGTGTGACGTGTTGCACAGTGCTACAGTGTGTGTACTGACCGGAGTAGAGGCCGGTGGCGGGCGTGCGCACGCCGCTGGAGTGCGACACGGCGGAGCGCGTGAAGGCGCCGCACGTGGGCATGGCGTGCACAAGCGAGCCGGCCATGTTGCACAGTGCTACAGTGTGACGTGTTGCACAGTGCTACAGTGTGTGTACTGACCGGAGTAGAGGCCGGCGGCGGGCGTGCGCACGCCGCTGGAGTGCGACACGGCGGAGCGCGTGAAGGCGCCGCACGTGGGCATGGCGTGCACCAGCGAGCCGGCCATGTTGCACAGCCCCAGGGTCACCATCTCTTGCGTCGCGTCCACCCGCCCCCCTGTCGCTGTAACAAAACGCACACTTCGATACATAAATAAAATAAAAAGAGATACATAAATAAAATTACAATAAAACGTTAATTTCGCTCAACAAGGGATAATTATGCACGTCACTTACAAAATAAAAAAATATGTATAAAAAACATACAATTAAAAAGATGGTTTTCTCAGTATGTGAACCATACAGCAATGGTTCAGAGGTACTGACAATCGAACCTCTGCGCGATTGCCCTCAGGATACCGCTGAAGGTAGCCCGAACTCTGCGCACCACCACCAGGGATGTGCATAGTAGAATAGAAACTAGTCTAGTTGCGACTCGGCGAACATCCCTGATGCGCTGCAAAATCGGGGCAGCCCCATCAGCACCCTGAATGCATTATTACACTCGAGAGCAATGAATCCGGGTCACTTAAAGAATCCTAAAAATCTCGGAAACTAAAAATGCTAGGTTAATGCAATAAATTGTATTTAATAGACAATGTAATACTCCTTAAATGAAGG
The DNA here is from genome assembly GCA_932294355.1 of Aporophyla lueneburgensis. NCBI lineage: Eukaryota > Metazoa > Arthropoda > Insecta > Lepidoptera > Noctuidae > Aporophyla > Aporophyla lueneburgensis. Next base: position 37,815,769 of record OW028736.1, read on the forward strand.
TATTAAAACTTCTTAGTTATTGTAAAGTTATATCATAAAAAAATCAAATTTGAAAAAGGGCCACTTTCGAAGATGGAACTACGAAATTACAGCATTTGGTTTTGCTTTTGTTTGTAATCTGTCATTTATGTGGGTACATAAACCATGTTGATAGTGCTCTATATTCATTATTCAAGCTGAAATTATGTCGCTTACGCCTGAAGAATGCACCAGAATACTTACAATGCTGGAAACCGGCCGGAGTCAGCGCGATACAGCCTGGACTGTCGGTGTGTCGCTGTCAACAGTACAAAGAGTTCTCCGACGTTACGAAGAAACTGGTTCTAACCTACGCAGACCAGGAATGGGCAGAACCAGGTGTACCACAGCACGAGAAGACCGATACTTGGTGAACACCATGCTTCGAAATCGCTTTCTCACAGGAACTGAACTCACAAATCAGTTTCGACGCCTCGGAGGAAGTAAGACGTCGGCTTGCTGAATCTAACTTAAAACCCCTTAGACCTGCAAACGGCCCTAAACTGGAGCGTGGGCATCGTATTTCAAGACTAAGATATGCCCAGAGCCACGTAAATTGGAGTATTGAAGATTGGTCAAAAGTTATGTTCTCCGACGAATCAAAATTTATGCTCTACAAGCACGATGGAAGACACAGAGTGTATCGAAGACCAGGGGAAAGATTCAAGCAAGCATGCATCGAAGAAAAAGTAGCCTACGGTGGTGGGTCTGTACTTGTGTGGGCCGGAATTTCTTCTGAAAGTCGCACAGAGCTGGTGATCATAGAAAACGGCTCTTTAACTAGCGTAAGATATGTGGAAGAAATCCTCAATGATCACGTTGGTCCATTTATGGTCAATTTAGGTGAGGATGCTATATTTATGCATGACAATGCCCGACCTCATACAGGTAGGATTGTGAATGACTACCTTCAAGAGATGAACATTACTCGTATGGAGTGGCCAGCGCGCAGCCCGGATATCAACCCGATCGAGCATGCTTGGGACGAGCTAGGCAGATGCGTAAAACAACGAAACCCTCCCCCAATCACGCTTCGTGAGCTCAAAATTGCTCTCACAGAGGAATGGGAGAATATTCCCCAAAATCGTATAAGGAACTTGGTGTACAGCATGCCAAACCGCGTAAACGCAGTAATGGAAGCACGAGGAGGCAATACGAAGTATTAAAATTCAAGAAAATCGTAATAAAGTTCAAAAATTTCATGTTTCCTATTTTTGTTTTAAGGAGAGATCAGCAGTTTTTTTCTTTATGTAATTTTGTGTTAATAAAATGTATGGTGACTCATATTTTTTTTACTTTCATTTAAGGAGTATTACATTGTCTATTAAATACAATTTATTGCATTAACCTATCATTTTTAGTTTCCGAGATTTTTAACATTCTTTAAGTGACCCGGATTCATTGCTCTCGAGTGTATATTGCACACGTAAGGCGTTGTACTGTCCACACGTGTATGAGGCCGACATGCTGCTCGTGTAGAAAGCTGAACAATATGCTCTGAATGTTGTTTTCACTTCGGACGAGCAAACCTGTAAGCCATTATATTAGCCCTTATAGACAACGCCCTGCGCTCTCATTTCACTCATACGCCCAAGATATTTAAACTGTGCCACCCTCTTCAGATCATACGAACTTTAAGAATATGTTATAAACATATGATTCGCGTCAATAACAAATACCTTTGTATGGTTATAATTCTGTAATAGTACATTATGGTACAAGTGTGTAATGTTGGTGATTACCGCTGAGGCGCCATTGAGACCCGAGCCGTCAGGTGAGGGTCTTAAGAGAGCCGAGGACGGTAATCATCAATACACACGTGTATCATACGACGTTTTTCAACACACTTGCGAGGAAAAAACAAATATGTATTGCATAAATCGTTTAATTATTAAAACAATTGGTGAATGTACAATTTTCAAAACGATATTGGATTGTTTTTGATGGCAATTTCACAGTTTGTGTTACATTGGTACTTGCCACTTCTTTAGTACCTTCATTTACTTCTTGTGTAAATGTCGGCGACAAAGGTAAATCATACAAATTACTGGAAGGAGAGGGCACCAAATAACTCACGCTAGTAGATGTACATGGTTGTGGTTCGGGGCAAAAGTTTTTTGCCTTTGGCTCCAAATTAATGGCTTGCGTTATTTTGTCATTGATTTTTGCTTTGTTATGAATTGAGTCTTCTATGTACGATTCAGCGATTGCGTCAGAACGCCATCCACCATGTCGCTTCAAAGTTAGTATATCAGCCCCCGAATCAGCCAACATTGTAGCCGACGTTCTTCTAAAACTGTGTCCAGTGTAAAAATCGGCCTCAGGCAAACCTAAATACTTCGCTATTTCTCTTGGCATATTACCAAATTTGTTAATACCGATTGTTTGTGCAGTACATTTTCCTTTCTGAAAGTTTTGGAAAAAGCGGTCATTCTTTGTTTTTGTTGAACGGAGATCTTGGTATTTTTTCACTATTTCACGAAACGTTCCTTGGATTGTAAAAGATCGTGGAATCTTGGTTTTAGTCTGGGTAATTTTGACAAGAAGCATATCTCCGTGGATTTCTACATCTTTTGTTGTAATATTGTACAGCTCTTGTCGTCTACAAGCACCAGTAACACCGAATATTAAGGCAACCTGCAAAGAAAAAAAAATAATTAGTTCTAAGAAATTATGCTAAAGTTACACACTTGTATATTGTAGATTCGTTTCGATTAAAAATATGAAACGTACCTTTGTTGCTAGATACTGACTATCCGGAGCCTCATTCAAAAACTTTTCAACGTCGGCTGGTGACAAAACTTTAGATTTCAGACCAATATATCCATCCGAGCGTCTCTTCAAAAATGCCATCAGGTTACAGTACGTTTTGATATCAACACCATGTTTGAGCTTAACCATGCTTCTTAACATGGAATAGATGCACCACAGGGAGCTAGGTTTGTATGTATTGGCGAGTTCAGAGAAATACGCCAAAAACACATTTTCAGAAAATGACTGGGTTTTTTTGTTGCTCTTCCATTGCAGGAAACTATCGTAAGCAGCTAAATACTTTTCTCTAGATTTTGCAGGTATTAGGCTTTCGTTTGCATTTTGTGCTGCATTTAGTATTTCTGGCGGGGTTAAATCAATCAATTGTTCATCTTCTGTACTAAAACCTGACATTTTTATAATTATTTACCACACAGCAACAAATGCGATACAAACAAAATATGAAAATTAGGGGAAAATTGGGAAATGGCGCGCAATTTTTTTTTTTGCACGCGCCAAATGTAAGTTGATTGATTACAGCCATACAGCCTACTTCAAAATGATAATTTTTGTGATAAAATGCAAATATTTTATAAGAAATTATTGTGAATTATAAATAATTTGATAATAATAAATGTTTTTTCGTCTTAATTAGGGACACATTTATTTATTTCAAAAATGTAAATAGATTTTCGGTGGCATAAAACCTCTTTGTTGTTACAAAAAAAAAAAAAAACTGTATTACCCGGTTAAATTGAAAATGCTCTGTTTACTCGCATATAATTTGCAGTTAGGTACTAACTTAACTTTGTAGGGATCATTCTATTATGCACTAGTGTGTAATATTATTATGCACGTGTATGTTATAGTTCGGTTTATGGCCCTAAGAACGATATAATAAGGCTCACTTTACGAGCAAGTGTATTGAAAATACATTTGCTGTTGTTGCCATCCTTATTTTGTTCATCTTACAGCCTGACGTTTCTCCCTTAAGGCAGCAATAATACTTTACAGTGCCAAGTGTCGACTACACATGTAGCACTGTAAAGTATTATTGCTTTCCCTTAAGGTTGAATGTCGAATGGAACCCATAAAACATCAAAACATATTTTTTTTGCTTCAACGTGAGTTTGTATAAAGTGGTCAGGAACTCACAGAAAGCCTTGGCGATGGCGATGTTGGCGAGCACCATGACGATGGGCATCATGACGACGGCCGAGCCCAGCGTGTGCACCATGTCCACGAAGGTCACCGTGCTGTTGTCCAGCACGGCGCTGAAGGGCGGCGCCGACAGGCGCGGCAGGCCCGGCTCCACGCGCCCTACACACACAGTAATATACTTCTTACAATACCAGCCATTTAATATAAATGTTATGAATATAAGGTGTATCTATTCATACACGAAATATTTTAAGAGGTACACCTGTAGGTGGTAAAGAAGCTATAGCAACGAAAAAAAAAGTTTTCTAAGGGTTTTTTTTTAAATTTAATATTTATAAATTTTTTGACGCACATAAGAAATACTGGCTCCTTCTTATTTTTTACGGCCCGAGACACCGCGGCCAAGCTCGTGCTGTCCGGTCGTCGCCCTCGCAGCGTCAGGCGGGCCATTCATAGAATTTGGAGTAAAGGTTTTATGCAAAACGTCTCAAGTAGTTTTAAAATTATAATAATTACGAAAATTCAAAAACGCTTGGATAAAAATTTTCTTTTTGCTTCTATAGCTTCTTTACCACCTACAGGTGTACCCTTTAAAATATTTCGTGTATGAATAGATACACCTTATATATGGGTAATATACTGTTGATAAAGGGTTATGATTTTTTTTGCATATTAGGTATTAATTGACAAACAATAAATAAATGAATATAAATATGAAATAGGTAAAAACAATTTTCCTGAGTGTAGTGACATAAAAAATTCGGCAGGTGATAAATAATACTCACCGGATAGCTTGAAGAGCGGCTGGTTGGGGTGGTGCGTGAGGTAGGCGAAGGCCGAGGCGGCCAGCACCACGAGCGCGTTGCGACTGATGGACAGCAGCCACAGCGCACGCGCCGCGCGCGGTGAGTGCACGCGCACGTCCTTCAGCTTCTACACCGAACACGTTGTTATACGTATGTACTGACCTGCTATTGTTTAACTACTTTGCCCCCGGGTTTAGGTAATAATAAACTTAGAGTAAAGTAACAACTAATGCTTTGTTTATCCAAATATTACAGCTGCAGATTAACCACGTCTTTTTCGAGTTAAAGTTTGTCATTAAGAGGGTTCAGGCTTGGGTTTGTCAGTTTAGGATAGTGCTTATTATGGGACTGGTCCGGGACAGTATTACCACCTTTTATTGGTAGTTGCTGCTTTACAGCGTTACGTTGTTGCGGCTTGAAGGTTACAAGCACATACGGAGGTCACACTGAAAGTATTTAGCATTGGCCAGTAAGACAAGCAGCCGATAAACTATTATTTAATTTATTTATTACCTGAAGATGTCGTGGCGTGGAAGAGATCTCTAAAGGAGAGTGAACCCAATGCTTTAATCCACAACTTACTTACTTACTTAACAAGGACCGGACACTACTTCGAAAAGCAATTAAAATAGTCACAGGCTTCTACTTCATTTTGTTTTTATTTTGTTAATACTTGTCGATGAAGGCAGATTGTCACATACCCTGAGTAGCAGCAGCACGCTGCAGCACACGGCGCCCAGCGCGGCGTTGGCCGGGCGCACGTCGTCCACTTGGTGACGATGAAGCAATTTGTCACATACCCTGAGCAGCAGCAGCACGCTGCAGCACACGGCGCCCAGCGCGGCGTCGGCCGGGCGCACGTCGTCCACTTGGTGACGATGAGGGCATGTTGTCACATACCCTGAGCAGCAGCAGCACGCTGCAGCACACGGCGCCCAGCGCGGCGTCGGCCGGGCGCACGTCGTCCACTTGGTGACGATGAGGGCATGTTGTCACATACCCTGAGCAGCAGCAGCACGCTGCAGCACACGGCGCCCAGCGCGGCGTCGGCCGGGCGCACGTCGTCCACTTGGTGACGATGAGGGCATGTTGTCACATACCCTGAGCAGCAGCAGCACGCTGCAGCACACGGCGCCCAGCGCGGCGTCGGCCGGGCGCACGTCGTCCACTTGGTGACGATGAGGGCATGTTGTCACATACCCTGAGCAGCAGCAGCACGCTGCAGCACACGGCGCCCAGCGCGGCGTCGGCCGGGCGCACGTCGTCCACTTGGTGACGATGAGGGCATGTTGTCACATACCCTGAGCAGCAGCAGCACGCTGCAGCACACGGCGCCCAGCGCGGCGTCAGCCGGGCGCACGTCGTCCACTTGGTGACGATGAGGGCATGTTGTCACATACCCTGAGCAGCAGCAGCACGCTGCGGCACACGGCGCCCAGCGCGGCGTCGGCCGGGCGCACGTCGTCCACTTGGTGACGATGAGGGCATGTTGTCACATACCCTGAGCAGCAGCAGCACGCTGCAGCACACGGCGCCCAGCGCGGCGTCGGCCGGGCGCACGTCGTCCACTTGGTGACGATGAGGGCATGTTGTCACATACCCTGAGCAGCAGCAGCACGCTGCAGCACACGGCACCCAGCGCGGCGTCGGCCGGGCGCACGTCGTCCACTTGGTGACGATGAGGGCATGTTGTCACATACCCTGAGCAGCAGCAGCACGCTGCAGCACACGGCGCCCAGCGCGGCGTCGGCCGGGCGCACGTCGTCCACTTGGTGACGATGAGGGCATGTTGTCACATACCCTGAGCAGCAGCAGCACGCTGCAGCACACGGCGCCCAGCGCGGCGTCGGCCGGGCGCACGTCGTCCACTTGGTGACGATGAGGGCATGTTGTCACATACCCTGAGCAGCAGCAGCACGCTGCAGCACACGGCGCCCAGCGCGGCGTCGGCCGGGCGCACGTCGTCCACTTGGTGACGATGAGGGCATGTTGTCACATACCCTGAGCAGCAGCAGCACGCTGCAGCACACGGCGCCCAGCGCGGCGTCGGCCGGGCGCACGTCGTCCCACTTGGTGACGATGAGGCGGATGTTGTCTCCGACGGACTCGGCCGTGAAGCTGAGCCCCAGCAGCCCCTTGAGCTGCGCCGCCACGATGATGAGCGCCGTGGCCGACGTGAACCCACTCGTCACCGACGGAGAGATCAAGTCCACCAGGAAACCTACCACAACGTAATGTTTGAACACGTTCTGCGTCACATTACACACATTATTTGCGATAGCTTTGTCGCTAACGTTTATGTACATATTTTTATTTTAATAAATAAATTGTCTAAAGAAGAATATAAAAAAGCTAAGTAGTGGCGTTATGAAGATTCTGAATACCTCCATGGGAAATATTGGAGTTATGCGTGTGTCTGTGCATGTTGTCTTTAGTCGAAATTCCAAAATATGTTTGACTAGCTATTGCCCATGAGTTCGTCATTTTGGTGTTTAATAATTTTTAACAAGAATAAATCCAATGTATCCAGGATGAAAAGTAACATGTCCTTCTGTAGGTTCAAGTCTTATCTGCCAAATCGGTTCTAAGGTTTGAGCGTGAAATATTAACAACTTTGAAGTGGCCCAAATGCGAGAATATTTTCTAAATGTCTACGCGTATTTACTAAATCGACAACATACAGACGCACAATCGGCCAATTACGTGAAAATGTATTAATAAGGTGCCACCTAATACAAGTTTAGGATAAGGATTATTAAACACGTCTTAAATGGACCGGAATTAAGTATGAAGGTAACATGTCTGATTGAAGACTCGCTCGCTGTTCACATAACGTCTAATAGTGTACCTAATTAGATAAACATTTGAACAATATTTATGTGGCATTAAATGAACTTATAATGTTCGTGCATGTCATAAACATTGCGCGATAAGGAGTGTTTAGTAAAAGGGTGCGTACGGTGGGCGTTCAACTAATAAATAAATACGGAGTTTGGCGGTGAATAGTATACAAGCGAAGGATTGATTGTGTAAAAGATGGTATAGCTAGAAAAGGCAAGGGAAGGGAAACGTTCCGTTTTTTCATCCGCAAGGGAAGCCTTGCGGGTGAAAAATAATGCAAGAAAAAGAAATCAAATCAAATCAAAATATTTTTATTTCACATAAGCCTGCAAGGGCACTTATGAAACGTTAGAAGCTAGGTGCACGATTCCAAATTGTTCACCGACCCCAAGTAAATGAGGATACGGGCAGGATGCTGGTGACTAAACATGGTGGTGTGTGATGTGATGGCATTTCGTTACCTAATCGCAGCAATCCCATAATGAGCACGACACAGCCCGACAGGAAGGTGAGCAGCACCACGAACTCCACGGGCAGGCCGCGGCAGATCTGCAGCGTGAACAGCGCCATGAGGCTGGTGGGTCCGATGGACACCTCTTTCACCGTACCCAGCACTACGTACAGCATCGTACCTGTGGAAACCTTCCTCATACAAACTGCGCCACATAACATAGATATATGAATAAAATCCAAGCAGAAAGAAAGGGGATTAAATATAATGACCACCATAAAATGCTTTGATACCCTAAGTTCTTTTACCAAAAATAGATACCAGAAAAATAAAGTCTAAAATTACAATAGTACTAGTTATTTTAGTCACGACTGCACTTCAAATTGTATTCGAACACCAAATGTAGTAAATGATCACCAAATCTTAATAATTGGGTATACTACGTGTGCTCGACAAATGAATGTGCGAATAGCACTTGTGCGACAAAACTGTACTGCGACTCACAATAGTCTTGAATGCACGCTTGTGCAACACACTCGAACTCACATAGTACACTAGGTAGGCACGCACGAGCCGAGCGAGCGAAGCGAGCGGTGCTGCGGCAGCAGCCGGCGAGTGCTAAAAACGACTAGATTCAGTGTGTCGCACAAGCGTGCATTCGAACTATGGTGAGTCGCAATAATTTGGTGTTCATTAACTATTTTTAGGTTAACAATGATTTTTTTTGGAGTTAGTTTGCTCAAATAGGATAGCAAGATGTAAAAACTTTGGTTATAATTTTACATTGGATTTTGGTTTAATTTTGGTGATCATTTACTACTTTTGGATTAACAATGATTTATTTGGAGTAATTTTGCTTAAATAGGCTAACGAGAAGTTAAAACTTTGGTTATAATTTTACATTAAAATGCGGGTTTAATTTTGGTGATCATTTACTATTTTGTCTGTTATATGTTACTACTAGCTTCTGCCCGCGACTTCGTCCGCGTCAAATTTTTGCTCCCCTTACCCTTCCCGTCGCATCGATTTGCCTGCTAGTTTTCGTCCATTTTCGCTCCTTGAGTTATAGTGAGTCAACCTTAAAAGATAGACATATGCTCTTGGGACTTTTTTTTTGAACTTTTTAAAAATAACAATCCCGTCATACATGATTTTTGCGTTACTTTAACCGTTTACGCAGCGCACGCAACGGAAACTCTCAGAAGGAATAAATTTTCCCCGTTTTTGCAACATTTTTCATTACTGTTCCGCTCCTCTGAGGTGTAGCGTGATGTTATATAGCCTATAGCCTCCCTCGATAAATAGGCTACCTAACACAAAAAGAATTTTTCAATTCGGACCGGATTCGATTCGGAGATTAGCGCGTTCAATCAAACAAACAAACTCTTCAGCTTTATAATATTAGTATAGATAATTAGTTGACCCAGCGAACTTCGTATCGCCTCAGATTCAATAAATGTTGTTATAAACGTACCAAGTTTGACAACCTGGTACGCGGTGGTGATCTGGTAAGCGTTTTCTAGCTGACACTCATATGTTAGGTTAGCTCCTACCCAGTTATGATGACCTGGTACTTCGAAGGCATAAAGCGTTTTCTAGCTGACACTCCTTTGTTTGGTAAGCTCCTGTCAAGTTATGATAACCTGGTACTTCGAAGGCAACGTTTTTGTCATAGTACCACGTTTTATAGTGACTTGTATTCTCTTTGACGTTTTATGTGACGTCTCACGGGAACGCGGTCGTAAAAAGGGGAAAAAAAAAAAAAAAAAAAAACGGGATAAAAAGTATCCTATGTCCTTCTCCTGGCTCTAAACTACCTCCCTGCCAATTTTCAGCTAAATCGGTTCAGCCGTTCTTGAGTTATAAGTGAAGTAACTAACACGACTTTCTTTTATATATATAGATATCTGGTGGTAAGTTAAACATAAGCCGAAAGAAAGTTTCATACTATCGCTGTGCGTAGCTACACTACTACACGCACAGCTGTGTACGAGAGCTGTCACCGACATGGCGCGCAGGATGAGAGCGATACGACACGGAAGTTTTTTTTTTTTTTTTTTTTTTCAGGATGGGAAATCATCAAATGACTTCCCGCTCTGGGCGGAGCGGGAGAGCGTGTCAGACTTTTACTGACTAAAACCCACCCGTGTTCCATCAGTTGCCCATGTGCCAGGGTCACGGTATCTCTTTCGAACAATCACGCGACCCCGGCAGACGTTTAGGTTTTAAGTTGTTAATACGCTTTTATTAGCCTGGTATCTATGTAACGGAATCTTTGAACTTGATTTTCACCCCCTTCAAAACGTCAGATTCATTCGAAACCTTACACACTCATCGAGGACTGATGACAATATTACCAGGATAGAGATAAATAGAAAAAAAAGCCCGCCTTTGTAGCTAGCCGAACTGAAAATTAAAAATACATATACAACTACAAACACGCTTTCAAAGAAAACCAATCAATTAAAATACCTCAAAAAGCACCCCACGCTTTTTTCCATTATTTTCTAATTGCCGAATAAATTTGGGAGAAAACAGGTGCCCTAGTTGTTGAGATTCAGACGGGCCAAGCTGGGGTAAGCCCTCTCCAGATCGGTCACCAATAAACCCTTATACATAATCCTTATGACCGACTAATTCTGATATTTGGCGACTAATCAACTACATTTTTTTTTGTGTTATAAAAATTTAAATCTGATGGTGGCAAGCCGTCGCGAGATGTCTTCGAAAGAGATACCGTGGCCCTAGCACATGGGCAACGGAAGGAACACGGGTGGGTTTTAGTCAATAGAAGTCTGACACGCCCTTCCGTTCCGCCCAAGAGAGGGAGATGTCATTGGATGATTTCCCAGCCACAAAAAAAAAATGGTGGCATGCCAGTCTCAGTCACATTTCTGATTTATGTTACTTCTTCTCTTTAAGGTCAGCTTTTTATGGTTTTCTTAGGCATTGAATTCCTCAGTCAATACCATCCATCCAAGAACAAAGAACACAAGGTAAAAAAGTAATGATGAACACAACGGGCTTCTGAGACACTCTCTGTTTAATATTTGAAATACCTACCCCGATTGGCACTGATGATATTTAACTGATGATTAAATTAGCGTATGTAATAGGTATACACATCTGTAAATTATTAGTTAGCGGCGCGTCTTACTTCTTATTATCATACAACCTGATGCTTACTTGATTGATGGTGTTTCAAGATTCTAATAAAACCGTTTACATTCTGCCACTCCAACTGTTCCGTCATGTTGTGTTTTATAATAAAGGGTTTTTCAACAAGAACTTTGTTTTTCAATTGGGGCAACACCAACAGCATGGCAGTTTTGAAATTTAGTTTTTCAAATCAAATCAAATCAATTTATTTGCAATAAGCGTTGGTGACTGTGACATGCAAACATTTGGGTTTATACAAGTCATGATAAATTATATTCATAGTTAAAATTAAATTAAACTCGCAATATTATTATAATTATTAAACACATTAAAAGGGGAAAAAAATGTCAGAGTTTCACAGTATTCGTAGTAAATGTGTAGGAACACACACACGCATACACACACACACATGCACACGTATACGCACACACCATACAAAATGTATAAACTTAAGTTACTTCGAAATATAACCAGTTGGCATTAGACTCTCGCGCCTTTCATTGCTCTCCCTGTAGGCAATCCTATATTGTTCGTATTAGCACAACAGTGGTGACCCCGATCGCGAAACAAGTGCACGCACGCTCGTATCGCTGTGCACACGACGCGCATCCTAGAAACAATGAATCCGCAGTATCCACCAGCTCAATCTAGTGCTGTAAAATATGAAGAACCTGCAGAGATCTCCGCAGTCTCGGTGTCAGATAAGATACCAAACTTCTGGCCGGACAACCCACGGCTATGGTTCCTGCAAGTAGAGGCAATCTTAGGACCGCAGAAAACATCCGACCTAAACAAATACTATATGATAGTTGAGCAATTAAGCAAGGATGTTGTGCAGCAGATAGCGGACATCTTAGCAAATCCCCCGGAGACAGTAAAATTCGAAACATTGAAAAAACGCCTTCTACAAATATACGAAGAATCGGAGACCGGGCAAGTGCAAAAATTAGTGTCAGAGATGGAATTAGGAGAACAAAAACCTAGTCAACTATTGCGCAGGATGAAAGAATTAGCAACAGACAAAATAAAGGATGATACATCTATACTAATATTATAAAGAGGAAAAGTTTGTATTTTTGTTTGTTTGTTTGTAATGGATAAACTCAAAAACCACTGGACCGATTTTAAAAATTCTTTCACCATAGAAAGCTACATTATCTGCAAGTAACATCCATACTATCCATACTAATATTATAAATGTAAAAGTAACTCTGTCTGTCTGTCGGTCTGTCTGTCTGTCTGTCTGTCTGTCTGTCTCGCTTTCCCGCTGAAACTACTGAACCGATTTAAATGAAATTTGGTACACAGATAGTTTAGAGCCTGAGAGAGGACATAGGCTACTTTTTATCCCGGTAGTATGTTCCCGCGGGATAATTTCCGACCTCCACGCGGGCGAAGCCGCTGGCAAAAGCTAGTAGGCTATATTTTATTTAAACAAAATAGGGGTCCGTAAGATATTTGGGTTTTTCGGACCCAAGGTGTAAAAAATCATCCAAAAAAGTTCCTTATTAATATGTCTTCGAAGTACCAGGTTGTCATAACTTGGTAGGAGCTCACCTAACATGGGTTTTATTGATTCTGAGACGGTACAAAGTTCGCTGGGTCAGCTAGTTGAACATATTATGGCAAGGTCACTTACCATCAGCAGTCCAGGCAGTACTTACCGTCACGTCTACGAAGGATCTAGAAGAAATGGCAATAATAGCAGACAAAATCATGGAGACTAACCAGTTCGCGCAAGTCCATGAGGTAGCGCGTGGTGATGCGAAATCTACAACAACATTCGACATAGCAACCATCATGGCAGAGATAGCGAAGATCAACCTAAAAATAAATTAATGGACAGAGGAAGACAAAGATATAGAAGCAGAAGTGGATGTAGAAAATTCTCGCGTAGCCGCTCAAGGTCAAGACCGCGCAGGACATCAGAGAATGCAGATTGGCTGTGTTCATATCACTGGAAGTACGGACAAAGGGCGAGGAAGTGCGTCAAACCTTGCAACTGGAAAGCTAAGAACTCCTCACCACCGAAGTCGGAAAGCTAGCAGAACTGCAACCGGTGGCGGGAAGTTTGACAGTTAAGGATCACCGCCTAGTAGTAAGTGATCGTAAACTTAATATTAAGTTCTTAATAGATTCAGGAGCATGTATTTCTGTTTTACCTAAAATATTAGTTAAGAGATAAAGCGAATTAGATTTAAACACAGATTTTAAATTACACTCGAGAGCAATGAATCCGGGTCACTTAAAGAATGTTAAAAATCTCGGAAACTAAAAATGATAGGTTAATGCAATAAATTGTATTTAATAGACAATGTAATACTCCTTAAATGAAAGTAAAAAAAATATGAGTCACCATACATTTTATTAACACAAAATTACATAAAGAAAAAAACTGCTGATCTCTCCTTAAAACAAAAATAGGAAACATGAAATTTTTGAACTTTATTACGATTTTCTTGAATTTTAATACTTCGTATTGCCTCCTCGTGCTTCCATTACTGCGTTTACGCGGTTTGGCATGCTGTACACCAAGTTCCTTATACGATTTTGGGGAATATTCTCCCATTCCTCTGTGAGAGCAATTTTGAGCTCACGAAGCGTGATTGGGGGAGGGTTTCGTTGTTTTACGCATCTGCCTAGCTCGTCCCAAGCATGCTCGATCGGGTTGATATCCGGGCTGCGCGCTGGCCACTCCATACGAGTAATGTTCATCTCTTGAAGGTAGTCATTCACAATCCTACCTGTATGAGGTCGGGCATTGTCATGCATAAATATAGCATCCTCACCTAAATTGACCATAAATGGACCAACGTGATCATTGAGGATTTCTTCCACATATCTTACGCTAGTTAAAGAGCCGTTTTCTATGATCACCAGCTCTGTGCGACTTTCAGAAGAAATTCCGGCCCACACAAGTACAGACCCACCACCGTAGGCTACTTTTTCTTCGATGCATGCTTGCTTGAATCTTTCCCCTGATCTTCGATACACTCTGTGTCTTCCATCGTGCTTGTAGAGCATAAATTTTGATTCGTCGGAGAACATAACTTTTGACCAATCTTCAATACTCCAATTTACGTGGCTCTGGGCATATCTTAGTCTTGAAATACGATGCCCACGCTCCAGTTTAGGGCCGTTTGCAGGTCTAAGGGGTTTTAAGTTAGATTCAGCAAGCCGACGTCTTACTGTCCATGCACTTGGGTTACTTCCTCCGAGGCGTCGAAACTGATTTGTGAGTTCAGTTCCTGTGAGAAAGCGATTTCGAAGCATGGTGTTCACCAAGTATCGGTCTTCTCGTGCTGTGGTACACCTGGTTCTGCCCGTTCCTGGTCTGCGTAGGTTAGAACCAGTTTCTTCGTAACGTCGGAGAACTCTTTGTACTGTTGACAGCGACACACCGACAGTCCAGGCTGTATCGCGCTGACTCCGGCCGGTTTCCAGCATTGTAAGTATTCTGGTGCATTCTTCAGGCGTAAGCGACATAATTTCAGCTTGAATAATGAATATAGAGCACTATCAACATGGTTTATGTACCCACATAAATGACAGATTACAAACAAAAGCAAAACCAAATGCTGTAATTTCGTAGTTCCATCTTCGAAAGTGGCCTTTTTTTTCAAATTTGATTTTTTTATGATATAACTTTACAATAACTAAGAAGTTTTAATACCTTCATTTAATGAGTATTACATTGTCTATTAAATACAATTTATTGCATTAACCTAGCATTTTTAGTTTCAGAGATTTTTAGGATTCTTTAAGTGACCCGGATTCATTGCTCTCGAGTGTATTTGCTGCAAACGGTACCGAAATTAAAACTTATGGAACAAAGACGTTAGATTTAAAATTAAGGAGACCCTTCAAATGGACCTTCGTAGTATGTGATGTTAAGCAACCTATACTAGGGGTAGATTTTTTTAATCATTTCATGTTAATCGTAGATATCAATGGTCGTTGTTTAAAAGACAAAGTCACTAATTTGGCAGTACGTGGAACGATCGTAAACCATGGTGAACCGGCAATTTCAACATTACGAAATGATCATCCCATTCATGACATATTGAAGAAATATCCGGATATACTCAATCCCATGTCGTTCAAAGAAACACCAAAGCACACCGTTTACCACTACATAGAAACTACAGGTGCTCCAGTATTTTGTAAATCTAGACCCTTAGCGCCAGAGAGATACAAATTAGCAAAGGACGAGTTTAAAAACATGTTAGAGATAGGTATATGTAGGCCGTCCAAATCAGCTTGGGCAAGTCCTTTACATCTAGTTCCAAAAAAGACGGACAAGTACGTCCATGTGGTGACTACAGAGCATTAAATGCAATCACAAAACCAGATAGGTACCCTATACCCCGTGTACAAGACTTCACGTATTTACTGACTGGAAAAACAATATTCTCAAAAATTGACATTAAGAAAGCCTACCATAACATACTAATAAGCCCAGAAGATATCGCCAAAACTGCGATAACAAAACCGTTAGGTCCATACGAATTTGAGCGCATGACCTTTGGATTAAGAAATGCAGCGCAAACATTCCAGCGGTTCATGACAAACACCGTTTTAACAGGTCTAGATTTCTTATACTGTTACTCTGGTGACATTTTAATTAGCTCAGAAAATACTACGCAACACCGTGAGCATTTAGAACAGGTTTTCCGGACTTCTGGTATTAAACCAATAGGAAACAAAATACAAACCATCATAGAATACCCAAAGCCCCAAAATGTATCTCAGCTAAGAAAATTTTTGGGCATGGTCAATTTTTATAGAAATCATCTACCAAGGGTAATCGAATATTTAGATATGTTGAATAAATATATTCACAAGGCTAAAAAGAATGACAAAACACCTATTCAATGGTCAACGGAAGCTGAGCAATCATTCTCAAAATGTAAAGCGAGTCTTACAAATGCGGTCACGTTATCGTTTCCTGTAACCAACGTGCCGTATGCGCTTTTTGCAGACGCGT
Organism: Aporophyla lueneburgensis; assembly: GCA_932294355.1. Classification (NCBI taxonomy): domain Eukaryota; kingdom Metazoa; phylum Arthropoda; class Insecta; order Lepidoptera; family Noctuidae; genus Aporophyla; species Aporophyla lueneburgensis. The sequence goes on from OW028736.1 coordinate 37,831,943, forward strand.
CAAATAATTGCGTAGGTGCTGTGTTGCAACAATACGTCAATGGTCAATGGAATCCATTAGGTTATTTTTCAAGGAAATTAAATGAAGCAAAAAAAAAAACTATAGTACTTATGACACAGAGTTACTTGTTATATGTTTAGCTATAGAACATTTCAGATGTTTATTTGAGGGAGGTGAACTAATCATCTTCACTGATCACAAACCTTTAACATTTGCATTTACAAAGTTAAGTAAAAATAGTAATAAAGAAAGTCCAAGACGTATTAGGCAGTTACTCTTTATAAGCGAATTTACGACAGACATACGCCATGTGAGTGGGCAGGATAATGTTGTCGCAGTCGCACTATCACGTATAGAAAGCACAGAATGTACATCAAGCGTAATTGATTATGAAAAACTAGCAACAGAGCAAAACAAAGATCTACAAATTAAAAACTACATAAACGATTCTAGATACCAGTTTAAAAAAATAATAGTACCCAAGGGCGGATCCAGCTCTCGTGCCAGGGGGGGGGTCACATCGTAATAATCCAATATAAACGTAGTTATGATTTTGATGCGGGTTTTTTAATAGATAGAGTGATTCAACAGAAAGGTTTATATTGGGGAGATTCGTCTCAACTGCCCCAGCGCCACCGCAAGCGGCCCACTCGAGTGCTAAACACAACATTTTGACTGCGTTGTTTCGGCATCAAAACATAAATAAAAAAATATCAACCATATACATTCTGAAGCGTCTTTACCTCAGCTTTCGAATGGTATTATTTATTTTTATGATTTTTCTTTACATAACCTCGAAAAATGTAAATTAAAATTGAAAACGTGTTTTCGGCATGATCTTCAATTTTCTAATTTTTTTGGACTACACAGATCGAAAGATCAGGTGTTTTTACTTCGATATAGATTATAAAAAATAGGTGTTTTTCGTTTTTTGCGAATAATTAAATGCGAAGCAAAACGATATTCGCACGCCGCGCGCGCCAGCGGGGCGTACCGAGCGACGCCGCCGCACGCGTCGTCTGTCGGTAGTCAAAATGTTGTGTTTAGCACTCGAGCAGGCCGCTTGCGGTGGCGCTGGGGCAGTTGAGACGAATCTCCCCATATGTATATAACATGCATAATATAGTAAAGAAACGCTGATAATTTTGAAGTTTCTAATGTGATGTCATAAATAAACTCTATTTCTTTTTGTGCTTACATTGCGAGCGCTGGCTGAACCCTACGAAATAGATCAAAATAATGTACTACAGTATTGTACACTTTAGAAAGATCTACAAAAAAGTCCGTGATGGTATATGTCTATCTCTTAGGGATAACCTACAATAACCATTTTTGATCCTTTACTTTTTACGAGAAATAATGGCTTATTTACGAAGTGATTTTAAGCAAACCAGTATTAATCCTTATCCAATTTAATACATCAGATACGTTGTGCATTTCATGTAGATCAAAATTGCCCTTTACAGTATATCATTAAAATGAATATTTTAGAAGATATCAGAGATTATAATAAAATAGGCGCAGAGCGGCTAGCGGGCCATCCCAGTTGGTAGCGGTCGGGTAGTGCAGGATTAGTAGGATTGTAATATTGTAATTCATATTACTTTGGCTTCATAGTAAATGCGAATATCATGTGTGTTCGAAGTACTCAAAATAAACCTAATAGTATTATTCCAAGTAAGAGACCGCGAAATATGGCTTAGATGTTTAGATTTTTGGATGGATTTGGATGTTTGGTTATCCTGGATACTTACCATAAAGGATATTTTCCGACAGCTATACGGGCGAAGCCACTGGCCAAAGTACTATTCTTATAACTATATTTAATTTGGTGTCTTGTAAATAATTGAGTGTCTGTATAGGTAGAATAGGAGCGTTAAGAAAAACCAGGAAGACTTATATTCAATTCAATCCAGCCCTATGGCGCAGTCTTCTTACTCTGAGTACTATTAGTTTTATTTTAAGTACATCAAACACACATGCATATCAAGTGGCGTAGCAGGGATCACGGATCGTAGGAGGTGGCGTTCTGTAGTTTCTGCCTACCCCCATGGGCAAAAGGCGTAATTTTATGTATATATAACATGGATTAATACATTCTTACCGCGATAGTACGTCCTCTTGCGATAATTTCCGACATCCACGCGGGCGAAGCCGCGGGCAAAAGTTAGTTTATAATAATTTGATTAAGAGCCAAGATGGTTTCTGACACACGACACCCTATGCATGACAACATCTTCGTGTCACATAAACTGAAAAAGCGCAACAGCTTTCTGAAGTGTGTTCTCCCACTTACTGGCGAACAGTCTAAGGAAAGACTAGACCTGTGGCAACAAGGCGCTTCCCTACCAAACCCATTCGTTCCACCTGCTGAACATCTCGCAACTGGACATGAATTGCCTTGGCTTTCATGGAAGTCTTTAAATAGACTCCGGACTCAGGTAGGCCGGAGTAAAGAAAACCTGTACAGGTGGAGATTCATAGATGACTCAGCCCTGGAGTGTAAATGTGCTGCTGTCCCACAAACAATGCAGCTCTTGATATCTTGTCCAGCATGTCCTGTTGTTTGCACGCTACAGGACTCGATGGACGCTACTGAAAATGCTAAGCTCGTAGCCAAATTCTGGGCAAAAACTATTTAGATTACTATCGACACGCCAAGAATAAGAAGATAAATTGATTAAATATTGAAGAACATAAAATATATGAATAATATTGGGACAAAAAAATACATCCTTACTTAAAACCATTACCTATGTTTAACAATTTTAAATAGTGGTCCACGGTGGACCCAGCCCAGGGGGGGGTCATGACCCCCATGACCCACCCCCTGGATCCGCCCTTGATTGGACCCAATACCAATCAATACATATACTGCGAAATATCAAAAGAAAACGCAAGACCTTATTTAAATGAAAGTTGTAGGAAAGATATATTTTATGCGATACACAATCTTAGTCATCCAGGCATACGTACAACGCGCCAGATGATTAAAGATAAATTTTGGTGGCCAAATATGAACAGAGATATTGGCCTATGGGCAAAAACATGTATCAATTGTCAAAAGTCAAAAGTAAATAGACACACTAATTCAGAATATGGAAAATATCCTCCGGTAGACAGATTTGATCATAGACATATTGATATAGTAGGACCACTGCCTATAACCTCAGCGGAATACAGATACTGTTTAACAATAACAGACAGAGGTACAGGTTGGCCAGAGGCTTGTCCAATAAAAGACATATCAGCAGAGACGGTAGCGAATATAGTGTATACAGAATGGGTATGTAGATTCGGCTGTCCGGTCCAACTCACGAGTAACCAGGGCAGGCAATTTGAAAGCAGACTATTTCAAAAATTAATGTCATATTTAGGTGTACAAAAGATAAGGACAACCCCGTACCACAAAGCAACGGAGCAATTGAGCGGTGGCATAGAATTGTAAAGGCATCGTTAATGGCCAGGTTAGATAACAATAAAAATTGGACTCACGAACTCCCTATTGCAATGCTAGGACTTCGTGCAGCCATCAAATCTGATAGAGGTGTAAGTGCCGCACAAATGGTTTACGGCCGAGCTTTACGTTTGCCAGGAGAATTTTTCGTAGAATTAAGTAATCAGAGTTATGAGCCACATACTATTGTGCAAAATATAAGTGATACTATAAAACAATATAAGCCAAATTATGTGAAATCTAATGAATTGAAAGTATTTTTGTACAACCCGATCTTAAAGAATGTTTTCATGTATTTGTAAGAACTGACAAGGTAAAGAAATCATTAACATGTCCATACGACGGCCCATACAAAGTGTTAGAAAGGACAGAAAAGGTGTATAAAATTTAATTACCAGATAGAATACTAACAGTCTCAATAGATAGGTTAAAACCAGCCTATTTATTACAAGACAATGTAAATGAACCAAATAATAAACAAAGTGTCTGAAAAAACCAAAAGTGGTAGACTCATTAGAACACCAGTCAGATTCTTATAAATATGTAATTAGTTAAGATATTGCAATAAGTAGAATTAGAAAATAAAATGTAAGCAAACATGGGTAATATAACTAGTATATAAAAAGTGTTGACTACACTTAGCAGCGTATGAAATAATATTGTGTACTGTGCATGTCATGTGTTTTGTTGAGCCAACGGAAACGTCATTGGAATGCCACTGTATAGCTCACAAATAGCATTCAATATTTCAGTATAAAACTTACAGCAAACATATTAGTGAATAATTCAGTATTTGTTACTCACAAAAATGGGAAAAACATATAGTATTGAGAAAAAGACAGAAGAAGTAATCATCGCCCAAAACGGAGCGAACAGTGCGACCAATTCGCATTTCGAGCAAACAATTGAAAAATATGGCATAGTGATAATATTGATAGCAGCAGTACTTAGCATAAACACACTATACATGGTGTATAAGAGATGCAAGCTAGGTACCCAGAAAATGTTACGAAAGGAAATGGCAGTATGGCACAGCACCAATAGTTTACCAGTGGCCCAGCAAGCACAACCACGACATAATATAGTTTAATGTAAACAGTAAAAAGTGCGCAAATAAATGTGTGATAAAAAGGTGTAGTGAAATTAAAAAAAAAACAGTTGATAAATAGTATAATAAAAAACTTTAATCCATTGAACTATGACAACAAGAAAAGAAAGACTTGAATAATACATAGTGTAAATCTGATTAAAAAATAAGAACATCCTGTTATTAAAATTTAACACAATACATTGGTTGTAAAAATATCTACCTATTTTAGATAAGCATAATGTAACTTATATATACTACTCAAAACAAAATAAGGGCCACCTCTATTTTTCAGAATAATTTAATTCTTGTGAAGTTTACGAGTTTTAAGTTAAAGTTTATATAAGCATTATTGTAACGTAATGTACACAGAACAGAAATATAGAGACCAAGTAAAAATTGTATTAAGTATATAAAAAAAGGAGGAGGAATACTGTAGGAACACACACACACATACACACACACATGCACACGCATACGCACACACCATAAAAAAATGTATAAACTTATGTTACTTCGAAATATAACCAGTTGGCATTAGACTCTCGCGCCTTTCATTACTCTCCCTGTAGGCAACCCTATATTGTTCTTAGTAGCACAACAAATGCTTTGGCAATTGTTACAATGAATTCAATTTCACTCGAAAATAAAAATGGTGTTCATAAAAATGGTGGTTCTGTTAAAGTTACATTTCATAAAATTCGTGATATCTTCGGACAACATAATCGTCCTTCTGAGACCGCTATTATTAAGAATTTGGTCGCTAAATTTTAAATCGACAGGCTCGGTACAAAATGTGCCAATGACACCAACGCGTGTTCGACCGCGTCGTTCAACTGATAACATCGCAGCCGTGAGTTTTTTTTCCAAGATGAGGCTGGAAATGCGGTAACGGTCAATGGATCACGCTATCGCGAGATATTTACGACTCAATTTTGGCCTATTATTGATGACGTGGATATCACTGACATGTGGTTTCAACAAGACGGTTTCACATGTCACACAGCTAATGAAACGATCAATTTAGTGCTAACCAAATTTCCCGATCGCATAATTTCACGAAATTCGGCGGTTAGGTAAGTGGCCATCCAGATCGTGTGATTTAACACCACTGGATTATTTTTTATGGGGCTATGTTAAGGACAGAGTCTATACGGACCCAATCGAATCGATTGCAGCCTTAGAACTCAAAATCCGTGATGTGATTAACGAAATAGACCCGCCATTTTGCCAAAAAGTGATTAAAAACGTTGATGAAAGCATCGACATCTGTCAGCGTGCTCGTGGTGGATATTTGCCAGATATCATTTTTCAATCAAAATTGCCAATCTTTCTTTCTCTCTGCGTAATACAATAAAAATTTGAATAATCTTCGTCTAAATTCTTTGTTTTATTTTGTTTTAAAAAACAAAGTTCTTGTTGAAAAACCCTTTATTTGTGGTGTTAATATTAATGTGTTCCATCCAAATAGCTTCTTGATTTCGATAGATTAGGGCCCAACCCCAGGTTTCAAAACACGTAAAAGCTAGAACGCATGAATTATGATTGTCCTAAAAGAAGTGTTAGTTAAAAAAGTCGAAAATTCTCATGTCCGTTTCCACCGCGCGGCCAACTCTTGATGCGGCAAATTTTGATGAAATTTTGCCAGGAATTAGTTGTAATTTGTTACAATACACACCTCTTTTCCTGAATTTGTTACAAAAAAAACTAAGACGCTCCGACCAAAAACAGTTGGCCGCTAGAACCGCCACTTGCCGTAGTGATCGCCCGTGATTACACAGAAATGAAACAATGCAGATAGGCGAATGATACATCAGAAGAACGGTCTTAATTTGTTGTATTTGTTACAAAAATAAAAATCATCAAAACGTAAATATACAAAAAGTTATGCTATATTTACTTTTCAGGTTAAGAGTAGGTACGTATCTCACCATAAATATCAAATTAATAGAGGCTAATGTGTATGGTTTTTTTTTTTATGGATGGGAATTCATCAAATGACTTCTCCCGCTCTGGGCGGAGCGGGAGGGCGTGTCAGACTTTTACTGACTAAAACCCACCCGTGTTCCTTCAGTTGCCCATGTGCCGGGGCCACGGTATCTCTTTCGAACAATCACGCGCCCCGGCAGGATGGACAATTAGTTGCTAATTTGCTGCAGCAAATAAACAAGAAAAATACTAGAAAATAGGTTCAATATTTTTTTTACAGTCGATTTTAGTTGGCCGCGCGGACGGCAATATGCCTACAATACAATGGCGTTTATTTCGTTATTAATAGTAGGTTCAAGGTTAGTTCTAGTACTAATCGACAGGTATCGTAGCCTAGTTTGGATAAATGTGGCGAATATAACTACAGGCTTTATACTTTAGGAGATATTCACTAAAATATAGTAGTATGAAACTGTATTAGAGTAGTGACCATACATTTTCATAATAAAGTGAGACTGAATCGCCATTATTGGAAGGTTCGGTAGTCATATCTTATTTTTTTAGGATGAAACTCTTTAAGGCATCCTATAGCATACTTTATAAAAGTCAAATTCACAAATCGATTAAAATTTCTTTATCCAAAATCAGCATACAAGCAAAAATCAAGTAATTTAAGTCAACAAAATAAATATTATTATTTTTTATAAACTACTATAAAAATAAATTAACTGAAACTAATATAAGTCACAGAATGTAGACACATTTTCTTTTCAATTTTATTTCAATTTTAAAATAATTTAAAAAATATATTAATTTTGTTTCCGCCACATTTATCCAAACAAGGTTACGTTACCTGTCGATTAGTACTAGAACTAAGCTTGAACCTACTTTTAATAACGAAATAAACTCCATTTTAAATTAGGCATATTACCGTCCGAGCGGCCCACTAAAATCGACTCAAAAAAAAATATTAACCTATTTTGTACTATTTTTCTTGATTATTTGCTGCAACAAATTAGCAACTTATTGTCCATACACATTAGCCTTGTTACTCCAAAAAACTTCAAAACATCAAAGTTAATTAAAATCTAAACAACACCGGACTAGGTCCCTGACTAAAAATATTTATAGAAAAGAAAAGGTAAATTCTAAACTGTGGAACTGAAATAACATTTTTTTTTTCTAAAATAAAGACTGCAATTGCAATGTAGCACACTCAGTTTTACTCACTGAACTACCGATTAGTATTGTTACGTAGATCGAAAAGTCTAGAAACGTCACGCTAATTCCATCTAAGGATGGGGTAGTGTTCGAAACTACTAGAAACGACACGCTAACGCCATCTGTTATCAAGTAGCAAGTACTACACGAAATTGTACGTAGACGCTACCGCCATTTATTGTCGAATAGTGGTTTGTGGAAGTTCCTGGAAGCTTCTACGCTACTTGTGAACTGTGGCACAGTGTCGAATATTCGCGGATGTTCTGCTCGGGATATAAATAGCGGATTGTCGGGCCGACGAGCAATCTCACCCGATCCGTGCAGGAGTCCCTCAAGGCTCTGTACTAGCTCCCCTCATTTTCACGATGTTCACTAGCGATATCCCCAGAAGTAGAAAGGCACAGTTAGCTCAGTTCACAGACAACACTGCCATCTACTTCTCGGGATACAGTGACAAAGCGCTGGTTCACTACCTCCAAACCGCAGTCGATGAGCTCGGCGAATGGTTCAGGAATTGGCGAATCGAAGTAAATCCCGATAAAAGTCAGGCGGTCTTTTACACCCGACCGCGACGAAATCACCCCCTCGACCCATCTCTATGTTCGGCAAGCAGATCCCTTGGGAAAAGCGAGCCAAACATCTAGGTGTCATCCTCGATGAGCACCTCACCTTTTCTGAGCACATAAAGCAGGCCCGCTCGCGGGCCGCTTTCGCTCTCGGTAGGCTCCATTGCGTCCTGAACAAGCGGAGTAAAATGTCGCTTCAGTGTAAGAAGCGCATTTACACCGCTTGTATCAGGCCCATCATGACATATGCAAGCGTAGTCTTTGCACACGCTAAACCCCGATTCATCCATAGGATGCAGACCCTCCAAAATCGTTTTCTCCGTCAAGCCACAGGCGCGCCTTGGTTTGTTCGGATTATCAATCTCCACTTATTGTTAGATCTCAAACTCCGTTTATGAAACGCGCTTCGAAGCGTTTCTTCGGTAGGGCCGCATCCCACCGCAACCCTCTTGTTGTACACCCCCTCCCGTATCAATAAAGTCCGCCGTCCGCGGCACGTTCTATCTGATCCTGACGATCCCACTACTCTCTTCCAGGAGAGTCGAAAAGAGACCAGAAAAGTGAGAAAAGCACACAGACACAAACCGTACCGACCTCGCCGCCGAGGTCCGTCGTCGCGACCCCGACTTAACAGTCCGTCCCGACCCTTGCAAGAGCCAGCCCGCGATGCTGCGCCTGTAGCTTTAAATTAGTCCCTAAATAATTTAACTCAGATCCAGCCAGTCCCTTGCTGCCCCCCACCAGTGATTGCCTAAGCCGAGGTTCGTATCCCCCTCGAAAACTAAAGCGAACATTAAATATTTTTTCTTAGTTAGTACTATAGAATTTATACCAGGCACAAAAATAGATCACTATGTCATTTTTAAAATAAAATTACTATATTTTTTTAAATTATTTTAAAATTGAAATAAGTACGTGTAACAAAATGTGTCTACATTCTATGTCTTATATTAGTTTCAGTTAATTTATAAATTTTATGCTAGCTTATAAAAAAAATAAAAAATATTTTGTTGAATTAAATTACTTGATTTTTGCCTGTATGCTGATTTTGAATAAATAAATTTTAAACGATTTGTGAATTTGACTTTTATAAAGTATGCTATTGGATGCCTTAAAGAGTTTCACCCTAAAAAAATGAGATATTACTACCGAACATTCCAATAATGGCGACTCAGTCTCACTTTATTATGAAAATGTATGGTCACTACTCTAACACAGTTTCATACTACTATATTTTAGTGAATATCTCCTAAAGTATAAAGCCTGTAGTTATATTCGCCACATTTATCCAGACTTGGTTACGATACCTGTCGATTAGTACTAGAACTAAGCTTGAACATACTATTAATATCGAAATAAACGCCATTATATTTTAGGCATATTGCCGTCCGCGCGGCCAACTAAAATCGGCTGTAAAAAAAAATTGAACCTTTTTTCTAGTACTTTTCTTGTTTATTTGCTGCAACAAATTAGCAACTAATGGTCCATACACATTAGACTCTATTAATTTGATATTTATGGTGAGATACGTACCTACACTTAACCTGAAAAGTAAATATAGCATAACTTTTTGTATATTTACGTTTTGATGATTTTTATTTTTGTAACAAATACAACAAATTAAGACCTTTCTTTTGATGTATCATTCGCCTATCTGCAATATTTAGTTTCTGTGTAATCACAGGTGATAACTACGGCAAGTGGCGGTTCTAGCGGCCAACTGTTTTTGGTCGTAGCCTCTTAGTTTTTTTGTAACAAATTCAGGAAAAGAGGTGTGTATTGTAACAAATTACAACTAATTCCTGGCAAGATTTCATCAAATTTTAAGAGTTGGCCGCGCGGTGGAATCGGACATAAATTCTCGTCATAGCAGAAGATCATTCAGGAGCAGAATTGAAAGGAAGGCAAGAACGATGTTATTTCTGCTGCCGCGTCTGAGTCCGCATGTTGTGTGCGAATACAGCTCATGACCATACCATACAAAATAGTTTATTTCTTTAACAAATACATGACACTGAAATTGTGATTGGAGCCTCCTTTTAAGCTAATAAAGCCTGTAGTAGAAGGCTCCGCTCTTCCATAACAAAAGAAAAAATTAATACAAAAACATTTGTCTATAATCTGAGTTTAATCTGTGTGTGTCATGAAGTTTGTGTGAGTCTCGACGAGGCTTCAAAAGACAAAGGCTTGGGCAAACGATGAGACGATTCAGAATGCAGCGTTAGTTATGGTAAAGTCAACTACAAGAAATATATTTCCAAAATAATTTGTGTGGGGCAACAACTTGCAGACACTGATGCTACATTCTCTGACGGGTGGATCATTTCTATAATATTAAAAACAGTTTATCGCCAGTTTATTAGGGCCTATTTATTAGGACGATACACAAACACGGAAAGAAATAAACTGGAGCTTTTAAAATCAAAGTTGATGCACGAGGCAAGCCGATTAGCCGACAGAACTCCTATTAACACGTTGAGTGCCAAACACAGATTGTTAATCCGATATGGCCACAGAATTTAGAGCGCATACAGAATTGTTAGTAGCAAGCACGCGTTATCACGTGATCTATAATAACATGTGCAGCTCTGTTAGATGAAGTATAATTAGGTACTATACATATAATTGATTTAAATTTTATTGATAAATTACTTATTTAAGTATGCGTACATAAATTTGCTCTGAATACTCTTAAACGTACTAGATAATTAAGAAAATGTGCATGTGGTTCCTTTTTAACATTTACTAATTGATAGGTTTTCTCATACAAAAAAAAAGAACCACAACCCAGGTATTTACTGATATCAATGAAACTATGTTACTTGGTTCCATTTGCTGTATTTAAAATAATTGGATAAGAGGTACCGTGGCCCTGGCATGTGGGCACGGGTGGGTTTTAGTCAATAAAAAACTGACATGCCGTTCCGCTCCACCCAGAGCGGGAGCCGTCATTTGATGACATCGGGAACCGATTACTTTTCCGATTTTTTTTTGTTCGAATTTCATTTTACCGAAAACTATTGGCCGACGTCTTTTTTGCAATATGCATCATTTGACATATTTTTAAATCATCGAAGTATCATGTGTCATAGGTATTATTTTACCGAATTATGTTTCACCGATTTACGAAATAACTTTTTGCTATTGGCCGAAGCCTCTTTTGAACTTTTTTCATTTGCCAAATGATTTGTTTGCCATATTTTCACCACAGTGAAACAAAATTTTAGGGAATATTATTTGGTAACAAATATATAGCCGGTTACTTGGTAGCGATTTCAATATTAAATTAAATATATGTAGCGTCATAAAAAGTCAATATATTGTGCTACAAAATTTAGTGAGAAACGAATCGCTGTAAAACCGACTTTACGTAGTCTTGTCTGCCCTACCTCTAGAGTGTAATTTAAGCCCGCGCAGGCGCGTAGGAGTAGGGCGGCCCGCGAGCTGAGGAGCAGGTGGTGTGAAGGCTCGCCGCCGCAGCTGAGGCTGGCCGGCAAAGCCGGCCAGCAAGCCGAAGCTGCGGTGGTGAGCATTAAAACCATCTGCGACGATAAGCTCGCGTGGGGCCGCCCAAACCCCGCAGCGCCGGAGCCGTGACAGAAACAATGCTTGCTGCATGTTGCATGCCTGCTTGCATGTTGCATGCTTGTTTGCACGCTGCATGCTTGCTTGCATGCTGCATGCTTGCTTGAATTGCCTGCTTGCCTGCTGCATGCCTGCTTGCACGCTGCATGCATGGTTGCATGTTGCATGCTTGAAGCAAGCAGCATTGTTTGCATGCTTCTTACTGGGACCCTTTAAAACACTTTTGTTCATAATAAACTGTTTTATTAAGTGCCATTACATTTAAATAAATAATTAATTAAACCAAAGAGTAGGTTAATCTTAACATAGGTAAAATGAATGTCTGGAAACATAATACTTCGAACAAATGTTATTTCGGCTAAGTGTAACTTCGGTAAAGAGTTTATCGACCAAATGAAACGTCGGAGTAACGAAAAAAGTCGAATTGATAATAGGTCAACTGATACAGTGGCAGACGTGACTTCGATGAAGTAAAAAAAAACGAAACGATAATAGTTGAAAAGTTTTAGGGGAAATGAAATTCGGTCAAATATTTTTCGAACTTAGGTAACCGATGACATCCCATCCAAAAAAAAAAAAAATGTGCATGTCGTGGGTTAGGATATGGAATACTTTTATCTGGGTAGTGCGTATTCGTACGTACTCGTAAGTCAGTAATAAGTAAGTTTCACCGTTCACACTCGTCATTTCATTTGAAATAAAAATCATAAAAATATGATTTGTGTATTTCTGTAACACCAAATAGGTGTTTATGTTTGGATTCTTTTTTACTTCTATTTCATCACTAGATTTTATATTTGCCTTTAACACTCAGCTCGTTTTGCTGGGTTTTATATTCAAAACATTAATAGAGGGTTAAATATCTACATAGTAGCCAGCTTAAGGGGTTTCAAGTTAAGTATTTAGGTCCTGTTAGACACGTGTTAGGCTGCCACTTAGGAGAGATACAGATGTGATTTATCTTGGTTAAGAACAATACGTTCTTAATGGTTTGAAGGATTTCGAAATGACGGATTGTAAACCAGACCCGGACGGAAGTAGGTCTCAGATTAGAGAATTCTTCAGATTCCAGATATAAGTTTCCATAGTGTAATTGTCATAGGTTTCTTATTCACTAGGTTTATCCTAATGCACTTTGGCATAATTTGTTTTGCCATAATAATACTTTGCCATATATTTTTTTTGCATCCAGTTTATGTTGGTATTATGATCTTGAAGGCTAATTTGTTTTGGCATAATTTTAATTCGTATGATGTTACTAGGTATAATGACTATTAGCATATAGTATTTAGGTATACCTACTTTTTATAATTAAATTTTTAACCCTAATTTAAAGTTAAAGTATTGTCTTATACATTCAATATGTTGTGCTACAAAATTTAGTGACAGAAACAAATCGCTGCAAAATCCACTGCACGTAGTCTTGTCTGCCCTACCCCTAGAGTGTAATTGAAAACCGCGTAGGTGCGGAAGGGCGAGACGGCCCGCAGGCTGAGGAGCAGGTGGTTTTGACGCTCGCAGCTTCGGCTCGCTGGCCGGCTTCGCCGCCCAGCCTTAGCCGCGGTGGTGAGCGTAAAACACGTCGTATTTATGTATTTCTTCAGATATATTCATGTTTTGCAGATTCCTCAGTACAAACAATAATGAAGTGAGGGCCCTAGATATGCCGCCATAAATCGGTAATGTTATATTTTACAGATTTGGGAATTTCTTAAAATATTTAAGAAATTCTTAACTAAATTATTAAACAAAAATTATTAACCCAGAGATAGTACTTACTAAGATTTAGGCTATGCCACTTTATGCACGCGTCTGGATTGAGGGCCCAAGTTATTTCATCATAACACTTTTAATTCACGTTTAAGAAATTTATGACACTTTGCTTTAAGTTTTTACTATTTTTAACTAATTTCCCTATAAATCTTATTTCGGTACGCAAGGGTTCAAAAAATGGGCCCTCAATCCAGATGCACATCCTAAACGGGTAAGATATTTAAAGCGGAGGCCGAACTTTGAACTAATCATTAAGAAAACGGGTAATCTAGAATTAAATGGGTGAATAAAAGGGGTGGAGCACATGATAGGAAATCCTATACCTTTAGGTTTCATTTTTAGACTAGGGGATAATATAGTACTTTACTTAAGGAAAACCGTACGCAAGAGTGCGTGACACTAACCTCTATAAGGACAGAATATGTAGGACTCACAATCAGTCAAGCATCGAGAGAAGCTGTTCATTTATGAAACTTGTTAAAGAGTTTAACAAAGGAGACTTGTGTCACACCAGTAGTCATTTACAACAACCATTCGACACATAAAGTAGCGAGAAATAAGATGAAGCTTTACAGGACATCACTCCGGCTTGCTGCCCGAATACTTGGGCAGAGGTGTACCTATAGTACAGCCATATTCGCCAGAAACTCTCATATAATAGGGGATGAGGCTAGTGCCAACAACCAGGCACAAATCCTAGCTAATTCCAGATAGAAAAACCCAATAACACTTTTCCCGCCCTGGGAATCGAACCCAGAAGCTTATTTTCAGCAGTAGTACTTGCAAGCACCAGACCTACGAGGCACTCAAATACACACACAATCAATATTAGGTTTAACTGAGTTCGTATAGCTGTAGTCACGAGGCGGTTGTAAAATATATGCCTTCACAAGGTACCGGTAGCCGTTATTTTAAGAAAGCCTCTATCCGCCTCTATCTAAAAATAAAGAATTATTATTATCTATCGCAGGCCGAAAACCAAGGCAATTCATAGAAAAATCTTTTATGTGTGATGCAGTCATGTTAATAAATACTTTTTTTTTTGTCGTGATTGTATTTTGAGTTATGATTTAAAAAACAGATAATTTTATTTTATAAGTCTTGTATCAAATGTTTTAAGATTCCAGTAGAACTGTTTATAATCAGTCACTACAGTGTTCTGTCAACAAGAAAATGTCGTTGTGTATTATTATTAAATTAATGTGTGCTATCCAAATAGCATCTTGATTTCAATATTACTAAATTGGAAATTACAAAAATCGTAAGAAAATTTGAATTGACTCCTAAAGTGGTTAACTCTCGTAAGGTGACTATACATACGGTCGACTCTAGGCTTTATTATCTACAAGCCACCTTTCGCGCGAAAGCTATGATAGCGGCTAACTGTGGGTGTACTGTAGCCATACCTCTGCCGAGCCCTTCGGGACTACAGGCGTGACGATATGTTTGATATAATAGCGAGCGTGACGTACCCACGAACGAAGAGTAGAGTCCGTACTGCACGGGCAGGTTGGCGAGGCTGGCGTAGGCGATGCTCTGCGGCACCAGCGTGAGGCCCAGCGTGATGCCGGCCACCAGGTCGGCCAGCGCCGCCACGCGCCCGTAGTGCGGCAGCCAGCGCAGCAGCGGCACGCGGCGCCGCAGCACGCGCCGCCAGCCGCCCGCCTTGCCGCCGCGCCGCGGCAGCGGGATGCCCAGCTCTGACTCCATGCTGACAGTTTACGACGCACGGACAACTAGGACGGTTATGGCCACTGTTTAACGATCAGCTTCGTTACTTGATTTAATTAATTAATTATGTAGTATAATGATCGGTGTGTCGCGCGTCCGAGCCCACCGCGCGAGTCTCACTGTGCTTTCGGATGGGCGAGCCGCCACCCGTTATAATTTAATTCATTATCTCGGTATCAGTAAACCTTTCCGATGTGTAAGTAAACAGCGCGGGACAAACACCGCTGATACAGCTCACTGTGCTCGCTACTCACTGCTCGCTGCTCGCCTGCCACCGCGCCGCGGTACACGATCACACACCTCGTGTATTGTATTGACACTATGTTACTGTATTGGGTTCAAGACAACTGATGTCTTACCCTCAGACTGAACTCACGATTCTTATGAAACTGTCAAAATGTTTTGCCGCAAAGTGAAGAAGAAATGCAGTCGGCGGTCTAATAACACACGTATTGTCCAGTTTTCTTCTTTGATAATTATACTAGAGCACACTATCACAACCACACAAGTATAGTTGTTCCGCGCCACCGCTCACTCACTGCTGAACAGTCACAGAGTTGTCCCAAACTCCTCAAGCGTTCAACGCTGTGAAACACTGATAGATAAGCGATCAATCTTTGCTTGTGCTATTTGGTTACGATAATCTAGTAAGACCCTCAAATGCATAAGCCGAAACGAAATCATCCTTTTTACATTTCGTAAATTGAGTCCGACCTCAAATACCTTTTGACTTGGATCCCACAGAGTGTTCGATTGATGGCTGAGATATTAAACGAAGTCGCTGCCAGCGCTAAGCGCTAGTGATAGCCACCGTGGTCACAAACAAGTGCAAGCGGCGCGGTGCTCGGGCACCGTGTGGACAGCGCGCCCGCGCCGCTCGCGCCCACTGAACACCCGAGCACACAACACAACAACACAAGTAGAAAAATAAAATAAAATTAGCTACTTCAATGACTTCGTGGACAAACGAAGATTCGCCGGTACATCGTCCTCGCAACAATCACGGATAGATTCAAACCGAACGGATAGTTCTTACGTCGTTTCTCCAGCAAACACCGCAGCCAAGATGATGTGTCGAGGAGCCACCATTATAAAGGTGAGGTTTACCTTTAATGGGTGTGTTATGAAGTCACCATGAAGCAGGCATAAGTAATCTACGTAATCATTTCATGAAAATAAAAAACACGGTACCTAATGGAAGTTATTTGTTATATGTATTTTAATTAATGGCGTGAGGTGATAAACCTCGGTTTATGATCGTCACCGTCGTAACAATGCCGGAACTACATGGTGGCTGTGATAAAGTCCGTCAAGTGATGTCGCCAGATTCGACCGTGGCAGCGAATGGCGCGTGTTATCGCAACCTGCTGTAAAATTGTACATTGCAGGCGTGTGCAAAGGTTGCGCCATTGCACACGCCTTTGTTAAATAACACTTTATCTAATAAGTTAGTACTGCTACATGCTTCCATGGCTCACAGGACAACCTGACTCCTGAGAGGCGCTCGCCGCCCGCGCGACCACTACTGGCCACAGCGACAGGTCTACCATGTTACCACGTTGTGTCAGTTCGCCTTAGTATCTGTTCAGCTATTTCGAGAAACCTTTAGCGTTGCAACAGAATTTAAGCGATCCTTGTGCCAAGTTTCATTTGACTTGCAGATGTTTTAGAGTGTCGCGGTTACAGACAACTTAAAGAAACTTTGTGAGGCTTCCGTACGTCGTTATTTAATAACGGAAATCTTATTGGGTCACTCGCCTGTCACAGCCAATTTGCAACGATTCTACTGCACTGATTCAGTTGAAATTTGGTACACATATGAATGTCTGTGAGCCAAGCACAGAAATGTTACGTAATACATGAATTCGGAATATGGGGGACACCTTTTGTGTGACATATAAAATGAAAGAGCTTGTTGTAAGGGTCTCAAATAGTTTTTGTTTAATTTTAAAATAAACAGTTTTGACGTTATTTAAGAAAATTTACCATTCCATGACGGGTTTTTTTTTTCCAAAACTACAATGCCGAAAATTTTGAAAAAATACAGAAATTCGTTATTTACGTGCAAACTTACATTTGCAGTTGGAATCTATGGGAGAACATGTTTTTCAACTATATGTCAAGTTTGGCAAAAGGATTGTGTAGAGATTGTAGCAGGTGGCGTTCCGTGGTTTCTGCCTATCCCCATGGGAAAAAGGCGTGATGGTATGTATGTATGTCAAGTTTGCTCTTGGGATCTGGTGGCACGGTAATACGCCAGGACGAGTATAAAACCTACCTTTTCTCGAAGCGTTTCGTCGTATTTTCACACCTTCATAGCCCCGGCCTAGATAATGTTGGGAGCTCAAATTTTCAGGACAAAATAGACTTAATTCGTTTGTCTAGGTTATATACTTTGGATTTAATGAATACCTGCGATATCTGTAACTATCACCCTCCATTTGCCTTAAAGTGTCAGATCATGGTACATTTGCCTTAAAATGTCAGATCATGGTATGGTCAGTAACAGATCTAATGTAGAGCCAAACTTGGGGGCGCTCCATTGAACTATTGCATGACATAAAGAGAAAGAAAACCAGAGACTTAATTTCTTCCCAAAAGCCCAAAGGAGTGTCTGTGCGACGGTCGAGGAACGGCTGAGCCGTACATTTTGACGAAGGTATAAGTACGGTTTGTCGAGTCAAGCCTTATAGAGTTAGGGGCTTCTACGTCTGATAACTTTTTAACAGTGAACGTTTTATGGAAGTCTGACTGGAAACTTTAGATGAAATGTTTTTGTGCGTCACATTTTAATAATTCAGAACCTTCTCCACGTGATTGTACTCGCCCTTACTACACTTACTACATAGTCCTAGAATATATTTTAACTACCACGTCCTCAGATGTATTATACTTATCATTCACGTCACATATGTTTCCAGTCGAACATCTCTGCATCATCAGCGGCCACAGTAGGCTCATATTTTATAGATGTTTCAATTATATCTATTTATGAATTACTTTGTAACCTTTTTTACGAAAAGTACGCGGAGCAAGAAATCTGGTACAGTTAATGTTTATATGGAGGAGTGCAAAAAGCTAATATTTTTATATGCATTAGAAATACTTTTTTTATGCGCGAGTTTTGACCACTGGGCGAACATTAGTTTAATTAAATAAAATAAAAACAGTTTAATTATTTAAAAAATATATATATTAAAAGACCTTGATCCAAGCTATGTTAGTAACAAAGAAAATGTTATTTAATTTAATTCAAATATCTGTTACACTGATGACCTAGCACTGTAGTGGTTATTGCTCCTTGTATTAGTGTAGCGCTATTTACACTTGTCCATTATGTCGATTCAGTTCTGTTTAGTTCTCAGGACGGTTCATTTCCAGATCACACTTTGATTTTGCTAAATTAGCGTTTGAAACGATTATTTGAACCCGAATGAGATTTATATTCGTTCGCTTGCTTACATTCTCTTATTACGTTATCAATATGAACATGAGAAAACTAATTATTAAATAGTTTTAATACTGAGCTCTGCCTCCATGATATGTGTTTTTTACTTTTGTAAAAATAAGCAAACAATCCAGTTTGCCTATTTTACCTCTCGATGTACATAATGAGCAATGAGCCTATAACCTACTCACGACAGTACAGAGTGGCCCGGCAACACTTGCACAAGTACCGCGCCACTTAATCCATGCAAATACTGTACTTACGTTTATAGCGTGAATAGCATTCGGTTCATTACATAGTCGTGTTTAACCTGAACATTTGACCACATACCGACCACTTCCACTAGTTTTTAATGAAGCTCCTTAACCGGTGTAGTCAGGAGCCAGAAATTATGACATTACGATCAGCTAGGCGCCTGCACCGTTACGAATGTTGCGAATATCAGTCTGCCGTGATATATCTATAAACCGTTGTTTTGAATAACATGCAAAAACCGCGGTAAAAATTTAAACCGATGTCACTTTTCAATGACAACACCTATTTTTATTTCCAAAACTATTCAAGGTATTGAACATTCGGAAACACAGATCGATAGATTTTTTTTCTCATTATAATAGCATTAAAAGTTAAAATCGACCATATGTCGGATAACGGCATTTTATGATTTTAGTTATGCCACGGCAGCGGTGTCGGTAGGTCGCCGCAGTCGACACTAGCGCACCGCGCACCGGCATGATCACCAAAAGAGATTTTAAGTCACCACGGTCGTCGGATATTCTTGAAGCTTAAATACGAACGGATAAATGTTTTCTGAGAGAAGTCAATTTAATTTAATTAATAGTAAACAAAAAGTTAATTTAAAACTATAAAGGCAAAAACAACTATCGCCGCATATTCATTTGCAACATGGGTTACACTTACAATTGACGCACTTTTTTGTACGTAGAGTAGACGATATAAATTCAGTCAACAAATGATTCGTTTATTCAATTGATTTCATTTGAAAACTTCCATCGGTTCCTAACTAAACTTCAACTATTTCTCACGAGCCTGGTTGGTTATCACTTGGCGACTGCCAAGTAACTAGGTACATGCCAACTTCGTGCTTTGCTAAACTGACCAATATTTAAACTTGATCATAAGCTTGCTTAACAGCTGGATGATTTTTAAGTAAGTAATTTTATTTGTGAGAGCAGTGAGAGCAGTGGTGGCCCAGTGGTAACGGCCGCGACTTACGAGTAGTAGGTCGTGAGTTCAAACCCAAGCAGGCGCGTTACTTTGTGTAAATTATTTCATCACCACTGCTCTCAAAACGGTGAAGGAAAACATCGTGAGGATACCGGCATGTCTTAGAACCAAAAATTGGAAGACGTGTGACATCTACCAACCCGCACTGCGCCCGCGTGGTGGTTTATGGCCCCAGCAGTGGGAACATTATAGGCTGATGATGATGATGATGAATTTTATTTTGGCGAATAGTGTGGCGAGTACATTTATCTGTAAATTTTCAGTGGACTCAAAAGATTTGATAAGGACATTCACCGTAGCAATAACAAATCACGACATCATCTGGTTTAGTTACATGTACTGTGTAGTTCACAGAAAATGTAAGCTGTTTATTTACCGATGATTTTATAACATGGAGAGATGACACTCGGAGATAGGGAATGTTAATAATTATAAAGATTGATGTCACGATTACTGCATGCTTGTCAACAGCAGCGCGCCGCCGACAGGGCGCGGCGCGGGGCGTGTGAGCGACATTGACACGTTTCCTAACGTCATGAGTCTTGCTGATATCTGTTGTTGTATCTATTGTTTATTGAGATTGTTATCTATTAACAGACGCAGCTTTAGGTGATAGTCAGCGACATTGCTACTAGTGACACGGATGCCCGCGCCTGCCTGACCGCCTCCGACTGTGCTGTACTGCACCTACCAACGATCAAATAATATAGGGACCTAAAGCTCACATAACACAACGCCGACTAGTAGCGAATCTCTGTTCCGCAAGATAATGTACCTAATCATTTAAAATTTAATTTTAATCGTTGTTTATAATGAGCGAATTTGAATGGATTAGCATTTTCAAACGTATCGATTTCACTATAAATAAACGAAAAAAATAGAAAAACGTACGCCTACGCAAACAAGTCGGCCGAGCGGACGTACCGCCATACCGGATTAACAAATAAGATAATGTGGCGGAATAATAAGTGCGAGCACGTGAGTGCTGTCGTAGGCACCGCGCGCGCGCCTGCCCCACTGCGCATGCGCACACGCTCCGCCACATCGCCGTGCAGTCCCTCAGGTGCCCTCAGTGGTACATGTGTGAGTACCGCGCGCTACTTATTGTACCACTGCCAACCGTCCATATTACTTTCTCGAGCAGCTATTCCTATCACCATCATGTGATGAGTCCCGTGAGACTACTGATTCGATATGTAGTCATATTCTTACGCCTTTTTCTGCCTATCCTCCCCCATGTTACTTGGGGAGGCGATAAATATTTAACGCTTCCACGCTCCTTCACTTTTTTATCTTCATTTTGATGTGAATATACGCCAGTGGTTCTCAGCAGACGCGAGGCATACTGTCTCTGCGTCCGCGGCAATGTGTTACCTGGGACTATTGCGGTACAATGTGCGCTTGTGTGCACTCGCGGAACTTGTAACAAATAATACAGCGGATTCCCCAATACAACAAATAATTTATTTCATTTTTGCAACTATAAAACATATCTATACAATACGTAAGTATATAGTGTAAATGCACCGTGCATGCAGGCACGTGTTAGTGCTAGCAGCATATATAATATAAACATAAGTAGATACACACAAGTGTATATAATTGACATAACTCAGGCTCGTCATAAGCTCAGGTACTTACGCTAAAGTCGCCTTATAATACAATACATTAGTACTAACTGGTAACGTTTTATTTACAACCACTTCGTCGGCACTCTGCCTCCCCCCACTATACTAGCTACAAGACGACACGCGCCTGCCTGCCGGCTGTTATGTGCTGGGACGTACTGGTAAGTACTGGGACTTATTAGGACGTACTGGGACTTATTAGGACGGTACAGGACAGGTAGAGCGGCGGCGAGGCGCTACGATACAAATCTACATCACTTGAGCACCGACTGTCGAACTTATTATGCGATACAAAAATATAAACAATAACAAAACAAAATGGTAACCATGTGGTCGCCGAGCGCGTCGTCGTGCGGGAGCCAGCGCTCACAGCTACTTGAGCTTCTTCATGATGAGGTCGATCTGCTCGTCCACGCGCGGACTCGTCCCTCTGCAACAAACACACGGCTTGTCAGCAGTGCACCTCTAAATAACATAATGGATAGTCTATTCTATTAGCTATCTTATGTCCAGGAGCTTGTAGGAGCCGGAACTCTCCGATTTTTGTACTGCTAGCAAAAATGCCTAGCACGGTTACAAAGTTGTAATGTGCGTCACTTCTCTCTCAACAGAACAGCGCATAAACGTGCCATATTCGGATAGAGCCCTCAGTCTCCTTTAATACCAACATTGTCTCCATGGTCAGGTGAGCAACTGAGCGAGAAAAATGTAACGCTCTTCCCTTAAGTCGACGATTCCACTGAAGATTGGTAACACTCTACACAGAG
Source organism: Aporophyla lueneburgensis (assembly GCA_932294355.1). Taxonomy (NCBI): domain Eukaryota; kingdom Metazoa; phylum Arthropoda; class Insecta; order Lepidoptera; family Noctuidae; genus Aporophyla; species Aporophyla lueneburgensis. The sequence goes on from OW028736.1 coordinate 37,854,383, forward strand.
GAAATATTGAAATGGAGCTCACCGTAGTAGGTATGCTAACCGTTAAAGATCAAAGGCGGTCTGTTTTGACGTGACAACGTCTTATAAATTGGTTTGCCGGGTGACACTTCAAGAAACTGCGTTACGCTCCGCTCACGTTATGCGCTCACAATGAGAGCGAGTGAGAGGCACGCGTGCCTTCCACTCGGGCATGGTTAGCCCGCCTAAGAGCGAGAGAGACAGACATAAAAAGTGAAAGGCACGCGTCCCTTCCACTCGAGCACAGTTCTTTGTATAAATAAATGTTTTAAATTGTTACTATTATTTCATCCTTCTTCCTATAGTAGGAAGAAGGATGAAATAATAGTAACAATTCTAATGAATATTCACATTAAAATTATTTTACCACTCAAAGTCGTTGTCACGTAAAACTTTCGCCCGTATACCGACTTTACAGGCAACCAATTTTTTTTTTTTTGTGAATGGCATCTTACAGGAGAGAATTGGAGATCGTCGACTGCTTATCCGAACTCGCCTGCGGTTCCTTCAATAAATGAAGGGCTCCAAAACCAGTGCTTAAAAACTAAGCGACTACACGCTAAGGGTACCCCTGTGAGGTAGGGAGGACTGACCGGAAGGCGGCGGGGTCGGGCCCCACCATGGCCACGAGCTGCGGCACGTCGTGCGAGTGCGCCACGAAGCGCGCCAGAGCCTTGCAGGCGCGCCACAGGTGCTCCTCGGCCGGCGCCCACTGCAGCAGCTGCAGCAGCGCCATGGCCAGCTCCACGCACACCTCGTCGAACACCTGCCGCACACCACGCGCACACTCCGGTGTGGCCGCTCCCATAGCGACGGCGCACCCGGACGATATATACACGGTGGCAAGGACATCGATGCGAAAAATGTAAACCATGAATTCGGCCCATGACGTAGAGTTTTTTCGAAGGTAGTCAATAGAGTTTTTTTAGTAACTTACAAAAAATTTCAACGCAGGTATGTCAGAATGATGTAGGTACTGAATTCATGGTAACGAGTTGTTGATGTCCTACCACCCTGTATACCTTTCACTTTTTATAGCACACTAATATTCAAGCGGATAGACATGGACATACATGAAAAACAAAGTAACTTTGGCAACATTGTTGCTTCCCATGAATACCTGACGTAACAGTATTTTGTCATTGCCTCAGTAAAAGATTGCCATGCGCCGAGTAAAAGACAGATTCCTTCCTTATGTTTAAATGTATGACTCTCCGATACTTAACACTTTGGTGGTTTATTAAGACACTAATTGCTTGTGTGAGAGTTTGAAATTTACTTAAAGTTGCTTCTCACAAAACTATAGAATCTGCACTGTCGTAACTGATTTATACTGAATGCTACTATCAACAGCACCAGCAGTAACGAATGCAAATACTGCACATATTTTGGAACGTTATATTTATAACTAGCTTCTCCTCGCGACTTCGCCGCGTCAAATTTTCGCTCCCCTTCCCGTCGCATCGGATTGCCTGCCATTCGTTTGCTGCTCCGCTCTTTTTGATTGAAGCGTGATATTATATAGCCTATAGCCTTCCTCAATAAATGGGCTACTCAACACAAAAATAATTTTTCAATGCCAACCAGTAATTCTCGAGATTAGTGCGTTCAAACAAACAAACTCTTCAGCTTTATAATATCAGTATAGATTTAATCTAGTTAAATATAGCTAACTCTGTCGCTGGTTCTAATTTAGAAATCTTGATGTGACTGCAATATCGAAATCTTAAGGGTTTTGCCAATTGGCTCCGAAACCCTAAAAAAAATACTAAGACGTGGAGCTTTCTTATCAGGTAATAACACCCCAAAATGAAAATTATTTACATAACGAACAGGTAGCTTTTTAAAGTTTTAATTGTAATGTTACAGTCGGCCGCGTCGGTATTATAATGTTACCAGTCGGATTCAATCGTACTTACATTAGAAACAAACTTATTTTATCGTTACTCATACTGTTATAACTTGCAAGTGGGGAAAATCGAAAACGAAAGCGTAAGGTAGGTAAGCGTTTGAGCTGTAAACATGTTATGTTATGTTATGATGGATCATAGGTACATTGTCACATTACATGCTGCGGTCTGGGATGTCTGGGACATCCTAGGTGTCTGGGACGACTGGGGTGTCTGTGAGCTTCTGGGGCGACTTGGGTGACTGGGGTGTCTGGAGCGACTGGGTGATTGGGACGTCTGGGACGACTGGGGTAACAGCGGCATCTGGGTCTTTTGGGGTGTCTGTTGCGACTGGGGTGATGGGGGCGCCTGGGGCATCTGGGGCGACTGGGGTGTCTGGGGCGACTGTAGTGACTGGGGCGCTTGGGGCTTCTTGAGCGACTGGAATGTCTGGTGCGTCTGGGGCTTCTGGGGGGACTGGGTGACTGGGGTGACTGGGGTGACTGGGGCCTCCGGGGCTTCTTGGACGACTAGGGTATCTGGGGTGACTGGTGCATCTGGTGCGACCGGGTGACTGAGGCTTCTGTATCGGCTGGGGTGTCTGGGGTGACTGAGGTGTCTGGGGCGTCTGGGGTGTCTGGGGCGTCTAGCAGCAACTCTTATGACCCTTAGTCCCGGGCTGACTTAAATCTTTTCAAAGTTTTGTAGTGTAAACTTCTTTAACACCGTTCTGTTTTGTGAGTCTATGAAACGAAAAAGCGACAGTAAAAAGAGACAGACAGATAACAATGTCATTATGTTTTGTGTGTCGCTCTAACACTTGGGGAAATAATAGAAAGTGCTCCTTGAGAAAATTTACTTTTCTATTTGACGTTTTTCGAGCGGGCTTTTTGGACAAATAGACATTTGACTTTTTTACATTCGTCTCATTATCTTGAAGCCAAAATTTTTGAAGGTTTCACTTCTACCACGTGTGAATTGCACACATGTTTTTTTTTTGTTTCGTTTTTTTTTATATACGTACCTAATCGGCAATTTTGTAATATCTAATGCACTTTTGAAGTTTCATTTCGTCGTGATCTTCAGCAATTGTTAATACTTTAACATACGAAAGTATCATGCTTAGCTTTAAAGAGTATTAATATAAACTACAACCGGTCAAGTGCGTGTCAGACAATGAAGGGTTCCGTAGTTGGTATGAATCTAGCTCAACAACAAGCTTAACACTGTAGTTGAAAAACAGGTTCTCTCATACATTCCGAGTGCAAATGTACGTTTGTAATTGGAATTGAAAAAGGACTGTTGATGACGCAGTAAGGAATTGAAAAAGGACTGTTGCTGCCGCAGTAAGGAATTGAAAAAGGACTGTTGATGACGCAGTAAGGAATTGAAAAAGGACTGTTACTGCCGCAGTAAGGAATTGAAAAAGGACTGTTGATGACGCAGTAAGGAATTGAAAAAGGACTGTTGCTGCCGCAGTAAGGAATTGAAAAAGGACTGTTGCTGCCGCAGTAAGGAATTGAAAAAGGACTGTTGATGACGCAGTAAGGAGTTGAAAAAGGACTGTTGATGACGCAGTAAGGAATTGAAAAAGGACTGTTGATGACGCAGTAAGGAATTGAAAAAGGACTGTTGATGACGCAGTAAGGAATTGAAAAAGGACTGTTGATGACGCAGTAAGGAATTGAAAAAGGACTGTTGCTGCCGCAGTAAGGAATTGAAAAAGGACTGTTGCTGCCGCAGTAAGGAATTGAAAAAGGACTGTTGATGACGCAGTAAGGAATTGAAAAAGGACTGTTACTGCCGCAGTAAGGAATTGAAAAAGGACTGTTGATGACGCAGTAAGGAATTGAAAAAGGACTGTTGCTGCCGCAGTAAGGAATTGAAAAAGGACTGTTGCTGCCGCAGTAAGGAATTGAAAAAGGACTGTTGATGACGCAGTTAGGAGTTGAAAAAGGACTGTTGATGACGCAGTAAGGAATTGAAAAAGGACTGTTGATGACGCAGTAAGGAATTGAAAAAGGACTGTTGATGACGCAGTAAGGAATTGAAAAAGGACTGTTGCTGCCGCAGTAAGGAATTGAAAAAGGGACTGTTGCTGCCGCAGTAAGGAATTGAAAAAGGACTGTTGATGACGCAGTAAGGATTTGAAAAAGGACTGTTGATGACACAGTAAGGTCATTGAGGCCACGGTAAGGATTTTAAAATAGGCCGTTTATGACGCAGTAAGGATATCAAAATAGGCTGTTGGTGTTGATGCCGTAGTAAGGATAAAAAATTGACCATTAAGGCCACTGAAAGAATTTCAAAATAGGCTGATGTTGCCGCAGAAAGGATTTCAGAATAGCATGTTGATGCCGCAGTAAGAATTTAAAAATGGGCTGTTGATGTTCTAGTTAAAGCTAATAAGAAGTAGCAGTAGCGCGCCGGAAAGCTGCTGGGATCCGATCATATCAGCAGTTTAGCACAATACTAATATTGGAGTTTTGCGGAAAGTGTTAGTGTTATCTTTGCAAAGACATGAGAATTAAAAAAATATTTAATAAAACCTTCATGTACCTAGTTATTTATTTAAATTTATTATAAAATAACGAAAACTGATCTTTGTGTAAATATATAAACTACAAACAAAAAGAAATGTGTACATAAAGCTTACGAAGTGTGGGTAATAATGTCAGGAGGCAATCTTATGTTATTTCAAGCTTGCTCTGATTACGTTGTTGAATGGTGTTGGGACACGGTCGGAGTGGGGCGGCGGCGGCGCGGCGTGTGTGTGACAGCCGCGCACTGCCGCGTGTTTGCGCGTGGCTTGTCACGTCGGATGTGGCTATCGTGTGATTACTGTGACACTGTGTGCCGACATCACTGTTCTGTGTGTCACATTTGAACACAACGAAAATATTTATCAATGTTGGAATGACAACATCTTTCGATTTGTGTAGTACTTACCTATTAAAAGAAAAAATCTTATCTTGGTGTTTTTAAGTCATGATTGTTTTCTCATATAAAATATAGGTATATAGATCAGACATTGATATGATAAGAAAAATAACAGTTTCATATTAAGTGCCAAATATTTCCCGTAAGGTGATATAACTTATTAATTCATCGTTTACGATGATTAATAGTGCACTTTACATGCAAAAAAAAACTAACGGCCAGTACACAGTTGATAAGCATGTGCCCACACGCCCTGTCATATTGTAATTGTGTATTGTAATCGTGTATACTTACGACTAATGTGCAGCTGCACATTAGTCGTCAACAGTCCTTTTTCAAATCCTTACTGCGTCATCAACAGTCCTTTTTAGGGTTCCGTTGCCAAATGGCAAAAAACGGAACCCTTATAGATTCGTCATGTCTGTCTGTCTGTCTGTCCGTCTATCTGTCTGTCTGTCTGTCTGTCCGTCCGTATGTCACAGCCACTTTTCTCCGAAACTATAAGAGCTATGCTGTTGAAACTTGGTAAAAAGATGTATTCTGTGAATCGCATTAAGATTTTCACACTAAAATAGAAAAAAAAAACAATTAATTTGGGGGTTCCCCATACTTAGAACTGAAACTCAAAAAAAATTTTAAACAAAAAATTTGAAACTTGGTAAAAAGATGTATTCTGTGAATCGCATTAAGATTTTCACACTAAAATAGAAAAAAAAAACAATTAATTTGGGGGTTCCCCATACTTAGAACTGAAACTCAAAAAAAATTTTTTCATCAAACCCATACGGATGGGGTATCTATGAATAGGTCTTCAAAAATGGTATTGAGGTTTCTAATATCATTTTTTTCTAAACTGAACAGTTTGCGCGAGAGACACTTCCAAAGTGGTAAAATGTGTGTCCCCCCCCCCGTAACTTCTAAAATAAGAGAATGATAAAACTAAAAAAAATATATGATGTACATTACCATGTAAACTATCACCGAAAATTGGTTTGAACGAGATCGAGTGAGTAGTTTTTTTTTAAACGTCATAAATCGTAAATCGCAATTTACCTTACATTCAATTAACTGAAATATAAAAATTAAAAAAAAAACATTTATTTTTAAACCGAGAATACCTACAGGTTTGTACGGAACCCTCGGTGCGCGAGTCCGACTCGCACTTGGCCGGTTTTTTCAAATCCTTACTGCGTCATCAACAGTCCTTTTTCAATTCCTTACTGCGGCAGTAACAGTCCTTTTTCAATTCCTTACTGCGAATCCATAAGGGTTCCGTTTATTGCCATTTTGCTACGGAACCCTAAAAATGAACGGAGTTTAATCTTAGTTGTGAAAACGGTAAGTACAAATTCTGAAAGTCCGTTCGCGACTTGTAATTGCTGTACAGCAGTTGAGTAGTTGTCAGGTAGGAGTCGTTGGGATCACTAGGCACGCGGCTGCGGGCTGTGTGCTCTGTGACGTCATGACATATTACAACTGTTTATTATAAAATTCAGGGAAGTACGACGCACGAGCATGTATTATGTACACGTCCCGTCTTATTTATGATCGCTTCTTAGATAATGACATGAATAAATCAGGTGTTTGAGCGAGATACCCATCGGTCCACGTCTACGATCGTCACAAAGATTATTATTAAAACTTTAATTTATTATTATAGCTGATTAGAACATAGTATTATAATTTTATACCTATTTTGGGTACCTCCATAATTAAAAGAAACAAGTTCAGAGATGTTTAAGATAAACAAGATAATTAATTCTTAATACTTCGTAACTGTTTTATATATCATTTTGTTCATTACGAAAAAACATGTTGAATATTCAATTTTTTACAAAACGGACAATAAGATTAAAATGTAAAATACTTTGTGGAAGGTTACTTATTGAGGGAGGCGCCTGACAAATCTGGTTATTTTGTTATAATGTTGGTGATCAGGAGTAGCTACTAGGAAGCGGTTACCATAGCCAGCATATGTCTACAGCCCCCAGGCTAGTCTAGAACATGTTACCTTAGGTCCGGTACCTTAAATAATTTAATGACTAATTATTATAAAAACTTTATTAATAGATAATATACGAGTAAGTGCAGTTCGATTTATTAATGCACTCGTTCTTGAAAGACAATTAAAATGGCACGGTTGGTGCATATTATTTTTAATTATTATTCCATGTAGTTGGAGGCTTTTTCGAGTTGCGATGTTATCATTGGCTCCAGACAATGACGTAAGTTTGTCAGTAGATTACAGAATGCAAGCACAATGTTTATAATAATTATAAATGAAGCCTACAATGATTAGTTCGCTAGTGGAAGGCTGAAGCCCCGCAAAGAGCAATGGAGAGAGCTATGCTTGGAGTTTCCCTACGTAATCGAATCAGAAATGAACAGATCCGCAGGCGAGCCAAGGTAACCGACATAACCCGGGCATAGGGCACATTGCTTGCAGAACAGATGGCCGATGGGGGCAAAAGGTTCTGGAATAAAAACTCGTACCGGAAGACTAACGAGGCGGAAGGCCTCCGACAAGGTGGACGTGGATGATCTTGTAAAGGTCGCAGGACTCCGTTGGATACGGGAAACACGAAACCGGTCGAAGTGCGGACCTTGGGGAGTCTCACTGCTTATGTCCAGCGGTGGACGTCTTTCGGCAGATGATGATGATGATGATGGCAATGATTAGTTTGCGGTCGTGAGGCGATGCGCGACGTCACGTCACAGCAGACCAGAGCTTCGAATGGAGGGACGAGCGTGACTCCTAGCGAAAGGTCTGCCCCGACCAAGCAGAACAGAAGTGAGTGTTAAAGGGAGTAATGTGTTTGCCCTGCGGTGGCACCGCCCAGGATCGACATGCCCTGATGAGTGCGGCAGCGAGTGGATGGTGCGCGGTGAGCGTGCTGTACCTTGGACTTGGCGCCGCGGGGCAGCAGGTCGCGCAGCGCTTTGCCCACTTGGAACCGCTGCAACACACGCACTAGCGCTGCACCACACTCGCTCACGCGCACGCACGCACGTACGCACGCACGCACGCACGCATTATATCTCACAAAAACACACATTGCGTCGTATAAACGATATTATGCGATATATTTGTTTGCATTACATTAAAGTCGACTGGCCTTTAATACCGTAGTCCACTTCTGTACATTTATTCACTTGTGCACAATGGTATTAAATAAATAAATATATATTCATTACATTCTATTCTGTGCCACTGTTGACATTTGGTTTAGCTAATGTATTTTGTTTCACCTTGCCTGTCATACAATTAGAAATGTTCTGAAACAGCTACGATATGGCGAGACGATGATACCTAGGCCTTGAAATTTTAATAGGTAGGGTAGGTATACATCAGTTAGCCCACCTTCCCATGGATGTAATATATTCGCAACGGGATTTGTTCGCGCACTGGACCTTAACATCGAGAGTTAAAAAACGATTTTTGACGCGCGGAGATGCACTCTGATGGATTCTCAATTCTTTTTTTTTTGTGGGTGGGATATCATCAAATCACGTCTCCCACTCTTGGGCGGAGCGGGAGGGCGTGTCAGACTTTTACTAACTAAAACCCAGCCGTGTTCCTTCAGTTGCACATGTGCCACAGCCACGGTATCTCTTTCGAACAAATCTCGCGATCCTGGCAGGATTCTCAATGCTTGAAACAACACCGTGACTTGAAAATCCAATGCGCGGAAAAATCCCACCGCGACTTTAATACGTCCGTGTGTATGTCGACTTACTGATATTTAGTGTGTTGTTGTGAAATAAGAACAAATACATACATAAACTGAAATGGAAGGAGTTGTTACTACGAATAAACAAACTGATTAAATGCATGGTTAGAGAAATGGAAGCTTGACAATGTTAGAGGGCGGTGGGAGGGGGGAGGGGCTCGTCTTGGTTAGCACATGGTGAAGTGGCGTCAAGAAACTAAGACAAGATTTATGGGTGTATCTCTGAGCTATTTCTCTTCAACAAGTTTCAAAGCAGCCCGACGGGACGACAATCCGAGTGGCGAAGAGAGATCAGACGCAACCGCTATATAACTACTAGTGCATTCTGAGAAATTCGTAGCGGGAAGCCTAAATAACAGTGTGCTCGATTTGGGATTCAAACCTCAGGTCAGTAGCCGCGCTTGCGACACTCATTATAATATCTATACTAATATAATAAAGTTGACGTTTTTTTTTGTTGAATCAGATAGTCGTATGCCACCTAAACTATACATTCTAAGAGTAGTAAGCAATCATAAGCCTTAGGACGAAGTGCCACACGACCCACGGCTTTCAGATGAGAATATATTCTAGTTTCATACTTATTAGAGCGTGCTTTTTCTGTAAGTAGTCGGGTTCTAGTTTTTGAACTCACATCCATTATCCCCGAAGGGTCGAGCTGAGGTGTACTAAAGCACACTCACATTTCGTCTGTTGTGTTTCATCATTTCAGCCGGAAGACGTCCACTGCTGGACATAGGCCTCCCCTGTTATGTTTAAGTCCATGTAATAGGGATTACCTTATTTTCACAATATTTGATTCAATCCCGTAAGTACCAAAATGAAAAACCCGGAAAAAAGGTTTATCCATGTTGTGATTTCTATGACTATTTATGATGCGAGTACCTACGTAAAATCAATCGACCTACTCCGACCACTGGTTATTAGAATTACCGATTAATTAACTAAGTATGCACATAAATTATTAAATAAAATGACTATATGTTGAAAATGTATAAATATCTGCGTCTCATCTTTATAATATTAGGCTAAGCCCGGCTCGGTATCGCGAATCAATTTCTCTAAAACTTAAGCATTATGTCAACAGGCGTATTGAGAACCTACTGACTAGCATTGCACTGAGCTTTTTTTTGTGTGTGGGAAATCATCAAATTACGTCTCCCGCTCTGGGCGGAGCGAGAGGGCGTGTCAGACTTTTACTGACTAAAATCCACCCCGTGCTCCTTCAGTTGCCTATATGCCAAGGCCACGGCCACGGTAACTCTAACAAATGTCGCCCCCCTGGCAGGACTGCACTGGGCTGGGGCGCTTGGGGCAGCCGCGCAGGCACGGCGACGAGCGCGGCTCGCCGACATACTACAACGCGCTAACACAGCTGATGGCCACGCGTTGGAAAGAACATCTTAACGTTCTTTTTAATGTTTACTATCCATAATTAATCATTTCATATTATAAATTCGGAAGTGACACTGCTATCTGTATGTTACCTTTTCACGCATACGCATACACCACTGCATAGATTAAATATGACAAAATTTAGCTAGAAATTTGGCATCCTGGTAAGGGACATAGACTAATGTTTTGTCCCCGTAGCACGTTCCCGTTGGATTATTGGCAGAAGCAGCGCACAGAAGCTAGCTATACCTATACATATTTATAAAGATAAGTTTAGATCGTACGTCTGTATTTATTGTAAGTAAGTATGTATATGTAAATGGTGCACCAAAACTACCTGCAGTAGTTTCTCGTTCTCTTTTTAATCCGTCCAAAAGGTTTTAAAAGATCGCTTTATAGTGATAAAATCATTGTGTGACCCTATGCAAAATGTCTACATTTAATATCTGTTTTTATACATGGTGTACATAATCAAGAACATTCTAGTACCTTTAGGATTAATGATTTCGTTCTTGTACATTTGGCGAAAAATATTGACAGAGTTTTGGACGTTGGTGAATATCACACGTGTGACAGTTGTGCAGCGGCTCGATGTGCACTGTGTGACAGAACAGATGCCACACCGGTTCTAATGCTTCATAAGTAAGTGCGTCGCCATCACACAAACACTTTCACTGCTAAGTACGTAAATTGCATAAAAATTGGCATGCCATAAAATGTGTCTCGCAAATCTATAACAACCCATCTGTCGAGTCCATCGGCGTGATGGTTACGTAACGGGAACCCCATGCCGCAGCACCCGAATCCGAGTTCAGTAAGCCACGCCCACAACCAGCCTGCCAGGTAGGGTTGTCGAACGCCAATTTTTTTTTATTGAACAAATTAAACTACACTGTTCTTTCTTTATGTATTTTTATTTGTTTTCCTAGTTATTAAAAAATCATAACTCTTACGCCAAGAGAACCTTACAGGATATCTCGTAAGGTGCCTCCGCAGTTGTATCCGCGAAATTAAATTTATATTAAATTCATAGATGGCTCCGCCCTGGAATGCAAATGTGGTGCTGTCCCACAAACAATGCAGCACTTAATAATTTGTCCCGCATGTCCTGCTGTTTGCACGCCACAGGAATTGATGGATGCCTCGGAAAGTGCTAAGCTCGTAGCCAAATTCCGGGCTGAATATATTTAGATTGCTATCGACACGCTAAGAAGAAGAATTTATCACAACATAAGAAAATTTGATTTTTGCGGGTTACGACTCGCTCAGGCGATTCGCCTCAAGTAATTATCTAAGATCAGTGAATTATTAAAACAAAAACGAACCGACGCCTTTGTTATTATTATTTATACCTTCAGCGATGGTTTTTACCGCAATAAAACACGTGCAGATAAGGAAAAAATTGAAACATTTGCCTTCTTTTGTTTTTAAATACTTTATTGACGCCTGTGTTTTCAAACTTTAAGCTCCATAAAAACGAACCGACGGCGACGCCTTTGTTTTAAACCTTCAGCTTATTTTGGCAACCCTAGTAGTACGTAATAATTTGCACCCGGTAGGCGGGTGCTCGGCATGGTTGCAAGACACTTATAACTATTTATATGTAAGACTCGGATGCGAGTTGTCGGCATGCGAACTAATTATCTTTCGACCCGGGAGCCGGGTGCTCGGCACTGAAAGTGTTTAGTCATCCTGTATCGAACGCAGTACACACACATTCACGACAGTTGCGTGTCTGTTTTTGTATTCTAAATACGTAAATTATTTAATTTTAGAGTTCCTATAATTAGTTAAAGAAGGAAGTTTTGGAAATCAGTCTTTAGTTTTTTTCGGCAATCAAGCAAATTGATAAAATTGTGGCATTTGACAATATGCACTCTTGACATATTTTGAAGATACAGGCATACAACTCTACAGTAAACAGTACGTCTGGTTCAACGAGGGACATGTTCAAGGGCATAATTATTTAGGCTCAAATGCAATAAATGTTGTTCTCATTTGTATTTATTGAGTAAGTAATAAGATCATGTTTGTCCATCGATTAACCAGTCAACCTGTTTACCAAACTTAAGTGCGTCATACATAAACCACGCGATGTCTTCTTCAGCCTCTTGAGAGACTTGACCGTATAAATCTTCAGGTACATAACGTGAACATCGTCACATAAGCAAAACATTGCGTCGTGAATGTGTGACTACTTGACTAATTGATGATATGTATGGTTTATTCTAAAATTATCTGATGAAAATGTAAACAAATGCATCAGCAAACGTCGTCGAACGGTCTCAAAAATGGCTGGCCCTATCGTGCAGAGCGATTTTGAGATCTTCATATTGTTACGAAAATCGTAAAGACATGAAACGTCACGCTATCGCCATCTATATCAAGTAGCAAGTACTACACGAACGATTATCCGTAAACACCACTGCCATCTATTATTAAATAGCGAAATTATCTGTCCATCAATCTCTAGATACGTCGCTGCTATTTGTGATAAATGGGAATGTTTCGCGAGTATTCTAGAATTTGCGAGTGTTGAGCTCGGCTTATAAATAGTGCACTGTTGGACATTGCAATTATATTTGATGTTTCGTCGACTGAACTGCAATTGTTACTACTCAAAACAAAAAGTCGTAAACTAGTCGGCCGGTGTTCCCTTTATAGGCTCAGCGCGTTACAAGAGTTAAAATGTTAATTAATTAACTTTAAGTTTACAAACTCTACGTTGTGGGCTTAGTGGGCCTCAGTGAGTGATTGCATAAGAATTGATCGTAAACTGGTTTTGTTTACAGTTTCATCAGATAATTCGGCAGGGACTGTGGTGAGTAGTGAGTAGTAAGAACAAGTAAAGCGGATACAGACCACGGTCTTTACCTCCTTGGTGGCGATGTTGTGCATGAGCGCCGTGCCCACGTCGCGCAGCGCCAGGTCGGCGCTCAGGCAGCTGTGCACGCACACCTGCACACACACGCACACACACGCACACGCGCCTCAGTAACGTGTCGGTGTAGCACTGTCTCACTAGCGAGACTGTTCAGAATGCATCGGTTGCTCACAAAAATACGGCTGTTCACTTTATATTTTAATATAAAAACCGATTACAGATTGTTTGAAAGTAAATTTAGTCAGATATTTAGGCATTTAAATACCTATCGATCATCTAATTTATAATTTCACCTTTACACTGCATTTACACTTGGTACGAAGGATTTGTAAAAGCGCAATACAGATGTTGCAGAAAAACTAGGTATGCGCTTCAGCAATAGGTTAGTTGATAGTTTTTTAGAAGCACATTAATAATGTTCTGCTAATGCTGTCTAGAGCTATCTCGAGTGCATCTCAGTGACTTCATACTTCCATTCAGCCAAATCTGTGAGATTCTTGTCTGCACAAAAGCTTCATTGTAAAACCTTTATTCACTTTATGAATGATATACACATACTAGCTTCTGCCCGCGACTTCGTTCGCGTTAAATGTCTTGCTCCCCCGACCCTTCCTGTCGCGTGGAATCGCCTACCCGTGTGATTTTCCCCGTTTTTGCAACATTTTCGTTACTGCTCCGGTCCTCTTATTTGTAGCGTGATATTATAGAGCCTTCCTCGATAAATAGGCTACCCATCACAAAAATATTTTTTCAATTCGGATCAGTAGTTCCTGAGATTAGCGCGTTCAATCAATCAAACAAACTCTTCAGCTTTATAATATTATATAATCTATACTTATAATAAAACTGTAGAGAGGTCAATTCTGTACATTGAATATACATTCAAAATTAATATTGGAGGATGATTGGTGATCGATACTGATGCCAAAAATGCAATCACAAAATTTTTTGTCTGTCTGTCTGTCTGTATGTGCACGCATGGGTCAAAAACTACTGAAGGGATTTTAACCAAATTTGGTACGATTGTTGTCCATACTCCTAGGCAGGTTATAGGCTATATAATATAACGCTAAGACACATAGGAGCTGAGCAGTGACGATACCCGCGGGATATTTTCCGACCTACACGCGGGCGAAGCCGCTGGCAAAAGCTAGTAATATAATATGTATAATATATAATACTATAGATTTACACATTTTAATTCTGAATAAAGTTAATTTATTATTATTAATCACTTTATACGGACTATGATAATGAGTACCTAATGTGAAATAAACTTTATGGATGGCGCATAAAGCCCGTTTGTATTTATGTCACCGTCGAATTGTAAATACTGTTAGATTACGATCTATCTCGCGAGATTATAAGCTATGGAAAAATCGTAAACTGCGAAAACCTTTTTCAATTAAGTGCATTATTTTCCGATAGACCTATCAATTTGTCAGTTTGATATGGACATATCAAACTGAAAAATTGTGAACCGGTATCAAATGTGCATGCGACGGTATCGTATCTGATGATTTCACTTCGATAGATTATAATCTAACGGTATTTACAATTTTACGTTGACATTTACAATTCGAAACTGTCGTCTGGAAGTAGTGTGGCAAAGTTACGTGATCAGTGGCTTTATTTATGAAATAATTACATAATCTAAAATTCTTTCATAAAGTAGATTTGGCGGTTCTGCCCTGAAGCCCAATAGCGTTAAGTGACATAATGACTTCTTTCCATTGTGAGTCAGTGGGGACCTGCTGAGTCCTAAATATGAGTCACTAAGCTTTACTGAAATTCAGTTATTTCGTTAATTAATTTACTATCATTATTTCTGTGCCTTGCGATCGTCAACTTTTTTTAAGCCTTTAGTCTTTTAAGCAAGGTCTCGTATACTTGTATGCCATTTTAAGTACAACGTTTAACTAAGTGTCGGTTGGACATACTCGTAATATTAAACCTACTAAAACTCCCCTACCTTCACAATATTCAGCGTACCCATACCATCATAATGTAATGTCATACCACGCGTACGTCGAATCATTACTACGATATGGTCTTATAATGTGGGGTAATAGCACCGACTTCTGTAGAGCATTCGTTGCTCAAAAACATGAGGTCAATTTGTGGTCTTAAACCTCTCATGTCGACCAATATTTAAGAAACTTGGTTTGTTACCGTTACCGTCACTGTATATTTATGAAATATGTGTGTTCGTAATTAAAAATAAACAATTGTTCAAGACTGCAAATGATGTTAATCCGAGGAACAGAAGAGATCCTTATAAACTAGTGTTGCATGATTTACTTAGATTAGCGAAATATAATAAGAACTGCCTAGCAATATGTGTACGCATTTATAACAAAATACCGCTTCATTTTAAAATATTAAATACAAGAACATTTAAAATTAAGTTTTATAAATGGTTACTCGAATGCAGTTTTTATAGTTTTAGAGAATTTTTTGATAAAAAATGTTGATGGTCTTCTTCATCTAACTTTATAATTTTGCATGCTATGTATATCCTAGCTAAACATGTTTGTGCCATATTTTCTACTTAACACCATTGTATACCATATTTTACGCAAATAAATATTTGATTTGATTTGATTTGATCAAAAAAATCTAAATATTCGATGTTGTTTTAGCTCGGAACAAAGTCCTAACTGTAACCTTAACCTCATCAACTTAATTCTCGTCATAGTTAACTATTAGGTTGGCTAATATATTTTTAGCCCTGATTTTTCGATTTTCGTAGAAATTTCTAGAACCCGAATAGGTTTGGTATAAATAGCGCGAAACGTGTATTTACTGCTAGTAATAGAAAGCACGTCGCTAAGTGAAGAGTATCAGAGAAATAGATTTGTCCCGATTTCAAATTCAGACATTTCTGTTGTACGAGTTCCACCAGGGCCACGACGCAAAGATCGCCACTCATAATATATGCCATATGATGGGAGACTCCGTGCTATCCTACGCGACAGCAAAAATTTGGATCAGTAAATTTAACCATGGAAATTACGACCTTGAAGACAAACCCCATACCGGCCGACCTATAGACATAGATAAAGAACGTTTACAGCAACTTATTAAAGCGGATCCGCGGCTGGCGACGCGGGAACTGGCGGTGGAGTAAGGCTGTGTTCACAGCACAATAGAGAAGCACTTACACGAGTTGGAAAAAGATTCAAAATATGGCGTTTGGATTCCCCGTGAATTGTCCCTAAATCAGTTTCAGTGCCGAGTTGATGCTTGTCAACATTTATTGACAATGAAGCGGAACTTTGAATGGTTGAAGCAATCAGTCACTGGTGATGAGAAGTGGGTAATGTTTGTCAACTATATACGCAAACGCCAGTGGCTCAACGCTGGAGAAAAGGAACTTCCCGTGCCTAAATCTGAGTCCCATTCGCTTAAAATAATGCTCAGCTACTGGTGGAATGTGAAAGGGTTGGTATACTGGGAGCTGCTGCCCGAGGGATCTACAGTTATTGTAGAGGTGTACAGTGAGCAACTGGACCGTTTAGCAAGTAAACTTCGTAGGCTACAGGAGCGAGTTGATTTTCTGCACGATAACGCCAGACCGCATACCTGTGTTCGCCAAAAACTACAGGAATTGGGCTGGATTTCGCTAGTCCATCAACCGTATTCCCCGGACTTGGCGTCGACGGATTATCACCATTTCCGGTCACTGGCGGCCCATTTGAAGGAAAAAAAATCGATTGCAAAGAAGTCAAAATCATCAGATATATACGTCGACGATATAATGGGGCTACCTAGCAGATGGCAGCAAGTCGTTAATAATAGTGGTACATATATTTCGTAATTTCAACTGCTGCTTTATTACTTTTAATAAAACAAAAATTAATTATGGTAATTATGGTATTATTAGGTTGGCTAATTATTAATTATTAGCCAACCTAATAATAAATAAACAGTTACTTGTAAACAGCATCATCATTATTAACCTTTTGAATGTCTTAAGTTACACAGTTCGACATAAGCAATTGTCTTTTTATTGTGTCTCTAATTACGGCATTCGATAAGTTAAATTAAGAAACATTACGCCTGAGTTCCCTAAATTGTAGGTAGATTTGAATTGTTTATCTTACATGTCGGTAATACAGGGAAATAAAATACTTCTATAGCCAAAATGTTCCCACGCATCATACACAATACATAATTGAGTACAGGGACCTTTATCGCAAGCCACATATGCTCCAACTTATTAGATACCAGCAACATAATTCTCACAAGATAAAGAGTGGCTTTATGGACTGAAAATGATGTAGCTGGCATCCAAAAAACTATTTTACAAAAAAAAAACAACAGACTTCTTTAAAACACTACAAAGTGAAGTTTCAAGGAAGTCGGTTGTTATTTTATTTTTGTAAAAAAGTTTTATATTTTTAAATTTTTTGTTACGGTATCTACCCCGCACTAATTCCAAACAAACAATGCATATTTCTGCGATAGCAGAAATCGCGGTTAATTTGCTGTCATTTTTTAAAGAGTTCCGATGTCTGTCTCCGGAACTCATCATCAGATCTATATGAAATATGAAAGAATTTTGCAAATCCGTTTATATATGACGGAGTTATGGCCGAACATACATTAAAAAAAATATATATATAAACATCCGAATTGATAACCTCCTCTCCTCTTCTTGAAGTCGGTTAAAAAGTTAAACATACAACTTTTTATTTTTCCTGATTACCGAGTCTTGTCGGATTGCCATCCTATCCAAACTCGTTTTAGTAATAAAAGTTTCTCCTAAATCGCTCTTTCCATTGATTTAAGTATATCTTATTTATAAGTTAAGGAATTCATGGCGGCTATTTCGCCATGAATTCCTTAATTTTGGTGCATAAGTTGTCATTAACTATTTAGGTCATTAATTCTGAACTAACTAAACTAATCTAATCTAACTAAAGTCAAATAAATAAAGTCAAAGCATTTATTTCAAATAGGCCCAAAATGGCACTTTTCATCCCACCATCTCGGAAAGAGTATTTTTAATCTTCAATATCTGAGTGGAAAAGCCGTTTTTATTCTCTAGAGGATAAAGTAAATTGAATTTAGAACATCGTGTGCACTAAGTTTGTGAATTAAAAAAAAACATTAAACCTATTTACTGCTACCTCTATGGTGCCGAATATATCATACAACTTTTTTTTAATTTGTTAAAAACTCAGACTCGGAACCTTCTTGGTGTTCTTTTTTCAATTTGCTTTGTACGCGGTTCTTTACGCGGCATTTTTTCACGTCATTGTTAAACCTTATATTAAAAACAAGAAACTTGAAAACAAGTGAAAAAACTAAAATGAGTGATTCTAGCGACGAGGAAGTTTGCTTGACGCCAACAGAATTGACTGAAACTGTTAATAATGCGCAAATGAGCTTTCTCCCTCAACAATCACGCGAGAAGTATTTAAAACAGTACGATATGTTCAACACGTGGCGACTAGCAAAAGGAGCCAAAACTTTCTCAGAAAACGTTTTGCTGGCATATTTTATAGAATTATCCGAGAACAAGAAAGCAAGCACTCTATGGAGTACGTATTCGATGCTAAAAGCAACAATAAAGATGAAAAAAGACAAACATATCGATACCTATCCTAAATTAGTGGCATTTTTAAAAAGAGCCTCATCTGGTCATCAACCAAAAAAATCGAAGGTTTTCACAATATCTGATATTGAAAAAATTCTTAACGAAGCACCCGATTCCGTATATTTGGCGGCAAAAGTAACATTGGCAGTATCCCACGAGAAATAGCAACATTTCTTGAACTTCCAGAACCCCTGTTGTACACGGGTCATTGTTTCCGACGAACTTCAGCCACACTTTTGGCTGATTCCGGAGCTGATCTCCTGTCCCTTAAGCGCCACGGAGGCTGGAAGTCCAATGCAGTTGTAGAGGGATACATAGAGGATTCCATCCAAAATAAGTCTAAAATATGTGAAGGCATCGTAGGAGCCATTACACTGAAAGAGCCTCAATCGGATCCTTGGACTGGCCCTTCAACATCAAAAATAAGCCGTTATGAAACACCTAACCATCTCCCTCTCTCTCCAACATTCACGCCAAGGGAATCCGATGAATCGGTACAACTATTAAGTATGACAGATAGTTTACCGAAAAACAGTACACAAGTGACTAACACCAATATTACAGTACCAAACAAAAATATTACACTCAATTTAAATAACTGTAGCAACGTTACTTTAAAATTTTCTTAATTATACCTTAGTATTATTTTGTTATAATTTAAAGATTATTCTGTAATACTTACCTGTCATAATGTAGTAATGAATACCTAAACTGAAATAAAAGTGTACCTATCTTGTGATTGTAAAGGTTTTTTTTTTTTTGCATTTAGTCATTTCCTCGCTGAGGTGGAATGAAAAGTTACGTGTTGCACTCGAATGCAAAGATTTTTCACCTCGTGCTCTTTTGATTCCCTCGCTAACGCTCAGGATTCTAATTTTGAATCACTCGCTGCGCTCGTGATTCAATTCAATTTAGAATCCTTCGCTTGCTCGGTCATCAAAATTGAACACGCGGTTAAAAAGCAACTTTGCACTCTTGTATAACAAATAACTATTTGAACATCAACAGGTAGACGAAAATATAATTGATTCTAGTCGCCCCTTCCAAAAGATTCGTATGGAGAAGAATGGGCAAGTAACTCCACCGTATAACAACTAGCCTGTATTGTCCCACTGCAGGGCTAAGGCCTCCCTCAACTAACTAACAATTGGTAAAAGTCGTGTTAGAACTGAAGGTTCTACTTGAAAAGCTCTTTTGATTGGTACATATCTTATGGCTTCAGGGCAGAAATCCATAGTTCGGTGTCCATTCTCCTTTACACGATCATTGCACGAAATTAATAGCTTCAACAGGCTATAATATTTTCAGTGCTGGGACACAGTCCTACCATATCATAATCTACCACGCAGGGCCAGTACGGGGTGGTGTATGTCACATGTCATCCAACTTTTGGTTCTAGAATTCCTCACCATGTTTTCCTTCACCGCTATTATGAGCAGTGGTGATGACATGATTTATAGAAAGTAAAGCGCCTGCTTGGCTGAGTTTGAACTCATGTTCTACTCGACACTCGGGGCTGTTACCACTGAGGCACCACTACTCTACCGGGCCGCCACTGTTCTTAAAATTCATAAGTATTTTTATCACTGAAAACGGTTGCATATTAGAAAATCAATACTTTCTCGAGCAAATTTCAAAAGAACAATAAACGAAATAACAAAATTTAAATGACCAAATGTTTTATTTAGAAAAAAATTAGAATCCCTATGTATGTGACATCAAATGAACGACTGATCAAAAGTTGCTAGATGTAATTTTAAAATATAAAATCATAACTAATCAAATTTTATAATCACAAATGATTTCTTATCAAGAATTATTTCTGTCACGGCTTCGGCGCTGCAGGGCTCCGGCAGTCCCACGCGAGCCTAACGTCGCAGATGGTCTAAACGCTCACCGCCGCAGCTGAGGCTGAAGCCGAAGCGGGTGTTAAAACTATCTGCTCCTCAGCTCGCGGGCTGCCTCGCCCCTCCGCGCCTACGCGATTCTGAATTACACTCTAGGGGTAGGGCAGACAAGACTACGTGGAGTCGGTTTTGCAGCGATTCGTGTCTGTCACTTACTTTAGTAGCACAACATATTGACTTTCAAGAAAATATTTTAATTTAAAGACCTATACTCCATTTACTATAGCATTAGACAGAAGTTAAAAAAGGTTCTTTTAGGTGCACACTTTGCAATAAAATAACAATAAACATTATTACAGTCAAGATTGATGTGGAGTTAAATATAATCAATTTATATAACAGCTGTCACACTTAATTGTACTTATTTAATCTATCTACCTTCTGAAATTACAAGGCTTTCATTTAATATTGTTTAGGTTTTACATTCTATATTGTCGTGTCGATGTTTAAAATCTAAAAGAAGCAGGGGTGAACAGTACCGCCTACCGGGAACGTGTTTTACGTCACTATAATTTTACCAAATCTAAAATGTTACGTATTTCCTTCATAAGTTATGGGAGCACGTGTTTTTTTTTTATTTTGTCGGTTTATACTATCAACCATCCGTCTAATTGCGTAAATTTTCTGCAGTTGTCAATTGTGTTGTCATTCACTTGGTACTTGTGAATGCTACGCCTTTTCTCGTTGTTATTGCTGAATTTTCGTGATTTTGTTTTTTTACTGTTTTTCTTTTGTAATTTTTTTTTGTTATCGTTATAATTGTTAGTTTTGTGTTGTTCATTAAGTTGGCAAAACTTTTTCTCTTCTTTAATAGTAATAAATCTCAATTTACCCTATTGTCTCTAGAAAATGTTTTACTGTTAGTAGTGTATTTTTTTAATCCCATTAAAAACATAAATGTGAAATGAGAGCCAAGTTCAATATTATGATATATGCCTTGGTTGTTGACTTCAACGACAAAAGAAGTGAGATCTAAATGGATGCCAAGTTCAACGGTCAGTCCTGAAATTTATTTATAACTACATAAAATATCATTTATTCTTATAACTTAGGATAATATATTGTAGCCAAAGGTCTGACTTGGCTAGTTCTCATATACGAATTATTATGTTCGATGTCTAGTTTCTACCAGCAAGCCAAATTTTCGGAATAATAAAATAAGAACCGACAAGTAACAGGTTTAGAACTTGCGAAGGTTATAATATAATTTGTATAAAGTTTGGGATGTGTTTATGAAATTTGGAGCACATATGTATCTTGCAAGTCTCACTATATGAGCCAAATTTGACACGTTTATGTGAAATAGTTTTTGAGTTAAGAGGGGGTCAAAAGTGGCTCCAAATGGTTCGTGTAATATTACACACGGTGCTGCTCGCCAGTTCTGTTACTTGAACTTGGCTTGACACGCTACCGCGTGTCTAGATCCTCTGACATTCTAAATTATTATAGTTGGTTTGTTGAAAACAATGTGATAGTTGTTTTTTCATAAACTGATTGTTACTAAAAATTGTTTCATTTCATGTACCTATCCAAGCCTTGTGACGAGTAGATCGATAGTAAATGCTTTATTGTATGCATGCCATACAATGTTACAAAAAAGCTCACATTATTTATTTAAATTGTTTGAACTTAACTTGAAATAAAAGGTTTCGTACTCCTGCTTCTGCGAGCCTCTTTTTTCTAATGTTATAATAAACAGAGTTATAAATAATACCTTCACGATTGACCTATGCTTGTACACTGGACACTGACTTTCATGGATAAAATAGGTCAACATTGTTCCAAAACCGAATTGAGGTACCCCGAATTTACGTAGTCTTTTGGCTGTTACCCCTAGAGTGTATATAAAAATCCGGAGGTATGAAGGGAGGGCACCCCGCCCGCTGCTTCGGCTTGCTGGTCTCAGCCGCGACGGCTCCCACGGGTGCGTATACTTTGTTACGCAAGGACGAAGGGGTTGCACTTCCCGTAGCGCCGGAGACGTTGCAGAAGCAACCTTTTTCAAAGCAAAGCAGAATGTCTATCGTCATAACTACATTGCAGTGCCATCTATGAGTAATCGCGGGAACTACGTCGCTGCTCTTTGGGATTTCATCCATCGGTATTTCGTCCATTCGGGATTTCGTCCATTCGGGCATTATTATTTTTACTTTTTACAGTTAATCCATTTGATAATTAATAATTTATCCAGTAATCCATTTTGACGTTTAAACGATTTAGTCAATAGTGTAATAAATAATTTAAACATTGATATTCCAGACTTTGGTCAGCTGAACTTTTAATCAAGTGACCATCATTATTTTAAACTTTGTTGATTTGTACGATGTTCTTTTGAAATTACTCAGGAAAGTTTTGATTTTCTAATATGCAACCCTGAAAACTAGCCTATTATCGTCTGCCTTCGCGAATACGAACGCGCGATAATGAGTAGAGCTGTACAATCACGGAGTTACTAGCTCATTTTTACCATGGTTACAAATTGTACGCATTTCCAAAAACTTTTCGAAATTTTTAATGGCAACGTTCATGCTAATTCGGAAACACGAATATTAAAGAAACGCATACCTATTCAGGTTTCATTGCATAAGTACTCTACGATAGCGTTTTTAAATGTAGTGAAGAGGCGCAATTATAATGCAGATGTATTTTTTTTTTTTCATTGTACATTGTACGATAGGTTTCATTAGCGCTATACCAGGTACCGCCACATGCAGTGCTACGGCGGCGCGACGTACCTTAGTGGTGGCGCGTATGTTGGACAGCGGCTGGCCGTCGAGCTGCCACTCGCTGATGTACAGCAGCCACTCCGACGACGAGATGTTCTCGAACAGGTTGCACAGCTGCGGGCACACGACACTACCTACACTCGGACTGCTCGGGCGGTCGCTTCCCAGAACTCAAATACGTCTATTTTATGAGTAATTCGAGCATTATCGATGACATGCGACCGCACCGATCAGGTTTAGAAATTTTTGTTAATAAAAGGCATCTTTAAAGATATTCGCTAAGTGAAATTACAGTGGTCAGTGGTTAGCAAAAGGGAACTTTACATTGTGCAGGCTGATAGAAAAAAATATTTTGATTATTACAAAGAGGACTCTGAGAAGGTTTGTTTATGAAAAGTATTATATTTTATTCTGTGCAGTTGATCACTCGAGAGAATTTAGACTCTGTTCAAAATTGCAAAAGCGATGTTTGTTTTTACAATAAGATGGCTGATAGGCGCGGGACAGCGAACATGTCCTCTAGAAATGTGACTTTTTTTTTGTGAGTGGGTAATCATCAAATGACGTTACTCGATCGGGGCGAAGCGCGAGGGCGTGTCAGACTTTTACTGACTAAAACCCACCCGTGTTCCTTCGGTTGTCGATATGCCAGGGCCACGGTAACTCTTTTGACCAAATCTTGCGATCCTGGCAGGCCACAATCCTAGCAAAACCCTTCCATCCTGTGACATCTCTTTGAGGTGCACGTGGAACACTACGCGCCGTCGAACCGAGCTTGGACCTTACCGGGCGGCGAGCTACCCATCGCTCGCCGTCCGCAAGCTGGCGCCTGCGGTAGCTGGGAATGTTTGTAATATGGGTGTCGTGCAGAGAGCGCAGGCTACGTACGAAGAGCGCGAGCGCGAGCTGCTCGTCGGGCGGGAGCGCGTCGACGCGCGCGGCGTAGTTGAGCAGCGCGTGCGCGCGCCGGTCCTGGTGCAGCAGCAGCGCCACGTCGTCGCGCAGCGCGGCGGCCGCCAGGCAGCGCAGCGCCGCCACGCGCACCGCGCCGCGCAGCGCCGCGTCGCCCAGCAGCCGCCCTGCGGACCACGCGTCACACTCAATTAAAATAATGTACCCAGGATTTCACAATAACTTTCTACCTTTTTTATCTTCCAGATTTAAAATAGTGTCCTTGGAGTTTCATGCCCTTTGTTCTCCATACGGTAGTTTTCGACTAACTAATCGACTTTTTCACAATCAAAAGTGCTTGAAAATGGTTTAATTTAAATAAATGCTTTGAGTTTGAAAACCCGAGAATTTCAAAGATCCGCTGATCAAGTTCTCAAAAAAGTTTAATTACAGTTTATTACAGTTAATATGTATATGAACGCTTTTACCGACGTTTCACAAGACTCATAATAAATTACAACTATTTTCTTTACTTCATATACTTAAACCAAATGTGTACCTACTAACAAGTTTAAGTTCCAATGTTGTAGTGAATATGTCACCGTAAAATTGTAAATACCGTTATATTTTAATCTATCTCCCGAGATTGTAAACTATCGTCGTAATTATAATCTATCGAAAAGAATGCGTTAAACTGTAAATGGTTTCTGCAGTTCCCAATTTTTCGATAGTTTATAAATTCGCGAAATAGACTGTTATCTCACAGTATTTACAATTTTACAGTGACAGATATAACCAACTTCGCTTCACTTTTCGATTTACTTATACGATTCCAATAGAATTCAGTCACGTGAGCGTAGCCGCGGACAGAACTAGTGTTTAATAAGAAAAATGCTACTATCTATCTGTACGGTGAACCCGCACATTTCATAACATTAAGTAGGTTAAGCTACATCAGCATTTGCATCTGCGCGATCACTTTAGCGAACTGGCTAAGTGAAATAAATCAGTGATTTTACCACACTCAACACGGGCGGTTTAATTCTTCATCCCCGTGTACCCATCAGCACAAGTGTACAGACCAATCATTCGTACTCTTGCGCAGAAGTGTAAAGACCATCGTGTTACATTATTTTTTGGTCCTTCGAGCCGGATCATCATCGAATATTTAAACAATATAAATGTATTCTCCAATATTTTTTATGTATTTAAAAGCCCCTCAGAAAACAATTATTTCAGAAGACACTTAAGTAAAATTTTCGAAGCTTCCGCTCTCATATTTTGCTGTGCCCGACAGGGTCTATAATAAAGTAAACGATAAAATTTTAAGTAACCACCCAAGGACACATTGTGGAATACAATAAAGGATTGAGAATTCAGCCCTTCTCGTGCTACGCTCACGGTCGGTCCCTCTGTTCACGCCTCGTACCTATGAAGGCAAGGAAGTCGTCGCCAAGCACCCAGCTGCCCTCCCCCTGCACCAGGTACTGCTGCAGCTCGTCGAGGCTCTGCCGCTCTTCTGCTGACAGCTCCACGCCCTCCAGCTCCTTTGCCAACTTCTCAAACTCTTGCACGGCCTGTCCAAAAACAGCACTAACGTTATGTTCTATTGGAACTGATCGGATGTTTGGTCCGACTGAGTGCCGAGCTCAACACCGCGACGAGAAGATACATGGCTACAATGTGCAACGAGCTCGACGCTAACACGACTGTACAAGAAGTCCTTTTTAATGCGTTTTGAATTTGAATCGCTTCCAATCGCTTCGTATGGATGTTTAGAGTTTCGGCCTTCAGACGACTGTTACAACATCAAAATACTAGTTGATATCATCATGTTGAAAAATATACTACTAGTACTGTATGCAAAACCTAGTCCTTTAAAACGTAATGATGATAATGCAGCGTATAACACGATAAATTCATTTGTAATTATTTTATTTATTTATTTATTCATAGGCGAACCAACAGCTGTAACATATGGATAACAATTGTATAAGAAACATAAAACCAATTACAGGTTCTCACGGGTAAAAACAGAAAAAGTAGAGATTTTAAGATCACTAACAAGCACTATAGAAAATCCACACTAATATTATAATTCCACACTAATATTATAAATATATATATCTTATATCTTTAAACGAGCAATTCTTGTATATATATATATAATCAGAATCTCGGAAACGGCTCCAACGATTTTCATGAAATTTAGTATACAGGGGTTTTCGGGGGCGATAAATCGATCTAGCTAGGATTCATTTTTATAAAATGTCATTTTATTCGTGTTTTCAATGACCAACTTTATCGATAATCAACTTGAACATAAACTTATTATTTTAAATACAATTTACCAAAAAATACCGAGCAAAGCTCGGTCATCCAGATATTAGTATTATATAAATAAGGTACAATAAGCACTATACAGTTTTAAAAAAGTCGGTGTTCAGCCGAGCGCGTACCGAAGAGGTTTTAGTGGTAAATGGGGCAAATGAAAACTCTTTACAAAGAATGTTAAAGTCCTTACTCGCTCGCACCATGTATGAGTTATGCCTGTAGTTAGAAGAGGAAAAAGGAATGGAGATAGGTGGATTAAATCTAACTGATCGCTGAGGGACGTTGAAACGAAGTTTCAACGTCCCTCAGCACGACAGCACGGCAAAGAACGACAGTCAATCTCGTTAGATAGAATTTTTAAAAGAAAAGTGCAATCAGCTAATCGAAGCGAACGATAAGTGGCTGTAGATGAAATTTCTTACAAAGATT
Organism: Aporophyla lueneburgensis; assembly: GCA_932294355.1. Lineage (NCBI taxonomy): Eukaryota > Metazoa > Arthropoda > Insecta > Lepidoptera > Noctuidae > Aporophyla > Aporophyla lueneburgensis. The sequence continues at coordinate 37,881,132 of OW028736.1, forward strand.
TATGTAATTATCAGAATGGTATGGTATACGTCTAAAACATAGAAAACGAATAAATAATGCAGAAAAGTAATGCAGCATTACATCCTACGGTCGTACTGCTGAACATTTACTCCTAATAACAGGCGAGTCAATAAACTATAAGCATGACGTAATCTTTTAGAGTGGTCGTAATTTGGGGAACCAAATTGGATGTCATACATTGCGGAACGTAAACACTCCCTCCAGGACAACATCCGGCACCCACGCGCCACGCGCCACGCGCTACGTGCGCACCTCAGCCGTGTGTCACTGACCATCTTGTTCACACACTGGAAACTTCTAGAAGCAGTTTATGTTTTTCCATGATTGTAATAAAGCTGGCGACGGTGCAAGAAGCATCGCATATAAACATCGAACATTATATTTACGGGTGTGATACATGAGTGAGTCATTGGGTGAAAAATCAAGTTTATTTACAGAAGCTTTCCGTTCAGTAAAACTGCCGTCTGTTCAATAAAATTGTTACGAGTGTTGTTCAGTTGTAAGGCCAGGGCGTAACCAGCCACTTATGATTGGGTGACTGAGGTGATGAGGTGATGGTTTTGGAAGTGTTTTGACTGTTGGTAAACAGCCTTAACTTTTAGCGAAACATAATCCGTTACAAAGAAAGAAACGTGGTGAAGTGGCCGAACTTTTGATTGTGAACATTTGTGTCGAAAACACGAGGCTCGTGTTTGATCCGCACGCCCTACTCACGTCAATGTCAGTGAAGACGATGGGTGGATCACGGTTGCGCTTGCGCAGCTCTTCCTGGCGCCGCTCGTCCGCCTCGGCCGCCAGCGCGTCGGAGCTGGGCCCCGCGCGCGACAGCTCCTCGGGAGCGCCCGCTGTCTCTACTGCTTCTGCCATGTCTGCACAACAACACCGACTTACATCAACACCACAACACTCACTGAGGCACGCGCAGCGCCACGCAGGCGTCAACCGCCGCGAGTTCAGGGAACTATATTAAACCCGGAAGAGAAACAAAATGCTAACTGCTTGGCATTTGTGCACTTGTTATAAATATGAATGTGGAGAACAGTCTTATATTCGTGCTGGGGCAGATGAGGTACAATTAGATTGAGAACACTCTATAATTCAGGAGGTTAGTTACTAACCTAAAACTTTGCCGAGCCGCGTTACTTACACGAGAATGTTTTGTTACCGCGGGCGGCACACGTATTTTAAGAACTTCGAATAGATCACTAAGATGAAAAAAACGTTAAATTTCGATCCGAGTACAATGATGTTGGGTTCGCACAACGTTGTGCATGCGCTCCGTTCGGCGTGAAAATAGATTCAACATAAATAAGCTGAGGAAGGGCGGCGCGGCGTCGGAGCGGAGTCGGCGCGGCTACGTACGCACCTGAGCGTGCTGCGGAGTGCTGGTGCGGCGGCGCTGTCCGCGCGAGGAATGCCGCGCCGCGCTCGCCTGGCGCCGCGCCAGCGCGCCTCCGCAACACTATTATATTTATAATTACGAGGGGCGCGGGATCGGGTACCACTCTATTCTTCACATGTTCGAATTCGTTTTGAAAACATCGTCGTCTCCGCGGTCTCCGAGTCCCAGTGGCATGCACAATATCAGCGACGATCCCACGTCACATGACATGCTCTTAGGCAGCGGACCTTATTCTGATCGAGTTAATTTCACGGTACGTTTGGGTTGCCACTCGCTAAGACGATGGATTTGTACATAGGAGTCTGTGGTCTGTGTAGTAAGGTCTGTGTAGTAGGTAGCAATGTTTTTTTTCCGGTGGTGAGATTCATTTGTTTAGAGCTATCTGATCACGCCCGCCCCATCAGCGCGGCATGTGGTAGTCGTTGCCCTTAGTCGTTGGTGGGAGCCAGCGTCCCGACCTACTTGTGGAGCATTCAACCGACCTCACTCACAATATAAAGCGCGCTCGATCACTTGAGCGAATACGTTTACGATCAAATTCTCTTTATTTAGTCTAGGGTTACATGCCGAACGCTGAATCAAGCGCAGGATCCAGCCACCAACGAGAACCTCCTCAATTATTGTATTTATGCTACGAAAACTTACTGATGGCTAAACTTTGACAGAATCTGTATTTTTTTATAACTTTTCACTAGAACAATTAATTCAAATTGCTTTTTTAAGCCATTTTCTTTTATTCATTGATTATATTATCTATGAGCTTAGTTAATGTACATTACTATAATAATGACAAACCAAGGGAATTCATTAATTTGTGATAGTGGTGTACAATTATGTAAAATAAGGTAGCAAAAACATCGATTATTTTGAAACAAAACATATCTTTAGTACTTATTACTTTTATTTTCTAAACGATCACTAGTTCTACCAAGACAAATTTTACTTATCTAATAATTGTCGAACACCCTGTATATCGAGTCATTTCCGATGACGGTGAGTGATGCATTTGATTTGCAGTCAACAGCCGACGGACCTTCCTAGCCAGGGTGTCAGTTTCGGATCCGGAGAGGGCTAAGGTTTATGGAAACCAAGACTGATATTATTATTTCATTACGTTGTATATGTCGTAGACATCTGGTTTAATTAGCCAGCAAATTGGATGCCTAGGCTGTTCATTAAACGCCAATATCCAATTGGAAGCCTAGGCCGATCGTTAATTGACGTAGAATCAATCAAAGTTTAACAACTTAGCGTATCGAACATCAGCCCTTTGAAGATGACTGACTAAGACTCAAATTAAGATTCAAATTTAATTCAGGTTTTTCCACTGCGGCGCTAGTAGTCAACAAAACAAATATGGTGTCAATAGCGCAAACCGTGAATGTTATTTTTCGTTCTTGTGTGCAATTTTAAGTGAAATTAAAGTGTGATATTATCAAAACAGTATGAAATCGTACTTAATACCAAATAATACTAAGCCTTAGTGAAATATTTGAGTTTAAACTAACTGAATACGAACAACATCAAGGTTAGTTTACAAATTCGTCAATATCCAATTTAACTAAATGATTACACGTTTTTCAAATGGTGTAACTTTTAAAAAAATGGTCGTTATGGGTTGAAATAAAAAGCAATTTTAAGGTTCAAGTTTCTAGTTTTAAGATTTTATGATCAAAATTATTACGGTGAGTGAGGGAAATAAGCACGGTTCTACGGAAGTCTCACTACTTCACATCGTAATCCCCACAGGGCGACATGGGTTTTAGTGAACGTGGACAGCGGCGCAACTTGTAGAGGAAGATGTGAAAACCTGTCAAATCCATCTACATGAAGTGCAGTCGTTTCTGGCCACGTTCACCCAGCCCACTGGGCGCACTCACCGTCGTCGTCGTCGGCGCCGACGTCGCCGCGCTCGCGCTGCTGTTTCTTGCGCTTCTTGTCGCGGCGCCGCTCCTTCCGCGCCAGCTTTTCCGCCAGCGTACTGCGCCGCGCGTCCAGCTCCTGCGACGTCACTCTGCGACAACAGACCCATCAACGTTAACCTATTATAGTCAAAACAAATCTAGATTTTTGAGGAATTTTGAGTTACTTTGTTTTTAGATATAATAAAATGTACACAATAAAACCGATGCCTTTTTAAGTACCCGCAGAGGAGCTCCGGGCTCTCTGGTGGTGTAAGACGCAACAATTGAGTTTATCCCGGCGTAATGAATACACTGTCCAGGCCAACACGCGTACTGGCCTAGGTAAAGATAATATTAAACCAACATATAGATACTATACACATCTCAATGTCTTACCAAGTCATAAAGATCGTGCGAAGCTGTGGCGGATCTCTAATACTAACTATGTAAATATTGATGCTCCATATACATGGAATCGTAAAGAAAAACCTAAAAGTAAAAATTATGTAGGTAGATATTCCTTTAATGGCCAACCAACAAGTTGGTTAAGTACACCGTTACAATTTGAAAATAATAGTTTAGTTAAATCTAAGGTTCATTTTTTTTTATATACACCGTGTTCGGGACGATATACATACATTCGATTCAGACAATGGAAATATGCATTTTTCATTATGGAGAATGTGTCCAATGAACTTTTTTTTCTCTTTATTTTTGTTTATTTTCTTGCAAACTTAATTTAAATTGTACTAACATAGTTTATAAGATTTATGTCACTAACATCTGCTATGGACTGTGTAGTCTGTAATAAAACTAATTTTTTTTAATACCTTTTTATTTATTTATTTTTTCACGGTCTTCTTTTTACTTAGTTTCAATTTCTTTTTTACAGATTTTTTTTAAAATGAGATTTGAAACCAAGGCAGCGATCAGAAAAAATCGAGTTAATTTTTTTGACAATAATGGAGCATTCTGAAGACCGTGAAAAAAAATGGTGATTTTTGCAAAAACAAATAATTTGAAACGGGGCACTATGAAAAAAAAAATTGCAAAACAAACGATAAAATTGATTCTTTTATCAAATTTCTTGAAAAATCGATCTCTTTGATCGAAAAACAAAAGATTTTTGCGGACAAAATTTTTTGTTCATCGAAAAAAGAACAAAAATCGAAAAATTGCTCATAATGGTGATTTTTGCAAACACAAAGAATTTGAAGCTTCAGGGCACTATGAAAAAAAAATTGCAGCGCTTTGAATTTTTCAGGGATTTTAGGGGATACTTTGAGGTTGAAAAATTACCGACGATATCCTTCGTTCATACATTTTATCCAAAGTAATGGTTATTGAAATATCCTTAATTATGCGAATTTTTGTGACTAGTGTATACAGGACGTAAGGGACAGCCCTCCGCAGACTGATGGGGTGGATTCAGTATATCATACTAAGATGACCAGTACAAGAAATTATTTCAGGACCGTTATGGGAATCCAATAAACCTGATTTGTTTTATTTCCTCACACGCAATGTATCTCGGATCAATTCGGATAGCCGCCATTGTGCAATCGCCGACGACGAGTTCGATGAACTCTTTAGTTAGACAGGAAGTGAACAGCTGATTTTACGCGTCGTTCGTTAGAGTATTTCAACATCCATTGCTGCTTTTTTGATTTCAGCCGTATTGTTTACATAACTGGAGTGCTGCTTTCAGAGAACGTAATTTTACATTGAAATAAACCGGAAAAAGCTGTCAAAACGTAAAAAAAAACCTGAGAAAAATTCCGGTGGAATATGATTCAAAATAAGGAGCTGAATGCACTCTGTCAGTTTGTGGAGGGCTGTCCCTTACACCCAGTATAAAGATTTGATTTTCATTTCGAATGCGTTTATGTCTGTGTGCATATCAGAGATTAGTTTTTTTCTACTTTGAGCCTTACATACAGCGTATTTAATTCAAGAGTTACATCTGTCAAAAATCCAAGGCCTGGTAGCTATTGAGTATCTGTCAACTCTGGAATAGATTTGACTTTTCATTCATAAACGTGTTGATTTCTTTTCCGAAATCAAAAAATATTTTCTGTACTGCACCTCTACTTAACCATCTAACTTCAGAATAATAAACAACATCTCGATGATTTGCTTCCGTATCTGACAGACACTGCTGGAATTGACGATGAGTCAATCCATTTTTTCTGATGTAGTTTACAGTCGATACCACGATGTTCTTTACTTCTTTTCATGATACGACTTTGGTACATAACGCTTCTTGGTGGATAATGCAATGAAAAAATTATGGGATGTCACATCCTATCTCTGCCAGTTTCGTTTTAATTCTACCTACAAAACCATCAAGATAACTGCGTTGATATTTGCGCTTGTTCTAAGTTATAAAACAAATCTTCCCCTGTAGCCGTACCCTTTAAACAACATAACTGGAAAAGTTCCTCAGAGACATTAAAGTTCTTATCGATTCCGCGAACAAATATTAAAAGCTGGGCAGTATCTGAAACGTTATTACTTTCATCGGTAGCTAAAGAAAACCATTCAAATTGTTGTGCTTGTTCCCGGCGTTCCTGACATAAATTATCGCCCAAATCTTCAGTTCGCCGGGTACACGTTTTTAAGGCTAAGCGCGTCGATTGCTGTTCGTTCATGCATTTATTTTGATATTTATAACTTTAATTACAAAACATTCACGGGCCGCCAGCGCCAGTAAGACGTTCGAGGGCCGCGTGTTGCCGACCCCTGATCTATACTATACAACATAACGGACGACGACCTTTTGGAGACGAACAAAAAGAAAAAAAAGTGACTAATACGAAGACCTCGCACGGGCAGGCATTTCAATGCGACGGGGTGGGTCAGGGAGACAAGAAATTTAACGCGATTTTGAAAAGGATGTTCCTTCAGCTGTAGTATAGCAATATAGAAAAGAAGAAGAACGGTTAGCTAATTGCTAAGTTACGCAAACAATTATTTTGTCTAGTTAATTAGATACGTTTTTTTTTAAATGTTTTTTTACCTCAAAACTATCGACTGGGTGAACCGATTTTGATGATTCTTTTTTATTTGAAAGCTTTTGCTTCCCATGTAGTCCGATTTCAATTTGGTTCTGACAGTGGCATCCATGAGAAAACCATATAAGTTTTAAATTTGCATTAAGTACGTGCGCGACAAATGGACCAATAACTTTATATGCCGCCAACCGATTTCGATGGTTCGGGGGGGTCCCAAAAACATTTTATTGACTTTGCTTAGGTAGTTTTTGGGTTAGCTTCGATAATACGAGTTTAATCCACTTTGCTTATCGTGCTGATATTCTAGTAGTCCTGACATTGCTATTCACCTGGCCAGCAGTGATAAAGAAATCAGTGCGGGGTAGAAACCACAACTAAAACCTTAAAAATAAATTCTTAAAAAAAACCAACCGGCTTCCTTAAAAGCAGTGCAAAGTGAGAAATAACTTTAATTTCGGAAGTTGGTTGCTAAAAACTTAAATACAGACCCTTAGAAAAAAAAAACACTTTTTAGTGTTTTTTTTTGTGAGAATGTTGTTTTTTTTAATGTATGTATATATATATTGTTTTATATTTGAATTATAATTTATAAGATATAGTGCCTGCTAGGCCTAAGAATATAACGATTAGATAGGAGTTTGAATGCTTTCACTTTATAAAATACTAGCTTTTGCCAGCGGCTTCGCCCGCGTGGAGGTCGGAAATTATCCCGTGGGAACATACTACCGGGATAAAAGTGTTATGTGTTATTCCAGGTTATAAACTATCTGTTTGCCAAAGGGCCTCACCGGGTTACTATATGAAATCTGCACTGGCGTCTTTTTTGACGTTGGTGCCATAATTATGCTGATAGTTGTTGAAAAAAAATTCGGGCCAATTATCAAACCCCTAGCTTCTTTAGTTTTTGAAAAATAAGGCTTGCAACCTCAAACTTGAATGTTTTTTTTCTACGAAACTACAATAGATTTTAAAATGCAACTAACACGATATGATAGCTACTTAATAGATTTACATTTCACATTTTTCTCATAATTTTTCAACCACCTATAGGGCAGAAACAAATGTGTTTTAAAAATTAAGGGTGGATTTTCGTGGCCATTTTTAGGGTTCCGTTGTTTGAGATACACCGACCAAATAAATTACATAAATTACGTATGTATCCAACTATAATACATAACAATTACATAGATGTGTCATGGGTGGAACATATTCTAAACAATAAAAGTTTTCAATAAGGTACACACGGCTACAGGTCAAGCTGTAAATTTCCAGTTTTAGCTGACCTCGCATTGCATAGGAGTTTCGTACAATGAGATGTCAGCTTATACTGGAAATGTGTGGCCGTGCATACTGTAATCACAGGAATTGTAATCATATACTAGACTCATAACATACTGCGCTATCGACAATTTTACACAATTGCGTTATTTGTATCAGTTGAAGTATCGTGTTACACTTCTTCCAAACGTTATTATATCAAGTCGCAATCATTTCGTTTTCTTTGAAAAAAAAAAAATGGTATTGTGCGTTAATTAACTTTCGAATATCGTGTTGTGTCTAGCAGAAAATAGTTTTCATTTGTTTGTGTGTGATTCAAACATTTTTATATGGTTGAAACCTTTAGAATGGCAGACAACACTGACAAACTTAGAAGATGCATTAACTGTAATCGAAGTGAAATAAAATTGTATGGAATGTTATATTATACTATTGTATATATAATTAATATTCTTTATGTGAAGAAAAACTTTTAAAATTCACAGGCCGTAAGTTTTTTTTTTAAGGCAGTTTTTTTCTGTACATAAAATCTAGGATCACCTTTATTATCATCACTACGTTTCATTCATCTTCTTGTTTCTTATACACTAATAATCTACACTTATTGCAAAATAAAGAGCCTATTTGAACAGTATTTTCGCCAACAGCTTGACTTGATATGTGAGAGAACTTCTTCGTCTGTTCGAATTCGTTAATATTTTCCACTGATATTTATTCCCCTTCGATTACAGTTTTGCATCTTCTAAGTTTGTCAGTGTTGTCTGCCATTCTGAAGGTTCCAACCATATAAAAATGTTTGAATTATACACAAACAAATGAAAACTATTTTTGCTCTATAGCGCAGTATATTATGAGTCTAGTATTATGATTACAATTCCTATGATTACAGTACGCACGGCCACACATTTCCAGTATAAGCTGACATCTCATTGTACGAAACCCCTATGCAATGCGAAGTCAGCTAAAACTGGACAGCTTGACCAGTAGCCCGTGTGTACCTTATAGAAAACTTTTATTGTGTTGAATATGTTCCACCCATGACACATCTATGTAATTGTTATGTATTATAGTTCGATACATACGTAATTTATGTAATTTATTTGGTCGCTGTACCTCGAAAAATGGCCACGAAAAACCACCTTTAATTTTTAAAACATTTGGTTCTGCCCTTTATGTGGTTGAAAATTTATGAGAAAAATGTGAAATGTAAATCTATTAAGTAGCTATCATGTCGTGTTGGTTTCATTTTAAAATCTATTGTAGTTTCGTAGAAAAAAAACATTCAAGTTTGAGGTTGCAACCCTTATTTATCAAAAACTAAAGAAGCTAGGGGTTTGATAATTGGCCCGAAATTTTTTTTTTTCAACAACTATCAGCATAATTATGGCACGAAAAAAGCGCGGGAACCTTGAAATAATAGGCGGTCTTTTTTTTGCTTCTTGTAATTTTACTTTAATTTTAATTTAGTTTGTACATATTTTCCTTTTTTTTATTCTACTAACTTAGTTTATAAAGCGGGATTTAAGATGCCTAAGAAAAGAAAAAAACCCAAACAAGATCCTGGTGAAGGGATTGGTACTGGTCCTCCGGATTCATCTTCGGAGACAAGTGAGTCTGACTACGTCGACTCCTGCACTGCGGAAGAAAAGCCTACAGAGAAGTATGCCCCGTATAGGGTTACAGACTACAGTCGCAGGTACCCTGAGGATGCCGTAGCTGGGTATGACTTTATTGTATTTATCGAGAGCACAAATGAAGAACAACCAATAGGCCAAAGAGATATGATGTACCTGAGTGGATGCTTCACTAGATTTGTTAAAGGAATTAAGTACTTGAAAAAAATTAACAGATACAAAATCGGCGTAGTTTTCGATCGCCCGAATTTAGCCAATTCATTCTTGGACAATGTTACTTTTCTGAAAGAACAGTCGATCAAAGCGTCGATTCCGGCTGGAACGACAGAATTGTCTGGAGTTATCACGTCAGTACCTACGGATATGTCAAACAAAAAAATTTTTAAGGCAATATCAAGTTCAAAAAAAATTATAAGCGTTAGAAGAATAATGAAAAAAGTTAGAGTAGGTAGCTCATCTGAACTACAGCCTACCCAAACTGTAGTTATTACTTTTGCTTCTTCTACATCTTTACCAGATTACGTTCATATTAAGATGTGGCGGCTTTCAGTACTGCCCTATATTCCACCAGTCAAGCAGTGTTTCCGTTGCTTACGTTTTGGGCATTTAGCCAAATTTTGTAAAAATTCGCAAAGATGCTCAGTATGTACTGAGGGTCATTCCTTCAAGGAGTGCTCTGTACCTGCTGAAAAAGCTGTATGTGTTCATTGCAAAGGTAATCATTTATCCATATCTGGCCAATGTCCCATTAAGAAAAGAAAGATTGCTGAAAGCAGAAATACATCGAAAACCCCTTTTTCGGACTTATTTAATAAAGCTAATTTCCCATCACTGAACAAATCGGAACATTCGACAGATATTATAAACTTGATGTTGTCTAATAGCACAGCATTAAGTTTGTTGACAGAATCTATTGTTAACTTGATTAAGTTAAATAAAACACAAAATGAAAGTATTTGTACACAAACTATAACATCTGCTATTAGAGAGACTATTAAAGGTAAAAATATTATAATATAAAATTCACTAACAAAATTTTAAATATTGCTCAGTGGAATGCACAAAGTTTGCTAAGTAATAAACTACAGTTTCAACAGTTTCTCTATAATAATGACATACATTTAGCTTTAGTTTCAGAAACATGGTTAAAACCACACATACAATACAACATTCGTGGCTATACCACAGTTAGGAATGATTGTGGTAATGATCACAATGGTGTTGCTATATTTATACGTAATGGCATTGAATTTAGATTATTAGACACATATTTTGACGATTCTATTCAAAATATTGCAATTAAAATTAAAATTAATAACAAATACATTTCAGTAGTTAGTTTTTACAGTCCTGGAAATTGCAGTCCTACTTTTGAAAAGAACAAATTTGATTCACTAATAAATAGTATACCTAAACCATTGATAATTGCTGGGGACTTTAATGCCCATCACACTTTTTGGGGTTGTTGTAGTGACGACTCTCGTGGCAGAGCTATAATGAATTCCATGGATGAAAATGACTTGATACTCTTAAATGATGGTCAGCCAACTACTGTAGGGTCTCATCTATGGAGACCAAATGGTCTTGATTTAACTATGGTTTCTTCTTCCTTGGCTTTGTCTTGTGAATGGCAGGTTTATCAGGATTCTATAGGCAGCTATCATTTGCCTACCATTACAAAATATGTTATAGATACTGCTAATGATGTGGATCCTTCTAATGTTTCAAATATTCCTCTTCATTGTAATCTGAAATTAGTTGATTGGTCTATTTATAAAAAGATTGTAAATGACATGATGGAAAGTTTTCAGTATAATAACTCGAGTCATATTGATACATATAATAATTTTTGTTCAATAATCCTACAAGCAGTTCAGATGTCAGTAATCAGTTTTAATAAAAACAATACCACTTGCGACTCTCGCAGATCTAGGAGGAAGCTTCGACTCCCTTGGTGGAACGAGAAGTGCACTAGAGCTGTACAAGATTGTAAGCAAGCATACATCTTATTTAAATCAAATCCTTGTCTAGACAATTTTATAAGTTTCAAACATATGCAAGCCCGAAAAAAACGTATCCTACGTCAGGAGCGTCGTGCATGTTGGTTAGAGTTTTGTCATTCTATTAATAGACTCACTCCAATGAGTCAAGTTTGGGCAAAAATGAGGAAGTTAAAAAATGTTTCTACAAATAGCAGTTTGTTTTCTAGTTATGAATGGATCTCTCAATTTCTGCATAAGTATACTCCTGATTCAGTTCAAAATTTTTACACAGTCAGTCACAATAACTTACAAAATTGCACAAATAATTTCATGGTGGAAACTTTTTCTATTGAAGAGCTAAAATCTGCTTTAAGATCAAGAAGAGATTCGGCATGTGGCTTAGATTGGCTCTCATACAAAATGTTAAAATTATTAAATTCACACAGTTTGTCTATATTTTTAAATATTTTGAATTCACTTTGGCATTGTTCTATTATTCCTGAGGAATGGAAAACAGATTGTTTAATACCTATCCTGAAACAGGGTAAAGACCCTAACAGCGCTGACTCATATCGTCCTATTACTCTAAGTTCGTGTGTTGGTAAAATATTTGAACAGCTTCTAAAACAACGTTTGATATTTTACATTGAAAGTAATAGTCTACTACCTTACAATCAATTTGGCTTTCGATGTGGTCGTTCTGCTCGGGAAAGTCTTAGTCATTTATCTCTGGATATACACAGTGCTCTTGTCGAGCATAAAATGTTGGGATCTGTTTTCTTCGATATTGTTGGTGCTTTTAATAATGTAAATTTAAGTACATTGTCATCCATTCTCCTTTCACTAAATGTTCCTGAAAAAATAGTAAGTTGGATTTTTGAGTTTTTAAATGAACGTAAACTGTATGTAAAAGTCAATAATCAATTAATAGGACCTAGATATTCTTATAGAGGAGTTTCTCAAGGAGGAATATTAAGTCCTCTATTATTTATTTTATATATTGCTAGATTAAATAATGTGCTGGGTAGTGATGTCTGTAATTTACAATTTGCTGATGATTTGGTTGTGTATTGTTCAGGAGAAAACCTTAACAGCATTGAAACAAAACTCAATGCTAGCTTGGAAAAATTGGGACATTATTTTGAAAGTCTCAGTTTGGAGGTCAGCTATGAGAAAAGTAAGGTTGTTGTCTTTTCCAAAAATGTTGTTGGTTCTCCTAGTATTAAAATTTATTACAATAATAGCCTTATGTTAGTGGATAGTTCCATAAAATTTTTAGGTGTTACTTTTCTCAGTAATTTTAAATGGAATGTGTATGTTGATTACTTAGCAAACAGAGCATTAAAAGCTTGCAATATTTTGAAATCTCTCACTGGCACTTATTGGGGTGCTGATCCAGGGACATTACTGATTTTATATAAGTCCTTAGTAAGAAGTCACTTCGAATATGCATTTTTTTGCTATGGTGGTGTACAAAAACTAGTAGAAAAACTAGAAAAAGTGCAAAATAGATGCTTACGTATTATTTTGGGAGCTATGTGTTCAACACCTATAGTGTCAATGCAAGTCGAATGTAGTTTGCCTCCATTGATAATTAGATTCAATTACCTCAGAACAAAATTCTTCATTAAGATTTCTTCTATCAGTGATCATCCTCTTCTATTGCAGTTAAAGAAGGCTATTAATGGGATCAATCCCCCTTTTCTAGTACAAGGTTTATCTGAAATTTTAAAAGATTGTTCTAATCAAAATTATTTTTCTAGCTCCATTTGGCCTTGTTATTTATATTCCTATGAATCAAAGTATTGTCCATTTAAAATAGTAATTAATGAATCTTTGAAGTTTAAAGAGGATGTTTACAGAATGCTTGAGGAATGGAATGGTTACAATCAATTGTACACAGATGGCTCAAAAAATGATAATGCTGTATCTATGGCTATTTATGACGTTCAGGCTCGAAGTGGGTTTGGAAATAGGTTGTCTTCAGTAGCAACTGTGTATACAGCAGAGGCTATGGCAATACTCAGTGCTTTAGAGTATATTGAGACTAGGCAAGAAAATAAATGGATCATTATCACTGATAGTATGAGTGTATTGAGAGCACTAGAAAATCCCAGTTGTAATGCAAAAACAAGTTACATAATCTATAATATCAGAGAAAAATACAATAATTTACATAAGTTCAAAGATATCGTCCTTTTCTGGACTCCTTCACATATCGGGGTAGTTGGAAATGAACAAGTTGATTACCTGGCTAAATTCATTGTTAATCATCATCAGGAATGTCCAATTTTGCATAAGCCCATTCCAAATTCAGATGCGTTGACTTATTTCAAATCAAAACTGGCACGTGAATTTCACAATTTCTGGCAGCATGTAGTTGAAACCAAAGGAAAGTGGCTAGCTGAAATTAAAACAAAGATTTCTCCTCCTTGGTTTACAGGAGGAAATATCTATCGGAACAGAAAGTTTTATACAACGATTTGTCGTCTACGGCTAGGTCACTGTCGATTTAATGCACATCTGTTTAGAATTGGCATTCTGTCTTCCCCAAATTGTGATTATTGTAATTCTGCTATACAAACATTGGATCACATTGTATTTGATTGTCCTAATTTTGCTCTTCAAAGGATCATTTTAGTTGATCGCCTGCTAGGTATTTATGAAAATGCTGAAGATATCCCGCGCTCGCTTCAGCAACTTTTGACGAAAAAAGATTGTTTTTTACCAATTTACGATTTTATTGTATCAACTGTTGATGAAATTTGAATTTGACAACTACTACACTTTTGACATAAAATTATATGATATTGAGATAATATTAAATAAAACATGAAAGAAGACTCGGCTCCGGTCTAACAAAAGGTACTGAACTTGAATATATTAAAAGAAGACTTGGCTTACGCCTAACTATTGGTTATTGAAGACATTGATAAAAATAAGACTTGGTTTCGGCCTGACTATTGGATATCGAAGACATTGAATAAAGAAGACATGGTTTCGGCCTTGATTATATTATAGAAAGACAAGAAAGAAAAAAAAGAAGAATTGGAAGAAAAAGAAAACTAAATCAGACTTGGCTGTATGGGCTCAGCTCCCTTTGCCTGTCCCAAAGAGGGACGAAAAGAACCAAAAAAAAAAAAAAAATAATTATGGCACCAACGTCAAAAAAGACGCCAGTGCAGATTTCATATAGTAACCCGGTGAGGCCCTTTCATCTAAATCGGGTCGATTTAGATGAAATTTGGCAAACAGACAGATAGATAGTAGTTTTTGCGTGAAAGAGGAACAAACATCCATACATCCAGACATACAAACTTTCACATTTATAATATTAGTAGGATAGTAGGAAGTAGGATTTTTGGTAATGTTTGTAAAAGATTTAGAGGCACAAAATTTGTGTTCATTATTTTTTTGATTGTTGGTCTGCATTTTGTTATTATGATAAGGATTTATCTGTATTTTTAAATTAACAAAATTGTGATCATTTAGGTACTGGTTCTATTTAGTTCATTTATTCGAAAATATCGTTCATCCATTGGGGTTTTAGGGTATTTTTCTATTTAATGCTAAATATCTACGAAAGTATATAAGTTATGTCGTAAACCAAAATAAAGAAGTATTTTTGAATACCTATATTCATAGTATCAAAATATAACTCTGGACCGTGGCGTGTGCCTTAGAGGAAACATACTGTAATCATTTTTTGAAGTTCGAAAATCGTAAACAAAATTTTGTAGCACCCGTTTTCACTCGGTAGAAGACATAAAAGAGAATTGGGTTCCCTTTTTTCCCTTGGGGCAGAAACTCGATGCTCCGAATTTTATTTAGCATAACACACTTGGCATAATCTTCTTTAAATGAATATTTGTAAGGCATAAAAAATGTTTAGCATAATCATTGTTTGGCCGAATGTTTATATGTCCGACTTTACGCTGGCATACTTTCAAGATGGCAGAATTTTATTTCGCATATTTATCTTTGGCAGACTTAAAATTTCGCATAATTTCATTTAGCATAACATTTATTTAGAGCGACGATTATTTGGTACAATTTCACTTGGCATACTTTGAAGATGGCAGAATTTCATTTTGAATAATTTTGTTAAGCATATTGTCATTTCTATAAAATTGCATTTTGACCTTAAATTAAAATTAAAATAGTGTCTCAAAAAGTCAATATATGTTGTGCTACAAAAGTTATTGACTGAACCAAATCGCTGCAGAACCTCTGCTCTGCCCTACCCCTAGAGTGTAATTTAGAATCGCGTAGGCTCGGAGGGGCGAGGCGGCCCGCGAGCTGAGGAGCAGGTGATTTTGACGCGCGCCGCCGCGGCTGAAGCAAAAGCAAAGCAAAAGCTCAAAGCCGAAGCTGCGGTGGTGAGCGTAAAACCATCTATGACGATGAGCTCGCGTGGGACCGCCGGAGCCTCGCAGCGCCGGAGCCGTGACAGAAAGCGTGCATGCTGCATGTTGCATGCTCACCTGCATAATGTGAGCTTGCTTGCATACTGCATGTTGCATGAACGCCTGCATGCTGTGAGCTTGCTTGCATGCTGCATGCTTGCTTGCATGCTGCATGCTTACTTGCATGCTGCATGTTTGCTTGCATGCTGCATGCTTACTTGCATGCTACATGCTTACTTGCATGCTACATGCTTGCTTGCATGCTGCATGCATGGTGTATGCTTGTTTGCATGTCTGAATGCAGCGTGCTAACTATGATTTTTCTGTAATGTATTTTAATTATTATGTTAATATTATTTTCTGTAATGTATTTTAATTATATTAATATGTGTTTTAATTATTATGGATATGAAATGTATGCCAAAAGATGATTGTAACTGTAAAGTTTCTGAGATATGATAGTTCTGCCTTTTAATGAGTATCGATATTAAATTATGCCAAGAGACGATTCTGACTGCGAACTTTCTGCGATATGATGGTTCTGCCTTTTCATTATTATGGATATAAAATTTATGCCTAAAGATGATTCTGACTTATAAAATTATGCGTTGTGAATGTATGATAAATGAGTGTATGCCAAACGATTTTCTGTGAAATGAAGTTAATGCTATCCGCTGTTATGCAAAATAATATTATGACGAAAAAAATTCTGCCATAAAGGGTGGATCCAGGAGAATTCGCGGTGAGAACTGAACTAGATTCCGAGGAAGCGTTTAAAAACTGTTTTAATTATAGGGTTATTCGTTGGCGTAAGTGTATCGTTTCTGAAGGAGTAAACATTGAAGGTGATAAAATAATGTGATTATTATGTGTGGTGATTTATTTGTTATGTTTTGTGTATTCTTCTTATTAGATATGTTCCTGGCACTTTCTTGACAGAGTAGTATCTTTTCCACAGATTCCACACTAGCTTATGGGATACACCCACGATTCTACCAACGCGTCACGTTGAGAGTGTAAGATCATGTATATGATAAATAGCCAAGTCAGACCTTAGGCTACAATATATTATCCTAAGTTATAAGAAGTTATAAATAAATTTCAGGACTAACCATTGAACTTGCCACCCATTTAAATCTCACTTCTTTTGTCGTTGAAGTCAACAACCAAGGCAATTATCATAATATTGAACTTGACTCTCATTTCACATTTATGTTTTTAATGGGATTCTGTTTTCTTGAGGAACGCTCAAACGTGTCAACGTGTCGTTCAAAGCGGCATAGTCTAATTCCGATCTCACAAAATCTGTGTACGTTACCCTAGCAAGAAAGTGTCTCCTAGAGTTATATGAGTAGAACGTATAATGTGTGCCTTATCTGCTGTAAATGTGCCCCCAAATTAAAAATGTGTGCCCCCTGTCGTTTTGGAAAAAAACGGAAAAAACGATTCTTTCTGAAAATAAATATTCTAATTTTATAAGAAAAAAAAAAATGAAAAAAAAAACGTTAGCAGGAATCGAACCCTGACCATCTGCGTGCCAGCCACGTCACCCTGCCTACTAGGCTACGCACCGCTGTGCAATTTCAATTTAAATGATTTTTTAATAAAATTATCATCAAATCAAACACTGCGAGTTTGAACCTTATATCTCTACAGATAGAGTTGCAATTGTTTTTGAGTTTTTATACTGAACTTATATTTAAGTTGTTCGGTAGAAGCAACTCTGAAACTATTGAGCGTTGCGTGAATTCCTTTTGGGTTATTACTCAGTTACTCAAACATAACAACATATATAAAAATCACTGAAATTGGAGGCGGACAATCTTGGCGGTCTCCTTGTAAGTCTAAAATATAATTATAAATCCCTCATAGGTACGTAATACGACATAAAAAATGGAAACACGTTGTTGAAACACAGATCATTGTGCGGTTGACTATCATCATCATCATCATTTCAGCCGTAAGACGTCCACTGCTGGACTTAGGCCTCCCCCAATTTGGGGGGCTTTGCCATAATCGCGACGCTTGGCAGGCGGGTTGGCGATCGCAGTATGGTGGTAAAATGCATAGAGAAAGCTGCTGCCCATTCTCTAGTAAGTCCCTTAGTCGCCTTCTACGACACCCACGGGAAGAAATGGGGTGGTGTTATTCTTTACGTCCGGCACCATAGGAATACACTAAATACAACTCTCAAAACGGTAAGTACCAAGATTTATTTGGTTAAGGTGAATGCTCCAACCAACCCGCAAAATTCAAATTTTATTACGTTTTTTGCAATGAGGATCAATTCGACAAAAGGATATAGCAATTTTGAATACTACATCGAATACAATATAACTATCTGAGTTCATTTCTTTTTGAATCACTCAAATCCATCGAGAAATTACGAAGTTATTAAACTTTAAAAAAAGGGAGTTTTAAAACGCACGCCGCGCGCGCGAAACTGCTGATGACGTCACGGGGCTCGATCGCCCGCCACGCGCCGCACTGCTTTGTTATGATTTGCGGAGTTTAATCGTTTTCTTGTTTATTTATGTTTTATGATATTGGTAGATAGGAAACATGGAAGTCGGATTTACCCAAGGCCCAGTCGGACAATCTCGCGAAGATTGATTCGTTTATGGTGGAACAGTAAAAAAAAAACAATTTATTCCAGTGCACAGGAGGTACTACGTTTTAGAATGTTTTGATTTGGCAGGTAGGTACCTTTTTCGTGTTTCTACAATGTGTAGGCACCTCGCTACCTATTTTAAATAATATTTCTTACTAGCTTCTGCCCGCGATTTCGTCCGCGTAAAATTTCCTGCTCCCCCAACCCATCCCGTCGCATCGAATCGCCTGCCCGTGCGAGGTCTTTGTATGCGTGACGTTTTTCTTTGTGCTCGGCTCCTAAGGGTCTTTGCGTGACCTTATATAATATATAGTCTATAGCCTTCCTCGATAAATGGGCTATGTAACACTAAACGTACTTAACTCTTCAGCTTTTACTTGGGTGTGCTACGCAATGAATTTTTTGAGACCAAGGCGCGCGCAATGGACGTGTTTTATATGGAATTTTTCACGTTTTCTTCGAAAAATAAAAAAAGGGGGTGTTATAAAGGGGGTCGAAAATTTCATTATTTTTGCGATAGGAAACGCCATTTTCGAGATATCAGCAAAAGAAAAGGAAAACAAAAATACAGTACTGTTTTTGCACGTGAAGGCGAGGCGTTCGTTGGTGTGAATTTTAGTTCATAACTACTAGTTTTAATCCACACCTTTTTAATCGCGATTAAAAATAGATTTAATTAAAATAAATTATTATAGTCAAAATTTTTGAGATGCAGTATAAAGTACTTTTAGTTAAGGGGACATGGGGCGTCGCTCCTCATGAAAGTACACCACTTCTTTCTATTTTTTGGGTATTTTGGGACACAAAATAACAATTTGTCCGGTGTAGCAACACATGTATTTTCGCATCGTGGTACGATACAATATTATAAGAAGACATTATTCGTTTAAATGTTCTGCGAGTCACGTAACTAAAGGCAGAAAGAACGTGCGCGGCGGTGCCGCGGACGCGAACGTGGAAAATGACGTCATCAACGAATTGTGCGTATTGGCGAGCGTTTTTGAAAATGCAAAATTAAAACCGCTCTAACTTCGTCATTTTTGGTCCAATTTTAATAATTCTTTCACTGAAATAATTGGTTTAGGTATGACTGTAATTCTACATATTTAACTAAAATCGTCGCTGATCCTCATTTGCAAGCCAGTGCTAGGTTGTACAACCTTACTACCTCTAGGTATTCATCACACATTTCATGAACGATATTTTTTTTAAACATCGGGACCAATCAAATTTTGAGACCTGGCAAATGGCAAATATCTGGATATTTGCCATATCTTTCGTTCACACATAAATTACTGGATGTATTTTAATGAAATTTAGAATGGAGAAAATAGCTTACCTTGGAATAGCACTTAGGCTACTATTTATAATGTACTTAATAATGTTTATGGTCATAGAAACAGCTAGTAGAATATAATCCAATTACAAATTTATTTTATTACTTATTACTTTTCTACTTCAGTGTACTCAGGCACAACACGTGTGAACCGGTTAGTGAGTAAAGTAAAGAAGGTCATCGATATGTATGAATCCGTCGCTTTTTAGTAGTCATTCAAATTTGGTCGGATAACCAGCCGTTGCTTACATATTTTGGTTTTTTGTTTATATTTACTTAATGCGAAACATTCCAAGCTAAATATTTTCACCATATATTTTTGACTAAAGGCACAAGATTTTGGTTAACACCTACACATCTAGGATTGAGCCAGTTCCTTGTATTTTGCCGTCAAAGTTATGACACCATCGTTTTGACTTTTAGCAAGATTATTCAAAAACGCATAGATGAACAGTTTTGAAACTTTGTATGGTTATTATTAGGGTCAAGAAGGACCGAATACAGTTTTCAGCGAACTCGTGCGTTGTCTCATTTAGGCGCTGCGATGTTTTTCCCGGTTTTCGTAAAACCGCGATAACTTGAAAACTATAAATATTTTCTTAAATCTAATTGAGGCACTAAGGGGCACACATTAAGAGCTACTCGTGTATGTTTATTCTACAGGGGCACATGCAATGGTTTTAGAGATATACGATTCATCAAAACATTACTCCAGCAGGAAATGCAATATCTCAAAAACTTGAAGGGGCACAGATTTTATTTTTGGGGGCACATTTTGGCACACATATAAGCTCTCTGGCCATGCACAATTTTTCTCTCTCTGATCATTCGTTTAGAATTTTCCTGCTAGAAAAACGTTACCCCAGCAAGAATCGTTTTTTCCGTTTTTTTCCAAAACGACAGGGGGCACACATTTTTTATTTGGGGGCACATTTACAGCAGATAAGGCACACATTATACGTTCTACTCATATAACTCTAGGAGACACTTTCTTGCTAGGGTAACGTACACACAAAATCTCCTGCCTTAGTTAAAAAAATGTTCGTATATCAGGAACGTGCCGACCAGGGAAAAAAAACAGTCAAGAGCGAGTTGGATTCACGCATTGAGGCTTCCGTATCATCATTACATATTATAAAATAAAGTTACTTCCCGCTGCCCGTCTGTCCCTATGTATGCTTAGATCTTTAAAACTACGCATACGGATTTTGATGCGTGTTGTTTTAATAGATAGTGATTCAAGAGGAAGGTTTATATGTATATAACATGCATAATTATAGTAAAGAAACGCTGATAATTTTAGAGGTTTGTAATGTGATGTCATAAATAAACACATTTTTTTTCGTATATTCCCAGTCGCCCCCGCGGGGATTGCCACCGAAGGCAAATGGCAATAAAAATTCCCAGAAGAAGAAGCAATGTACAGCGAAACTGAAGTGGGGGCAAAGAATTCCCAGTCGCCACCGGCGGCGACTGGGAATTCTTAGCCCCCACTTCAGTTTCGCTGTACATTGCTTTCTCCATCGTAGAGAATAAAAGGATGAGGCAACTTATCCTAAACCTGCCTCAAATCTCTAAAAAAAAGACAAAGTGCATTGAAATATTTTTTATTTTGATTTCGATATGAATAAAACTTGTTAAAATTAAACATTTGAACTGGTATTTTGTATCACAGATAATCAGACTCTTAAAGACAGTAATTAAATTAGGAAAGTAATCCATAGTAATCATTTCGTAATAAATACGTATTATAAACAAGGCTGTAAATATTCATATTCTTAGATAACATACTTTTTTATTACGGTCAATTATTAATTTAACATTTGTGTAACCTTAAAAAAAAATTAGAGGCAGGTTTAGGATAAGTTGCCTGAGGCAAATGGGAATAAAAATTCCCATTTGCCTCCGGTAGCAATCTGTGGCGACTGGGAACATACGATTTTTTTGCGCTTACATTGCGAACGCTGGCTGAACCCTACAAAATAGATCAAAATACTGCACTACTGTATTGGTACACCTTAAAAAGGTCTATAAAAAAGTCCCTGATGGTATATGTCTATCTCTTAGGGATAACCCACAATAACTATATTTTATCCTTTACTTTTTAGGAGAACTAATGGCTTATTTACGAAGCTGTTTTAAGCAATACAGCATTAATCCTTATCCAAGTAAGTACAAGTTACAAGTTAAATATATTGTGCATTTAATATAGATCAATATTGCCCTTTACAGCATGTAATTTAAATGAATATCTTAGAAGAAATCAGAGATTTAAAAAGCGGGGGTAGAGCGGCTGGCGCGGGCGGGCCGTACGTCTGTCCGTTAGCAGCGGTGGGGTAGTACAGGATAAGTAGGATTGTAATTCATATTACTTTGGCTTCATAGTAAATGCGAATAACATGTGTGTTCGTTATACTCAAAATAAACCTAATAGTATTATTCCAAGTAAGAGACCGCGAAGTACGGCTTAGATGTGTAGATTTTTGGATGTTTGTTTCTCAATGATCACGATCACGACGCCTACCGCCTATATGAGGTTGACTCTATTATAAAACACCACAAACTGGATTGTGCACCAGGTCTAGATGGAATTAAACCGTCACTAATCAAAGTTATAAGAACCATTATTCTAAAACCATTCACTTACATTTGTAAATCTGAGTATGTCGTCAGGCGTTTTCCCAGAACATTGGAAAATAGCTATAGTATCTCTGATTCATAAAGCTGGACCTAAGAGCTCCTCGGATAATTACAGACGTATATCTCTGCTTTGCGTTTTCTCAAAAGTCCTGGAGAAATTAATGAATAATCGAATAGTTAGAAAGCAACTCATTTCTCTCAGAAAGGCAATTTGGGTTTACGAAAGAAAAATCGACCACTGACGCAACCGAACTGCTGACGACCGTAACATCAAAACATACCGAAGGTGGCGAACGTTGTCTTGGAATATTCTTGGATCTTGCTAAGACGTTCGATACCATTTCTATTCCTATTCTTCTTAAACAACTCAAAAGGCTAGGAATAAGAGGAACTACACTTGACTGGCTTTGTAGTTACTTGCACAACAGGCGGCAATGTGTCAGAGTTGATAATCTAGTCAGCGATGAACAGGAAATTAGCTCATCCCACAGGGGAGTATACTAGGTCCAACACTATTTACTATCTACATGAACGATATACTCAACCTTACCATCCCAAACGCTGACCTCATTTTTTACGCAGACGACACTTCGATTTTATTTCATGGAACCGATTGGGATGACTTATACAAAAAAGCAGAAGCAGGAATGGTCAGGGTCGCCAAATGGCTTAAATTGAACTTGCTTACACTGAATATAAAAAAGACCAAATACATAACCTACAGAAAAACTCGGGCTACCAAAATACGGAGAAGACTGCCATAAAACAATAGTTAACACTGATACTCAATGTTCCTGCAATAACATCGGCAGAGTGGATGAAATAAAATACTTAGGAATTCTTATAGACTAGCACCTTTCATTTAAACCACAGATTTTGGAACTTGTTAAAAGAGTTCGTAAGCAAATCTACGTAATGAAAATGATTCAGGACAGTGCATCACTGGATGTAAAAGAACTGGTTTATATAGCTTTATGTCAATCGCTGATACAATATTGCATTGTAATCTGGGAAGGTGCGTCAAAAACTCATTTGATAATCCTCGAAAGAGCACAACGCGCCATCCTCAAAACTCTGCTACATAAACCGTACCGTTTTCCTACAGAAGTCCTGTTCGCAGACATTTCCCTGCTGAGCGTAAGAAAATTGTACATACTGAACGTTACAACGATTACCCATATTAAAACATCAAAAAGGAGTGATTTAAGTATATTACAGGCCAAACGCATATTCAGAGTTCCAACTCCACCAGTAAAATCTGCATATGCTCAAAGACTCCCATATTTTCTGCACGTACACGTCTATGACGCGGTGATCAAACAGTGCAATATGAAAAACTGCACTCGAAAACAAATAAAAAACAGGCTAACATCCTGGTTACTAAACTTGTCATATAACGAACCAGAAAAGTTAATTACAGTGGTCAAATAATCTGTGCACATGAACGTTTGCATCACTCTCACGTTTTCGTCTCACACACACATACTCACCATTAAACACACTCAAACTCACCATCACATGATCACGCACTCACACTAATTTAATTAATGCCGTTTTTTTCCTAGTAGTGTAATTTTATTATTTTCTTTTGTTCTCGCAATGTTTTTGTTTTGTTTAATTTTAATTTACCTTTAACTGCTTAGTAGGTACATATTTAGCTTTTATATCAAAACATGATTTTAAAATAAATGTTTAAATGGTTAACCATCTAGATTGGTGCCCAAGATACAGGCTTGCCTAGTTTGGGACCAATGTAAAATCTATGTAGATTTGTTTAGCAATAAAGTTTATTATATTATTATTGCCTTTATTACATTAAAACATATAATTTATATTTTTAAATATAAAAATAACAAAAAATATAAAAACATTTAAAAATATAAAAAATAGTAGCCCATCGGTATCGGGAATAGGGTCCAAGCTACCAGTGGTCAGGGCTGCTGAGAGGAACCTCCTCACTATACGCGCCGTGTCCAGTAATACTGTCTTCTGGATCAAGCCCTTGATCCAGCTGCCTAACGAGAGCCTCTTGAGGTGTTGGTCGAGTGCGACGCTCTGATCGATCTATCACCACTATGTCTGGCTTATTAGCAACAATAGTCCATCACTGGATGATAGATCGATCCCAATACAATGTGATATATTGCCATTTTGGAGAACTGGGTCGGGCACATACTTATAGTACGGTAACTGGGTCGGGCACATACATATAGCTTATAGTACATGATGCAAAAACGGCCCAACGGATTAAGATCGAATTTGGTACAAAGATATATTATATCATGGATACGTTACAAATAGGATACTTTATCCCGGTAGTAGGTTCCCGGGTGATATTTGCCGACAGCTATACGGGCCACGCCACTGGCAAAAGTACTATTCCTATAAATATGGTGTCTGGTAAATAATTGAGTGTCTGTATAGGTAAAATAGAAGCGTTAAGAAAAACCAGGAAGACATATATTCAACTAAACCAATCCCTGTGTCGCAGTCTTCTTACTCTGAATATTATTCGTTTTATTTTAGGAACACCAACACACATGATATTCTTATAAACTATGAATCCGAAGTAATATGAATTATAATCCTACTAACTACTAATATTATAAATGTGAAAATATGTATGATTGGGTGTTTATTTCTCAATCACGCAAAAATGGCTGAATGGATCCGGATCGAAAATGGCACACAGAGTATACAGGATAATTTTTTTATCCAGTGCGCAAACTGTAACCATGAATTCAGCATATCATTCTAGACCCCCCAGCGTAGAAAATTATCGTCAGTTATAAAAAAAAAATTAGCTGTGCCATACATTTTGACCCCGTAAGTATTGCATTTTTCTATGAAACAGCTTATTTTTTTTTTGTAAAACCGACAAAAAAACATGCACATGACATGGTTACAATTTAGGCACTGGATAAAAACTTATCCTGTGCATTACCTATATAACCTGGATTGACACATTCTTACCGCGGTAGTACGTCCTCCTGCGTTAATTTCCGACATCCACGCGGGCGAAGCCGCGGTCAAAAGCTATTACTTAGATAACCTGGATTAATACATTCTTAATTTCTTACCGCGGTAGGGGGTTCAAGCTGAGTCTTCGACACAGCCGGACGTGTTTGCGCGCGCGCAACAGATGTGGTATTTTACCCGCCTGACGTCGAAATCGAACCGTGCTATTGTGTGTCTTCTTCTGTGTCATAATTTGAAATCGGGTGGCTATACGTGTAACATAATTAACGCAAGGGCCTCATACACCCTAATTAGAGTTTTGAGTGAATTAGAGTATTGACGGAAAAAAAAATCATAGCGTACACCAGCAGTGTTTTATGCATTTGAATTGGAGCCCTACTACCCTGAGATAGGATTGAATTCTCTTCTGGCTCAATCGGCAGACTTGCGTCCATTCAGTTACGTTACCTTGTATAAAGCAAGCAACGAGTGTCATTGGAGTGGTCCAGACCGCAATAGAGCCTGCCTGCCAGAAGATGAGTGACCCCTGATGAACCCGGTGAGCCCGTTCCTAATATTTCAGGGATTTTTGTTTACTAAACTGCGTAAGACCGGCTTCGTTTTGCCGCGCGCGGGATCCATACATCGTCATCACACGAGCAAGCGTTGTGTGAAGGATTGCGTTCACATTACGCTATCATTTTGGAACAGAATACGATACCTATTATGACGCCACAACTAAAGATGTTATCATTTTAACACAGTAACGAATTTTTTAAGTGCTAATAGCTTGCTAAGTGGCCCACAACCACTCCGATTTCAATCGGATACACGTGAGGCGAAATGTCAAAAAAAAAAAGGGTACCCGATCCAGCCCCTAAGTTTTAAGTTGAATGCACATCTTGTCATACAGATAAACAAAAGAAACCAAAAAAGAAAAAAAAAAGGTCTAACCCATAAATTGAGCGTCCGACTTGCACGTGCCTTTGACTTGCCCCACAAACAAAAGCATTTACAATGGTTATAATTCTACCCATCTTGCACTTCTAAATAATATACAGGAATTTCTCCCCAACAGCATTCTTTCCTAGGAACAAAGGATTACAAAATACATAACTGCGCAATTTAACGAAACATTCTGGGTTGGCGAAGATATAATTATCGCCGCGTCCGAATTCTACCTCGTGAACGTGCATGTGCACATTAACAATAGAAACATATAGGTATATTCACCGACCGGCGAACCAGCTCCCGCGAACATACACGTCCTCTTCATGAACCGGCACTATGATAGCTGGGTCCTGACAAACGACAAACAATACACTAACAACCGGATAATCCTAACGCAAGGCCTAACCAGCGTCAAAGCACAACAACATACCAACCCGTTTAGTAACAGGTACAACACACGAGAAGAGCAAGAAAAACCCACGAAACCCCAGCTACAAACGGGGCTGCTCGTAAAAAGCCAAGTAGGTAACTCATTAACACCATGCGAACAACAAGAATCAACACCACTTACACCGCTATCAGATGTAATCGGGGACGACACGGGATACAGAATACTGAGAAACCTCACCTCTACCACAATTAAGTACACTTGCACAGACCTGCGCATAGCAACTTGGAACGTTCGCGGCGCCTCGAAACCAGGAAAAAGAAATCAAATTGACGCCGAACTGTCACGCAGGGGAATTCACATAGCTAACCTAGAGGAAACAGGAATGAACGCAGGAACATTCAGCTCCGCACACTACGACTGGTACCTCTCAGGAACTGCGGATAACGCACACCGGGGTCTTGCAATTTTATTAAAAAAAAATGCATCATCACGCCACAGGCAGTAGAAAACTTTTTCACTTCATTAAAGGTGAATGGGTCACCAGTCACATCTCCGACAGTAAAATAATCTGGGGACTACTAAAATCAAACTTAATTGTAAATAAAAACAAGAATAAAACACTAAAGTAAGACAAAGTTGCCAAGAAAACAACAAAGGAGGCCAATTATTTCGACTACAAACAATGCAGCTATGCCGCTCTCAACAGGCAGCCATCAATACAAAATATCAAGATTATATCACAAAAAAAAAAACTTGCAAATATGGGAATCTCCCCAACAAATGAAAACACCGAAATATCCTGGAATACCATAACGGACGTACTAAAAGCCGCTGCTCAGGAAACTTTGAGGCTCCAGCCAATTTACTAAAGGGACCATCGAATAGCCCTCGCTAACTTACAAAAGGCCAAATTCCTACAAAGCAGGCAACCGGATAACCCCAATAGATATATTCGCGTCAAAGAATATCAGACAACACTTCAAAAGGTTACATATCTGGAGGAACAAAAAAAACATACAGAGACCACTTCTCCGGACTGGGTAAAACGCACCCTGCGAAACGTATGCAAATGCTCTATTCATTCTACAGAAAAACAAACAGCAAACAAAACGCCGAAAAAGAATCGCGTTCATACCGATGTCCAAATGGGAGAAAATACAAAAAAAACTCCGAGGGCCGTCACATACCAACGATAAACATTACAAAAACGATAATAGAAGCACAAGGCGAAGAACCGACGGTGGCCGAAATAATAGGAATCATCAATAAAATGCCAAACGGGACGGCCCCCGGAACGGATCAAGTAGTAATCGAGCTTTACAAAGCGATGCCCCAAACATTACAGGAAGCCGTAATTAAACACATAATTAAAGCCTGGTTAGAGAACACAGTACCGGACACGTCGCTCGAGACCGAACAGGAACCAATTCCAAAAAAAAAAATCCTAAAGATATGAACGAGTATCGTCGCATAACGATTTGCAACACGGGCTATAGAATTTACGCTACTTACTTAAAAAACTTGACGACATAATAGCGGAACTAGGCAGTTACCAAGCGGCTTTCTTAAACAATAGATCAACAGATGACCACATTTTTACGCTCAAAAGGGTTCTAGACAAGGAATGGCGTGCAGGTAAAC
This sequence comes from Aporophyla lueneburgensis, assembly GCA_932294355.1. Taxonomy (NCBI): domain Eukaryota; kingdom Metazoa; phylum Arthropoda; class Insecta; order Lepidoptera; family Noctuidae; genus Aporophyla; species Aporophyla lueneburgensis. Next base: position 37,909,301 of record OW028736.1, read on the forward strand.
GAACGTACCTTCTCGCCCTCGACATAGAAAAAGCATTTGACAACATTGACCTTAAGGCATTAAGAGACATTATTACAACGAACCAACAAATCGATGACCCACAGGATAATCACGGCATGCTTGAATGAAAGAATATGCATTAAATGGTGCGGCCAGCAAAGCAACTGGATTATCAAAGGAAAGGGAGTTCAACAAGGTTGCCCCCTGTCCCCTCGCCTTTTTACATTGGTCATCGACGAAGTTTTGAGAACCCTCGAAGAGGAAACTCATTTAATCAAATTAGATCAGGACCGCGAAATCTCTCTCTCCCTCTAGTATTATCATTTGCGGACGACCTTATTCTCATTACAGATGAGCTAGAAGGACTAGAATGCATCTTATACCACACAAAACTATTACTTAAGAGTGTAGGCCTTCAAATAAACGAAACAAAAATTGTAATTAGGGACCCCATAAAACACAGAAAGCGACCCACGTGACCCTCAACGGAATAAATATACCAACAGCGGTTGAAATCAAATACCTAGGCACTTACATAACGTCCGCATTAAGCAGAAAAAACTCAATTAGAAAACGATGCCAGCAGGCCACGAGAAACGCTAAATCTCTACTACCATTCATATTGAACTCAAAAATGGACTGGAAACTAGCTACACATAAGTATCGAATGATTATCGTACCTTGTATGATATATGGCTTAAAAGTATCAGCACTCACAAAGGCAAACCGTTCAAGACCGAGAAGATATGAAAGAGTTATCATGAGAGACTTGATCAACCACGCTAGGAACAAACCGAGACAGAAGAAAATGCATCAAATCTTAGACGATAAAACCATAACAAAACGCATCAAGAACCACAGGATGTGCTACCTGGCATACATTTTCAGACGCTCTGAACCACACCTGTTACATGCAGCTATGCAGTATAGGGCCAAATCTAAGAAGGTCGGACGACCTATCTACACATGGAATGACAACCTAAAACAGGACATGAAATACTACGACAAAGAAATGCAGTTTTGGAGGGACATGGCTGGAGATAGAAATAAGATCAAGAAAGCGGCTAGTGATATCTACAAAAACCAGAAACTGATAGCAGCGAGAACTCAGAAGACGACTAAGAAAACAACAACACGGAACATAGCGAAGCATTGACATAGAAAAGAGCCAAGCAAACGGTTAACTCCACCAAAAGATGCATCGGTGGAGCTCAACCTAGATCAACATGCCGGCGACGACGTGAAAAGATGCCCTCCTATAAACAAATATCACCCTTCTCTCCACTAGTCCAATGCTTACTTAAGGCTGCATAGTCGGTAGGCTCGTTATCCTTTCCTATCCTAAGGGCACGTCTTCCCTACCATTACAGCGCCCCCCGGTCTACTTCTTGATATGCAATGGCCTATGTAGCACCATGAATCATGAGGCTTCAAAGGCTAGTGCAAATCTTGGGGTTCATTCGATTAATCGAGTCTGGTCAAACCACGCTGGGATCGGTGCAATTCATTTCATTCATTTCATTTTATTTCTTAATTTCTTACCGCGGTAGTACGTCCTCCTGCGTTAATTTCCGACATACACGTCACTTGGTTACGACAAAACTCTTTAGCACGATGATATCCATTAACGCGTCGGCCAATCAGTAGTTTAAAAAATAATAAGGTGTTATATAGTGCCATAAAATCAAGATTACTTACAGAATTAATAGACGAAGAAGATAAATTAATAAAAGATGTATGTGCTAAATTCTGATATAACATTCAAAGAAGGTGGAAAAGTGCTCATAGTAAAGAGATTACATTTAGAATTAATAGTAATGAATGGTTGGCATCGGAAATAATTTGGCCGGAATTTATAGTAAAAGCTCTAAAATCAAATAACCATGACTCTGTTGCTAGCACATCAAATGAATTAGTGTCTCCTGAAAAAGCGTCTGTCGCTACATCAACCAATTTAAGTCAAAGTCAACCATTTGTGAATTAGGGCCAAACAAAAAAAGACACGTAAAAATCGGGTCCACCCTTTATGGCAGAATATTTTTCGTCATAATATTATTTTGCATAACAGCGGATGGCATAAACTTCATTTCGGAGAAAATCGTTTGGCATACACTCATTTATCATACATTCACAACGCATAATTTTATAAGTCAGAATCATCTTTAGGCATAAATTTTATTCCATAATAATTAAAAAGTAGAACCATCATATCACAGAAATTTCGCAGTCAGAATCGTCTCTTGGCATAATTTCATATCGATAGTTATTAAAAGGCAGAACTATAATATCTCAGAAATTTTAAACTTAGAATCATCTTTTGGCATACATTTCATATCGAAGAAGCATGCAGCATGGAAACAAGCATGCAGCATGCAAGCAACCAAGCATGCAGCATGCAAGCAAGCATGCAGCAAGCAAGCATGCAAGCAAGCATGCAAGCAAGCATGCAGCAAGCAAGCATGCAAGCAAGCATGCAGCATGCAAGCAAGCATGCAGCATGCAAGCAAGCTTACAGCATGCAGGCGAGCATGCAACATGCAGCATACATGGTTTCTGTCACGGCTCCGGCGCTGCGAGGCTCCGGCGGCGGTCCCACGCGAGCTCATCGTCACAGATGGTTTTACGCTCACCACCGCAGCTTCGGCTTGCTGGCCGGCTTCGCCGGCCAGCCTCAGCTGCGGCGGCGCGCGTCAAAATCACCTGCTCCTCAGCTCGCGGGCCGCCTCGCCCCTCCGCGCCTACGCGGGTTTAAATTACACTCTAGGGGTAGGGTAGAGAAGACTACGTGGAGTCGGTTCTGCAGCGATTCGTTTCTGTCAATAACTTTTGTAGCACAACATATACTGACTTTTTGAGACACTATTTTAATTTTATTTAAGGTCAAAATGCAATATTATACAAATGACAATATGCCTAACAAAATTATTCAAAATGATATTCTGCCATCTTCATAGTATGCCAAGTGAAATTATACCAAATAATCGTCGCACTAAATAAATGTTATGCTAAACGAAATTATGCGAAATTTTAAGTCTGCCAAAGTTAATTATGCGAAATAAAATTCTGCCATCTTAAAAGTATGCCAGCGTAAAGTCGGACATATAAACAGTCGGCCAAACAACGATTATGCTAAACATTTTTTATGCCTTACAAATATTCGTTTAAAGAAAATTATGCCAAGTGTGTTATGCCAAATAAAATTCGGAGCATCAAGTTTCTGCCAGATAGAGGGAACCCGTAAAAATCATACTCACACTATGACTTCAGAAGAAATACCTCATGCACATATTATAAAATTACAATCAACTCAGCCTATAGCAGTCCACTGCTGGACATAGGCCTCTCCCATGCTGCGCCACAATATCCTGTCCTCCGCCTTCCGCATCCAGTCTGACCGGACCGACGAGGTCGTCGGTCCATCTAGCTGGGGGGCGTCCTACACTACGTTTGCCGATACGCGGTCTCCACTCCAGGACTCGTCTGCTCCATCGGCCATCGGTCCTTCGACAGACATGGCCAGCCCACTGCCAGTTTAGCCTGCTTACTCTGCAAGCTATGTCGGTAACTCCAGTTCTTTTTCGGATACCTTCATTCCTGATTTTATCCTTCAAAGAAACTCCGAGCATAGCCCGCTCCATAGCCCGCTGAGCGACCTTAAATTTGTGGACTAACCCCACTGTCAGTGTCCACGTTTCGGCACCGTAACGGGCAGGACGCACTGGTTGAAAACCTTGGTCTTCAAACATTGCAGTATCGGCGACGAGAAGACTTGACGAAGTTTTCCAAATGCTGCCCATCCCAACCGGATCCTCCTGTCGGCTTCTTTCTCGAAGTTGTGTCTACCAAACTGGATGACTTGTGCTAGGTAGACATACTCCTTCAACAACCTCGAGAAGCGACCCTTCGATGCGGATCGGACTCGGCAAGACATGCGAATTGTACATGACTTTCGTCTTGACCAAGTTCATGCCGAGACCTACCCGCCGAGAGGCTCCATTTAGGCTATGCAGCATCTGGTCTAACTGTCCCAGCGTCTCTGCCATTATGACGATGTCGTCGGCAAAACGAAGGTGTGAGATGTACTTGCCGTTTACATTGATCCCCTGTCCAGTCCAGTCCAGCGTCTTAAATACGTCCTCCAGCGTATTGCTGAACAGTTTCGGGGATATCACATCCCTTGAGCAGTTAGATTGGGCTGGTTTTTGTATCCTAGATCTGGGCAGTCATCGTTGCAGCGTCAAACAAGCACCTCATCACCTCAATATATCTCCAGTCAATTCGACATCGTTGCAGAGAGGCCAGAATTGCCCTAATTTCGATGGAGTCGAAGGCTTTCTCGTAGTCCACAAATGCCATACACAGCGGCTGATTGTACTCCTCAGTCTTCTGTACAATTTGCCAAACAGTATGGATGTGGTCTACGATGCCGAAGCCTTTTCGAAAACCGGCTTGTTCTGGTGGCTAGAAGTCGTCAAGTCTCCTGGCGAGACGATTCGTGACGACCCTCGAAAACAGCTTGTACACGTAGCTCAGGAGTGAGATGGGTCAATAATTCTTCAGCAAGGTTTTGTCACCTTTTTTGAAGAACAGAACTACCACACCCCTGCTCCACACTTCAGGTGATGTACCCTCTAGGATGACGGAGGTGAAGAGACTTGCGAGCTCTGCTCTCAGGACTGGTGCCCCTCCCGCTTTAAGGAGCTCTGTCGTTATTCCGTCATCCCCAGGTGCCTTATTCACCTGGGGATGACGGAATAACGTCATCCCCACTGGTTTCGCCGTCCGCGTTGAGTAAAGGTGCCCCACTGGTTTCGCCGTCCGCGTTGAGTAAAGGTGCCCGTAGAAGTTCTCAACTTCCTCGAGTATCTCGGACTTCGAAGTCATGATTCTGCCATCCGCAGTTCTTAGTTTCGTCAGATGGGACCTCCCTAATTGCCGAGCGAACACTTTCGACCCTCGGTTCTGCTCAATCGTAAATTCGTAACCTTAATGTTACGGGTGTTGGAGCACCGAAGGTCACGTCGTGTCAGCTTTCTAATTTTTAGGTTTAAGGTCCTCTTATCTCCTGCCGGGGGCGCGTGATTGTTCGAAAGAGATACCGTGACCCTGGCACATGGGCAACTGAAGGAACACGGGTGGGTTTTAGTCAGTAAAAGTCTGACACGCCCTCCCGCTCCGCCCAGAGCGGGAGAAGTCATTTGCTAGCTGACATATGTGAATAATGTATGTTTTGTTTTATAATATTAATTACTTACACAGTATTGTATAGAATCAAGTTCTTCTAACTTAACAGACAGCTGTGCTGCTGGGGAGTTTGTTCCGCCACTTCTTCTTCCCAGCTAAAGCACTAGGAAGTGTCGAAGGGCGGGCGTTTTGGGGGGACTGTCTTGTGTAACTTTGACGTTCAAAAAGTGCTGACTCTCAGCCTAGTTTGAATAAATGACTTTTCATTTTGATTTTGATGATTTCCCATCCAGAAAAAAAAAAAAAATAAAAGAAGGTCCTCTTATCTGACGAAGACGGCTGCGTGGATGGCAATTCTCGTCTTTCCTTCATAAGTCCGAGAGTATCCGAGGAAAGTTTCGACACCTTACTTTTTCGCTGCGACGGGAAAAGTTTGCGGGATACGTCGCATAGCGCTTTGACCACCTCATCGGCTTTCTCGTCAACAGTGCCTGTGGTTTCCTGCAGAACGAATCGATTTTGAAGTTCCAGTTGGAACTTTTCGGATCCCAAAGCGGCTTGGAGCTGCGTAGGTCGGAGGGTAGGCCTCATCATGCGGATTCTCTCAGCACGAAAATTTATATTTAGAGTGCCTCGTACAAGTCTGTGATCGCTTCCGGTATTAAACCTGCTGATCACGGAAACATCTCTAAATATATGTTTTTATCCGTCATTTATTTATTTACAGTGTTTATTTATTTATAACTGCTTTTACTATTATTGCTGCCAATGTAACGTAAGGGAGTATTTAAAATAAAAAAAAATCTTACCAACGCTTACAACAATAAAAATTTATTAAGGATCGTGGATTATAAGGCCGTCACTTGCTAATTTATTGTTCCGTGGAAGTAGGCGTACTATGTACTGCCCTGGCTGAACTCAACGAACGTTGATGAGGGGAATATTAATCCCAATCTCGTCACGTTATTAGGGCTCTGCTATCTTCACTTCCTCTTTGGTTTCTTTTCAAAGAACGAGTTCATCATGAAAAGCCCCTGCGACTCTAGGAAGTTAACCAGCATTTGCCCCCTGTGATTCCTGCGCCCCAAGCCGAATGGTCTGACTTTCGATCTGCCGCGTTCTTGTACTCCCTCCTTGGCATTGAAGTCCCCCATAACAACGTTGTAGTGGGCCTTTGTTGCACTGTGTATTGCCTTGGCAATATCTTCGTATAACATTACGAGAAGATGGAAATACAGATATTGGCTGGCCTGTTAGTCTAGTGGTTAGTGACCCTGACTGCTAAGACGAAGGTCGTGGGTTCGATTCCCACCCAGGACAAATCTTTGTGTGATGAGCACAATCATTTGTTCTGTGTCTGGGTGTAATTTATCTATAATATATGTATATGTATTTAGAAATATATAAGTATGTTTATCAGTTGTCGGGTTGCCATGGTACAGGTTCTGCCTAGTTTGGGATCAGATAACGTTGTGTTGGTTGTCCTAAGATAAGATATTATTATTTCCTTTATTCATCTTAATATACTTATAAATTACATTTTTAAATATTAGAATATAAAATAAAACATTTAAAATATAAAAAATAGTAGCCCACCGGTATCGGGAACAGGGTCCAAGCTACCGGCGATCAGGGGTCCAGAAAGAGGAACCTCCTGACGATGCGAGCCGTGTCCAGAAGTACCGCTCTCTGAATCAAGCCCTTGACCCAGCTGCCTAACGAGAGCCTCCTTAGATGTTGGTCGAGGCTCTTGGCTATCAACCCATTGGCTGTGACGACTATCGGCACAATGATTGCTGAATCCACATCCCACATGTCGACAACCTCGCGAGCCAAGTCAAGATACTTGATCTGTTTATCTTTCTCAGCTTTCACGAGGTTCTCGTCATGTGGGACCGTTATGTCAACAATCATTGTGCGCCGCTCTACTCGATCCACCACCACTATATCAGGCTTATTTGCGACAATAGTCCTGTCAGTGATGATAGATCGATCCCAGTACAATGTAATATTTCCATTTTCGAGAACTGGGTCGGGCACATACCTGTAGTACGGCACTTCCGATCCCACAAGGCTGTATTTAAGAGCAAGTTGCTGATGGATAATCCTGGCCACTAGGTTGTGTCTATGCAAGTATTCTTCGTTAGCTAGACGAGAACACCCGGAGATTATGTGCACAATAAATCTCCGGTAATTGTTCGTCATCATAACTTCATCCATAATTGCACAGACAAAACCTTCGGTTTCCCCAATGAGGTCACCGAAACGCAGCCAGGCTACGGACGCTAGTATATCTACATCGGGTCCATGTAGGGCCCGGAAAAAGCGTCCGTGGAGCTCCTTACTCTGCCATACTTCCATGCGTTCATTAGTGTCAAGTATTATAGGTTTGCGCCAGTTCTCGTTAGCCAAGGAGAGCGGGGTGAGGTTCTTGTCAACCGCGACCACATCTCGATGCATCCCCACGTCGGTTTCTAGGAAATATTCCCTGAGACTGCATATCTCGCGATTGTGGAGAGTCTTAGCGTTTAAAAAGCCTCGACCTCCACACTTTCGCGGGATATACAGCCTCATTACCGATGACCGTGGGTGATGCATTCGATATGCAGTCAGCAGCGTACAGACCCTCCTATCCAGGGCGTCGAGTTCGGTTTGAGTCCATTTGAGTATGCCGAAAGAGTACATCAAAACCGGCATGACCCAACCGTTGAAGGCACGCACCTTGTTTCCGCCTGATAGAAGACTATTAAATACTTTCTTCAGGCGGCCAAAGAAGCGTTCCTTCAGCGATTGCTTCATGTCAGTAACATTGATGCCCAACGCTTCCGACATACCCAAATACTTATAGGTTTCGGATGCGGAGAGGGCTCGGAGGTTTATGGAATCCGAGAGTTGGGTTCCCGCGGATTCCACAATCTCCCCACGCTTTACATGCATGACCGTACATTTGTCCACACCAAATTCCATCCTGATGGCGCTACTGAAGGTTTCAGTTACTTTCAGTTACTCCATCAGTTGAAAATTGTTGGGGGCAAAGAGTTTAAGGTCATCCATGTAAAGGAGGTGAGATATAACCTGACCACCTCTCCTCAACCGGTAGCCTATACCTGAATCCTCAAGCAGTGTGCTCAGAGGATTCAGGGCTAAGCAGAACCAAAGTGGACTCAAACTATCACCCTGAAATATACCTCGCTCGATCCTTATCGGTTCGCTGTTCCTTTGGATATTTCGACATCCTGGATAGCGAAGGACCGTCCTCCACTGCCCCATACATGAAATCAGGAAGATGCGCAGAGTTGCATCAATTTTATACAACTCCAGCACCCTCATGAGCCATGTATGCGGCACCGAGTCATAGGCCTTCTTGTAATCTATCCAACATGTCGACAGATCCTTTCGGGAACGACGAACCTGTTGGCTAATGGCCATATCAATGAGGAGCAGCTCCTTAGTACCGCGGGACCCGTTCCTACATCCATTTTGAGAGACAGACATGATGGAGTTGGTGTCTATATGATTGTAAATTTTTGCTCTCAAAATGGATGTAACAACTTTATAAACCGTCGGCAAACACGTGATTGGTCTATAATTTTTGGGTTCCGCGGTACTACCTGATTTGTGGAGCAGGTGGGTAATTCCTGTTGTTAGGAACTGGGGTAGCGAACCAGACTCCAAAGCAATCTGGTTATCATTGTGTCATTTACGTATATGTTGTAGAACAGACAAAGTTTTCCAATAAAGCGATGGATTAGCAATATCTTTAAAAATTATTCAGATTCTGATTGATTCGGCTGCACCTGAGCCGCCAAGCGAGCATGCGATCCAATGAACCATTTGATCCAGAAGTTGGGGGCAGATGGTAATAGCCCCCCATTTCTGGATTTGGATTGGATCGCAGGCTCGCTCGACTTCTCGAGCCCAATCCCGTTCGGTGTGACTGACCGGCACCGACCAGATACTGCGCCAAAAAGAACACATGGCGTCATTATCCGGCAGATGCGTGTCAGCCACACCTTGGGTCGGTCGCTCCCAAGCCCTATAAACCCACCTTTCATCACTCTGGAAGGCGCGATTCTGAGTGTATCGGTCCACTCGCCGCTTATACCTACGAATACGGCTTGCCCATGCATAAACTTTCTGCTTCAGGAAGTCTATGCTCTCTGTGACACGGGACATAAAATCCTGAGGGCTGGTATCAGTCCCTGAGAACGCCCGTTTCACAAAGCGCATCACTCTAGGGCGAGTGTTGCCCTCCCTGAAGCAGATTATTTTGCCGATGAGCGCTCTGGCCCCACTAATACGGCGCTCAATTCTGCACTGCCAGGCTGGTACGGCTGGTTTTGGTCGTGTAGCTCTATAGTCACTAGCAAATTTGACGTGAGCTACACGACATGCTGCTACAGCCGCGCAGTACAGAATTGCATGAGTATCAGTGAGGTCTTCGCAGTCATCAAAATAGTTTGACAACTGCGAATCCAGAGCCGCCACCAGCTCCCTATTTTTGTTATGCATGGGCAAACGAGGTAAGCGTGGTCTAAGTTCGGGTGATATGGACCGATATTCTCGAATCGCATCCTCCAAAGCACTCCTCAATTCCTCATTGCACTGGGTACTTACGTTTGTAGCCCTGTCATCACTCCCCTCATCAGCTTGACTTGTCAAGTACTGTGGTGGGACCATAGCAGTCTGCAACAGGGGTGCGATGACATGGCTACTCTGCATTTCATTTCGTAGGTGATCAAGTACAGTGTCATCCAACATATGATTACGCTGGATGACCTGCACCTGATCCGATAATCGTTGGGTTGAGACGTTGATAGCTGGCTCAAGCACCTGAAAAAGAGAGAGCATCCGAACACGGTACGCGGTCAGATTCTTTCCTCCCTCTGTAGCCCCATAGTATGAGCGCATGACATTCTCACTGATGGATCTTGTCCATCTCATGCGCTGCACACTTCCGCCGGGAGCTGGGACCCTATCAGAGGCCGGTGGGCCTCGAGGTCCTAAACCGTCCTCTCCGTCGCAGGTGGTGGCGTCGTGGGCGGGTAGAAGTACTCGTCGCTCGAGCTCGACGCAACTGCCACGGCCGGTGTCGTCACAGCTCCCGCAGTGGGACTGGGTACCGGCGGCGGCGAGGCGGAGCTGAGAGACGAGTCCGGAGGTGGTGGGCGTGCTCGTCGTGCTGCTGATCGGGTCAACATACTCGTAGTCTTCACATTCCTTTTTCATTGTAATTTTACCGGGGGTGACATGACAGATGTCACCCCCGATTCGGCTGTTTTAACTAGGGTTTTTTTACATTATGGTAATTTTTTGTGGTTTTTATAATTCCGGAAGGTTTTACAGGTCGAGGATTTCTTTTCTATTGTAGAGTTTTTCTTTAATTGGGTTAAATGTATGTATATTTTTTCTAAAATAAGGAACACAAGACGTCTTGTCAACACAGTGTTGCCAGCGTATTTTTATATATTATTATTATTATTATTTCTGAAATACTGGATGATCACTTGCTTAAGAATCCACAAGACATCAAAAATGTTAAAAATAGCCTTTTAACTAAAAAAAAAACAGAATTTACTACAGACGATGCACAGGGGGTTGTTTTGACCCTTAAGTTGTCTAAGTGGCAATATAAAAAAGAAAAATTTGAGAAAAAGTTTTCAAGACAAGAATATTGATCTGTTTCCCTCTTACTACAAGGTCCAGATTGAAAAGCAAGAATGCTATCCCCCAAAAACTGAAATAACAGTGACAGAAACAGAAGCTAAAATAAAATTGCAGTCACTTTTAGACGTGACGTAATAAGCAAATGTGGATTTGATGGTGCTTCACATCAGGCAAACTATAAGCAAAGAATGTCTGCAGAGGGAAGTGATGATGATTCCAGTATATTTATGGGAAGTTTAGTACAAATTAAAATGGTTTCCGGAGACCTACTCGTCTGGGAGAATGATTCTCCAAATTCAACATTTTGGTGTCGTCATGTTTTTCAAATTCCAAAAGGCAGATAAAACCACTATCTAAATTTTTTTTAAATGAGATCGAAACAGAAATAAATATTTTTAAAGAAACTGAAATTGATGAAATAAAAATTTCACATTCAGTGTTGATGACTATATTACACGGTAAAGCAACATCGGTCTTATGTGATACGTCATCACAACGTTGTGATATATGCAAAGCAACTCGAACAGAAATGAATAACGTGCCCTTAGTTCTGGCGAAAAAAGTTGATACTGATTTATTTAAATACGGTATATCCTCGTTACATATGTGGATGCGTTTTATGGAATACATCCTTCATATTGCCTATAGATTAGAATTTAAAACATGCGTTGAAAAAGGCGAAAACAAGCTGCACTGGAAAACAGAAAGAAAGCAATTCAACAGGCTTTCAAAACCCAAATGAGTCAATAGATGTAGTGAAACAGGGACACGGAACCAGCAATGATGGTAATACTACTCGAAGGTTTTTCACAAACACAGATATTACTACTTCAATTACTGGTGTCGACAAAAATTTAATACAAAGATTCGCAACTATTTTGCAAACCATATCATCAGGACAGACAATTCACACGGCTAAGTTAAAAGAATACAAAGAGACCACAATGAAGCTATATATAGACGTGTATAACTGGTATTACATGGCCTTCTTTTTTCCTTCTGCAGCGTGCATAAAGTTCTTGTATACGGAGCAGATATAAGTAAGCACTTCGGGTTAATTCCTATTGAAATATTTTAAGAAGAAGCTGCTGAATCTAGAAACAAAGACTTTAGAAGGTACCGTGAACACCATTTAATAACTTGTTAATTAGGAATCAGCAAGTTATTCAGAATGTCTTGATTACTAGCCGTCTTGCTGAATTTACGCGAATGGTTGAAATGTAAGGGTCAGAACTAATTAGTAATTAGTTCTAACCTTTACATTTCAACCAAGAGACACAAAATGATTCGTAAACACAAAGCACTTTCGGAAACGACAAAAGCTTTGTTGATATTACCTGGTAATTTTGACGACGACGGTGATAAGCGTGAAAATATTGAATTTGTAAATGTAATAAATAGCACAGGAACAAAATCAGAGTCTGATGATGATGATGATTAGTTTGAAATGTATTTTATTTACCAAATAATGTGATAATGTAAGAGGATCTGAGTGGACTAGACCTTTTGGGGACACCACTTATAAAAAAAAACGCGCTTCGTTCTCTACCTCTGGGGTGGTGTGGAAAAGAGAATGAAAATATCTCCGACATCGAAGAAAATCGAAGCACGATATAAAGCTGATAATTAAGCAAAAAATCACATAATTCAATTCTCCGAACCGTATTTTGAGACCTCTTGAGAATCAGAAGTTATTTAAAGAAACAGTTTTTTTTCATACAAAAAAAATAAATGCTGTATATCTTCGAAAATATTAACCAGTCAATTACCGTAATTACAGACACAATTAAAAAACGATTGCGTCTATACCAAATGTGGTATCTCAGGGACTTAGAGGTTAAGGCCCAAATCTGAGTTTTCAAACCGTCAGATTTAGGGAGACTTTTTTACCTAATAAGTAATTGTGGATTAGGCTGCACACGATCATACCAAAATCAATGGGTCTAAAGATCACTACAATTTTGGTCAATTTTCAAAATCTGAATGTAGACTCCTGATCACTGCTTCTATCTGAATCTTTTCAAATATATTTTTGGTGTTCTATCTTCATGTCGCTACTAAGAAATGAACTTCTCGCCGTGCATATGCTACCTCAAAAACCCTCTCTACACTATCTTATCAAAATGTCTTAAGAAGTCGGCTAAAAATAATTTAATTACATTTGTATTGATTTACATACAGATTTTGACATGATTCATGACATTCTGTATGTCTTATGAGAAAACTGATTGTGAACGTGAGTGCCATGTAGGCTCATTGAACACATGACTTTAATTGTCTGGCGGTTTACTTTTTACACGGCCTACATTTCTGTCCTGTAGATCTGGTAGCGTCGTTAATAGGGTCGAGCTACACGATGACTGATGCATGCATGCCGTCTGTAGGGACAGGTCTATTCATAGCTGCGGCTCTATATTCAAAAGGCCCTTCCAGAGATAGTCCTGCATTGTTACTCACATACAATCCTAATAATAGGTATAATGTTTCGACTTTCTAAGTGAGATCTGAGTTTGTTTCCTTTCTTCCTCGACCTCAAAATTTCATCTAACTAGCTACGATACTACAAACGACATACATAATGGTTTTCAAATTTGTTTATTCGTCAGTCAAAGAAAAAATAAATAAAAGTTTTCAGCTGTACATTTAGAAGGGGTGCCTGGTCTTGGGGTGGTGCGGGTGCGGCTCGTCGCGCGGCGGGCGGCAGCGCGGGCGCGGCTCGCGCGGCGGCACGCGGCGCGGGCGCGCGCGCGACTCCCGGGGGTCGCGCGGCGCCAGGCGCGGGCCGCGCGCGCGCTCGCACAGCGCGCCCAGCGCGCGCGCGGCCGCCGCCAGCAGCGCGGCGCCGCGCCGCACGCGCGCCGCCAGCCACTGCTCCGGCGCCGACCTACAGCGGGACACGCGGCGCCTCCATCACTGAGCTGCGACACGCTACGTCTACCGTTTGTCTAAACTATGACTCTATCTATAGTGAGTGTCGGCGAGTGTCGCAAACCCTCCGGTCGATTTCCAACATGTAGTCGTCGCGAGTCCGTAAGCAGTTCAGTGCAGACACCGCCCGCATGTTCGGCGGTGACAGTACGCGCGCGGTAGGGGCTCACCTGGCTTCCTCGATCTGCGAGTTGAGCGTGAGGTAGTCGGGGCTGTCCTGGCGGTTGTGGCGCGCGCCGCCGTTCGTGTACGTCATCTGCATAACAAACATACGTCTTCTTAACTATTTATAACTGCTAGTAGGCAAACAATTTCATATTATTTAATATTATGTTAGACTAGCTTCTGTCCGCGATTTCGCCGGCGAGGATGTCGGAAATTATCACATGAGAACTTACTACGGAAATAAAAAGTATCCTATGTCCTAACCCAGGTCAGGTCAGATCATTATGGACAATTGATCACTATTCCAAATGTAAACAATAAAGTAACTAAAAAAGATATCACTGTTAACCTAAAAACTACTAATCGCTTGGAAATATTTAAAACTAAAGTTTCGAGTATTCTAGCACTTGTGTCACCTAATTAATAAAATAATGTTTTTATTTTTTAATGTACTGCACACAAATTGATAACACATACATTCCAATGACATTTTCAGTTAGTAGTAACGATTCTTTCAGTGACTGGGCCACCTTTGGTACCAATGTCCACAATTGGTATTGTTACGTAGATCGTAAAGTCTAGAAACATCACGCTAACTCCATCTCAGAAAGGGGCAGTGTGACGTAAATCGAAAAGTCTAGAAACATCACGCTAACTCCATCTCAAGGGAGGCAGTGTTCGAAACTACTACAAACGACATGCTAACGCCATCTGTTATCAAGTAGCAAGTATTACACGAAATTGTACGTAGACCACCTTCAGAATTTGGAACGTGTTCTATCAAAAACCCAAGGAGCCAATCTCAAGCTAAGTCCAAGGAAGTGCTCATTCTTCAGACAGCAAGTAAGGTTTTTGGGGCACGTGGTTTAGAAGGAAAGAGTACAAAAAGATCCTGAGAAAATCGTGGCCGTCAAGGAATGGCCAGTCCCGAAAGACAAGACGCAGATCATGGCCTGTTTGGGTTTGTGCTCGTACTATCGACGGTTTGTCAAGAATTTTGCTGACATTGCCAAACCTCTTCACAAGCTTACTGAGGAGAAGAGACCGTTCTGTTGGGATGAGAATTGTGACATAGCATTCCGAGATTTAAAGGAACGTTTGTGCAATACCCCAATTTTGGGCTACCCTGACACAGAAAATGAATTTATAGTTGACACGGACGTAAGTAATACTGGAATTGGCGGCGTGTTATCTCAACGGAAAGGAGATTATGAAGTTGTGATAGCTTACTTCAGCAAATCTTTATCAAAGCCAGAAAGAAATTATTATGTCACTAGACGCGAACTTCTTGCCGTATTAAAGACATTGCAGCATTTCAGCAAATACTTGCTTGGACGAAAATTCTACCTGCGGACTGACCATGGTGCATTAAAGTGGTTGTTGCAGTTTAAGAATCCAAAAGGACAAGCGGCGAGTATGACTTCACAATTGAACATCGTAGTGGGAAGTCTCGCGGTAACGCGGACGCTTTATCACGAAGACCTTGTCCTGAAGACTGTAAGCATTGTGTCAGGTAAGAAGATAAGGAAACAGTACCTGTCAGGATGTTAAGAACGGACCTTAGTGACGAGTGGAAGGAAACCCTACGGCATGCCCAGCAGAGTGACACAGATATCAAGCCAATTCTGGAGTGGATTAAAGCGAATTCTCCCAAACCGAAATGGTGTCTTGTGCCGGAAATGGGAAAAGTCTCGAGGGGATAGGTGTCACCTGCATGGTAGTCCCAAAAACGAAGGTACCGGAAGTTCAACAGCTCTACCACAACCTCGGTTGTTCAGGAGGTCATATGGGAGTAAGAAGGACTCTGTTAAAGATCCGAGAACGATTTTACTGGATCCATTGTCGAGAGGATGTGGAGAATTGGTGCCGCAGATGTGCCAGTTGTGCAGCAGTAAAAGGACCTCATACACGCAGCCGGGGTGCATTGAAAGTGTACAACGTAGGAGCTCCCTGGGAACGAATAGCACTAGATGTCGCTGGGCCATTCCCTGAAAGTGAAAGTGGAAATAAATATTTCATGGTTGTCATGGATTACTTCACCAAGTGGCCGGAAGTCTTCGCCATCCCTAATCAAGAAGCTTCAACAGTCGCTGACAAATTAGTCCACGAAGCCTCCTGTCGGTTTGGGGTACCCTGGGAATTCCACAGCGATCAAGGAAGGAATTTCGAGTCTCAAGTGTTTCAGGAAACATGTCGGGTTATGGGTACTCACAAAACCAGAACCACTTCATACCACCCACAATCTGACGGAATGGTGGAGAGATTTAATCAGACGTTGGAAAAATATCTGGCAAAACTTGTAGCAAGCAGACAAAAGGATTGGGACAAGCACATACAACCGTTTCTACTGTCATACCGAAGTGCAGTTCACGAGAATACAACTGTGACGCCAGCTTTCCCGAACTTTGGAAGGGAGTTAAGGTTACCAGCTGATCTGGTAGCCGGCTTTCCCCCTGATTCACCACGCAGTATAACAGATTATGCAAATGACCTGCGCAACAAGATGAATGACGTATATGAGCATGTTAGAGAATCAGGCCAACAGATGTCTGAGAGAATGAAAACTCGTTATGATCGAAAGATGAACAATACTGGCTTCGACGAAGATTCGCTGGTGTGGTTGCATAACCCAGTGCGCCGCAAAGGGAAGTCCCCTAAACTACAGGCAAAATGGGACGGGCCGTACCGAATTGTGACCAAGATCAAAGACGTCACTTACCGAATACAAAAGGGTTTGCGAACTGCGCCTAAAATTGTTCATGTAGATTGATTGGCACGATACTACGGGAATAATGATGCTCGGGACGAGCATGTCTAAGGAGGAGGCAGTGTTACGTAGATCTTAAAGTCTAGAAACATCACGCTAACTCCATAAAGTGGCTAACTCCATCTCAAGAGGAAGAACTAAAAACGAAACTACTAGAAACGACACGCTAACGCCATCTGTTATCAAGTAGCAAGTACTACACGAAATTGTACGTAGACGCTACCGCCACCTATTGTCGAATAGTGGGATTAAACAGTAAACAGTAAAAGTTCCTGGAAGCTTCTACGTTACTTGTGAACTGTGGCACAGTGTCGAATGTTCGCGAATGTTTTGCTCGGGATATACATAGCGAGTTGTCGGGCCGACGAGCAGTTCGATTACGGAAGCGATCGAATACGATTCCAGTGATACAGTACAAGGGAGACAAGTGATTCTGTTTGACGTTTTGATTTGATTGCGATATTTGTGTTTATTCAATTAAACAGTTTGTGTGTTTTGGTAATATCAGTTGTAATTAATTTATCCCGAAACCCAGCTCGTAACAGTATACATTTTTTTTTTATACATAAATAACCAACTTCCTCAAAAACACTAAAAATGAAAAATAACTTTAATTTCGGAAGTCGGTGTCTTAGGACCTGTACTTGAGTTTTTTGCCAACGACTTCTGAAATTAAAGTTATTTTTCACTTTTTAGCTATGGTATCTACCCCGCACTAATTCCTGTACCACTACTCGCCAGGTGAAATTTAATACTTTACTACTGCTGTAAATCGTTGAAGAATTCCCTCGACTGTCTGTCTATGGTCTCCATCATCAGACCTGTAATGGTACTTATAAGCCTTATGGGGGCTTCCTCATCAATAGAATGAGTTAAGTCCAAACACCAGGTAATTGCTGTAAGTCGTTGAGGAGTTTCCTCGACTGTTTTTCGGCTTCATCATCAGAGCAACTCAAGACCTACATTAAATAGTATTGCTTTAAGATAATTAATGAAATAAAAAGGCACTAGTCGGCACTACGATTTTCGAATGTTCCCATCGACTTCTCTGGGATACCATCATCAGATCCTGGTTTCCTTATCATGGTACCACCCTTGGAATTTTTCCTTTCCAACAAAAAAAGAATCATCAAAATCGGTTCATAAACGACGAAGTTATCCGTATCCGTCAGAATCGCGGGTGTATGACTTCCAAAAAAATCAAAAATAAACTATATAAATGTACATAAAATGTACATTTTTGTACTCAAATAAGTATAAATGTACGTGTCTGTATGCGTAGCAAACATCATTTTAAAATACGCCGCCATCCTGATGTCAGGTTGGCGGGTGCATTTTAAATCAACAAACATTTTTCAAATTTGATATTAGGAATGAAATGCACGTCAATTGTACATATAGGAACACTATTTAAAAACTTCTCAAATGTTATACAAGCTCTGATATTGTAACACGCACGTGAGCCGCTACCCTGACGCCAGAATGGCGGATTGATTCTAAACCGATCAAATTATTTTGATCAACCACATAACAAACAAATGTACGTCTTATGTTCTTGTCAGATAGTAAAACAAAACTCGATTAAACAATTCATAGCATGATTTAATCAATTTAAAACATTTGACCATAAAGAATACAATGGGCAATCACCATTTCTGGACTTCTATTTAATCCTGGCTTCAGATTATCATAGCACATCCATATACCATCACCCCTATATCATCAGCATTATCATTTCAGGCGATGGACTTGCACTGCTGGACATAGGCCTCCCCAAGCTCCGCCACTTCGACCCGTTTTGTGCTTCCCGCATCCAGCGGATTCCTGCGCCCTTTACGCACACGACAGGGTTATCGGCCCACCTTGTGACATAGCCCGAAGAATTGCTAAACTGAAGTGGCAGTGGGCAGGGCACATTGCTCGCAGAACAGATAGCCGTTGGGGCCGAAAGGTTCTGGAGTGGCGACCGCGTACCGGAAGACGTAGAGTTAGAAGGCCTCCCACAAGGTGGACCGATGACTTTGCGAAGGCTGCAGGACTCCGCTGGATGCGGGAAGCACAAAACCGGACGAAATGGCGGAACTTGGGGAGGCCTATGTCCAGCAGTGCAAGTCCATCGGCTGAAATGATAATGCTGATGATATAGGGGTGATGGTATATGGGTGTGCTATGATAATCTGAAGCCAGGATTAAATAAAGTCCAGAAATGGTGATTGCCCATTGTATTCTTTATGGTCAAATGTTTTAAATTGATTAAATCATGCTATGAATTGTTTAATCGAGTTTTGTTTTACTATCTGACAAGAACATAAGACGTACATTTGTTTGTTATTTGGTTGATCAAAATAATTTGATCGGTTTAGAATCAATCCGCCATTCTGGCGTCAGGGTAGCGGCTCACGTGCGTGTTACAATATTAGAGCTTGTATAACATTCGAGAAGTTTTTAAATAGTGTTCCTATATGTACAATTGACGTACATTTCATTCCTAATATCAAATTTGAAAAATGTTTGTTGATTTAAAATGCACCCGCTAACCTGACATCAGGATGGCGGCGTATTTTAAAATGATGTTTGCTACGCATACAGACACGTACATTTATACTTATTTGAGTACAAAAATGTACATTTCATGTACATTTATATAGTTTATTTTTGATTTTTTTGGAAGTCATACACCCGCGATTCTGACGGATACAAGTTATCCGCGAACACACATAAAAAATAAAATATCTTTATATATATAATTCTACTGTACGTGTGTATGTCACTGAACTCCTCCTAAACGGCTGGACCGATTTGAATGATTTTTTTTTTGTATGCGTTTGAGTGGCACCCTGGATGGTTTAGATTCACTATTGGACCCGGTAGGTGGCGCTGCTATCGAGTTCTAGGAAACAGGACAACGTCTGTACAGTCAGCTAGTCGAATTGAGAAACCTCCTCCTTTTTTGAAGTCGGGTAAAAAGTGAAAAACGACTGTATGAATTATATGATGAACGGACTGACATAAACACTGTTGAATTTAATTTATATGTTAAGAATTATTTTGAATTATTTAAATGTTTGTAGTATGGCCAAGTCACGTTATTTGAGTTCAAAAATTAAAAATAGCAGTAATGTGATTAAAATAACATGAACTATCATTAATAGCGAAACGGGAAGGTCATGCAAACAAAGTAGTGACTTCCCGTATCGACTACTAAATCTCTAAATTTATCGCCCACTGCTGCAGAGTATTTACTTAAAGAAAACGTTCAGTGATAATGAATTTCATTTCAATATGTCACCTGCACGCGTAGCAATGTAGCATGACCACCGTAGAAATGGGTTTTGTCGACGGATGAATAGATAAAGTAACGTTTCGGGTACACAGTACGACGACAGCAAAGTAGAAAGAGTCAACTACACAACTTAACGTAAAATATTTTTTTGTTTTGCCTTGTGTCACAGGTTTGCTAGGTTAAGCTACACTTCGCAAGGTCAGCCTTTGGAAGAGTGACCATTTAGTTTATGTGTGGCGTTTTGTCGCAGGTTCGCTAGGTTAAGCTGCACTTCGCAAGGTCAGCCTTTGGATGGGTGACCATTTAGTTTTGTTTTGCCTTGTGTCGCAGGTTTGATAGGTTAAGCTACACTTCTCAAGGTCAGCCTTTGGATGAGTGACCATTTAGTTTATGTGTGGCGTTTTGTCGCAGGTTCGCTAGGTTAAGCTGCACTTCGCAAGGTCAGCCTTTGGATGGGTGACCATTTAGTTTTGTTTTGCCTTGTGTCGCAGGTTTGCTAGGTTAAGCTACACTTCTCAAGGTCAGCCTTTGGATGAGTGACCATTTAGTTTATGAGTGGCGTTTTGTCGCAGGTTCGCTAGGTTACGCTGTACTTCGCAAGGTCAGCCTTTGGATGGGTGACCATTTAGTTTATGTGTGGCGTTTTGTCGTGGGTTCGCTAGGTTAAGCTGCACTTCGCAAGGTCAGCCTTTGGATGGGTGACCATTTAGTTTATGTGTGGCGTTTTGTCGCAGGTTCGCTAGGTTAAGCTGCACTTCGCAAGGTCAGCCTTTGGATGGGTGACCATTTAGTTTTGTTTTGCCTTGTGTCGCAGGTTTGCTAGGTTAAGCTACACTTCTCAAGGTCAGCCTTTGGATGAGTGACCATTTAGTTTATGAGTGGCGTTTTGTCGCAGGTTCGCTAGGTTACGCTGCACTTCGCAAGGTCAGCCTTTGGATGGGTGACCATTTAGTTTATGTGTGGCGTTTTGTCGTGGGTTCGCTAGGTTAAGATGCACTTCGCAAGGTCAGCCTTTGGATGGGTGACCATTTAGTTTATGAGTGGCGTTTTGTCGCAGGTTCGCTAGGTTACGCTGCACTTCGCAAGGTCAGCCTTTGGATGGGTGACCATTTAGTTTATGTGTGGCGTTTTGTCGTGGGTTCGCTAGGTTAAGATGCACTTCGCAAGGTCAGCCTTTGGATGGGTGACCATTTAGTTTTTGTTGACACCGACCGTATACCGATAGTTCACGCAGTCGAAAGTTATGAGGTAACAAACATAAAAAATAGAGTCGAATTGAGAACCTCCTCCTTTTTTGAAGTCGGTTAAAAATAATTCTGAGTCGAATCATGTCGAAGAGTAAATTTTATAAAAGTGTAGTTGACTTTTGTACTTTGCTGCCGTTGTACTGTGTACCCGAAACGTTACTTTATCTATTCGTCCGTCGACAAAACCCATTTCTACAGTGGTCATGCTACGCGTGCTGTAAAGATATAAACAGCACTTGTCTCTTAAATGTTAAAAAGACCGCTGCGCCAATCTATGGGGTAATTCTGTGGACGTTCCTAAGTCGATTGTAAACATTGTAGCACCTACTTTAGCTATTATGTTTTATAATTGTATTGACAGTGGTGAGTTTTCTGATCTTATGAAAAACAGTAAAATAATACCGGTGTTAAAATCGGGTAGTACATCAGACCCTACTAACTATATACCTATTCCAGTACCACCCACCTTAAGTATTTTTTATTTATTCTAAATCAATAAAAAAAAATTACAAACAAAATTTATTACAAAATAAACAGTTAAATTTTATGATAAATGATAAATGACTTTATTTTTGCAAGTAGGTTTATACAAACACTTTTACACCTCAATCAATATTTTTTTTTAAACTAGATGAGGTCGGCATTTCCTATCTGACTACTCTGAGAAGAAAGGCCGAAACAAACTCAGAGGTCACAGTCTCTTTTAAAGTCCAGACATAATCTTGATCAGATCATGTGAAGACCATGTGGATTGGTGTCTGAAGTGGTCTTTTAAGGAAAGAACACACAGCTTGAGTGGGCCTGTCCAATCAGTGCACGCATTTGTCAGTAATCATGCAGCTCAACTCAGAACTTAAGGAGATCAATGATTCGACGAACAATACCAAAGAAAGGACATTTGTGTAGGTCGCACTTACTCAAACTGCCAGACAATGTAAAAAATTAAATTAGAAGAAAACAAAACCAAAAAAAAAAGAACACCCACTTCGTCTTCACATTTACAATAGGTAATTAATACAATATAATACTTTAAAAGTAAATATTCATGTCATTGTATTAGTAAAATTCATCAATGTCAATGTGTATATAAAATCAGGAAATAGTCCCGGTCTGATCATTTGAGGACCATGTACAGACGCCACCAGGTGAAGCTACCCGAAACTGTCAATTTTTCCCAATGAACCTTGAACCTAATGCTCTAGAAATAAAGTCGAAAATCTATCAAAGAAATCTGACAGATTGTAGTAGCTTGATGTGTTGGCGTCTGTACATGGGGTGTCTGAAATTGTCTTTTGAGGAAAGAACCATACAGATTGAGTGGATCTGTCCAGTCACGCATTTGTCAGTAATCTTTCAGCTCAACTCAGAACATAAGGAGCACAACGATTCGACGAACAATACCAAAGAATGGACATTTTGGTAGGCCGCATTAAGTACTCAAACTGCTAGATTATCATTAAAATGGAATGAGTAAGAGAGATATTAAAAAAAACAAACATCACCTACATAGTCCTCACATTCAAAATCACTTAAATAATAATAATAATATTATACTTCTGAAAGTATATATTCATGTCATAGTGTAAACAATAATCAAATGTCAAAGTGTATATTTCCAAATAAATAATAATAATAATTAAAAAAAAAAACATTCAGTATAATTATAATATAAAAATTGGAGCAGCTTAATCCCAAGCTTTTTTGTCTTCAATATAATCTTTTACAGTATAAAAGGCTTTCTGGCACAACTTACGTTTAATGAAAGATTTGAATTTATTGAGACTTAGATCTTGAACATGGCTTGGAAGTTTATTATAAAAGCGTATACATTGACATCTGAATGAGCCACCTATTTTCTTGAGCCTTGTTGAAGGTACAACTTTGTGTTTATTCCTAGTATTTATATTATGGATATCACTGAATTTTTTAAACAATTTAATATTATTATGCATATAAAAGATTTTCAAAAATATACTGTGAAGGCACAGTCATTTACAAGGAGTCGTTCGATTACCGATGCCGGAGTTGAAATTTTAAGTCATGTATAATATTTTAAGTAATATAATGCGTGGGTGGACAAATGCCATACTTGTGGTATTTTTTGCGATTTGTCCAAGGCATTCGATTATGTTCTTCATGAAACATTGATCAGGAAACTTCACCACTACGGAATCCGGAACGCCACTCTGGATCTTCTTACTTCGTACCTAAGTGATAGGATTCAGAGTTTACGTCAACGTAAAAAGATCACCTAGATCTGTAGTTAGAGAGGGGGAAGGGGGTTGCCTCAGGACTAAATTTTAGGCCCATTTTTGTATTTTTTTATATAAATGGCTTGCAAATGATATATCATGTTTATGCTTTATGCGGTAAGCTCAGAAAGGATAAACATGATATAGTGTTGTTTGCAGACGACACTTGACTTTTATTTAAACTCAAATTACCTATTTGAAATAAATGCTTTGACTTTGACTCAAACTTCAGCAGCTGGTTACTGAAAATGTAAATAGAGCCCTGACAAATGTAGTTAACTACCAACCAGTGGCTATAGACAAGGGAATCATATGAAGTCGCAAGATGCTCGGAGAACGTCCGAAACAGGTAATATAGTCCTTGAGGGAGCTGTTGAATGGAGAGGTCCACTCGCTCGCGAACATGTTTTTGCGAGCGCCGTGGACTGCACAAAAAGCCTGTCTGTCAAACTGTAGTGATCCTTATTATTGATTAGTTAAACTACATTACAGGAGTGTAACAACTCACAGCATTTTCTTTCTTTCGTTTCATTCTTTCGCTCAGGAAGTGAAGAAGAGCGACAGGCCCGAGCCGTCGCTACCGCGGCGAGCGCTCATTGTCGGGATCGCTGCCACTCATATCGCTCACATTCTGAAAACCACGTTCAACACACTCAGTATATACTATCCTCATCCTCGGAACCTGCAATGTATTGCTGGCTCACATAGCACGGAACCGGCAGTGTCTAGAAATTGCAATCCTAATCAAATTCTTGACGGCGAAAGTGAGTTGAGTGCACAACTTCTGTCATCGTTATTCAAAGCTGTCTGTGCCTGCGTTATAATAAATAGTAAAATTGTGTCTTAGAGCGACTAAATGGTGACGCTCACGTCAAGACTTGGCTTGTATAGCAAGTGTTGACAGTGAAATTTCTAGGAGCGGCCGCCGAGGCGTCTCCGTGTTTTGTGTGTTGGCTGGACATACGACCCCTCCCAAGTACCTATACTTAACAGTTTTAACATTCCACATTTTTTTGGTTTCTGTTCCGTACCATACAGGATGGCGAGAAAATTCGACGTTCGTATCGTGGGTTATCCGACTCCCCCATGTTAGGTTTCGCCAAGTTTCATAGTTTTCGTCTTATGATTTTTTTTCTGTAATTTTGAGAATATTCGACCTGACCAATTTAAATAGAAGACATCGTCAAGATTTTTATTTTTGATACCGAATCTTCTTCAATAGTAATTTTATGCATAAAATCAGCTTCGTAACCGTGATGAAAGTTATGAAAATGTTTGTCTAAAGTGAACAATTTTCAACTTTAAGTAAATTAAAAATCTAAACAGCTGACTACATGGTTCTTAAGTATTCTCAGCTTTCATTATGATTAAAAAAAGTAGTAGGTACTTAGTAGGGCTACTTTGGCTAAAATCGGCCTTCAAAGACAGCGACGTGGATTATTTTTCAACCGACGAAAAAAACGGAGGAGGTTATCAATTCGACGCGTATATTTTTATTTTTTTTATGACCACGCATAACTTTTTACATGGTAGTCCGATCTGATAATTCTTTTTTTTATTGGATAGGGTATACTCCAAAGGTGATCCCATCGAGAGGGAATGGGAAGCCGTCACCTCCTTCTGCGAAGCAGTAATGCTCGCGAAGGAGGAGTCGGGGCGCGTGAGGGAGTGGCAGTCTCTGCGCCCTCACGTCCCTAGCCGCCGCAGGAGGAGACGCCCCGGGCGTCGGGAGTCGATAGCGGACTCCCGGCCACCGTAGGCGCGAGCTTGCGGGCGGCGAGCAATGGGTAGCTCGCCACCCGGTAAGGACCAAGCTCGGGTCGACGGCGCGTAGTGTTCCACGCGCGCCTCAAAGAGATGTCAGCAGCAGTGTAGGGGTCTACTAGGACCGATGCCTGCCGGGGTCGCGTGATTGTTCGAAAGAGATACCGTGACCCTGGCACATGGGCAACTGATGGAACACGGGTGGGTTTTAGTCAGTAAAAGTCTGACACGCCCTCCCGCTCCGCCCAGAGCGGGAGAAGTCATTTGATGAATTCCCATCCTGAAAAAAAAAATTATCATTTTCTAGTGTTTTTTTTAGGAAGTCGGTTGTCATTTTTTGTAAAAAGTTTTACTTGTATCAAATCTACAGTAAAAAAGAGGAAAGATTTGTATTTTTCTGTGTGTGTGTATGTTTGTAATGAATAAACTCAAAAACTACTGTGCCGATTCCAACAATTCTTTAACCATTAGAAAGCTACATTCACCTTGAGTAACATAGGCTATATTTATTGCTAGAAAAGATTAGGGATCCTTACTAAAAATTTTGTAACGTAACCCAAGGTGTAAAAAAAATGCCATTAAACATCTTACGTCGCATGCGCTGCGGAAACTATTGATGATAGAACAAAAGTATGTTCTACAATATTAAAGAACATATCAATAACTAAAAAAAACTTCTGAACACTATGTGTCCAACTATTATCGTTATGTCACAATAACCACTTTTTACATTTTAAAAGTTGATAGAAATACCGACCATTGTTAGACCATGTTATTCATACTACTGTTTAAATCCTTATCCAAATAAATCATATTGTTTTCAAGACTGTTTTGACGTGACAACGTCTTATAAATTGGTTTGCCGGGTGACACTTCAAGAAACTGCGTTACGCTCCGCTCACGTTATGCGCTCACAATGAGAGCGAGTGAGAGGCACGCGTCCCTTCCACTCGGGCATGGTTAGCCCGCCTAAGAGCGAGAGAGACAGACATAAAAAGTGAAAGGCATGCAAATAAATGCAAATAAATGTTTTAAATTGTTACTATTATTTCATCCTTCTTCCTACTATACGAATGAATATTCACATTAAAATTATTTTACCACTCAAAGTCGTTGTCACGTAAATCTTTCGCCCGTATACCGACTTTACAGGCAACCAATTTTTTTTATTCATGTAGATTACTTTTTAAAATTTACAAATCGGCTATTCCATTCAATAGATATTACGAATTTAATAAGTCATAGTCTAAATATCTAAAAGGCAAACCTGACTGACTCATCTATCAACGCACAGCCGAAACTACTGAACGGATTTCACTGAAATTTGGCAAACAGATAGTTATAATGACGTAGGCATCCGCTAAGAAAGGATTTTTGTAAATTGGTCCCCTAAAGGGATGAAAAAGGGGTTAAAATTTTGTACGGAAGGCCGTCATCTTTAGAGCTAGAAGCCTGAAACTTTGTTTTTAGGTCAACAATTAGAAATAAACAATTACGTGTTCTAGGGTTTTTGAACATTAAACCCTTAAGGGGATAAAAAAAGGGTTTGAAAGTTTGTATGGGGAAACAAGATTAGTTAAACTATTTTATTCGAAACTTCACAGGAGTACCTACTCCTATCAATAAATGAGTAAACAAGTGTTTCAGGCTCTTTCAGAATTCAATCCCTAAAAGGTGGAAAAGGGGTGACAAATTCTGAAAATCAACATGGGTATCGTTTTTATGATTTATCGGGTCGCTGATTACGAAAACAACAACTATTTCACAAAAATTGCACAAAAACAAAAAAAAATAGACAAGAAGATTTATACAAAAAAATTGCACAAAATTACACCTGAACAAAAAAATAATAATTTTAAATTTAAAATCAATGAAAATAAACAACTAAACCAAATAGTTATATATTTTTTTTTTTTCAAATTAATGAAATGGCAAAACCGAAAGAAATACTTAGGTAGGTACCTACCTATTTTGTATTGATCTTCAAGTTTTAGGTGGCGTTGTTATCATTTTAGAACATACACAATATACATACTCAACTCCACGTGGACGAAGTCTCGGCCAAAAGCTAGTATTATATAAAATTCAAAGTCCTGAGTTACTGACTGACTGATACATCAACGCACAGCCTAAACTGCTGGTCCTAGAGACATGAAATTTGGAGGGTGTTCTTTGTGAAGAGTAGGTATCCATTAAGAGAGGGTATTTTGAAATTCCATCCCTAAGAGGGTGAAATGGGGGGTTGAATTTTCTGAGAAACTTTTTATTCTCTGGATCGGATAAGACAAAGCAAGTAGTGGGATAAGACATAGCTTACCTGGATTAACAGATAGGGTACTTTTAGCCCGGTAGTACGTTCCTGTGGGATATTTTTCGACATCCACGCGGGCGAAGCCTCGGGCAGAAACTAGTACATAGGTATATAATAAATTGCCTAAATAAAAACCAGCTGCGCGGCGTGCGGCGCCAGGTTGTCCAGCAGCGCCTGCACGGCGGCGCGGGTGCTGCACGTATGTACATACCTGCGCGGCGTGCGGCGCCAGGTTGTCCAGCAGCGCCTGCACGGCGGCGCGGGTGCTGCACGTATGTACATACCTGCGCGGCGTGCGGCGCCAGGTTGTCCAGCAGCGCCTGCACGGCGGCGCGGGTGCTGCACGTATGTACATACCTGCGCGGCGTGCGGCGCCAGGTTGTCCAGCAGCGCCTGCACGGCGGCGCGGGTGCTGCACGTATGTACATACCCGCGCGTCGTGCGGCGCCAGGTTGTCCAGCAGCGCCTGCACGGCGGCGCGGGTGCTGCACGTATGTACATACCTGCGCGGCGTGCGGCGCCAGGTTGTCCAGCAGCGCCTGCACGGCGGCGCGGGTGCTGCACGTATGTACATACCTGCGCGGCGTGCGGCGCCAGGTTGTCCAGCAGCGCCTGCACGGCGGCGCGGGTGCTGTACGTATGTACATACCTGCGCGGCGTGCGGCGCCAGGTTGTCCAGCAGCGCCTGCACGGCGGCGCGGGTGCTGCACGTATGTACATACCTGCGCGGCGTGCGGCGCCAGGTTGTCCAGCAGCGCCTGCACGGCGGCGCGGGTGCTGCACGTATGTACATACCTGCGCGGCGTGCGGCGCCAGGTTGTCCAGCAGCGCCTGCACGGCGGCGCGGGTGCTGCACGTATGTACATACCTGCGCGGCGTGCGGCGCCAGGTTGTCCAGCAGCGCCTGCACGGCGGCGCGGGTGCTGCACGTATGTACATACCTGCGCGGCGTGCGGCGCCAGGTTGTCCAGCAACGCCTGCACGGCGGCGCGGGTGCTGCACGTATGTACATACCTGCGCGGCGTGCGGCGCCAGGTTGTCCAGCAGCGCCTGCACGGCGGCGCGGGTGCTGCACGTATGTACATACCTGCGCGGCGTGCGGCGCCAGGTTGTCCAGCAGCGCCTGCACGGCGGCGCGGGTGCTGCACGTATGTACATACCTGCGCGGCGTGCGGCGCCAGGTTGTCCAGCAGCGCCTGCACGGCGGCGCGGGTGCTGCACGTATGTACATACCTGCGCGGCGTGCGGCGCCAGGTTGTCCAGCAGCGCCTGCACGGCGGCGCGGGTGCTGTACGTATGTACATACCTGCGCGGCGTGCGGCGCCAGGTTGTCCAGCAGCGCCTGCACGGCGGCGCGGGTGCTGCACGTATGTACATACCTGCGCGGCGTGCGGCGCCAGGTTGTCCAGCAGCGCCTGCACGGCGGCGCGGGTGCTGCACGTATGTACATACCTGCGCGGCGTGCGGCGCCAGGTTGTCCAGCAGCGCCTGCACGGCGGCGCGGGTGCTGCACGTATGTACATACCTGCGCGGCGTGCGGCGCCAGGTTGTCCAGCAGCGCCTGCACGGCGGCGCGGGTGCTGCACGTATGTACATACCTGCGCGGCGTGCGGCGCCAGGTTGTCCAGCAACGCCTGCACGGCGGCGCGGGTGCTGCACGTATGTACATACCTGCGCGGCGTGCGGCGCCAGGTTGTCCAGCAGCGCCTGCACGGCGGCGCGGGTGCTGCACGTATGTACATACCTGCGCGGCGTGCGGCGCCAGGTTGTCCAGCAACGCCTGCACGGCGGCGCGGGTGCTGCACGTATGTACATACCTGCGCGGCGTGCGGCGCCAGGTTGTCCAGCAGCGCCTGCACGGCGGCGCGGGTGCTGCACGTATGTACATACCTGCGCGGCGTGCGGCGCCAGGTTGTCCAGCAGCGCCTGCACGGCGGCGCGGGTGCTGCACGTATGTACATACCTGCGCGGCGTGCGGCGCCAGGTTGTCCAGCAGCGCCTGCACGGCGGCGCGGGTGCTGCACGTATGTACATACCTGCGCGGCGTGCGGCGCCAGGTTGTCCAGCAACGCCTGCACGGCGGCGCGGGTGCTGCACGTATGTACATACCTGCGCGGCGTGCGGCGCCAGGTTGTCCAGCAGCGCCTGCACGGCGGCGCGGGTGCTGCACGTATGTACATACCTGCGCGGCGTGCGGCGCCAGGTTGTCCAGCAGCGCCTGCACGGCGGCGCGGGTGCTAGGCGCCAACAGCTCCTCCGGTTGAGCCACGATGTGTTTAGGAATGTGTGCGCCACATAAGAACTGTGCTACTTCATCGCTAAAGTGATTGCAGTTGTGCTCCAGCAGGTTATACGCCGAAGGACTGAAATAAAACACAAATATCCAAAATTAAAAAACATGCCATTCATTTTTATTAAGTACTTGCTTCTGCCCGCGACTTCATCTGCTTAAATGTCGGTTACCGCGGACGCAGACAAAGTCACGGAATAATAGCCTATGTCCTTTCTTAGGCTCTAAACTATCTGTGTACCAAATTTCATTTAAATCGGTCCAGTAGTTTTAGCAGGAAAGCGAGACAGACAGACAGATAGTCACTTTTGCATTTATAATAATTACTAGCTTTTGCCAGCGGCTTCGCCCGCATGGAGGTTGGAAATTATCCCGCGGGAACATACTACCGGGATAAAAAGTAGCCTATGTCCTTTCTCAGGCTCTAAACTATCTGTGTACCAAATTTCATTTAAATCGGTTCAGTAGTTTTAGCAGGAAAGCGAGACAGACAGACAGACAGACAGACCGACAGACAGAGTTACTTTCGCATTTATAATATTAGTGTGGATAGTGTGGATATCTTCTTATATATATAAAAATCTTGTGTCACGATGTATGTTGCCAATAAACTCCAAAACTACATAACAGATTGTTATCAAAGCTCTTAATTATTTGTAATTTGGTCCAACTTAAAAGATAGGATAGTTTTTATCTCAATTGTTAATCTCAATATTTGAAAATGATTTTTTTTTATAGTATGCACGGCTACAGGTCAAGCTATACATTTCCAGTATAAACTGACATCTGATTGTACGAAATGCCTATACAATGTGAGGTCAGCTAAAATTGGAAATAATATAGCTTGACCTATAGCCGTGTGTAGTATGTGCGTTTTTATTGCTTAGTTCCAAGAATCCCTAATCGGTGGCGGTGTAAGTTAATTCATCGTATCGTTTGACACCAAAGTTGCGTACACATCCACTGGATGGCGTTTTTTTTTTTTCTAGATAACCTTTGCATAATATTAAAGTCGCTTGCTGCGTCTGCACGCTTAGAATTAGATCTTTTAAACTGCGCAACGGATTTTAATGCGTTTTTCATCAATAGACAGAGTGATTTAGAGGAAGGTTTAAAAGTAGTTTACATACATATTATAGTAGAGAAAAGCCGAGAAATTCAAACATTTCTAATGTGATGTCGTAACAAACATATTTTTTGTGCGCTTAAATCGCAAACGCTGGCTTAACCTTACGAGATAGATCAAATTAATGTACCACGGAATTATATATTTTAAAAATATCGATGAAAAAATCCATGATAGTCTATGTTTATTTCCTAAGGATACCCTAGAGAAACCACTTTTATGTGTTATATATATTACAAAAAAAAAACTGGGTCATTAACCAAGCTATTTTAAACAATACAGTATCGTTCTTTATCCAATGAAATATATCAAATACGTTGTACATTTCATGTCAATCAAAATTGCACTCTGCAGCATATCATTAAAGTTAATATTTTAGAAGATATCAGAGATTATATAAAATAGACGCAGAGCGGCTAGCGAGCCGTCCGTCCGTCCTGGTTGGTAGCGGTACGGTAGTGCAGGATTAGTAGGATTGTAATTCATATTACTTTGGCTTCATAGTAGTGGGAGTGATAGTGGGAGTGACGTTTGACGTCTGTAACGGTGCAGACCTGTCTGTCATTTTTATCTCGTAAATAATTTAAAAACAACTTTCTGTGAATAATTAGTATATTACTGTAAAGTTAGTGGAATATATCGTGACATATATTGAAGTGAGCAGTATATAGTGTGTGTACGGACTTTAAATTAACAAAACAATAACACAGTGACTCGGCGTAATTAGCTGCTTACCCTCTATTTAAAGAACAAGTTACAACAAGTGGTTACAGCTCTAACGTGTTGACAGTGCCATCTATCTTTCTTGTGGTCAACTGCCTAACGATCCGTATCGAGTCGTCTCTTGCGCCATCTAGCGTGCCAACCTAGAACCACCTGTGATACAAGTTACATCCCATTTTTTCTTTCTAGTAAATGCAAATATCATGTGTGTTCGAAGTACTCAAAATAAACCTATCCATTATATTATTCCAAGTAAGAGACCGCGATATAAGGCTTAGATGTTTAGATTTTTGGAAGGATTTGGATTTTTGGTTATCTTGGATACTTATCATAATTATAGGATACTTTATCCCGGTAGTAGGTTCCTGGCTGATATTTTCCGACAGCTTTACGGATGAAGACACTGGCCAAAGTACCATTCCTATAAGTATGTTCATTTGGTGTCTGGTAAATAATTGAGTGTCTGTGTAGGTAGAATAGGAGCGTTAAGAAAAACTAGTAAGACTTATATTTAATTCAATCCAGCTCTAAGTCGCAGTCTTCTTACTTTGAATACTATTAGTTTTATTAAGTACATCAAACACACATGATACTCTGATAAAGAATAGAGAAGTAGTTTGAAGTAGTACTTAAGAAGTAATATGAATTATAAACGTACTTAGGTACTCCTAATTATTATGAACATTTGTATGATTGGACGTTTGTTTCTCAACCCCGTACCTAACGGTGGAATACCTACTTGAGTGCGAAAGCCGTATCATCGAATTTTGTTTCTTCGAAAACCTTTCAACGACATCTCTAAACTGCGACGCCTTGTTAAACCGACGTCTTGTTGCTGCGATATTTCGTTACATCGAAAAACTGTACTGCGAACGAATTTATTGCGTAAATACCATACTGCGAAGCCTTGTTCAATCGATGTCTCGTTACTGCGATGTTACTTAGGAAAACTTACTTCGGACGAACTTAGGGCGATAACCACTTACATCGATTTTTTACAAAACAATACCTACATTTCTTTAATAGCAAAGAGCTCCATCTGTCATGAATATCAGTGTTTAAGTAAAGATTGTAGATTATTGCAAAGTTTGTCTGAATTGGGCACGCTGCAATTGCGGCGGTAAGTCCCCTCTTTGAGGAGTGGATAGAGAGGCACCACGGTGGCCTCACCTTCCGCCTGATGCAGGTCCTCACCGGGCATGGGTGCTTTGATGGGTTCCTGTTCAGGATAAAGCGGATTGAAACGCCTGGGTGTTTCCATTGTGAGGATCGTCCGGAGGACACGGTGGAGACACACGGTGGAGGTGTGCCCTGCCTGGGCGGAGCACCACCGTGTCCTCGAGGAGGCGATCGGCGACAGCGACCTCTCGCGTCCGGTCCTGGTGCGAGTCATGGTACAGAGCGAGAGGGCATGGGAAGCCGCCACCTTCTTCTGCGAAGCAATAATGCTCGCGGAGGAGGAGGCGGGGCGCATGAGGGAGTGGCAGTCTCTGCGCCCTCATGTCCCTAGCCACCGCAGGAGGAAACCCCCCTGCGTCGGGAGTCGATAGCGGACTCCCGGCCACCGTAGGCACGCGCTTGCGGGCGGCGAGCAATGGGTAGCTCGCCGCCCGGTAAGGACCAGGCTCGGGTCGACGGCGCGTAGTGTTCCACGCACGCCTCAAAGAGATGTCAGCAGCAGTGTAGGGGTCTACTAGGACCGATGCCTGCTGGGGTCGCGTGATTGTTCGAAAGAGATACCGTGACCCTGGCACATGGGCAACTGATGGAACACGGGTGGGTTTTAGTCAGTAAAAGTCTGACACGCCCTCCCGCTACGCCCAGAGCGGGAGAAGTCATTTGATGATTTCCCATCCTGAAAAAAAAAAAAAAAAAAAAAAAGCAATACTGAAAGGGTCTGCTAGGACCGATGCCTGCCAGGGTCGCGAGATTCGTTCGAAAGAGTTACCGTGACCCTGGAATATGGGCAACTGAAGGAATACGGGTGGGTTTTAGTCAGTAAAAGTCTGACACGCCCTTTCCCTCCACCCAGAGCGAGAGAAGTCATTTGATGACTTCCCATACAAAAAAAATTCGTCGTCTGAATTTATTAGCAGTTATAAATGATTAAACTTTAGGTAAATAC
Organism: Aporophyla lueneburgensis; assembly: GCA_932294355.1. NCBI lineage: Eukaryota > Metazoa > Arthropoda > Insecta > Lepidoptera > Noctuidae > Aporophyla > Aporophyla lueneburgensis. Next base: position 37,943,133 of record OW028736.1, read on the forward strand.
ATTAACATAAGCAAATTTTTCCTTGTTATTTATTTATTAATGTCAAAAAAAGCTCTCTGCTTTTAAAGAAATGTTAAAAATGTAAATATTGTTTTGGAAAAAATCGATGTACGTGGTTATCGCCCTAAGTTCTTCCGAAGTAAGTTTTCCTAAGTAACATCGCAGTAACAAAACATCGATTGAACAAGGCTTCGCAGTATGGTATTTACGCAGTAAAATCGTTCGCAGTACAGTTTTTCGATGTAACGAAATATCGCAGCAACAAGACGTCGGTTTAACAAGGCGTCGTAGTATAGAAATGTTGTTGAAAAGTATTCGAAGAAACAAAATTCGATGATACGGCTTTCGCACTCAAGTAGGTATTCCCCTAACGGTATATCTGTTTTTAATATTAAAATAAAGGCTTTTTACTAAGTGTATATGGTTGTATACACGGTACATATACCAAAACAACATTTTTTACTATTTTTGTCTGTCTGTCTGTCTGTCTGTCTACTGTCTGTCTGCCTGTCTGTTTGTTCCGGCTAAGCTCTGAAATGGCTGGACCGATTTTGACGGAACTTTTATTGGCAGGTTATTTTAGAAAAATTCTTTTATTTTAGGAAAATACCTGAGTTAAATTCCGATATCCACGCAGGCGAAGCCGCGGGCAAAAGCTATAATAATATAATATATAATATAATATATATAGTATTATATATCATATATATTATAATATTATATATTAAATATATTAATATATTATATATAAATATATTATATATACAACATGTCCCAAAATTCAACGATAAGCGGCACCAGAGGATGGACCTACTAATGCCTACACGAGAAAAAAAAAAGAAAAAAAAAACACCTCTACTTTTTTAAAATTACTTAAAAAAATGGAAATCCTTCGAAAATGTATACCCCTTATGACACTTTAAACTACCATGACCACAATTTTTCAAATATTTCAGTTTTTTTGTTTGTATCGGCAACCTAAGTAGTACTTCTATTCACCATAATCTTTGAAAATTACAGAATTTTCGTAGTTTTATACAAAAAAAAAACAACCAAAAAAAATTATTTCCCTAAAATTTTGAAAGATTTTAACGTTCAGTACACTTTAACTCATCGTAGTGCAAAAAAAAATATGGAAAATACTATGGCAAGTTTTTTAAAAAAATAGCGCAACTAACCTAGATTTTAAAATGGTATAATACTTTAGGAAAACTAGCCACAAAAAAAAAAAATAATGACACTTTTTCTAATCAAGAACCAAATTTCATAAGTTGTTGTTAATAGTAATCACTTCTACTATGTGCCCAAAATACATTTTTGTTGTTGGAAAATGTTGAATGAATGAAACAAATGGTGTCAATAAATGTAAATTTATTGCATTATTAATAATATTATAATAAATGTTTGAACTGTTTACCACCGGCATTAATACAGGCACGACATCGCCTTAAAAAAGATCGTTTTATTCGTCGTGCATATCTTCTACTATTGATATGATCCGCAGCCTGAGTGATTTTTTGGCGAAGGTCGTTCAGTGTTGCAATGGGTTTCGAGTAGACTCTGTCTTTGAGACAACCCCAATAGAATAAGTCCAGGGGGTTTAGATCGGGTGAACGGGGTGGCCATAAAATAGGACCAAGTCGCCCTATCCAACGCCCTGGATACTCTTGGTTTAAGTATTCTCGCACAGGACGGGCATAGTGAGCTGGGCAACCATCATTTTGAAACCATATGTTTTGTGGATCACTAATGGGCATGTCTTCTAATAATACTGGCAAGTCATTTTGTAAAAAAGTTCAAATAACTATTGCCATCCAAGTTTCCTTGTAATTCAAAAGGCCCAATCACTTTTCCGTTTAATATGCCCGTCCATAGGTTAACCTTGAATTGATATTGGGATTTGTCTTGTCTCATCAGGTGCGGATTTTCATTGCTCCAGCTATGTAGGTTGTGAAGATTTAAATAGCCATCTCTCTTGCAGGTTAATTCATCCGACCATAGAATATTATCCAAGAATTGGGGATCTTCTCTGTGCTTTTGCAGCATCACACGGCAAAATGCGACGCGTAGTGGATAGTCCCGCGGCAATAACGTCTGCACACGCCTGTAGTGATATGGGTGAAGTCTGTGACGTTTTAGGATTCGATGTGCAGTACTTTTTGGGATTCCCGTAGCTATTTCTTCTATGGCACGTACCGAGGTAGTTGAATCATTTTCAATTTCATTGAGAACTTCTTCGTCGCGTTCCGATCTAGGTCTTCCAGCATTTCTCCTGTCAGATGGTAAACGGCCCTCCGAAAACGCTTGATGCACATTAATAAATACTCGATAATTCGGGTATCTTTGAGCATTTGGGTACCTTTCTCGATATAATCTGCTAGCAGCGCTACCATTGCATCGGCACTCTCCATAAATGAGGTGCATATTAGCGTATTCCAACGGTGTGTCCATACACACCGTTGGAATACGCTAATAGCGGCATGATAAACGCTAAACAGTCCAAAATACGCCAAAAGTCCAATTCACAAAACACAGTCCAGTTCAAAATAATGCCAGGTTAGTACAGTTTGCAGATCACTTAATCCAGTCCAAAAAGCCAAGCCAAAAGTCGTTAGTACGAGAGTCACATCAATTGAATACGAAACGGTGCACAGTAAACAAAGAAGCAGAGCGTACTGACTTTGTACTTTGTAGAGAACAGCAACATTCCTACCTGCCCTATTGTTATTTAACAACAAACATCTATCTATCTCTCTCTAACGTATAATCGCTCTCTATCTATCTCTCTCTAACGTATACTATCTATCTCTTTCTGACTTCTGAACTTCACTGACTACGCACATGTCCCTTCCAAATTCTAAGAATTTGCGAAAGAAATCTATTTTGGGCACATAGTAGAAGTGATTACTATTAACAACAACTTATGAAATTGGTTCTTGATTAGAAAAAGTGTCATTTTTTTTTTTGTGGCTAGTGTTCCTAAAGTATTATACCATTTTAAAATCTAGGTTAGTTGCGCTAATTTTTTAAAAAACTTGCCATAGTAGTGTCCATATTTTTTTTTTACACTACGGTGAGTTAAAGTGCACTGAATGTTAAAATCTTTCAAAATTTTAGGGAAATAATTTTTTTTTGTTGTTTTTTTGTATAAAGCTACGAAAATTCTGTAATTTTCAAAGATTATGGTGAATAGTAGTACTACTTAGGTTGCCGATACAAACAAAAAAACTGAAATATTTGAAAAATTGTGGTCATGGTAGTTAAAAGTGTCATAAGGGGTATACATTTTCGAAGAATTTCCATTTTTTTAAGTAATTTTAAAAGAAGTAGAGGTATTTTTTTTCTTTTTTTTTCTCGAGTAGTCATTAGTAGGTCCATCCTCTGGGCTTATCGTTGAATTTTGGGACATGTTGTATATACATATATATATATAAAATATATATCATAGTGTGGATAGTGTGGATTAGTGTGGAAGTGTGGATATTTAACCCAAAAAAGTTCTCTTTGAAGTCACGAATCTACTTCTGAGTTAGTTTCAGTATACAGTATAGAAAGTGGAAGCGGGCTCTGGAAGGGATGTATCCTGAATATTGATGTGCTTAATAAAACCAATTTTTGCACAAAACAAACAATCTATTTTTCACAAATAACTAAAACTGCGTGACAACATGTTTGGAAATGTTGGTATTTGAAATAGGTGGCCAAGTTAATCGTGGCATTCGTTTCGTTTTTATCGTAAGGCAAAGGTTTACCCTTTAGGAGGTCCACATTTCGAGTTTTATTATTGTTATTAAGTACTCTAAATTGCAGGTCAGGTCATTTCAAGAACGGACCTTCCGTTTTGTTTTATAGCCCTGGGACTGTCCCTGGTCTTCCCAATCTTTGATAACCCGAATGTTGCTACATTTTCAAACTAATGATTAGTTTGCAAAGGACAATGCCCATCTACTAGAACAACCTTGGCCCACAGTGAACAATTACAAATAGTTCATGGAATTATAGTTTAAGGTGTTATGAACACCTTCTAGTACAATACTTAACAGTTCAGAAAATAAGTCGCCATTTGGAAATAAAACAGTTTTTATTTTTTTAATACTTTTTTATTTTTTCATAAGCACTGACCTTCTATACACTTACAATCACTTTTGAATGGTATTAACACAGTCATTATTCATTTCAAAGTTTTTTACTCATTTTAACCTTTTAGATAATAGTCACCTTCTAAGTTTAAACGGCTATGGGCTGCATTTCATACAGTGAAAAATTGGTACAGGTATATGTTATGGGTAGCTCAAAAGATTTTGAAGTTATTTTATTTATTAATCAATACTTATCATTTGTACTAAACAACATTCTTTTGTATTGTTTTGGAGGGGGCAACAATACAAAAGCTATGTAATAAAATAATGCTGATGTCATGTCAGTAAATATTACAGGTGAGCAGCTGAAGGATGTCTGGTGCAGTCCAACATGAATGACAAACAAAATCATTGCTTGAGATATACACCTGAAAATGCAAGTAATTATTTATTTATTGCACAGCAAACGATGAAAAAGAATGAAATGGATAGCTTAGAATAGTATATACAGGGTGATTGGAAGATGGGTGCAAAGCTTTAAGGCGAAGATAGTACAAACAATTTAGAACCATTTAAGCCATGGTTGTCTTAGACGAAGTCTTATCAAATATTTTTAACCAAATTTTTAAGTTTTTTTTTCGGAAATTCTCAAAATTTAATGTAAACTGCATAATTATGGCCAAATTGAATGATAAATGAATTCATTTTTTATTTATTTAATTAAAGTAATGTGTAAGCAATCAAGCAAAACATGTTTTAGGCTTCTGTGTCATTAGACATTTTTTTTACAGACATTTAAAGCTCAGAAAAAATAAAAAAATTGTACAATACGTCTTTTAAACCTTATTAAAAAAAAAACGGAGGGTGCTTTTTTTGTTCAAACCTTTTTGAAGACATGCTTGATGCTTGAATCGCTCTTTCTTTTGAGGTATCATTTATGCGGATATCTTACAAATTATTGAAATTAGGGCCTACAAACCAATTTGAGGGAGAAATTTTTTATTTTAGGCAGACTAATTAAAACAACATTTGTATTAAAATTATTTATTTTTCATGTTCAAAATGACGGCCGTGATTCCTAATACAAGCACGGCCCCGTCTTCTAACTTCTGTAGTCGTTATTTTCAACATCATCTCCTGCTTCATTGTCTCAAACGCTGAATTTATTATTTGTATCAATTCTTCTCTAGTGTTTATTTCTATGTTGTTATACACCAGTTCCTTGGCCCGGCCCCACACGAAAAAGTCCAACGGGGTCAGATCTGGGGAGCGAGCGGGCCAAGGGATGGGTCTATCCCTGCCGATCCAGCTATCAGGAAAGCAATTGTTGAGATGTTCCCTTACATTTAAAGTCCAATGCGCTGGACAGCCGTCTTGCTGAAAGATGACTGTTCGGTCTCTTTCGAAGATCGGGACACCTGATTCCTCTACCAGCAGTGGTAAATCAATTTGCAGAAATTGCAAATAATTTTCGCCATTCAATGGATCAGGCAAAAAGTGGGGCCCAATCAATGTTCTGCCAATTATTCCAGCCCATACATTCACAGAGAATTCATCTGAAATGACACCTGCTTCTTAAAATGTGAATTGTTGTCTGCGTCGGCCCATTCATGGATGTTGTGAAAGTTTGTAATACCTTCCATTGAAAATTTACTTTCATCCGTCCACAAGATTGATTTCAGAAACCACGCATCTTCGATGTCTCTGTTGAGGAGGAAACGGCAGAATTGAATTCTTCTTTGAGGATCTTGCTCTACTAGACCTTGCACACTCCTGCCATGGAACGGATACTTATCATTTTGGTGCATTGTATGCCTCACCTTCCATTGAGAAATGTTTAAATTTCGAGCTACTGCTCTAGTACAGGTAGTAGGATCCGCTTGAAATGCTGCTAAAATGTCTTCGTCGACGGCAGTTTCGTGTCTGCCCGGGTTGACTTCAGGTTCCACGCGGTGAAACCCATCTTGGGCAAGACGACGAAACGTGTTGTAAAACACTCAGACATTCGGTATTCTGCGATTCGGATAGCGCTCTTGATACATCCGTCGCCCCAAAGATCCATTGCCGTCTGCTCTACCGTACATAAATACGATATCCGCATATTCTTGATTGGAAAAAGTAGCCATAGTCACTTAACAATTAAGAAAAACGGCGTAGGAGCGCCCTAAATGTCAACTCAACACAATTAAGTCAAAAATCAACACTCGAAGAGCGCGAGGCTACGACTGGACACGGTGAAACAAAAAAGTTCAAAACTAACGCAAACAACACGTGCAGGAACGCAAAGGGCTACAACTGAACACGGTAAATTGTGAATCAACACGACAACGTCCACTCACAAGGGCAGTAGTTTGACTAATAAGTAAAAGATGTAACGGCTTCATCACAGACCGACTGACCCTGACTAAAGAAAAACGACTTTGTAGCCTCAGTAACTAAGACCATTTTGCCGTAAAAACCAACTCTTATCGCTTTTTGCTACTCATTGGGCGTTCTACCTGGAAATGCCATCGCACCGCGCTCGGTGGCCATTGTTTTGAGAATCCCCTCAATGGGTTCCCCTCAATTGGTTCCTGCATGTGCCAAAAATTCTTAGAATTGAACAATGTTATCATTTCGAGCACATAAAGTATTCTTTTAAGCAAAAATTTTGTGTTTTGTAAGACTGCCTAAAATTTAAAATTTCACCCTCGAATTGGTTTGTAGGTCCAAATTTCAATAATTTGTAAGATATCCGCATAAATGATACCTCAAAAGAAAGAGCGATTATCAAGCATGTCTTCAAAAAGGTTTGACCAAAAAAAAGCACCCTCCGTTTTTTTTAAATAAGGTTACAAATTTTTTATTTTTTCTGAGCTTTAAATATCTGTAAAAAAAAATGTCTAATGACACAGAAGCCTAAAACATGTTTTGCTTGGTTGCTTACACATTACTTTAATTAATTAAATAAAAAATTAATTCATTTATCATTCAATTTGGCCATAATTATGCAGTTTACATTAAATTTTGAGAATTTCCGAAAAAAAAACTTAAAAATTTGGTTAAAAAAATTTGGTAAGACTTCGTCTAAGACAACCATGGCTCAAATGGTTCTAAATTGTCTATACTATCTTCACCTTAAAGCTTTGCACCCATCTTCCAATCACCCTGTATATAGAAAGGGCTTGTGGCTAAGAAAAAACAGCCGCACAGGTTGATCGTTCAGGTTAAGCTATGCTTGCCACGGTTGGTCCGTGACCATTTTTACATACCAAGTTCCTTCCGTGCCTTGAAAAGCATGTTAAGCAGTTGGTTCCGGCTGTCTTTCGTAGATCTTAGACAGTCGTTACGGGTCCTCAGAAGCCCGAACGTCTGAAAACCAGTTTTACCAAGTAGTATCGTATTACCCAGTCATTACATGTAAAATACTGGTATTCAGCTGCATCTGGTAAGATTGGAAGCCGACCCTAACATAGTTGGGAATAGGCTAGGCAGATGATGATGAGCTTAGAATAGTATATAATTACTTAGGCTGTAGGATTTGGTTACTTTCTCAATAAAATAAAAGTATTTATTAAAAAAAAAAAAAACACTTATTTAATACTAGTTTTGGCTAGCAGTTTCGCCCGCGTATTATATGTATAAACCTTCCTCGTGAATCACTCTATCTATTTAAAAAAAACGCATCAGAATCCGTTGCGTAGTTTAAAGATCTAAGCATACATAGGGACGGACAGAGGGACGGACAGAGGGAAGTGACTTTGTTTTATACTATGTAGTGAAGTGAAATCACTAAAAGCTTGCAGAAGTACTGGCTATTGTTATTATCATAGTTTTCTACAGGTATTATTTAATGTAGGTGAGTAATATAAGACTTACCTGTTTTAGAAGAACCCTTTGCGGTACAATGTTGATTGATGAGATAAGAGCGTAAGCACTTCATATCCACTATTCAATTCGCACAGCGAACCTTGCTTGCGCCGGTTAAACCATGCGACGTGTTCGGGACAGCAGACTCGCTCAGTTCCGAATTCGCGCCGGAGTAATCATTAGTAAAAGCGAGACTCCCGCAGTCCAAACGCATGCGAGGGTCGTCATTAATATGCGGCCAGCAGTTTTTACTTTCACACCAGGGTCATCTCAAAGTGGAGCCACGATTCGCTCAAGGATTGTCATTCTGGTGAGATTTATCGGAGTCCATTGTCGTAAAAAGCTCACAAAAGAACACCTACAACCTACAACACCTACAACATTTATTGATGGAATGTGTGAAATATGAGTCCAGTAGAAATAATTTAGTGAGATCCTTGAATTTGAACAGAGCTGATGTAGGCATGTTCCATATAATTCTATCCCAACCAAATGGCGACGATGCGAAGAGTTTGTTCAAATTCATGGGCCACGTCTTATGAAAGTAGCGTTGTTTAGGATACGATGGGACTGACATACGCTATGCGTAAAAGCCCCTATAAATAAATAAAGAAACCCTATAAATAAATAAAGAAAAAAAAAAAAAAAAAGAACACGAACTATATCTTTATCTATTTGTTTACTGGGTGTCAAATGTCTAATTCATCATCTGTCATAGAATAATGCTGCCATATTTTGAAATATAATCGATTACTAACATCGATTATTGGTCCTGAACATTTTTTTTTTATCTAATTACGGCAAAGCCATAAAGAATACAATATTACCATTCCATGTTTATGTATTTGTGGAGTTGTGGACTATAAGATATCTGGTTTGAGATGTTTATGAACATAATTGTTTAAACTGGAGTTAGTTAAGTTCACAGAAACTAAAATGGCCGTCATAATCAGACTGCACGCCTCTGAGCACACAGGTTGATTTGTATAATTATTAATTAATCCGTAATCGATTAGACTTATTCAATATACGACCCGAAATTAAATTGACAATACACTAGCAACCCTAAACTTTGCCTGACAGTCAAACTCTCAGTGATAATAATAAGTTTAATTACTTATTTATTTGTTATAATGACGGCGTCTTAATTAGAGATAGAAGTTAAAAGGATAATTCCTGTTTTAAACAGATATTTTTTTTTATTATCCTTCGCAATGTGTTCGCGGTGGGCCATCAATGGGCATTGACCTTTAAAAATTAAAATCAAGCAGATCAAGATAATTTACTTGTTTATCTACACAAGTCAATCTCGAGACAAGCTATTATCTTTATATACAATACAATATGGAAACCACATATATGCAATAAATTAAACCACATACTTGTTATCGCCACACACTTGTATCGTGACTTTCGCAGAGATTTCATAGCGCGCATTGCTTCAAGTGATTTTGGCAAATTAAACTAATACTCGTAAATAGGTACTTTTTTTAAGGTGAAATTGACACTTATTTGCTACTTGACTTTGTGTGTGTATAAATTGTGTTTTTAAGTTTATTTTTATTTATTTTTTACGGTGAAATTGACACTACTTGACTTGTGTGTGTGTACCCGTGTGTTTTTTTTTTAACAAAATGCCAATACAACATAATTTTTACAGTGCTGCAGAATATACAGACATGGTTTTATTGTATGGCGAATGTCGCCAAAATTCAGCCTTAACTCTACGTACTTATCGTGAGAGATACGGCGCAACTCGTGTCTGCCCTACTAATGTCCGGACAAACCTGGGGGCTGTCCAAAGGATTAGAGAAAATCAACACATAGTGCCGAACACTCATGAAGGAGTTGCTCCGCGTCACGTTCCATCCTCTTTTGAACAACGAGTCTTAGACCATTTCGATCGGAACCCAACTTGCAGCCTTAGACAAGCTGGGCGTGTGTTTAGAGTGAGCCATAGAACAATACATCAAGTGCTGAAAAGGAACAAAATACGTCCTTATAAATATGCAAAGGTTCAGGCGCTGCTGCCCCGTGATAAGCCGATTAGAGAGTTGTATTGCCGCTGGGTACTTGAAAAAATCTCTCAAGACCAAATTTTTTTATCAGATGTGTTTTGGACAGATGAAAGCACGTTTACTCGGAACGGCATGTGGAACCGACAAACCATTCGTCACTGGAGCCATATGAATCCCCATTTATTTAGAGAATCAGCTCATCAGTACCGCTTTTCCGTTAATGTTTGGGCAGGCCTTCACGGAGGTCAAATATTCGGTCCTGTTTTTATCAACGGAAACCTGAATGCACAGAAGTTTCTAGATCTTCTTAACGGCCCGATAGCACGATATTTGGAAAGTTTGCCTGTGGTAACTTTCAGGCGGGTATGGTTCCAGTTAGACGGAGCTCCTCCACACTCCGTACTCGTCGCGAGAGAGCGGCTTAACACCATGTTCGGCGAACAATGGATTGGGCGCTATGGCCCCCACAGGTGGCCAGTTCGGTCGCCCGACCTCACTCCTCTAGACTTCTTTTTATGGGGCTTTATTAAAAGTGAAGTTTACTCGCGGGTCTCCGAAATCGAAGATGAACTGCGCAATGGTATTGTCGCTGCCTTTGACAAATTAAAAGTCATGGCTCTGGATCCTGAACGAAATTTGCTGAGCAGGCTTCGGGACAACATTGTGCGGCGATGTAACTTGTGCATTCAGAAACGTGGTGGACATTTTGAAAAATGGAAAATTTAAGTTTACTTTTTTTTACTAATGTGCAATAGTTAATTTAGTTAGTTCAGTTCAGTTATCGCGAAATAAAAACGTGGCGGTAAAAATGGACTAAGTGAATTTTGATTTCATCGAACATTGACAAACGATCAAACGCCAGCGCCGACAAAAAAGCCGCCATTTGATGACCCGCGTGCGCAGTTGCCGCTCTTCCTGAGATCAAGGTACGTTTTCTAAACAGAGTGTTTAGTTTTATAGAATTTATTTAGATATTTATTTTGTTTGAAAATTTCACTTTTTTAATTTACGGTGTTTGATTTAATATTTAATTTTGTTATACTTCTGTGCTAGTCCTACTTGTGGTTTCGTTTATTGCATATATGTGGTTTCCATACTGTATATATAATTCTACTGTACTTTTGTATGTCACTGAACTCCTCCTAAACGACTGGACCGATTTGAATGATTTTTTTTTTGTATGCGTTTGGGTGGCACCCAGAATGGTTTAGATTCACTATTGGACCCCGTAGGTGGCGCTGCTATCGAGTTCATGGAAACAGGACAACGTCTGTACGGTCTAGTATCATTTAAATTGTGTAATGCCGTTACAAGTTGATAGTAAAAGTTTTGTATTCTTTTTAGCGATTTAAATAACTTTGTTTTATAAAAATATTTTTCTAATAATAAATTTTTACTCTTTAGTATTTTTTTTAGTTATTCTCTGAAAGCCCTTTGGTACCCTATTGTAGGAGTGCATTAAAAATAACTAGTCCAACATCTTGGGTGTTCCGCCATGTTGGATTTAAAATGACGACACACAGCTAACCATGCATTGTCATCTAATAAACGTGTATACAAAATTTCAGGTCAATCGCTTGAAGATATCTGCTTCAAAATTGAGGTGCACGAGTTCACCTGAACAAACACTGTTATACTGGGTGTAAGGGACAGCCCTCCACAAACTGACGGAGTGCATTCAGCTCCTTATTTTGAATCATATTCCACCGGATTTTTTCTCAGGATTTTTTTTTACGTTTTTTCTGCTTTATCAGTTTTATTTCAATGTAAAATTACATTCTTTGAAAGTAGCACTCCATTTATTTAAACAATACGGCTAAAATCAAAAAAGCAGCAATGGATGTTGAAATACTCTAACGAACAACGCGTAAAATCAGCTGTTCACTTCCTGTCTAACTACAGAGTTCATCAAACTCGTCGTCGGCGATTGCACAAAGGCGGCTTTCCGAATTGATCCGAGATACATTGCGTGTGAGGAAATAAAACAAATCAGGTTTATTGGATTCCCATAACAGTCCTGAAATAATTTCTTGTACTGGTCATCTTAGTATGATATACTGAATCCACCCCATCAGTCTGCGGAGGGCTGTCCCTTACACACCAGTATACTTACAAACATAGTTACATACATACATAGGTACATTGCAAGTTAAAGAAAAGCTTGTAAAATGCGAGCTAAGCTGAGCATGCACTGATACATCACACACAGACATCACTCGTCCGGACCTGTATGTGGTGGTGGAGAGTCCCTGCAAGTAGTCCACGAACACCTGAAACGGCACGAAGGTCTGGCCGAGCTGCTCCACGCGGTGCGGCGGGCCCAGCTGAGTGCTGCCCTGTAATTAGTAACATTGACGAATTAAAAATACGTGTCGTAGATTATAAAATGAGCGTTATTACTCTCACAACGTATAATGAGGATCAATTCGACAAAAGGATATAGCAATTTTGAATACTACATCGAATACAATATAACTATCTGAGTTCATTTCTTTTTGAATCACTCAAATCCATCAAGAAATTACGAAGTAATTAAACTTTAAAAAAGGGAGTTTTAAAACGCACGCCGCGCGCGCGAAACTGTTGATGACGTCACGAGGCTCGATCGCCCGCCACGCGCCGCACTGCTTTGTTATGATTTGCGGAGTTTAATCGTTGTTTCTTGTTTATTTATGTTTTATAGATATTGGTAGATAGGAAACATGGAAGTCGGATTTACCCAAGGCCCAGTCGGACAATCTCGCGAAGATTGATTCGTTTATGATCGAAAAGTAAAAAAAAAAAATATTCCAGTGCACAGGTAGGTACTACGTTTTAGAATGTTTTGATTTGGCAGGTAGGTACCTTTTTCGTGTTTCTACAATGTGTAGGCACCTCTCTACCTATTTTAAATATTATTTCTTACTAGCTTCTGCCCGCGACTTCGTCCGCGTAAAATTTCCTGCTCCTCCGACCGATTCCGTCGCATCGAATCGCCTGCCCGTGCGAGGTCTTTGTATGCGTGACGTTTTTCTTTGTGCTCGGCTCCTAAGGGTCTTTGCGTGACCTTATATAATATATAGTCTATAGCCTTCCTCGATAAATGGGCTATGCAACACTAAACGTACTTAACTCTTCAGCTTTTACTTGGGTGTGCTACGCAATGAATTTTTTGAGAGACCAAGGCGCGCGCAATGGACGTGTTTTATATGGAATTTTTCACTTTTTCTTCGAAAAATAAAAAAAAATATTACAAAGGTGTTGAGATTTATATGTGAGGGGGTTGTAAAGGGGGGTAGAAAATTTCATTTTTTTTGCGATAGGAAACGACATTTCCGAGATATAAGCAAAAGAAAAGTAAAACAAAAATACAGTACTGTTTTTGCACATGAAGGCTAGGCACGTGCAGGCGAGGCGCAAGGCGCGCGCATTGGACGTGTTTTATATGGAATTTTTAACTTTTTGTTCGTAAAATAAAAAAAAATATTACCCACGTGATGAGATTTATATGTAAGGGGGTCGTAAACGGTGGAGGTGTGCCCTGCCTGGGCGGAGCACCGCCGTGTCCTCGTGGAGGCTATCGGCGGCGGCGACCTCTCGCGTCCGGCCCTGGTGCGACCCATGGTACGGAGCGAGAGGGAATGGGAAGCCGTCACCTCCTTCTGCGAAGCAGTAATGCTCGCGAAGGAGGAGGCGGGGCGCGTGAGGGAGTGGCAGTCTCTGCGCCCTCACGCCCCTAGCCGCCGCAGGAGGAGACGCCCCGGGCGTCGGGAGTCGATTGCGGACTCCCGGCCACCGTAGGCGCGAGCTTGCGGGTGGCGAGCAATGGGTACACCTCCACCGTATGTTCCACCGTGTCCTCCAGACGATCCTCGCAATGGAAACACCCGGACGTATCCTCCCGCTTTATCCTGAACAGGAACCCACCGAAGCACCCATGCCCGGTGAGAACCTGCGTCAGGCGGAAGGTGAGGACGCCGTGGCGCCTCTCTATCCACTCCTCAAAGAGGGGACTTACCGCCGCAATTGTGGCGTGCCCAGTCATCATCAGCCTATGATGACTATTGTTCCCACTGCTGGGACACAGGCCTCCTCTCGTTGAGAGTGAGTGAGCCGTAACCTACCACGCGGGCCCAGTGCGGGTTGGTACATGTCACATGTCTTCTAATTTTTGGTCCTAGGTCATGCAGGTTTCCTCACGATGTCTTCCACGCGGGCACGCAGTCATGGGTTTTACACAGCAATGTCGGAACTCTAACTAAATTAGAGCACGTTAGCACAGACGTAAACAAATCTCGGCCTGACTTAATCGCAGTCTGGATTTTCAACTCTCGGTGTTAAAAAAATAACAACCGACTTCTTTAAATTACACTACAAAGTGAAAAACAACTTTAATTTCGGCAGTCGGTGTCTTAGGGTCTGTATTTAAGTTTTTTGCCACTGACTTCCGAAATTAAAATAATTTTTCACTTTGTAGTGTTTTTAAAGAAGTCGGCTATTATTTTTTTGAAAAAAAGTTTTTATTTTTAACTTTTTAGTTATGGTTCGTACCCCGGACTAATCTAATCGCGTTATTCGTCCATTTGTCGTGTACATACTTAATGCAAATTTAAGACTTATATGGTTATCGCATGGTTATCACTGTCAGAAATGGACCACCAAATTGAAAGGGGCAAACACGGGAAGCACCAGCTTTCAAATAAAAAAAGAATTATCAAAATCGGTTCACCCAGTCAAAAGTTGTGAGGAAACAACCATTTAAAAAAATGCAGTCGAATTGAGAATCTTCTCCTTTTTTGAAGTCGGTTAACAAAGTGCATCAAATGAGATTTTTTGAAGTCGGTTAACAAAGTGCATCAAATGGGATTTTTTTACGATTTTCAACTCTCGGCGCTAAGCAGTGCGTTGAAGATACAGTGCGTGAAAAAAAAATGCCACCGCGGTATTTTACGTCCGTGTGAACGGGGACTGGTGCGTAGTGACTCGTTTATAACCGATGCCGAAACTGTTCACTCACTTTATTGGATGATGACACGCAGATGCAGGGACATCGGCGTACAATCTGTTATCAACCATGGATTCAATTCATGAATAAAAAACGGATACACTATACAGGATTTTTTTTTAACCAGTGCGCAAATATTTTTTGGTCGTTCAGTATCAGTAATAGAACACATTTCAACTATTTCTTCAATACTTTTTATTTCATTTTTGTCCGACCTTAAATCAGTAAACTGTGGACACCGACATTTCGTACCTAATATAATATCGACATTAGGAATAGTCAGTAACCACGCGCCGGCGTAGGTACTTCGAGCCGAGTACCTACTCGTAGCTACGCTCGGTCGTTCACCTTCACCGGTGCGCCGGCGTAGGTACTTTAAACTTCTTAGAATTTTGACCGATCCAACAGCTGGTAAATACCTAATTGTAGCTACGTTCGGTCGTTCACCTTCACCGCCACCGCGCGCAAGCTACCATAAAAACCAGTTCCAAAATAAAACATCTCTCGTTAACGAAAACTAATTTTTTTTGTACTAAGATATATCAAAATAAAAATTGCATGTTTGTTATCACTCGTTTAAGTTTAATTTGTTAAAATTTGCGCACTGGTTACAAACTTATCCTGTATTATGTGTAGCGGCACATGTGAACTACGCCTCACACTGACATCACGCAAATCCTGCACTGCGCAAGCAGAGTTTATCGCGCAACTTGTATACAGGATGTAAGTGTAAACATCGTTATCCTTGAAACCAGTGATTTGGTTTCGTTAATAGAATTTAAAATCAATGAAGAAAAAACAACTTTTTTTAAAAGAAAATCTACATTTATCACAAGAACATTTCACCCTATGCGCGAGGGGAGGGCAACAAACTTCGGGAACCACGCCGCGTTGCACGACGCCGACGCACGTGTCGAGACACCAGTCAGTCCAAGCGCGCTAGCGCGCTTAACCGTATTCTTGTTGTCAGCATGCTAAGCATGCGATACAAGAGCATTGTAGTATTGTAGTATTGTTTATCTCACTCACTCTTAACCTGCGCGTGTACTTCTTGCTTATTCGCACAAAAGAACAAAATATATTGTCAGTCAGTTGCGCTCCTAAATCGTAAGTTAAGACGTGTTTGTGTTTTATGTGGCTAGTGTGGCTACATGCAACGTCGCTTTAAAAGATGTAAGTACAATTTTTTATCTAATTGTAGTTTTCCAATTCAGTATAAATATCTGTGTTTAAATGGTTTTATAATAATGTACTACCTCAAAATAAAACAAATAACGCCAAAAATGATTATTTCGTTCGTAGATATTTAGGATGTTAGTTTGTATTATCATATATATCATAAAAAGATGATTTCTCCATTCTCTTTAGTGGAATAAAATTGTAAATGTAAGTTAAAATTTATTAAATAAGGCAGAACACTAATATGTAGAGAGAGAGAGAGAGAGAGAGAGAGAGAGAGAGTCATAAAACCTACCTGTAGCAGGTAATATTTAATATTACTTACCTGCTAACGGTAGGTTTACTTGTCCGTTCCAGGCCCAGGTGCCTAGGTTAGTCAAAGCTTACGTACAATTATATATTTTATAAAATAAAACAATTATTTTCTTTTCAGGGCTTCATCAAAAAGAAAGACGCATACTCAGAATTTCTCAACAAACGCTCATCAAATGTATGAAATCATTTTCATCGATCCGATGACGGCCAAACCGCTAATTCCCAGATATGTTTAAAAAAAACAACTTGTGGGTCTATTACGGGC
Source organism: Aporophyla lueneburgensis (assembly GCA_932294355.1). Classification (NCBI taxonomy): domain Eukaryota; kingdom Metazoa; phylum Arthropoda; class Insecta; order Lepidoptera; family Noctuidae; genus Aporophyla; species Aporophyla lueneburgensis. The sequence goes on from OW028736.1 coordinate 37,959,822, forward strand.
TTGCACACACATTTATGAACTGTGCACTCAAACATTACTGCAGATGGACCGTCTTCATCGGAGAGTACTCCAAGCACATCAACATCACAAGAGCAGACGACAAAACTAAAGAAACGAAAACGAATGACTGAGTACTTTAGGTCTTCAGAATCAATGAAAGCTATTGTTTCTCGAATGACCGCTTTAAATTATGCAAGTTTAAGATTCTTTTCTGAAAGTCAAGCAACTCCGGCAACTCTTCAAAAACAGTGGATACGACTTACCGAAAACGCCAAATACTATTGCGAAAATGGTTCTTGAACATGCCGAATAAGTCAAATATGAAACAGTGAAAACCAATACGCTCATGAAGGAAAATGGAGAAAAATTTACAATGACACTCAACGAGCGGACCTCTCTTCGAAACAGGAGATATATGAACATAAACCATTGCGAGCTTTTGGAGGTTTTGAATTCAAGAATCTTGGATTCGTCAAAATAACAGGGTCCATGCCAGCTACAACAGCTCCGTCTTTAATACGCGAGCACCTTGCCAAATTTAATATCGTCCTTGAGGAAGGTATTATTACAGAATACGATTTCAAAATTAAAGAGTACGATTAAAAATGGTTTTTATTGTACTCCATTCAACCTCATTTTCAAGCGATTTCTTATGAAATTACGAAATTCCGGTGTTAATATCGGAATTCCGATAGTGAGATCTAATATCGGAAATCAGTATCGGAATTGAAAACCTTCCGATATTACATGCCCTAGTTACAATGTCTTACACAAATGAACAGTGGACCGAAATGGTTCGGCTTTACACCATTGCGGGTAATAATCGGAACGGGGCGCGTAGGATGTACGCAGAATTGTTCCCTGGACAACCTGTGCCAAACCGTGAAACGATGTTGGCGGCGACACAAAGGCTACGTACCTACGGCTAGTTCACTGTGCCGGCGGTTCAATTTTCAATGTTTCCCACTGGATACTATGGACAATTCTCATCGATCGTCAACATCCATACCTTTTCAGCCGCTCCAAGAACTAAATTTATAACGATCGCATACCACGGATGGTATTTTTGGTTTGGCTTATCAATAACCTCGATAACATTTCCATTTTTTTTACGGACGAAGCAATGTTTACGAGGGCGGGGATTTACAATGTTCCTGAACATTACTGGAGCCAGGTAAATGAACACCGAATACAGGAAAATAATGTTCAACATCGTTTTTCCGTAAACGTGTGGGCGGCAATGTTGGACGGAACCCATTTTGAACACGTGTTGAGGTTAATGTAGGTCGGTAAGTGTCCCGAGATGGTGGCGCGTAGTGTTCCACGCGCGCCTTTCTGTGATGTATGGGGGGGAGTTTAACACCTCACTCCCCCCCCAACATAAGCCAATTGCGGGCCGGCACCAGTCGGGAATCGCGGAAGACATATTGGTTCCCGTGATCCCCGACGTAGGTGTGTCCCACACCTACATCGGGGACCACCGGGATGGTTATAGTCAGTAAGAGTCCAGACCCCTCCGCCCACCCCAGGGCGGAGGACATCCATGAGGATTTCCACCTCGAGATCAAAAAAAAAAGGTCGGTAAGTGTAAGATATTTTATTCAATCAGTGTAAATTTAATTTAATTTTTAATTGAACTGTACATAAAATTGTGATTAACTTTTTAAATACGCCAAAAGTACCTACCCAATGGTTTGGTTTATTAAAAAAAAATAATGTATTCAAATCATTTAGAATCCAAAGCCATTTCGAATCAAATTTACATTCAGACTCGTCACGCAAAACCTAAGGTAGATATTTGTGCCTCTCCTAAGCCAGGAAAAGTATGATGAGACAATTACAACACAGGTAATTTGTATTTGTGTGGGTTGTAGGACGGCCGGCGATCGTTGTAGTGATTACGTCACTCATGCGCATATCCATGAATTTGCGGGCGGTGTGGGATAAAATCCGTTTAAACTTAAACGAGTTATATTAAGCATGCATTTTTTTATTTTGATATGTCGTAGTACAAAAAAAAATAGATATCGTTAACGAAAGATGTTTACTTTGAAACTGGTGTTATGGTATATCACGCGCGGTGTAGCGGAAAGTACGAAATATATCTAACAGCATCAGCTGTGCTCACGCTTGATTCACCGGCGTAGATAAGTAGGTATTTGCGCGGGTTGCTGATCGCTACTTTAACAAGTTCGAACTAGATTTGTTTTTAAGTTTAGGGCGTGACCTGAGGTTATTTGAAGACTAATATCAATTTTTCCTTCATAAACTATGATGGAAAAACTTCTAATTGCATGGGCTAAAGACCATAAATTGCAGAAAATAAATCTTAGAGAGCAATTAAATTATGCGATGCGCAGACTGTCGCGACAGGCCACAGCAGCGCTGCCCTGCCGCCCGAAAGAGGATTTCACCCCCGCTTCGCTTGTCGCCCAACACGCGCTATTATTACTGACTAGCTTCTGCCCGCGACTTCGTACGCGGATCCTGTTGCTTATGCCAGCGACAACGGGATCGTCAAAATCGAAGATCTGAAACGTCTGATGTACAATTCTAAGGCCCGGGGACGGGAAAACAACGGAATGAGTGAGACGATTGGAGTCGTTCCAGATCTTTCATTTTTGTATGTCAATAGGTTGCCCAAGAAATGTGTTGACTGTGGATGGTCACCGATTAGCAGTGATCTTAATATTTCTGGAGGATTTTGTAATATTTCAATATGTACTTTCCCACCTGAGCAACACATACCGTTTGTTTCTTTTTGCCATTTAACAGCTTCACAAAATGTACAATTTTGAACCACACCTCCGATGGCGGAATATGTGGCGTAGTCAATCATAGGAGTGAACGTAAATGCACTCCGTTCCTTATCAACCCAAGGAAGGTCGCCATGCCCTACGGCGATATCTTGAGACACGTCCGATTCTTCAGATGATATCGACATTCTGTTCAGAGAATGTCGAAGGCGATCAGAATTCAAACGTTCGTTGCGCTCTTCTTCTGTCTCTTCATGCCGTACTCCAGCAATTCTTTCTCTCTCACTTTCTAACTGATTATGAATATTTTGTTGTGTGCGTGTTCGGGACAATGTATGATAATCTCGATCAGCAGTAAGTCGCGCATCACGTTCATCACTCGCTTCGAAAGACCTGTTAGTAGATGTGCGAATTCACTGAGAGCTCAAGCGCAATTCTCTATCAGTGAACGTCTCCGACTCGAGAGACAATGCGTGACGTTCACGATCAGCGGACAGTCGCGCATCATGTTCCGCACTTGTCTCTAGAGACCTAGCAGCAGATGCGTAGATACGATGAGAACTCAAGCGCAATTCTCTATCAGTGAACGTCTCCAACTCGAGAGACAATGCGTGATGTTCACGATCAGCGGACAGTCGCGCATCATGTTCCGCACTTGTCTCTAGAGACCTAGCAGCAGATTCGTAGATACGCTGAGAACTCAAGCGCAATTCTCTATTAGTGAACGTCTCCGACTCGAGAGATCATGCGTGACGTTCACGATCAGCGGACAGTCGCGCATTATGTTCCGCACTTGTCTCTAGAGACCTAGCAGCAGATGCGTAGATACGCTGAGAACTCAAGCGCAATTCTCTATTAGTGAACGTCTCCGACTCGCGAGACAATGCACGACGTTCACGATCAGCGGACAGTCGCGCATCGTATTCTTCACTGGTCTCTAGACACCTGGATGTAGACGCTGAGAACGCAAGCGAGCTTCGCGATCCGAAGATGTTTCTACGGAGCGAGTTGCAGCCTGATGTTCTCGAACAGCATCAAGTCTATCCTGACGCTCTTCGGTAGATTCTTGGGATCTTATGATCCTCAATCTTTTAGCTCCTTTGGAACGTTGGAAAAGATTTGACCTCTTTCTAGGCATGGTTATAGTTTTATTCTGAAGATACCTGATCAATTAAAATCTAAGTAACTGCTACCCTGCGTTACCGGGTAGGCTACCGTGTCACGAAGATAAATGGAAAAGGAAATTAAACACTCAAATACCATAAGCCCGAAGGCATATTTCTTCGATAAAATAAAAAATAAATTAGAGTTTTAGCCAGAAGAGTCAAATTTTCAATGATTCATAGAATTTTCATCGAAAATCAGTCCTAAACTGTTACCGCCTTCACCGCGTGGAGGTACTCCCAGCTTATGTTATTTTATAATTATACAGTGAAATTATTGATAGCTTTGATTTCCACATCAGGTGTTCCAGATCTACAATCTTTATACGACAACCGAGAGTGCTCATCAAGCTGAACAACTCTTGCTAAGACGTCATTCCTATATATGTAATAGTGTAGCTGTGCTGTTGGAGTTCCACATCAGCTGTTCCAGATCTTCAAATTTTATACGACAACAGAGATTGCTCATCAGGCTGAACAATTCTTGCTAAGAAGTCATTCCTATATATGTTATAGTGTAGCTGGGCTCTTGGAGTTCCACATCAGCTGTTCCAGATCTTCAAATTTTATACGACAACAGAGAATGCTCATCAGGTTGAACAACTCTTGCTAAGACGTCATTCCTATATTTGTTATAGTGTAGCTGGGCTCTTGGAGTTCCACATCAGCTGTTTCAGATCTTAAAATTTTATACGACAACAGAGAGTGCTCATCAGGTTGAACAACTCTTACTAAGACGTCATTCCTATATATGTTATAGTGTAGCTGGGCTGTTGGAATTCCACATCAGGTGTTCCAGATCTTCAAATTTATTCTCTTAGCAGAAAATGCTCATCACGTGAAACAATTTTTGCTATGGTACCATTTTTGTATCTCTTATAGTTTAGCTGGTCTGTTGCGGTTCTGCATCAGGTGTTCAAGTTTCCAAGATAAATTATAGCCTATATATTGCCCAGACTTAATACCTATACAACAAAAAAAAATCATTCAAATCCGTTCAGTAGTTCCGAAGATTAGCGTGTACAAACAAACAGACAAACAGACACATTTTTTTTTTTAGTTTCGTGCTCTATTACTGTTTCTAAACCCCCCCTCAATTATTTTTTTTTAAATATATTCAATGTACAGACACAGTTTTTTTACTGTTTTATTATATGTATAGATAGATGTTACTACGAATAAATTGTGTCCATATGTTGCTGTTTTAAGGTGGGATACAAATGTTAAAAAAGTATTGAAAGCATATTTGAAAAGTGTTCTATTACTGACACAAAACACAAAAAAAAAATCGCACTGGTTAAAAAATCCTGTATACACACGGGAATTCTCTATAATATGTAGATGACTGTAAAGGCAATTTCATATTTTTCTGTGTACGTTCTACGATCTATTATATTTATAACTAGCTGATCCAGCGAACTTCTTATCGCCTCAGATTCAATAAATGTTGTAATAAACCTACCAAGTTTGACAACCTGGTAGGCGGTGGTGATCTGGTCAGCGTTTTCTAGCTGACACTCATATGTTTGGTTAGCTCCTACCCAGTTATGATAACCTGGTACTTCGAAGGCATAAAGCGTTTTCTAGCTGACACTCCTTTGTTTGATAAGCTCATACCAATTTATGACCACCTGGTACTTCGAAGACAACGTTTTTGTCATACCACGTTTTATAGTGACTTGACGTCGTTTTACGTTTCACGCTTTATTCTCTTTGACGTTTTATTTCACGTCACAAGGGAACGTGGTCGACCGGGATAAAATGTATCCTATGTCCGTCTCCTGGTTCTAAGCTACCTCCCTACCAATTTTCAGCCAAATCGGTTCAGCCGTTCTTGAGTTATAACACAACTTTCTTTTATATATACATATAGATAACTAGCTTCTTCCCGCGACATCGTCCGCGGCAAATATTTGCTCCCCTGACCCTTCCCGTCGCATCGCAGCCTGCCAGTTTTCATCCATTTTTTCGTTGCTGCTCCGCTCCTTTTGATTGTAGCGTAATGTTATATAGCCTATAGCCTTCCTCAATAAATAGGCTACTCGACTCAAAAATAATTATTAATTCGAACCAGTAGTTCCTGAGATTAACGCGTTCCACCCCCCATTTTAGGGAAGTGGGGGGTTAGAAAGAAATAAAAAGTAGCCTGTGTCACTTTCCATCCCTTCAACTATCTCCACTTAAAAAAATCACGTCAATTCGTCGCTCCGTTTTGCCGTGAAGACGGACAAACAGACACACACACTTTCCCATTTATAATATTAGTATTGATGATATAGTTATAGTATAACATCAGTATATCTGTCGCCGATGGATTGTGGAGTCCGCTGTTTACAAAATCGTTAGTTGTATATAACCGTTCCGGACGTAAACAATAGCACCATTTCATCACTTTCCGTGGGTGTCGTAAGAGGCGACTAAGGGACTTACTAGAGAATGGGCACCAGCGTTCTCTATGCATTTTAAACGCATTCTGCAATCGCCAACCCACCTGCCAAGCTTGGCGAATATGGCAAGCCCTCCAAATTGGGGGAAGCCTATGTCCAGCAGTGGACGTCATTTGGCTGAAATGATGATGATGAATGCTATGTAACACGGCTGAGCAACGTTCAGCTGGTCACCATTACATTATTATCTGTCACAATAGCTCGTTCCCATGTTAGAAACTGAATATACGTAGTAGTACTAGTAGTCGCCTAGTCCAAATGTTGCGGCGTGTAGTATAAAGCGCGGCCAACGTGGCAGTAAACACATTTGCAGGAACACTGCGAGTTCCTGCAACATGCGCACCGACGCACGCGCTGCACACGCTATTAATACCTACAGCACCAGTCACTGCTCCACTACGGAATTGACATTTCTTTAGAACGTTTGCATAATTGCTATGACATTTAAGGACTTATTCGTAGCCTGGTGGGCATTAGGTCATCATATTATGATAGGTACTATTGCCGCGGTGAGCATTTACTTGCACATGGAAGGGAGTTTAAATATTACTTGTTTAAGCTTAAGTCAGATACTGGTTTGGTAGGTTTTATAGTTTTAGTTTCCACATTTTATAGTTTTGGAGAGTCAAAACTATAAAAATATAGAGGAACAGAATAATGCTTGTTTAAATCATTGTAAGGCCATTATAATTTACACGAGTATTGCTTATTTTCTCCCTTTCAGTTTTCTTCAAATTGTCTGTAAAACAATGAACTTTTGACAGTGAACCAGTGAAATCAGTTGGATGTAAAATAATTGAGTTTCAGAATGTTCGCTGCAGCTGTAATTTTAATGCATTCGGTAATTGTCATGTTGGCGCCGAGCCCAGCTTCAAAATAGAGTGTGTTGACAATTCGGGAGCGTTCATATCCCGGTTCGTTGGAGAGCCGCCGTGTGTCCGTGTGTCAGTGTGTCGGTCAGGTGTCACGGAGGGTCGCGCTCGCGCTGCAGCGGAATATATAATCACATCTATAAATAAAAAATGGAGTAAGTCCACGACTCGTGTTATGAAATTTATTAATACGTGGCTAATATTACACGCCGCGGCATTAAACTGCCTGTGTACACATTTTACGGGTTTTTTACAAGTATCGGATTGATTTATGAGAATTTAATTAAACAAGCCTTTTTTAGTGGGTGGGAAATCATCAAATGATGGTCTGGGTCGAGCGGAAGAGATCGCAGTATGGTGGTAAAATGCATAGAGAACGCTGCCCATTCTCTAGTCAGTAGTTGTAAGTACCCTTAGTTGTGTTCTACGACTCCCACGGGGAAAAATGGGATGGTACGTCCGGCACCACACGTATCCACAATGTGTTGAACCAAGTGCAACGATGACTTAATTGATGATACTGTGTCTAAAAGCAAATTGTTTACTAGTCATTAAAACAAATTTTAGACTAATTACAAAATATCACAAATAATGATAATGCCAAAAATATGAGAACTGTTGAAAAATATTGGTATTCTCACTTCTCATCACAATTCATTTTCGCCAACATCTTATACAAGCTGATATTTAAATTATTGATCGGTTGATTGATTAGATTGGATTTGTCATTAAGTTCCCTTCAAAACGGTCGAGCTGAATTGTACTAATCCATACTTTATGTTCGTAAACGGCCGCCATCAATAGGGACTGGTCACCCTTAGCTGCCACGGCTTGGTTTAATTTCTGAATTGTTACTTTATTTTTGTTTTAATTACGGATGCGCACGTTTAAATGTGCACGTCTTTTTTCATCATTCCGACATTGATAATGTAAACATAAGTGATCTAACTAACATAATGCAACTATATTCTTACGTCATGAAGTTTCTTGCCCGTTCTCCATAGGTATGTTCTCATACTTACATACCACGCTTAGGAATGGGCAACTACCTTCATCTTTTGACGTGCTTTTTGAGGTATTTTTAAATTGATATAAAGTACTCCACGCTTTTACCATTATGTTCTACTTTTTAGTTTCGTTTTCTAAGAAAGCGTGTTTTTTAAAAGATTATTTAGTTTCTGTTTTTTAGCTAGCTACAAAGGCGGGTATTTCTTTTATTGTTTGCTAATCTGGTGATCCTGGCCAGGATAATAGCGCAAATTTATGTAATTATTGTATTGTCATCGGTCCTTGCCTTGATTCATTTATATTACAATATTGCTTTACTGGCTAAAAAGAGTTTTTTTTTAATGTTTTTACGCTTTTCTCTTTCTAGGTATTGGGAAGCTTATTGTAAATAATGGGAGCCATACAAAAAACACTCTTGCGCATAACTGCAGTCCGGGACCATCAATCAAAATCAAAAGTCATTTATTCCAATAAGGCTGAGTGAGGATCAGCACTTTTCGAACGTCAAAATTACATAACACAGTCCCCCAAAATGCCCACCCGTCACCACTTCCTAGTGTTTTAGCTGGGAAGAAGTGGCCAACAAACTCCCCAGCAGCACAGCTGTCTGTCCAGTTAGAAGAACTTCATTCTATACAATGGTATATAGTAAAACATTAAGAGACACAAAACATTAAATTAATGATTTGCTATATGCCAGCTAGCCAACTCAATATACCAACAAATAAAATGAAAATTATACTCAAGCATAAGCAAAAAAAAAAATTATAATGTAAACATGGCTGCAAAAATAAAAGCCTCCAGGCATAAAGGGCGTGACAGCATACATATGCAATGCTGAATTATTTTCACATAGCTGTTACGACCTGAGTTACAACTCGAGGCCACAAATGCTAAACTAGGACCATCGACGTAAAATAAATTAAACAGGTAAGTAATGTTAATAACAATATCAACATCAAGGTCAGCAAGACGATCAGCAAGACAAGCAGCACCCGTTCACGAGCTTACGCAAAGATCAGCCATTACCCCCCTCGCCATATTTGAGGGAAGGGGGTAACTCGACCCCCGACGCTACCGTAAGCATTGACATCTAAGGGAGCATGACGAACTTGCTGTCGGTTGCTCAAGCAAGAATTGAATGATTACTTGTCGAGGTCGCTAGCTAACCACATTATGCAATACTACTCGTTATAATATGTCAAAGCATAGATCATGTCAATACAAATAAATAAATAAAAAATATGTCACAGGGTATGCTAATACTGGAGAAAGAACATAAAAATTGTCTTGAGTTAATCACAGCGACCAACTATTCTTGTCATTTAAATAATCGTTGATGGAATAGTACGCCTTTAGACAAAGGTTGGATTTTACTTGAGCTTTAAATGCATTAAAAGGTGATTCTAGTAAAGAAGGTGGTAGCTTGTTGTAAAATTTTATACCAAGCCCAACAAATGAGTTATGCACCTTATGAAGCCGGTGAAAGGGAACACGTAGTTTGTCCTTACTTCTAATGGTAACAGTGTGAATATCAGTGTTTTTGGCGTATAAGTGTATAGTTTGCCTAATATATAAGATGTTGGCGAAAATGAATTGTGATGCAACCGTAAGCATACCAATATCTTTAAAAAAGTCCCTTAGGAAAACTCTGGCACCTGGCTGGTAAATTGCACGAACAGCTCGTTTCTGTAGAACAAACATATTTTGAATATCAGCGGCTTTACCTCACAGTAGAATACCGTAAGACATAACGCTGTGGAAATAACTAAAATAGACTAACCAAGCTGTATCAACGTCAGTACATTGTCTTACTTTTCTGACGGCGTAGGCAGCTGAACTGAGCCTCCCCGCTAAGCTTGAAATATGTGGGCCCCACTGAAGTTTGTTATCCCCTGTTATGCCCAGAACAACAACAGAGTCTACAGATTTAAGCACCTCTTAATCTAAGACGATGTTGGGACCTAGATTTCTAACATTCGGTAAGGCGAACTTTACATATTTCGTTTTCTTGGCATCGAGAACTAGGTTATTCGCCGTAAACCAATCGGTAACCATTGAGAATGCACTGTTCACGTCGTCAAAATCTTGTCTGTTCCTGTCTACTTTAAAAATAAGAGAAGTATCATCTGCAAACAGTAAAACGCCACAAACACCCTTTAAAGAGAATGGTAAAACATTGATATACAGTAAGAACAAGAATGGGCCGAGTATAGAGCCTTGAAGCACACCTGACTGAACCGGTAGCCTGGCAGATTTTACACCATTAAAATCTACACATTGGAACCTATTATTATATAGATAAGAATTTGGGTGACAATACCCTACTTAAGAATTAAAGGCCCATCTCACTTCTGAGCCATGTGTACAAGCTGTTTTCAAGAGTCAGCACGAATCTTCTTGCTCGCAGGTTTGACAACTTTCAGCCACCCAAACAAGCCGGATTCTGTAAAGGCTTTAGCACCGTAGACCACATACATACGCTGCGGCAGGTTATACAAAAGACCGAAGAGTATAACCTGCCTCTCTGCTTAGCATTTGTGGACTACGAAAAAGCCTTCGATTCGATCGAGACCTGAGCTGTACTACAGTCTCTTCAACGGTGCCAGGTTGACTATCGGTACATCGAGGTGCTGAAGTGTGTGTATGAAAACGCCACTATCTCAGTCCGGCTCCAGGACAAAGCCTCGAAACCTATCATTCTGCAGCGAGGAGTGAGACAGGGAGCCGTAATCACTCCAAAACTGTTCACCGCTGCACTGGAGGATTTCTTCAAGGTTTTGGACTGGAAAGGGGCTGGCATCAATATCAATGGCGAGTACATCACTCACTTTCGATTTGCCGACGATATATTAGTCATGGCTGAGACTATGGAGGACCTCAGCACAATGCTCGATGACCTCAGTAGAGCTTCCGAAAGAGTCTTAAGATGAACGTGGACAAGACAAAGGTCATGTCCAATGCTCATGTGATACCCACTCCAATGAAGATCGGAAACGATACACTCGAAGTTGTGGACGAATATGTGTACCTAGGATCTGTCCTGTCCAGTTAGGTAGATCCAACTTCGAGAAAGAGGTCATTCGTCGAATCCGACTCGGCTGGGCAGCGCTCGGGAAGCTACGCGGTATCTTCTCGCCCCACTTACCGCAGTGTCTCAAGACAAAAGTCTTTGACCAGTGTGTGTTGCCAGTGACGACATATGGCACTGAGACGTGGTCGCTCACAATGGGCCTCATAAGAAGGCTCAAAGTCACCCAATGAGCAATGGAGAGGGCTATGCTTGGAGTTTCCCTACGTGATCGAATCAGAAATGATGAGATCCGTAGGAAAACCGAGGTTACCGACATAGCCCGAAGATTGCCAAACTTAAGTGGCAGTGGGCAGGGCACATTGCTCGCAGAACAGATGGCCGATGGGGCCGGAAGGTTCTGGAGTGGCGACCGCGTACGGGAAGACGTAACGTTGGAAAGCCTCCCAAAAGATGGACCGATGACCTGGTGAAGGCCGCAGGAATGCGTTGGATGCGAGAGGCACAGAACAGGTCGAGGTGGCGGTGCTTGGGGGAGGCCTATGTCCAGCAGTGGACGTCTTTCGGCTGAAATGATTATGATGATGATGATGATGAGATAAGAATTTATTACGTTTAAAGCTTCGTTATGGACACCGTAATGACATAGTTTACGCAAAAGCGTGTCATGGTGCACGAAATCAAAAGGTTTGGAGAGATCACAGAATACTCCGATAGCATTTTGCGAGTTCTCCCATGTGTTAAAAACGTGTTTCAAGAGAGCAACACCTGCATCTGTAGTTGTAATGTTGACAGAGTTGACTGTTATCCCACCTTTTTCTAGGAAACCGGTCTGCCATGCGGGAAAATAACTTAGGATTGATTAGTTTAGGATTAGATCACTTTTTTGGGCTTTAAATGCGATATCCCTATCCGTAAAGACTCCCCAAAAAATAATGCCGTATCTGATAATGGTATCAGCTATGCCATAATAGGCGGTTAATAGGACATCAGGCTTTAGTATCCGCGATAGTTTATATAATGCGAATGCACTGTTGGATAGTTTTTTGCTAATAACCTCTATGTGAGCCTTCCAATTTAAATTACGATCTATGGTTATCCTAAAAACTTTGTGGAATTTACTGTGTCAGTTACATTTATTTTCTAACATATTATTTTTTTAATATTTTAACAAAAATCTAAAAAAAACATTTAAAAATATAAAAAATAGCGAGCCATCGGCATCGAGAGCAGGGTCCAAGCTGCCGGTGGTCAGGGCTCTAGAGAGAGGAACCTCCTGACTATGCGTCCCGTGTCCAGGAGTACTGCCTTCTGAATCAAGCCCTTGATCCAGCCGTGTAATGAGAGCCTCCTGAGGTGCTGGTCGAGGCTCTTCGCTATGACTGGCCTGTTAGTCTAGTGGTGAGTGACCCTGACTGCAAAGACTGAGGTCGTGGGTTCGATTCCCACCCAGGACAAATGTTTTGTTTATTGATGAGCACAATCAATTGTTCTGTGCCTGGGTGTAATTTATCTATAATATGTATGTATTTAGAAATATATAAGTATGTTTATCAGTTATCTGATTACCATAGTACAGGCTCTGCCTAGTTTGGGATCAGATAACGGTGTGATTATGTCCTAAGATATTTATTTATTTTATTAGGCCATTTTCTGAAACGATTATCGGTACAATGATTGCAGAGTTCACTTCCCACATGTCGACAACCTCGTGTACTAAGTCAAGATACTTGATTTTTTTATCTTGCTCAGCTTTCACGAGATTCTCGTCATAAGGGACAGCGATATCAACAATCATTGCATGACGCTCTCGTCGATCTGTCACCACAATATCAGGCTTATTAGCTACAATAGTCCTGTCTGTGATGATAGATCGATCCCAGTACAATGTGGCGTGACCATTCTCGAGAACTGGGTCGGGCACATACCTGTAGTATGGTACTTCAGATTCCACAAGGTTGTACTGCAAAGCAAGTTGCTGGTGGAAGATCCTAGCTACTAGATTGTGTCTATGCAAATACTCGCCGTTAGCAAGACGAGAACAACCCGAAACAATATGTCGGATTGATTCACCGGGACGGTGGCATGCCCGACAGATGTCAACCGTACCATCCTTGACAATGTATTTCTGATAATTATTCGTCATGATAACTTCATCCATAATCGCACAGACAAAACCTTCAGTTTCCCCAAAGAGGTCGCGGAAACGCAGCTAGGATACGGACGCCATAAAGTCTACATCAGGCCCATGGAGAGCCCGGGAAAAGCGACCGTGAAGCTCTTTGCCTTGCCATACTTCGTATTAATTTATTGTGTTTTTTTCTATTTTTGTGTGAAAATCTTAATGCGGTTCACAGAATACATCTACTTACTAAGTTTCAACAGCATAGCTCTTATAGTTTCGGAAAAAAGTGGCTGTGACATACGGGCGGACGGACAGACAGACAGACAGACATGACAAATCTATAAGGGTTCCGCTTTTTGCCATTTGGCCTAAAAATGGACTAAAACTGGCAGACAATTCGATGCGACGGGAAGGGTCAGGGGAGCAAAAATTTAACGTGGACGAAGTCGCGGGCAGAAGCTAGTATATAAATAATACACGTTGTAATGAGCAAAACGGGTTTAGAAAAAATAAAACAATCAATATAACAATCAATATCGATATTCATCATATTTTAGTGCATCAGATTTTCATACAAAAATCAGCCGCCCGTAAATAGGTCAAGTTCAAGCGCCTCCGCCGCCCTAACCCCGCTCCCCTCGCTAATGTGCTATCGCTAGCTTTTGCTTCGCAAAGACTTCGTAACTTTTAGAGCGTTCAATTTAAATATTTATATTTTACTATGAAATCTGATGAACTAAAATATGATGAATTTTTAAAAGTCATAGCACAAAAGTTGTTGATTATGATGTAACTTAGTCCTGAGAGGTTGCTAGTGTTTTACAAATAACCCTGTATAACATCACGCTACGACCAATAGGAGCTGAGCATAAATGAAAAAAGTTACAAAAATGGGGCAAATTTATTCCCTTTGAGAGCTTCCGTTGCGTGCGCTGCTCAAACGAATAAGTACCGCAACGATCATGAACGACGGAATTGTTCTTCTTTATACGTTCCAAAAAGACCGCAATAGCATATATTGGTGCCGATTCCTTTATTCACAAACTAAACTAAATTTAAGTTCAGTGCATCTTTTTCTTTCTATTTCATTAAGAAAAGGACAGGAGAAAAATTTTAGTTTAGTCCTGTCAAATTAATCAGCGCTTGACGTAAATTGACGTAATTTTAGTAGGCAAGTTTTTAATCACGTCTAAACTTGTATGGAGTAGTGACAGGCGCTGATTAATCTGACAGGACTAAACTCCAATTTTTCTTTTGTCCTCTTCTTAATGAAATACAACGAAAAAGATGCACTGAACTTAAATTTAGTTTAGTTTGTGAACAAGGGAATCGGTACCACTGTCTATCTTTTAAGGTTTTCTCACTATAACTTTTTTTTAGCAATCAAATCTAAATGTTATAACGATGAAGACTTTGTTGTTTGATTGAACGAACTAATCTCAGGAACTACGTTTAGTGTTGGATAGCCCATTTATCGAGGAAGGCTATATACTATAAGGCAGCACGCTAGGACCCTTGAGACGAACAAAAAGAAAAAAAAACCAACGAATACGAAGACCTCGCACGGGAAGGCGATCCAATGCGACGGGGTGGGTCGGGGGCGCAAGAAATTTGACACGGACGAAGTCGCGGGCAGAAGCTATTCAAATGTATAAGAGGAATGATTTCTCCATAATTTTTACACGGTTTTTAGAGTTCAGTACGTCTGAATGAAAAATCGGATTGGAATCGAATGCCAACAAGAACATAAGCAAGATTAATACATATACGAGGTGTGCTACGACATTTAGTTCTCGAAAATAAACTGCGTGATTTCCTTGAACAAAAATGTCCAAACTATTTTCATGTGGATGATGATAGAAAACACGTAGAAATGTGCTATAAGAATAGACGCGGCGCCGAGTGGGCGGCCGTTATGTGTTTACAATTTAACGTGAAACGTCTCTAACTTACCTTCATCTGAGCCATGGGTACCTATCAGTACAAGTGCCAGACATACGTAAAACATGGTTATTTTTCATTCGTTCAGCAAGTAAACATTTAGGGCATACTTGTCTATTTACGGTGGACATCAACAAAATTTTCATTAGTTTATAGAAACTCCGCACGCACCTGTTGATTACAGTAACAAAGTCCCTTTGGACGACGTGGAGGCGTACTTTGCCAATTCACATCGTCACGTTAGAACATGCACCAACCAACAGATTACGTGCTTTGTTCTGTTGCATGCTTGCATACCTATCATTTATAGCAAGAATGTTACTGGCATCCGCCAACATTAACGAGCAGTTGAGCTTGCCAGAGACGTACTTCATTGGAATTGTACTAAATAGACCGACGATTTATTGCGCAGACTACATTAAGCTGCGTCTTAACTGTACTAAGTATTGTACTGCGTTCGCACTCAACACTGACTTATTGCAGCAGTGGCGGGTGTACATTTGAACAGCTGATGCTTGGCCAGGAGAACAAAACTACTTCAGTGCTGATTATTGTATTTAGATTTGAATTTAGATGGGTTTTGCATATTATCAATGTGGAGAAAGCTACCGGGAAAGCAAGAAGTGTTCTTAATATAAATCTTAGTTGTAAATTGGTTTTTAAACTTCACTAGTTGAATGCTCCTCCGTGTACTAACCGGTGCACAGCTGCTGATGCCGCCGCCGCCGAAGAAGAACTCGCGGCCGTACGCCACGATGCCGGTGTGCCACACGCCCTCGATCTGCCGCCCTGCAACGTGACAACATATTATACTCGGCATGCGCCCAAGGGCGGAAGCAGGCGGGCGGTAACAAGTACACGTAGGTCCTCCCAACCCCCACAACAACGTTTAAAGGAAATAAATCACTACGAGATTAGATAAGCTAATGCTTTAAGGTAGAAGCTCCAGGGTAGCCCCCAAATACAAATGTCATGAATTCCATTGAATGGCTATCACACGCAAAAATCATTAAATGGAATTAAATGAACTTAGAGAGCTGTATTGATGAATATAATATAAGGCATAATTGCTTCGATCAATAATAGTACTAGATAAAGGATCAGGAACAAAAATAAGGCGCTCAAGTGGCCACGTTTGCACACACTTACACATTTATATTTCTTACTATGAAATATAGAAAAACGTTTCATAATAATAACAACTTCAGTTTATTATGATCCTTAACACTCAAACATAAAGCATAATTACGATTGCAAAATATTCATATTGAAGTCCTTTTGTCATCGGAGATAGGTAAAGAGCAATAAATTTAAAATGTCCCTTAAAAATCAAAAGTCATTTTTATATAAGTACAAAATTATTTATTCTAAACTGAAACTTAAAGTCTAAGGAATAAGGTTAAAAACAATATGTTGATAATTTCGTGCTTACTCTATTTTGGAACTAGACGTAGTTCTTGGTATTACATTTCAATGCTCAGAACACAGTACGCATGGAAAGACGTAGAGTTGCAGAAT
This sequence comes from Aporophyla lueneburgensis, assembly GCA_932294355.1. NCBI lineage: Eukaryota > Metazoa > Arthropoda > Insecta > Lepidoptera > Noctuidae > Aporophyla > Aporophyla lueneburgensis. Next base: position 37,976,683 of record OW028736.1, read on the forward strand.
ATAATTGTTTAGGTGAAAAGGTACGTTTTGATGGTGGCAAACATTTTTAATCGATTAAAAAAAGTAGTAGGACTAAAATAGTATAATAGTTATTTTATTTAATTAAGTGCGGGTTAAATCAATGTGATCCACCCGTATAAAAAATGGGTGCGTCTACTTTTATGTACCAGTATTTAGAAGTTAAATTTGTATTAAATCAAATTATTTTTTCATTTAAATTAAAGTTCAAATATGAATTTTTATAAGGTTTGTATATTTATTCTCCTCTTTCTTTCGCTACAATAGATACCCATTCTGCACAGCGAAATGGCTCGCTAGGAAAATAAATACAAAAATAAAATATAAAAATTACAATACTACTTCATGCATTCTCTGTTCAAGAACAGACAATGTTTGTTACAATAGTTGGTGCGTTGTCGCAAACATTGGTCAAACAATCATAATATGTATTTGCTAAATGATTTATATTTACTATTTGATTGTTTTTATTTTATGAAAAACACTTAAAGATTTAAACTTATGGAAAAAAGATATTCCTTCCTAAAACTTGGTGCTACAGTGGTTATTTACACAATTTTTGAACGCGTGCTGCGGCATTTAGGACGTCTTATCGTTGGCTATCATTGGACCAAACTAATTTCAAATAAGAGCACAAAAATATTTGTGCTCTTATTTTTCGGGCCGTTTTTGAAGCTCTCATCGGGAATCTAGTACATTTTTGATCGAAGCATAATTGTGTAAAGCCATATTTGTTACGGTCGTGAATTATACGTATCTTTCATTCAACATACAACTTGACACTATCATATCGTATTAACCAGTAACTGGGTTGTGGAGGTCAGATAGGCAGTCGCTCCGTGTCAAATACTGGTACTCAGCTGCATTCGGTTAGATAGGAAGCCGACTCCAACATAGTTGGGAAAAAGTCTAGTTAGATGATGACACAACTTGACACTGACCTGCTAATTGCAATGAATATAACAACATGTCAATGTCGCGGGCTACCTTGGAGCTTTCACCTTTCAACGAGCACTGCCCGCTGCCGAGCGATCTATCTCGAGCTCATCGGTTGAAGACAGCTCGTCGCAGCCTCATGAAAGGAGATCGTCTGAATGTATGTGCCTACACTCTTAGATATTTCGACTCAACAATAGGAAATTTTAGTCCCATATTTATAAACAGTGCCATTTGAAAGCATTGTGCAGAGCAGTTTTTTTACTAAAAGAGTGACCTTGTAGTCTCTTACCATTTCTTGTCTATAGTAAACGATTAGCTACGTTACACAACGTTACGTAGCGCGTAGGTGCTCATGTACGTTTATGTAATCTAATATATAAAATTCTCGTGTCACAGTTTTCGTTGCCATACTCCTCCGAAACGGCTGGACCGATTTTTATGAAATTTTGTGTGGATATCGGGTAGGTCTGAGAATCGGCCATCTATTTGTCATATCCCTAAATGATAAAGGTGACCCACCCCAAAAAAAAATTTTTCATTTTTTTGTCATTTTTTTTTTTACTTTTATTTTTATTATGATTTGGCATTGAAAAATACGTACAACTCTAAATCTTCACTCTTTTTCACCCGGCAAAACAACGTTTGCAGGGTCAGCTAGTATATTTTATAATTTTTTCAAAGATGAACCCTAAAGAAGTACTGGTTATCTTCAGCAGCAGTGGCGCAACTACGCCCTACCCTATGAACGAAATTTTCGACGTAGCGAGTTCAATAAATCCCAAGTGAATGCGTTTTTTGTAAATGATTAACTAGCAAAATTCTCTAAACTGTTGAGAAAATCCCAAGATTTCATCCAAATCCGTTCAGCAAATAGGCACATTTTAACATCAACATTTACATTAAAATACAGTTGATTCTAGTCGCCCCTTTCAAAAGGTACATTCGTACGGAGAAGAATGGGCGAGTAACTCCACCGTTACTCTTTTAAAAATGATACATAATATTTTACATACATTAATTACATAATTATTAGCTTTTGCCCGCGACTTCGTCCGCGTAAATGGGAGCGTCCAAGCCAAGCGGGCCACTCGGCGCTGGCAGCGGGTTTTTTGCATAAAACACCGTGTTCTGTTCAACTCGCTCACAAGCTTTGGGAAATAGTTAAAAAAAAAAAAATGTGACACATAATTCGATAGATTTTAAGCTGCTCTTTCGAATGGTGCTATTCGTTTTTACCAAAATAATTTTCTTTTTAGTGAAAATTGAGTTTCAATTTGAGGTTAGATTGCCTCGAAAAATGTATTTTTTTTAATTATTTTTTGACATCGGTCGAAAGTTTAACCCTTCAACAACATCTCTGTAAAATTTCAAGTTGGGAGAGGCAACGGTTTGCAAATGACAAGTAAAATATTTATTGTTTGGCAGAAAATGGACGAAATTCGGTCGAACTGTAATTACACTTATTCTAAACTAGTCATTACCTGGGACTTTGTCTGTGTGTATTTAGAATTTAATCATTTTTAATACTATAAATCTAGGATGAAACTTTGTCTTATACCAGGTCTCTGATTTTATAACAGACAGAAACAGTAAGTTTAATTTATTTAACAAAAAGGAGAAATACAATGCAACATGCATTACATTTACACTATTTGAATAGCGGACAGTGAGACAAGCAGACTGTCCAAACAGTCTGCTTGATAGGCAATTGGCTTAACACCTCGAACTACATGACGTCCTCCCAGTTCGGTTTTTGGCCTGGGCTGTCAAGTGCAATCTTGTGCCTCAAACAGACTGTCCAATACTACAGACAGGAATACTCCTATTTTTACTTGTTTTCTATGATCTGTCAAGGGCGTTTGATATTGTATGTTACAATGTTTTGTGGCGTAAACTAGAATGTGAAACTTCGTTACCATCTGAAATAGTTTCAATATTTAAGTAGGTACTGGTATAGTAAGTAGTCAACGCAATAGCGTGAAGTGGAATGGGTCGCACTCGTTGGAGTAAGGGGTGAGGCAAGGTGGGCTCAGCTCACCCCCGGCTCTTCAACCTATACATAAACCAGCTGATCCTTGAGCTCCGCAGCACCAAAGTTAGGTGTCATATTGATGGGGTGTGCATTAACAATATTAGTTATGCTGACGGTATGGTGTTGCTGAGCCCATCGACCGGTGCTCTCAGGCGACTGATCGCTGTATGCTAATATTATGCGGTGAATGTTGGGCTCAAATACAACGTCACAGAACGCGAACGAATGGTTTTTAAAGCAGGCAGTGTGATATATTCGAGTGTTCCAGGTGTCGCACTTTGTGGAGTACTACTGCGAAGGGTGGACAAGTTTAAGTATCTGGGCCACTGGTTCTCTGAAGATCTTAAGGATAATTGTGACATTTAAAGGGAACATAGGTCGTTGGCAGTCCGTTGTAATATTCTGGCCCGCAGGTTTGCACGTTGTACGAAACCAGTGATATCCCGGACTGACGTCCGGGATATCTTCTAGCTGACCCTTACGCTTGTACGAGATAAGGATGGCTCTGAAGCAGCTTAAAAACAACAAGGCGTGATGACGGAATTACGGCCGAGCTCCTGAAGGCCGGCGGAAAACCCGTTCTGAAAGCCCTTCAGAGGCTGTTTGATTCCGTCATACTCGAGGGCAAAACGCCACAGGCATGGAACAGAGTGGTGGTACTTTTCTTTAAGAAGGGTGACAATACCCTGCTTAAGAATTATAGGCCCATCTCACTTCTGAGCCATATGTACAAGCTGTTTTCAAGAGTCATCACGAACCGTCTCGCGCGCAGGTTTGACGACTTCCAGCCTCCCGAACAAGCGGATTCCGTAAAGGCTTTAGCACCGTGGACCACATACATACGCTGCGGCAGGTTATACAGAAGACCGAAGAGTATAACCTGCCTCTCTGCTTAGCGTTTGTGGACTACGAAAAAGCCTTCGATTCGATCGAGACCTGAGTTGTACTGCAGTCTCTTCAACGGTGCCAGATTGACTATTGGTACATCGAGGTGCTGAAGTGTGTGTATGAAAACGCCACTATGTCAGTCCGGCTCCAGGACAAAGCCTCGAAACCTATCATTCTGCAGCGAGGAGTGAGACAGTGAGACGTAATCTCTCCGAAACTGTTCACCGCTGCACTGGAGGATGTCTTTAAGGTTTTGGACTGGAAAGGGGCTGGCATCAACATCAATGGCGACTACATCACTCACCTTCGATTTGCCGACGATATAGTAGTCATGGCTGAGACTATGGAGGACCTCAGTACAATGCTCGATGACCTCAGTAAAGCTTCCGAAAGAGTGGGTCTTAGGATGATCATGGACAAGATAAAGGTCATGTCCAATGCTCGTGTGATACCCTCTCCAATGAAGATCGGAGGCGCTACACTCGTAGTTGTGGACGAATATGTGTACCTAGGACAGACTGTCCAGTTAGGTAGGTCTAACTTCGAGAAAGAGGTCAATCGTCGAATACGACTCGGCTGGGCAGCGTTCGGAAAGCTACGCAATATCTTCTCGTCACACTTACCGCAGTGTCTCAAGACAAAAGTCTTTGACCAGTGTATGTTGCCAGTGACGACATATGGCACTGAGACGTGGTCGCTCAGAATGGGCCTCATAAGAAGGCTCAAAATCACCCGAAGAGCAATGGAGAGGGCTATGCTTGGAGTTTCCCTACGTATGGAATCAGAAATGAAGAGATGCGTAGGAAAACCAAGGTAACCAACATAGCCCGAAGAATTGCCAAACTTAAGTGGCAGTGGGCAGGGCACATTGCTCGCAGAACAGATGGCCGATGGGGCCGGAAGGTTTTGGAGTGGCGACCACGTACTGGAAGACGGAGCGTTGGAAGGCCTCCCGATGGACCGATTATCTGGTGAAGGCCGCAGGATTACGTTGGATGCGAGAAGCACAGAACAGGTCGAAGTGGCGGTACTTGGGGGAGGCCTATGTCCAGCAGTGGACGTCTTTCGGCTGAAATGCTGATGATGATGATAAATTTATATACATGATCGTAAATTTATATTTTCTTTTTTTTTTCTATTGACGTATTCATGTTACGAAAATTATAAAACACCTGGCACGAAATGTTTTGTTCAATAAGGAAATCTATGTATAGATTTTTAAATAGAGCAACCAAACAGTCCTTGAAACACACCCGATGACGAGCCCAGGTGTCGGTGCAAAGTGGGTCGCGAGATATTCGCATCATTAACTTCTGTTATTGGGGAAGTACATCGTTGTGGCTTTGTGACGACTGGTGTACGACCGTATGTACTCATACATATAATATAACTAGGTAGGTATTTAATTGGATTAGGAGTCGCTAAAAGCATGATGGTTAATTGAGCATTCAGAGAATGCTAAAAGTCTCGAATTCATGTGACATTTACATAAATTACACTCTACGAGCGACGAGCGATGGCACTGACGATGCAACATAACCACATACCATGACGGTTGACAAGGTTGCTCACATCACATGTTTAATTGACTTACATAATATTGTATTGATTTTACTTTTTAACATGGTTCTAAACTAAACCAATAACAATAATTAAAGGCAGAGACACATACACACAGGAAAGAAAATATAAAATTCAGGTAAAACTTTAAACTATAAAAATAACAATATTTTACCCGACTGCGCGACGCAAAAGAGGGTAATGTGTTTATCAGCCTGTGTATGTATGTATGTATTTATGTTTGTTCCTTTGTGGTACTCTTAGGCTTTACTTAAAACGTTTCAAAATTACAACAATCCGACGTCACTTTAATGTTGTGGCAGGGCAAGCACGCTCCTAATTTCTAGATCTGGTCTGTGCAGGGTAGTTTACTTTACCAAAATAGGTCTAGGGTGAGGAGCAAAATCAAGAGAGATACATGAATCCCTTGGGTAGCATGTGGTGAGCTGTTGGAAAGTAGCTATCCCACGGCCCCTATATTGGGAGAAGTCTTGTTACTCATCTCTGGCTTGTCTATATTGGCTGGTTCGAGTGGAGTTTCCAAGAATAAACATGTTTGAAGGAACAAGTACTCCAGTAAGTGTTAGTAAGAACCTTGACCTTACGGGCTCTAGGATTCCTGATTGATCTCAGAATTTGTTAGTGCTAGGAAGTTACGGGGGTCATTTTATTGAGCATACAAATCAGAGTATTGCATATAAAACATGGTTCAGTCAGATGCCACACACTCTCCATAGGTCCATAGTAACCACTTAACCAGTCTATCTTGGCCACTCAAATCCAAAATAAGAAAATAAACACCTGCCATTGTCCTGCACCAACCGGGGTACATTTCCATAGTGTAAATAGGGATCATTGTTGTTTGCTGCCTCATGCCATTTAAAATGATTTGCCTCTGCGAGCTGGCTTGGGCCCTTGAACGCCTTCCAAAGGTCTGGGACATCAGGGTCCCAAAGTATGCCAAAACATTAAAAATATTAACAATGAATTAGAATGCTTACCTAATATGGAGGGTGAGAGCAAAGAGGCAAGTCCATTAGTGAGGTCATAGATATACAGCTCCACCGCGGTGCCCTGCTCAGCCATGCTGCGGGTGCCACCTGGCGCACTTCAAACAACATCATAAACACTCATTACTAAACTTATCACTCATATTTTTACCTTCCAACACTTGCACTTATTACATGTAAACTTTGTCTAGTTAACTTGTTATCAGCTGTTAGCATTAAATAAGAGCTGTTAGCATTGTTTATCACTCAGTATTCTCGAGACCTCTTTTATGCTCAGAATATGCTGTTATGACTCTGTCATAAAACTGTAAGTGCAGCATAATATTTTACTATCTTAGTGAATAGGACAATCAAGTGATATTCGAGAGTGTTAAGTACATGAAAAAGTAATTTATGACTGGAGACAAAGCATAAGTTTGTGTAATACATACATTTAAGTTGTAAGTGGAAAAGAAGGGTAGGTATGGTTGTGTTCGGTGTTACAGGATAGACGTTAGGAGAGCGCGTGCCGAGTGCAGCACATGCAGCGGCACAGCGATGCAGCGACCTGCGAGATTCGACTAACTGCTTCGGACACGGCGGGACGTAAGCTCGACCGCTCACGACATGCGGCGACTTGCGACTAACCCACACCAGAAATATCATTTATAAATAACACACCGCCAACACAATCATACTACACGACATTCCCACATGAATCGCCTACAGGTAGGTAGGTAGATTTCGCGGACTATTGTGTCAAATTCCGTGTTATTGTAAACAGAACCGTCATCCACCATTCGCAGTATTTTCTCGGCCTAAGCTACTCACTCATCCCTGGATAAACGCGAAACATACACTCAAGACTTGGGCTTTCAGAAAGTTTTGAGTAAATTTACAGAAACTCACCTTTTTTAAATATTTTCTGGAGATGGAATTGGTCTACTTAAATTATATTATTCATTTTATTTCTGTCTTGCTGTTATTTCTCTTTCTTTGGCTGACTGCCCTTCTGCTTTTAATCCTTGACTCCTCGAGAAACCCTGGGTGAGTAAAATGATGAATACGGCATTTCAAGGAAGCACAGAGTTACAGACACTCAAGACAGTCAATGAATTCGCAAAATTTGAGATTTTTGACAGTTTCATAGCTCTTTAAGTGTCACTGTCTAATTTTGTTAACTGTCAAGGAATAAAACTGCCACCGGCTTACTGCAGATGTCGCTACTATTACTAGTCCAAGAATTTGACAGAAATTTGCAGCTGGCTGTTACAAATTCATTGCATATGTTACCGGCCTAACCCGATTTCAGGATAAACTAGTTTTGCCTAGGCTAAACTAGTTCTTCCTATACGCGATAGGATTAACTAGTATAGCCTAGTCCAAACTAATTTGTCCTAAGCCCGATAGGATAAACTAGTTTAGGCTAGTCCAAACTAATTTTTCCTAAGCCCACAGTTTATCGATTTATTTGGACTTTCTAGATTTACTATAATGTTTAGACTGAGCCATACCAGTTTATCCTAAAGTGTGCGTATTTATATCAGGATCAACTAGTTCGGCATAGGACAAATTAGTTTAGACTAAGCTATACTAGTTAATTCTATCGCGTATAGGAAGAACTAGTTTAGCCTAGGCAAAACTAGTTTGTCCTGAAATCGGGTTTGGCCGGTAACACATTTCAATTGTCACACGCCGCGCCGTTGCGCAGTTAATGACTGCAAAAATAAATGGGTCCCAAAGATGTTGATGGTGTACGGTGGATAGCAGTGTTTATGGCTTACACATGGATTGTATAGTGTGAGGCGAATTATGAATGAGTACAGTCCGTTCACAATTCACAGGTATTTTACGACTGATATAGTTTCAATGTTAAAATCATAGTGATTTTTATTCTCTCTTTACGATAAGGTTTCTGTTGATTTGCTGTTGTTGAAGGTAAAACAACTGTAAATAGACTTTAGAGTCTATGATTGGCACCAACAGTGTACTGACAGCAAGACGTATGATGATGTTGACATAATAATATGACATTGTTCTATGTCATGTCCATGAACTCATTGAATACTGACAAGTACTGTAATACTCTCTTTGTTTGCTCATTGCTAGACGACACACTGACCAGAATCTGCTTTACTGACTTAGAACTAAAACTTAACTAACTTAGAACTTCACAAAAAAAAAAGTGCTGCAAGTACAGCTTGGCCAAAAAGAGTCTGGAAAAAATGAGGGCGCCTGCTTAGCAGGTATGGCCACCCTGTATACTAGGACTAAAAGTGATAAGATACTTGTTGTTTTAATCCATAAACACGAGTTCCCGAAAATTCTCATCAATCAAGATTTCAAGACTTGATAGGCACACAGTCTTTTACTTTCATTGTATTTAGTAGATTGCGCATTATTTCGCTGGAATAACCTTTTATCTAAAAGATGCGAGTGCCATCATAATAACATAATGCAAACTTGTTCAGTTTAAAAATTAATTAAATTACACTCAGGGATTGCTGATTGAACCCGATACATAAGAAATAATGTTCAGCAATCGCATTTGCGGCCACCATCTAGGGTATTCACAACCATTCGATGGTTGGTATGCCTGTATCAAATTTGACATGAATGATACTGAACCAATCCTGTTAATGCTGACAGTTTATCGACAAGAAGGCGATTTACAGCTGCTTACTGTCGGAAACTAATCGGAAGTCAGAGAGTACCTATAACATGTCGCATTCGAAAGGTACAGGCAATATTGAATAAACTTGAACAGTTGACTAATGAAAGCGTCAGGTATGTCTATGTGGGGTACATAACATTATCACTATTCACATGACAATGAAAATGAAATAACACGCTAAAATTTAGATTTTATTTAAAAAGAAAAACGTGACATAACATCATTCTTGTATTCCTTTTCGGTGCTATGATAATTTTTTTCCATTAACACTGATGTGTCAGTTTAACATTTCTTATTTATGAAATCTAAATAGTGTAAAAATCTTTCTTACACGTTTACGGCTCCCATTACAACCCGTCTCCACAAACTATAGGTAATATATTACGTAGAATAGGCACCTGAAAAATAATAAATATAAATTATACTTTTTTTTACTGTGGTATGCGATAATGGCAAAAAAAAAAAACTTGCCTGTTTTAACTATTTCTCTAATTGTACTGTGAGATTTACCTTGAAAAAAACATAAAGACAATCATATTAATTCCATGTAGGTACATTTTTCAATTTCAAGTATCAAACATCAAGAGTTAACGTACACGCGATTTGTCAAACTAGAAAACATAACCTCAATCATCTATGTATTAGTAAATAAAACAATAAAATGGCTTGAAACTTATAATAGCGATAAAACTTAGTATTAGAAAGGAAAAACAATGACTGGCATTGAATAAAAGATAAATTTCTTGGATAAATACCTGTCGTGTCGGCAGTTCTTTCGTAAACATTGTCAATCGGAGACAAAATTTGTTCCGCTTCAGATTCCGCCAAATTTCTTACGAAAACTTAGTATATCACAGCTCACACCACTACTCCTTATTGTTTTATTCATTTTTATATGTTCAAAAGCATTAATAATTGATAGTTAATTAGAAATAAGTAAAATACAACTAGGAACATAACACAATGACAGATTAGCTACTTGTTGATGATAAACAAAGCAGTGCTGCCACCAATAAAATATTTTAGTTCCAATGGTTACCACGACAGACTCTTTTTTGCCAAGCTATATGTACTTGCAGCACTTTTTTTATTTTTATGTACAGCTTGGCAAAAGAGTCTGGAAAAAATGCGGGCGCCTATTTTGCAGTTATGGCCACCCTGTTTACTAGGACTAAAAGTGAGATACTTGTTGTTTTAATTAACAAACACGAGATCCCGGGAAATTTTATCAGTCAAGATTTAAGAGTATAGGACACAGGCTTTTACTTTTATTGCACTTAGCAGATTGCGCATTATTTTGCTGGATTAACGTGTTATCAAAGAGATGCGAGTGCCATCATAGTAACACAATGAAAACTTATGCAGTATAAAAAAAAATCACATTCAGGTATTGTCGATTGAACCCAACACCCAAGAAATAATGTTCAGCAATAGCATTTGCGGCCACCATCTGGGTATTCACAACCATTCGATATAGCCTGTATGTATCGAATTCAACATTAATGATAATGAATGAATCCTGTTAATGCTAACAGTTCATAGTCGACAAGAAAGAGACTAACAGCTGCTTACTGTCGGAAATATTAACGGAAGTCGGAGACTACATATAACATGTCGCGCTCGAAAGGTACTCGGGCCATATCGAATAAATTTGAACAGTTGACTAATGAACCCATCAGGTATGTCTATGTGGGGTACATACCACTATCACCAGTGTGACCAGATTCAGTATTTTAAATACTGAATGGCTCCTAAACGGCTGGACCGATTTGAATGAATTTTTTTGTATGCGTTTGGGTGGCACCCTGGATGGTATAGATTCACTATTGGACCCGGTAGGGGTCACTGCTATCGAGTTGTGTGACCAGATTCAGTATTTTAAATACTGAATCTGGTCACACTGACTATCACTATTAGGGATGGGCAAGTAAGTGAAAAAAATATATCGACATTTATCGTATCGATATTTTTAAACAGTATCGATAATTATCGAGTGAAAAATATCGAAATATCGTCTATTCCTAAAGCATTCAAATTTCGCAAAATAGAATAGAATAAAATATAAGAAAATAGTATTTTTGCTTAATGCTCGAGCCTAAACAATTAAATACAATTTAATCAAACCAGTACCCATCAGATATGGACATTAGGACCACCCTCTGTATGATGTGCTCACCTGTCAACTGCTTGTGTTTTCGGGTACTGTCAGATTCACGGCTGAAGCAACCCTTTCGCAAGACACTGAAGAAGCCTGGGAAATTAGATATTTAAGGGCGACTTCTGAAAGAACCGGCGTGAAATGCTGGCAATTTATCGAAGATTTTAATGGCTCAGGTTGATCGAGGTATTGTTTTAGCTCATTGGGCACAGAGTCAGATATTTGAACCTCGGGCACAGTTGTTGACGACAGGGATAATAACTTTTCATGCCCAGCCCAAATTGAAGAAGTCCCAGAATATTCTTGTGCTCGTGCTATTTGGATTGTTTTTAGATCAGGTGAACGTGGCGGGATTTTTAAAGTTAACGATACGCGAGGAGCATGCAAGGAGTATCTAGGTAATAGGTAATAGGTAGAACGGGCTGGTGTCCGCAACTCCACGTCTGAGCGCGTATTTTGCGTACGGGTGGGAAATCGGTTATTCGATCCACCCCAGCTCCTCGAGAAAGGCCAGCAACGCCTTGATGTTGCTGACTATCTCACGTAGGGTACCTGGGTTACCGAAGTACTTGGCCCTGTATGCGGCGATCGCCGGGCAGTTTAGAAGCACGTGCGCTGCTGTCTCGTCGTCCTCAATGCAGGCCCTGCACAGCGGACTGTCTGTAACTCCTATGACAAATAGATGTTTATTAAACGACCCATGGCCAGTTATTGCTGCCGTAACCATACGCAGCTGTCGTTTGTCTAACCGGAGGACCTGTTTAGTGAGGCGGGCATCGATGGTGGGAAGTGCTTCCTTGGCCTGCCTGCACTCACTTTGGTCCACCCATAGCTTACAGTGTAGATCCCTGGTACGTTTTCTTACCAGAGAGCGTAGGAACCCAAAGGGGAGTGGCGCGATGGGTTCTGGTCCCACCGGTGTCATGCTCGATCCCCTTCTGGCCAGTTCATCGGCGGCATCGTTACCTAGGGAACCGCTGTGTCCTTTTATCCATTGAATAGTTATATTATTGAGGCTACCCACCTGGTTGAGGCGCTGGTGGCACTCGTATATAAGCCCAGAGTCAATCGAGTGACTGTCCAGCGCTTGCAGAACAGCCATACTGTCTGAGAGTATGCGGATCGAGTGGTCTTTAACTGCCCTGTCCATAATGGCTGAGGCGGCAAGAGTGATCCCAATGCATTCCGCCTGGAACACTGTATTGTGGACTCCTAATGGTGTGGCTATATGTATGTTGAAGTCCTGCGAGAAGACCCCAGCACCTGTGCCACTGTCTGTTTTTGATCCGTCCGTGAAGATGCGCAGCTCAGTGGGGCGCAGACCCTCACACCGGCGATCTTCATGAAGCTGGATTCTGTATTTTTTGTCAAAAATGAACTGTTTGGGTACCCGGTCATTTATAGCCTTGGTGATGGGGAACTCATTGTTGAGTTCCTTAAGTAGCGCGGTGTGTTGTGTGTCTCTCTTTCTCAAGAGGTTGGTTGCGTCCAGACGCGCTGCCGCCATCGTGGCTTCCTGCTGTATGAACAGGTGGAGCGGTGGTAGTCCCAGTATGGCGTCCATGGCTGCAGTCGGAGTAGTCCTCATGCAGCCCGTGACCGCCATGCAGGCTAGTCTTTGCATGCGTTGCAGTTTGTTGCAGGCTGTAATAAGCTTGGTGCGGGGCCACCAGACTACGGCCCCGTAGGTGATCATGGGTCGGATCACTGCGGTGTACAGCCATAGTATGATTTTGGGGGATAGGCCCCACTTCTTACCTATCATTTTCCTGCATTGCCAGAATGTGATGCAGGCCCTGTTTAGTTTGCTGTCTAAATGACTACTCCAGTTTAACTTACTGTCAAGAATGACCCCGAGGTACTTGACTTCGTTGGCCAGCTGAAGTTCTGTATTGAACAATTTCGGTAGGCGGAAGGGGCCTAAAGCTCGCTTATGGGTGAACATGACTAGCTCAGTTTTAGTGGGGTTCACTGAGAGGTCATATTCACTGCACCATCTCTCTACGATACGTAGTGCTTGTTGGGTGAGGTTAAAGATCGTGCTCGTCACCTTCCCTGAGACAAGGATGGCGAGGTCGTCCGCATAACCTATTGTGTAGTAGTGATTGGCATTGAGTCTGGCGATTAACTCGTTAATCACCAAATTCCATAGAAGGGGTGACAGTACCCCTCCCTGGGGGCAGCCTCTGGCAATCATGGCCAGTTGCTGCTCATCCTCTAGGCGAACCACGCGCTTGCGTGGTTCGCCTAGGAGTATCTAATAACATTAAACACGAAACCAAAGTTGCATAAAAATATCGAAATTGATACGAATTCGATACTCTAAAATAAATATCGAATATCGATATATCGCTATTAAAAATATCGACGATATATTTCGATAATTGTATGGAAAAATATCGATATTTCGATATTTTTTGCCCATGCCTAATCACTATCTACGTATAGCTTGGCAAAAAAGAGTCTGTCGTGGTATTCATTGGAACTAAATTATTTTTTTGGTGGCAGCACTGCTTTGTTTATCATCAACAAGTAGCTAATCTGTCATTGTGTTATGTTCCTAGTTGTAATTTTCTTATTTCTAATTAACTATCAATTTTTAATGCTTTTGAACATATAAAAAATAAATAAAACAATAAGGAGTAGTGGTGTGAGCTGCTGTGATATACTAAGTTTTCGTAAGAAATTTGGCGGAATCTGAAGCGGAACAAATTTTGTCTCCGATTGACAATGTTTACGAAAGAACTGCCGACACGACAGGTATTTATCCAAGAAATTTATCTTTTATTCAATGCCAGTCATTGTTTTTCCTTTCTAATACTAAGTTTTATCGGTATTATAAGTTACAAGCCATTTTATTGTTTTATTTACTAATAGATTATTGAGGTTATGTTTTCTAGTTTGACAAATCGCGTGTACGTTAACTCTCGATGTTTGATACTTGAAATTGACCTACATGGAATTAATATGATTGTCTTTATGTTTTTTCAAGGTAAATCTCACAGTACAATTAGAGAAATTGTTAATGAATGTGGATTTTTTCTACACCTGGAGGAACACCAAAACAGCTAGCGGAAGAAAAAATTAGACGATTTTGATCTGTGTGCAATTAGACAAAAAGTTCAACACTATAACGAAACAGGCAAGTATTTGTTTTTTTTTGTTAATGCCATTATCGCATACCACAGTAAAAAAAGTATAATTTATATTTATTATTTTTCAGGTGCCTATTCTACGTAATATATTACCTATAGTTTGAGGAGACGGGTTGTAATGGGAGCCGTAAACGTGTAAGAAAGATTTTTACACTATTAAGAAATGTAATTAGAAATGTAAAACTGACACATCAGTGTTAATGGAAAAAAATTATCATAGCACCGAAAAGGAATACAAGAATGATGTTATGTCACGTTTTCTTTTTAAATAAAATCTAAATTTTAGCGTGTTATTGCATTTTCATTGTCATGTGAATAGTGATAATGTTATGTACCCCACATAGACATACCTGACGCTTTCATTAGTCAACTGTTCAAGTTTATTCGATATTGCCCGTACCTTTCGAATGCGACATGTTATAGGTACTCTCTGACTTCCGATTTGTTTCCTACAGTAAGCAGCTGTAAGTCGCCTTCTTGTCGACTATAAACTGTCAGCATTAACAGGATTCGTTCAGTATCATTCATGTCAAAGATACAGGCATACCAACCATCGAATGGTTATGAATACCCTAGATGGTGGCTGCAAATGCGATTGCTGAACATTATGTCTTGTGTATCGGGTTCAATCGGCAATTCCTGAGTGTTATTTAATTAATGTTTAAACTGAACAAGTTTGCATTATGTTATTATGATGGCACTCTTAGATAAAAGGTTATTCCAGTGAAATAATGCGCAATCTACTAAATACAATGAAAGTAAAAGACTGTGTGCCTATCAAGTCTTGAAATCTTAATTGATGAGAATTTCCGGGATCTCGTGTTTGTGGTAGGACTATAAGTGATGAGATACTTGTTGTTAAAACAACAAGTATCTCATCACTTTTAGTCCTAGTATACAGGGTGGCCATACCTGCTAAGCAGGTGCCCTCATTTTTCCAGACTCTTTTTTGCCAAGCTGTAACAATGGAAATGAAAGAACGCGCTAAAGTTAAGGATTTATTTTAAAAGAAAAGCGTGACATAACATCCATCATTCGTGAATTTCTTTTCGCGGTCACAATAGATTTTTCCATTAATACTGATCTGATAGTTTTACATTTCTTATTAGTAAACCTAAAGAGCTTGAAATCTTTCTTAGACGTTTACGACTTCCACTATAACCCAAATCTTCTCAAACTATAGGTAATAAATTACGTAGAGTAGCCATTCAACTGTCCAACCCGCGCGGCGCTTATCTCCCCAACTGTCCGGGCATCAAATTTCACTTTCTTTTTACGACATTGCGAATTTTTTTGCAAAAAACGATTACGACTGAAAAACTACTATAGCTATATTCTAATAAGAAATACTCACGGAAAGCTAATAAGATATTGAATTCTAATTGGAAAAAACTAAATTAATCAAACAAAAAGCTAATAAGATATTGAATTCTAATTAGAAAATAAAGTCGGGGATTTCAAAAAAATATCGTATTTATTTTTTATTTCGTGTTTTATAAGAAAAGTATAATAGTTACTAGGCAAAATTATTTTTATTATAATAGTACATAAAATGACACCAGTATGTAAATATAAGTATTTAGTTTTCTATCAAGAAAAAACAAGTACTTCTCAATAGGTCCCCGAGCCAACACTAAAATCATGAATTACGAGTTGCGTTTGAATAATTTGTAGACCCCATCTCAATATATTTCGTTTGTAAATAGCTGTTATAGTGCTAATAGTAAAGTATTCTCTTATATTTAAGCATTTATTTAACAAAAACAACCAATTCGAAAACTCGATCAACTACAACCAACGAACAATGTCCGCGCGGTCATCATAAAACTTTTCCAGCTATATTATTCCGTGTAAACGTTTCGAAATTGGCGTAGTAATGCATAATTCGCAAAGGAAATATCTTCACGTTTAATTTGATGTACAATAACAATATAAATGTGGGTTAAAAACAGAAAACTTACCACATTTTAGTTGGAGATCCACACACAAACATAGTTCTTTTTTTTTTGGTTCTTTTCGTCCCTCTTTGGGACAACAAACATAGTTCGTTAGACAACAAAGATGAACTGCCATTTTTTTTTTTTTTCTAAATTTTATGTTGCCGGTCCACAGACGAAATTCACTCTCCTGGATGACAAATCTCATATAGCGACATCTAGTATTTCTCTAATGTACGACTATCAAAGGACTGTAGCGATAAACACGTTTCAAGTGACGAATGACGCATAAAACGTCCATGGTTACAAAAGTAACCATGGACGTTTCGACAAGATTTTATTTGGTTACTTTTGTAACCATGGACAGTTGAGTGGGTAGGAACCTGAAAAATAAAAGTGTTAATCATACTTTTTTCACTGTGGTATTTGGTATGCGAAAATAGCATTAACAAAAAACCGGCCAAGTGCGAGTTGGACTCGCGCACCGAGAGATCCGTACAAACCTGTGGGTATTCTCGGTTTATGCGTTAGGTATATGTTTATGAAATTAAATGTTTTTTTTTAAATTTTAATTTTTGAGTTAATTGAATGAAAGGTTAATATCGGTTTTACAATTTATGACGTATTAAAAAAAAACTACTTACTGGATCTCATTCAAACCAATTTTCGGTGGGAGTTTATATGGTTATGTACATCATATATTTTTTTTTTTAGTTTTATCATTCTCTTATATTAGAAGTTACGGGGGGGGGGTACACATTTTACCACTTTGGAAGTGTCTCTCGCGCAAACTATTCAGTTTAGAGAAAAATGATATTTGAAACTTCAGTACTATTTTTGAAGACCTATTCATAGATATCCCACACGTATGGGTTTGATGAAAAAATGTTTTTTGAGTTTCTGTTCTAAGTATGGGGAATACCAAAATTTATTGTTTTTTTTTATTTTAGTGTGAAAATCTTAATACGGTTCACACAATACATCTACTTACCAAGTTTCAACAGTATAGCTCTTATAGTTTCGGAGAAAAGTGGCTGTGACATACGGACGGACAGACAGACAGACAGACAGACAGACGGATAGACAGACATAACGAATCTATAAGGGTTCCGTTTTTTGCCATTTGGCAATGAAACAGGCAAGTATTTTTAGGGTTCCCTAAAAATACTTGCCTGTTTCTTTAGAGTGTAGAAAAAGTGAACTTTTGTCTCATTGCACACAAATCATTCGAGACTTCCTTCGGGTGACCTTTTCGGTGTTTTCCAGGTGTAGACAAATTTCCATTATTTTATCCACCATCATCAACAATTTTTCTAATTGTATTGACAGATTTACCTTAAAGAAATTATAAAAACAATCGTATTAATTCCATGTACATTTTTCAATTTCATGTATCAACAATGAAGAGTCTAAGAGAACTAGTAAAGTTTGACAAATCGCGTGTACGTTACACGCGATTTGTCAAACTTTACTAGTTTGACAAATCGCGTGTACGTTGACATAAGGTCAATTAATAATGGCTTGAAAACTTATAATACCGATAAAACTAAGTATAAGAACAGAAAAACAATGACTGGCATTGACTAAAATAAAAAAAAAATTAGATAAATACCTGTCATGTCGGCAGTTCTTTCGAAAACATTGTCAATCGGAGACAAAATTTGTTCCGCTTCTGCCAAATATCTTACGAAAACTTGGTATATCACAGCTCATACCACTACTCCTTATTGTTTTATTCATTTTGTATATGTACAAAAGCAATAATAGTTGATAGTTAATTAGGAATAAATGAAGTACAACAACTGGGAACGTAACACAATACAGACAAGCTACCCGTAGTTGATAAACAAAGCAATGTTGCCACAAAAAAAAAAATCCAACTGTCACCACGTCAGACTCTTTTTTGCCAAGCTGTACCTGTAGATAAAGCGAACAATTTAATCGAATTTTCGGATTGCTTAGGAAATAAAAATGCAATTATAGAGGAGAGTGGCGTGGAATTGGTGTTTGTCCTGGAAGATTTTAATTCGTATCCTGGAACATTGTTTTTTACCAAGTAACAGAGTTTTCATTGTCACCAGCACGCGTAGCATGACCACCATAGAAAGTACTTTGTCTATTCTTAGTAGAATAGAGATGGAATTGCCATGCTACGCCACGCCAGCATAAAACGGTACAAATCTTTCTACAATCTTTAATTCTGTCTTTAATCTTTCTACAGTCTATAATTTTGTCTATTCTTCCGTAGACAAAACCTATTTCTACGCATGCGGGAATGACTATGCGTAGATGTGAGTTCGGACAGCTATACCTAAATGTATAATTGAGGCAAACGGAAGTCGAAGATGGCTGGACCATTGTATAGTTACCAAAGCAGCCTTACCGCCAATTAAGTACTAGTCAGATCAAATCCAATGAAAATATGTTTATTTCACATAAACCTACAGGAGCACTTATGAAACTTCAGAAGGTAGGTGCACGGTTCCACCTAGTTTGTTGATTCCTATGGAGAAGAGCCGGCAAGAAACTCCACGGTTACCCTGTTAAAAATATTCGTTTTTACAATGGTTTGATATTACAGTGTTGGGAGGACGGTGTAGGCCTGTCATCAAGTACCAGCATTTGGTAACGTTTTGTTCGCTGACGGACTATTGCTACACTAGTAAGCTCCATCTGAGCATTCCCAAATGCAACTACTACCAAAAATAAAAACATTATTAGGTTTTCTTATATCTACGTTATGTGATGTTTATTAAATAAAGTAAAGTTGATTCGCGATCTAAGCATATTGCTGGACTCAAAATTCTGTTTGGACATACATATCGAACAAATTGTAAATAAAGCGTATAAGATGTACCTACAGGTTTATAATGAGATCTACTCATGACTTTAAACGGACCTCTTCGTATCTATGCCTATATAAAACTTTAGTCCGTTCCCAGCTCGAATATGCTGTATCCATCTGGAACCCGTACTAGGACAAAACACATTGACATGCTCGAAAACGTCGAACGAAGATTTCTTCGTGCAATGCACTAGGTGTTACAAAAAATATCTTCCGTTTAACCAATTGCTCATATAACCCGGAAATTTTGTTTGTATTCATCTGAACAATGTATTGTGCTATGCAGTCCCCAGAACTGTTCATAGACGGCAGGTACATGCAGGCAAACCCTTTACAGTAGGTACCTGCCGATCTAACACTGGTGTACGTTCACCAATTCGGCGAATGGCTGCAACTTACAATGAAGCATTCGAACACATAGGCATGTTTACATGCTCTTTGTAAAGGTTTCGTAGTTTTTTAAATGAAACACTTAAACTTTTGGACTAGTTTTCTTCTTTTTTTAATTGTTTACTTTTTATTTATTTTTAAAATATTAGTGTAACTGTCATACATGTACATATATTTCACTTCCTAGTGAGTTAAAAAGTTTTAATTAATTAATGGTACTCTGTGAACAGCGCTGTGGGTTACATTATTATTTATGTAACTTATGTTTTCCTATCTGTAATATTGCATAATGTTACTGTTTGTTGTTCCTATTTAATCAAATAAAATTTATTGGTCTGACTATTTTCCATTTTTAATAAAGTGTCATTTTGATTTAGTGAAGCAAACATTTGCTAAGCAGTGTGCAGTTGTGCACAGTCAACTATCCGATGGCGTCAGGTGGGGGAAAGATCGATCGAGCAAATAGCGCAGTTTTCTTTGTGTGGAATTTACTTTGCGAGGTAGACTTTCTAGTGCAACTGGAATCTTGTAGTCGGAAGTTATGCATTGACACCAGCCATATAATAATTGCGTGACATCTACCAACCCGCACTGGCCTCGCGTGGTAGATTATAGCCCTGTCCCTCTCACCGAGAGGAGGCCTGTGTCCCAGCAGTGGGAACATTATAGGCTGATGATGATATGATGATTGATGATTTACAGTACCATAGTACACGGCTTAGGGTTGGCAGCTGGTTTCACACATCCGAAAAAGCCTAAATCCCAAGTGTATTACAGGGTGGAACAGGCACGTCCGTGGCGCGCACGGGGAGGCACGGGCTAAGTTCATTATATGGACTGGCACAGCCGACCGTCATCAGGTACCTTGTATAAATGAGATGTTAGAAGCGTAGAAAGTTTTTAAAAGGAATCTAAAGTGGTGTCAAACTCACCAAGAGGTCATTAAAATACTTAGCGTGTCTTAGCTTCACATCACGCAAATACAGATTTTTCTAGTTTCTGGGAATCTACCAATGAGAAGAGCGCGGCCTTCCCGTGAGCGTTCAAAGTCCATTTTACGGTTCGATTACTGTTGGAACCAGCGCGGCAGGTTATTCAAGGTGCTTGACCTTACATGATACGCATTTTGGTTTTCGGGCTTTTTTTATTTTTTTTTTAGGATGGGAAATCATCAAATGACTTCTCTCGCTCTGGGCGGAGCGGGAGGGCGTGTCAGACTTTTACTGACTAAAACCCACCCGTGTTCCATCAGTTGCCCATGTGCCAGGGTCACGGTATCTCTCTCGAACAATCACGCGACCCCGGCAGGCATCGGTCCTAGCAGACCCCTACACTGCTGCTGACATCTCTTTGAGGCGTGCGTGGAACACTGCGCGCTGTCGACCCGAGCTTGGTCCTTACCGGGCGGCGAGCTACCCATTGCTCGCCACCCGCAAGCTCGCGCCTACGGTGGCCGGGAGTTCGCAATCGACTCCCGACGCCCGGGGCGTCTCCTCCTGCGGCGGCTAGGGACGTGAGGGCGCAGAGACTGCCACTCCGTCACGCGCCCCACCTCCTCCTTCGCGAGCATTATTGCTTCGCAGAAGGAGGTGACGGCTTCCCATTCCCTCTCGCTCCGTACCATGGCTCGCACCAGGGCCGGGCGCGAGAGGTCGCCGCCGCCGATCGCCTCCACGAGGACACGGCGGTGCTCCGCCCAGGCAGGGCACACCTCCACCGTATGCTCCACCGTGTCCTCCAGAAGATCCTCGCAATGGAAACACCCGGACGTATCCTCCCGCTTTATCCTGAACAGGAACCCACCGAAGCACCCATGCCCGGTGAGAACCTGCGTCAGGCGGAAGGTGAGGACGCCGTGGCGCCTCTCTATCCACTCCTCAAAGAGGGGACTTACCGCCGCAATTGTGGCGTGCCCATGGTTTTCGGCCTGGCTTATTCACTTAACGTACAAGTGCAGGTACTATGCTAGACAAGGGGAACAGCAGTTTATGCGGCCAAGGGCTCTCCGAGGCCTTTCCCTGGTCCCACACGACACTCTTTGGGATACATTAAAGGCAACAGGGATACCCAATGAGCTGCAACCAACAACGTTGTAAGATGGGAGAATGAATGTTCTCTGCCTTAATGTTGGAGAGTGGCGTGAAGCAGGAGGGCTTAACCTCCCCTAATCTTTTAATTTATATCTGAATCCATTTATCGATGACTCAGCGAACGCTGTTTGCTGACTGTTTTGTTGACGGTGTGTGTTTAACAACATCAGCTACGCGGATGACATGGTGCTGCTGGCTCCCTCGATCAGTGCACTAAGAAAACTTATCAATACCTGTGAGAACTATGCTGTCAGTCATGGTTTGCTATATAATGTGAAGAGGTCCAAACTCATGGTGTTTAAGGCTGTTGGTAAGATATGTCCAGGAGATGTGCCACCAATAAACATTTACGATGTCCCAATGCGTTGGGATCATTCGTTTACTTGAGACATTTAATTACTGACGACCTTAACAATGATGCTGATGTTGAACGGAAACGCAGGGCAGTGGCGGTACTTACCGTACCGCATGTTAGCCGGTAGGTTCACTCGGTGTAGAGAAGCGGTCAAACACACGCTTATAAAGCATACTACTGATGCTAATACATCTCTGTACGAGCGCCCTATGAATTTGCTATACTAAACGTGCCGTTAATCCACTGCGCGTCCAATATAATTACGCCTTCAGGGCGGTGATGTGGCTGCCACATTGCTGCAGTGCTTCAGAGATGGCTGCAAAAGCCCGAATCAACAGCTTTTCAGTTGTCGCCATGTCGTATGGAAAAAAGTGCATCTTTGCTCGCCAGATTGCGTTGCAGTAGCTACAGCCACCTGAAATGTGATAGTTGACAGGCCTGATGAGCAGTGACGGATTAAGACTACTTGATGCCCTAAGCAATCCACGCCTGTGGGCCCCCCTATCCGTATGTCAACTAGAATCGGTCTTTAAACCTCTACCGCCTAAAAACATTAGTTTTTTTGTAAAATAAGATGATGAGATGTAACGTACATACCTTAGAAGTGGAGTAGGTGCGACAACAATAAAAACCAAAGCATAATTTATTTATTTACTAGCTTTTGCCCGCGGCTTCGCCCGCGTGGATGTCGGAAATGAACGCAGGTATTTTTCTAAAATAAAAGATTTTTTCTAAAATAAAAGCAGCTTAAGTTACTCCTTGTTATATCAGCTATCTGCCAGTTAAAGTCCCGTGAAAATCGGTCCAGCCATTTCAGAGATTAGCTTTCGCAAGCTCTAAACCTGTTACTTGTCGGTTCTTATTTTATTATTCCGACAATTTGGCTTGCTGGTAGAAACTAGCCATCGAACATAATAATTCGTGTAGTGGACGAATGGGATGTGATCAGCACCCTTACTCGCCCTGGGACTTCCCCACGTTTTTGACGTGCTTCCCTACTTACCTACTGCGCTGGTAAAACACGTCACCACGCACCCCTGAATGCGTAATAACGATACGGTCGACCAAGACCTCGGGAGACTGAACGTGAGACTGAATTCTGAGAGAAACGGACGAAATAAAACACTTTTCTTCTAGTACTTTTGGTCCATGGACTTCGGCTTGTTCTTCGTTGTGCCTCTTCAACGGCTGAGCTGCGACTAAACGAGCCCGTTTTTTTTTTTTTTTTTTTTTGTGGGGCATCTCGTAGTTAATCCTGAAAAGATTGTTACTACTTAAACGGATTGGGGCCCGGCGAGTTCTAAAAAGTTACCTTTTTAGGCCTCCAGCCGGGTAAACGAGCCCGGCCGATCGTGCGTATTTTATAGTCGCGGGGGCCGCTTCCTATTACCTCATAGAGGACCGCGATTTTTAAGCCCATTTTACTGTTAGTTTTCACCAAGCCGAAATCTTTGAACCCTTTATTTTGCATTAATTATCACATAACCCCTTAGAATCTATAAATTTTTACATTTGTTATGTGGTCCCGTCTTATATAAAAACACAAAATTGCATGTACATAGTCACAATAAAAACTTTCTAGAACAAAAACTTACAAAGTTTGACTTACGACAATTGCCACTATCTTTAATCTATAATATCTCTGAATCCTGTGGTCCGATTTTGATAATTTAAACGTTAAAAGTGGTTTTACATCTAATTCTATCGTTAACAACAAAAATAGCAACAATCGGACCATAAACAAAAAACCTCATTTTCAAGTTACGTAATTATAGAACATCCTTTCGAAATTTTGTACATTTCCTTACAAGATTCACTCAAATTGAAGTTAATTCGATTCTAATAAGAAAACTAAGCATAAAATCTATAAACTAAAACTAATTAGAATCTAAAACATAAACTTATAGACAAGACTTTTCAAAATTATTAAATTCCTTACCTAGGTACTAGTTACAAAATTATTCCTTATATTTACATTTTATTATCAAGACGCTCTCTGCGTTACTTGCACCCACTTACCCAGAGGGGGTCTAAATTTTGACATTTTTACGAACTTTTGAGACCTTTACTAATTTAAAAATGCTTTCAAACTTACAAAATCATTGTCAGGGTGCACTCCGATACTACTTGCGCCTAGATGCTTAGATTTCGTCGCCGACAATTCGTATATGAGAACTAGCCAAGTCAGACCTTAGGCTACAATATATTATCCTAACTTATAAGAAGAAATGATATTTTATTAGGTAGTTATAAATAAATTTCGGGAGTGACCATTGAACTTGGCACCCATTTAAATCTCACTTCTTTTGTTGTTGAAGTCAACAACCAAGGCATATACCACAATATTGAACTTGGCTCTCATTTCACATTTATGTTTTTGATTGGTAAATACCACGCGGACGAAGTCGTGGGTAACAGCTATATGAATTATAATCCTACTTACTACTAATATTATAAATGTGAAAATGTGTATGATTGGGTGTTTGTTTCTCTATCACGCAAAAATGGCTGAATGGATTTGGATCGAAAATGACACACAGAGTAGGTATATATTACCCATATAACCTGGATAATTACATTCTAACCGCGTTAGTACGTCCTCTTGCGTTAATTTCCGACATCCACGCGGGCGAAGCCGCGGGCAAAAGCTAGTAAGCAATAAAATTAAAAACTTTTACAAAAAAATAACAACCGACTTTCTAAAAAAAAAACAACTTTAATTTTGGACGTCGGTGTCTTAGGATCTGTAATTAAGAGTTTTTGCCACCGACTCCCGAAATTAAAGTTATTTTTCACTTTGTAGTGTTTTTTTAAGAAGTCGGTTGTTATTTTTTTGTAAAAAGTTTTTATTTTTAACTTTTTACTTATGGTAGATACCCCGCACTAATCTAATCGCGTTATTCGTTCATTTGTCGCGCAAATACTTCATGAAAATTTAAGAATTATATGGTTTTTACATGTATCCCATTGTCCGAATGGAACCAAATTAAAATGGGACCACACGGGAAGTTTTAACCAGCTTTCAAATAAAAAAAATCATCAAAATCGGTTCACCCAGTCAAAAGTTATGAGCTAACAAACTTAAAAAAAATACCGTCGAATTGGTAACCTCCTCCGTTTTTTGAAGTCGTTTAAAATACACGCAAGGCTGTTTCCACATTAGGGCAAGCTGATTCAATTTTATCATCATGTATTATTTTATACAATTGTGCGTGAATTTGATGTAAAGTTGTGCGAGCCGAATCACTGGGTCTGGAACGTATTTTACTTTTGACATATGAATGAAACTGTTGAATTTCTGTTATTAAATTGGTGTTAAGGTCTTCTGGACATGTTTTTACTAGATTGGTACTGTGTTGAACTGCTGACTGTATTCTGCAGTTTGATTGGGACACATAATTTTATCGGCATCGGGTATTTTATTCAAGAATGAGAATTTGTTTGCTGTTTCTTTGTATGTCTCTCTTCTTTTTCCCATCTCTGCATTTAATTTATCAATGATGCTATAATAACACGTTATTTTGAATTGTTCTCTTGGGCTGAAACTTACTTCAGGAGCTGAATTATCGTTGGGCATTTTCTTTCTTCATCTTTGACGGGCGTCTTTGTATTACACATCTGGTAGCTTTTCTTTTGCGCGGGCTTATAGAACCAAAGCCAAACCGCAATTTTTCTAAAAAATCTACGAGTGATTTGTAGATATTAGCGCAAGTCTCTAGAGTAACTTCTGGGTCTTGTAATACTATAAAATTTTGCAAACCTTCCGAAAAGTCAGTAAGTGTAATACCTTACTGACTTTTCGGAAGGTTTGCAAAATTTCGTCCCACATGACCAACATGAGTACGAACTCTAATTCTTGTAGTTTATTTAGCGGGAGCGAGGTTATGACTCTAGGTCGGACTCTTTTTTTTTTTTGATCTCGAGGTGGAAATCCTCATGGATGTCCTTCACCCTGGGGTGGGCGGAGGGGTTTGTCAGACTCTTACCGACTAAAGCCACCCCGGTGTTCCGTCCCACACCTACGTCGGGGACCCAGAAACCAATATTTCTTCCGCGATCCCCGACTGATGCCGGCCCGCCTTTGCGGGCCTCCTCACGTTGGGGCGGAGTGAGGTGTTAAACTCCCCCCCATCACAGAGAGGCGCACGTGGAACACTACGCGCCACCATCTCGGGTCCTAAGGAATAGGGGTCCTGGACCCATTTGGGGGGGCTGGAAGAGGACCGGTGTGCCTGCTGCGGGCTGGGTGAGCGAAAGATAACTTCCGCTCCCTTTCCGCAGCCTCCTTCTGCAACATAACTGATTCGCAGAAGGATACTACCGCGTCCCAGGACTCATCGCTGCCGACCATCGACACGACTACGGCCGGCAGCGACAGGTCACTGCCTACTCCTGAGACGAGGGCACGACGCGGCTCCTGCCAAGCGGCACATTCTGCCAGCGTATGCCGCGCCGTGTCCTCCCGGCAGTCGATGCAGTGGTGAAACCGGGCGTCCGGCTCCCTGTTTATGCGACACAGGTACTTCCCGAAGCCACCATGCCCCGAGAGCACCTGCGTCGTCCGAAATGACAGGGAGCCGTGCCTCCTCCCCAGCCAGTGGCCGAACCGCCTCGACGTTGGTGAGGCGGCGTAAAACCCTGTCCTGCCAGCTCGCAAGGTCGGACTCTGTATCAACTTAAAACGTGCGAATTGTCAAATTAGTCCTAAAAGCTTTTTTGGTGTGGTTTTGGTGACGTGAGAGTGAGACGTGATGCCCTAAGGACGAATATTTTTGTGCTTCTTTTGGTGCCCCCACAGACGTGATGCCCTAGGCAATTGCTTAATTTGATTAAGGGTTAATCCGTCACTGCTGATGAGAGCCCCATAGTGGGACATCTCATCAAAACAACACTGTCGGTCGTAGACTCGTAGTATATAACTACTTACGTAGGTTATAACTAGTGATGTGCCGGATATCCGTATCCGTTTCCGTGGATATCCCAGGGAAGAGAGTTCCGTTACTTTTTTGGCGGATCTTTTTACCTTATTCATTTTCAATATTTAGATGAAATTCTGTGTATAGGTGATTACTTAGCTAGCAATGAAAAACTATTAAATTCCATTCAGATTATTCTTTTTATTGAAGTGGAACAATCCACTTCAGATTCCGCCAAATATCTTACGAAAACTTAATATATCACAGCTCACACCACTACTCTTTATTGTTTTATTCATTTTGTATATGGGAGCGTCCAAGCCAAGCGGGCCACTCGGCGCTCGCCGCGGCTTTTTTGTATAAAACACGTTCTGTTCAACTCGCTCACGAGCTTTGGGAAATAGTTAAAAAAAAAAAATTGAAACACATAATTCGATAGATTTTAAGCTGCTCTTTAGAATGGTTTACCCAGTTCTACAAACTTTGAGGCGTTAAAATATTGTTTGATGTCGTTCTCAAACTATTTCTCAAAGCTTGTGAGCGAGTTGAACAGAACGTATTTTATGCAAAAAAGTCACCGCAAGCGCCGAGTGGCCCGCTTGGCTTGGACGCTTCCATATGTACAAAAGCAATAATAGTAGATTGTTAATTAGAAATAAGTGAAATACAACTGGGAACATAACACAATTACAGATTAGCTATTTGTTGTTGATAAACAAAGCAGTCTCGTGTGGTGCCGGACATAAAGAATAGCATCACCCCATTTCTTCCCGTGGGTGTCGTAAAAGGCGACTAAGGGATTACTAGAGAATGGGCAGCAGCGTTCTCTATGCATTTTACCACCATACTGCGATCGCCAACCCGCTTGCCAAGTGTGGCGATTATGGCAAAGCCCCCCAAATAGCGGGAGGCCCATGTCCAGCAGTGGACGTCTTGCGGCTGAGATGATGAAACAAAGCAGTGCTGCCACAAAAAAAACATATTTTAGTTCCATTTTTCACCACCACATACTCTTATTTGCCAAGCTATACGCATGGCCACAAATCAAGTTAAATCACCAATTACAGCTTGGCAAAAAAGAGTCTGGAAAAAATGAGGGCGCCTGCTTAGCAGGTATGGCCACCCTGTATACTAGGACTAAAAGTGATAAGATACTTGTTGTTTTAATCCACAAACACGAGATCCCGGAAATTCTCATCAGTCAAGATTTCAAGACTTGATAGGCACACTTTCATTGTATTTAGTAGATTTCGCATTATTTCGCTAGAATAATCTTTTATCTAAGAGTGCCATCACATAATAACATATTGCAAACTTATTCAGTTTAAAAATTAATTAAATTACACTCAGGGATTGCCGATTGAATCAAGACTAATGTTCAGCAATCGCATTTGCGGCCTCCATCTAGAGTATTCACAACCATTCGATGGTTGGTATGCCTGTATCAAATTTGACATGAATGATACTGAACGAGTCCTTTTAATGCTGACAGTTTAAAGTCGACAAGAAGCCGACTTACAGCTGCTTACTGTCGGAAACTAATCGCAAGTCAGAGAGTACCTATAACATGTCGCATTCAAAAGGTACGGGCAATATCGAATAAACTTGAACAGTTGACTAATGAAGGTGTCAGGTATTATATGTGGGGTACATAACATTATCACTATTCACATGACAATGAAAATGAAATAACACGCTAAAATTTAGATTTTATTCAAATAGAAAAACGTGACATAACATCATTCTTGTATTCCTTTTCAGTGCTATGATAGATTTTTTCCATTAACACTGATGTGTCAGTTTTACATTTCTTATATAAGAAATCTAAATATTGTAAAAATCTTTCCTACACGTTTACGGCTCCCATTACAACCTGTCTCCTCAAACTAAAGGTAATATATTACGTAGAATAGGCACCTGAAAAATAATAAATATAAATTATAGGTACTTTTATTACTGTGGTATGCGATTAACAAAAAAAAAAAAAAAAAAATACTTGCCGGTTTCGTTATGGTGTTGAACTTTTTGTCTAATTGCACACAGATCAAAATCGTCTAATTCTTTCTTCCGCCAACTGTTTTGGTGTTCCTCCAGGTGTATAAAAAATACATTAATTTTTTTCACCTTCATTAACAATTTCTCTAATTGTACTGTGAGATTTACCTTGAAAAAAACATAAAGACAATCATATTAATTCCATGTAGGTACATTTTTCAATTTCAAGTATCAAACATCAAGAGTTAACGTACACGCGATTTGTCAAACTAGAAAACATAACCTCAAAAATCTATTAGTAAATAAAACAATAAAATGGCTTGAAACTTATAATACCGATAAAACTTAGTATTAGAAAGGAAAAACAATGACTGGCATTGAATAAAAGATAAATTTCTTGGATAAATACCTGTTGTGTCGGCAGTTCTTTCGTAAACATTGGTAACGATTCCCTTGTTCACAAACTAAACCAAATTTAAGTTCAGTGCATCTTTTTCTTTGTATTTGATTAAGAAGAGGACAAAAGAAAAATTTTAGTTTAGTCCTGTCAAATTAATCAGTGCCTGTCACTACTCCATACAAGTTTAGAAGTGATTAAAAACTTGCCTACTAAAATTACGTCAATTTACGTCAAGCGCTGATAATTTAACAGGACTAAACTAAAATTTATCTTCTGTCCTTTCCTTAATGAAATAGAAAGAAAAAGATGTACTGAACTTAAATTTAGTTTAGTTTGTGAATAAGGGAATCGGCACCATTGTCAATCGGAGACAAAATTTGTTCCGCTTCAGATTCCGCCAAATTTCTTACGAAAACTTAGTATATCACAGCTCACACCACTACTCCTTATTGTTTTATTAATTTTTTATATGTACAAACATTAATCATTGATAGTTAGTTAGAAATAAGTAAAATACAACAGTAACTAGGAACATAACACAATGACAGATTAGCTACTTGTTGATGATATTTTTTTTTTTTTTTTTTAATTTATTCCTGACCATGGATACATGTCCTTCAGTCGTAATCATTAAACATACTACTCTTATTCTCAGCTAAGTACATCTGAGAGGCGATGAAATTATCTAATTAATAACAACAAAATATTAGTTAAACATAAAAAAAAAAACAATTTAATGAACCCCGAAACAATTAATATTTTTCTACAGTATTCAGTAAATATCTAAATAATGAATTGAAATAAACTGTGTTGGAAAGTAATTCCTGAACGTGGCGGGGAACACATAAAAGAGTTTTGTTCTGCTATATCACTAATTTCACTGACAAGTAACAGTCTTTGCATGGCGAACGATTCACAGTCTAACGTGTTTTATATCCGCATTTTCTTCAGAACAATAGGTACATTTGCTTTCACTGATGAATCTTAGCTTCAATGTCTTCAGTAATTACTTTAAAATATGTATTTATGTTTTTGTTGTATTCTCTTCCGTTTCATCTTCACATTCTTCATCTTCAAAGTTTTCGTGTGATTCGTTCTCAATTAGTAGCAAATCATAGATCTCGTCGTAGAATAAAGCAGCTGTTTCAATGTTAACATTTTCGTAGAAATCTGAACTGTTAACATCAATTTCTTCAACATTATTTGGTTTTTCATCCATATCTTGAATTATATTAATAAATATAAAATTATTGAAAACTTTTTGTATCTTTCCCGCCAATCACCATTTTCCTTCTCCCCTGTTGATGATAAACAAAGCAGTGCTGCCACCAAAAAAATATTTTAGTTTCAATGGTTACCACGACAGACTCTTTTTTGCCAACCTATACACATTTCCAGTATAGGCTAACTTTTCATTGTACGAAAAATTTATATAATGCGAGCTTAGCTAAAACTGGAAAAGTATAGGTGTGTGTATCCATGTGCACATATTATGAAAATCACCCTTTGTGGCTATGACAGAAACGCGCTGCGTCGCCGTGCCGTCACTGTCAAATGAATACCTGTGTGCAGATGACTACTTATGGAAGAAGAAGACTGTTACTTCAATTATAATACTTAAATTTCAAATTAATGAATTCGTATCGGGGCCCTGCAGAAGTATTAAAGTATTATGATTCATTACACAACTATGTTTTTTCTCCTCGTTATCTATTGTATTTGTATTAAATCAAACTGAACTGGCTCAATTTATCGTGATCCCACGACTATCCGAACTTATATTTTTAATTGCATTCATTTGTCGTGCATGACTGTGTCATTGTGCGATTTTGTGTTCCATAATCTGTCGCAGCCTGATCAAAAGCATTAAAGCGAGAAATGTAATTTATTTTTACATTGAAGAAAGAGATAAAAGTTTAAAACGTTAAAAATATAAATATTAGCAATGGAACACTATTGTCACACTATTGTACTGTCAAAGCCTGTGTACTCTAGACGATGTGTCAAAGTGTCAACAACAAGTCAGGATTGTTATGTCAGTCAATTGTTGGTGTTTTGCCATTATTTTACATAAACTAAGAAAATGTCGGGGTCAAAGAAAATGGTAACGATATTCAATACTCTAATATCAATATGAAGCTGTCGCACCACACTATACGAGTAAAATTGACATACTAAATTCGTTAACTCAGTCTAAAATATTCAAGATTTCTGTTGATCCACTTGTCAACTTTTTCAAATTCAAATGTTTTCAAAGTTTCTTTAGTAGTGGCACTATGGCTAAAATCTTCTTGAAGTAAGAACTGTAGAGTTACTAAATATCAGCAAGTTTTGAGAGGTTACAATGACGAAGCACTTTTGATACCGAACGAACTTAGTGATGCTCGCCCCTTATTTTGATAGCCTTTACTTGAATGTGTTTAGATACTTCGGGTGCAATCACCGGAGGGTACCACTCGCGTGGAGATGTCGGAGTCGGACGTGACGGCGCAGCTGTTCGAGCGCGTGCACGAGAGCCTGCACCTGGGCTCGTTCGCGTTCTTGCTGCACAAGGACCGCCAGCGCAAGGACGAGGTCACGTCCAGCAAATCACGGAGCTTGCGCGATGCCGGCCTGCATCACGGCGATATGCTCTTCCTCAGCCCTGTCAATGGAGCTGTACTATTTGAACAGCCCTCTACCAGTGGAGAGGTAGGTGCTAACCCACTCATGCATATTACAAGACTCTTGTGCATAAGTACCATAATGATCAGTTTTTGTTCTACATTTGTTTGCAGACTAATGAGAACAACAAACCATTTGGAGAGCCAGTTGAGGCAGGTCCCTCGACATCAGGCACAGCAGTAGATGCAGCAGCTACAAGTTCAGCAGTACGGCACACAGCAGTTGAAGAGGATGAAGTGGACCTCCAATTGTATCGCATGTCAGGCAACATTCAGAGAGAACGAGATGAAAAGCTGTGAGTAGTTTTAAATCTTGGTTACTCATTATTTTTTATTTATATAACCTAAAATTCATTTTTTTACAATTGATTTTTGCAGTCCTTCTCTATATAAACTTTAACTGTGCCAAATTTCATACTCTCTGTCCACAAAATTTTCATAAAAAGTTTTTTCTTCTCATATAATTTTCAGTTTTACAAAAATGGGAATCCAAACAGGATCGTAATGGTGTGATTACATTAGTTCTACCTCTCGCTCTATATGTAGAGCGATCTATGGGTCTTTTTTAGTTTCTCTAGTACGGTAAGAGAAATCAATGACTGACTGACTATGAGCGCACAACCCAAACTTTGGGACTACGAATGTGAAATGTAGTACAAGGCTTGCTTTTATAATGTAGGTGAACTAAGTATGCATTATTTGAAAATTTAACTTGTGAGAGAGTGAAAAAGGTGAAAGGGGTGATTGTAAGAAAAACCTTATT
This sequence comes from Aporophyla lueneburgensis, assembly GCA_932294355.1. Classification (NCBI taxonomy): domain Eukaryota; kingdom Metazoa; phylum Arthropoda; class Insecta; order Lepidoptera; family Noctuidae; genus Aporophyla; species Aporophyla lueneburgensis. The sequence goes on from OW028736.1 coordinate 38,009,450, forward strand.
CCATTAATTTGTAAACTTCAAAATAAGTTAAATAATAATACAAAAATGTGCGTACATTTTTTTTGGGGGTTCAGTATCAATAATAAAACACATTTCAAAACTTTTTTATATTTTTATCTGACCTTAAATCAGTGAACTATGGACACCCTATATATTTCGTAATATGATATCGACAATAGGAATAGGTCAGTAACCGCGCGCCGGCGTAGATACTTCGAACTTCTTAGAATTTTGACCGACCGAACATCTGGTATGTATTTGTAGCTACGCTCAGTCTTACACCTTCGCCGCCGCGCCAAATTACCATAAACACCAGTTTCAAAATAAACATCTTTCATCATGATAACTTAATTTTTTTGTACTAAGATATATCAAAATAAAAATTGCATGGTTATTATAACTCGTTTAAGTTTAATTTGTTAAAATTTGCCCACTGGTTGAAAACTTATCCTGTATACATAAATAATATAGATTGTAATCATTACTTTTTGAAACTTACATTTTTTAATGGATATTTGAGATATTCTGGTAAAACTACAAAATTGTTGAGTGTGTTTGTAGTTGTCAAAATAAGAGTAGTTGTTACAAAGACTTTTTTTGCTTTGCTTACAGATGCCGACATAACTCCAAAGGCTGCTGTGTGCACTGCTCACCACTGGAGCCCTGGGACGAAAGCTATCTCAAAGAACATAACATCAAGCACATGTCGTTCCATGCTTACTTACGCAAAATCACATCGGGCAATTTCATATCATTAGATGAACTATCATGTAAAATTAAACCAGGTGCGTTTGGTGGTGTCGGTTAATTTATTTGGGTAACGTCGGCGTACCGTGTGGTGCCGGACGTAAAGAATAACACCACCACATTTCTTTCCGTGGGTGTCGTAAAACGCGACTAAGGGACTTACTAGAGAATGGGCAGCAGTGTTCTCTTTGCATTTTACCACCATACTGCGATCGCCAATTCCCCTGCCAAGCGTGGCGATTATGGCAAAGCCCCCCAAATTGTGGGAGGCCTAAGTCCAGCAGTGGAAGTCTTACGGCTGTAATGATAATGATGATGAATGTCGGCGTAATGTGTCTTTTTCTTCCACATCTCTCTATTAGTCCTTTTCTAACTATATGATGTAACTCATTCCAACCCTTGCGCAGGCTGCTCGGAGCACCCGCCCTGGCCGCGCGGCATCTGCTCGGCGTGCCAGCCGGGCGCCGTGACGCTGAACCGCCAGCCGTACCGCCACGTGGACAACGTGCTGTTCGAGCACCCCGCCGTCGTGGAGCGCTTCCTGGCCTACTGGCGCGCCACGGGCCACCAGCGCGTCGGCATGCTGTACGGCCAGTACGAGCGCCACCCCGACGTGCCGCTGGGTGAGCGTTCATTCACATGTTGATTAAAATAATAATGTTGAAGAGGATGCAAAAAACAAACAATGATTAAACTAAACTTTATCATTGTTTGTTTTTAGATTAAATAAAAATGCTTTTGTTCTGTAATCCTTTATTTTCAAACAGATGATTTTCTCCAAGTATTGACTTTAAAAGAGACTGTTATAGGGGCTTGGTGTGTGCAAGGAAACTACTGTTTTAGTGGATAATCTTGTATAATCTAATCATTTAGGAAACACGGGCACAAACTGGTATTATTATGATTAATGTCGGACGACGAGTTGCGCGCGCCGTGTGTGTGGTTTGGTGGCTCTTGCGGGACTATTCGGGCGAGCGGTAGCAGCGCGGGCGCGGAGGCGAGCCGAACGCCGACACGGTGGCGGTGGCGTCGTCGATGGGATGCGAGCGGTGACGCGAGCTGGCAACGGCTTGTTTTTATTATGGCTCGCTATAGCCTCCCCCTCCAAGTCACAAGGACGACCCGTCTGTGACTTGGCTGGTCGGCCACGTCGGCGCGGGTGCACGATCGTTGGGGTTGACCCTAAGTAAGGAGACAGAGCGCTGGCAGGGTATTTCCCTTTGATCACCCCCTCACTATCTACTACTACAAATGTAGTCGGGCTGGCGATCTGAGAGACGCGATACGGGCCCTCCCGCTTTGGTGCAAACTTACTTGTGAACCCTTTTGCTGCGTTGCTCGCCATGTGGGCCTCCACGAGGACCAAATCTCCCTCCTTGTAAGAAGGCACATCTCGTCGATGCTTATCACCGTTCGTCTTCCTAACGTTTTGTTGTTCCTCCACTCGCTGCTTCACGTCATGAAGGACGCGTGCAAACTCCTTCAAGTATGGAGTGATCTGGGGCACGTAATTTTGCTGGGAGACAATAGCACGGATGTCAGTCTGTACCGCCATAGGAGAACGCAACTCCCGAGCAAAAGTGAGATACGCTGCTGACTGTCCCGTCCTCTGATTGTACCCACAATTGAGGGCGAATCGTACCATCGGCAGAGCGAACGGCCATCGGCGATGCTCTGATCCAACTAAGATGGCAAGCTGTTTTTTTAATTCGCGGTTTTTACGTTCCGCCGGATTCGCCTCTGTATGGTATACCGGTATCAGTGACTGTTGTACCCCAAGCACAAACATAGCCTTTTGCATGACAGCCGAAACGAACTGACTTCCGTTATCAGAGATAACACGACGAGGCAACCCATACCGCTAGAAAACTTCCTCAATGAGCGCTTTTGCCCATGACTCAGCACTCAGCAGTCGCATCACAAAGTGCAAACAGCTCGACTTATCGACTGGTGGTGTTCTCTACGAGCAGAAACCGCTTCTCTCCCTTATCTCCTTCGGGTAGCGGTCCAAACAGGTCCATTGCGAGCACCTCGAATCTTTGCTGAGGCACTGGGGTCTGCAGCAGACCTGCAGGCTTCATATTTTTGGCACAGATCACATGACTTTAGGTATTGACCCACATAAGTTTTCATGTTCTTAAAATAATATCTTTCTTTAATCTTCCTCAAGGTCCGCTCCAAACCCAAGTGTCCAGCAGTAGGCGCGTCGTGAAGCTCCTTCATGAGCTCTGCCTGTAGAGACTCTGGGACCACCAACTGGGGTTCTTCGGACTGACTATCCGGATCACAGCGGTACAACACACCTTGTGAAAGATAATAACCTCTATCAGCCCAGCGCACGGCTGCTTCTGGATTATTAAGATCTTCAAAATCTGCTATGATTTTATTAACTTCAGGATCGTTCAATTGTGCTTCCCGGATATCTTCTGGTTTTCGCTGGGGTAAGTCAACGATTACCGGACAGATGCTGCAGGGACTTGAATCGGGATCTTCAGATCCGGTGGTCACTGGACGGCTGAGCGTATCCGCTACAACATTAACTCTACCCGGTGTATATTCAATGTCCAGATTGTAAGACTGAATTTTCATTGCCCAACGGGCTAACTGACCACTAGGAGTCTTCAGTGACAAGAGCCATTTCAATGGCTGGTGATCAGTAGACACACGAACCTGCGCTCCTTCAACGTATCCTCTAAATTTGTCTAAAGCCCAAACAACCGCCAGAGCTTCACGCTCGGTGGTATGATAATTGCGCTCTGCAGGTGTCAGCAACCTACTAGCGTACTCTGTAGTATATAAGAATAGTTGTGGGTAGTTTAGTACATAATAATGGGTGGTGGGTAGTCCTAGTTTTGGCAGTTGAAATATACTGAGCGCTCGTACCAGACATCCTTGCAATTTCATTTATTTATCAGCAATATCTTACATTGGCGACGAGTTAAAAAATCATTTTTGTGCGTGCAGTAACTGAACCGTAATCACGAACAATGTCTATCGGTAAAATTCGTGAGTTTAACGTGAAAACGGGATCGTGGCAGTCGTACGTGGACCGACTAGACATGTATTTTCAAGCTAATGGAATCAAGGAGGAGTTAAAAATGCCTACGCTGATCTCGTTGATGGGGGACGAGGCCTACGAGTTGCTGATGAACCTTGCGAGTCCGAAAAAACCAGCGGAGTTGACGTACAGCGCGGCAAAGGAAATGTTGCGTAATCACCTTCAACCGACCCCGTCTTTGCTCGCGGAACGCTATAGATTTCGTCAGAGGAGGCAGCGAGGAGACGAAAATGCGGGTGACTATGTGGCAGAGTTGAAAAAGCTGGCCCGGAATTGCAAATTCCATGAAGTTTAGAAGATAATTTGCGGGATCAATTTGTGTGTGGGTTGAAAAGTGACGTCATCAGGCAACGATTGTTCGCGGAGGATGACAGCTTAACGTATGTAAAGGCGGTAAAACTGGCGATATCATTAGAACCTGCAGAGCGCGATGCGGCTGCGGTAGAAGATAAGAGCCAGCAGGGATCCGCGGGAAGTGTGGACGTGCACGCGTTGAAAGCGCGGGAGCAGCGCTCGGGCCGAGCCGGGCGGGCGCGCCGGGGCAGCGCCGGCGCCCGGCACGCCCACTCACAGCAGGGGTCGGCGCAGCGCAGCGAAACTGTACGGGCTGCGGAGCGACGGGCCACGCCATCGGAGACTGTCGATTCCGGGACTACGTGTGCAGCCGGTGCAAGCGACCTGGTCATCTACGACGAGTGTGCCCAAACGAGGGTTTCACTAGAGCTGATGGAGCTGTTCGTCCGGGCAAACGCGGTCGGGGCTTCCATTACGGCCAGGCGGCTGATGATGGTTCGGTCTCGCAGGAAGACTCCGGAGAGGAAGTGTATCTACATCAATTATGTTTGAGAGACTATAATGCGGTGAGTTTGGCTATAAACATCGATAACAAAGTTATACATATGGAAGTAGATACCGGAACGCCAATATCATGTATAAGTACAAGTACGTACGATTCCCATTTTAAACATATTAAAATTCAGCCTCACAAATTATGTTTAACATTTTATGATGGATCGAAAATTAGACCATTAGGGTTTATTAAGCCCACAGTCAGATATCAAGACAGGACAAAACAGTTAGAACTGTTTGTGATCGAAGGAGGAACCACTTCTCTTTTAGGTAGACAGTGGCTTACAGAATTGAACATAGGAATTCCGACTCTTGAGTGTTTTAATATGGCCAATGATAACTTGAAAAATGTTCACATAAATGATGAGATTTGTATTCTGTTAGACAGGTATAAACAGCTGTTCGATGGCGGCCTGGGGAGGTTCACGGGCGGTAAGGCAACTTTGAGGGTGCGCCCGGGCGCGGCACCCTCCGAGAATAGATGATGTGCTCGTAGCATTAAATGGCGCTCAATTTTTTAGTAAAATTGATCTATCACAGTCGTATAATCAGATCGAGTTAGATGAATCAGAAAAATATACGGTTATAAATAGTCATAGGGGTCTGTTTAGGTATAATCGATTAGTATTTGGGTTGTCTTCTAGTCCGGGCATATTTCAACGCATCATGACTACGTTGATGAAAGATATACCGAATGTAGCAGTATTCATTGATGACATTATAATTGGCGGCCATTCAAAAAGGGAACATCTCAAAGCTTTAGAAATGGTTTTTAGACGACTAGTAGACAGTGGGTTAAGACTTAAAAAGTCAAAATGCGTATTTTTAGTACAGGAGGTATCCTACCTAGGTTATATTTTATCGAAGGACGGTATTAAGGCGGATCCTTCAAAGATAGAAGCTGTGACTAAGATTCCCAGGCCACAAGATGTATCGGAATTAAGGTCATTTTTAGGTCTTGCTAATTTTTTTGCAAAGTTTGTAAGTAATTTTAGTCAGAAGCTAGTGCCGTTATATAATCTTTTAAAGAAAGGTACAGAATGGTACTGGACGGGGGAATGTGTACAAGTATTTAAAGGTATTAAGAGAGACTTAGTAAGTTCAAAGGTTCTTGCACATTATGATCCAAACAAGCCGCTAGTAATGACGCGCGACGCGAGTCCGTGCGGGGTCGGGGGGGTCCTGTCGCAGCCAAGTGGGAGCGGTGCCGACGGGCCGGAGCGGCCGGTCGCATTCGTGTCGCGCACACTCACGAGTGCTGAGAAGAATTATTCCCAGATCCATAGGGAAGCCTTAGCAATCATATTTTGCATGAAAAAGTTTCACCAATATGTTTTTGGAAGGCGATTTACACTCCGGACCGACCACAAACCCTTGGTGTCTATTTTCGGGCCAAATACTGGCATTCCTACCATGACGGCGAGTAGGATGCAAGGATGGGCGATTATATTATCTGCGTATACCTACGATATTGAGTATGTAAGAACAGACAATAACAGTGCGGACGGCTTGTCTCGCTTACCGTTGCCCGATAAGAAACCGGTTTCTTACTCGCTACCGGAACAAACGCATTTACATCATGCCCAAGAAGCGATGCTATTAGATTATAATGAAATTAAAAGCTGCACTGCCAAAGACCCAATCACGAGTAGGGTACTAGGTTTTATTAGGAATGGTTGGCCTTCGGAATGTAAAATTATAGGATTACAGCCGTATTATAACAGACGAAATGAGCTGTACGAAGAGCTAGGTTGCGTTTTGTGGGGTCACCGTTTGATCATTCCAGATAGGTGTCGGCAGAGGGTCTTAGAAATGTTACATGAACCCCACATGGGAATCGTAAAATCCAAAGCGTTAGCACGGAGTTATGTGTGGTGGGCCGGCATCGATGAAGCCATCGAAAGCATGTGCCGCGCCTGTGCGACGTGCGCGGCGCAGGCGGACGCGCCGCCGCGGCAGGTGCCGCGACCCTGGGCCTGGCCACGCCGCGTCGGCTAATGTAATTCCAAAGTTGAGAGAACTGTGGAGTAGGTGGGGCGTACCTAAACAGTTAGTTACGGATAATGGACCACCCTTTACTGGTAGCGAGTTTGCAGCATTTCTCAGGGCCGACGGAATAGAACACACGTTTTCGGCGCCTTATCATCCCGCATCCAACGGGGAAAACGCAGTAAAAACATTAAAACGAGTTATCAAAAAGGCTGACTTTGAAAAGAAAAACATTTTGGAAGCGTTACATACATTTTTATTGTTCTACCGAAATATCGAACATGCGTCTACGGGACAAAGTCCCGCCATGCTCATGTTAGGTAGGCCGATGAGAACTCGTTTAGATGCTTTGAAGCCAGATGTGGAGTCACGAATGAGCCGCGTGCAGCGACGACAAATCGAATACGCGGGTGGCGCCAGCGGCGAGCGCACGGTCGACACCGGGGACAAAGTGTGGTACCGACAGTATCTCAAGGGGGAAAAGTGGATACCTGGAACAGTAGATAGCAAAGTAGGTTCTTCCAACTTCAAGGTTATAGGCGAAGGAGGGAATCAGGTTCATCGACACATTGACCAGATAAAGCGTAGGACTAGGAGTTCCATTGTCTATCCGAATCCTGATGTAGATAAGGGTGAAGGGAGGGATATAGCGGATGAGCCTGTTATAAATCCGAATAGTGAAAGCGTTCAGCGCACAAAGGATGACGGCGCGTCGGATCAGTCACAGTCACAGGTCACTATTACCACTTGCTCGGACGAACCGAAGCCGGTCGGACCTCCCCCAGACCAGCCTCCGAACAACCTGCCGCGGTCGCGGCCTATTCGTCAATGTCGACAAAATAAGCCGAACTCCTAGTATAATAAAATGTACTAGGTACCTACCTATTTGTGTTATTGAATAGGTACTTTTAGTGTTCTAAGTATATTAACCGCTTTCCTAATTATAATTGTGTTATTTGTAGGTGTTATTTTATAAGATTTGTTGTCTAAATTAAGTGTAGAGGAGTGTAGTATATAAGAATAGTTGTGGGTAGTTTAGTACATAATAATGGGTGGTGGGTAGTCCTAGTTTTGGCAGTTGAAATATACTGAGCGCTCGTACCAGACATCCTTGCAGTTTCATTTATTTATCAGCAATATCTTACATACTCTATGGGTCTCTCTTCACTAGGAGACTCGCCTTGCATCAACACTGCTCCAAGAGCGTACGCGCTAGCGTCGGTTCGCAAAACGAATGGCTCTTCAAAGTTGGGCTGGCGAAGAATAGGGCTAGTTGCGAGTCGCGACTTAAGCTCTTCAAAGGCTCCATGCTCACCCTGCCCCCATTGCCAGCGTCGGTCCTTTTTCGTCAGGTTTGTTAAAGGACGCGCTATATCCGAAAAATTTGGGATGAATTTACGAAACCAAGAGCAAGTTTGTAAGAAGGTCTTAAGTTCTTTTAAATTCGTTGGTGGCGCCATATTCATAACTGATTCAACCTTCGTGGGATCAGGCTCGATGCCCCGAGATGAAACGACGTGTCCCAGGTAAGTAACCCTATCTCCAGCGAAGACACACTTATTCCTGTTTGCCCTCAGGTTAAATAGACGAAGGCGCTCAAAAACCAGCTGAAGATCCTTCAGATGCTGATCTAGATTTGGAGATATCACAAGCAAATCATCAAGATACGCGAGGACGCAGACGTCCTTTAGACCAGACCTCATCCGATCCATCAGACGCTGGAACGTGGCCGGGGCGTTCTTAAGACCGAATGGCATACGACGGAATTGAAACGTTCCGAACGGGGTCGTAAACGCCGTTTTGTGTCGATCTTCTGGCGCTACAATCGCCTGCCAGAAACCAGCTTTTAGGTCGATTGTAGACATAACGCAATTAGGTTTAGTACTCTGCAGCAGCTCGTCGATCACCGGCAGCGGGTAGTTATCAGTTCGTGTGACGCTATTAAGCTTGCGGTAATCTACACAGAATCTGATCTCGCCGTTTTTCTTCGATATCAACACCACAGGTGAGGCCCATTCCGACTCAGCATCTTCAATGATGTCATCCTCAAGTATTCTTTCAATCTCCATTTTGATTATTTCCTTCTTGGCGGGGGTAACTCTGTATGGTGGACGGACTTGCAATTGGTGCGGCATCTCCTGTATCGATGCGGTGGACAGCGAACTGGGTAGGTCCTCCCCCTGACGCAAAAATGTCCTGGTGAACATTCAGGAGTTCGGACAGTCGCTCCCGTTCATCTGAAACAAGGTGGGATCCCTCGTCCCCACGAAGACCCACAGATGAACAAGCAATTGATTTTAATGGTTTGGATTTGGATTCAAAAAGAATTGGTTGAGGAGTCCTATCACGCCTCACAAACCATACCCCACGGTCAAAGTCCAACACCATGCCAACGTCCTGTATAAAGTTCATACCTAATAAACTATCAGTTGCATTCGGCAACATAATAAAACTAACAGCTAGCGTCACCCCTCGCACCGTTACGTTAACGTGCGCTAATTCAACATTTTGCGCACACATTCGCCCGTCCGCATACTTTAATTCTGTATACACACTATCGAACGAATGACCGTTCTTAGCTAAATGAGATCTTAAAGATACACTACCAATACAATGTTTTGCACCAGTATCTAATAAAACCCTACCTACTGCGCCATAAATTTCTACACTTATTACCGGACGCACACGCGAATCGATTTTATCATCACTCGCGGACACTGACTGAAATACGGAAGACACTACACTTTTCTTTTCCTTGCACGTAGGACAATTGGATTGGAACGGATTACTCCGGGCGCTCCGCACCCGAAACACGTGACTGCAGGCACAAGTGGCTCTCCCTCATTGGCTTTATCCCTGGATTCCTTGGTAGCCGTCTTCTGTCTGGCAAGTCGCTGACAGGCCTCTTTTAGATGGCCGTACTGTTTGCAATAATTGCAATGGGGCCGAGTCTTGTTATTATTAGTAGTACTCGGCACGGTACCGCGAATTCGGCACAGGTGCGGCGGAGGATGTCGTAGGTCGCCCGTCGGTCAGCAGTCGCCCGTGGACGACTTTCGTCGAGAATCTCTTCGACGCGACGCGCTTGAGTCAGAAGTTCCGCAAAGGTTACGATAGCGGAGCGCGGAACCTTCTCACGGATGCGTCGGTGCAGCAACCCATATGTCATATCTAACTGAATCACCTCCGTAAGAGAGAAAGGTGGGAGCTGAGCGATTAACGCTCTGACATGACATACAAACAAATCCGTCGATTCGTCTGCTTTTTGTTCTCGCTCGAACATAATTTTGTGCGACGGTAACCGTGATCCAAATGTCTGCTTCAGCGAATCAACAGCGGCTTGCATACTTTACGAAAGGAAATAAATATATAATCAAAAATAACATATTATTTATATGTTAATTATCTCGGAAAACTTCGTCTAGTCTTCTCGTCACCTATTGCGCAATGTCTGAAGACAACCAACCAGGTCTCAACCAGTGCGTCCTGCCCGTAATGACTTACGGTGCCGAAACGTGGACACTGACAGTTGGGCTGGTCCACAAATTCAAGGTCGCTCAGCGCGCTATGGAGCGGGCTATGCTCGGAGTCCCTTTGAAGGATAAAATCAGAAATAAAACATTCCGGAAAAGAACTGGAGTTACCGACATAGCTCGCAGAGTAAGCAAGCTGAAGTGAACTGGCCATATCTGTCGAAGGACCGATGGCCGGTGGAGCAGACGAGTCCTGGAGTGGAGACCGCGTATCGGCAAGCGTAGTGAGGGACGCCCCCCGGCTAGATGAACCGACGACCTTAGGAAAGGGCTGGGGTAGACTGGATGCGGAAGGCGGAGGACAGGGTGTTGTGGCGCAACATGGGAGAGGACTATGTCCAGCAGTGGACTGCGATAGGCTGAGTTGATTGATGATAATTATCACATGTCGGCTGAATCTATTACTTAAAATCTTTCAGTGTTACCTCGTAAGACCGTAAAGCGTTGATTGAATATTCAGTTTAGTACCTAACTAAAACTAGAATTTAAGTCGCGATTCATTTAGTTGAAACTAATTTAATCACTTATTTAGTTGGACTAGTCCGACAAGAGTCCGACTGGAAGTTTGAGCGGTGGAAGCCAATGCTGGTGACTAGTAAGCGCACAGTCGCGTCCGGCCCGCAGGTATCCGCGCGCGCGTGGCGGCCATCTACGAGCCGCCGCAGTCGTCGTGGCGCGACGGCGTGGCGCTGGCGCCTGACGCGCGCGCCGGCCTGCTGGACGCGCTGGCGCGGCGCCTGGGGCTGCGCCGTGTGGGCTGGATCTTCACCGACCTGCTGCCGCTCGACGTGGCCGCCGGCTCCGTCAAGCACATACGGTGAGCCGCCCGCCGACCCTTTTTTATTTTGTGGGCGTCAAATCATCAAATGATGTCTCCACTCTGAGCTGAGCGGGAGGGCGTGTCAGACTCTTACTTACTAAAACCCACACGTGTTCCTTCAATTGCCTATACGCCAGGGTCACGGTAACTCTTTCGAACTAATCTTAATCATTACTACTCATTTTAAAAAATCAGTAAAAAAAATAATTCAATATACCCCCCATGGATTTCGGCTTTTCTTCACACAAAATTCGAACTTTTTGTATTGTTTCTAGCCTAAATTCTTTACGTACCTACATTTTTCGTAAGCTCTTCTTTGATAATCAACCTTGTGATATGCCTCGTCGAAATTTAACTGCCACAGATGTGGCTCGCATTGCTACTCTCCTTCAAGGGGGCTGCAGGCAGGTGGAAGTACCAGCTTCTATGGGAGTGAGCCAGCCCGTAGTCAGTCGTGCTTATGCCCGATTTAACGCGACTCAAGTTACGATCGTCGTCCTGATCAAGCTATCATTCGGGAAGCTCGTCGAAATCCTACTACGCACGCCCACATGCTCGCTAATCAGTTTCGCAATCGTCACAACGTCCTTCCCAACAACACATTTCAGCATCAACGGTCGAGATTTTTTTTCGAAAATATTGTTTTATTTTTTTTTCAAATTTCTTGAAAAATCTATCTCTTTGATTAAAAATTAAGATTTTTGAGAAAAAAATATTGTTTTCATAGAAAAAATGAATAAAAATCGAAAATTTGCTCATAATGGTGATTTTTGCAAAAACAAAGAATTTGAAGCTTAGGGGACTATGAAAAAAAAATCGCAGCGCTTTAAATTTTTCAGGGATATTAGGGGACACTTATAGGTTGAGAAATTACCGACGATATCCTTCGTTCATCCATTTTATCCAAAGTTATACCAAGTTATCCAAATATCCTTAATTATGCGAATTTTTGTCTTTTTTTTCCGTCAAAGCATTCAATTCAAAAAACATTCTTCGACAAAATCCATTCACGGTATCTTATAGAGAATGTTGTGTAGTTTCCAAAACCCTCCTTCGATTTCCTATACAATCATTATTTCTAGAGTTATTGATTGTCAAAGTTAAAAAGTACTTTTTTTTTGACTGATGATAACTCCGCGGAAAATCATCGTATATGCATTCTGGATACGTCAAATTAAAGGGCATTCAATTTTCTAAAATAGCGTTTAAGTGAAACAATGGAAAAAAATGAAATTTTTAATTTTTTCACAAGCACTGACTTATTTTATACACTTACAATGACTTTTGAATGGTATTAACACAGTCATTGTTCATTTCAAAGTTACTTACTCATTTTAACCTTTGAATAATAGTCACCTTCTAAGTTTAAACAGTCTGGGGGAGTACACACAAAACCCATATATTAAACCTAGAAAGATCCCAGCGAGCAGTTCTCAAAGTAATGCACAAAAGGAACTTCTAGTATCCAACGGAGCAGCTATATAAGGATTGTATGGTATTAATGGTTCGACAACTTTATATCAGGAGAGTTCTGCTTATAAGCCACAAAGGCTCAACGTATGACCCGGTAAGACTGAAAAACAAACGCAGAAACGACCTAGTATTTGACCTGAAACCATGTAAAACAGAATTCTTCAGAAGACAACCGTGCTATATGGGTCCATACCTATATAACAAAATAAGTAAAAATACTCAGCTACATCACTTACCAATAAGTAAACTAAAACTTACCATAAATGACTTCCTTCTCTCTCAAAATTATGGAAATACTGAAAAACTTCTAGAAAGTATAAAATAATAAAATAAAGTCACACAACCCCATTCATACACCCGAACCCATACATACACATACACACAAATACACCACACCCCACACTACACATACATCACACATACATATGTTCATTCATAGATGCACACACAAGCATTAAGTAGCTATTAAGTAATTAATTAAATTATTATATTATTACATTATTAAATATTAAATTAAATATACTTACATAAATATCATTTTGTAATGCTTTACAAATATTTACTTTTGCACCGCACCATATATTTTATTTATTAATCAATCAATACTTATCATTTGTCCCAAACAACATCCCCCCCCTCCCCCAACAATACAAAAGCTATGTAATGAAATAATGCTGATGTCACGTCAGTACATATACGTGTATATGATCATCTTTACAAACCAAGACCCTTCCGTGCCTCAGAAAGCATGTTAAGCCGTTGGTCCCGGCTATCTTTTGTAGATCTTAGACAGTCGTTACGGGTCGTCAGAACCCCGAAAGTCTGTCAGACTTTCATTCAGATCAGTCTTATCAAGAGGTATTGTATTACCTAGTAACTGGGTTGTGGAGGTCAGATAGGCAGTCACTCCATGTAAAATACTGGTATTCAGCTGCACCCGGTTAGACTGGAAGCTGACCCCAACATAATTGGGAAAAGGCTAGGCAGATGATGATGAGCTGTAAGATTTGGTTACTTTCTCAATAAAGTAAAAGTATTTAGGTATTTAAAAATATCTTTTTTTACTTATTTAATACTAGCTTTTGCCAGCAGCTTCACCCACCTATTATACGTATAAACCTTTCTCTTGAATCACTCTGTCTATTAAAAAAAACTGCATTAAAATTCGTTGCGTAGTTTTAAAGATCTAAACATAAGGACAGACAGAGGGAAGTGACTTTGTTTTACATTGTGTAGTGAAGTTAAATCACTATAAGCTTGCATTAGGACTGGCTATTGTTATTATCATAGTTTTCTAAAGGTATTGTTTAATGTAGGTGAGTAATATAATACTTACCTGTTGTGGAAGAACCCATTGCTATACAATATATATTTGTGAGTTGATGAGAGCGTAAGTGCCTCATATCCATTATTCAATTCGCACAGCGAACCTTGCTTGCGCCGGTTAATCCACGCGACGTGTTCGGGACAGCACAGTTAGTCTGCGGGTACGAAACTTGAGACGGGCGGAGCGACAGCGGGGGCGGCGCGACGGCGATGTAATCAAATGCATAAAAACATTAAGCGCTGTGTACGAAACGGGCGACGGCGGAGCGGCGCAATCGAGCGATGCACGAGCGGCGGTAGAGCGGTGGCGGCGCAGAGCGACGAGAACAAACTAGTTTGGTTTCGCCGCTCGCGCGGGTACATAGTGTTGCATTTTTATCACAGTAATAATATGGAAATTGACAATGAAGAGTTAATATCTTTTATTTTATCAAAACCGGCTATATGGGACAGTAAAAACGTACACCATAAAAACAAAAGAGTTAAAATAATACTACGTGAGCGCGACTGCGCGGAAGTTTGTTTCGTACACACGCAAGACACCGCTATCTCATCGCCCCGCGCCGCGCCGCCCCGCCCCGTCGTCACTCCGGCCGTCGCAAGTTTCGTACCCGCAGACTAACTCAGGTCCGAATTCGCGCCGAATTAATCATTAGTAAAAGCGGGACTCCCGCAGTCCAAATGCATGCGAGGGTCGTCATATGCAGCCAGCAGTTTTCACATTCACACTAGGGTCGTCATTCAAAGTGGAGCCACGATCCAAGTTCGTGCAAGGATTGCCATTCTGGTGATATTGATCGGAGTCCATTGTCATAAAAAACCTCACAAAAGAACACAAACTATATTTTATATCTTTAACTATTTGTTTACTGGGTGTCAAATGTCAACTTCATCATCTGTCATAGAATAATGCTGCCATATTTTAAAATATAATCGATTACGTGAATCGATTATTGGTCTTGAACAATTTAATTTTATCTAATTACGGCAAAGCCATAAACAATACAATGATATTACCATTCCATGTTTATGTATGTTTGGACTATAAGATATCTGGTTTGAGATGTTTATGAACATAATTGTTTTGTCTTAAACTGGAGTTAGTTAGTTACGTTCACAGAAACTAAAATGGCCGTCATGATTATGACGGCGTGCCGTGTGATTACAATGCACGCCTTTGAGCACACGGATTGATTTTTATAATTATTAATTAATCCGTAATCGATTAGACGTATTCAATATACGACTCGAAATTAAATTGACAATATACTAGCAACCCTAAACTTTGCCTGACAGTCAAACTCTCAGTGATAATAATACGTTAAATTACTTATTTATTGCTTATAATGACGGCGACTTAGTTAGAGATAGAAGTTAAACGGATAATTCCTGTTTAAAAAAAATATATTTTTTAATTATTCTTCGAAACGTGTTCGGGTTGGGCCAGGAATAGGCATTGACCTTTGGATTTTTTTTATATCCCTTAATTGTTGTGACTAGTGTACTTCGTGTTCCGGACGTTATTTATAGTCCTCCAGACCGTGTTTCAGCCGTGACGGCCAATCTTAACTGAGACTAGCAATCGGCGCGGGAGATATTTATAGTACAGTATTGAATTTCTGATTTTGATCATCTACTTTTGCTGTTGACTGTACACGAGTGTGCAATCCAGACTTACCAAGGTTTGTCGTGGTACCCTGTAAATTGATTGTGGATTTCGTATTGAAATTAGATTAAAATAAAATAAAAAGGAATCAAGAAATTCCTTTGTACATTACTAATTCCGTCACATTATAGTACGCTCTATCTTTAAGAAGTACGAGGAACAGGCTGTATAGTTAACTTAAACTCCATAGAAAAGGTAGGGTTCTCCTACTACACAGGTGTCGTGTCTGATGGGCAACTTACGTGACGTAAATGCGTTGCTTATTTCGCATGTGGCGGTGTAGATGCCGCTACAATTTACAAAAAAAAAACGGACTTTTTTTAAATAACGTCAAGTTTACTTCTTCCCAAGTTCTACTTCAACCACAACCCATCGCGGGTTCGAAGAATACTGCCATTTCCAGAATATATAAGCATGATTCTATTAATATTTTGTTCTGTTTTAAATATGGCACGAAACTGTCAGTAGTTTTCAGTTTTAAAAATAATCGTAGGTATGCATCTTTTCTGTGCTTTGTATGTAGTTTCTCTTTCGATAGGTGGCATTCAACTAGCCCATGGTCTGCAGTCAGGAGTGCAGGTAATTTTACGGAACGGTCAAAGGACATACTTTTACACTTCATCATTCATGCCTATACTGATGCAAAAATCATTTGAGGCAAATCACAAACTTTAAAGTTAATATTTAAAAATCACTTCAAACTGTAACAATATTTGAATCCCTAGCTAATACGAGACTGCCGTGGTATTCTATTGTTTGCGCCCGTTAGCGTCTCGTCACAGCCTCGCTAACGCGCCGCTTGTGTGCCCTGTGCAGGGGCGTGGACACGCACTTCCTGTCGGCGCAGGAGTGCATCATGGCGGGCCACTACCAGAACCAGATGCCCAACGCGTGCCGCCACGCCTCCTCCGGCTACTTCGGATCCAAGTTCGTCACAGTGTGCGTCACGGGTAAGCATGCCATATAAACACTCTTGACTTAGCTAGCACGGACACGTTCCGCATTTTGAAACCACGAGATCTATGTGCAAGTGACATTTAGATAGATACTATATTAGTGAACAGAAAATCTATGTTTCACAAAAAATCTACTGTTTCCTTAAAATTTGACCAATATTTTTCAGACAAAAAGAACGATTTTCTGTTTAGATTTTGATTAGTTAAGTCTATATTGAAGAAATGACTGCAGGATAAGCGTAACTTGGTTGTGTGTGGCAGGCGACAGTAATAACCAGGTGCACCTGGAGGGCTACCAGGTGTCGGGGCAGTGCCAGGCGCTGGTGCGCGACGACATCCTGCTGCCCACGCGCGACGCGCCCGAGCTGGGCTACATCCGCGACTCCAGCGACAAGCAGTACGTGCCCGACGTGTACTACAAGGTCAGTGTATGGTAGCACCTGGAGGGTACCAGGTGTCGGGGCAGTGCCAGGCGCTGGTGCGCGACGACATCCTGCTGCCCACGCGCGACGCGCCCGAGCTGGGCTACATCCGCGACTCCAGCGACAAGCAGTACGTGCCCGACGTGTACTACAAGGTCAGTGTATGGTAGCACCTGGAGGGTACCAGGTGTCGGGGCAGTGCCAGGCGCTGGTGCGCGACGACATCCTGCTGCCCACGCGCGACGCGCCCGAGCTGGGCTACATCCGCGACTCCAGCGACAAGCAGTACGTGCCCGACGTGTACTACAAGGTCAGTGTATGGTAGCACCTGGAGGGTACCAGGTGTCGGGGCAGTGCCAGGCGCTGGTGCGCGACGACATCCTGCTGCCCACGCGCGACGCGCCCGAGCTGGGCTACATCCGCGACTCCAGCGACAAGCAGTACGTGCCCGACGTGTACTACAAGGTCAGTGTATGGTAGCACCTGGAGGGTACCAGGTGTCGGGGCAGTGCCAGGCGCTGGTGCGCGACGACATCCTGCTGCCCACGCGCGACGCGCCCGAGCTGGGCTACATCCGCGACTCCAGCGACAAGCAGTACGTGCCCGACGTGTACTACAAGGTCAGTGTATGGTAGCACCTGGAGGGTACCAGGTGTCGGGGCAGTGCCAGGCGCTGGTGCGCGACGACATCCTGCTGCCCACGCGCGACGCGCCCGAGCTGGGCTACATCCGCGACTCCAGCGACAAGCAGTACGTGCCCGACGTGTACTACAAGGTCAGTGTATGGTAGCACCTGGAGGGTACCAGGTGTCGGGGCAGTGCCAGGCGCTGGTGCGCGACGACATCCTGCTGCCCACGCGCGACGCGCCCGAGCTGGGCTACATCCGCGACTCCAGCGACAAGCAGTACGTGCCCGACGTGTACTACAAGGTCAGTGTATGGTAGCACCTGGAGGGTACCAGGTGTCGGGGCAGTGCCAGGCGCTGGTGCGCGACGACATCCTGCTGCCCACGCGCGACGCGCCCGAGCTGGGCTACATCCGCGACTCCAGCGACAAGCAGTACGTGCCCGACGTGTACTACAAGGTCAGTGTATGGTAGCACCTGGAGGGTACCAGGTGTCGGGGCAGTGCCAGGCGCTGGTGCGCGACGACATCCTGCTGCCCACGCGCGACGCGCCCGAGCTGGGCTACATCCGCGACTCCAGCGACAAGCAGTACGTGCCCGACGTGTACTACAAGGTCAGTGTATGGCACACATATCGACTGCTCGCTGGTGACGCCGGCGCACGCGCACACAGTGCGGGATACTAAGTCGGGAGGAGCGCGCGGGCGTCAGTCGTGCGCCGTCGTTGCGGGCGGGGACACGTCCTCGCAGATATCTCAAAATACCATCGATATATTACTATCCTACATAAAGGGACACGAGCAAAAACTCGTTGTTGAACTTGCGACGTTTTACTTATTTTTGACATATATTCGTAATTTCATTTGAATTTCAAAAAAGTTTTTATAATAAGCACATGGCAGAAAAATGGCAAAAAGTAATACTAGAATATTCCAGATATATTTGATGCCATGTCATAACTCTGCCTGCGGCAAGCTTTTGTAGGAATATCAAGGATTTTGTAGAAATATCAAGTATTCGGCAATATGTTTATACTTGTGCAAAATTTGCTAAAATATCTCAATCGGCTCTCCATGTTTTACTTATTTAACAATAAAGGTCAGGTGGTCAACGCGTACATATAAGGAAGAAGGAGATATGCCCGGTAGTTAAAAATGTATCGGAACCCGTGTGTGTACCCGAAACCCATGAAATTCAGTAAAAGCAATAAATACGAAGTGGCACACAGTTGCATTCAGAAATCAGAACGTAGGTACTGCACTACTTAATATAAACCTTTTCTTATTAAACACAGCATTTGTCGCTATCATTGTTCTGTGCAAAAGCCATTTGTTTTAATTACATAAACGCTAGTGATTGACTAGATCGGAAAGTTATTGATTCTTACATTTATTAATTATTGTTCTACAAAAAAGTCCTGAAAATAAAACAAATTAAAACTAATATATCCACCAGAATAAACTTGGTAAATCAAGAAACTAAATCAATATAAGACAATCGGGTTATGTTCATTTGGGCTGTCATATTTTCCGATCTTCCAACTGGATTGAAGCGGTTGACAAATTGAGGAATAAACCCTAGTATTTATTGTTGTCGATAGCCTACATACGTCAGTGGATGTCTACAAGCACATCATTACCTCGCCGCAAGACGCAGCGGCTCTACCACGAGACTCACGCGCGTAGATAACGTATTGTTATGTTATTTTTACTTTGCTTGTTCAGTCACTTAGATAGTGGTAAAGGAGCAATGTATTTACTGCAAAAATAAAACAGCCGCTGTGTTATTTGAAAACAAAAATAACGTGGTCAAGGCAAGAAATATTTAACGTTTTCTTGTTTTTCATGATTTTAAAGACAAATATAGTAAAAAACTTGTAGTCATTACAAGTGATTCCCTGATTCACATTTTTTGTAAGCGTAGTTTGTGACGTATGTCAGCGTAGTTTTAGAAGACAGCTTTTTGCTGTCCTGGTAACCCTGGCAAGGATAATGGCACAAATTTATGTAATTATAGTACAATTTTCATCGGTCTTTGACAGGTGTGCAAAGTTTGAATGAAATCTGGTCGTTTAAAGTGCGTCAAAATCGCGCTATAAGGAGTCGGTTACAAACAAACATACAAGTGAAGCTAATATAAAGCGTGTAAAAAAAAACTAAAATTAATTATGGGGCTAAATTATTATTAGCCAACCTAATAATTCACAGCAGCTTATTGCTACTGTATTAGACAGCCTAATACTAAAATAATTGTTCATTTTGAACCAGCAGTTCCTGAGATTAGCGCGGTCATCCATCCAAACAAACTTTTTAGCTTTGTAACATAGACAACAATCAACAACATCAACAACAACTATTATCATCAACATCAATTGATTATTTTAAAGGGGGACTATATTTCTTGTCACCAAAATTTATATTTGTCATCAAGTTGTATCACCTAATAAATATATCTATCGCCACGAAATATTTTCGTTCTCAGATAAACAAAGAGTGTTCCCAGGTATGAATGATCAAATTATTGTTAATATAATGTGTAATATATGAGATAGATTACCAATAAAATTGTAGTGCATTACATGAATATAAACTTCGTTCTTATAATAATAGTTTTATTACTTAAATAATAGCTTTGTGCTCAGAATGGTATATCTGTCGCCAAATAAATCGATTAATCGATCCCTGACTGCGACTCCTTTTTATTTGTTATTTTGTCACCAATACAGTAGTTACATTTTATTTCGTTCAGTTATTAAAATAATGTATTCGTTATCAATTTAATACATCAGTTTATAATTTTAATGAAAATATGTTCAAAGGGGGCGGAGACAAATTTGCGCGCTTATTGATTGGATGCATGGAAAATGCGTGTGTTCCGTTCTGGCCCGGCCACGATGCCAAACAAGGTCATAGTTATGGCAGTAGACTGTACGGATATGTACCTTTTGGTACTGGAAAGAGAAATAATAGTACCTCATTATTTCATGACTTATACACCATTTTCAGTGGCCGGGCTACAGCGTATCCGTCCTAGCACGGCCACGCTCACATCGACTGAAATCCAGAACTTTCATAGATGGTTAATGTCTGAGATAAATGTACGTGTTATGTACTTTACAATGCACCTACATCTATTTGAAAGAAAGCCTTTTAAATCTTTGTAATAGTCACTTACATTTTTCAGGTAAAATACGCCTGACAAAAATCAATAGCAATAGTATAACGTCAACTTACAATAACTACTCAATTTTTGTAGGCGCTTAATACGCAAAAAGAGATTCCACTTTTACCTATTTACTTACATATAGTTACTTACAGAAACTTATTATATGTAGTTCCATTACAATAAATAATTAATAAGATAAAAGTGCACTAAGATATGTTATGATTTAAATATTCAAAAAAACTTCTCTTACTGTTTTTTGTGACTGAGATAGTAGGACAAAATCCTACTAATCCCATACTACTTATAATATTATAAACGCGAAATATTGTATGTATGGATGTATAGATGTATGGACGTATAGATGTATGGATGTATAGATATATGGATGTATAGATATATGGATGTATAGATGTATGGACGTATAAATGTATGGTCGTATAGATGTATGGATGTATAGATGTATGGATGTATAGATGTATGGATGTATAGATGTATAGATGTATGGATGTTCCTATTTCACACAAAAACGACTGATCCGATTTAGGTGAAATTTGGCACACAGATAGTTTATAACCTGGAGTAACACATAGGGTACTTTTTATCCCGGTAGTATGTTCCCGCGAGATAATTTCCGATAACCACGCGGGCGAAGCCGCTGGCAAAAGCTAGTTCATAATAAAATGAATTAACGTGGGAAAATTTTGTCAGTGACTCTCGACGAACAGAGTGATCAATTTTTATAAATACGAAGACCAGATAGCAGATACCAATAATATGCTGCCAACTACTGTTCTGTTTGTTAAAAAAATTAACGATACAATACTAAAAAAGAAAACTCATTAATGGAACTTGTACGCTGCCAGGCTAGACTAGACCCCTACCATAGGATTTCAATGCGCAGTGGAAGTGTGATAATCGTGGGGCTCTAGAGACAAGAGTGGCGAGCGAACTAGTCCGCCGTGCGCGGAGCCAAACAATCAAATCAAACACTTACCTGTTGGTTGAAGGACACTGCTCTGGTGCCAACCTGGAGATATGTATGTAAGTGAGTGTATGTGTATCGTGTCGTGACGTTATGAGTATTCTTCAGGTTAGATTCCGCTTCAACCCGGCTGGAGACAATCACAGCATGCGGTCTTCAAATCACTCGTTCACAATAGCGTCACACTCAACCATCGGGTCATGACAGATTGTCCACAAAACGACCGGTTAATTAATACAATTGGATCACGACTAATTGTCACAAACGGATCGATTTAAAGGGATTAATTTCAACAAACGCGTCGCGGAACTCAACACGGCGACCGACCCATTTTAGCGGCAAATCTAAGAGACCTGTCAAGTGTCAACGTCAAAAAATGACAAGTCAGATGTCACTTCGTTACACGCGCATTCCATTAGGCGCACAGATAATAAACGGTACGCAACATCTACCCCCCCCGGACGGGCCTTCCCGTCCGCTAATCACTTGGCAATCCCGACAAGGTTGCGTTTTATCAGTCCACCTGACGCGCTGCTGGAGGATGTGCAAATACTCCAAGCTCCAACGCTTCCAAAAACTCTGAGCGAGCTGCTGCACCAACTGAAACCGCGATAGCCAATTTTGGCTCACATCGACAAAAGGGTGCTCCGGCAGGGCGGCAAGTGGCTGTCAAATCAAAAAATGGCCCGGGGTCAGGGCCTCCAAGACGTTCGGGTCCGAAGACAGCGGGCACAATGGACGCGAGTTCAACACAGCTTCAGTGCGGCAAAATACCGTAGCTAACTCCTTAAAGGTGGGAACGGTGTCTCCCAACAATCTGCGCCAGAGTCCCTAACCGCCTTCACCGCGGCCTCAAAATACCCCCCCAATGGGGGCAGGCTGGCGGAACAAAACAACAACAAACAACAAAAACAACAACAACAACCACCAAACAACAACAACAACCAAACAACAACAACAACAATTTAACCAAATGGCCCTCCTTAGGCAACAAAAGGGGGTGACGGACCCCATAAGGAAGGCTAGAGTGACTCAACCGTCAACAACCAAACAACAAAAGACCCGTATCGTCCAAAAAGGGGGTTCAACTTACTAACGGCTCCCGACAATATCCAAAACTCTCGCTGCAGAATGGCCAACAGCGCATTGCAACCGGCATGCGAGTTCATAATGTGACGATCAGTCACCAACAATTCAACAACAAAACAACAATTCAACAATTTGTCGAGGGAGCTTTATCGACTCAACAAACTCAGGGTCGTTTGTTCCAACAACGAGCACCTTGAGCCCGGGCAAAGGACCCGACATCAAGACTGGCGATCGAGGCCAATCATCCTCGGGGTGAGTCAGCCAGTCTGGTCCCCACCATAGGGGGTAAGCAAACAAGCGGGGTGCCATGCACCCACGTAAGGCCACGGCGCCTGGGTTCAAATCTCCAGGCACGTGCCTCCAAATCAAAGGCGTTTCAAAATTTTGAATCTGGGACACTCGGTACGCAACAAAAACCTCCAAAGAGTGGACGGACGTCTTAAACCAACACAAAACAATTTGACTGTCCGTCCAGGCGTAAGAAGCCCGAATGTCCACAGTTCCACCCAAAGTGTGAGCAACGTGGTTCAATAGACGCACAAGACGCGCCGCCCCTGACAATTCAACTTAGGGATGGTCAGTGCCGTCCGGAGGGGGGGGGCCACCTTGCTCTTGGCCAAGACCAGTGACAAATTCACCTGGCCTGTTGCGCAGACGGTGCGCAGACAAACAACAGCTGCATATCCGTGCGAAGACGCATCACAAACAATGGTAGCAGTGTAGCTCCCAGGGGGGAGGATAGCGCGGGGTAACACGACCTCGTTGACTGCAGGGAGTGCGGATACAAATTGGAGCCAATCTTCCAACCGGGTGTCCCGAATTGGCTCGTCCCAGCCAAGTCCCGCAGTCCAAAGGCGCTCGAGAAAACAATTTTGCCCAAAACAATACAAACAAACAACAAAACAATAGACAAAAGGCAAACCTGGGCTCCCATGTCCAAAATGACACGGACCACAACAGAGTCCCCCGTGGGCCCCCCGACCTGACCGATGCCGTTGGCAACAAAACCGTGTCGATCTGAGAGGTACCTTAGCGGGGCAGGCGCCAATGTCCTAACAATGCCTGGGCGGCGACCGATCGCCGCACACCCAGGCTCCGCACCCAAGCTCAAGTCCCTCGCGACGAGGATGGAGGCCAAACTCCTCGTCCGCGCGGTGTCCCGAGCCACGCGCCATCGCTGGATTGGCATATCCCACCGGAGGCCTGAATGGCGGGGGGCGTGACTCCAACCGGGGACGTTCCGCCAAAGGAGGGGAGGGAAGGCGGTGCTGGTCTGGCCAGCGGTGCCTAGCAACAATTGCGTAATCGCCTTTACGCGGGGAGACCAAATGGCGGTCGCGCGGCTCCCGATCAACTTGCGCGGGGGGTGGAGTGCGGCGCTCAAAATTGCGGGCCTCTCCCCGGTTCTGAACCGGCGAGCCAGAAGCCCGGTGACCAACTCCATGGTACCCCCCCGTGCGCGAACCTTCATCAGAGGCTGGTCTGCCAGCGTGGTTCGCGTTAGCGCACAAAATGTCCAAATGGGACCCCCTACAAATTCTACAAGGGCGGGGGTTGGGGCAGTCCCTATGGAAGTGAGCCCCCAAACAAGAGAAGCACAGTCGGCGTGCATTGGCAATTCGGCGGCGGGCACTCACGTGCAACTTCAAAAAGGCCACGCAAGTTGCCATGCCATGCCCCGTGTCCCTACAAACTCACAACCAGGACGACTCTGGGTGCCAGCAAAACGAGCGGCGGGGCGACCATCAACAGGCCCGCGAGCCCTAGTCCGTCCCTGGTCTCGTGGCTGGGAAGACGGCTGGCATGACTCAGTGGCAACGCCAGAGTTGTCCACAAACCGACACTCATCCTCCAAAAATTGGACGAGGTCATCAAATGGGGGGAGATGTGTGACACTATCCCCACCATACTTTTGCTCGAAACGAGCCCTCAAATCGGCAGGAAGCCGTTGCAGCACAACGTGCAACAAAGGGTAAGACCATTGGTCCACCGGCAAGTCCAATCGCTTTAAAGCGTTGGTCGCTACCACCAATGGGTTCAACAGGTCAGTACGCAATGCTGACAAACTAGTAATGACCGGTAACCCCAAAATCAATGCAATATGAACATCAGCCAAACAACGTTCATTTGGTACCGCTGGGTGAGTAGTCCCAAAGCGGTAGGGTAGGCTGAGTCAGTCAACGACAGATGCTGTACCAAGGCTCGGGCCTCACCTTCCAGGACAGACAACAAATAGGCCAACTTTAGGGCGGGTCTGAGGTCCGAGCGTGCATCAACCAAACTTGCAAACAGGTTGTGGAAACCGTACCAGTGGTCCCAGCGACCGTCAAGTGTGGCAGTTCCAAAGCAGGCAATCTACTCAATAGTCCGGGACCTGAAACAACCGAGGTCTCCGGCTTGACCTGGACAGGTGTCCGGCACTGCAATATTTCCATCTGTATGCCATTGCACAAACAAAACCATTCAAATAAACAAAACAATTAAATTATCAAATAACAAACTTCAATCAATAAATAACAAGGAAATCCAACGCAAACAATTCAAATAAAATAAACCATGCAAAAGGTAATTAAGTAACAAAGTTCAAACAATATATTACAAAATAACTACAATCAAACTACCAAACTGACTAATCAGCAACTCAAGAAATAACATTAAATTGTTTCAATTCAATTCAACAATAAACTTTTATTTTAATTCAAAATCAATATCAACGTTCAAAATTCTATATCATATTCAATTCAAATATTCAAATTCTAATCCAATTCCAAATGTTAAGTTCACAAACCACTGTGTCAAAGGTACAACAATAATAAACCTTTATTCCAATTCAAAACAATGGTAATACTCAAAATTGCCAATTTCAAATATTAATATTCTCAAATAACCATATCAATGGTACAAACTCAACATTTTAATGTCTTCCTGACATTCAATACAACACAGATCAGACACAAAAAGGGGCTACAACAAGGGGCTGCACCACAGCCCAATCCAATCCACTTTATTAGCCCGGCTGACCTTGGCAACATCAGGTTACCCGTCTCAACAAATTTACAAATTATTTCAAATAAACTAGCAATCATAGTTAACAAACATTTACAGCGCATTACTACTTCCCTTATAGAGACTGCCAAGTAATCAGCTCACTGTAAATTACCAATTTGTTGGTTATGTCTTATAACCGCGCTCTGAATACCAAAATGTACGCTGCCAGACTAGACCCCGTACAATACGATTTCAAATGCGCAGTGGAAGAGTTATAATCGTGGGGCTCTAGAGACAAGAGTGGCTAGCGTACTGTCCGCCGTACGCGGAGCAGACAATACAAGTGAACAATTACAAATACAACAAAAGCACTTACCTCATGGTTGAAGGACACTGCTCTGGTGCCAACCTGGAGATATGTATGTAAGTGAGTGTATGTGTATCGTGTCGTGACGTTACGAGTATTCTTCAGGTTAGATTCCGCTTCAACCCGGCTGGAGGCAGTCACAGCATGCGGTCTTCAAATCACTCGTTCACAATAGCGTCACACTCAACCATCGGGTCATGACAGATTGTCCACAAAACGACCGGTTAATTAATACAATTGGATCACGACTAATTGTCACAAACGGATCGATTTAAAGGGATTAATTTCAACAAACGCGTCGCGGAACTCAACACGGCGACCGACCCATTTTAGCGGCAAATCTAAGAGACCTGTCAAGTGTCAACGTCAAAAAATGACAAGTCAGATGTCACTTCGTTACACGCGCATTCCATTAGGCGCACAGATAATAAACGGTACGCAACAGAACTGAAAATATTTCTTCGGAAAATTACACGAGTAAAATCATAATGCGGGTACTTAAAATTTTACAAGCATTGAGAAATAGAATAGTTTTTATTGAATTTTAAACAGCATAAGTCATTGTGCACTTTTACGTTATATAGTATTTACCTTAACAGAACTATAATAAGTTTAAGTCAGTATGTAACTATATAAGTTCATTGGTAAACGTGGAATCCTTCTATTGCATATTAAACGCCTACAACACTTGAATAGTTATTGTAAGTTGATGTATTGCTATTGATTTTTTGTCAGGCGTTTTTTACCTGAAAAATGTAAGTGACTATTACATAGATTTAAAAGGCTTTCTTTCAAATAAATATAGGTGCATTTTAAAGTACATAATACGTACATTTATCTCAGACATTAACCATCTATGCAAGTTCTGGATTTCAGTCGATGTGAGCGTGGCCGTGCTAGGACGGATACGCTGTAGCCCGGCCACTGAAAATGGTGTATAAGTCATGAAATAATGAGGTACTATTATTTCTCTTTCCAGTACCAAAAGGTACATATCCGTACAGTCTACTGCCATAACTATGACCTTTTTTGGCATCGTGGCCGGGCCAGAACGGAACACACGGAAAATGCAACTGCCCTGCGTTTTACAAACATTATATGTGCAAGCATATTATCGGATTAGCCATACGCTTAAAGCTGGCCAACCCCCCACCAGAAGTAAAAAATGTGCTTATCGGCCAGAAAAGAAAAAGGGCGCGCCCTTCAAAAGCCAAACCAGCGGTGATTGTTCAGTGATCATTATTTTTAACAATAAATATTGATTATTTTTACTTTAATTAAGTGTTTCATTTACTATTCTGCTAGAAATGTAATTTAAATATATTTATACTACCTGTGGAAGTTAAGACGCTTGGCACATGGCCAGTTAAGTAGTAGACTCTTTTGGTTGAAAGGATGACGACGACAACCCTACATGTTTGGAACTTCATGAAATTTTCTAGTGACATTTATTGGTGATATCTTTAAATTAGTTTGCTTAAATACTATTAGGACAAACCTATTATAATTCATACAAAAACATTTATTTGGTACTTGACCCCATATCTCCATGATTTTAGGTAATTTATTTTGGAATTGATTTTATATTGTTTGGTGACTACATTTTGGTGACAAATCTACTATTTTGCGGGCAAACCCTATTATTTAAGAAACACAAAACTAATTAAATTGGCGACAGCTTAAATCATACCCATTTTAAAGTAATGAGTTTTGTTGGATTTGAATTATTATGTAATGTATGGACTATGTCTGAAATATATTAAATAATAAGTATTGAGTACTTTAACTCAAGTATGTATATTCCTTCGATAAATTTAATTTATGAATGAGACCGTTATAGTTTAACATTATTATATAATTTGCCACGATATAGTTAACATAGCAACACATATTCCTGCGAAGGAGAAGCAAAGTTGCGCAACATTGATTCAGCAACATGGTTTTTTTTCTGCGGGAAACATGTCGCTGCTATTGTTCCGTTGACATGGAAAAGAAAAGAAAAACCGAATTAATGGCTAAGGTTTGTTGACGAACAAAGTCGTACGCAATGACACAACAGCCGGTGTATAATAAATCCCATCAAAAACATAAATGTGAAATGAGAGCCGAGTTCAATATTATGACATATGCCTTGGTTGTTGACTTCAACGACAAAAGAAGTGAGATCTAAATGGGTGCCAAGTTCAATGGTCAGTCCTGACTTGGCTAGTTCTCATATACGAATTATTATGTTCGATGGCTAGTTTCTACCAGCAAACCGAATTTTCGGAATAATAAAATAAGAACCGACAAGTAACAGGTTTAAAACTTGCGAAGGCTATAATATAATTCGTATATGAAAACTAGCCAAGGTAGGACTGACCATTGAACTTGGCACCCATTTAGATCTCACTTCACACGTCGTTGAAGTCAACAACCAAGGCATATGTCATAATATTGAACTTGGCTCTCATTTCACATTTATGTTTTTGATGGGATATCATTACTTTTTGTAGATAAATTATTACTAGGTACTTATTTATAACAAAATTAATACCAAATGGTTTTTGTTTTAAGTATTCCTAATAGAATCAATTAAGTGAAAAATTATAATAAAATGATAAAAATTTACCAGTTGTTCGCTGCCAGGCCAGGCCCCCATAAGGTTTTTAATTATTATGTGGAAGCGTGATAATCGTGGGGCTCTGGAGACAAGAGTGGCGAGCGAAACTAGTCCGCCGTACGCGGAGCAGACAATATATAATTTAATTACAATAAGTACAATACAACGAACAAAAGAACTCACCTGGTGGTAGACGAACAACTGCTTCTTGGGGTTACCTGGATCTATGTATGTAAGTGAGTGTGTATGTATCGTGTAGTGACGTTATGAGTAAGTATTCTCAGGAACAGGTTACAATCCGCCGCTCCAAGAGGTCTGCCTTCCAGACATGCGGTCTTCAACACTTAACCTTCAAAGTTTCAACAAAAGATATATCCTAAACTCAACCCGTACTACTTCATCAAATTGGGGTTATTTAACACAAAACCATTGGGTCATGACTTATTGTCCGCAAAAACGACCGATTCTCAAGGATTGATTTACAAAAACTCGCGAAAGCAAAAATCTATCCGACGCTTTCAAAGACCAAACTAAAAGGGAAGTGACAAGTGTCAAAAGTCAAACTTGACAAGTCAGATGTCATTCCGTTCGGGCGCGTTCCGAAGGCGCATAGAGTAACTACTTTAAACGGGATGAAACACCAGTTTCTGATTTATTCCTTTGTATTCACCTAATTACCTATCGGTATGCCAAATTTGAACTTTCTAGGTCATCTGGAACTGGGTTAGAGTTTTGATCTATAGGTCAGTCAGTGATAAAAATGACGATTTTTGGACGTTAATATGTAAATAACCGTTTGAGATGTGTTTATGAAATTTGGAGCACATATGTATCTCGCCAGTCTCAATATATGAGCCAAATTTGACACGTTTATGTGAAATAGTTATTGAGTTATGAGGGGGCCAAAAGTGGCTCCAAATGGTTCGTGTAATATTACACACGGTGCTGCTCGCCAGTTCTGTTACTTGAACTTGGCTTGACACGTTACCGCGTGTCTAGATAATAATGTGTCGGTTCGCTCTCAGGAGCGCGACGCGTACGGCAACGAGGTGGGCGTGTCGGCCAAGCGCGTGCCCGTGGCCTACCTGCTGGTGGACGTGCCGTGCGGCGTGGCGGGCGACGCGGCGCCGCCCACGTTCTGGCCGCGCGCCACCTTCCCGCCCGCCAACCGGCCGCTGCAGCACCAGCTGCAGACGCTGCGCGCGCTGCACGCGCAGCTGCAGGCGGCCGACAGCTTCCTGCAGGCGGCCAGCGACCTGCACGTGCTGCTGTTCCTGGCCAGCAACGACGCGCTGCCGCTCGGCCTGGCCGCGCTCGAGCCGCTGCTGCGCGCCGTGCGCGAGCGCGACGCGCGCGCCGCCGACGCCTGGCGCAGCACGCCCGGCGCCGCCACGCTGGACCAGCTCACGCGCGCCGCCGCCGACCACGACACCGACAGGTAACGCGGCCTATTCATCACACATCTACACTTGCAAATGCATTTTTCGTCGGCGGTTTTTCTTACTGTCCTGTTCTAAAAACTTTCATTGCGTGTCCCTTACAAAAGAGAAAATAAATAAACTAAACTTGCTGTGGCACGCATTTATATAGATGTCAATTCCTCTTCGATGAAGCCGACAATCCTGTGCTTCTTTTAATTGTAAACTTCGCATCTTTTTCACAAATGTTTTCTGCGGATTTTTTTGTTAATACTCGCACCTGCCGCAGCCGGCAATGTGCTCTGCCCGCTGCCACTTTAGTTTGGACATTCTTCGGGCTATGTCGATTGCCTAGTCTTCCTGCGTATCTCTTCATTCATGATTCGATCGCGTAGGGAAACTCCAAGCTTAGCCCTCTCCATTGCCCCAGCTTAGCCCTCTCCATTGCCCCATGGGTGACTTTCAGCATATTATTAACTAGCTTTTGCCCGCGGCTTCGCCCGCGTAGATGTCGGAAATTATCGCAAGAGGACGTATTACCGCGGTAAGAATGTATTAATCCATGTTATACATACATAAAATTACGCCTTTTTCCCATGGGGGTAGGCAGAAACTACGGAGCGCCACCTGCTACGATCCTTACATATCTTGTGTTTGATGTACTTAAAATAAAACTAATAGTATTCAGAGTAAGAAGACTGCGACATAGGGCTGGATTGAATTGAATATAAGTCTTCCTGGTTTTTCTTAGCGCTTCTATTCTACCTATATAAACACTCAATTATTTACCAGACACCAAATTAAACATAGTTATAAGAATAGTACTTTGGCCAGTGGCTTCGCCCGTATAGCTGTCGGAAAATATCACCCGGGTAACTACTACCGGGATAAAGTATCCTATATGGTACTAAGTATCCAGGATAACCAAAAATCCAAAACCATCCAAAAATCTAAAAATCTAAGCCATATTTCGCGGTCTTGGAATAACACAATTAGGTTTATTTTGAGTACTTCGAACACACATGATATTCGCATTTACTATGAAGCCAAAGTAATATGAATTACAATCCTACTAATTCTGCACTACGCGACCGCTACCAACCGGGACGGCCGGACGCGGGACGGCCCGCTAGCCGCTCTGCGGCTATTTTAATATAATCTCTGATATCTTCTTAAATATTCATTTTAATGATATGCTGTAAAGGGCAATTTTGATCTACATGAAATGCACAACGTATCTAATGTATTTAATTGGATAAGAATTAATGCTGGATTGCTTAAAATCGCTTCGTAAATAAGCAATAATTTCTCGTAAAAAGTAAAGGATAAAAAATGGTTATTGTGGGTTATCCCTAAGAGATAGACATATACTATCGCGGACTTTTTTTGTAAACCTTTTTAAGTTGTACAATACTGTAGTACATTATTTTGATCTATTTCGTGGGGTTCAGCCAGCGTTCGCAATGTAAGCGCAAAAAAAAATGAGTTTATTTATGACATACATTAGAAACCTCTAAAATTATCAGCGTTTCTTTACAATATTATGCATGTTATATACATATAAACCTTCCTGTTGAATCACTCTATCTATTAAAAAAACTCGCATCAAAATCCGTTGCGTAGTTTTAAAGATATAAGCATACATAGGGACAGACAGACAGCGAAGTGACTTTATTTTATAATATGTAAAGATAAGGTCCATTGTGAGCGACCGCATTATAGTACCATAGGTCATGTCAACACGCATTGGTCAAGGACTTTCGTCTTGAGACACTGCGGTATTCGGGAAGTGAAGATATCGTGTAACTTCCCAATCGCTGTCCAGCCGAGTCTACTTCGACGATTGACCTCTTTCTCGAAGTTAGACCTACCTAATAGTCCAGTCATTTTAAGTTTTATCTGCGGATAAATTCCTAGTGAGCTGAATTTTTGTATATGTTATGGACCAACTGAGAAATTGGGCATTATACATAATGCCCGGTCATTATGAAAAATGCCCAGTATGAGAATGCAATTTGATAAGAATTATTCAAATAATCAAATTGACCGGGCATTATACATATTGTCCATCACCTTTTGGGCAGAGTAATACAAATATATTTAATGGCATAGAATTAAAGCGGCAGTTCAATATTTGAATGATGGTAGGTAAAAAAATTAAAACACATGTTTACAAACTAGCAGTAAAAACTGAGCAGTAAACTAAATAAAAATGAGTCATAAAATAATTTAAACGGGCAGTTCAATAAATACTGAGCCGTGGAATAGTGGAACTGGGCGGCGCGTACAGTTAACAAATCGTAATTGGTTAGTAATAAATTTTATTTTAAGCAGTTCTATAAACGATGAGGCATGCAAGCAAGCATGCAACATGCAGCATGCATGTTTTCTGTCCCGGCTCCGGCGCTGCGGGGCTCCGACGGTCCCACGCGAGCTTATCGTCGCAGATGTGTTTTACGCTCACCACCGCGGCTGAGGCTGGGCGGCGAAGCCGGCCAGCGAGCCGAAGCTCAGCGTCAAAACCACCTGCTCCTTAGCTCGCGGGCCGCCTCGCCCCTCCGCGCCTACGCGGTTTTAAATTACACCTTAGGGGTAGGGCAGATAAGACTACGTGCAGTCGGTTTTGCAGCGATTCGTTTCTGTCACTAAATGCAGCACAACATATTGAATTTATAAGACAATACTTGTAAAAATTAAACAGTTGTAAAAATTTATTCCCATATTTAATTACTATTTTTTTATTGTTATTGTCATTTAACTTAAGGGGCACACCTAGTGCCCCTTAAGTTAAAACAGCCTAAAAAAAGGCGTTTTTTGGGATTAAAAAATAAAAAAAACTAGTGGATCAATCGTTTTAAAATTTTGAGGGTATATTTGTACATGTTTTAAAAATACACAGTAAAATTTTTGAAATAAAATATAAATATTTTTGAAATGACACGCGATCTCCGGCGGCGCCAAAAAAGGTCCTCCACTGCTGGAGTGATTGCAGCCTTCTCCGTTGATAAAATTTTCGTTAAACTAAAACATATTGTCTACCCTCGGGCGAACAAAAAAATCAAAAATTCCATTTTACCTAAAATTTTGGTCGTTTTTGGCCTACCAAAATTCGATTATTGATCAGAACAAAAAACTGGAGGGTCATCGTATGGAGAACTATATAGAGAAGATGCAAAAACAATTTGATAGCGATCGGATCATTTGTCTCCGAGTAATCACTCCAGCAAATTCGAAAAATGCTGTTTCGAGAAAAACGCGTTTAAAGATAAAATGATCGTTTTCACTGTTATAAATGGATTACAATCATACTTATAGCTAATCTGCTATTCCAGGCCCATATAATTCACCTTCCTCTTTCTCAAAAAGTGCTTGTTCAGCTGAAGACGCGAAATCGATTTTTTGAAAATTTCACACTAGGTGTGCCTCTTAAAATAAGCTAAATATTAAACCATTTAAATAATCAAACTCATTATTTGGATTAATTATCAAGGACTTCTACATTAAGAATTCACTAGTTTTTGCATTTAAAACTTAAGGAAAGTCATAATGGCGGTCTCTGATTGGTCAAAGCGTGCCACGCCATGCGTGCCTCCCTCCCCGCCCTCACACCGCGTCATATTTAGCTTTATTATCAAATTGCCCAATTATCATGTAGCAATATAATAATGACCGTGCAATGTGATAAATAATGAATTTAAAATAGTATTAGTCACTTAGCCCGATAGAGCTAGATATTATTCATAATGCTCGTACATTATGTATAATGCCCGCATTAATCACCTGGTCCATAACATATACACCTTTATTACGGTGTTGTAATGAAGATGTGAAAAATCGACATCGATATCGTGCCGGCTAAAAAAGTTATAAAGGTCAAAAGAATACGAAAATCAGTTTTTCGCAAATATCTCGCGATTATAAAAATTGTTCCTAGTAAAATTATCTACAAAAAATGTCTCTTGCATTTTTCTGTAAAATCAACCGTTTTTGGAGTAGAGCACTGAGAAAGCGACGATGCACTCGTTGCCTCACCTCACCTACGACGTAGAATGCAAGGCGCGTTTTTTTTTTACATGGTTTCCCTCGTAGTCATAATCCATGACATTCAATAAAAGTATTCAAGAATAAATAACTTTTCATTGGAATTCTGTAAAAAAGAAACAAAAACTACATTATATAATATTTATTTTATTCATTGTCGATCTTCAGTTTCTCTATCAGTAATAGTTGTTGACAAAACGTGGAGTGGACTCATTTCTGGATTTACATCTACATCTTCATAATTTTCATCATTTGCATTTAAGCATGACTGGCCATGGCAATGTCCACAAACTTTGGAACATCTCAATCCAATTTTCTTGTATCCACATTTGCCGCCACAACCTTTCGTACAATTACAAAAGATGGTGTTCAGTAGATCATCGGGTCCTGGTGGTAATAAACTCGTTATTGGCTGAAGTATATTATTTTTTAACTCCCAAAACCACTGTTCTGGATCAATTTCTCTTACTAGCCAGGTTTGTATTTGATAATATACTCGATAACTATGCTGTTGAGCTGCTGAAGAAGTAGATGGTAATAAAGGACATTTCGCAGTTGTACTTTGTCTTGTTAGTTTAGCAAAGCTATAGTATCTGTAATTATCTATCGATTGTTCTGGTTTTGGAGCACTGTATATTGCTAGTAGAAAATGTATTCCAGCATTGACAATGACATCCCGAGACCAATTTTTGTTGTTGGAATATTTCTGCAGATTGTTTAAATCGGGTCTTTTTTCAAACATCTTCATGACTTTCAAGATTACCATCACCTCTAGCGACACTAGCATTTTTTAATGTTTTTAGACCACGCCTAACTTCCGATAATAATTTATTACATATAAAACATGTATCACTCATTATGAACTGTTTAAGAGCAGAAAACAACTAAAATAACGTGTTTAACACTCAAGAAATAATTTTCAACTGAACTAAACACAGTCCGACAGGCAGTAGCAGGTATAAAGGGGCGGGTCTCGGAACAATGAAATACGGAACCTCTACAAGTGGAGGTCATTCGGATAAGTTGTAGTAGATTTGACTAAGTTCCCTAACCTCTATAAGTACATTTTTCCCGAAACGTCCGAATATATAATAAAAAGCAATAGAGTTTACGCCTTTGGGGGCGTCCATTAATCACGTGATCTTTTTTTGGCAAGTCTTAACCCCCCCTCCCCCTTGGTGATACATGGTGAGGTTTAAGACTACCAACCCATATCACGTGTATTTTTTAGTATCTACAAAGAATCTTATTTTTTTTTTAAATATTTACACTACTGGAAAAAATTTAAAGGGATCAAAAATACAATTCGAAATTTTTGGGCAATTTTCAACAGGCCGTAACTTCGAGAGAAATGGTCGTAAAAGAAATTAAAAAAAAAAAGAAAATTGTAGCTCCAAGTATTTAGTTTGTTGAGTCAGCGGATTTTGATTAATCTTAGAAAAAACAGCAACAAAAAACATTTCGATTTTTTTTTTGAGTTTGTTTTTTTGTTCTACAGACGTGGAAATTTTTTTTTTTTTGCATAACCAGTCTATTACCGTAATTACAGACACAATTAAAAAACGATTGTGTCTATATCAAATGTGGTATCTCAGGGAATTAGAGGTTAACCACTATATGAATCCGATACATCGTTCATTTAGCTTTAATTTCTTTTTTTAGGAACCGTGATACCGAGATATGTCTTCAAATGGAAAAGGATCCTTTTTTCTTTGATTATCGATACGTCAGCAACTAATGATCGCATAGAAAGTTAAAGGTTGGTTTCAAGAACTTCAATGAGTTCCCTTTAACGGCTAGCCATAGATTTTTCGAAAAAATAATTCTTCCTTTGTCGCATGAATTTGAAAATGCAACAAAAAAAGGGCTTTTAGAGGTGTTTTAGAAAATCAAGCGCTGTATCGAAAATATTGAGGAAACCAATAATGTTAAGTGAGCCTTTTACAGTTCAATATGTCCACAAAAACCCTACAAAGGGTCAAATTAATCTAGCCAGCCGTTTTTTGTATAACTCGATCGAATTTTTGAAAAAATTAAAGGATCACGTTTTCTGCTCTGAAAAGCTCATATTCTTTAAAAAATGAGAATGAAAAAAATCTGAGCTTTTTCCACATTTTTATAGCTGATAGTGCTTAAATTAAAAAAAAAACGATTATATTGGTTCGTCTGTCGGTATCTGGCATATGCTCGATACACAACGGATTGACTTATACCCATCTGGATCGATATTATATCGATAATCAAATAAAAAAGGATCCTTTTCCATTTGAAGACAGATATCTCGGCAAAACATGGACGTATCAAGGTTTCTAAAAAAGAAATAATAATAATAAAATAATAATGATATAAACATACAAAAACACACACCGACACAATAGAAAACACCATAGAGGCGCCCTCAAAAGAAGAACTAGAAACATATTGGTCTAATATTTGGGAAGAGCAGGTACAGCACAACGACAAAGCATCTTGGATAGCGGAAGAAGAAGTTAAATGGAGAGCTATAGATGAAATGGTATTTACAGAGGTAGCAGAGTCAGACATTACACACATTACAGCTAGACTACATAACTGGAAAGCACCTGGTATAGATAAAATACATAATTTCTGGTACAAAAAACTAACTTCATTATATAATTCAATAGCAAAAAATTTTACGGATATCATATTAGGACGACAGAATACACCCGAATTTATCGCAACAGGAATTATCTACATGCTTCCTAAAACTAAAAACTCACCTCAACCTTCCCAATACAGACCAATAACATGCCTACCCACAATATACAAAATACTTACATCAGCGATTACAAAAAAGATTAGTTCCCACATTGAACACCACAATATTATTGCAGAGGAACAGAAAGGATGCAGGAAGGGCCACATGGGCTGTAAAGAACAGCTGATTATTGACTCCACTATACATAAACACGCTACCTCAAAAAACAGAAATCTGCATTGCACCTACATAGATTACAAAAAAGCTTTTGATAGTGTCCCTCATTCTTGGCTAATACAAATATTAGAGATCTATAGAATAAACTCAAAAATAATTGATTTCATGCGCCATATAATGCTACATTGGAAAACAACTCTACAAATAAATAACAACCACAGCACTATCACAACTCGACAGGTATATATCAAAAAAGGTATCTATCAAGGTGACTCCCTGAGCCCTCTGTGGTTCTGTCTCACCCTAAATCCTTTGTCTCATTTACTGCAAAGTTGTAGAGCCGGATATCACCTAAAACACTCTACAGATGAAACAACAATATCACATCTTATTTATATGGACGACATAAAATTGTATGCGAAAACAGAAAAAGATATGAAATAATTAGTAGATGTAACATCAGAGTTCATTAAGGATATCAAAATGCAATTTGGGTTAGAAAAATGTAAAACACTTCACATTATAAGAGGCAAAGTGCGTCCCGGCGACTATGTAGTGAATGACACAGACATTATAACAGCAATGGAACCGACTGACCTGTATAAGTATTTAGGGTACGCGCAACTAAAGGGACTCGATCACGTAAGAATTGAAGATACACTAACTACAGAGTGCAGGAGAAGACTTAACGCTGTTTGTAAGACCCAGCTTTCAGGTAGACATCTCATTAAAGCTTTAAACACTTTTGCCATCCCCGTATTAACGTACTCATTCGGAGTCATTAAATGGACCAAAACAGACACAGAAAAATTAGAGTGAACCACACGAACAACACTTACGAAACACAACAAGTTACACCCTAAATTTGCCATAGAAAGATTAACTATCAAACGACAACACGGAGGGAGAAGCTTAATTGACATCCAGCACCTTTGCCGTAAACAAATCAGTAGGTTGAAATCATTCTTTCACACAAAAGCCCGCACCAGTAACATTCATAAAGCCATAGTAATAAACGATCTCAACTACACTCCACTTAAACAAACAGATAGAAACACAAAACACTGCTGAAGATGACCCGCAGAAGCAGACAATTGAAGACTGGAAGAAGAAAGTTCTTCACGGGCGGCACCCTCATGATCTAGAGCAGTCTCACATAAATAAATTAGCTTCAAATAAGTGGCTCAAAATAGGTACCTTATTTCCTGAAACTGAAGGATTTATAATTGCTATTCAAGACCAGATCATAAACACAAAAAACTACAGGAAATATATAATCAAAGATCCTACAGTGACTCACTGCAGAGCTGGGTCTACTCCCAGGGCATACATTGCCAACTAGATTAAGCAATTGTTTGGATCACGTTATGCTCAGAACGGATAGGTCAGCCACAGTCACTGTCATACACTCCACAGTTACAGATCACGATTCGGTTCTTGTTAGTTTATCGTTTAGTCGCGAACTAATAAGGAAATCGAACATAATTATTAAGACAGATTTTAATACAACTATAAAACAGTTAGAAACTATGGATTTCTCTTTTGTGTCTTCTTCAGCTAATGCTGAAGTAGCTGCTAGTTGCTTTACTGAAATCTTGACTTATGCAATCACATCCAACACAACGTCTAGTATTGTGTCTGGTCGTAAAAAAACCATAAAACCATGGATTACACCGGGTTTGGTTCGATGTATCCGACACCGTGATAGGCTACATGCTAAAGTTAGGAAAAATCCCAATAACTCGGCTCTTGAAGTTACATACAAACGCTACAGAAATTTCTGTAACGCTCTATTGCGGAAGCTTAAAAGAAATTATGAAAAATCTCTTTTACAAAATGCAAGAAATAGTAAGGAAACGTGGACAGCTATAAAATCAATCACTGGTACTACTAAACAAAAATCTTTTGCTGATGATTTACTAAAGAACAGTAATAGCCCCCATGATGCCGTCGAATCTGTGAACAATTTTTTTGCAGAAACCGGAAAGCTACTTGCCGACAAGATAAAATGCTCTGCTAATCCCGAAATTCCCCTGTCTACATTAAATGATTTCAATAGACCTCGCGTC
Organism: Aporophyla lueneburgensis; assembly: GCA_932294355.1. Classification (NCBI taxonomy): domain Eukaryota; kingdom Metazoa; phylum Arthropoda; class Insecta; order Lepidoptera; family Noctuidae; genus Aporophyla; species Aporophyla lueneburgensis. Next base: position 38,048,532 of record OW028736.1, read on the forward strand.
CTGAATTCTATGGTACTGCTCCCACCAAATGAATCAGAAATTGAATCTCTTATCATGAATCTTAAAAATGACTCTGCAACAGGCTGGGACTCTATATCCAGCAGGTTTCTAAAAATGTCTAAACATATAATCGTCCCACACTTTACCACAATCGTTAGACTATGTATAGAGCAGGGCGTTTTTCCAAGAGTATTTAAAAGGGCGCTCATCACTCCTGTCTACAAGAGTGGAGCTCGAGACAATATAACGAACTATAGACCGATTTCTGTGTTGCCAGCGCTCTCCAAAGTACTAGAAAAAGTATTGAATATACAACTCATAAATTTCTTAGACAAAAATAAAATACTATCCGACTCCCAGTTTGGCTTTAGGGTTGGTAAAAGTACAGATGGAGCCGTTAGTTCGTTAGTAGACTATATTACGGCTGGTCTAGACAATAAACAAAAGTGTGCCGGAGTCTTTATTGATCTGGCTAAGGCCTTTGATACCGTCTCGATCTCGGCTCTTGTTGACAGGCTGGAAAGGTATGGAATAAGGGGAACTGTACTTAAACTCTACAAAGACTTCCTTACTGGCCGTCTGCAGAGGGTGAAAGTGGGAAGTGCTATTAGTTCGGATGTCGCAGTCACATATGGAGTCCCACAGGGTAGCATTCTCGGTCCCAGTCTCTTCCTGATTTATATAAACGACTTATGTCAAATGACACTGAATAAAGGCAAAATATTTACCTACGCCGATGACACAGCCTTGGTTTTTCAGGGAGAGACTTGGGATGAAGTCCAGCAAAATGCAGAGATAGGTCTCCATAAAGTCTGTTTGTGGCTGAGGCATAACCTGCTAACACTTAATATATCTAAAACCACATTTGTACAGTTCACTAACGCTCGCATAAAACAATCCATTGTGGATGTCCGGATTCACACATGCAAATCACCTTTCGCGCAACAGTGCTCCTGTACAATTCTAAGTAAATCTAAGACGGTCAGATACCTTGGGGTTATCTTAGACGAAAAAATATCCTGGCAACCACATATCGAGATGGTTTCGTCACGAGTCAGGAAACTTACATGGGTGTTTAAAAACCTAAGACAAGTGGCTGACAGCGATCTCCTTCGTGTAGTTTATTTTGCATTGGCACAATCGATTATTGGTTACTGTATTGGGGCTTGGGGAGGTGCATGTAAAACGCATCTCTTACGCCTGGAAAGAGCGCAACGGTCCCTGTTAAAAACGATGTCATTCAAACCATACAGATTTCCCACGAAGTTATTATACGAGTTGTGCCGGGTATTTACAGTAAGACAACTTTTTATTTACCAGATAATTACAAAAAAACACGTATCCACCCCATACGATCCAGGTATACTTCGAAATAAGCGAACAACTCCCAACGTAATTAAATCCGTCAAATGTCGCACGGCTTTTGCAAGACGACAAAACGCTTTTCTTTCTGTATATTTATACAATAAAATTAATAGAATAATCAATTTTTATCCCCTAACACTACGCGAATGTAAACTTAAAGTTAAGAACTGGCTCTTTACTCTTGGGTATGAGGATGTAGAGAAAATAATCAATAATTAATCTCATTCTAAAAAATCACTTACATAGAACACGTACATACACATACACATCTCCCACTTACACACACACATACACACAGCACGATAAAATAATGTTAGTATAATTTTATTTTTAGCTTTTTCGTTTTTGTTACTGTATTTTATTTTATATCATTTTTTATTTTTTTACGTTTTAAAATTGTATTTTGTAGCACTTAAGTTTGAGTTTTCCTATGTTGACATTAGGGTCTAAGACAAATAAAATGGAAGAGGGCGCTGACTCCTGACATACAGGTACACCTAGTTCAGGAGTCAGAGGCTTCAAAAATTTATGTAAACAATTATGTCAATAAAGAATTACGAATTACGAATTACGTAAGTGACAGATGATAAATGTCGCAAATGCCACACCCAATCAGAAACCATTCAGCACATTACTGGTGCCTGCACAACTCACACAAACAGACTACACTCATAGACACAACCAGGTAGCAAATATCATTCATCAAAAACTAGCACTGAAATACATACTCATTCAAAATACCAACACTCCATACTACAATTACACACCTCAAACTATCTTAGAAAATACAACATACGACCGTGCCATCCTTACCGATAAAACAATTCACTATAATAGACCGGATATAACCCTACAGGATAAAATTAATAAAATTACTTACCTAATAGATATTGCCGTCCCCAATTGTTCCGGACCGTTTAAAGTAGTTACTCTATGCGCCTTCGGAACGCGCCCGAACGGAATGACATCTGACTTGTCAGTTTGACTTTGACACTTGACACTTCTTTTTGATTTGGTTCTTGAAAAGGGATGGCGGTCCAAAAAATTGCGCGTGCGACCCTGTTGTAAAGTAATCCCTTAGAACCGGTCGTTTGGTGGACAATTGTTTTGTGTTAATAACCCCAATTTGATGAAGTAATACGGGTTGAGTTTAGGATATATCTTTGTTGAAACTTTGAAGGTTAAGTGAAAGTGACGCTATTGGAAATCGCGTGTTGAAGACCGCATGTCTGGAAGGCAGACCTATTGGAGCGGATTGTAGCCTGAGAATACTTACTCATAAAGTCACTACACGATACATATACACTCACTTACATACATAACTCCAGGTAGGCACCAGAGCAGGTGTTCTTCGAAACTCCGCTGCCGCGACAAATCTCGGCACAGAGCACAGAGGACAGAGCTCCGGTGTGATCTCATGGCGACATGGCGGGTACGATTGTCGCAACCCAGTGCTGGGCACGCCACAATTGCGGCGGTAAGTCCCCTCTTTGAGGAGTGGATAGAGAGGCGTCAAGGCGTCCTCATCTTCCGCCTGACGCAGGTTCTCACCGGGCATGGGTGCTTCGGTGGGTTCCTATTCAGGATAAAGCGGGAGGATACGTCCGGGTGTTTCCATTGTGAGGATCGTCTAGAGGACACGGTGGAGCATACGGTGGAAGTTTGCCCTGCCTGGGCGGAGCACCGCGGTGTCCTTGTGGAGGCGATCGGCGGCGGCGACCTCTCGCGTCCGGCCCTGGTGCGAGCCATGGTACGGAGCGAGAGGGAATGGGAAGCCGTCACCTCCTTCTGCGAAGCAGTAATGCTCGCGAAGGAGGAGGCGGGGCGCGTGAGGGAGTGGCAGTCTCTGCGCCCTCACGTCCCTAGCCGCCGCAGGAGGAGACGCCCCGGGCGTCGGGAGTCCATAGCGGACTCCCGGCCACCGTAGGCGCGAGCTTGCGGGTGGCGAGCAATGGGTAGCTCGCCGCCCGGTAAGGACCAAGTTCGGGTCTAAAAACTAGATACTTGGAGCTGCAAGTTCCTTTTTTTTTAATTTCTTTTACGCCCATTTCTCTCGAAGTTACGGCCTGTTGAAAATTGCCCAAAAATTTCGAATTTTATTTTTGATCCCTTTTTTTCCAGTAGTGTATTGTGCATTCGATTTTGTACGCGTTTGACGAAAAAATAAATACACGTAAAGCCGCTTTTCGGCTCAGTATCGCGCGTTTGCTGAAAAAACAAATACACGTGATATATTACTACACCCCCCCTCCCCCTTGTGATATTTCGTGATTTTTATGGACCTCTCCTCCCCCCCCCCCCCCCTTCGAGCCTCACGTGATTAATGGACAGCCCCTTGGAATTTAGGAAACAAGAGGCGATGTGGTTTACAAAAATATTGAATAAAAGAGGTCCCAATAAGGATCCTTGGGGAACCCCCGAAGGAATGTACATCGGTCCCGAGGTGTACCCGTTTAAGACTACAGTCTGGCACCTATTTTCAACATATGAAACAAACCATCTGCACAAGCTACCCCTCACACCAATCTCTAGCAGTTTGCGCATTAGAAGCGTATGATCTATTCGATCAAAACATTTGCTGTAGTCAGTGTATATAACGTCGACCTGAGACCTCCTGGTCATATGCTCTGAAAGATAATCACTACAGACCACGAGATTGGATGTGGTGGAGCGACCTTTTAAAAATCCATGCTGGTGTTCAGAGAAACTTAGTTTGAGTGAAGAAGAAAGTTGCACGTGTACTATTTTTTCCATAATTTTAGCGAACACGCAGAGTTTGGAGATTGGCCTGTAGTTTTCAACGCTGTCCTTAGGTCCTTTTTTATGAATCGGCGTTATATACGCTGACTTCCAGACTGTAGGTACCACTCCCAAGTCAAATGACTGTTTGAATAATAATGTCAATGGAAAGGATAGACATCTGGCACATTTGGTTATAAAAATCGGTGAAATATTATCCGGACCAGCGGATTTGTTAATATCTACTTGCTTTAGTAAGCGAAATACCTCATCCTCCCGCACATTAATACAACAGATGTCTGATACGCCACCAGTAGAATTATCCATACTCGCAGAGGGTAAGAATTCTTTTGCGTCGCGTCGCTCTTGGAAATTCGAAAGGAAATAATCGCCGAACATATTGCAAATTTCCTCGCCGTGACCAGACGACACTTCACCAAGTTTCAAAACAGATGGGTAACAGTTGGTTTGTTTCTTAGATTTAACATATTGCCAAAAAGCCCTAAGATTTATAGAAATGGCTAGTTCTATGTTAGCTATATAGTCGTCAAACATTTCCTTCTCCTCTTTAACCCGTTCACGTAAGGTAACAAAAGATTGATAGTCCGAGAGATTACCCATAGGTTTTAAATTTTGAGTGAAATTTTGATTTTTCTTTAATTATTTTAATAAGAGGGCTTTTGTACCAGTGAGGATACTTACCCCTTGGAGTGATAGTTTTAGATGGAATATGTGTATTGTGAAGCAAGTAGATCGTGTTATAAAAGAATTTAACAGCTTCTTCAAGAGGCCTACAATTTAGCTCAAAGGGCCAGTCGATTGGCATCATTTCTACAATAATGGCGTCATAATTCGCCTGAGCATACAGAAACTTGACTTGTGGCTGAGAATGCAGCTGGTGAAGCTGCACGAAGTCGGCAGAGATGCAGATTGCCTTATGGTGTGAGTCCTCGTGCACTAGGGGATCCAGGCTGCCCGTGACAGCTACTTCACTGTTAGACAAGACGAGATCAAGGATCTTATTGTTTACATTACGGTGTGAGTTGTATTGTAGTAAATTGCAAGCGGTGAGGGTATTAGCACGTTGAACAACAACAGCTTGGCAGTGGCTATGTCCTCCTCGCTGAAGTTCGTTGCGCAGATTTGGACAGCAGACACCTCGTCCATCACATCCAGCTTCTGCTGCAGGAACGCCAGCAGCTCATTCACCACTAGTGCACTACTCATGGCGAAAAAATTACGAGCGACAGCTTGCGCCGCGCTAGTCGATACACTAAATATGCAAACACGGCCGCATTGGAACGCGGCACAGGCAAGAATTTTGACCTTTATAACTTTTTTAGCCGGCACGATATCGATGTCGATTTTTCACATCTTTATTACAACACCGTAATAAAGGTGTATGCAAAAATCCAGCTCACTAGGATTTTTTCCGCAGATTGGGATTTAAAATAATAATAATAATATAATAATAATAATTGTCTCTGGCATCTGTCAATGTCAGAAAATCGAAGGTTAATTCCTCCCTCTGTAGCCCCATAATATGCGCGCATCACATTTTCATTTATGGACTGGGTCCATCGCATGCGCGACACATTTCCACCGGCAGCGGGGACCCTGCTCGAGGCCTGTTGGCTTCGAGGTCCCAAGCTCGCTGGTGGCCGTCCTCTTCCTCGCCGCCGTTGTGGTGTTGGTGACGACGGTGGGGAGAAAAACTCGTCGCTCGAGCTCGACGCAACTGCAGCGACCGGTGACACGACGCTCACGGTTGAGGCGCGTCCCGGCGGCTGCGAGGAGGAGCTGAGCGACGAGTCCGGAGATGGTGGGTGTGCCTGTCGTCTTGTCCTGGCTCTGGTCTGCATCATTTACTCACATTTTCACATTCTATAAGTTCATTAGTTCAATTAGTGTTTTATTGTTTTGTATGGGTTTACGGTATATTCTTTTGGGGATTTTCATTTTAATTTTTTAATTTATATTGTTGTAGGATTTTTATTTATGTATACTATTAATCCAGACTGTAATTTTATATTTATTCAATGTAAAAAATGTAGAAAGTAAATTTTTCGTTGTGACATTGACAGATGCCAGAGACAATTATTATTATTATTATTTCGTTTATTTCATTATACATACATATAAATTATATTTTTAAATATTAAAATAACAAAAATCATAAAAACATTTAAAAATATAAAAAATAGTAGCCCACCGGTATCGGGAATAGGGTCCAAGCTACCGGTGGTCAGGGCTGCTGAGAGAGGAACCTCCTCACTATACGTGCCGTGTCCAGTAATACCGCCTTCTGGATCAAGCCCTTGATCCAGCTGCCTAACGAGAGCCTCTTTAGGTGTTGGTCGAGGCTCTTGGTTATTATGCCATTTGCCGTCACGACTATCGGCACAATGACTGCTGTGTCCACATCCCACATCTCGACAACCTCGCGAGCCAGATCAAGATATTTAATCTGCTTATCTTGTTCAGCTTTCACGAGGTTCTCGTCATGCGGGACTGCTACATCAATAATCATTGTGCGACGCTCTGATCGATCTATCACCACTATGTCCGGCTTATTAGCAACAATAGTCCTATCAGTGATGATAGATCGATCCCAATACAATGTGATATTGCCATTTTGGAGAACTGGGTCGGGCACATACTTATAGTACGGTACTTCTGATTCCACAAGACTGTATTTCAGAGCAAGTTGCTGGGGGATAATCCTGGCTACAAGGTTGTGCCTATGCAAGTAGTCTCCGTTAGCCAGACGAGAACAGCCAGAAATAATGTGTCGGATTGATTCCCCCGGACGGTGGCATGCCCGACAGATGTCAACCGTGCCATCCTTCACAATATATTTCCGGTAGTTGTTCGTCATCATAACTTCGTCCATAATTGCAAAGACAAAACCTTCGGTTTCTCCAAATAGATTTCCGAATCGTAACCAGGATACGGACGTTAAGAAGTCTACATCGGGTCCATGTAGGACCCGGTAAAAGCGTCCGTGAAGCTCCTTGCTTTGCCATACCTCCCTGCGGTCATCCGTATCTAATACTTTAGGTTTGCGCCAGTTCTCGTTAGCCAAGGAGAGCGGGGTGAGACTCTTGTCCACTGAGACCACATCTCGGTGCATCCCCACGTCGGCTTCTAGGAAGTATTCCCTGAGACTGCATATCTCACGGTTGTGCAGGGTCTTAGCATTCAAGAAACCTCGACCTCCGCACTTCCGTGGGATATACAGTCTCATCACCGATGACCTTGGGTGATGCATTCGATTTGCGGTCAACAGTGTGCGGACCCGTCTATCCAGGGCGTCAAGTTCTGTCTGAGTCCACTTCAGTATGCCGAAAGAGTACATCAAAACCGGCATGACCCAACCGTTGAAGGCGCGCACCTTGTTTCCGCCTGATAAAAGACTTTTTAATACTTTATTCAGGCGGCCAAAGAAGCGCTCCCTCAACGATCGTTTCATGTCAGCAGTGTTGATGCCTAACGCTGCCGACATACCCAAATACTTGTATGTTTCGATTGAGGAGAGGGATCTTAGGTGTATGGAATCCGAGAGTTGGGTTCCCACGGATTCCACAATCTCCCCTCGCTTTACATGCATGACCGCACATTTGTCCACACCAAATTCCATCCTGATGGCGCTACTGAAGGTTTCAGTTACTTTCAGTAGCTCCATCAGTTGCAAATTGTTGGGGGCAAAAGGTTTTAGGTCATCCATGTAAAGGAGGTGAGATATAACCTGACCACCTCTCCTCAATCGATAGCCTATACCTGAATCCTCCAGCAGTGTGCTAAGAGGATTCATGGCTAGGCAGAACCAAAGTGGACTCAAACTGTCGCCCTGGAATATACCTCGCTCGATCCTTATCGGTTCGCTGTTCCTCTGGATATGTCGACATCCTGGATAGCGAAGGACTGTTCTCCACTGCCCCATACATGACATCAAGAAGGTGCACAGCGTTATATGTACTTTGTACAACTCCAGCACCCTCTTGAGCCAGGTATGTGGCACCGAGTCATAGGCCTTCTTATAGTCTATCCAGCATGTCGACAGATCCCTTCTGGAACGACGAACCTGTTGACTAATGGTCATATCGATAAGGAGCAGCTCCTTAGTACCGCGGGACCCGTTCCTACATCCATTTTGAGAGACAGACAAGATCGAGTTTGTGTCAATATGATTGTAAATTTTAGCTCTCAAAATGGATGTAAGTACTTTATAGACCGTCGGTAGACAAGTGATCGGTCTATAATTTTTGGGTTCCGCGGTACTACCAGATTTATGGAGCAGGTGGGTTATACCTGTTGTTAAGAACTGGGGCAACGAACCTGACTCTAAGGCTGACTGAAACTGAGATGCCAAACGAGCGTGCGACTTTTGGAACCACTTGATCCAAAAGTTGTGCAGTCCGTCCGGCCCTGGAGATTTCCAGTTAGGTAACGGACGGACTGCATAAGCGACATCTTGGGGGCTGATGGTAATTGCCCCCATTTCTGTTATTTGACCGCACGCTCGCTCGATCTCCCTAGTCCAATCACCTTCGGTGTGGCTGACAGGCACCGACCAGATGTTTCGCCAGAACGAAGACATGGTGACATCATCCGGAAGAGGCGTGTCAGCCACACCTTGGTCCGGGCGCTCCCAAGCTCGGTAAACCCACCTTTCATCGCTTTGGAACGTGTGATTCTGGGTGTACCGCTCCACCCTCCGCCGGTACCGACGAATACGGTTTGCCCATGCACAGATCTTCTGCTTCAGGAAGTCGATGCGCTCTGTGACGCGGGGCAAATAATCTCGAGGACTAGCATCCGTCCCGGAGAACGCCCGCTTCACAAAGCGCATCACTCGAGGGCGACTATTGCCCTCCCTGAAGCAGATTAGCTTACCGATGAGTGCTCTAGCCTCACCGTTACGACGCTCAATCCTGCACTGCCAAGCTGGTACGGCTTGTTTTGGTCGTGTAGCTCTGTCATTGTTAGGAAACTTAACACGAGCTACACGACAAGCCGCTACAGCTGCACAGTACAAGATCGAGTGGGTATCGACCAGGTCTTTGCTGCCATCAAAATATGTTGACAGCTGTGAGTCTAGAGCACACACCAGTGCCTTATTTTTCTTATGCATGGGCAAACGAGGTAAACGTGGTCTAAGTTCAGGTGGAGTAGAGCGATACTCCCTGAAAGCATCCTCCAAAGCGCTCCTCAATCGTGCATTGCATTGAGTACTCACGGATATAGCCCCGTCATCATCCTCTTCACCAACGCAGTTGGGTCGCGATGAAACACTAGGTAAATTTTGTAGTTGCACCGCGACCAGTGGCGAAGCAGGCGTAACATGGCTATTCCGTGATTCCAGGCAAAGTCGATCAAGTACGGTGGCATCCAGCATATGATTACGCTGGATGACCCGCACCTGATCCGACAGTCGTTACGACGACACGTTGATAGCTGGTTCAAGCACCTGAAACAGAGAGAGCATGCGACCACGGTACGCAGTCAAGTTAGTTCCCCCCTCTGTAGCCCCATAGTATGCGCGCATGACATTTTCGTTGACAGCTTGTGTCCACTTCATGCGCTGCACACTTCCACCGGTAGCGGGGACCCTATCAGAGGCCGGTGGGCCTCGGAGTCCCAAGCTGGCCGGTGGTCGGCCTCGTCCGCGCCGACGTACTGGTGGTGGTGTCGTCGGCGGCGAGAAGTATTCGTCGCTCGAGCTCGACGCAACTGCAGCAGCTGGTGTCACTGGACTCACGTCTGGAGCAGGATCCGGCAACTGCGAGGCGGAGCTGAGCGACGAACCCGAAGATGTTGGGTGTGTGCTTTGCAGCAGTCGTGCCCGACTTCGCGTCAGCATTTCACTTTTACTCGTGTATTGTTATTTTGTCTAGTCTTGCGTTATGCAGATTTTTGATCACAGTACCAATTTTTGGCAATCCACTGCTGTTGTTTAAATATATTATAAAACATTTTTGCATTATTAGAGTTTAAAAATACTAGAAAAATACACGGTGAAAAAAAATGTTGTTCCGTCAGGTTGACAGTCGGGCCACAGATTATATTATTATATATATTATTATTATTATTTTAAATCCCAATCTGCGGAAAAAATCCTAGTGAGCTGGATTCTTTTGATTCAGAAGGCAGTACTCCTGGACACGGCACGCATAGTCAGGAGGTTCCTCTCGCTAGAGCCCTGACCACCGGCAGCTTGGACCCTGTTCCCGATGCCGATGGGTCACTATTTTTTATATTTTTAAATGTTTTTTTTTAGATTTTTGTTAAAATATTTAAAAATATAATTAATATGTTTGAAAATGAATAAATGAAAATAATAATATATTTTTAAATGTTTTTGTGATTTTAGTTATTTTAATATTTAAAAATATAATTTATATGTATGTAAAATGAAATAAACGAAATAATAATAATATTCTACAACTATCACACAACGCCATCTAGTCCCAAGCTAAGCAGAGCTTGTGTTATGGGTACTAGACAACTGATAAACATACTTATATATTTTAAATACATACATATTATAGATAAATTACACCCAGACACAGAACAAATGATCGTGCTCATCACACAAACATTTGTCCTGGGTGGGAATCGAACCCACAACCTCCGGCATAGCAGTCAGGGTCACTAACCACTAGACCAACAGGCCTGTCAAAAGAAATGCAATGACTGGACTATAACTGGACAGTTTGTCCCAGGTAAACGTACTCGTCCACAAACGCGATTGTAGCGTCCCCGATCTTAATGAGAGTGAGCGTTTTTTTTTCTATGTGGAAAATCATCAATTGACGTCTCCCGCTCTGGGCGGAGCGAGAGGGCGTGTCTGATTTTACTGACTAAAAACCACCCGTGTTTCTTCAGTTGCCTGTGCAAGGGTCACGGTAACTCTTTCGAACAAATCCGCTACCCTGCCAGGAGAGTGGGTGTTACATGGGCATTTGACATTCCATGGGCATTTTTCATTCTTCAGTAAGCAAACCATTTGTCTGATCACGTCGGGGTCACCACTAGTTGTGCCTGTTCTGTTTTAGGTCCAGGTAAATGATATGCGAGTTAAATTTGTACTGAATTTGATAAATATTTAATAAAGGTTTACATTGCCTCGGTGATAGTTAATACAGTAAACTAGGACGTGGCGGGGCGATGGTATGTAAGCGACTAGCGAGCCCGGCGCTGGCGTTCCTTTACAATATCAAAAATTCAATTTAGTAATCGCATCGCTAGGGCTACTAATAAATAGGTAAGGATGAGAAATATCCTCACACTAGAGTAATTTTATGTGAATACATAGTCCGATAAATGATATTTATGACTTGCAAAAGAATAGACATTAAGCTAAAACAATAAAAAAAAATGTTGAATGCTTATTACAAAAATTTAACAATCAAATATTGTAAAAATATTTAACAAACTACTATAAAAAAAATTGCCTAAAATAAAAAATATAAAAATGGAACAAATTTAAAAGTTTTATTATTAACAACAGTTTAAAATGTAAACTCCTAAATGTCTAAAACTAATCAATATCACTCGACGTCCATACGGATGTAATCCAATCGCGGTGGGATTTAAACGCCCTGGATGTTCTGCAATAAATTAATTGAATTTGAATTTGAAATTTGGATTATCAACTGCCTGTGTTACACCGAGCATTAAAATACAACAAAGTATAGCGCGAGTGTAGCGCGCCTCCAATAAACACACTGTTCGATTATCAACTGCCTGTGTTACACCGAGCATTCAAAATACAACAAAGTACAGTGCGAGTGTAGCGCGCCTCCAATAAACACACTGTTCAATTATCAACTGCCTGTGTTACACCGAGCATTCAAAATTCAACAAAGTACAGTGCGAGTGTAGCGCGCTTCCAATAAACACACTGTTCGATTATCAACTGCCTGTGTTACACCGAGCATTCAAAATACAACAAAGTACAGTGCGAGTGTAGCGCGCCTCCAATAAACACACTGTTCGATTATCAACTGCCTGTGTTACACCGAGCATTCAAAATACAACAAAGTACAGTGCGAGTGTAGCGCGCCTCCAATAAACACACTGTTCGATTATCAACTGCCTGTGTTACACCGAGCATTCAAAATACAACAAAGTACAGTGCGAGTGTAGCGCGCCTCCAATAAACACACTGTTCAATTATCAACTGCCTGTGTTACACCGAGCATTCAAAATACAACAAAGTACAGTGCGAGTGTAGCGCGCCTCCAATAAACACACTGTTCGATTATCAACTGCCTGTGTTACACCGAGCATTCAAAATACAACAAAGTACAGTGCGAGTGTAGCGCGCCTCCAATAAACACACTGTTCAATTATCAACTGCCTGTGTTACACCGAGCATTCAAAATACAACAAAGTACAGTGCGAGTGTAGCGCGCCTCCAATAAACACACTGTTCGATTATCAACTGCCTGTGTTACACCGAGCATTCAAAATACAACAAAGTACAGTGCGAGTGCAGCGCGCCTCCAATTAACACACTGTTCAATTATCAACTGCCTGTGTTACACCGAGCATTCAAAATACAACAAAGTACAGTGCGAGTGCAGCGCGCCTCCAATAAAGACACTGTTCATTTATCAACTGCCTGTGTTACACCGAGCATTCAAAATACAACAAAGTACAGTGCGAGTGTAGCGCGCCTCCAATAAACACACTGTTCAATTATCAACTGCCTGTGTTACACCGAGCATTCAAAATACAACAAAGTACAGCGCGAGTGTAGCGCGCCTCCAATAAACACACTGTTCGATCATCAACTGTCGGCGCTAAGCAGTCCGTTGAAGATGCAGTGCCAACGAAGGAACCCTGCACAACATCAGAATTAGGCGACATGATAAAAGGCATTGGTGTTTTAAGATGAAATTTGGAAAATACGCGTACGTGGAAACTGGTTAAAACAAGGAAAGCCGCAGGTATTTCATTGCTAGCTCGTTAATATCTGGTAGGTCCACCATCGGCGTCTAGCATTGCATCCAACCTGGCTTTCATTAGAGTAAACATGTTCCAACACATTTCACGTGGATCTCCCCTCATCATGTCCCACAGTAAAAGTAAGTGGCACACAAGGCAAGGCTCTCGCCATATTCTTTATCTTAATAATAATACGCTAAATAATTATAATTTACAATTACATTTTGCCCATAAACGGCACAGTTTCAAGCTTTGACAAATGAGCAACAATTAACTAATTACCTATCTATTAGTACGCGGCGGCCGCCGCCGATCGTTGCATCTTTGTAAAAAAAGATATTGGAAATTGTAGCCGCCATTGTTTTAATTACCCCCTCGCAGCAGTCAGCACCACTACCGCTGTTGTGCAGTGAATTGTGGCGCCATAATATTGGATGTCCGGTTCCACCGCGCGGCCAACTCTTCAAATTTGATGAAATTTTGCCAGGAATTAGTTGTAATTTGTTACAAAACACACCTCTTTTCCTGAATTTGTTACATAAAAAACTAAGACGCTACGACCAAAAACAGTTGGCCGCTAGAACCGCCACTTGCCGTAGTGATCACCCGTGATTACACAGAAACTAAATAATGCAGATAGGCGAATGATACATCAAAAGAAAGGTCTTAATTAGTTGTATTTGTTACAAAAATAAAAATCATCAAAACTTACATATACAAAAAGTTATGCTATATTTAGTTTTCAGGTTAAGTGTAGGTACGTATCTCACCATAAAATCAAATTAATAGAGGCTAATGTGTGTATGGAAAATTAGTTGCTAATTTGTTGCAGCAAATAAACAAGAAAAATACTAGAAAATAGGTTCAATATTTTTTTTACAGTCGATTTTAGTTGGCCGCGCGGACAGCAATATGCCTAAAATACAATGGCGTTTATTTCGTTATTAATAGTAGGTTCAAGCTTAGTTCTAGTACTAATCGACAGGTATCGTAGCCAAGTTTGGATAAATGTGGCGTAAATAAAATTAGTATATTTTTAAAATTATTCTAAAATTGAAATCAGTACCCGTAAGAAAGCTTGAACCTACTTTTAATAACGAAATAAACTCCATTGTAATTTAGGCATATTGCCGTCCGAGCCGCCAACTAAAATCGACTCTAAAAAAATTATTGAACGTATTTTCTAGTAAGTATTTTTCTTGTTTATTTGCTGCAACAAATTAGCAACTTATTGTCCACACACATTAGCCTTGTTACTCCAAAAAACTTCAAAACATCAAAGTTAATTAAAATTTAAACAACGCCGGACTAGGCCCCTGACTAAAAATATTTATGGAAAAGAAAAAGGTAAATTCTAAACTGTAGAACTGAAATAACAAAAACTTTTTTCTAAAATAAAGACTGCAATTACAATGTAGCGCACTCACTTGTACTCACTGAACTACCGATTAGTATTAACATTAAAGATTTTTTTAGCTATTGCTATAGAATTTATACCAGGCACAAAAATAGATCACTATGTCCTTTTTAAAATAAAATTACTGTATTTTTAAATTGAAATAAGTACCTTTAAGAAAATGTGTCTACATTCTGTGTCTTATATTAGTTTCAGTTAATTTATAAATGTTATGGTAGTTTATTAAAAAAAAAAAAAAAAAATTGTTGGCTTATATTACTTGATTTTTGCCAGTATGCAGATTTAAAATAAAGAAATTTTTATCGATTAGTGAATTTCACTTTTATAAAGTATGCTATAGGATGTCTTAAAGAGTTTCACCCTAAAAAATTAAGATAAGACTACCGAACATTCCAATAATGGCGATTCAGTCTCACTTTATTATGAAAACTAGCTGACCCGTGCCCACTTTGTTGGGCAGTAAACATTTTAACTTGTGATGAAATTATGAGTGTGGTTCGGTTAGTACTGAGTGCTATGATATATTTCCTGACTGCCAAAAAGAGGATTTTGTTTTTATTGCATATGTATGTATGTACGAATGATTATGATTGAATAAATTATGTTAAATTTAATTATTCAAAACTTCTCTGTACATTATATTAGATGTAATGCTATTATTTGGTACCAAAATATATTGTCTTTCAGTAGTTCTAACCCGAGATAAGCCAACATATAACTGTCCATGGGAAAAACACTGCTTTCTCAGGTCAATGCCCACCAGAGAGAATGTTTGACCCTGGGACTTATTTATAGTGAGGGCAAAGGAGATTTCCACGGGATACTGTAGCCTTTTAAACGTTATGGGTAAATCCGTCGGAATCACGGGAATCCGCGGAATATAAGCCAGTCGTCCCACTGCTGGCCCTGTGAGAATGGTCACCACGATTATATTCTCCCGCAACTCTTTTATAAGCAGCCTTGTGCCATTACACATGTTGGGGGGCTCAAGTTTCTTAATAGCATGATAAGAATGCCAACTTTTAACATAAGGTCATGAGGAGGTAAGCCAGAAGGGCTCAAAGAATTTAAAAATTCTTGAGGAAAGTGCACTGTATCCTCAATATTACACATCATATCAATGGACTTATAGTGTTTGACTTGACCGGGAATTTTCTCTAAAATCAGTTTATTTATCTCATTCACTGTATCGTTTCTAGGAGACACTATTGCCCTGGAACAAAGCCAATGATAATCTCTTTCCAATAAATTTTCAAGTCCGGGATAAATAGCGTCTATCCGATGTTCTAACCTATGTAATATGTGACCTAATCTATCGTTAAGTTTAATGTCATCGCTAGTATTGTTGGTGCTAGGACAGCTAATTTTTCCTTCTCCAAGATTTAGTAGTTGATGCGAAAAGTCGTTATCGTAGTTGTCGCTCAAATGAGCTCTCATGTTTGTTCGTTAATTGAGATTTTCAACGAAACTCCATAAATAAGATGATTTTAAGCATGCCCTGATAACATCGGCGCGTGTTCCTTTTGTTATTACAAGCAGTGCTTGCCGAAAATCACCCGCAAAAACAAAAGTAACACCACCCATAATAGCATCTGAGTTTCTGAGGTCTTTGAGCGTTCGGTTTACTGCTTCAACATGAGCTCTATGACTTATGGTACATTCGTCCCAAATAATTAAAGATGTCTCTTGTAACAGTTTCCCGAGCGGTCCATTTTTACGTATGGAGCATATTGAGTGTTGTTCCAATGGTACTGTCAGTGGTAGTTTAAAGGTTGAGTGTGCTGTTTTCCCATCATTTAATAGAGTTGCGGCAATCCCTGAAGAGGCAACAGCTAGCCCGTTTTTTCCGGATTTTCTGACTTTTGCCAATACCAAATTTGCGAGGAACGTTTTCACAGTGCCTCCTGGGGCATCAAGAAAAAATATTTTACCCCTGTTAGTTATAACACTGTCAATAATAGCAACAAAAGCTTGTCATCTATGGTAAATGGATAAAACGTCCGTACAAAGCATGTTCTAATGCCGTTCGTGAATGGACGGCGGCTTTTTGCGATTTAGTAATTTTATATTATCTTCGAAACTATTTAACCAATTGACATACTGTTTTGGACAAATCGTATCTCTGTGATGTACTTGTGATCATAATAATATTTTTTCGAAAAGGTTTAATATTTTGTTGTGTAAAAAATCGTCCAAAGGTAAGTACGACGAAAAATCCTTTTTTTAACACATAAAAGCTACTATATCTGCTAAAATATAAAAGATAGAAATATGGTGTCGCGGACGCTTTTGTAGAACTATTCAAAGCGGACAAGGTTGCCATACATTGTTTTGAATTATATACAACTGTTAAGGCAGCGCATGCAAATAACTCTGATGTAAGAGCAATTTTTTTCCGCCTGGCTGGACAAAAATTGAGATAGTTCGGCTAATATGCATGATATCTTTATAATTTATAGCCTATAGCACTCACGAATAATGTAGCTTTCTACTAGTAAAACAATTTTTAAAATTGGTTCATTACTTCCGGAGATTACCCCCTACATACAAACTTACAAACAAATGTTACCTCTTTATAATATTAGTATAGATTTATGGTCACTCTACTCCAGTCTTTCGCAACGTGGGCGATAACGCCCCCTTGTGGGCGCTGCAGGCCTAAAGGGGGGCGGTAAGATACCCAGAAAAAAAGGGGGTATTGTGTAGGGCTTTGGGGTCGATTTATAATTTCATCTACCTAGCTAGGAAGACTCTTAGACACCGACTGAGCTCTCGACTCTCGACTACATCTTGTGAACATCAACTAATATTAATTAAGATATAGCTCAAACTCGGTTCGATATAAAAGACCGCGGGCAATCATGTTTTAACAAGTTTTTGTTAAATAATCCGAATTGTACATTCCTATACCAATCGGCTGGTTCTATAATACTTGTTCTTGCTTGTCGAGTACGATTGGGCGTCGAATGAGATAAACGAGTTTATGCACGTTTGTCTTATTCCTGTTGGTGCGTGCTGCTAATGCAATCCTATATAAACGACGTAAATTTATTTTATTTTCATTTGCGGTTTCGCGCATAATAGATAAGCAGTACTTGATGTCAACACTTACGTATTTCTTAAAACAAAACAATGTCGGAAGTAAAAAAGAAGAGACGGCAATACTCTGCGGAATATATTAAATTCGGATTTATTGAAAATCCCACAAACCCGTCGTCGCCTTTGTGTCTTCTATGTCTAAAAACATTTTCGAACGAAGCAATGAAGCCTTCAAGACTGCAAGATCATTTGAATAAAATGCATCCAGATAAGACAGAAAAGAATGTAGCATATTTTCAAGACCTAGAGAAGAAGCATAATACTCAGCCAAGTGTACCAAAACTATTTTCGGCGGCTGCTAAGCAAGATGACGACGGACTTCGAGCTTCGTACAATATCTCTTTGTTAATTGCTCAAAAAGGCAAACCACACAACATCGGAGAAGAGTTAATTTTGCCAGCAATAAAGGAAGTAATAACTACTGTGCTTCATAAACCGGCCGCAGATATTATCCGAAAAATGCCTTTGAGTAATAATTCTGTGAAAAGATGAAATGGCTGAAAACATTGAAGAATCATTGTGCAATCATCTGAGGACTAGTCAATTCTCAATTCAGCTCGATGAGTCCACTTTACCAACTAATGAAGCGTTGTTGCTATCTTACGTGAGGTTTATTAAAGATGAGAAAATACGTGAAGAACTATTGTTTGCCAGAAATTTGGAGACAGATACAAAAGGCGAAACCATATTCAATACATTGGAAAAGTTTTGTGAAGAGAAAGAGATTCCTTTGAAAAATATTATATCAGTTGCTACGGATAGCGCTCCGGCTATGACAGGGCGCCATAAAGGCTTCATAGCATACTTAAAGAATAAAATTCCAGATGTCCTTGCTATACATTGCGTTATTCATAGACAACATTTGGTTGAGTAGAAACTTAAGTGAACGACTATTTCAATCACTGCAATATGTCATCAAAGCAGTGAATAAAATCCGTAGCAGCTCTTTGAATGATAGATTATTTCATCAGCTTTGTGTTACTAATGACGAAGATTTCAACCGTTTGTTGCTTCATACTGAAGTTCGTTGGCTATCAAGAGGCAATTGTCTGATTCGATTTTACAACCTGTTTGACTCTATGATAGAGTTCTTGGAAACTAAAGATACAGAACTGCGCAACAAGCTCATAACATCAAAGAATGATATAGCTTACATGACAGACCTGTATAAAATGTTCAACGACATGAACCTCCAACTGCAAGGCGATGAACTAAATTTAATTAAAACAAAAAATGTCGTTGCTGCTTTCGCAGCCAAACTGCTTCTGCACAAAAAGAATATGGGCAGACGTGAGTTTCACAATTTTCCGAATTTATCAGTATACTGCAGTAACGACGACTTGTTTGCCTACTGCCAACATTTGGAAAACCTCCACATTGACTTCACCGAACGATACCAGGACATTTTAAACTTGGAAATACCAGACTGGGTGTTGGATCCGTTTTCAAATGTCAACACAGCAATGTCACCTCAGCTGGAAGAAGAACTTATAGAATTGACAACAAACGAAGAAATAAAAATCAAGTTCAAAAATGGATATCAAGAATTTTGGCTACAAAAACCGATCCCGCAATTGTACCCTGGATTGTGGTCAATTGTTCAACGATTTTTGATAGCATTCCCATCGTCATATTTGTGTGAACGTGGATTTAGTGCTGTGGCAACGCTGCTTACTAAAAAGAGAAATCGTTTGCGTGTTACCGAACGTGGTGACTTGCGGCTGTTTTTGAGTAAATTGGAACCTGATATCAACAAACTTATTGAACAGCATCAGATTCAACCTTCACATTAGTTTTTATATAAGAATTGATTGTTTGTTTTATTTTCAATAAAAGATACTCTGTCCGAATACTATAAATTTGCGTTTCAATAATCAGTTATAAGTACTTAGCGGTTTTTAAGTATGTTTAAAAAGGGGGGCGTTAAAAAATAATTTATTCTTAAAGTGGGCAGTAGACAAAAAAAGGTTGGAAACCCCTGCTCAACTCTAATACAGTTGCATACTACTATATTTTAGTGATTATCTCCTGAAATATAAAGCCTGCAGTAATATTCGCCACATTTATCCAAACTTGGCTACGATACCTGTCGATTAGTACTAGAATTAAGCTTGAACCTACTATTAATAACGAAATAAACGCCATTGTATTTTTGGCATATTGCCGTCCGCGCGGCCAACTAAAATCGACTGTAAAAAAAAATATTGAACCTATTTTCTAATATTTTTCTTGTTTATTTGCTGCAACAAATTAGCAACTAATTGTCCATACACATTAGCCTCTATTAATTTGGTTTTATGATGAGATACGTACCTACACTTAACCTGAAAACTAAATATAGCATAACTTTTTGTATATTTAAGTTTTGATGATTTTTATTTTTGTAACAAATACAACAAATTAAGACCTTTCTTTTGATGTATCATTCGCCTATCTGCATTATTTAGTTTCTGTGTAATCGCGGGCGATCACTACGGCAAGTGGCGGTTCTAGCGGCCAACTGTTTTTGGTCGTAGCGTCTTAATTTTTTTTTTGTAACAAATTCAGGAAAAGAGGTGTGTTTTGTAACAAATTATAACTAATTCCTGGCAAAATTTCATCAAATTTGAAGAGTTGGCCGCGCGGTGGAATCGGACATAATATTGGTGCACCACGCACTAGCATGATAAGAAAAAACTGAATAACGCTGGTAGGGTAGTTATGGATATATAGGGTATCTAACTTGATGTATAGCCGTGTCTACAAACACTTTTACACGTCAGTTATATTTTTTTAAAGTAGATCAAGTTGGCGTTCCCTATCTGACTACTCTGAGAAGAAAGGCCAAAACAAACTCAGAGATCACATTCTAGTTTAAAGTCTAGACATAATCAAGTAAATATAAGTCAGATCATGTAAAAAGCACGTGGATTGGTGTCTGAAATGGTCTTTTAAGGAAAGAACCACACAGATTGAGTGGATCTGTACAATCAGTGCACACATTTATCAGTAATCATGCAGCTCAGCTCAGAACTTAAGGAGGTCAATGATTTGGCGAATAATACCAAAGAGAGGACATTTGTGTAGGCCGTATAAATTACTCTGCCAGACCATGATAAAAATTAAATGAGAAGAAAAAGAAACAAAACAAAAGTAAAACATCCACTTAGTCTTCACATTTACAATAATTAAAATAAACCAAACTTTGGAACTATAATATCCGCGGTCGATCTCAGTAAGCGAAGCGAGCATTTCACGCCAGTTTCCGGTGAAAGGCACAGCCAGGGATTATTACAGCTCGCTTATACCAATCCTTGTTAAGGCTTACCCAATAGAAGACCGCGAGAAGCGAGCGCTCACATGAGATAATGAGTGACGTTAACGCGATGAGCACGCTTACTAACAAGGTGACCTTGCCGAGCCCATCTTCTACAGAAGTGAGACGAGCGCGTTTACAGACGACAAGACGACAGTTTATTGTTGAGCGAGCGAAGCCAACCCTATGACCCCACGACTGAGTAGAACGCTCCTTCCTTAGTAATGAACGAGCGTACTTGCTTATAGGGGCTCGCTTCGCTCGCTCTACGCATTTGAAAGCGTGCTCCACCCATTCGAGGGGAGGTTAAGCTTGCTAATGCAGGAATCTCATCGTCAAGTGAGATTATTGATGTCAATGTGACCTTTTATTTATTGCCGGTATATAGGGCAAGCTTGGCGTGATGGTGGTGCCTGGCAAAACTGACTATGGATTATTATGGGAGCATCTCTCACTAGGTTAGGTTAGGTTACAGTTATGACCAAACTTCAAGAAAATAAACGGTGCGGACTCGCACTGCGCCTACAATTTTTTTTTGTTGTTTTTATTGCCTCAACAATTCTTTTGGTAAACATTTTTGTCGATGAAGATACCGCGACGTGTTAAGACTCTGGCATCGGTTGCGCTGAGACGTAGGTCCCAAAAAGCAAGGTTGAAACCTTGCTTTATCACAAATAGGTACAGGAAAATATCCGTCAATGTTTCATTTGTAGTTACATTTTTCGTAACCAAAAATTCGCCGTATGTTGAAGTAACATAGTGTTGACGTGGTGTGTTGCAGCATGCAGGCGGGCGCGGAGGGCGGCGCGGGCGTGTGGACCTGTCCGCTGTGCACGTTCCACAACGCGCCGCACAGCGACGCCTGCGACATGTGCGCCATGCCCAGGTACGTACTCGCACAGCCTGCCCCACCTAGCGCCGCACAGCGACGCCTGCGACATGTGCGCCATGCCCAGGTACGTACTCGCACAGCCTGCCCCACCTAGCGCCGCACAGCGACGCCTGCGACATGTGCGCCATGCCCAGGTACGTACTCGCACAGCCTGCCCCACCTAGCGCCGCACAGCGACGCCTGCGACATGTGCGCCATGCCCAGGTACGTACTCGCACAGCCTGCCCCACCTAGCGCCGCACAGCGACGCCTGCGACATGTGCGCCATGCCCAGGTACGTACTCGCACAGCCTGCCCCACCTAGCGCCGCACAGCGACGCCTGCGACATGTGCGCCATGCCCAGGTACGTACTCGCACAGCCTGCCCCACCTAGCGCCGCACAGCGACGCCTGCGACATGTGCGCCATGCCCAGGTACGTACTCGCACAGCCTGCCCCACCTAGCGCCGCACAGCGACGCCTGCGACATTTGCGCCATGCCCAGGTACGTACTCGCACAGCCTGCCCCACCTAGCGCCGCACAGCGACGCCTGCGACATGTGCGCCATGCCCAGGTACGTACTCGCACAGCCTGCCCCACCTAGCGCCGCACAGCGACGCCTGCGACATTTGCGCCATGGCCAGGTACGTACTCGCACAGCCTGCCCCACCTAGCGCCGCACAGCGACGCCTGCGACATGTGCGCCATGCCCAGGTACGTACTCGCACAGCCTGCCCCACCTAGCGCCGCACAGCGACGCCTGCGACATGTGCGCCATGCCCAGGTACGTACTCGCACAGCCTGCCCCACCTAGCGCCGCACAGCGACGCCTGCGACATTTGCGCCATGCCCAGGTACGTACTCGCACAGCCTGCCCCACCTAGCGCCGCACAGCGACGCCTGCGACATGTGCGCCATGCCCAGGTACGTACTCGCACAGCCTGCCCCACCTAGCGCCGCACAGCGACGCCTGCGACATTTGCGCCATGCCCAGGTACGTACTCGCACAGCCTGCCCCACCTAGCGCCGCACAGCGACGCCTGCGACATTTGCGCCATGCCCAGGTACGTACTCGCACAGCCTGCCCCACCTAGCGCAGCACAGCGACGCCTGCGACATGTGCGCCATGCCCAGGTACGTACTCGCACAGCCTGCCCCACCTAGCGCCGCACAGCGACGTCTGCGACATGTGCGCCATGCCCAGGTACGTACTCGCACAGCCTGCCCCACCTAGCGCCGCACAGCGACGTCTGCGACATGTGCGCCATGCCCAGGTACGTACTCGCACAGCCTGCCCCACCTAGCGCCGCACAGCGACGTCTGCGACATGTGCGCCATGCCCAGGTACGTACTCGCACAGCCTGCCCCACCTAGCGCCGCACAGCGACGTCTGCGACATGTGCGCCATGCCCAGGTACGTACTCGCACAGCCTGCCCCACCTAGCGCCGCACAGCGACGTCTGCGACATGTGCGCCATGCCCAGGTACGTACTCGCACAGCCTGCACCACCTAGCGCCGCACAGCGACGTCTGCGACATGTGCGCCATGCCCAGGTACGTACTCGCACAGCCTGCCCCACCTAGCGCCGCACAGCGACGTCTGCGACATGTGCGCCATGCCCAGGTACGTACTCGCACAGCCTGCCCCACCTAGCGCCGCACAGCGACGCCTGCGACATTTGCGCCATGCCCAGGTACGTACTCGCACAGCCTGCCCCACCTAGCGCCGCACAGCGACGCCTGCGACATGTGCGCCATGCCCAGGTACGTACTCGCACAGCCTGCCCCACCTAGCGCCGCACAGCGACGCCTGCGACATTTGCGCCATGCCCAGGTACGTACTCGCACAGCCTGCCCCACCTAGCGCCGCACAGCGACGCCTGCGACATTTGCGCCATGCCCAGGTACGTACTCGCACAGCCTGCCCCACCTAGCGCAGCACAGCGACGCCTGCGACATGTGCGCCATGCCCAGGTACGTACTCGCACAGCCTGCCCCACCTAGCGCCGCACAGCGACGTCTGCGACATGTGCGCCATGCCCAGGTACGTACTCGCACAGCCTGCCCCACCTAGCGCCGCACAGCGACGTCTGCGACATGT
Source organism: Aporophyla lueneburgensis (assembly GCA_932294355.1). Lineage (NCBI taxonomy): Eukaryota > Metazoa > Arthropoda > Insecta > Lepidoptera > Noctuidae > Aporophyla > Aporophyla lueneburgensis. Next base: position 38,072,375 of record OW028736.1, read on the forward strand.
GCGCCATGCCCAGGTACGTACTCGCACAGCCTGCCCCACCTAGCGCCGCACAGCGACGTCTGCGACATGTGCGCCATGCCCAGGTACGTACTCGCACAGCCTGCCCCACCTAGCGCCGCACAGCGACGCCTGCGACATTTGCGCCATGCCCAGGTACGTACTCGCACAGCCTGCCCCACCTAGCGCCGCACAGCGACGCCTGCGACATGTGCGCCATGCCCAGGTACGTACTCGCACAGCCTGCCCCACCTAGCGCCGCACAGCGACGCCTGCGACATTTGCGCCATGCCCAGGTACGTACTCGCACAGCCTGCCCCACCTAGCGCCGCACAGCGACGCCTGCGACATTTGCGCCATGCCCAGGTACGTACTCGCACAGCCTGCCCCACCTAGCGCAGCACAGCGACGCCTGCGACATGTGCGCCATGCCCAGGTACGTACTCGCACAGCCTGCCCCACCTAGCGCCGCACAGCGACGTCTGCGACATGTGCGCCATGCCCAGGTACGTACTCGCACAGCCTGCCCCACCTAGCGCCGCACAGCGACGCCTGCGACATTTGCGCCATGCCCAGGTACGTACTCGCACAGCCTGCCCCACCTAGCGCAGCACAGCGACGCCTGCGACATGTGCGCCATGCCCAGGTACGTACTCGCACAGCCTGCCCCACCTAGCGCCGCACAGCGACGTCTGCGACATGTGCGCCATGCCCAGGTACGTACTCGCACAGCCTGCCCCACCTAGCGCCGCACAGCGACGTCTGCGACATGTGCGCCATGCCCAGGTACGTACTCGCACAGCCTGCCCCACCTAGCGCCGCACAGCGACGCCTGCGACATGTGCGCCATGCCCAGGTACGTACTCGCACAGCCTGCCCCACCTAGCGCCGCACAGCGACGTCTGCGACATGTGCGCCATGCCCAGGTACGTACTCGCACAGCCTGCCCCACCTAGCGCCGCACAGCGACGTCTGCGACATGTGCGCCATGCCCAGGTACGTACTCGCACAGCCTGCCCCACCTAGCGCCGCACAGCGACGTCTGCGACATGTGCGCCATGCCCAGGTACGTACTCGCACAGCCTGCCCCACCTAGCGCCGCACAGCGACGTCTGCGACATGTGCGCCATGCCCAGGTACGTACTCGCACAGCCTGCCCCACCTAGCGCCGCACAGCGACGTCTGCGACATGTGCGCCATGCCCAGGTACGTACTCGCACAGCCTGCCCCACCTAGCGCCGCACAGCGACGTCTGCGACATGTGCGCCATGCCCAGGTACGTACTCGCACAGCCTGCACCACCTAGCGCCGCACAGCGACGTCTGCGACATGTGCGCCATGCCCAGGTACGTACTCGCACAGCCTGCCCCACCTAGCGCCGCACAGCGACGTCTGCGACATGTGCGCCATGCCCAGGTACGTACTCGCACAGCCTGCCCCACCTAGCGCCGCACAGCGACGCCTGCGACATTTGCGCCATGCCCAGGTACGTACTCGCACAGCCTGCCCCACCTAGCGCCGCACAGCGACGCCTGCGACATGTGCGCCATGCCCAGGTACGTACTCGCACAGCCTGCCCCACCTAGCGCCGCACAGCGACGCCTGCGACATTTGCGCCATGCCCAGGTACGTACTCGCACAGCCTGCCCCACCTAGCGCCGCACAGCGACGCCTGCGACATTTGCGCCATGCCCAGGTACGTACTCGCACAGCCTGCCCCACCTAGCGCAGCACAGCGACGCCTGCGACATGTGCGCCATGCCCAGGTACGTACTCGCACAGCCTGCCCCACCTAGCGCCGCACAGCGACGTCTGCGACATGTGCGCCATGCCCAGGTACGTACTCGCACAGCCTGCCCCACCTAGCGCCGCACAGCGACGTCTGCGACATGTGCGCCATGCCCAGGTACGTACTCGCACAGCCTGCCCCACCTAGCGCCGCACAGCGACGTCTGCGACATGTGCGCCATGCCCAGGTACGTACTCGCACAGCCTGCCCCACCTAGCGCCGCACAGCGACGCCTGCGACATTTGCGCCATGCCCAGGTACGTACTCGCACAGCCTGCCCCACCTAGCGCCGCACAGCGACGCCTGCGACATGTGCGCCATGCCCAGGTACGTACTCGCACAGCCTGCCCCACCTAGCGCCGCACAGCGACGCCTGCGACATTTGCGCCATGCCCAGGTACGTACTCGCACAGCCTGCCCCACCTAGCGCCGCACAGCGACGCCTGCGACATTTGCGCCATGCCCAGGTACGTACTCGCACAGCCTGCCCCACCTAGCGCAGCACAGCGACGCCTGCGACATGTGCGCCATGCCCAGGTACGTACTCGCACAGCCTGCCCCACCTAGCGCCGCACAGCGACGTCTGCGACATGTGCGCCATGCCCAGGTACGTACTCGCACAGCCTGCCCCACCTAGCGCCGCACAGCGACGCCTGCGACATTTGCGCCATGCCCAGGTACGTACTCGCACAGCCTGCCCCACCTAGCGCAGCACAGCGACGCCTGCGACATGTGCGCCATGCCCAGGTACGTACTCGCACAGCCTGCCCCACCTAGCGCCGCACAGCGACGTCTGCGACATGTGCGCCATGCCCAGGTACGTACTCGCACAGCCTGCCCCACCTAGCGCCGCACAGCGACGTCTGCGACATGTGCGCCATGCCCAGGTACGTACTCGCACAGCCTGCCCCACCTAGCGCCGCACAGCGACGTCTGCGACATGTGCGCCATGCCCAGGTACGTACTCGCACAGCCTGCCCCACCTAGCGCCGCACAGCGACGTCTGCGACATGTGCGCCATGCCCAGGTACGTACTCGCACAGCCTGCCCCACCTAGCGCCGCACAGCGACGTCTGCGACATGTGCGCCATGCCCAGGTACGTACTCGCACAGCCTGCCCCACCTAGCGCCGCACAGCGACGTCTGCGACATGTGCGCCATGCCCAGGTACGTACTCGCACAGCCTGCCCCACCTAGCGCCGCACAGCGACGTCTGCGACATATGCGCCATGTACGTACTCGCACAGCCCTCGCACTGCCCTACCTAGCGCTTCCACAGTATACCTGGCGTCAACTGATGGGATGGGCCGCTCATTATATTCGAGTAACTAATCACGACACTGTGACTCATCCCAAGGTCGTGTTTCTTCTCCCCGACAGACTTTCTAAGCTAGCCTAGAAATGTTTCGGTTACTATACTATTCCCTGTTTGTTTCAGAAGCAACGCGATGTAAATATGGTGATGTGCATCGAAGTGTACCAACATTTTATACAGAGATAATAATGGCGACACCGTGCACCGTGGCTACTACATATGTTTAATTTATTTTTGTATCGATATCGCGAGTGTCGGGCCCGAGAGCGTCGTGTGAGACACGGCGCGCGGTCGCCGGGACGCCGCACCTACGTCTTAGTGATTCTCGTATAAGTGGATGAGTTGGTCTGAACTTGCTGTAATTACAATAATAAATTCCAGCAAACCATAATGCGCTCTTTGTACATTTTTTTTTTTACTGACGTACGTAAATATTATATTCTGACCTCATCGATAACTTATTGATCACTTAAAAATAAATCATGACTCGTTTGGCTTAAGGGACTTATTGGAGTGAATCAGTTACATTTACCATCCCAATTATCTTTTTAAGGTCTCTTGTTTAGTAAAAACTGGCAAACTTATCTAAAATATTAGGTCCTTATACAGGATAAGCTATACCAGTGCGCAAATTTTAACAAATTAAACTTAAACGAGTTATAATAACCATGCAATTTTTATTTTGATATATCTTACTTAAAAAAATTAAGTTATCGTTAACGAAAGATGTTTACTTTAAAACTTGTGTTATGGTAGCTCGGGCGTGGCGAACGATCGCGCGTAAGTACCTACAGTACAGCTGTTCACGCCGGTCAGTGACCGTTAGGTTTGAACTAGGCTTTTTTAAGTTTAGGCCATGACCTGAAGTTATTTGAAGGGCGCAGGCCCATGATAGTATGAAGAAAAGATTGGTATTACTCTGACCATGAAATGCAGAAAATAAATCATTATGATCGCTTAATTTAAGATAACACTAATGTTCAATCAAAAATAACCTATTCGTTAAAAACATAATTGAAACGAATTGCTTATCCCTACATGTCACGAATCACTGTATTTTAATTGTTTTTGTTGATCTTATTGCGTGTTGGCTCACACCGAAGCGACGTGCTGTTTCGTGGAAATTTATAGTCGCTCAAAAAAAAATGGTTTCTTCGACTTCGACCGCCAGTCGAGATCTGCCAGATCCTTGTGCATGATTCGGGGTCCTGAATGGCCCATGATCAAGCAGCCTGTGAGTGGCTGATAAAATGGCCCTTCCGTTAGGGACGGCAGGGTTACGGATCCCAAGAGCGCGCATACGAGGTCTGCTCTCCTTCGCATACATCTTGCGCCCTGCTCGTAAATTTTCACCACTTAATAAGCACACTCGCACCATCTCATAAAACTAACGGTTGGGGTAGTCTGACATCGTGACGTACGAGTTACGACACGATCGGCGCGGTGCTTATGCGGCGCTGGGGGGGAAAACGTTAGACACGACGTCTCGACTGGCGCGACAGCGCATGCGTGCGCAGACGGTTGCTGCAACACCGCGGCGTGAGTCACGTTGTACCACGCGCCATTGTCGATTTCATATTACGTAAATATGTAGGGTGTCCAGAGTTTTCCGATTTAAGGTTGGATAAAAATTAAAAAAGAAGTATTGAAAAAATAATTTAAATGTGTTCTATTACTGATACTGAACCACCAAAAAAAAATTGCGCACTGGTTAAAAAAAATCCCGTATATTATACTGGCGTTTTGTCGAACTAGTCACTACATACATATGTACATAAACTCATCCTTTTTTCCCATGGGAGAAGCAAAAACTACAGAACCACCAGAACCACCTGCTGCGATCCTTACATACTCCTTCGTTTAAATTCATACATCTAATCATTCACGCACGTCTGTTACCAGTACTACGCAACTGACCCTTCTGAAGAACATCGCCAATAAGGTCTCCTAAGGCGGTCCCTTCCGGCGTGCCCACTCACATCTGCCTTGTAAATACCTTTTGTTAGCCGCCCTTCATTCATCCTCTTAATATGACCAGACCATCCAAGCATACTCTTTTAAATTTTTGTCATTATATCTTCTTTTTAACCGACGAAAAAAAACGGAGGAGGTTCTCAATTCGACGCGTATTTTTTTATGTGCGTGGTCATACGCATAACTTTTTACATAATAGTCCGATTATGATCATTCTTATTATTGGAAAGGATATACTCCGAAGGTGGTCCCATATAAATTTGGAAAACAAAATCGAACCTTAAGGGTCGGAAAACAGGGGATGATTGATTGTTCACTCATTGATTGTTCACGCATAACTTTATACACAGTAGTCCGATTTTGATAATTCTTTTTTTATTGGATAGGGTCTAACTTACCAAGTATTATTAGTACATTTAAGCCACAAAAAATATAAAATAAAAACTTTTTATCAAAAAATTAATCCTCCGAAAAAGCTGAAAAGCAAAAAATAATAAACTTAAAATTTTGAGTCGGCGCTGAAAAATCAATGAACAAAGGTCACTCAAAGCCGACTCATAACACAGGCCAACAAGGTTTTGTTGTTGGAAAGTGGAGGGTCATTTCCGAAGTTGTAGAAGTTGGTAAGATGGTTAAATGATACTTCTGATAATAAAGTCAAATTAGATATATTGTTCGGACCAAAGGTTAGGTAATACAAAGGAGCGAGGGAGCACACGCGATGACCGCTAATCGAGTACTGAACGCTTCGTTTAAATTAATTTGATACTTGAAGTAAAATGCACGAGTAAGCAAAAGTGCAAGTGTATGGTTACACCGTACATGCTCCCGGGCCAGAAAGATACAAAAATATTACACGTCTTCTAATCTAAAGCGACACGTTTTAGGTATAGGTGACGTAGCTTTGTCTTGTTTACAATCAGTGTTCGCACTAGTTATGTTCACTTCACTCGGCTGACGGTCAGCCGTACTCTGCTTTCGCGAAAACACAACACTATTTGCGAAACATTGGGGTAGTTTCACTGAAGAAGCTGCTCGACACCTTCTCCATATGAAGTACGCTGCCACCAACACGGCTGCACCCAGCAGGCAGTAACAAATAGTGTACTGATGAATGTCATGCGTAGACAGAGTGTAATCTAGTGAGTTAGTATTGGCAGATTTCAGTTGTTTTATTCGTTCCCCCAGATCCACTAATGTGCTGTTTATAGGATCTTCGTATGCGGTGTAATGAGATAACGATATGTTTACGATATGATTTAGTTCTGCTATCTGAGGGGTCACAATTTCAGAGTTAGATTTAATTGTATTAGCTGATAGGGCATGAGAATACAAAGTTAACTCGTTGCTTTTTATTATGCATTTCGAATCGAGGTCAATGATACCAACTCCTGTCACCTGTTTATAGGCAACTTGATCTTGACATATAATCCTCACTGCGTAAGTATTGCAGCATAAGTACATGAACCTCGCTGGCTGATTCAATTCAAGCCACCTGTCTTGACAAGGGGATTTAATTACAATGCATTGTTTTAAATTGCTATCTAGTTTGCAGAATTTTTCTTCAATGCTTAAATGATTAATAGGTTTGTTAGCTTGACATAAATATGAGATATCGTTGTGGAGACATAACTGGAGCTCTATAAACGACATTGTGAAGAAAGCGTCTTTCTTCAAGCTAATAGCTACGTAGTCTGCAGCTGGTACTACCGTAATCATATCTTTTTGAACTTGCTGTGGAACTGGTATGATTTTATAGATTTTATAGCTATCTCTGCTGGTCAGTGGAAAGGTAATCTCAAAAATGAAGTATTCTTGCAACATTCTCGCTTTTACTTTCAGCATGCTGTACACATGTTTAAGATCAGTTTGCAGGTTGTCCACGGGCAGTGTAGTATCCTTTGTTAACTGTCCTGAAATAAACTGTAACTCTTGTTGCAGCTGATCCGGTGTTAACAGGTGAGGGTTGAATTTTCCGTGGTAGATATCCGTGGTGATGTCTAACAAGGTATCTTGAATCCTTTTTAGATTTTGAAGCAAGTTGATTGTTGTGAGTGCCGACATGGCAAATTCTTGTGCTTTAGCTAAGCCTTCAACTTCTTCCTTAATGACAAAGGCTGCATTATCCAATTGATTCAAGTGTTTGTTAATAGTTTTGTGTTGTAATTGGATAGTTTGCTCGGTTCTTTTCAATACGTTGTATTCAGCTTCGATGATTGAAGTCTGATTTCTTAATAAGTTATCAAGATGACGCTCGTTTTGTTTGACTAGCTGTATATCTTTCTTGTACTGTTCTGCGAATCGTTCGTCTAATACTCCGAACAGACTATTAGCGACGTAACCGATACCGTTAATGATACCGCGACGCTGTCTAGTGAGCGCGTCAAAGTGCTGATTAATCATAAGTTTATTGTAGTGCTGTATTTCTTTGTAGTCGTGATTTAATTGAAGTGTTATCATATTACATTGGCTACTATCGTTTAAGGATGCGCAGAGTCGTTGTAAGTAATCCAAAAATTTCGTGGCAGCTGTATTTCCTTCCCAATAAGGGCTCATATGTAAACAATTAGGTTCCATTTCTCTCGAATAACTTGCATGTTACCCACTGTTTCGAAATACAGTGAATTGTTGTTTGGCAGCGCCGATATGTTAAAACCTGCGTGAGATGATGTTATCAATGTCATGAAAAAGATTAACGACATTACTACAGATACAAACTTAGATTTGATTTTACGGTTTGTTTTCCGCTCGTTCGGTTCCTTTACGACGGTGTTGATTCCTTGATTAATACTTTTCTCTTCCGTCATATGACTTGAAGAAGGCGATATCGGTAAGATTGAGAGTTTCACAATCGGCCTTTTAACTATTCCGCTTTTCGTTTTTAATGTTACCACTCGAACTAATCCATCTTCACCTGGATGAGTTTGTATTACTCTACCCATCATCCATTTTCCAGGTGGTGGATTGTTGTCGTGAATAGTAACTAAATCATTGATGTTGATATTTTGCTGAGTGCTTCGCCATTTGCTTCTTACAGATAACTGCGTTAGATATTCCGATCTCCATTTCTTCCATATGTCATTGACTATCTTAGCTGATAAATGCCATCTCGTTCGAGCATCTGCTTTCGTTTCAATGATGGTAGTTCCAGATCTTCCGGTCAAGAAATGTGCTGGTGTCAGTATGTTCAAATCTTCGCTATCTTCAGACAAGGCACACAAAGGTCTAGAGTTCAGGCAAGCCTCTACCTGTGTTAATATAGTACTAAATTCTTCGAAAGTTAGCTTCTGCTCGCCAATTACTCGTTTGAGATGATGTTTTAAACTTCTAATGGCTCGCTCCCATATGCCTCCTGCGCTTGGCCAAGATGGAGCGTTAAAGTGCCATTCTATATTTAAATCTGTTAGCTGTGCGAAAAAGTTTTTATCAAATACGTTATGAAAATCGTGGTAGCTTTCCTGCATCATTCTATGTGCACCTACGAAATTCGTCCCATTATCGCTATATAAATGGCGCGGCGGTCCTCTTCTGGCGGCCATTCTCCGTAATGCTGCTAAAAAACTAGTACTGCTTAGATCGGATACAAGTTCTATATTTACGGCTTTAGTTGTTAGACAAATAAACAACGCAATATATCCTTTTGTTGTTTTAATTCCGCGTCCCTTATTGCTTTTAATATCTACGTAACCGGTATAATCCACTCCGGTGTGATAGAATGGCGGGGCGGGATTGCTTCGGGCTGCTGGTAACTCTCCCATCAATTGATGTTCTAGCTTGGGCTCATGTTTTCTACAGGTGACACAGTTTCTCACTTCTTTCTTTACAGCTTTATTTCCTGCGATTATCCAGTAGTTTTGCCTAAGATTAAATAAAGTTAATCGCGGTCCACCATGAAAGGTGAGCTGATGAGCTTGCTGAATCAAAAGAGTAGTTAGCCGGCTGCTATAAGGTAATATGGCTGGATGCTTCATTTCTATGCTCATGTCTGCTTTGGTTAAACGGCCTCCAACTCGTAAGATTCCGTCGTCGTCAAGGAAGGGATTTAATTTTAGTAAATTGCTGTTACTTTTGCAGCTCAATTTATTATGTTTTCGTAGTGACATAATTTGCTCTGCGAACTCAGTTCTTTGTACATATTTTATAATCAGTAGCTTTGCTTTCCGTAATTCATGCAAGGTAAGAAATTCAGGCAAACCGCTATGTTTACGTAACGTGTCTGGAAAGTTCTTCAATTTTATCGTTTTGATGGCTCGTAAAAGCCATGCTATTATTTTAATTATTTTAGGAAGTGAGCTGAATTTTTGTAACAATTGTAATATAATGCTTTCCTTGTTATCTATTTGGGCAACATTAACTTTTTTAAATGTTGGTTTTGCTTTCATTTCTTGATCCGTGGTATAATTGCTTTGATTTGCTTCTAATTTTTCGTCAAATGTTTTCAAGGACTGCGGTCCTTGCCACCACAAGGCTTGATTTTTCAATTGTGAGGCTGTAATGCCTCTACTGGCTGCATCTGCCGGATTGTCTTCCGACTTAACATATCGCCAGCAGCTAGGTTTCATTGTTGCTATGATAGCTTTAGTCCTGTTCGCTACAAAAGGTTTCCATCGGTTGTAATCGCCTTGTAGCCACCCTAGGACTACCATGGAATCCGTCCACCCATATATCCGTAAATACATTTCGCTATAACAACTAATAACTTTATTCATTAGTTTAGCTAGTAAATACGCTCCGCTTAATTCTAATCTCGGTAAAGATACGCTCTTAGAAATCGGTACTAGTCTAGTCTTAGCAACTACTAGTGCCACAGTTGTGTCATTATTTTTCGGTAGACGCGCGTAAATGACTGCCGCGTAAGCTTTAGTCGATGCGTCACAATAACCGTGCAATTCTATGACGTTATTAGGTTGAAATCCGATCCAGCGAGGTATTTTGCATTCGTTCAAATGTTCCATGTCTATTTTTATCGCCATCCATTCATCTTTGATGTTAACAGGAACTTTTCATCCCAATGCATTTTATTTAGCCATAGCTTTTGGAATATCAACTTTAATTTTGTTGTGAGTGGGGACAACCACCCCAACGGGTCGAATACTTTAGATATCTCCGACAACAGAAGTCGTTTAGTAACTTTTGCGTTTGGATTAGCTATGCTGTATTTGATAGTAAACATGTCATCCCAAGAGTTCCAACAAAGGCCTAATGTTTTTGACGTACTATCTGATTTGAAATTAAAAATAATTTCGCCATTGCTGCTGTTCTGTTCTATATTTTCAAGAAGTTTGGGATGATTTGTGGACCATTTTCTCAGTGTAAAACCTCCCAATTTTAATAATCGGTTGAGATCTTCAATGAGCTGTTTTCCACTTTCGATAGAATGAGCCCCATGGACCAGATCATCCATATAAAATGACTCTTCAAGGATCTTTGCTGCTTCTGGAAAAACCCTTTGTTCATCCAGGGCTAGACGTTTTAAGGTCATCATCGCTAGAAATGGTGCTGATTTTGTACCGTACGTGACGGTAGTGAGATTGTACGTTTGTAGGGGTTGCTCTGGCGTATTCCTCCAGATGACTTGCTGATATTGCTGATCTGATTCATCCACCATTATCTGCCTGTACATTTTCTCGATATCTGATGTGTAAGCAAAACGATATTGCCGCCACGTCAGTATCAGTTCTTGCAGATCCTGTTGTAAATTTGGGCCTTTATACATCAGGTCATTCACGCTGTATCCACTTGACGTTCTTGCTGACGCGTTAAACACCACCCGTAGCTTTGTAGTTGCTGATTCTGCTCGTTGTACGGAATGGTGCGGCAAGTAACACGATAGCGCTTGATTGTTTTTATTGCTGTTACTAGGCACCATATGTCCTAAGGCTATGTATTCACTAATGAATTGTTTATATTGTTCCGCTAGAACAGGTTGCTTGCTAAATTTACGTTCCAACTTTTGGAACTGCGCTATGGCCATCTCTTTAGATGAACCTAGTTTTTCATTGATGTCTGCTTTTAGTGGTAATTTCACTACATACCGGCCGTCTCCGCGACGTTTTGTAGTAGATGAATAGAAATCGACACATTCTTGATCTTCTAATGATAAGTCTGATTTCTCGCTTATATCCTCGATGTCCCAAAACTCCTGAATATCATGGATATTATTCAAGATCACGTTGCACTGTAGTGATGCTGTCTGACCACCACCGTATATGATCCACCCGAGCTGTGTTTCTTGCAACACTGGTTGGTATACACTCTTTCCTTGGATCAATCCTCCCTTTATTATCCAGCCATTGACTTGAGCGCTTAGTAATAAGTCCACTGGACGGTTAATGTTAAAATCTGGGTCAGCTAATTCAAGGTTTTCTATGTAAGACCACTTCGATGTGTCAAATGATTTCTGCGGGATATCCTTAAGTATATTGTTCATAATAAGTACGTCAGTAGGAAATGAAAAGTCGTTGTATGTTGAGAAGCAGCTTAGTGTGACTACACCCTTACAATTATGCTCGACTTCGCCTACTCCGCATATTAATCCGTTGAATTTAGATCTACGTAATCCTAATTTCTTTGCAGTACTCTCTTTTATTATAGACACTTGTGATCCAGGATCAATGAGAGCTCTTAATATTTGATACGATCCATCCATCGTTGCTACTTTTATCAAAGCTGTTGCTAATAAAACTTCATTCGTCCCTGGATCATTTCGGGACACGTGCGCAGTCATTGCAACATTGTCTTTTGGTTTTGGATCAATTTTTGTTGCTGCGTTGCTTGACTGCGATGTATTTTTTGAGCAAGCGTCATGTAAAACGGAGTGATGACTTGCGTCACATTTGCGACATCGCCTAACGGAAATGCATTGCTGGCCATTATGGTCAAATAAACAATTTTGACATAATTTCAATTTTGCTACGGATTTCAATTTTGCATCATTAGGCAATTGTAAAAACTTTACGCAATTAAACATGGCATGTTGTTGACCGCAAAATTGACATTTTGTGGTAGACACGTGTAACGCTTTTTAATATGGCTTATTCTGCTTATTGTTACAGTTAGAGTTTTGTCGTCTTCCCCTTTGGTTCTCAGGAACATCATCATTTGTATGGTTGGTTGATTTCGGGGTTACTTGATCTAGCTTCCTACGAGATGTTTCCAGGCTCGTAAACTTACTTTCTAAGTAGTCTAAGAATTCCTGCAGTACCGGTAGTTCCCTAGAATTTTTCAGAGAGTCTATGTAGTCTCCATACGTTTCGCTATCCAGCTTCTGTGCTAATAAATGCACAAGAAGTGGATCCCAGGTGCTGATATCGATTCCTAAGTTCCGTATGGCATGCAAGCTTTCTAGTGCTACGTCATGCAGTTTCTTAATATGACCTAGCGTTTGTTGCTGGGTACTCGGCAGGCCTAGTAAAGTATTGATTACACACGTAAATATTAACTTTTTATTGTTATATCGATGGTTTAAGATTTCCCAACAGGCATGATAATTATCGGAACTAATAGGAAGATGCTGAATAAGCTTTTCAGCTTCTCCCCTGACCTTTCCTTTCAGAAATTGCATTTTTTGCGCTTGCGATAAGGTAGGGTTATTATGAATAGCTTCGCTAAAGAGGTCTTTGAATGACGTCCAATGTTGGTAGCTTCCTGAAAATACAGGTATATCCATTTTTGGTGTGGAGTGCTCTCTATGTGATACACTCCATAGCTTTTTATTGATCATTTTCTTTAGCTGAATAAATGATCGCTCATGCTGAGTATATACTTCTTCGTAATCTTCTTCCTCTCCACCTATCTCACTATCTATCTCCCAATGGAGGGAATCAATTTGGGACCAGCGCGCTTGAAGTGTTCTCAAGGCGTCCTCCATCTCCCATTTTTCTGACATGGAGTCTAGTTCGATTAACCCTGCTGATCTCTTGAATGCTTTAAAATTAGCGGTTTGCTTACGCAGCATGTCATCTAATTTGCTGGTAGAGCCCTTCGACTCCACGGTTCGTAACATGCTGACTTTTGCTGGCTGCTCATAACCTAATGATCCTGCTTTTGCTAGTCCGGCGCCCTCTTGCTGCTCCTGTGTTGGTTGAGTACCCCTAACGGATTTCATAGGTGTTAGCTTGCTTGATAACTGTAGCCGTTGTTCTTCGATGAGAGACTTGGCAGCTGTATAAAGTTTGCTAGTATTTTCATGCTCGGAATTTATAAAATATGAATGATCTTTGACCCCATATTCGCAGATAGCTAAATGATTATGCTGAAAATCTGACCAATACCTCTCTATCAACTCTAATCGTCTTTTAAAATAGTCATCCGATTTCCTGTCGGCGCTATCCTTTTTTATATTTATCGGTATTTTCTTGATTGACTCGCTAAGTTCAAGTTGCTGGTAGTAAAGATCCTCCATTATGCTGCTAGTTTGATGAAGAAAAGGAAAGATCTTACTTGTGCAAAACTGGCTTCCTACGGTGGCTGTGTTGATGTAGCACACCAAATGTTGCTGCTCTGGTGTAGCTCGACACCGACGCTCTGCTGCTGCAGATGCTGAGTGCTGCTTAAATACCGATGAGCTGCTTGCTGCTCAAGACGCTGATTGCCCCGTCCTGGAGGCGCTGATGAGTCGCTGCTTGAGTTGCTTAAAGATGGTGTGTTTGCTAAAAAAGCAACACCACCCTCACGTGCTGCTAGTGCTTAGCTACAACGCTTTGCTAAAGTTCTGTGGTTATAAAAGTATGTCCACAATTTACACGTATCACTGTAATCCAATATGCTGATTTCTGGATGATGTCACTCACAAGTTACTCAGTACACGTAACTCTCCAAAGAAAAACGAATACTAAAACTCGCGAGGTCCCACCCGATGGCTCGAAGGACCATGTAGAAGTTGGTAAGATGGTTAAATGATACTTCTGATAATAAAGTCAAATTAGATATATTGTTCGGACCAAAGGTTAGGTAATACAAAGGAGCGAGGGAGCACACGCGATGACCGCTAATCGAGTACTGAACGCTTCGTTTAAATTAATTTGTTACTTGAGGTAAAATGCACGAGTAAGCAAAAGTGCAAGTGTATGGTTACACCGTACATATAAGTGTATGGTTACACCGTATTTTTTTGCGTAGAATCTGAATCCGGAGTCAGAATTGGCCCATCCCGTCAGGATTTTGAGATATTTGAGGTTATATACCCAGAAAATAGCGTTTTTGGCTACTTTTGAGGTTATGTACAGAAGACACAGAATTTTTCGGGGTTTTTTTCTTTAGTCGTATCATATAGTACTACTCTTTCTCTTCAATTAGGGAGTTGCAGAGTTCAATTACGATTTTTATTCACCAAGTAACGCCAATTTCAAATTACGAGATATGTCCCATTAATGTCATGAGCATTTGCATTAAAAACTTTGAGACAAACGATTTCTACTGGTTATTTTCAAAGTCAAAGTCAAAGTATCTTTATTGTGGGCACATGTAAGTTACAGGTCTTAACAATATATTAAAGTATCAATATGTCCTGCCTTATAGGCACACAATAATTATGTAGGTAGATATGGCATAAAAAATTTGGAATTATTATAGATGGTAAGTTAAGGTAGGACCACGGGGTGGTAGGTAGTGGTGGTGGTTGGTGGGTTTGAGAATTTGTATTCGGGGGTGTTCGAGGTTACCAATTATGAATTTGAAGTCGAACTTGATCATCTGCGTAGAGAAGGCATTTGACAGGCAACTTATTCATCGTCAAACCATACTCGCCCTCTTTCAAATCTCCCCGACAACTATCCATGTACAAGTTGAACAGCCTAGGTGACGCTACAAGACCCTGTCTAACACCTCTAGAAATGCAGCACCAGTTCGTGCATGCCCCATTTATCATAACACAAGCGTACCAAGGTACTAAGCGCCATTCCACACCGTACATGGATAGTGTTGACCACAGTTGACACACACTGACATAGGCCATCTCCAAGTCAACGAAAGCACAGTCAGCGTGCATTGCTTTTCTGTATAGGTAGGCACTAGGCCGCCTGTTCTTGTCTAGGCAGACAAACACGGGTTTCCTTTGACTTTCTAGTGCTTTAACTATTTTTCGGCTATGCACCTCACGTAGAAGATCTGATCCATAAGCCCATTCCCTCTCTAAATCCTGCCTGCACATCCCATTTTTTAGGGTCAAAAAGAAAAATGGAACCCTGACAGGATCGCTTTGTTGTCCGTCCGCCTGTATGACTGTCTGTCAAGAGCCTTTATCTTGGGAACGCGTGGAGGTATCGAGTTGAAATTAAAACGATATACTCAAGTCTAAAGTCTCTTGAAGCTGTGAAGAAAAAAACCAAACTTCGAAGTTAACGTGAAAAAACGATACGGCCGTTTATGCCGCAAAAAACGTATATTCGACACTCTCAAGGGAATCAAAATGTATAGGGTATTTCCCGTTGACGTAAAACTATGTTTGGCAAGTAATTACCGACTTTCGCGTCACATAACTGGCCGACTATATATCAAGTCCTTGGCGTTCTGGGGACAATAAAAATGTTCGAAGTTTTTGTTTTTGCCAATTTTAAGACAAATAACGGCTTTTTTGTGTGAAAAAAAAACAGACTATTAGACTGCTATATTAAATAATAAAATGAAAAAAAAACCTGTTAAATACAGTAAATTTGTTTTTATAACATAGTTAAAATGAAGAGCTTCTATAGAAGTCGTGGCGCAGGTGGCACGAAAATCTGGAACTTCTATTGAAGTCCGTGGCGGTGAAAAGGTTAATTACTTTAATATATATATTTTTTTTAATGATTTAATTACAAATGTATGGTTTTCTGATTTTTCCCTACACGTACTCCTTTTGATTTTTAAAATTGCTGCGTAAAATATTATAATTACTTGGATTTACACTTTTTTATATCAAAACTACTACACACGTTTTCCGAGATTTGTGAGTTTTTAACATTATTATTATTACAGATAATATTAATTACACAATGTGGAATATCAACCCTCTGTTCAGTAAAAAAAAATACTTTCGCACATTTTATCGTGGAATTAAATCGTTTTCATTACAAATATAAGTAGTCTGAAGCCTGTGCCTGAAGCGTCGTGATAGGGCCACGGCATGGCGGCCGGCGGGTTGCTAGGACGTCTCACGTCGCGATAGGGCCACGGCATGGCGGCCGGCGGGTTGCTAGGACGTCTCACGTCGCGATAGGGCCACGGCATGGCGGCCGGCGGGTTGCTAGGACGTCTCACGTCGCGATAGGGCCACGGCATGGCGGCCGGCGGGTTGCTAGGACGTCTCACGTCGCGATACGGCCACGGCATGGCGGCCGGCGGGTTGCTAGGACGTCTCACGTCGCGATAGGGCCACGGCATGGCGGCCGGCGGGTTGCTAGGACGTCTCACGTCGCGATAGGGCCACGGCATGTCGGCCGGCGGGTTGCTAGGATGTCTCACGTCGCGATAGGGCCACGGCATGGCGGCCGGCGGGTTGCTAGGACGTCTCACGTCGCGATAGGGCCACGGCATGGCGGCCGGCGGGTTGCTAGGACGTCTCACGTCGCGATAGGGCCACGGCATGGCGGCCGGCGGGTTGCTAGGACGTCTCACGTCGGTAATGTTACCAGTGCTCGCTGTGAATTTTTAATAATGCATATGTACAGATATTAAAAATGTATTCGAGCTGATTTTTTTTTTCATATACCCTGACTTGTGCTCTAAAGGAATCAGTTGTATTCCCGTGCATCTATTTGCTCATGTCATACAAAGTTGGGTTGGAGTTAAAGGGTTGTAGATTTTTCGATTTGCGCTGTGCTTGTGAGTGTGCACCAATATTTCCATTAGGTATATATTTATTAACAACTAGCTTTTGCCAGCGGGTTCGCCCGCGTGGAGGTCGGAAATTATCCCGCGGGAACGTACTACCGGGATAAAAAGTAACCTATGTCCTTTCTCTGCCGGGGTCGCGTGATTGTTCGAAAGAGATACCGTGACCCTGGCACATAGGCAACTGATGGAACACGGGTGGGTTTTAGTCAGTAAAAGTCTGACACGCCCTCCCGCTCCGCCCAGAGCGGGAGAAGTCATTTGATGATTTCCCATCCTGAAAAAAAAAAAAAAAAAAACCTATGTCCTTTCTCATGCTCTAAACTATCTGTAGTTTAGATAAGTGTGGATATATAATATATTAATATATAATATATTAATATATATAAATATATAATATATTAATATATATAAATATATAATATAGTGTAGATAGTGTAGATGTAGATTATAATGTACTTCCAATATGACTAGAGATATGAACATAAATGAAGCAAAAAGCGTATCTGTAGTTTCTGCCTACCCCCATTGGAAAAAGGCGTGAGTTTATGTATGATATATGTTATTTCCAGGTTTATATCGCGGTTAGCACGCGTGAAATTCAGATATATACCTACGTGTGTAGTAGTTATGATATAAAAAAGTGTAAATCCAAGTAATTATAATATTTTACGTAGCAATTTTAAAAATCAAAAGGAGAATGTCCATTCTTGTGATAATGATGTTTAAAATAGCGATTTTAAGAATCAAAAGGATAATGCCCATTTAAGTTTAACCGAGATATGCTTTTGTAACGACCGTACGGGGCACTCCATTGGTCTGAGGTTACCGATTGAGTTTCTCCGGCATCTCGTTGTTTGATACGGCCGCCAAACATTGCATTTCGGGTCATACGCTATACACTCTCCTTCTACGCCAAGGTAATCCCCTCAGCTCTTCGACACGCTAAGCCAACGGTGTAATCCATACGTTGGTTGTACTTACCACCACGTTAGAGGTGTGCTTAGAAACGGCAGTTATTACGACTTCAATCTTAATTTTTCCCAACTCTGTTAAAGTAGGTATTCTAATAATATTGTTGTAATTTCTTATTTTAAAATTGTGCACAACCCGCCTGATATGGCTGTATAACACTATGTCATTGCCTAATATTATTACTGTGTGTGTGGCAACACTGGTGTCACCGGCTAGAGCCACCAGCCAGTGGCCAGTGCCAGTTCGTACATCCAGCAGCAGAGAAGCTGCTAAGCTGCTGATGTACAGTCTGTGCTCTACATTATCTGACCCTCCCGGTATGAACGACGCTCACATAGAAGTGCTAAGTCCCGCCCCATTTAAATAAATCATCTTGTTAAGCCATTTTGGTCATTATCTTGTTAGCGTTAAGATTGAATTGCGTATTAACAAGTAATATGTTTGTGTTTACACGGCTACTACCTAATCGTTAATTTCGCTTATTCTCAACAAGTTACTGTGGCTTCGCGGTTCGATGCTGGATTGACGATGCATGGTGTGTGAGTTCGAAATCACACTCCACCTGTTAACAATTTCTTTTTTAAATTGTTTTCATTTTATGATTTCTACCATATTTCTTGCATTATTACAGAACTGGTGATATGATTTTCACCTAACGAACATATCTTTCAAACAAGTGGGTAAATAAAGAAATCTTTATGTCCACAGAACTTATAATTACCAAGGAAGTAAAATATATTGACTTCGTGGGGTAGATTGAAGTAAGTTGTTTTAAGTGACACAGGTCAATCTACGCCTAATAGCAGTGACAAAGCAAAACATTGGTAAAACGTTTGACGTAAATCGTGAAAAGTAACATTAGACATGTCTTTATTGATTTTGTTATGTGTAAACAAAGCGTCATGTCGCAATCTACTGATTATACTAGACATAAAATAATAATTATGTTTACATGAGCAAAATGGTGAAATCAAAGAGATTGTTCATAGTGTTAATATATCGGTAAGTGTTTTAATTTTTAATTTTACTCTTTGAAATTGACCTTTATAATTTGTTATAGCCTAGTAATCTTGTATTTTGCTATTATTCCATTACACCCACTACCTACAAGTTAGCTGCACGTTTCCAAAATTGTTAATAAGTTTTTTTCTTTTGTTTCAGACGAATACAGTCAGGTTATGGTTAAGACTTTATGGAAATACTGAAAAATCTTCAGTGCAATCGTCCAGGAGCAAATCCCATGATGTATATCGTATAGTCACGAATCCGAACGCCACCAAACTACTTATTGTTGCAAGCCATATGCAATGTCCATTGATGCCTATTCGCTTAGCTGCAATTAAACATAATATTTCTTACTACCTTGTCTAACCATCGGTAGAATGACCCTGGGCTACTGCAGCACATGAGAGGAAAAGATTTGTGCTGGAACATGGTGCATACGTAGCCGCTTATAGCAAGTTATTGGAGATGATGCGTCACGCCGCCACTCACTTATCTACATAAGTATTTTTAAACATATTAAGTAAGTGAATGCTCAATTCAATGAATGCTAAACCATTACAATGTTACAATTTCTGTGGTGATGTTATTGTTATAAATGGAAATCCATTTTTCTGTTTAAATAACATGTTGATTCGCCACATACTTATACCTATAAAACTGTAAAACATTTCACAAATTACTTAATCACAGTTAATGAACTGTTTGTTGAACAATAATTAGCTTACCGATGAGTCCTCATCATAACATATATCGTTGTTAATAATATATGTAAGAGAAGAAAGTGTTGTGGTTATTTCATTGATATTGTTTTATATAACTTATTAAGTAAATAGTTAAGTTTGAATGTGCTACTATAAAATATATATTAATTTTGAAACTATGAGCATTTACTTACTTTATTTACTTAAGTATTTTTTAATGAAATAATAAATATTTTCTTCAATAATGATGTTGTTTTGTTCCTAAACAAACTGCCTATCTAAAAAAACATTTGACGCCTAAAATATTTAAAGTAAAGTAAAAAAAAAAACATAGAAAAAAAAACATTTTGAACAAAAAGAAGTCTTTAGTTCGAACCTGGACAACGATGCTTATCTATCTGCGTTAATGACCATGAGACCAATTCACTTCTTATTAGGTGACTTTAAATTAAATTTTAGTTGTGATGCTAGACGCAATATTTTATAGAATTTGATCCATATGATATAGACCATTAAGTTCATTATTGAAAAACAATAAGCAGCTATTGAAATGTATCACGGAATTAAATATTAAGCATTGACAGCTAACAGTGGTGTTTTTATTATAATTTTATGTTAATCCACCCTCGATTGGGTTATTTCTGGTAGTCGTATTGCATATTCTTCAGCCTTCAACCTTAACGACATCTAGATAATCATGTTAAGTCACTTTAATCATTATCTTGTTGTAGTTAAGGTTGAAAGGCTTATTAAGAAGTATTATAGAAAGACCGATATGAATTTCGAATATAAAACTTATTTTGTAAACAGGTGGGTAAATAAAAAATCTTTACGTTAAAAATAAACAACAAACTTCCAAGCATTGTCATGCTTAACACGTTGAGTGCCGATCACGCGGTATCACGTGATTCGTCGGCTCTGTATTATGGCCGATCACGCGTTATCGCGTGCTTGCTACTAACAATTTTTTGTTTGGCTCTCAACGTGTTAAAAATGTTTGTTAGCAAATAGTTAACTTTGAATGTTACAGTAAAAAAGCTAATGAATTCTGAACTATGAGCATTTACTCACTTTATTTACTTATAGTATATAGTATATTTTAATTAATAAAGATTATCATTTTTTTGCAATGATTTTGTTTCATTCCTTTACAAACTACCCATTGAAAAACACATTTAAAGACTTCGTTCCTTAGAGAAAAGTAAAAAAATATAAAAATAAACAAAAGAGAAAAGTAAAAAATATAAAAATAAACCATTACGAACAAAAAGTAGTCTATAGGTTATGCTGGTTATGAACCCAGACAACAATTTGTTTAATGACCACGAGACCAAATGAACTCTTACTATTCTGTCTTCAAATTAGCTGTTAGTTGTGAGCTGGACGCAATATTCTATAGAATTTGAACCATATAGTAGGTATCATTAAGTTCAATATCGCAAAATCACAAGCAGTTATTAAAATGTGTCACAGAATACTAAGCGTATACAGCAAATTGTGATGTTGTTGACGCGCGATTTTTTTGTTAATCCACCCTCACCTTGGTTGTTTTAAGTAGTCTTATTGCATTTTGATACTCAACCTTTTAATCCTCTCAACCTTAACGACAGTAGGATAATAATTAAAATCGCTTGACAACATGATTTATCAAAATACCCAAAGGAGTTTCCAATCCGCGATAAGGATCAAATTCGCTATTATTCAAGGAAGTTTTACCCATTTGTTTAAAAGATATGTTCGTTAGGCGAAATCATATCAGAAGTTCTATAATAATGCAAGAAATATGGCAGAAATCATAAATGAAAACAATTAAAAAAAGAAGTTGTGAACAGGTGGAGTGTGATTTGAACTTACGCACCGTTCATCGTCAATCTAGCATCGAACCGCGAAGCCACAGTAACTTGTTGAGAATATTACTTGTTAATACGCAACTCAATCTTAACGCTAACAAGATAATGACCAAAATGGCTTAACAAGATGATTTATTTAAATGGGGCGGGACTTAGCACTTCGATGTGAGCGTGGTTCATACCGAGAGGGTCAGATAATCTAGGGCACAGACTGTACGAACTGTGCTAAAACTCTGCTTCCACATTACAATATCAAATGAAACTAGTTTGTTTTGTTTATAAATCTCAACAGGTTATGGGCCCAGATGCCTCCTGTTGCTACACAGTTCGTACAAATAAAATAAAAATCGAAAAGTGCTTGTTAGTCGATCCGATAAAACAGTCGCCGTGTTTCCAGTATTTTTCGAAAGTCAAAATGGCTTCGTCTACGACTGAGGAACTTAAAAACATAGAAAAGCTCAGCGATATCGAGACGTATCAGCTGTGGCGTTTTAGAATTGATATAATCTTTCAAGCCAAGGGGCTGTCAGATATCATAAAGGACGACATAAAAATGGATGATTCGGACAAGCCCGAACTCAAGGCCGATTTCAGCAAAAAGGACGTGTTAGCCAAGTACATAATAATACAGAAGGTGGACAAAAGGTTAATTACCATGTTATTCCAATGCACATCAGCAAGTGCCATGTACAAAATACTTTGTGAAATGTTCGGCGGTACAGAAGAACGCCATAAAAATAAAATCATGCAAGATTTTTTCAACTATAAGTACGACAAGAACAAAGACATGATACAAAACTTATCTCAGTTGGACAATCTCGTTTTTAGACTGCAACAGCTAAAAATCTCCATGGATGACAGCTTGATTAAATCAAAAATACTAACGTTTCTATCTGCAGAATATGAAAATTTTGTAACAGCATGGGAATCACCCTCTAAAGAAGAAAAACTTTAACCAACTTAAAACTAAGATTAATTAAAGAACATGAGAAACGTAGCAGTACCTACCTACATCACATGAGAACGAGGTGGTATTTCAAGCATCTAAATCATTAAGGAAAATGGAGAAACAGGAATCATAATCTAAAAGTAAAGTCGGTAACGATTCTAACTCTAGTTCTAAATATAAAATACATTGTTTTGGTTGCAATAAAATAGGTCATGTAAAAAAAGATTGTAAGAAAGTATGTTCTATTTGTAAGAAAAATAATCATAAAGAGAGTAACTGTTTCTTTAGAAATAATAAAAGTGTAGGCAACTATTCACTTTAATCAAATTATTTACATATCGAGGGTATAGTGCTCAAACCCAATAAGTAGGAAATTGTCAATTTCGTACTTATTGGGTTTTAACGTTACCCTACTAATGACCAGTGCTCTTTTCCCGCAAATATCACATATAAAAATATGTAGTCTAGTCGACAAGTTGAAAATGGTACAAAATAGAGATACTGCTCTTAAAATTATGTGCGATAGCTCATTGGATCCGGAATGACGTCTAGAAAAATGTGCCAAAAGTGTGTATTAGCACATAAAAAATTGCAAAAATTATAAACAATTAAAGATGAAAAAAAAAAATGGCATTTCGTTTTTTGCCAATATTTCATAAACTGTTAATATTTAAGAAATTATTTATAATTTTAATTTAACGCTGAAAATAGGTCTGCGCGCGACATTTTTAGGTTGAGCGCGCGGCGTCAAAAGCGATCGGGCGTCGGGAGTCGATAGCGGACTCCCGGCCACCGTAGGCGCGAGCTTGCGAGTGGCGAGCAATGGGTAGCTCGCCGCCCGGTAAGGACCAAGCTCGGGTCGACGGCGCGCAGTGTTCCACGCGCGCCTCAAAGAGATGTCAGCAGCAGTGTAGGGGTCTACTAGGACCGATGCCTGCCGGGGTCGCGTGATTGTTCGAAAGAGATACCGTGACCCTGGCACATGGGCAACTGATGGAACACGGGTGGGTTCAGTCAGTAAAAGTCTGACACGCCCTCCCGCTCCGCCCAGAGCGGGAGAAGTCATTTCATGATTTCCCATCCTAAAAAAAAAAAGGGTCATCTATTATCGCAATTTCGTCGCGGTTTCATCATATTGAAGAAGAGGATGATATGGTTGCCACAGTAAGTAGCCAGTGCAACAACCGACTGAGGAGCGCTCTGGAGGATGCGCTTCGCGAGTATAGGTCTATCCCAACCGAACTTAGACCCCGATTACCACGGTTGCCTATGCACAAGAAAAATAGGGCGCTGGTGTGTGCTTTGGACTCGCAGCTTAAGAATTTATTCGAGAGCAGCGAGAATCTTGTCGATACACATTCGATCCTGTATTGCGCGGCTGTTGCGGCATGTCGTTTAGCTAACGTCAAGTTTCCAAACTGTGACGGAGCTACTCGACCAATGCCAACCGTACCAGCCTGGCAATGCAGGATCGAGCGTTGTATCGATAGGGCCAGGGTACTCATCGGCAAACTATACTGCTTCAGGGAGGGCAATACACGACCACGAGAACTTACAAAGCGCATCGCTTTGTAAGGCGGGCATTCTCGGGGACTGGAATCAGTCCTCCAGAATACATGTCCCGTGTTACAGAGCGCATCGACTTCCTGAAGCAGAAAGTCTGTACATGGGCAAACCGTATTCGGTGGTATAAACGGCGGGTTGACCGATACAAGCAGAATCGTATGTTCCAGAGCGATGAGAGGTGGGTATATCGAGCTTGGGAGCGACCCGAACAAAATGTGACGAACGTGTGCTGCCCGGATGATGCTACCACGAGTGCATTCTGGCGCAACATATGGTCAGTGCCCGTCTGTCACGTTGAGGCTGGCTGGATCCAGGATGTCAAGCGAGTGTGTGAAACAATACCAGAAATGGAGCCGATTCAAATTACGCCAACAGATGTAGCCAGAGCAGTCCGTCCGTTACCGAATTGGAAATCACCGGGACCGGACGGACTGCACAACTTCTGGTTAAAATGGCTCACCAGTTCACACAGCCGCCTGTCATCTCATTTCCAGTCATCCTTAGAGTCTGGGTCGCTACTGCAGTTTCTACCAACAGGCGCTACCCACCTTCTCTATAAGTCAGGTAGTACCGCGGAACCTAAGAATTATAGACCAATCACATGTTTGCCGACGGTTTATAAACTTCTTACATCCATTTTGAGAGCGAAAATCAGTTCGCATATTGATAATAATTCCATTATGTCTACGTCTCAAAATGGATGTAGGAACGGGTCCCGTGGTACTAAGGAGCTACTCCTCATCGACATGGCCATAAGCCAACAGGTTCGTCGATCCCGCAAGGATCTGTCGACATGCTGGATAGACTATAAGTAGGCCTACGACTCAGTGCCACATTCATGGCTCAGGAGGGTGCTGGAGTTGTACAAGGTTGATACAACTCTACGCACCTTCCTAGAGTCGTGCATGGGGCAATGGAGGACAGTCCTTCGCTATCCGGGATGTCCACAGATTCAGCGAAATGATGAGCCTGTATGCATTAAGCGGGGAATATTTCAGGGCGACAGTTTGAGTCCACTTTGGTTTTGCTTAGCCCTGAACCTGAGGATTCAGGTCTACGCCATCGGCTGAGGAGAGGTGGTCAGGTTATATCTCACTTCCTCTTCATGGATGACCTAAAACTCTTTGCCCCCAACAAACTGCAACTGATGGAGCTACTGAAGGTAACTGAAACTTTTAGTAGCGCCATCAGGATGGAGTTTGGTGTGGACAAATGTGCAGTCATGCATGTAAAGCGAGGTGAGGTTATGGAATCCGAAGGAATCCAACTTTCGGATTCCATACACCTCAGATCCCTTTCCTCATCCGAAAGCTATAAGTATTTGGGTATGTCGGAAGTGTTAGGCATCAACGATGCTGACATGAAGCAATCGTTGAAGGAGCGCTTCTTTGGTCGCCTGAAGAAGGTATTAATTAGTCGTCTCTCAATCACTAGTCACAATAAGTAAAAAAAATAAACATACATACTATCTCAATTACTAGTCACGATAAGTTAAAAAAATACATTAGAATTAATAGACTAATCAGAAAATATCAAAAATCATTGAAACGCCAAAAAGTAACTCAATTAAACACAAAACTTAGGAAAATAAATCTAAATTTAAAACAAGAATTAAAGAAGTGTTATAGTGATTTACAGTTATGCAATACTTTGTATGATACGGACACTCAGCACCTTCGGGATGAATTGTTTGTTAGGGAATATGCTCTAAAGGATATCTTTAGTAAATATGAGGCTACTCAACAAGACCTGAGTAAGCGCATGCACGAAGCCTGTGAGTTGGCAGACCTGGTCAAGTACAATGCGGAGAGGTATGAGTCTCTGACAAATAACTTCTCTAGCTGTGCTTGCTCACAGACTCAACTTGATACACCCACACCCTCAGCAGCTCACCCAGTAGATTGCTGTATTGTTGATAATAATAGCATGATAAACACAACTTATATTTTTTCTGACAAATTTGGTCAAGGTTATGGTAGCATATTTAATCAGTGTTCACAACAGTATGTAATTAATAATTGTTCACCAGGTGCCAGTATTAGCCAATTATTAAGTAAAATTAAATTGTCAAAAATAAACCCTGGTTCTACAGTAATATTATTATATGGGGATAGTTTAAATGTTAGAAAAAAAGAAATAATTCAATGTGTCCATTTGATGTTACATCTCAATGAGACCAATCACTGTAAATTTATTTTCTGTGCCTTGCCTTATTCTCAATACTTGTCTGAGGAGCAAAATAGGCACATTTATAATTTAAATATGTTAATTTATAATAGGACTAGTTGTCAGAGTGACGCTATTTTATATTTTGATTGTAATCAATTTATTACTGATTACAAATTAACAAATTATACTATGTATTTGCCACCTAGTTGTAGGAGACAAATTGCTAATCTTTTAGCATACAATTTACACCGTGACACTGGTACTTGTAGGGTACCAGTGATTACTGTTAGTAGTGGTTCTAGCACCACTTTTGATACACCTAGTAGTTTAAACTATTAGGTGCGACAACAGGTAAGCCGCATATGTTGAATGTTGTTCATCAAAATATGCAGGGTTTGTCCGGCAAAGAACTAGAGTTAAGTTTATTTATAGAAAACCATGATGTTCAGGTATTATGTTTGACTGAACACTGGTTGAAAGAACATGAAATAGTGTTTATGAATGATGATTTTTTTTACTGTGCAAAGTGCATTTGTGAGAAAAAGTGCTGTACGCGGTGGATCATTATTAGTTCTTGTTTCAAACAAGTTGAAATGTAAACAACGTTTAGATTTAGTTAATCTTTCAATCGAGCGCACTATTGAGTTGTCTTGTGTTGAACTAGAGCGTTACGTCATAATATGCGTCTATCGTCCACCCTCTGGGGATTTTACTCGTTTCGAGTCGGTCATGGAGGACTCACTCAATAAATTAAATTCAATTAATAAATGTATAATTTTATGTGGAGATTTTAATATTAATATTTTAGATGTTACTCCTTTAAGTATTAGACTACTCAATCTGTTTAAGTCATTTAATTTAATAAACTTGTTTTTCGAACCTACTAGGATCACAGCATCGTCTTCGACTTGTCTTGATAGTATATTTAGTGATTGTGATGCCAATAATAAGTTAGTGTTAAGTGACTTAACGTCTGACCACTGTGGATTATTAGCCAGCTTCCCTTTGCCATTACAAAAAAAGCCGCATAAAATAGAATGCAGGCCCTATACAGTTAGTCGTTGCAACAAATTTAAAAATAATATTGCTCATAGGATTACACCAACTATAGTAGAACACGATAATCCTAATGAAATTTATGGAGCCCTTTTTGATATTGTGCAAAAAGAATACCAATCTACTTTCAAGACCAAAACTATTGACATTAATAGCACCTCTGTTAGCTTCAACCAATGGGCTACTCCAGGTATTTATAAAAGTAGAGCGAGACTATACGAGTTATATGGTTTAAAAAAATATATATTTGATACTCCTTTTCTAGAGTATGTCAGAAATTATTCAAAGTTATTTAAAAAAATCTGTGCTTTCGCTAAATCTAAATTTTTAAGCGATACCATAAAAAAATCCAGTAATAAAATAAAAACCACTTGGAAAATTATTAACAATGAAACGGGTAAATCGGTTAAACAGGAAAAACAACTAGAGATTATGATTAACAACAAATTGGTAAATAAGGCTGCCGACGTAGCTGAGGCATTTAATGAGTTTTTTGCCAACATACCTATAACTACGACTTGCTCCTTAAATTCGTCCCCGTCTAAAGCTGAAAACCTTTTGTATAGTTGTGTGCCCAGATGTAGTCGCTTATTTAGTTTTGAACATGTAACGCCTCATGACGTGGTTAATATTTTTAAGACACTTAAGTCAAAAAACACTGGAGATTACTGGGGCATATCCATTAAACTGTTAAGTAATATAATAGACATCGTAGCCCCCTATCTAGCTGTAACTTTTAATAAATGTGTTGATTCAGGATCTTTTCCTGACCTCATGAAGAGTAGTAAAGTCATACCATTATTTAAAACAGGTAATAAAAATAATGTTGGCAATTTTAGGCCCATTTCTATCTTACCTGCATTTAGTAAAATATTTGAAAAGTTAATACTCAAGCAGTTACTAAGACATGTTAATTTAAATAGCCTCCTTCATAATGAGCAATATGGCTTTACAAAAGGTCGTTCGACAACAGATGCGGGTGTTGCTCTGCTAAAACACATTTTCAACGCATGGGAGAACTCGCAAAATGCTATCGGAGTTTTCTGTGATCTCTCCAAAGCTTTTGATTGCGTTCACCATGACACACTTTTGCGTAAACTGCGTCATTACGGTGTTCAAAACAAAGCTCTCAATGTCATAAGTTCTTATTTGCAAAATAGGCACCAATGTGTAGATATCACTGGTGTAAAATCTTCCGGGCTACTAGTTCAGTTAGGTGTACCTCAAGGCTCAATACTGGGTCCTTTCTTATTCTTAGTGTATATTAATGACTTGCCATTCTATTTAAAGAATATCTGTGACATTGTACTATTTGCTGATGATACCTCACTTATCTTTAAAGTAGACAGGAATAGAAAAGATTTTGACGACGTGAATAATGCGCTCTCAATGGCCACGGATTGGTTTACTACAAATAACCTAGTTGAAAAACGAAAACGAAAAACGAAATGTATAAAGTTTGCCTTGCCGAATGTTAGAAACCTGGGACCTAATGTCGTTTTAAATAATGAGGTGCTTGAAACTGTTAACTCGGCAGTTTTTCTGGGCATAACAGTAGACGCCAAACTTCAGTGGGGATCACGTATATCGAGCCTAGCGGGAAAGCTCAGTTCGGCCGCCTACGCCGTAAGGAAAGTTAGACAGTACACGGACGTTGATACAGCTCGATTAGTCTATTTTAGTTATTTTCATAGCATAATGTCCCACGGCATTCTGCTGTGGGGCAAAGCCGCGGACATTCAAAATATTTTTGTTCTTCAAAAATGAGCTGTTCGAGCGATTTACCAACTAGGTGCTAGAGTTTCTCTGAGAGATTTGTTTAAAGATATTGTTATTCTTACGGTGGCATCACAATTCATCTTCGCCAACATCTTATATATTAGGCAAAATATTCACTTGTACACTAAAAACAGTGATTTTCATAATATTAATACTAGAAATAAGGACAAACTACGAGCCCCCTTTCACGGGCTTCATAAGGTTCATAATTCTTTTGTTGGTCTTGGTATTACTTTTTATAACAAGCTTCCCTCTGCTTTGCTAGATTTGCAGTTTAATGAGTTTAAAGCTAAAGTAAAATCCAACCTTTGTTCAAAGGCATACTATTCTATCAACGACTACTCTTCTTCTTAGCGTGTCGATAGCAATCTAAATATATTCAGCCCAGAATTTGGCTACGAGCTTAACACTTTCCGAGGCATCCATCAATTCCTGTGGCGTGCAAACAGCAGGACATGTGGGACAAATTATTAAGTGCTGCATTGTTTGTGGGACAGCACCACATTTGCATTCCAGGGCGGAGCCATCTATGAATTTCCACTTGTACAGGTTCTCTTTACTTCGGCCTACTTGAGTCCGGAGCCTATTTAAAGACTTCCAGGAAAGCCAAGGCAACTCGTGTCCAGGTGCGAGATTTTCAGTAAGTGGGACGAATGGGTTTGGTAGGGAAGCACCATGTCGCCACAGACTTAGTCGTACCGTAGATCGTTCGCCAGTGAGTGGGAGGACACACTTCATAAATGATAAATGATAAATGATAAATGATAATGATAAATGATAAATGACTTTATTTTTGCAAGTAGGTTTGTACAAACACTTTTACACGTCAATCAATTTTTTTTTAAACTAGATGAGTTCGGCATTTCCTATCTGACTACTCTGAGAAGAAACGCCGAAACAAACTCAGAGGTCACAGTCTCTTTTAAAGTCCAGACATAATCTTGATCAGATCATGTGAAGACCATGTGGATTGGTGTCTGAAGTGGTCTTTTAAGGAAAGAACACACAGCTTGAGTGGACCTGTCCAATCAGTGCACGCATTTGTCAGTAATCATGCAGCCCTACTCAGAACTTAAGGAGGTCAATGATTCGACGAACAATACCAAAGAAAGGACATTTGTGAAGGTCGCACAAATGACTCAAACTGCCAGACAATGTAAAAAATTAAATTAGAAGAAAAGGAAACCAAAAAAAAAAAAAGAACACCCACTTCGTCTTCACATTTACAATAGGTAATTAAAACAATATAATACTTAAAAGTAAATATTCATGTCATTGTATAAGTAAAATTAATCAATGTCAATGTGTATATAAAATCAGGAAATAGTCCCGGTCTGATCATTTGAGGACCATGTACATGGGGGTGTCTGAAATGGTCTTTTGAGGAAAGAACCATACAGATTGAGTGGACCTGTCCAGTCAATGCACGCATTTGTCAGTAATCTTGCAGCTCAACTCAGAACATAAGGAGCACAAAGATTCGACGAACAATACCAGAGAATGGACATTTTGGTAGGCCGCATTAAGTACTCAAACTGCCAGATTATCATTAAAATGGAATGAGTATGACAGATATAAAAAAAAAAAACTAACATCACCTACATAGTCCTCACATTCAAAATCACTTAAATAATAATAATATTATACTTCTGAAAGTATATATTCATGTCATAGTGTAAACAATAATCAAATGTCAAAGTGTATAAGCAATAATCAAAATGTCAAAGTGTATAACCTCGTAAGTCCTAAGTGCCTTCACAAAGAATGAAATGGCGTTCATTTTTGAGTCCTGGGTATTTTGAGATTGGAGATAGTATTATGGCCGACTGTTCTTCATAAAGAACAAAATAAATACCTTCATTGAGTCCTGAACTTTTAGCACCTATTTAAACTATTATAGACTATGCTATATTATTTTTGTTAGAACAAATATTGTCAATAACTAAGAGAAGATATATTTGAAATAAGTTGAATGGTTCATGTTTTTGTTCTTTATAAAGAACACTCGGTCTCAGTACATTATGTTGAATTGTTTTCTTACATAGGTTGTATACTGTGTAAGAAAACATTTTTTAAGGAAGATAACAGATTTCATCGGTTTACTTATTATTTTTATATATAAAATATTAGGCCCCACTGTGGAAATCTGCAAAACAGTTTCTTTTTGTGGTGAAACACAAAGGCAAATCACAAGCTATGCATTGGACAGTAGTCTTCATCGCACAACTCTTCTGTCTGCATCTATGTTGTGCGAATCCCATTGCAGGTAAGTGAAGGGAACCGCTTTGGCGGAAAGCATTTTAGGGGATCGCTTTTACTGGAGGTCTACCACTTTTTGAAGTGTTGGAAACTTCTTCCAACACATGAACTGATTCTGCATTCACGCCTTCAATTACATTTTCTATCTAGTATCTCCTCTGAAATAGTTTGCTTAAAAGCATGTAGTTGAAGTATTTTGTGAGTACGTGCTCCCAGCAGCTTTTGATCTGCCTTAAACTTTATCCAGGCATTAACAAGGGACAAGTTAGTCAAATTACTAATAAATCTTACAGTCCACTTTTTGGTACGCATTCTCGAGGGACAAACAGCTAACAGTCTGTCTGTAAGGTCGACGCCTCCCATATCATTATAATATTCTTTCACTACTTCAGGCCTTTGGATTTGTACATAGCAGCGTAGTTTTCTGTCATATCGTCTACATTCATCGACATTTTCGGCAGCATGTATGCTTGACAACAACATAACCGGTTTGGCTTTCACCTAAATTAAACTCCGCGCTACTGGTTAGGGTGTTCTTGCCTTAATATCACATACTAAGCCATTTGGATTGGCAAGAATAAAGGCTTTGAGTCCAGTGGGATTCGATTTGGCTGGGCAATATTGTCGCATTGAACAAGCACCCGTAAATGGGATTATCATCTCATCTATGGATATTTTTTGCTCCCGAACCTGTGCGTGGCATCCCTTAAGAACTCTATCCAACAAAGGACGTACCTTCCATAATAAGTCGTTCTTCCTTGTTTCAGGTGAAACATTATAATCATATACCAATTTAAGAGAATTTATAAGTAAGAATTATAACGATCTCTTGCCATAATTTATAATTGGTACAGCATATTTCTCGCTCCAATACATGTGAATCTGCGGGTAGCCAATTTACCCCATAAGCATAGTTATGCCAATGAAAGCCTTGCACTCTCCTACGGTCAAATTTAAACTTTTTCCAGTTTTGTCAACAGCAGTTTGGTTACTCATTGTAACTATTAAAGTATACAAGTCTTCGTCTATGTATTCATTAAAGTATTCCATCATCGATGATTTTGGTTCTGAGAGTCGATATGTCGGCTGTAGCATGGCTGGCCAATCTTTGTTAAAACTTGATCTACTCCAAGGCATAGGACCTTGCCCACTAACAATAGAAGCCCTAACTCCACCACGAGTGCGCACTGTTCTGTGGCTAAGCACTCCACCACGAGTACGTACTGAGAGGCGCTTCTGAATTCTTCCAATATTAGTTGAAGTACCTCGAGTTCTATGCCGGTAGTGACTGATAGATGGAACACAGATCTCATCTTCTGAGCTACTAGAATCTCCATTTTCTGAGTTGCTGTATATATCCTCACCACCATTTTCATCGCCTTTCTCATAGGAAGTTCTGTCCAGCTCAGGTTCTTGGGAAGTTGGATCCTCATCATCATCATCAGTGTTTTCTATCTCAGAAAGATTGAGAAGCTCATCTATTTCCTTTTCGTGTAATTCTAAAATAAAATAACATTTATAAATAATATAAGAAATAATTTTAAAAAAAGAGTTTGATGCATAAATTAACGATGGTGCCTTAAGCATCATCGTTAATTAATGCATCAACTTCTTTTTTTATCACTAACATATCTTAGGAGGCTATTAGGAGGTACTAATATGCACGATACTAAGTTGTTACACTGAGACCGAAAGGGATTTCAAAAATACAAATTATGGTATCGAATTTACGCTATAAAGACCGGACGCACTTTACAAAGAACAAATTCAGTTAACCACAAATTACTCCGTTTGCGCCGCATGTTTTGCAAAAATAATACATTACAGATATTGTTTATTTCCTTGTAAGTGAAAAAAAATAATTGGTTGCTTCAAAATAGTAATATTTTCAAAAGATATTTACAGATTTACTTACGTTGTTTCCGACGTGCCACCATTGTCTCCTGCTTATGGCCACTGAATGCAAATATGGCGAATTTCTTTTATTTTACTGAATGCATGTGAAAAAGACGAATATATAACTACTGAGAAAACGTCCTTTCTTTCTAAAATTTTGCTATAAATTACGATCGCAAATATGTTCTACTCATAGAACGTTCGGTTATAATGATATCTGTCATTTCGAGATTGTCAGGTTTTAACAATGATTGCAATTTTGTTCTTTAGGAAGACAGTTCGGTTTTACTTACAAAAAAATCAAAATAAGTTTGGGTCTTAGGAGGATAAGCAATAATCAAAATGTCAAAGTGTATAAGCAATAATCAAAATGTCAAAGTGTATATTCCCAATAAAAAATTAATAAAAAAAAGGAAAGTAATTAATAATAAAAATAAAAAATATCATTCAGTACAATAATAATTCAAAAATAAAAATTAAAAATTGGAGCAGCTTAATCCCAAGCTTTTTTGTCCTCAATATAATCTTTAACAGTGTAAAAGGCTTTCTGGCACAACTTACGTCTAATGAATGATTTAAATTTATTGAGACTTAGATCTTGAACATGGCTTGGAAGTTTATTATAAAAGCGTATACATTGACATCTGAATGAGCCACCTATTTTCTTGAGCCTTGTTGAAGGTACAATAAATTTGTGTTTATTCCTAGTATTTATATTATGGATATCACTGAATTTTTTAAACAATTTAATATTCTTATGGGCATATAAAAGATTTTCAAAAATATACTGTGAAGGCACAGTCATTATATTAATTTCTTTAAATTTCTCTCTGAGTGAGTGTCTCGGGCTTAATTTATAAATTGATCGAACAGCCCTTTTCTGCAAGACAAAGATAGTCTGAATGTCGGCGGCATTTCCCCACAACAGAATACCGTACGACATTACACTATGAAAGTAGGCAAAATACACTAAACGGGCTGTCTCTATGTCAGTTAAATTCCGAATTTTTCTAACAGCGTATGCAGCGGAGCTTAGCTTTTTCGACAATTTATCTATATGCGGGCCCCACTGAAGCTTGGTATCCAAGGTTAGGCCCAAGAATACAGTGCTATCTTCAGGATTCAATTCTTCGCCCTTCACCAACACATTCGTTTTCACTTGCCTAACGTGAGGTAGCGTGAACTTAATGCATTTGGTTTTTTTTTCATTAAGAAGCAAATTATTTACATTGAACCAGTGAACTACTTTTGAGATCGCGCTATTAACATCGTCGGTATCCATTTGCTGACGTTTAAGTTTAAACAAAAGTGAAGTATCATC
Source organism: Aporophyla lueneburgensis (assembly GCA_932294355.1). NCBI lineage: Eukaryota > Metazoa > Arthropoda > Insecta > Lepidoptera > Noctuidae > Aporophyla > Aporophyla lueneburgensis. Next base: position 38,106,787 of record OW028736.1, read on the forward strand.
CGTAAACAAAACTATATTATGATTATCTTTTATAAGGTAAGGCAAGTCATTAATATAAATAAGAAACAAAAAAGGACCAAGAATTGAGCCCTGTGGGACTCCCATTGTTACGATAGATCCGGGAGACCTTTTTCCATTGACATCGACACTCTGAATCCTATTACTCAAATATGAAGTAAGAAGATCCAGAGCTCTGTTCCGGATCCCGTAGTGGCGGAGTTTCCTGATTAAAGTTTCATGAAGAACGCAATCGAATGCTTTAGATAAATCACAAAAGATGCCCAAAGCATCGCATTTATCTTCCCATGCATTATAAATATGTCCTAGGAGTTCAACACCGGCATCGGTAGTTGAACGACCCCTTGTAAAACCGAACTGTTTGGTATGTAATAATTTATGTTTATTAAAAAATCGTTGCAACTGATCTAAAATTAATTTCTCAAAAATTTTACTGAACGTAGGTAGTACTGAAATAGGTCTATAGTTAGTGGGGTCTGATGTACTACCAGATTTAAATAAAGGTATTATTTTACTATTCTTCATAAGATCAGGAAACTCCCCACACTCAATACAATTATTAAATATAAGAGCTAAAGTAGGTGCTACAATGTCAATAATAGACTTGGCGACTTCTACAGAATTACCCCACAGATCTGCAGTCTTTTTTACATTTAAAGTGTGGAAGGTTTTAATTATATCTTTACAAGTAATATGTTCAAAATGAAATTCCGAATCGCAAACATTAACATTTTCAATAAGCAAAGACTCAGCAACAGAAGGTGATGAGTTTAGGGATTTTGTAGTTGAAACAGGAATATCTGAAAAGAAATTTTCAAAAGCCGCAGCGACTTGCGAGTCTGATTTTATTATGTTGTCGTTGATAGACAGGCTGTAGTCATTATTTCGTTTACTAGACCTTCCCGTTTCACTATTAATTATATTCCAAGTCGTTTTAATAACATTACTACTATTTTTAATCTTAGAACTCAAATAACGCGACTTGGCCATCCAACAGACTTTTTTAAATAATTTCGAATAATTTCTAACATACAAATTAAATTCAGCAGTGTTGACAAAAGCCCTTTCATTGTACAGCTCATAAAGCCGTGTTCTACTTTTATGAATACCAATGGTCGCCCAATCACTGAAAGATACGTTACTGTTAACTGAGATAGTCCGGGGAATAAAAGTCGAATTAAAGTCATTACAATATGTCTTAAAAAACTCATCATATAGATGATTGGGACCACCATTAATAGATAAAAGGGGCAATTTCTGAACTAGTTTGCCTTTAAAGGCTTCTAGGCGAACTGCACTTTTGGGGTTAACAGTGATATCTCTTTTACTCAGTTTTTTATTTTGATTTTGAAAAGTAATCTGTTGCCCGCAATGATCAGAATCTAGTAAATTAATAATTTCTTTGTGGCTTGGTATAACATCAGTATAAATATTATCAAGGCATGTGGCACTAGTAGGGGTTATTCTTGTGGGATCCATAAATAGGTTTACAAGATTGTAGGACTGAAATAGACTTATTATTTTACTACAAGAACCTGAGTTTTCTAATAAATTAACATTAAAATCCCCGCAAGCAATAATAGACTTGTTTGAGTTACTAATCTTGTGTAATACTTCATCCATGACCTTTTCAAAGCAGTCATACAATCCTGATGGTGGTCTGTACACACTTAATACAATAAACTGCTCCAATTCTATACAGGCAATTTCTACTGTTCGCTCAACGGAGAGGCTCACAATATCCTTACGGTCTTTAAATTTAAGTTGGTTATTTACTAAAATTAGTGAGCCACCATGTATAGCATTTACTCTGTTGAACGAACTACCAACCTGGTGATTATTAAAATTGAACATGAACTGGTGGCTTTTAAGCCAGTGTTCTGTAATACAAAGAATATCTATATTTTTACAGTTAAGGAATAAATCTACTTCTAAATCTTTGTTCAAAAATCCTTGAATGTTTTGATGCACCAGGTTGATACTATGTAAGTCTTTTACACATACATTTGCCATACATACATTTGTGCAAGAGGTTGCCTCTATTGTCTTAATTTCTAATTTAAATTAAAATCAATGTTATCAATTGTTACCAAATTATTAGCAGAGTTGTTCAACATGCCATTGCATTGCTCAAAAGGAAGGGGGTTAATAGCCAAATTCTTGGCTGAAATAGAAAAAAAATATGATAGCGACACAGCTATCTGTCTTTTATAATAGTTAGAAAGATAGTACATAACACTATTATATTTGTCTTTTGTCAAGTACCAATTATTACTAACATAATTGTTAGTATCAACTAAATGAAACAAATTATTATTAAATGTCAAATTGTGCAATGTCATGTTGATTTCAAATCTTAACCTATTTTCCTCCTGTGGCAAGCTGTTACTGTAGGGAAATGTAAATAATACAATCTTTCTTAAACTAAGATTACTCAATGTTTGAAAGTATTGGAGCAATTCCCCTTTGTTCACATTGTCCCTATTACCCATAAAAATTAATAATGTGGTCTCCTGAGTAAAATTACATTTAATAATTTCCTTCATAATATTAAATAAGGAACAACCCGGCATACAGTAATTTATTATTGACTGACCTGGACATTCATCTGTCAACAAGTTGCCTAATTCTTTTCCAATTTCATCGCAAAATAACACTACATCACTTTTTACAATTTGCTTACACTGTTTATTGGAACTATTAGTAACAGGAAATAAAGCTGTTGCGGCTTTTCAGCCTTTGTGACACGAGGATGTTATCGTGCAAAGGGTGTCGTGTGTCAGACACCATCTTGGCTCTTTCATTTGAGCTTGCCACTGCTCTACGAATTTCTGGTGGCGCTATTCCAGCCAGTGGATACAGCATTTGCACCGGGGTCGGTTTGAGGCAGCCGGTGATGATCCGGCACGTTTCATTCAGGGCTGTATCCACTAACTTTGCATGTGCTGAACGACTCCAAACGGGGCACGCGAATTCACCTGCAGAGAAAGATAGCGCCAGCCCAGTAGTCCGCAAAACATCAGGCGAAGCACCCCACTTTGACGAGACAAGTCGTTGTAGGAGGTTATTGCGAGAGTGTACCTTCTGCTTGATATTCTTGCAGTTTTTGCGGAATGTTAATGACCTGTCCAGAGTAACACCAAGATATTTCGGGAAGTTGCTGTGCTCAATGGACATCCCACCCCAAACGATGTTGAGTTTGCGACCCGCTTCTCTGTTGCGAAGATGGAATATGCAAGACTGCGTTTTACTTGGATTTGGTTTGAGTGAGTTAGCGTGATAGTATGACGTTAAGTCATTAAGAGCGTCTGACAAGTTGACCTCAGCGTCTTCAAAGGAGAAGGCATGGGAAGTGAGGGCAAGATCGTCTGCATAGAGGAAGCGGGACTGGATGGTTGGTCGTTCGTATAAATATTGAACAGGAGTGGTGCCAAGACACTACCTTGGGGTAGGCCGTTTTTTTGTGCTCTCCAACGACTTTTTTCCGAGAGAAGGTGGACCTGAAAACGGCGATTCTGGAGAAGTTCTCGGAGTATTCGAACAAAACTTTGATCGTTAATCAAGGTCTCCACCTTCCACAACAGACGTTTGATGTTTACTGTATCGTAAGCAGCTGACAAGTCCACGAATACAGCACCCGTGACCATACCCTTCTCGAAACCATCCTCAATGTGTTGCACGAGTTTGAGGGTCTGATTGCAGCAAGATTTCACGGGCCTAAAACCAGCTTGTTCCGGGATTAATTTTGGATCAATAGCGCTCGTTAGGCGGTTTAACAGCAGCCTCTCGAATAGATTATATGTATGACATAGTAGAGAGATAGGACGGAAGTTTTTTGGGTCGTCTGCTGCTTTACCTGGCTTGGGTATTGCTATGATCTTTGATTTTCTCCAGAGGCGGGGAATTGAAGCTGATTCCAGACAGTTGTTGTATAGTAGCAGCAACCATGACACAGCAACAGGGCCAAGTTGTTTTATTTGCTCAACTGAGATGTCGTCTACTCCGGAAGCTTTACCACATTTAAGACTCCTAATCGCTGTGACGATATCAGTAAGGTTGAATGGTTTACTGATATCATCACAAGGATCATCAGGTTTTTGTGGCTTAGGTACCTTACTGGAACGGCGTGTTGATTTGCCGTTGAGAAGTAGTTGGTGAGCTATCTGGTTGGCGGTAACTTGATTCGGTGGCGAGGGTTGAGGGGACTCGCTGGTCAGCTTTTTTATAGTACTCCAAGCCTTTTTACTGTTATGAGTCATATCGATGCTAGTAACAGTGTTGATCCACTACTCTCGTCTGTTTTCGCCTAGTCTCGATAGCAGTTTTTCTCCAGCCAGCGTGGTTTCCTCAGAGAAAGGGTCAGTGTGGTAGAGTGATTCATATGTACTCAGTAGCTCACTGGACTCTGTTGAAAGTCCTGGTATGTAGGAAGTCCTGCAACCCCTTGGAATGTATCTCCGGGAAGTAGTTGACACAATCCCAACAAATCGGTCGTAGTTTTGTGGGATTGGCGGGACATTCAAAATGGCGTCATCAATCGACCGCGCGAACGACTCCCAGTTGGCCTTGGTGTAGTTGAATCGGCACTTAAAGGGAACAGTTATAGGTCGGACCACGGGTTCAATGCAACACATAATAGGTCGGTGTTGCGTGCGAGGAATTGGCGAACATACGCTTTTGGAGCACTGTGAGCTGATAGACGAACTAGTGAATAATAGGTCTGGGTTATATCCGCGTTTCCAGCGACCACTGTTAAAAGAAGCCGGTTGTTTAAAGTCATGGATTAGCATTAAATTATTTGTCTCTGCCCATTGCTCGACTGCTTCTCCGCTTGAATCCGTGTTGTTGTAGCCCCAGTTGGTACTGCGGCTGTTGAAATCACCGATTACAACTTTAATCGGTTGGCTGTTGAAGTTCTCTGGCGGAGTGAAATTAAACTTGGTGCCAGGTGGTATATAGATCGAAGTGACAGAGCAGTTACCAACATCTATGGTGATAATTTGTATGCCATTCTCGTTTGAGCACTTGGTGGATAGTATGCTTACGCCGGGAGCAGCAAACACTGCGTTACCGTGCTTTGGGTGACAGATCTCGGCGATAAGCGTTAGTCCAGGGATGTGTGGCCGACTTTGGGTTTCATCTCGATGGGTTTCTTGGACGCAAAGAATGTCGCAGTGTGTTTTGCGGCAGACATCAGCAAGAATTTCCGATTCGTCTTGTGAGAACCCTTCGATGTTGATCGAAACTACGCACAAAGCCGGCTTTATAGGTGGACTTTGGATTGCCATCGTGGTGAAAGGATTAGCCAATCAGCGTGGAAACTCACTGACTGCCCAGGGTGCGCCGGACGTATAATCGCTCAGTGGATACGTCACTCGGGGAGGCTCCTTTCTTGCACCCCAACGACTACTTAAACGATAAGAATAGCTGGTCGCTGTGATTAACTCAAGACAATGTTTATGTTCTTTCAATCCAGAATTAGCTTTCCTACCGACAGTTTATATGGGTAGTTCATATAATTGATTTTTTTATTTCACTGATTTTGTTAATTTATTTTATTTTCTTTTAATTTCATTTATTGTGGACATAATCTACTCATTACAATTATTGTAAATGAGTTGTATTGTAACATGTAGTTAGCTAGCGACCTCGTCAGCTGTTCATAATATTCTTGTCTCACCAACCGGCAGCAAGTTCGTCATGCTCCCTTAGAAGTCACTGCTTGCGGTAGCGTCGGGGGTCGGGTTACCACCTTCCCTCAAATATGGCGAGGGGGGTAATGGCTGACCTTTGCGTTATGCTTGTGAACGGGTGCTGCTTGTGGTGACTGGTCGTCTTGCTGACCATGGTTTTTGTTTTTGTTATTGTTACTTATTTATTTATTTATTTACTTTTAAAGAAGGCTTACAGACTAACAAACCAATGAAATAAAAAAGTTATATAAAACAAATTGCTAATAACAAGCCTCCACATATAGTTAAGAAAATGTCGATAAAAAGAAAAAGTAGGTACATAAGTAATATTAATAAGTTAACTATCCGTGAAAAATGACTGTGCCAAAATCCGTCTTAAAGTCGCCACACTCGTGCAGAACAAGTCAACATTAAGGTCCAGAGGAAGCCTATTGAAACTGACTGTACTCCTTATTGAGAAAGCATTCCGCCTATAATTAGTCATTGCAAAAGGTACATTTAATATTGGCTTGCTTACTTGATTACTTGATTGATTGGATTACTTGTATTAACTGTTATTTTATTTTAGTCCGGAGGTCCTTAGTTTAACTATTGTAACTTCAATTTAGCTGTATGTATCAATTTGCATCGTTGAATATGTAAGCGGGCACGCCCTTTATGCCTGGAGGCTTTATTTACGTTTTAAGTTCTGTTTACGATTTTGTTTTATTATTTATTTCAGCTTGACTTTAGTTTTCAGTGTTTTGTTGGTGGTATATTGGCGTGTGCTAGCTGACATATGTGAATAATGTATGTTCTGTTTTATAATATTAATTACTTACACAGTATTGTATAGAATCAAGTTTTTCTAACTTAACAGACAGCTGTGCTGCTGGGGAGTTTGTTCCGCCACTTCTTCTTCCCAGCTAAAGCACTAGGAAGTGTCGAAGGGCGGGCGTTTTGGGGGGACTGTCTTGTGTAACTTTGACGTTCAAAAAGTGCTGATTCTCAGCCTAGTTTGAATAAATGACTTTTGATTTGATTTGATTTGATCAGGCGGAAACAAGGTGCGCGCCTTCAACGGTTGGGTCATGCCGGTTTTGATGTACTCTTTCGGCATCCTTAAATGGACTCAGACAAAACTCGATGCCCTGGATAGGAGGGTCCGTACAATGCTGACCGCAAACCGGATGCATCACCCACGATCATCGGTGATGAGACTATACATCCCGCGGAAGTGCGGGGGTCGAGGCTTTTTAAATGCAAATACCCTCCACAACCGCGAGGTGTGCAGTCTCAGGGAGTATTTTTTAAAAGCCGAAGTGGGTATGCACCGTGATGTGGTCGCAGTGGACAAGGGGCTCACCCCGCTCTCCATGGCTAAAGAGAACTGGCGCAAACCTGTAGTACTTACTACCGATGACTGCAAGGAAGTATGGCGAAGCAAGGAGCTTCACGGGCGCTTCTACCTGGCTCTTCATGAGCCCAGTGTAGATTTCTTAGCGTCCGTATCCTGGCTACGTTTTGGTAACCTATTCGGGGAAACAGAAGGTTTCGTCTGTGCAATTATGGACGAAGTTATCTTGACGAATAACTACCGGAGACATATTATAAAGGACGGGACGGTTGACGTGTGTCGGGCATGTCACCATCCGGGTGAGTCCATCAGACATATTATCTCTGGTTGTTCTCGTCTGGCTAACGGCGAATACTTGCACAGGCATAACCAAGTAGCCAGGATTATTCATCAGCAACTTGCTTTGCAATATAAACTAGTGGATTCTGAGGTACCGTATTACAAGTATGTGCCCGACCCAGTTCTCGAAAATGACCATGTCACGTTGTACTGGGATCGGTCTATCATTACTGACAGGACTATTGTCGCCAATAAGCCTGATGTAGTGGTGATAGTCCGGTTAGCGCGCCGCACAATGATAGTCGATGTTACCATTCCGCATGACGGCAACCTCGTGAAAGCTGAGAAAGATAAACAGATTAAATATCTCGACTTAGTACACGAGGTTGTTGACATGTGGAATGTTGACTCGGCTGTCATTGTGCCGATTGTCGTATCAGCCAATGGGCTGATGGCCGATACCCTCGACAAACACCTCGAGGCTATCGTTAGGCGGTTGGATCAAGAGCCTGATCCAGAAGGCAGTACTCCTTGACACGGCTCGCATCGTGAGGAGGTTCCTGTCTCTGGAGCCCTAACCACCGGTAGCTTGGACCCTGCTCCCGAAAGAAAGAAAGAAAGAAAGAAAGAAAGCATTTATTTGTCAGAATATTGTACAAAGTTGTTATGTGGATTATTACGCTCAAAATATTCTGCCGTTTCCGGCGTATAAATATGGTTTTACCGATACCGGAGGTTCACTATTTTTTATATTTTTAAATGATTTTTGTTGTAAATTTATTTTTCTAAAAATATTTAAAAATGTAACTAATATGTAGATAAAGAAATAAACTAATAAGAATATAAAAAAATATATGGTTATATTTGACGTTCACTAACACTATAGACAAATTGTTGACGCTGTACTACTGGGGAGAGGGTTCGCTGGCGGGATGGTGAAGGCCAGGAGAGGACGTAGGTGTAATGAGTAAAGATTACTTCTTCAGGACTCTCTTCTTTATTTTCTTAATACTTCTTAACTGCTGGATATGGAATGAATTACCACAGTTTGTTCTGTTTTTATAGAATTTTCCCTATTATTTTTAATTAATTATGACATTATGACAGTTCAAAATGTGATTGTACAGGCTGGTCATAGATTGTACAGGCTGGTTATAATTACGAAGAAATAATCAGTATATTTATACTGATTATACTGATTATTTCTTCGTAATTATAACCAGCCTGTACAATCTATGACCAGCCTGTACAATCGTGAGCCATACAACCTCTACAGTTTGCACACGACACTAAGTTTTGTTTGGGAAACATACTAATGCCATACTTGACACTCCCCGTAAAACCACAAAAAAATATGCATGTGTTATATTAAGCAGTATATAACTATAAGTGTATATATATACTAATTTATCAAGCTTTGAATGTCAGAATGGTAATGGCTTATTTATTGTGTAAAGGAAAGGGTTTCAATAAGTAAAGCACATAAAGACAAGACTAGACATTTATTTCAATTAGGCTTGTCAGCAATTAATCAGAAAGCTAGTCGTCCGTTCCAAAACTAGGTCTTCATGGAGAAGAAGGATAAGAAACTCCATGGAAACAGTTTTGAAGTATTATATCAATACATTTCTTACATTGCCATACATTATCATTATCTTAAATATCTCTTGGACCATTGTCCAAGAGAACTCAGAATAGTATCAATATAATCAAAATATAACAATAGTGTTGGTGAGCAAGTGGACTGTATAAAGAATGATAGAAACACGATGAGTATATTAGTTTATTAATACTTAATTATAATAGCAATGTACAAGCACAGCTCGACCTGTCAACCCACTGAACAATATGTTTCTTCAGTTCCAAAGCTGTAAAATGTCATTATAAAAATATATACTTCTTAAAAAAAGGTGGCATCCCAGCCAGTCGCCAACATACCGGACCCCAGTGGAACACTAACAACCGGTGGCTACTGGCTGGGAAGCAGCTTCCATTAAAACGAGCTTACGGGCCGGTCGGCGCAGTATGCCGCCCCTAGTGCGGACGTCTGCTACGCGGACCGCTCCGTCTGGCCCTGGGTAGATAGACACTATTCTTCCTAACGGCCATAAGCCACGAGGAAGGGTAGGATCAGCGATCAACACCACGTCTCCCTCACTGAAACTGAATGTGTTGGTGGAGGGTCCTCTTGCTCGGAGCGTGGGCAGGTATTCGCGCAGCCATCGTGCCCAAAACTGATCTGCCAGACGTAAGCTTCGACGCCAGTCACACCTTCTGTCTAAGTCTGCGTCTGTGAGCGTGCTGGTCCAAGGTACGACTGAGGAGGAACCCAGGATAAAATGGAAAGGAGTGATCGCTTCTGGTGAGTCGGTTGAAGAGAGCACAAACGTGAGAGGTCTCGAATTTATTATGGCCTCTGCTTCAAGGAGTAGTGTGGATAATACGTCTTCTTTTAATACTTTTTCGGCGAGGCAGGCTCTCAGGGCTGTCTTTACGGTTCTTACCAATCTTTCCCATGCTCCGCCCATGAACGGTGATGCCGGTGGGATGAAACGCCATTCGATTTTGTGGTTTGTGGCGTATTCTTGCACTGCGTCATCTTGTAACGAGCGTAGCTCTCGGGAAGCTCCAGCAAAGTTGGTGCCATTATCTGTAAATATTGTGGATGGCGATCCTCGGCGAGCAATGAAACGTCTGAGGCTCATAATGGCAGCATCGGATGAAAGTGAGGTGACAAGTTCTAAGTGAATGGCTCTCGTTACTAGGCATGTGTACAGCGCAACGTAGCGTTTTTCGTGGCGTCGGAATATTGTGACAGTGATCGGACCGAAATAATCTAGACCCACGTGCGTGAACGGCCTTTTGTGATGGTCGAGTCGTTCTGGTTCTGGTACATTACCGATTTGGGGTCGAACAGGTTGGCCCTTCCACCTTCTGCATTGGAGACAGGCTTTGGCTACGCTACGGATGCTGTCTCTTGCTTTGAGTATCCAAAACTTCTGCCTGAGCTCATTTAGGACAAGTTCGTTGAAACAATGTGCGGCGTGAATATGTTCGTGAAGGATGAGGAGTCGCGTGACGTGATGGCGACCATCCAGAATTGCAGGTGATATGGCTCTCTCACTCACTCCTGGCGCATACTTTGTCCGTGAGTCCAGTCGCAGCAAGCCATCCTGGCCAAGAGTTGGCGCGAGTTTTGCTATTCGGCTGTTTTTGGGCACGGGCTGTGAAGATTCGACTGCTTTTAGCTCATCGGGGAAGCTGTCTCTCTGAGCTCGTTGGAGTACCATCTTCTCAGCTGTTATGATGTCCGCCGCGTGAAGTTGTGAAGGAGACGTGGTGCTGTCGATGTACAAATTAGAATTTTGATCTATTGGCCGAGACAGTTTAAGCCGGAACAATCGCGCACCCTGGAGAACACGGGCGGTAGTGCGCAAAAGGCGCAGCCAAGAGCTAAAACGCGTCGCGTCAGGTACTGGACTCGAGAACGGAAAGTCGAGGAGCAACCCCACCAGCTCCGATTTGAAATCGAGGTCTGGTGGAGTCTCCTTGATGTCAGCAACTCGCTCGGTCGGCCAAGCGTACGGCGGCTGTAACAGAAATGGAGGACCCGTAAACCATCGGTGAGACTGTGTGAGGTTTAATTTTTTAGGTTTTGTGGCATCATCGGCGACGTTGAGGGACGTAGGTATCCACCTCCAGTTGGACGGGTTGGTGGTTTCTAATATCTCTCCCAACCTGTGCGCCACGAATGGTTTAAACGCCCGAGCATCACTCCGAATCCACTTAAGGACGGTGGTTGAGTCTGTCCAATAAGTGATTTCGGAGGGCTTGATTCGATGAGCTTTCAAAATTGTTTGCGCGAAACGAGAGGCTATAAGCGCAGCTTGTAATTCAATGCGTGGAATTGAGACCGGCCTTAAGGGCGAAACGCGTGCTTTACTGCCGATTAGAGTCGTAGACACGGAGTTGTCATCGTAACTAAAACGCCAATAGGCAGCACATGCATAAGCTTGTTCGCCACCGTCGGCTACTACATGCAGTTGGGTATCCACTACATCTGTCCTAGTCATATACCAACGAGGTATTTTTATGTTGGACGCAACTTGCAATTGTAAAAACCAGTCTTCACATTCATTTACGTACGTGTCGGGAAGCGGTGAGTCCCAGCTGACCCCTGCCCTCCATAGTTTCTGTATCAGAATGCGGCCCCAGATGATGACTGGCATTAATAAGCCGAGGGGGTCATAGACCTTCATGACGTTTGACAAGAGACTACGTTTGGTTAAGGTGTCGGCCGGTAACCGCGAAATTGCTCGGAAACCCAGTGAATCCTGACGTGGGTTCCACTTAATACCTAATACGCCAATCTCGCTACTAGGTGGTAAATAGACGTCGGAGGTTGCGTCGCTTCTAAGCTCCTTTGGGATAAGCGAAAGTGCCTCTGGAACGTTTGACGTCCACGCGCGCATCTCGAAACTACAGGTTTTGTGAACGGTGACTACGTCGGCGGCCAGCTGCGCCGCGTCGGCGACACTGGAGTGGCTACCTAAATAGTCGTCCATATAGTGGTCGTCAATTATTGCCATGCAGGCGGCGGGGTAATCGGCTTGGAGTGTTCTTGCATTTTTGTTTTTAATGTAGAGTGCGATGAACGGACTCGAAACCGCGCCAAAAATCATAGAAGACATACGATACTCTTTCAGTTCGCCTTCTTTGTTACGCCAGAGAAAGCGTTGGGCGTCTCTGTCTCTTGGAGCGATTTTTATTTGAGGGAACATTTCTTTTATGTCACCGTTTAGAGCCACGGCACCTTCTCTAAAGCGGAACAAGATATCCAATAAAGAACAAAGTAAGTCCGGACCTTGTAGGAGTAGGTTGTTTAAACTTACACCCTTCGTCGATGCGGCAGCGTCGTGGACTACTCTGAGCTTCTTCTTTTGGGGGTGAAGTACGCCGAAAATAGGCAGGTACCAGCGAATACCAGCTTCTACGTCAACGCAGGAACCATTTGGTGGTTTTCTTTGGTGATATGTGATCGGTTCGCACTCCTCAGCGTAGCCTTTTGCGATGATGTCGACTATGAATTTGTTAAAGGCTATGGCGAACGATTCATCTTTTGCCATCTGGCGTTCGAGGGCCTTGAAGCGCGATAATGCCTGCGGGTAACTGTCAGGTATAGTCTTCGGCAGTTCTTTCTTCCAGGGTAGGCCAACTTCAAAATGTCCGTCATCAAGTTGGCGCGCCGATGATTCAATAATGTCTACGGCGCGTTTATCGTTCTCGTTTGGGCGAGGGGCGCTTTTCGTTATGCCTAAGGCATCGATGTCATATTGACTTTTGATGAGAATGTCTAAGTCGTCCGATACGTAGTTCACAAATTCGAGTGGCTTAGACGAAACGGAAAGCGCGCCGTGAATTACCCATCCTAACAAAGTTCTCGAGGCGACAGGATCACTCTTCTTGCCACATCGCACTTCGCGACTTAATGACAGGTACCAATCGGGTGCACCAATGAGGACAGTAGGGGTGACGTCAGTGTATGAAAGGTCGTCGGATAAGTCTACCAAGTGATCATAGTCTGAGAAGGTAATTTTGCCTGGGTGTTGCGCGCGCAAGCCCAAAGGTTTGATCGCCCGCGCGTGTTTTACTAAATAGCGATCAGACAAATTTCGACCTCGAATGTAAAAGTTTACGTAACTTACGTCAACTTCTTTCGTCATACCACTGACGCCTTCGATGCGCAGCCGCTCCTGACAGGTGGGTTTCGCACCGATGCGTGCAGCAACCTCGCCGTCAATGAGCGTCGCAGTACTGCCCTCATCGAGTAACGCCGTCGTGTGAAACTCGCCGTCAGGACCCTCGAGCACGATCGGGACTACCTTCAGCAGCCCGCGAGGGCGATTGGTTGACCGCGAAGTCCCTGTGACATCAATTAAGGTATCGCATGTATTTCCAATTTTGGCAGATGGTTCAGATTCGTTAGTTAAATTGTCCACGTTGACAAGAGTGGGCGGTTCAGCAGACAAAGTTTGAGTATTGTTGCATTGGCTGCTGGATGCTACGCTAGGTTTGGAATTCGCTGTCATTGTGCCGTGAAGGAGCGCGTTGTGACGTCTCGGACATCCGTCTACTCCACAACGTTTGGCACGACAAAAATTCCAAGTGTGTGGGTTGGACTTTAAACACCGGTAGCATATTTTTGTCTCACGGACCCAACGCCATCTATCGTCTGTTGAGAGCGCTAAAAAAACTTTACAGGTTTTTATGTTGTGAGGTCCTTGTTTACAATATGTACAACGCTCGGGCTCTTTGTCGTTAGATACGGTGGCATGAATTGTTTCCTTCTTCAACTGGAATCTAGTAGGATGCGTTGTGTTCTGTGCCTTAACCGTACTGTCGGCAACAAAGTTATAAATATAACTGTTTATCAGCCTCTACTAAAAGAAAGCGTGACAAAATATCCAATTTTGTGAGGTTTGGTTGATCGGGTGCATAAACGGAAGCAAAGTCGGTGAAACGAGCGCGCGTGTGCTCACTCAACTTCATCAATATGCACCGAAAGAGCTCTGGTGACCATAAGTAGTCGCTCTGATTAAGTAACTTAAGCGTTGTCACGAAGTTGCGTAATTTATTTGCTAAACTGTTTAATTCTTCGGGAGAACTTAGCTTAGGACTGCTACGCAGCTCGGCGACCTCGCGGGCGATGAGAAGTTCCGGGCGCGCGTACGTCTGCTCTAGGGCACTCATGATGTCGTCCGGTTCCCCAGAAGTCCACAGGAGAGATGCCACAGACTGGTACGCCGGACCGCGCACAGCGTTATTTAAACGATCTAAGTTATCTGACGGAGAAAAATTAGATTTAGTTCGTTCGTAACTACTCTTGAATGCCATCCATTGACTAACCTCGCCCGAGAACGTGACGAGTTCGGGTCTCTTAGGTCTGTTGGAAAGGGCGTTTATAGCTTGGGTAAGCTGAGTTACCGGGTCTGAGATAGGGCGCTGTTGTGTTGCATCGTTGTGGTAGTTGGTACAGGCGGCGCGTGTAACTGACGACGGGGTTGCATGGTTGACATAAGGTACATAGAACGATACCGTGTTGGTAGGAGCAGCCGGCTGTGAATAATAATAATTGATAATAATTGATTATTGAATTTTTTAAATATATCTAAAATGACTTATTCGTTTCAATATTTATTTCAACTCAACTCTCATATTAACGCGATATGTCATTTCCTCCCAAATGAAAATTTGTGAGCTGATTGTTAATATACTGATGCGATAAATAAAAAAAAATCAGCTAACAATAAGTCGAGGGAAACCTAGTCAGCTGATGCATTTAAATTGGCAGTAGATGCTTCTGCCTAACTCCTACGTAATAACTTTCAAAGTATCAGCTGACGGTTTTTCCACCAAGATACAGCCAGCTGACCTATATATTTATCCACCGTAACATATAAGCTATCATCAGGTAAATTTTTGTTTGAGAGGAAATCACTAAAAATATAAATAAATTTTTCATGTTCGTGACACCAGCTGACGTACAATACACTATGTTGTAACCAGATGATTATTTATTTTCGTTGAGATATTAGATGAGCTACAATTTGACAAATTTTTAGCTGAGAGGAAATGAGTGAATGTATTTTTCAACCGACGAAAAAAACGGAGGAGGTTCTCAAAATAAAAACTTTTTAACAAAAAATCAAACCGCCGAAAAACTGAAAATCATAAAATAATAACCCTTAAAAGTTTGAGTCGGCGGCGCTGAAAAATCAATGAATCAATGATCACTCAAAACGCCGACTCAAAATTTTAAGGGTTATTATTTTATGCTTTTCAGTTTTTCAGCGGTTTGATTTTTTTTTTTAAGTTTTTTTTTTCTTCGTGTTTGGAAGGCTACAACCGCTCATCCCCCCAACCGAGCGCCAGCTGACGTTCACGAGGCTTTATAATTCTTTACTCTGATGCATTTTACTAACTACCGCTCGAGAGGAAATTGGTCATGAAAATCTGTTGCTGGCTCCCGGACTACAAGAAAGGGACACAGGGCTCTCGCAACGCTTTCTCTCTCGGACCGAATTTCTCTCTGGCCAAGTGATTGTCTGTAATAGAACTTAGTAACATATACATAAGGTTTATTTTTATAATGGTGTCAAATTGACAATGCACATTCCAGGGGTCGGGTATAAGTTCCTTGCTTCAGTTCCAAAGCTGTAAAATGTCATTATAAAAAAAAAAAATATACCAGTCGCCAACAATAAGAAATCTAAAATGAGGTTTATTTTGTTTAAATAAGGTTCTTGATAATAAAACCAAGAATCAAATTCTCTCAGCAGTGGCAAAAAGGGTAACGATTGCCTATAAATTTTTCCGCCTATCTGCTTGACTCAGAAGCTTGCTGCTTGGTACGTGGAACGAAGGAATGAAGAACATGTCGTGGGGAAACTTTTGAGTATGAATGTCGATGACTAAACGAGTAGGGGGAGATGAAAGAAACGATGGCTGAACAGTGTGAATAATATGGATAGAAAGGGTGTGAAGATGGCGACTAGTACCAGTGTGGAAGAAAGAGGCAAGTTGCGCCGACCCCAAATAAACTGGGATAAGGGCAGAAGAACGATGATCATGATGATGATGATCTGCTTCACCCAAAGACTAAAGGTCGAGTTAAATCAAGACAAAGAACTGGATGCCATAGATTTTATAAGTGGAATGTCGAAATGGTTTTTTGGATGTGGAAGTAATGCCTACATTTGGTGCATAAAGCCAGGAAAGGTTGTTGCTGACAACCTTTTATTTGGAAGAACATTAACGAAATAAGCCCCTTAGCCGAGTGCGAGGGAGAGGCAATCTCTGCGCTCTCACGCCCCTAGCCACCTCAGGAGACCCCCCGGGCGTCGGGAGTCAATTGCGGAATCCCGTCCACCGTAGGCACGGGCTTGCGGGCGGCTATCAATGGGTAGCTCGCCGCCCGGTAAGGAGCAAGCTCGGCTCGACGGCGCGTTGTGTTCCGCGCGCACCTGAAAGAGATGTCAGCGTTTTTGATGGGGTCCGCTTGGGCCGATGCCTGCCAGGGTCGCGGATTTTTTTGAAAGAGTGACCGTAGCCCTGGTATAGGCAACTGAAGGAACACGGGTAGGTTTTAGTCAGTAAGAGTCTGACACGTCCTTCTCCTCCATCCAGAGTGGGAGACGTCATTTAATGATTCCCACCCACAAAAAAGCCTGGTGGAAAGAGATATGTTTTTCGACAAAGTTAACTAAACTAGCAGTGGGTATTCTTTCAACACCGTATACTTCTGTTGCAACAGAAAGGCCTTTTAGACTACACACAAATATTAACAGAAAAAAATGTGACGACAGAAAAAGCGGTAAAACTTGCATTTATTAAATATAATTGGTTTATTTTTAATGATTGATGTTATTATTTTCTGACGAACTCTATTTATGATTGAGTGAAATTATTAGAATACAGTCTTTTTAAGTGTTAATGTACGGTACACAACTTCTTTTTAAATTTTTTAATTAATTTCAATCCTTTTCTTTGTAAAATGACAAAATTTTCGTTAATGAAACTTGAAATAGTATTTATCCGTTGTTTTGGATAAATACTCATTAAAAACGAATATTTATCGAGTATTTATCCATTTTGAGTATTTATCCGGATAAAATCCCAACACTAGCTGGAGTGCAATAAATGAAAAATCGCGAAAGATATCCCTTTTTTTGGAAAAACAACCTCACATTTGAATGAGTCCGCAATTTCGGCTGTCATAATAAAATAAACTGTGAAACAGCGCCATCTATTAGAAAAGAAGCACACTACGTTCGACTTACGCATAGTGTTGGGATTTTATCCGGATAAATACTCAAAATGGATAAATACTAGATAAATATCCGTTTTTACTGAGTATTTATCCAAAACAGCAGATAAATACTGTCTCAAATTTCATTAGCGAAAATTTTGTCATTTTACAAAGAAAAGGATTGAAATTAATTACTTAAAATTTTAAAAAGAAGTTGTGTATCGTATAGCTTGACAAAAAAGAGTCTGTCGTGGTAACCATTGGAACTAAAATATATTTTTGGTGGCAGCACTGCTCTGTTTATCATCAACAAGTAGCTAATCTGTCATCGTGTTATGTTCCCAGTTGTATTTTACTTATTTCTAATTAACTATCAATTATTAATGCTTTTGTACATATAAAAAATTAATAAAACAATAAGGAGTAGTGGTATGAGCTGTGATATACCAAGTTTTCGTAAGAAATTTGGCGGAATCTGAAGCGGGACAAATTTTGTCTCCGATTGACAATTTTTTCGAAAGAACTGCCGACACGACAGGTATTTATCCAAGAAATGTATCTTTTAGTCATTGCCAGTCATTTTTTTTCCATTCTAATACTAAGTTTTATCGGTATTATAAGTTTCAAGCCATTTTATTGTTTTATTTACTAATAGATTATTGAGGTTATATTTTCTAGTTTGATAGATCGCGTGTACGTTGACTCTTGATGTTTGATACTTGAAACTGAAAAATGTACCTACATGGAATTAATATGATTGTCTTTATATTTTTTTTCAAGGTAAATCTCACAGTCATCATCATCATCATCATTTCAGCCGTAAGACGTCCACTGCTGGACTTAGGCCTCCCCCAATTTGGGGGGCTTTGCCATAATCGCCACGCTTGGCAAGCGGGTTGGCGATCGCAGTATGGTGGTAAAATGCATAGAGAACGCTGCTGCCCATTCTCTAGTAAGTCCCTTAGTCGCCTTTTACGACACCCACAGGAAAAAATGGGGTGGTGTTATTCTTTACGTCCGGCACCACACGGTAAAACTCTTGTTCTCACAGTACAAGTAGAGAAATTGTTAATGAAGGTGAAAAAAATTCGGGATTTTTTCTACACCTGGAGAAAGAAAGAATTAGACGATTTTGATCTGTGTGCAATTAGACAAAAACTTCAACACTTTAGAGAAACAGGCAAGTATTTTTTTTTTTGTTAATTCTATTATCGCCTACCACAGTATAAAAAAGTATAATTTGTATATAATTATTTTTCAGTTGCCTATTCTACATAATACCTATAGTTTGAGGAGACGGGTTGTAATGGGAGCCGTAAACGTCTAAGAAAGATTTTTACACTATTTAGATTTCATAAATAAGAAATGTAAAACTGACACATCAATGTTAATGAAAAAAATCTATCATAGCACCGAAAAGGAATACACGAATGATGTTATGTCACGTTTTTCTTTTTAAATAAAATCTAAATTTTAGCGTGTTACTTCATTTTCATTGTCATGTGAATAGTGATAATGTTATGTACCCCACATAGACATACCTGACGCCTTCATTAGTCAACTGTTCTAGTTTATTCGATATTGCCCGTACCTTTCGAATGCGGCATGTTATAGGTACTCTCTGACTTCCGATTAGTTTCCGATAGTAAGCAGCTGTAAGTCCACTTCTTGTCGACTATAAATTGTCAGCATTAACAGGATTCGATCAGTATCATTAATGTCAAATTTGATACAGGCATACCAACCATCGAATGGTTGTGAATACCCTAGATGGTGGCCGCAAATGCGATTGCCGAACATTATGTCTTGTGTATCGGGTTCAATCGGCAATTCCTGAGTGTAATTTAATTAATTTTTATAGTGAACTAGCTTTTGCCAGCGGCTTCGCCCGCGTGGGGGTCGGAAATTATCCCGCGGGAACATAGTACCGGGATAAAAATATCCTATAAAAGTAGCCTATGTCCTTTCTCAGGCTCTAAACTATCTGTGTACCAAATTTTATTTAAATCGGTTCAGTAGTTTTAGCGGGAAAGCGAGACAGACAGACAGACAGACAGAGTTACTTTTACATTTATAATATTACTATGGATGGAAGTATGGATAAGTTTTCATTATGTTATTATGATGGCACTCTTTGATGAAAGGTTATTCCAGCGAAATAATGCGCAAGCTACTAAATAGAATGAAAGTAAAAGACTGTGTGCCTTTCAAGTCTTGAAATCTTGACTGATGAGAATTTCCGGGACCTCGTATTTGTAGATTAAAACAACAAGTATCTTATCACTTTTAGTGCTAGTATACAGGGTGGCCATACCTGCTAAGCAGGCGCCCTCATTTTTTCCAGACTCTTTTTTGCCAAGCTGTACATTAACACTTAAAAAGACTATTCCAATAATTTCACTCAATCATGAATAGAGTTCGTTAGAAAATAATAACATCAATCATTAAAAATAAACCATAAAAAATGTGACGACAGAAAAAGCGGCAAAACTTGCATTTATTAAATCCTACTATCCTACTAATATTATAAATGCGAAAGTTTTTGAGTATGGATGTTTGTTACTCTTTCACGCAAAAACTACTGAACGGATTTGGATGAAATTTGGAACACTGTTACTTTATAATCTGGATTAACACATAGGGTACTTTTTATCCCGGTAGTAGGTACGTCTTCGCGGGATATTTTCCGACCTCCACGCGGGTGAAGTCGCTGGCAAAAGCTAGTATAATTATATTTAATAAATGCAAGTTTTGCCGCTTTTCGTCACATTTTTTTTTTTCTGTAAATATTTGTGTGTGGTCTAAAAGGCCTTTCTGTTGCAAAAGAAGTAGGTATACGGTGTTGAAAGAATACCCACTGCTAGTTTAGTTAACTTTGTCGAAAAACATATCTCTTTCCGTCAGGCTTTTTTTTTTGGGTGGGAATCATTAAATGACGTCTCCTACTCTGGGTGGAGGAGAAGGACGTGTCAGACTCTTACTGACAAAAACCTACCCGTGTTCCTTCAGTTGCCTATGCCAGGGCTACGGTCACTCTTTCAAAAAAATCCGTGACCCTGGCAGGCATCGGTCCAAGCGGACCCCATCAAAAACGCTGACATCTCTTTGAGGTGCGTGCGGAACACAACGCGCCATCGAGCCGAGCCTGCTCCTTACCGGGCGTCGAGCTACCCATTGCTAGCCGCCCGCAAGCCCGTGCCTACGGTGGACGGGAATCTGCAATTGACTCCCGACGCCCGGGGAGTCTCCTGCGGTGGCTAGGGGCGTGAGAGCGCAGAGATTGCCTCTCCCTCGCGCTCGGCTAAGGGGCTTATTTCGTTAGTGTTCTTCCAAATAAAAGGTTGTCAGCAACAACCTTTCCTGGCTTTATGCACCAAATGTTGGCATTACTTCCACATCCAAAAAACCATTTCAACATTCCACTTATAAAATCTATGGCATCCAGTTCTTTGTCTTGATTTAAGTCGACCTTTAGTCTTTGTGTGAAGCAGATCATCATCGTCATTATCATCATTCTTCTGGCCTTATCTCAGTTTATTTTATAGAATAGCATTATTGAACTTAAACATACAAGGATTGCCCATGTCAATTATACAAATATACGCACCGACTGAATCAGCGTGTGAAGAGGAGATTAACACCTTCTACTCAAATGTCAATAGAGCCCTAGACCAAGCTTACAAGAACTACATAATAATGGGGGATTTTAACGCGAAAATAGGTCAACCAAGAAAAGATGAACATCTTATAATGAAACCAAACGGGTATGGTGAAAGAAACCAGAGAGGTCAGAGGCTAATTGATTTCGCCCTGGAACACAAACTTGCCATCTTAAATACTTTCTTTCATAAAAAACCAAACCAAAGATGGACCTGGCGATCACCGAACGATAAATACAAAAATGAAATAGATTACGTACTGTCAAATCAACCAAACATCTTCCAAAACATAGAAGTCTTAAATCTGAACTACCCGTCAGACCACAGAGCAATCAGAGCAACATTGTCTATCACAAAGCAGAAGAAAAAACGCACAGCGTATAAAAGCAATCGATATTCATCACTGAAAACTGAACAAGAAATAATATCTTATAAACAAAACATTTCATCTCAGTTACAGGATTTACATAAATCCCAAGAAAAAACATCAGTACAGGCTTTCTATAACACATTAACCAAGGCCATAACCCAGAGCTTACAGGACGCTCGGGCCCCCTACGAAATATCAAAAGGTAACTATAAAGTTCTAAAAGACCGTACACTGGAACTTACCAAGAGAAGACAAGAGTTACAGCATGTTAAGATATAAACTAGAGCAACAAAAAAAAACCGGCCAAGTGCGAGTCGGACTCGCGCACCGAGGGTTCCGTACAAACCTGTAGGTATCCCCGGTTTATGTATAAGGTTTATGCTTATGAAATTAAATGTTTTTTTTTTAATTTTTATATTTGAGTTGATTAAATGAAAGGTAAATTGCGGTTTACGATTTATGACGTATAAAAAAAAAACTACTTACTGGATCTCGTTCAAACCAATTTTCGGTGGAAGTTTACATGGTTATGTACATCATATATTTTTTTGAGTTTTATCATTCTCTTATTTTAGAAGTTACGGGGGGGGGGGACACATTTTACCACTTTGGAAGCGTCTCTTGCGCAAACTATTTAGTTTAGAAAAAAATGATATTAGAAACCTCAATACCATTTTTGAAGACCTATTCATAGATACCCCACACGTACGGGTTTGATGAAAAAAAAAAAAATTGAGTTTCAGTTCTAAGTATGGGGAACCCCAAAATTTTTTTTTTCTATTTTAGTGTAAAAATCTTGATTTGGTTCACAGAATACATCTACTTACCAAGTTTCAACAGCGTAGCTCTTATAGTTTCGGAGAAAAGTGGCTGTCATACGGACGGACGGACAGACAGACAGACAGACAGACATGACGAATCTATAAGGGTTTCGTTTTTTGCCATTTGGCAACGGAACCCTAAAAATGAACTAGCAGCTTTATACAAACTAATAAGTAAATACATTAAACATGACTACAAAAGCTACAGATCGCAGACTATCGAAAAACATTTGGAAAAAGCAGGTAGCTCAAAAAAGGCCCTTAAAGAACTAAAAACAAATAAATATTGGATAGATAGCTTAAACTGTAAGGACAAAACCGTAAATAATCGAAAAGAAATCACAGATGTAGCAACCCATTTCTATGAAACACTATACAACATTATTTTTAGTATATGCGAAACCTGAATATAGTTTGTTCAGAATCAGTAACTGAATCGATTCCAATAATTTTTACACCATGTTATATTTTGTACCAAAAATATTTAATTACGCTTAAAAGTTGGTATCCGCAATCATCTGTTTGCACACAGGGGTCACGAAAGTTCATAACGGCCGCGTACGGCGGCGCGGCGGCGTAGGCGCGGGACCGCGCGACGGCGCCCCGCCCCCCCTTCTTTCAAATCAAATCAAATCATTTATTTGCAACGAATGTAGGTTACATAAAAATACAGGTGGAATAGATAAAAGTGAGCCAAGTACATTCTGCCTGGAAATAGGCACGCAAAAATGTATAAACTTTTATCAAATAATTAAATTACAAATTAAATTAAAAAATTTTGTCACACTTAGAATTATTATATATAAAAAAAAATGTCACAGAATTATTACAAATACACATACATTAATAATAAAAATTGTCAAATCGAAATGTTACTTTAGAATGAAATAAAAAATAAATAAATAATAAATTAGGTACATGTGATATTAAAAAGTTTTGTCCATTAAAAAATCATTAATCGAATAATAACATTTTTCTATTAGGAAGGCCACTAATTTCTTTTTAAAGTTTTTAATTGTATCATTTTTCATGGCATCTGGTAATTTATTGTATATGGTAGGACCCATACAAATAACACTTTTTCTCAATAAAGCTGTGTTACAGGACTCAATGTGTAATAAATTTTTGTATTGGTTTCTGACAGGTCGTTTTCTTGTTTCTGTCATCGTGGGAAATAGGCTTTTATTGGTTTTTACAAACATGGCCGTTTCTAGAATATACAATGACGGAAATGTAAGCACTTTAAGGGATTTAAACTTCGGTTCGCAACTGTCTGTAGTCTTCAAGCCACACATCGCTCTAATGCATCGTTTTTGCGCCTTGAATATGTACTCCCTTGAACTACAATTTCCCCAGAAAATAACGCCAAATCTTAGAATTGATGCAACTAGACCATGATAAGCTACTAATATAGTTTGAATGTCAACTTTTTTGGACAATTTTGAAAGGACATATGCCGCCGTATTCATCCGTTTGCAAATTTCCTCTGCTTGTGCTTGCCAATTTAGTTGTCTGTCAATGTAAATTCCTAAAAATTTTGCTTCTTTAACTTGGTTAATTGTTTGTTTATTGTATTCTACAGTTACTTCTCTTAAAATTGTACGTTGATGGAAGTGCATTATGTTAGTTTTTTGTAAGTTTATAACCAAGTTGTTTTTGTCAAGCCATATCGATTATTTGTCAAGCCATATGATATCGTCCAAGGTCTTATTTATGTCCTGTTCATAGCTATCCGGATGTTTACATTTTACTAACGCGGTGCTGTTATCGGCAACAAATAATACCATTGGGTTATCAATATGACGTGGCAAATCGTTGATATACGTTAAGAAAAGGGGTGGCCCTAGGACGCTGCCCTGTGGTACACCATACTTTATTGTTCGTCCCTCGGATCGGTATTTTCTTTCACATTTTGTCTTAGGGCAAATTCTAGTTATTTCCGTGTACTGTGTACGATCGCTAAGGTATGATTTAATAAGTTCGAGCACATTTCCCCTTATTCCATAAGCGCTTAACTTGTTTAGTAAAATGTTGTGATCGACTCTATCAAAAGCTTTTGACATATCTGTGAAGATTGCGCAAATAGGTACTTTGTTGTCTACGTTCTTTATGATAATATTAAATAAATCGAAAATAGCTGTATTAATGTTTTTATCTTTCCTAAAACCTTTTTGTTCATTACACAAAATGTCACATTTAGTTAAGAAATTGTTAAGTAGTTCGTAGATTAACTACTCTACTACTTTGGACAATACCGGAATTAACGCTATTGGTCTATAATTAGATATTTCTTCTTTTTTATTCTTCTTGTAAAGTGGTTTAACTATAACAGTTTTTAAGCTATTAGGGAACACCCCAGAGTTAATGCTGAGATTAATAATATAGCTAAGATGTACAGCTATATTGTTCGCCACAAATTTTACTACCTTCGTTGCTATGCCGTCATGTCCAACGCTGTTTTTGTTTTTTTAAAGATTTTATTGTTCTAATTACATCTTGGGGTAAAACTGGTGCCATAAACATTGAGTTTATGTTTTTCGGAATATTACTAGTATCAAATGACACTAAGGGTGACTGTTGAATCTGATCAATGAAATAGTTATTAAAGATATTAGCAATTTTATGAGGATCTGTAATTGTTGTATCATGAAGTCTAATTTGAGAAATTGGATCGTAATTGTGTGTTTTGTTATTTATGACTTGCCAAGATGCTTTCGACTTATTAACCGAAGTTCGTATGAAATAGTTATTCTGTGACTTTTGAGTTAATTTGATAATTTTTCGAAATTTTTGTGAGTAGTCCTTAAATTTATTTTTATTTTCATTAGTTGGCCTAACTCTATATTGCCATAAAAGGTGACGTTGCCTTTTACTACAAACACGTATTCCTCGAGAGACCCATTTGACTCTTTTATACGGTTGTATAGTAACAAATTTATAGGGAAAGCACAGATCATACAATAAACGGAAATCCTCCAAGAAAATATCATATGCTTCATTTACATTCTCCGTATTGTATATTTCGGAAAACGAAATGCAGCTAAGATGATTATTAAATTTAACTAGGTTTTCTAACGACAAATCTCGTTTCCTGATTCGCCAGGATCGCAATCTATATGTTCTATTTACTTTAATTTGCATGGTTTGCGCCGTGTGATCTGAAAGAGCCAGATCGATTACTTCACATTTACATTTACAACGAGAATTGTGGGCAAAGTTATCAATGCAGCTATTACTGCATAATCTGGTTGGCTGCCTCAGTTCCAGCTTAAGGTTACAACTCAAAAGAAAGCATTCGAAGTCTAGAGACATTCTATTCTTTTTTAAGATATCAATGTTGAAGTCTCCGCATAGAACAACTGTTTTACTCGAGTTTATACAAAAAGTTTTCGTAACTATTTCAAGTTTTTCATAGAATGTGTTTAGGTTATTAATTTTCGGTGGCCTGTATATACAAATAACGACTAATTTTTGCCGGACTAGTTCGATTCCGCAGCATTCAAAAGTGTTAGTTATTGAATGGCGTGAGATCTCTGTTAATTCTTTATACTCTAGGCCTATTTTAACTAGAACGCACGATCCTCCGCGTTTTTTTGCTCGTCTAGCGTAACACGCAGCTAATTTATAATTTGGAATATTTAATACCTTTTCATTGCCCCGCATGATGAAGTGTTCAGTAATGCACACCACATCTATGTCTTGTTGTTTCTTAGATAGTTCCTGAAGATGCACTGTGAGTAGGTCCACTTTATTTAAGAGACCAGCAATGTTTTGATGCAAGATGTTTATGCTGTTAGAGGCGAAAAAAAGTTGAGTGTGAAGACTCATTTGTCTCATTAATATTACTATCACTTGGCGCGCTTTTTGATAGATTAACACTTGAATCAATGTATGCATCAGATATTTGGTCTCTTAAAAGTCTTAAGTTAGAAGTGTTTACTGCCTCTAGGTCTAGGATGAAGTTTTGCAAATCCGAGATAATCTGCATAAAGCCTTTGTTATTCAAATGTCCATGTCGCTGGTTATATGTATCCCATGTGTACGGAAGATTTAAATTTGAGTCCAAGATAAATGCATAATTATATGTCTCAACGTCCATATACATTAAATTATTAAAAGTATCTACTCTACTGTTAAACATAATATTGGTATTGTCCATGTACTTAAATGTAGGAAGACATATTACAAAGTTAGTATGATTTAGTGTTATTAACACGTCATGAATATAGGTTACAAACTCGATATAATTATAGGTTTTTCTGAAATCCTCCTCGCCAATAAAAATAATGCAATAGTCTGCACGAGTGAAGTTTTGAACTTTTTTTCCAATATTATTTAACAAATATTTTATCCCACATTTAGGAGTACGATAATGATACATCTTATAATTCTTTATATGAGTTCTCTCACTCATTGTATGTATTCTGTTTGATGTTTCGCTGCTCAGAACACATATGTTACATTTTACAAGTGGGGGTGAACGGTGTTGTGGATTTGCGTTAATAATATTCTGTAAGGCGACGTCTTGATAATTTCCAGAATCTGTATTTACTTTCTGTGAGCTTTGTGTAGTTTTCATACTTTCTAATGTCTGCGTCTGTGTTGTCTTTGTCTTTGTACGAAGAGGTGCTGTCTTATTCGGTGTTTGCTTCGGTGTTTGGGCTTTGGGCTTAAGGGGACTGTGCGTTGTTACTTTGTTCGTTTTATTTTTTTCTATTAAATCAGCATTCGTTTTCTTCAGGTTACTATTTTCTAATGTTAATAATTCTATTTCCTTGTGGGCGCATTGTAGTTGAGTTCTAAGTTCTTCTAACTCTTCCTTAAAGATGTTTATTTGTTTTTCATCTTCATCTTCAGACATACCTGGCAAGGAATTAGAGGTACAATCCAACGTTTGCGAGGTTATATCACTGGTATCAGGTTCTGACCTCGTGCGTGTTCTTCGGAAAGTGATACTTTCTAGGAAATTCATTTCGTAAATTCAAATTAGTTTTCTAAAAGAAGAAAAATAAAATGCACAAGGAATGTCTTTCAACCACTTTCTAAACTCCGAGTCACTATATTTCTTCGAAGCTCTCCAAATATTAATAATTTTCTACTAAAACTAAAATATTTTTTGCATTGGTATCCCCAGTCGTTAGTTTTGCGCCGCTGGTGGCAAGCAGTGGTACTAATTTTGTTAAACTTTTCACCGCTTAGTGACGTACCGGCGCTAGTTGTCGAAGATTGATCATAGTTTTGCGCCGCTGGCGGTAAGCAGCAGTACTATTTTGGTTAGTCTATTCACCGCTTAATGACGTGCTGGCGCTAGTTGTCGAACATTGATCATAGTCCAAAGATCAATTTTAAAAATGTTTATCGTAACGGTGTCTGTATTTTTGTATTTTGTAATTATTTCACTATTTTTATGATATTAACTGCACTTATGTTCACTACTTGATATATATTAGAGAAAGGCTATGGTGAATTGTTGTTGTTATCACTGATTGACTGTTTTGCTGTTTGTGAGGTCGGTTTTGAAACGGTACATAATATTGACCGGACTTCCGTTGTTTATACACTTGTTGTTCATAGTCACAAATAATATCACTTGTAAATTGTAGTTATTGCACTGAATTTGGTCAATTTAGAAGGTTTTCTCTTAAATTATAAATTTTAAAATACGCGGAATATGTATGTTCAGTCGCCCGAATGCTACGGACAGATGTGCACGTATCAGTCACGTCACGCAACAATACGGGATCGCGAGCGCGCGGACGCCGAGGCCCCGGGGCTAGTGTTTAGATTTTAAAATTATCATGTCTTTCTCGTACTCAAACGTCCATTATACGGAGATGGTACGTAAACTAGCTGTTTGTGGTGATAACATTTCCCTGGCATGGCAGTGCATACAAGAAAGTTTCGAACAGTTGCTTCAGTTTGTAAATAGTGATTACGCCAATTATTGTAGATAGTGATGATTAACATTTTTAAACACGCAAAGATAGTCAAGGGTACAAATTTATTATTTGTTTACAGCCTGCTGTGGTTCAGTAATGCGATGTTTAACAATTTTCATCCATTTTGAACTTTAAGTTGTTGACATAAGGTGCAACAAATGGCATTGATTACATTTTACCACTTACTACTGCATTTACGAATAAATTACATAATAATATCTACCTACACTTGACCATTACGACAGTCCAAAGCCAGCAAGCGTGATGGAAAATGTTTATCACCAACTAATACATAAACAATCACTGTGGCAAATTATTATCAATGAGTGAGAGTGAGAGCCGCGCGCGCGGCTAGCGTGGGTGCCCTGCGGTAGGCTGCATATGTTTTTGCGAGGACAATCAGCTTACCGTAACAAGCTTATAACTTTGTGATTATTAATGATACAGTTTTGAATTTTTTTTCATAGATTCTTTACATAAAAATACTAGACCCGTGTTTCGGGTTTCGCATAAACAAAAACTAATGTTGTATAAAGCACAAGGAAACGAGTGTACCAGCCATAGCAATGCAAATGATATTAACTCTACAAACAAAAGCGGAAACATAACACCAATAACTGAAAAAGAAGTCACACAAGAAAAAATAAGGCTAAAGCTAGATAAGAGTCCAGGACCAGACGGCATTACAAATGAAGCTATAAAGGCTGCCTGGCAGCTACTGACTACCCCATTAACACATTTATTTAACCTTATAATAAAAACTGCTGAAATACCATCGCAGTGGGTAGAGTCGGAAATAATTTTAATTTACAAAAAAGGTGACTCAAAAGATATCACAAATTACAGGCCTATAAGCTTACTCTCATGTATCTACAAACTGTTTTCCTCTATAATTAACAAAAGAATAAGTGTCACAATAGAAGCAAACCAACCAATAGAGCAAGCAGGCTTTCGCAAGCGCTTTTCAACAATCGATCATATACATACTCTAGAACAAGTAATGGAAAAATACCAAGAGAAGCAAAGAGCGCTCTACATCGCATATATTGATTATAAAAAAGCTTTTGATACCGTGTCACATTCAAGTATATGGGCCGCCCTGCAAGCACAAAAAGTTGAACAAGATTATATAAATATAATCAGAAACATTTACAAAGATAGCACAGCAAAAATAAAACTAGAATCCACTGGTCCTACGTTCCTCATCGGAAGAGGCGTGAAATAAGGTGACCCGCTGTCTCCAAAATTATTTATATCTATCCTAGAGTCAATAATAAACATATTCAACTGGGAAAAGACAGGATTAAATATCAATGGCAAGTATTTATCCCACCTACGCTTCGCAGCTGACTTAGTTCTGCTGTCAGAATCTAGCACACAATTACAAAACATGATCGATTCACTAAACACAGCTAGTAAGCAGGTAGGACTAGAAATGAATCTTTCGAAAACAATGGTCATGACAAATAGTATACAGAGAAGAATATCAGTGGACAGTGAAACTCTGAAATATACAGAGAAATACATCTACCTTGGAAAACAAATTGGCTTCAACAGAAAACAAAATGAACTAGAAGTAGAACGAAGAGTACAAAATACTTGGAACAAGTACTGGTCCTTAAAAGAGATATTCAAAAGTAACATGCCAACAAATATCAAAACCAAAGTCATGATGTCATGCCTCCTACCTTTCCTAACCTACGCATGTCAAACTTGGAAATTCACATCCAAATTAAAAAGCAAAATCACAACCTGCCAACGCTGAATAGAACGAAGTATACTCAATATTAAAAAGATGCAAAAAATTCGTCACGCAAAAATGAGAGAAACCACCAAAGTGACGGACGCTCTTACCTACGCTAAGAAACTCAAATGGAAGTGGGCTGGCCACGTAGCGAGGCTAAAGGACGAGAGGTGGACCCACAGGGTAACAACATGGAAGGGTCTAATCGGCAAACGTCTCAAAGGCAGACCCCACACAAGATGGGCAGATGAGTTGATAAAAATAGCTGGCACCTGCTGGCCGCAAACAGCTCAAGATAAAGAGAGACACATGGAATTCTTTAGAGGAGGCCTTCACCTTCACTTGAGGAGGGGTTCATGCGAACAAACTATCATTATCTAGATTTAAACATTTATTTTTTTCTAAAACAAGTGAAGAACGTGCAAACGACATCAATATTTTTTATATATTGTTTTTATTTTCTTTAAACTATGTATGTATCCTTTGCATGAAATAAAAGGCTAATTAATTAATTAATTAACCTACGGGATCGCAAACAATTCGTCAGACATGGCTACTTCGAATCCAACCCTTATTATACTCGCTCTGGCGTGAGTCAGGGATCCGTGTTGGGGCCGCTTTTACTCCGAATCATGATCAATGACCTTGTCAATAAGGTTAAGTTTTCAAAATGCCTGCTGTATGCAGACGACCTTAAACTAGTTGCTCATATCAGAACGGACGAGGATTGCAAACTCCTGCAAAGAGAAATTGACGCAATCTATGAGTGGATAATTGAAAATAAGCTGTTCTTTAACACGGATAAGTGCTACGTCATGACATTCGGTCGTGGATTACGACCAATCCATTTTGTCTACAACTTAGGTGGTGAAGAAATAACTCGAGTCACCAACGTAAAGGACCTGGGAGTGACTTTCGACCGTTGTCTGACTTTCAGAGATCACATTTCTGCGCTTGCGAGAGAATCCTTCAGACGCTTAGGATGTGTGTTGCGAAATGCTCGTGATTTTCACAACCCGCATGAGATTAAATTACTGTACACCACTCTAGTTCGCAGTAAGCTGGAGACTAGTAGTTGTGTCTGGCATCCCTATACCGTGGCTCAACACTTATGCTCGAGAAAGTGCAGAAAACTTTTCTGAGATATTATTTTAATAGAATTTTTAATTTCTACCTTTACATGTACCCCACCAACTATCTCCTAGGGACTTTGGGTTTCAACTCGTTGGAGGTAAGAAGAGGCCTTGATCAGCTCACGGTAGCTTGTAAGACCCTTAACGGTCGTATCGACTGCCCTGAGCTCCATGGCCTTTTCTGTCGACTATTTGTGCCCGACAAATACATCGGCCACCGCCTAAGTCACCGTTACAATTTGTTTGCGCAACTGCCTTGCAGAACAGTCGCCAGAGCTGAATCGCCTGTATGTCGTACATTGAGGATGCTCAATGCCCTCCTGACGGCCAACCCTGAATGTGATGTGTTTTCGGGCGAATGGAGTAGAATTATGCGCGTATGTCTGATGTTTTGTGAGAAACAGTATGCCAGGGTGTCCATGTTAGTAAGTAGATTATTAATTGTATAATTTTATTTTCTTTATTTTTCTATGTTAATTAATGTAATTGGTATTGTACCGTGTTAATTAACTATAAATAAAAATAATAATAAATATTTTTTTGTTGTAAAATATTTAAAAATGTAATGAAATATGTAGCAAAATAAATAAATAATAATAAATAAATAAAATGTTTGGCAAAGAAAAATGAAAAAATGTTGTCTGTACAAAGTGGCACCTTTGAAGGTGAAAATTGTGTCTTAAACAATACTTTGTGTGTTCCAGATCTTTGTAAAAATCTGTTTTCAGTCTCAGCTGCTACAAAAAATGGTGTCGTTGTAACTTTTAAAAATAACACCTCAACAATTGCTTTCCTGATAGCTGGATCGGCAGGGATGGACCCATCCCTTGGCCCGCTCGCTCCCCAGATCTGACCCCGTTGGACTTTTTCGTGTGGGGCTGGGCCAAGGAACTGGTGTATAACAACATAGAAATAAACACTAGAGAAGAATTGATACAAAGAATAAATTCAGCGTTTGAGACAATGAAGCAGGAGATGATGTTGAAAATAACGACTACAGAAGTTAGAAGACGGGGCCGTGCTTGTATTAGGAATCATGGCCGTCATATTGAACATGAAAAATAAATAATTTTAATTCAAATGTTGTTTTAATTAGTCTGCCTAAATAAAAAATTTCTCCCTCAAATTTGTTTGTAGGCCCTAATTTCAATAATTTGTAAGATATCCGCATAAATGATACCTCAAAAGAAAGAGCGATTATCAAGCATGTCTTCAAAAAGGTTTGAACAAAAAAAGCACCCTCCGTTTTTTTTTAATAAGGTTTAAAATACGTATTGTACAAATTTTTTATTTTTTCTGAGCTTTAAATGTCTGTAAAAAAAAATGTCTAATGACACAGAAGCCTAAAACATGTTTTGCTTGATTGCTTACACATTACTTTAATTAAATAAATAAAAAATGAATTCATTTATCATTCAATTTGGCCATAATTATGCAGTTTACATTAAATTTTGAGAATTTCCGAAAAAAAACTTAAAAATTTGGTTAAAAATATTTGGTAAGACTTCGTCTAAGGCAACCATGGCTTAAATGGTTCTAAATTGTCTGTACTATCTTCGTCTTAAAGCTTTGCACCCATCTTCCAATCACCCTGTATGTCTGATCTTTTGTGTATTTTTTTTTACTCAAATTTCTACATATTAATGATAGAAATAGGAGTCTGAAATTGACACTGCGCTGATTTTTAAGAAAACTGGTAGTGGGAGATTAATTACTACAAAGTAAACAAATAAGAAAGGGGTTTTATTGCCTGTAATGTCCCGGCTATCGGGCTAAGTCCCGTGTGTTGCCGGACATAAAGAATAGCATCACCCCATTTCTTCCCGTGGGTGTCGTAAAAGGCGACTAAGGGATTTACTAGAGAATGGGCAGCAGCGTTCTCTATGCATTTTACCATCATACTGCGATCGCCAACCCGCTCGCCAAGCGTGGCGATTATGGCAAAGCCCCCCAAATAGGGGGAGTATGTCCAGCAGTGGACGTCTTGCGGCTGAGATGATGATGATGATGATGAAATAAATAAGTTTTTGTAAATGTTCTACTAAAAGATGAGATGAGAGGTAAGCTGGGCGACTAAAATCTTAGATATTCGCGCAAAAATGTAAAATGGCTCTTAAAACTAGGTAG
The DNA here is from genome assembly GCA_932294355.1 of Aporophyla lueneburgensis. Classification (NCBI taxonomy): domain Eukaryota; kingdom Metazoa; phylum Arthropoda; class Insecta; order Lepidoptera; family Noctuidae; genus Aporophyla; species Aporophyla lueneburgensis. Next base: position 38,139,714 of record OW028736.1, read on the forward strand.
TAGTGAAGTGTCATTGTTAGCCAATACAAAGAGTAGTGTTTATGACTGGCACATTAAAATGGGTCACCCAAGTTATGAGATACTGGGTAAATTGGTGTACGCTGCTACGGGTGTCACATTCATCAAGTCAGATAAATCACAAATGTAGGATTTATGTGAAATTTGTGTTAAAGCTAAGCAGGTCAGGAATGGGCACGCCACAATTGCGGCGGTAAGTCCCCTCTTTGAGGAGTGGATAGAGAGGCGTCACGGCGTCCTCACCTTCCGCCTGACGCAGGTTCTCACCGGGCATGGGTGCTTCGGTGGGTTCCTGTTCAGGATAAAGCAGGAGGATACGTCCGGGTGTTTCCATTGCGAGGATACCAAGGGGAGCGGTGGGTCTTCCTCATAGAAGACACTTTACCCGATGGACAGAGCTGTTTGCTCTAAAAGAAGCAACGGTGGAAGCCTGCGCTCATGTCCCCATCAAGGAATATTTCATGCGGTTCTGTCTTCCTCGCAGGATTATTTCGGAAAACGGTGTCCAGTTCGTTTCCGCAGTGATGCGTCATGTATGTCAGTCCTAGACATGAAACAAAATGGGTCCGTAACTTAACTTCGAGAGTCATTTTTCGATGAATGGAAAGTCGACTGAACGATTGTTCGAATGGAACTTATTGCGAAACAACCTTTTTTCGGCAAACGCTACTTCGACTGAACGATTCATCGAATATTTATAAATCGGTGGACTGTTGTTTCGAATGAGTTTTAGTCATTATATAGTTTTATAATTGAAATAATATTATTTAAAAAAGATGTTTCGTAACATATTGATAGATATAGTGATAAATAATAAGGATTAATGTTTGTGAGTTATTTCGTTGCAAAATCAATGAAATATCAATAAATCAGTACCAGCTGTCATCCAACGGACGGATTTGAAATCACCTAACCCGGGGAGTATTTCTTTTAATTTAAGCATATTCAACTATAATCTTATTCGATCCCATTGCACCTTTTGCCCTTTAACGTTCATACTACTTGTAACAGTGATCTATGTCGTAAATAACCCTTTATTTCTCCAAAATGTGTTTGACATTAAGTTCATGCACTATTAGGACAAAATCACATAAACAACGTTAGTTCCCATAGAAATCACTGTTCCATTAGACATCCTTTTTTATGTTCAATTGCTGAATTAGAACCACCGTAAGAAATTAATGTTAGAAACTGAATTGAACAATATAATAGTAGTACGTACCCCCAACCATTTTGTTATATTTGCACATATATAATAAAAGAAAACATTTTTTTAGTATTTTCACTTTTTACTGTTGTTAATAATTATTATCTCATTTTCATTCATAATTGAGATTTCACTCTTTTATTAGTATTATTCTTTTATTTTATCTCTTTAAAATTTGAACTCCCGTCATTTACTATCTACTTCTCACCCCTCTCTCTTATTCCTTTCACACACTTAGCTTTCTCTTCTCATTCCAGGGTGCCTCTAGGGTTGATCTGTCAATATGTTGACCCGTAGAGCTGCATCCTTAGAGGAAAAACTGAGGGCTACGTTAAAGGAATTGGATTCTAGTAAAAAGCAATGCAATCAGCTGATACAGGAAAGGGAAGACAGCGAGGTCGAAATAGAGTTAATTAATAAAAAGAACACTGACCTTAAGAATCAGTTGGCTGAACTACATGTACAGCATATGGACATACTTGACCAGCATCAACACCTTCGTGAACTAGTGTCAAATTACCAGCATTGTAGTGACACCTACGAACTGGCTTTGAGACGGATATCAGAACTGGAACTGGAACTAAGCAGGGCCCACAACACAGTAACCCATTTGGAAACTCTCAAAGCCGGTGAAGAGTCTGCGATCACCAGCAGTCTCTATGATGAGTTGGTTGGTATCAGGTCCAAACCTACATGTGTTGAGCCAATTAACTGATTTAACTGATGATACCATTTCTAAAAACGAATTGTTTACTAGCCACAATAAGTTAAAAAAATATATTAAAATTAATAGATTAATTAGAAAGTATCAGAAAACATTGAAATGCCAAAAAGTAAATAAATTAAACACAAAACTTAGGCAAAAAAATCTAAATTTAATACAAGAATTGAAGAAGTGTTATAGTGATTTGAAATTATGTACTACTTTGTATGATACGGACACTCAGCACCTTCGGATGAATTGTTTGTTAGGGAATTTGCACTAAAGGATATCTTTAGTAAATATGAGGCTACTCAACAAGACCTGAGTAAGCGCATGCAGGAAGCCTGTGAGTTGGCAGACCTGGTCAAGTGCAATGCAGAGAGGTATGAGTCTCTTACAAATAACCTCTCTTTTAGCTGCACTTGCTCCACGGCACCTCAGCCTCAACTTGATACACCCACACCCTCAGCAACTCAGCCAGTAAATAGCCGTATTACTGATGATAATAGCCATATTAACACAACCTATATTTTTTTCTGACAAAGGACATGGCTAAATTGAAGTATAGGCGAAATCCTGGCAAGTTATAAATATGGTACCTAGCAATATGTAAAGCTGAATAGTTGAATATTAATATTTCATATAAACACTGTTTCAGGAACTTTTCATTTCTTTACAATCTTAAAAATAAAATCGCTATCGTGTAACTCCTACGTCAATAGGTATGGAAACTGCAAACAGATGACATTGCTATGAACTTTTACCTAGGCGTATCTGCATCTGTTGTATCTGGATTATATTGTATTTTTGACTAGCGCCCCATTCCCATTGCGCACGGTGGCACTTGAGTAAATATCAACAAAGAGGTAATTGCACCAAAAACGTAACACAAAACGTTTTCTACAATCTGCGCGAAAACCACTCCCGCTCGCGTGTATAGTACATATTATACCCTTGTAAAAAGTTGAAACAAAGACAGTTTTCACAGAAAAAATAAATAAGTGGGTGAAATGATAAGCACGTTTGAAAATAAGGATTAATATTAACTGACCCAAACAAGTGTATGATTTTTGTATTTGAGGTAGGTAAACAATTCTGCTAAGTATTACACATTATTTAAATCTAACTAATCTAAGTCCCCCTGGTGCGTTTTTTGTCAGTCTATTTGTACTGGTGTATCAACAAACAGATTTAAATCAATTTAGGAAAATCCTTCCGCCTGAGTGCTTTTCTTGCGCGCGTTGCTGCGTGGTAATTAATAAAACCGGCCTAAACTAGATAACGAACGCAGTGAGTAACCAAGGACATATAATATATTGAAATAAAACAACTAAAATATGATTTATATATTTGTTCTTTAATCTATGAATCTTCTTCAATGCCCCAAACACACAGTGTCTAGAGGTGTTTGCAGTCCATTTTAATTTGGTAGGTTTAATTTCTGTTCTGATACAGGTCTAGGTACTGGTTCAGGTATTGGTTCAGGTTTAGATCCAGGTCCAAGCAGATTTACCCGATTTTGATGTGACTGGATGTGACGTTGATAAATTCTGTATCAGTGAATCGATTCTTTCCACTGCATGGCGTTGTATACTTCTCACAGAGCGGCCACAATTTATGCACACCATGGTATGGCCAAATAAACAAACATCACCCGTAGCTTTTGAATTACCGCAATTTATGTATCGCATGATGAATTTATTGAAAGTCAAGCCCGTGTAGACTAGGTAGCAAGAGGTCAGTAGGTAGGTGAGCACACACAATAAGTTTAATAAACAAGCGTGGATCAGTGAAAATCCAAAATAAAAAAAACACAACGAACAAGCAAACGGGAAAGCGTTCAAACGACGTCTGACATCTGACGTTTGCTTTTTATGATAGAGATGTGATTGAACTTCATGTGTAAAAGAATCGATAAAATAATCGAAAGAGTTGAAAATAAACAGTTTTTTCGTCCACTATTACTATTATTACTTAATATTTTTCGAAACAATATAGATAGTAAGATTAAAAGACGAGGCACATTCCTTGAATGAAAAATTGGAAATGGAATGTGTCTTTTTTTTCTGGATGGGAATTCATTAATTGACTTCTACCGCTCTGGGCGGAGCGGGAGGGTGTGTCAGACCTTTACTGACTAAACCCACCCGTGTTCCATCAGTTGCCCATGTGCCAGGCTCACGGTATCTCTTTCGAACAATCACGCGACCCCGGCAGGCATCGGTCCTAGTAGACCCCTACACTGCTGCTGACATCTCTTTGAGGCGCGCGTGGAACACTACGCGCCGTCGACCCGAGCTTGGTCCTTACCGGGTGGCGAGCTACCCATTGCTCGCCGCCCGCAAGCTCGCGCCTACGGTGGCCGGGAGTCCGCTATCGACTGCCGACGCCCGGGGCGTCTCCTCCTGCGGCGGCTAGGGACGTGAGGGCGCAGAGACTACCTCTCCCTCACGCGCCCCGCCTCCTCCTTCGCGAGCATTACTGCTTCGCAGAAGGATGTGACGGCTTCCCATTCCCTCTCGCTCCGTACTATGGCTTGCACCAGGCCCGGACGCGAGAGGTTGCCGCCGCTGATCACCTCCACGAGGACACGGCGGTGCTCCGCCCAAGCAGGGCAAACTTCCACCGTATGCTCCACCGTGTCCTCTAGACGATCCTCACAATGAAAACACCCGGGCGTATCCTCCCGCTTTATCCTGAACAGGAACCCACCGAAGCACCCATGCCCGGTGAGAACCTGCGTCAGGCGGAAGGTGAGGACGCCGTGACGCCTCTCTATCCACTCCTCAAAGAGGGGACTTACCACCGCAATTGTGGCGTGCTCAATGGAATGTGCCTTGAATTGGAATGTGCCTTTTTAAAAACTACCCTATTTTCCGAATCAAAAACTGCTGAAAACACAATAACAAATCACTAAACAGGACACCAAATTGAACGCCGTTGATTCCCGCCAAAAACTCTTTAGTTTCAGACAGTAAATCGTTTTAATAGCAGTTATCAAAAATCGAATCAGTTTCCATTTGACATTCTGAAAAGCGCTATGACCCCTCCCTAGCTTGCAGTACTGTATTATTTCCCCTTGACATGTCAATCAAAAAGCTTAAAAAGCAATTAAGATACTTTTTTATGCTAAACAGTTCACGAAAGTTCTTGGAAATTAATAAACACTAAATAATTCATTAATAAATTTTTAAATATTACGAGTTAATGTGAGATTCCAATACATTCTGAGGGTACTCATTTAGCCATCTCCTTTGGTCAAGGTTATGGTAGCATATTTAATCAGTGTTCACAACAGTATGTAATTAATAATTGTTCATGTACGGTTTACGTACATTCCGTCAGGCTGCAAACGCAGCAACCTACTTTTCTCTTTGGTATTTAAAACAATGTTTAATATGATTTTAAGTTAGTTGACGAATTACATACTTACGCGAACACCGCGGATTAGCATCCAACCCACTTTTACTTTGTTGTGATCGGTACTCTAATAAACCTTTAGTGTTACCGAATCTGTGTGTGTTTACATCAACTCGCCTAACTCCAAGTACTGACTTACCACTTCTTACTTAAAGCTACAAGTGTAAGGTACCAACTACTACGGGACCTTACATTTAATGGTCCTTCGAGTATTTCACAGTTTGGGGTAATTGTATCTCTTGGAACGACAGCGAATCGGCTTGGCTGGCCTTCCACAAGCGGATCTCACCAGTCAAGTTGAGAAAGCGCGCATATTCGTAAAAAGAGTACAAGAGCTCTGAGCAATCAACGAAGAGGGGATACTTTGGAACTTCTTCGTGAATCAAGCGGAAAAACAAGACTCAACTGCGGCAACAAGCCAACTACTACTACGACTACTGCTACTACAGCTTCCGGACTACAACGTGAACTGCGGGCAATACGAGGCCTACAAACTAGAAGACACCGAACTACGTGTTCTTCAATACCTACTTTACTACTACATCTTACTACTACTACTACTTTCGATTACCGAAACGACTACATCAAGATGAGCGAAATCACTGCACAAAACGAAGTCTTCGAGTCAATCAAACGTCTCTGTACTAACTACCAAAAGGACAGCGCGTCTCGGAAAGGAAAGGAGTACCTGACTCAAAGGTTAGTGTCATTGGAAAACCTCTGGCAAGACTTTGGCAATAGACACAATGTATTACTTGAACGAGAGGACAAAGAAATCCAATATTTTACTGGAAACATTTATGAAAAGACGAAACATATGTATGAATCCACCAGGATTGATATACTGCAGCGGTTGTTGGTCTGGGAAGGAAAACAGGCTGAAGTTGTCATTCCTCATCCTACGGGAGTAGATACCAAGACCAAGGAACTGCTTGATCGACAAGAATGTCACATTAAAGCACTAGAACGGGCGATGTCCAAAATAGAAATTGACTCCATAACTGAAAAATGGGAGTTAGAGGATCACCTGAGCGTCCTGAAAACCAAGTGGGACACTGTAGAGAAATGTCACTGGGAGCTAGAAGCTATTTTGAAAGGGTCAAACGAAATATACAACGACTTGTTCGCCAACAAAGAACGTCAGTACGATGTCATGAAAAGATCTCTCAACTCGAAACTATGGACAAGCGTAAACCACCAAAACTACGCACCGAGGATTCAACTACCGGAATTCACTGGAAACTACAGTCAGTGGATTACGTTCAAGGATATGTTTCTGGAGACAATCCACAACAATGCAAATTCTTCGAAAGCGCAGAAAATGCAACACTTAAAATCTAAGCTTAAAGGAGAGCCGGAACGATTAGTTCAACATTTGGTCGGCGCTGAAAACTATGAAACTTGTTGGGATATTCTTATTCAGCGATACGACAACAAGAGACTCCAATTTACGAACTTGATGAATACTTTGATGGAGTTACCATCCATCCAGCAGGTCAATGCTGCTGTCTTGAAGAGAATGCATGACGTAATCAACGAATGCATGAATGGCCTACATAACATCGGTCTAAATACATCAAGCTGGGATCCAATAATCGTGTACTTGATGGCACAGAAGTTGGACTCAACATCATATACTGAATACACTAGAGAATTAGAGCATCCAAAGCAAGTCCCGGAGCTGAGTGAATTTTTGGGGTTCTTGGAGACCAAATTCATGGCGTTGGAAGCAGCAAAGGGTTACCAAAAAGATGCATCTAACCAACATAAACAAATATTCAGCAACAAAACGAAATTTAACTCCAATAAACCATCATATGAACCACATAGAAAAGAAACATCAAGAATATACCATGCGTCATACGGTAAATGCCTTCTGTGCAGCGGTTTTCACGTGATCATGCAGTGTCCAAAGTTCATTGAAATGGACACACGGCAACGGAATGACACAGTAAGGAAATTACAAATATGCAAAAACTGTTTGTATAAGCATGGAGACACAGAATGCACGTCGAACAAAACTTGCAAAGAGTGCAATAAACCACATCATACGATGTTACACTATTCAGCGCAAAAACTGTCGCCAAGTTCCAATATGAACAATATGGGTCAACGTTCTCAACAACGGGAACATCAACCTTCAACATCAACAAACCAACATAGTTCGAACCATTTATCAAACAACTACATTATGGAAATATTACTTACTACAGTAGAACTTCAAGTAAAGACATCAACAGGAGACTTTATAACGTTACGAGCTTTACTGGACCAAGGATCTCAAGTAAATCTCATCACGGAGAACGCGGCTCAACGACTGAAACTACCTAGAAAAAGGATGAACGCTACAATTTCCGGCGTGGGTACGATTTCGGGAGATTGTAAAGGACGACTAGAATTAGAGTGTAAATCAAGATGCACTGACTTTGCATTTTCAGTCAGCACTCTAATAATGAAAAGGATCACGAACAACTTACCTAACAAAACATTTAAAAAAGAAAACTGGCCTCAGCTACAAGGTCTGAAACTAGCGGATCCTGACTTCAACTTATCAAGGAGCGTGGATTTGCTGCTGGGAGCGGATATCTATTCGCAAGTTATATTAGAGGGGGTCCTAAAGGGAGATGCCCAAACGCCGACAGCTCAGCAAACCCGTTTAGGATGGATTTTAGGCGGCAAGCTAGAAACTTTTAACTGCCATGTCGCTCTTGTCGACCTGAACGACTTAAAGAGATTCTGGGAGACAGAAGACATCATTCAGAACACTGAGGACACATCTAAAGACGACTGGTGCGAAAACTACTACAAAATGACTACTGAAAGAGATCGCGACGGAAAATACATTGTAAAGATGCCACTGATTCCTCGTTATGAAGAAAAATTGGGAAACTCAAAGTCGATCGCAATCTCTCAATTCTTACAACTGGAAAGAAAATTCGACAGAAACCCTAAACTTGCATCAATGTACAAAGATTTCATCCGCGAGTACATTGATTTAGGTCACATGAAGCTTTCAAACACGACACCCGCCAAAGATGCAATCTTCTTACCGCATCATGGAGTACTGAGAGAACAATCAACAACAACAAAACTACGAGCTGTTTTTAATGCTTCCCAGAAGACCATGGGTGGATGTAGCCTAAATGACGTAATGGAAAAAGGTCCTAATCTGCAAAAGGACATCCAAGCATTGATATTACAATGGCGTGGCTATAAATACGTCTACACAGCGGACATTGAAAAAATGTACCGTTCCATATGGTGTCATCCGGATCAACAACATCTACAGAAGATCCTATGGAGAAAGCAACCAAAAGACAATTTACAAGAATATCAACTGCAAACATTAACATATGGGACAAAAAGTGCTCCATGACTAGCAATGCGAACACTCAAACAGCTTGCTATCGATGACGGCCACAAATACCCAAAGGCCGCTGAAATATTGCTAAATCAGTTCTACGTCGATGACCTAATCAGCGGCCACAACTCTACAAAACAAGCAAAGGAAATTCAAACATCGATCATAAAACTACTGAAGGGAGGCGGAATGAATCTGCGAAAATGGTCAAGCAACGATCCTGAGCTTCTACGACACTTAGACGAAGATCAAATATCGAAAAGTACATTTGATTTTAGAGGCGACGAATCAATGAAAACGTTGGGGTTGAGTTGGAATCCAAAAGATGACGTTTTCATATTCAACTGGTCCATAGACGACTACAACAACGAACCACTAACTAAAAGAAACCTGCTATCACAAATATCCAAACTATACGACCCCTTGGGTTGGCTGGCGCCTATAACTGTGTCAGCTAAACTACTATTCCAAAGGGTGTGGCTAACTAAAATAAACTGGGATGCTGAACTACCTACTGAGTTACAAGACGAATGGCGGCATCTAAACAAAGAACTACATCTAATTAAAAACATTAAAATAAACAGATGGATTGGCAGTACGCAGAAAAATATCCAACTACATGGATTTTGTGACGCAAGCGAAAAGGCATACGCTTGCGTCATATACAGCCGAGTAATCGACGAAAAGGGCGACCCAAGGATCACATTACTAGTATCAAAAACTAGGGTAGTGCCGATTACTCAAAAAACTTCATTGCCCAGACTTGAGCTATGCGGAGCACTACTACTCTCCCAACTCATGGAAAAAGTAAAGAAATCACTAACGGAGCATGAGATATCAGCTTATGGTTGGTGTGACTCCAAGGTGGTGCTAGCTTGGATTCAGGGAGACCTCTCAAGATGGGAAAGATACGTAGCTAACAGAGTGGGGAAAATAAAAGACGTAATTCCACCTCAACAATGGTGTTATGTACGATCGGAACTTAATCCAGCTGACTGCGCTTCGAGAGGCTTGCTACCGAGCAAAGTAGTCAAGTTCAACTTATGGTGGAACGGACCTATGTTTCTGAAAAACTTTGCAGAAACAGAAACACCTCATAATGTGAATTGCCACTTTACTACAAGCGAAGCAAACAGGGTCGAACCCAATGACGTCAGTTCGAAAAACTACAACACTGAAAATATTGTTTACAAGTTGTTGAAGAACCACAGTTCGCTGACTTCAGTAATAAGAATTACTGCTCGAATTGTGCGATATATTGCATCACTAAAGCAAAAATTACGACCAAGCGCTACTTACCTAACAACAACTGACCTACAATACGCAGCAGAATATATAATAAAATATGTTCAACAAAGCGAGTTTGCGCAAGAACACAAACAGTTGAAACAAAATAAAACTGTGTCACCAAAAAGCAACATTTACAAACTCAAACCTTATCTGGATAGCAAGGGAATCATTCGCGTAGGCGGAAGACTACAGCACTCTGATCTTCCTGCAAATATGAAGAATCCCGCAGTGGTACCCTACTCCAGCCGCTTCACTGAACTACTGATCGACCAAGCACATTCGATGACGCTTCATGGAGGAGCCCGTCTGACCCTTACTTACATACGGCAACGATACTGGATAGTCTCTGGAAATCGGGCGGTAAAGGGAAGAATACGACGCTGTGTGAAATGTCATCGTTACAATTCTACGGACAATGCTCAACTAATGGCCGATCTGCCAAAACAAAGAGTAACACCAAGCCGTCCATTCACTCACACTGGTGTTGACTTTACTGGTCACGTAGACGTGAAACTTAACAAAGGAAGAGGAGTGAAGACCTCAAAAGCATACATCGCGGTCTTCGTCTGTATGGCTACGAAAGCTGTACATATCGAATTAGTCTTAGAACTAAGCACGGAAGCGTTTATTGCGGCCCTTCAGAGAATGTGCGCGAGGCGCGGAACGCCTGCTCACATGTACTCAGACAACGGCACGAACTTCGTTGGAGCATCCAAAGTACTGAGAGAGGATTTCAGTAACTTCAAGAAGCTACTCTCTCCTGAGTTCTTTGACGAGATTGGGAAACTAGAAATTCATTGGCACTTCAACGCCCCTGCTTGGCCTAGTGCGGGGGGGATATTCGAAGCAGCCGTCAAATCATTAAAACACCACTTGAAGCGGGTTCTTGGGGATCAAAAACTGACCTGGGAAGAATTCACTACGTTACTAGCGAAAATAGAAGCCTGCCTAAACTCGAGGCCTCTATGTCAGCTAACAGAAGATCCGGAGGAATTTTACAGCACTCTCACTCCTGGCCACTTTCTAACTGGCAGTGCTACGTTGTCTCTACCTCAACCGGAGCCTGACAACAGAAAGATGGATCTGAGAAAACGTTGGCAACTAACGGAGCACATGCTGGATCAATTCTGGAAAGCTTGGTCCAATGACTACCTGAACACCTTACAGTCTAGAAGCAAGTGGAACAGAACTGTACAAAACCTCAAACTAAACGACGTGGTCCTAATCAAGGAAACAAACTTACCTCCTGGCAAATGGGCCATGGGACGAGTGATGGAAACTCATCCCGGTAAGGATGGTCTAGTACGAGTGGCCACCCTTAAAACAAAAACTGGAGTGATAAAACGACCCACTGTTAAACTAACTCCATTACCACAGCAAGAAACACTGCTACCCACCGAAGAAACAACAAATAACAAAAGAGAAGAAGATACAATAACTGAAAACCAAAGAAGAAAAAGGAGCACGCGAACCAACAAGTACAGTTTCCTGACTTTCGCTCTTATAACTTTAATAGGAATGTTAGGAACTGCACAATCGTCACCAGTAACAAACAACTATAAGGTGACCTCTATAACCAACAATCAACCTATTTATTTCGATGAAGCCGGAAAACTGCAACTTATACATGATGAATGGACTCTACTGATCTATTACAACCTAACGTCCTACTGGCAAGCTGCGAATAACATGAACGACTACATAAACCAAATTGATAAACTCTGTCAAAGAATCGCGCACGAGTTTACACCATGCGAAGCAGTTGTCAGACACCTACGTCATGAAATGCATCACCTTGAGAATTATAACACTATGTTACTTTCTCAGCATTCGCGACAAAAACGAGGCTACTTTGATGGAATCGGAAAATTAGCCAGAACACTTTTCGGGGTTTTGGATGAAGACTTTGCGCAAAAGTACGAGAAGGATATCCAAAACTTGCAAATCAACGATAATTACTTGTTACAGTTGATGAAGAATCAAACTTTGATCATAGAGGCTGAAAACAATGTAATTAAAAACAATACGGAATTTATGGACAAACAATTTCACGCAATACAAACCTACATAAATCAGACTTGCAACATAATCACAAAAATTGAGAACAGAGCACAAATTTTATACACAGCAAATGACGTGAACACTGCCGCTTTATCATCAACTTTAATTCTGAGCGACTTGCATAGAATTCAAGAAATGCTAATGAATGCTCTCGCCAACATTTATCGAGGTCATTTGGATACACACTTGTTTCCTGCATCTCAAATAATAGAACAGCTGAACATCATCTCTGGAAAACTTCCACAGGGACTAGCCTTACCGATAAAGGACATACAAAAAGATTTCCGTGACATCTACGAACTAATCCATGTCAAGGCTCGGATTACAAACAACTTTCTACTTTTCGAATTGCATATTCCACTTTTGAGCGATGAGGACTACAAAATATACCGGGTAATACCTATACCATTCCAGAAACAAGGACAATTGAGAATCGTGCAGCCTTTCTCCAATTATATCGCCATAAACTTCGTGAAAAATTCGTACATCACTATGGAAGAGCAAGACATGCGCCAATGCACGCCATACGGAGAAGACGAGTACACATGCATTTCACGTCAGCCGGTATTTAGCTTACAAGACAAGGACGCACCTTGCGAGGCCAAGGTATTCAGTCAACAAACTTCATTATCCTGCGTCATCAATGATGTAACTTGCAAAGAAACTTGGATCCAATTACGTAAACCTAACTGGTGGTTGTTTACATTATGCGACAGACAGCTGATGCGCGTCATATGTAGCGATCAAGTTACGCCAGCAGTCATCAACGGTACTGGGGTGATTGCCTTGAAACCAAAATGCATACTACAAAAGAAAGATGCGACAATATTCACCTATAACCACTTAGGAAGCAAATTTCACATGGAGGCGGATATTGAAGTACCTACACTTAACACGACTATCAACAATTTATTTGATCTAAGTTGGAAAAACGCACAGCTGAATATGACAGAACTGGATACATCTGCAATAAATATCAGAAACATAGATAAGCAAATAATTCAGCAGAAAGAGCAGGAAAGACTACCACAAGGGATAGATATATCGAGTCACGACATATATCTCTACTCTGTGACTTCTCTGCTGTTGGGAGGAGCTGCTTCGTTTGCTGTCTACATTTGGATTAGGAGACTATGGCATAAGAAAACTAAAAGGCTACCTACAAGACAACCTACAGGAATCGACAACAAAGTCGAAATCGAGATGCAAGAAATACTGCATTCGACACCGCCGGAGCCACTATACAGCGACGCGAGGCCGAAACAACTGTTTCACTTTGAGGAGCAGTAAAGCTTATTGTTTATATGTGTACATGTTTAATTTTACTTACTTACTAATGTTTACTTTACTGTCTTTACTTTTTATTGTGACGTTCTGGGATGTCTTACTTTTATATTTTTACTTACTTAACCTACTTTTATACGGTCTATACTTTTTATTATTGCGTTTTGGAATTTTTACTTTAAAACGTTTTATGTACTGGATGCTCATCCCGCCTTTTCCCTCGGGAGCATGTACGGTTTACGTACATTCCGTCAGGCTGCAAACGCAGCAACCTACTTTTCTCTTTGGTATTTAAAACAATGTTTAATATGATTTTAAGTTAGTTGACGAATTACATACTTACGCGAACACCGCGGATTAGCATCCAACCCACTTTTACTTTGTTGTGATCGGTACTCTAATAAACCTTTAGTGTTACCGAATCTGTGTGTGTTTACATCAACTCGCCTAACTCCAAGTACTGACTTACCACTTCTTACTTAAAGCTACAAGTGTAAGGTACCAACTACTACGGGACCTTACAGTTCACCTGGTGCCAGTATTAGCCAATTATTAAGTAAAATTAAATTGTCAAAAATAAACCCTGGTTCTACAGTAATATTATTATATGGGGATAGTTTAAATGTTAGAAAAAAAGAAATAATTCAATGTGTCCATTTGATGTTACATCTCAATGAGACCAATCACTGTAAATTTATTTTCTGTGCCTTGCCTTATTCTCAATACTTGTCTGAGGAGCAAAACAGGCACATTTATAATTTAAATATGTTAATTTATAATAGGACTAGTTGTCACAGTGACGCTATTTTATATTTTGATTGTAATCGATTTATTACTGATTACAAATTAACAAATTATACTATGTATTTGCCACCTAGTTGTGGGAGACAAATTGCTAATCTTTTAGCATACAATTTACACCGTGACACTGGTACTTGTAGGGTACCAGCGATTACTGTTAGTAGTGGTTCTAGCACCACTTTTGATACACCTAGTAGTTTAAACTATTAGCTGCGACAACAGGTAAGCCGCATATGTTGAATGTTGTTCATCAAAATATGCAGGGTTTGTCCGGCAAAGAACTAGAGTTAAGTTTATTTATAGAAAACCATGATGTTCAGGTATAATGTTTGACTGAACACTGGTTGAAAAAACATGAAATAGTGTTTATGAATGATGATTTTTTTACTGTGCAAAGTGCATTTGTGAGAAAAAGTGCTATACGCGGTGGATCATTAGTTCTTATTTCAAACAAGTTGAAATGTAAACAACGTTTAGATTTAGTTAATCTTTCCATCGAGCGCACTATTGAGTTGTCTTGTGTTGAACTAGAGCGTTACGTCATAATATGCGTTTATCGTCCACCCTCTGGGGATTTTATTCGTTTCGAGTCGGTCATGGAGGACTCACTCAACAAATTAAAATCAATTAATAAATGTATAATTTTATGTGGAGATTTTAATATTAATATTTTAGATGTTACTCCATTAAGTATTAGACTGCTCAATCTGTTTAACTCATTTAATTTAATAAACTTGTTTTTCGAACCTACTAGGATCACGGCATGGTCTTCGACTTGTCTTGATAATATATTTAGTGATTGTGATGCCAATAATAAGTTAGTGTTAAGTGACTTAACGTCTGACCACTGTGGATTATTAGCCAGCTTCCCTTTGCCATTACTAAAAAAGCCGCATAAAATAGAATGTAGGCCCTATACAGTTAGTCGTTGCAACAAATTTAAAAATAATATTGCTCATAGGATTACACCATCTATAGTAGAACACGAGAATCCTAATGAAATCTATGGAGCCCTTTTTGATATTGTGCAAAAAGAATACCAATCTACTTTCAAGACCAAAACTATTGACATTAATAGCACCTCTGTTAGCTTCAACCAATGGGCTACTCCAGGTATTTATAAAAGTAGAGCGAGACTATACGAGTTATATGGTTTAAAAAAATATATATTTGATACTCCTTTTCTAGAGTATATCAGAAATTATTCAAAGTTATTTAAAAAAATCTGTGCTTTCGCTAAATCTAAATTTTTAAGCGATCAAATTAAAAATTCAAACAATAAAATAAAAACCACTTGGAAAATCATTAACAATGAAACGGGTAAATCGGTTAAACAGGAAAAACAACTGGAGATTATGATTAACAACAAATTGGTTAATAAAGCTGCCGATGTAGCTGAGGCATTTAATGAGTTTTTTGCCAACATACCTATAACTACGACTTGCTCCTTAAATTCGTCCCCGTCTAAAGCTGAAAACCTTTTGCATAATAGTGTGCCCAGATGTAGTCGCTTATTTAGTTTCGAACATGTAACGCCTCGTGACGTGGTTAATATTTTTAATACACTTAAGTCAAAAAACACTGGAGATCACTGGGGCATCTCCATTAAACTGTTAAGTAATATAATAGACATCGTAGCCCCCTATCTAGCTGTAACTTTTAATAAATGTGTTGATTCGGGATCTTTTCCTGACCTCATGAAGAGTAGTAAAGTCATACCATTATTTAAAACAGGTAATAAAAATAACGTTGGCAATTTTAGGCCCATTTCTATCTTACCTGCATTTAGTAAAATATATGAAAAGTTAATACTCAAGCAGTTGCTAAGACATTTTAATTTAAATATCCTCCTTAATAATGAGCAATATGGCTTTACAAAAGGTTGTTCGACAACAGATGCGGGTGTTGCTCTGCTGAAACACATTTTCAACGCATGGGAGAACTCGCTAAATGCTATCGGAGTTTTCTGTGATCTCTCCAAAGCTTTTGATTGCGTTCACCATGACACACTTCTGCGTAAACTACGTCATTACGGTGTTCAAAACGAAGCTCTCAATGTCATAAGTTCTTATTTACAAAATAGGCACCAATGTGTAGATGTCAATGGTGTAAAATCTTCCGGGCTACTAGTTCAGTTAGGTGTACCTCAAGGCTCAATACTGGGTCCATTCTTATTCTTAGTGTACATTAATGACTTACCATTCTATTTCAAGAATATCTGAGACATTGTACTATTTGCTGATGACACCTCACTTATCTTTAAAGTAGACAGGAATAGAAAAGATTTTGACGACGTGAACAGTGCGCTCTCAATGGCTACGGATTGGTTTACCACAAATAACCTAGTTCTTAATGCTAAGAAAACGAAATGTATAAAGTTCGCCTTACCGAATGTTAGGAATCTGGGACCCAATGTCGTTTTAAATAATCAGGTGCTTGATACTGTACACTCGGCAGTTTTTCTGGGCATAACAGTAGACGCCAAACTTCAGTGGGGATCACATATATCAAGCCTAGCGGGAAGGCTCAGTTCGGCCGCCTACGCCGTAAGGAAAGTTAGACAGTACACGGACGTTGATACAGCTCGATTAGTCTATTTTAGTTATTTTCATAGCATAATGTCCTACGGCATTCTGCTGTGGGGCAAAGCCGCGGACATTCAAAATATTTTTGTTCTTCAAAAACGAGCTGTTCGAGCGATTTACCAACTAGGTGCTAGAGTTTCTCTGAGAGATTTATTTAAAGATATTGGTATTCTTACGGTGGCATCACAATTCATCTTCGCCAACATCTTATATATAAGGCAAAACATACACTTGTACACTAAAAACAGTGATATTCATAACATTAATACTAGAAATAAGGACAAACTACGTGCTCCTTTTCACCGGCTTCATAAGGTTCATAATTCTTTTGTTGGTCTTGGTATTACCTTTTATAACAAGCTGCCCTCTGCTTTGCTAGATTTGCAGTTTAATGAGTTTAAAGCTAAAGTAAAATCCAACCTTTGTTCAAAGGCATACTATTCTATCAACGACTACTTAAACGATAAGAATAGTTGGTCGCTGTGATTAACTCAAGACAATTTTTATGTTCTTTCAATCCAGAATTAGCTTTCCTACTGACAGTTTATATGGGTAGTTCATATAATTGTTTTTTTTTATTTATTTTTTATTTAACTGATTTTGTTAATTATTTTTTATTTTCTTTTAATTTCACTTATCGTGGACATAATCTACTCATTACAATGATTTTAAATGAGTTGTATTGCAACATGTAGTTAGCTAGCGACCTCGTCAGCTGTTCATAATATTCTAGCCTGACCAACCGGCAGCAAGTTCGTCATGCTCCCTTAGATGTCACTGCTTGCGGTAGCGTCGGGGGTCGGGTTACCACCTTCCCTCAAATATGGCGAGGGGTAATGGGTGACCTTTGCGTTATGCTCGTGAACGGGTGCTGCTTGTGGTGACTGGTCGACTTGCTGACCATGGTTTTTGTTATTGTTATTTGTATTAACTGTTATTTTATTTTTACTCCGGAGGTCCTAGTTTAACTATTGTAACTTCAACTTAGCTATATGCATCAATGTATGTATATGTATCATTTTGCGTCGTTGAATATGTAAGCGGGCACGCCCTTTATGCCTGGAGGCTTTATTTAAGTTTTACGTTCTGTTTACGATTTTGTTTTATTATTTATTTCAGCTTGAGTTTACTTTTCAATGTTTTGTTCGTATATTGGCGTGTGCTAGCTGACATATGGCGAATAATGTATGTTTTGTTTTGTTTTATAATATTAATTACTTAGACGATATTGTATAGAATCAAGTTCTTCTAACTTAACAGACAGCTGTGCTGCTGGGGAGTTTGTTCCGCCACTTCTTCTTCCCAGCTAAAGCACTAGGAAGTGTCGAAGGGCGGGCGTTTTGGGGGGACTGTCTTTTGTAACTTTGACGTTCAAAAAGTGCTGACTCTCAGCCTAGTTTGAATAAATGACTTTTGATTTTAATTTTGATTTTGATTGATTTTGATTTTATTATTTCATCCATAATCGAGAAAATCAAACACTTTTAAGGTATCGTATGTTCTCCCCGTAGATTTGGGAAACATGAAATTTGGTTACAAGGTAGGTAAGTAATAAAGCACAAATGA
Source organism: Aporophyla lueneburgensis (assembly GCA_932294355.1). Lineage (NCBI taxonomy): Eukaryota > Metazoa > Arthropoda > Insecta > Lepidoptera > Noctuidae > Aporophyla > Aporophyla lueneburgensis. The sequence goes on from OW028736.1 coordinate 38,158,010, forward strand.
AGGGAAAATTGTTTATTTTAAAACCTGTTTTTTTTTCTATTCATTAAATGCTTGTCGCGTCATCTCAAAGAAAATATAATAGGTAACAATTTTCTGTTTTGTTACTTAACAGCCCTTATACTAACGGTATAAATTTAAAAGCGTCTTCCTTGTTACCCAAAAATCTATGTATAAAAACAAAAAAATAATGAGTTGATCATAGAAAAAATTAAAGCCCAAGATGAGTCAGTTTCCTCAACCAAAAAGAAAAAACAGGTTGGGAAAGAAAATAAAACTGAATAAACTTTTAAATCAAAAGGAAAACATGGACAAGCTTGACTTCATGAACTCGATGGCTTACATTTGCCATTTAAAAAAATAAAACAACGTTGAAATTTTTTAATTTGATGATTAGTGATTTTTTTTTTGTTTGCATTATTAGAGGAGTTCTCAGAGCGTTATAGAACCCTAATCTACCGAAAAGGTTTTTTGACTAGGTACTTAAATTTTGTGCGAAAATCGTAACGTAAATAAAAATAAATCAATAATTCAATCATCATCATCAACAATCAATAAATCTGACGAGTTAACTTTTAAATATTTGCGTGACAGAGTCAAGACTATGGAAGCTTCTTGTTATGAATTTTATATTAATCAAACTGAAAAATAAATTAAAGCTGACCCAAAACACTTTTGGAGCTTTGTTAAAAACCGGTACAATTCTAATGCTATACCTAATACCTTAAATTATAACGATGAACCATTACTCACTGGTGATTCTATTTGTGAGGCTTTCTCATCTTACTTCATGTCGACTTTCCTCGACCCCTCTTCATCTAATATTCCCAGTCCACCTCCTGTTGTCCCTTTTGATACTATAGGAACTTCATCTGACATCTGTCATATAGAAGTGAATATACCTAGATGTTGTGACCGGTTTATTTCGTAACTTGGATCCAACTAAAGGTGCTGGCCCTGATAACATATCATCTAAATTTCTGATTAAATGCGCGCCTTCAGTTGCCCTACCTATCTCAATTTTGTTTTCTAAGTCTTTGACTCAAGGTGTTCTCCCCAAAGTATGGAAATCTGCTTATATTACACCCGTACATAAGAAAGGTTCTAAAACCGAGATTACTAATTATAGGCCTATATCCAAGCTGTGCATTATTGGGCACGCCACAATTGCGGCGGTAAGTCCCCTCTTTGAGGACTGGATAGAGAGGCGTCACGGCGTCCTCACCTTCCGCCTGACGCAGGTTCTCACCGGGCATGGGTGCTTCGGTGGGTTCCTGTTCAGGATAAAGCGGGAGGATACGTCCGGGTGTTTCCATTGCGAGGATCGTCTGGAGGACACGGTGGAGCATACGGTGGAGGTGTGCCCTGCCTGGGCGGAGCACCGCCGTGTCCTCGTGGAGGCGATCGGCGGCGGCGACCTCTCGCGTCCGGCCCTGGTGTGAGCCATGGTACGGAGCGAGAGGGAATGGGAAGCCGTCACCTCCTTCTGCGAAGCAGTAATGCTTCTGCTGGGGCGCGTGAGGGAGTGGCAGTCTCTGCGCCCTCACGTCCCTAGCCGCCGCAGGAGGAGACGACCCGGGCGTCGGGAGTCAATAGCGGACTCCCGGCCACCGTAGGCGCGAGCTTGCGGGTGGCGAGCAATGGGTAGCTCGCCGCCCGGTAAGGACCAAGCTCGGGTCGACGGCGCGCAGTGTTCCACGCGCGCCTCAAAGAGATGTCAGCAGCAGTGTAGGGGTCTACTAGGACCGATGCCTGCCGGGGTCGCGTGATTGTTCGAAAGAGATACCGTGACCCTGGCACATGTGCAACTGATGGAACACGGGTGGGTTTTAGTCAGTAAAAGTCTGACACGCCCTCCCGCTCCGCCCAGAGCGGGAGAAGTCATTTGATGATTTCCCATCCTGAAAAAAAAAAAAAGCTGTGCATTATAGCTAAAATTTTGAGAGGATTGTCTACAACCAGTTATATTCCGCCCTTCATTGCTCGTTCAGCTCCTTTCAGCACGGATTTTTGAAGGGACGGTCTACCACTTCTAACTTGATTTCATTACGGATGCTATGAATAATGGTAAGCAGGTCAATGTGGTTTACACTGATTATAGCAAAGCATTTGATCGGATTGATCATCATACCCTGATAAAGAAACTAAGCTACATAGGTATCAGTGGGGACCTCTTGAGGTGGTTTTCTTCTTACATTGATAACAGGTCACAAGCTGTAGTACTCAACAATTATATGTCTAGTTGAGTAAGTGTGCACACCGGAGTGCCTCAGGGTTCGTTGCTCGGTCCTTTTTTATTTGTAGTCTATGTAAACGACTTCGATCAGTGCCTCCATTCATCCAAACTATTATGCTTTGCGGATGACATGAAAATCTTTGCCGCTATCTCAACGCCTGAAGATAGACTAGCTCTGCAGGCTGATTTGTATCGGCTAGAAGAGTATTGTCGGGTTAATAAACTTGATCTTAACCCATCCAAGTGTTCAGTGATCACTTATACTAGAGAACGTGCAGTCCTAGCCACTACTTACTCCTTGGCGGATCAAATCTTGCCAAGGTGCAATACTATTCGTGACTTAGGCGTCTATCAAGACAGTAAATTAGTATTTTTTAAGTTATTGGCAACATCTATATTTGTCTTTGATTATTAAACAATATAAATGTTTTGTCTCTGGTAACTGACTGCGTTAGCTCTGTGGTTGCACCGTACCAAAATGAGTGAAAATTAAACTCGTAGTACGATTAAAAACTATTTTATTTCTCTCCCATCACGTAAAAGGTTATGGGACCAGTCCTTCTGATCTGGGAGAGAAATTAATACGTAGTAGTAAGTGTCGCGATTAAGCGAAGAAAAAGAAAAACGTGGTCAAGCGTTCTTGTTCGTTTACGAGGTTTCCAAGATGGACGGCAGCGGTGATACGCAATTGTTCAATTCCGGCGGTATTAAGCTGGAGGGTCAAAACAACTGGCCAAGCTGGAAGTTTCAGAATAGAGTCATTGTGAAAGCGATGGGCGTCTACAGTGTAGTGGACGGAACTAAGGTGTGCCCCCCAGAACCAGCACCCGGTGCAGAAAGTACCAAATATGATGAGTGGCAAAAAATGGATGCAAAAGCGCAAGGTTTAATCGTAACCAGACTAACACCAAATGTTATGTTACACATACAAACATGTGAAACGTCAAAACAGATGTGGGACAAACTCTGTAACGTTTTTGAGCAAAAGTCGGAAACATCGCTTCATCTTCTGCAACAAAACTTTTTTGAACTAAAACAAGAGCCACAAGATGATATGGCACAGTATATAGCCAAGGTTGATGAAATTGTGTCAAGGATAAGACAAGCCAATGGAGAAATTCCGGAAAATATGGTCATCACAAAAATATTAAGTTCGCTAAATGAGAAGTTTCGCCATTTTGTCTCAGCATGGGACTCTGTGCCGGATAATCGGCGTACTTTGTCCAAATTGACAGCCAGGTTGTTGACGGAAGAGCAAAGAAATAAAATGTATGAGAAGAATGAAGAAAGCAAAGCAACTGCTTTTAAAGTGGAAGCCTCTCCCACCATTCTGCCTTTTGATAGTGAGTCGTTCAATCGCAGATTTAGGATGTAGGTTGTTATGTTTTGTGAGTGTTGTACGTGTGGTTCTTTCTAACTGTTCGATATCAGTTTTTGTCCATTTGATTACTCCGAATGAGTAGGTCAATATAGGTATGGCAAAAGTGTACAAGGCTTTTATTACATGCTTTCCAGATAACTGTGTTTTGCAAATTGTGTTAATTCTTCTACGATATTCGGTATTTAGTGTCTGTTTAATTGCTGCGTGATCGAGTCCTTTAAGTTGCCTGTATCCTAAATATTTGTATAGATCTGATGGTTCCATAGCAGCTATTGTGTCGGTGTCGCTTAAGGCATAGTTGCCGGGTTTTACTTTTCCCTTTATAATATGCAATGTCCTACACTTATCTAATCCAAATTGCATATTAATATCGTGGCTAAATGCTGTCGTCACTTCTAGAAGAGTTTTCATTTCTTTTTCGGTTTTAGCGTACAGTTTAATATCATACATATATATAAGATGCGAAATAATAGTTTCTTCGATATTGTTTTTAAAGTTATATCCAGCTCGACATCGATTAAGTAAGTGACACAGAGGGTTCAAAGCGAGACAGAACCAAAGAGGGCTCAGAGTCCCCCTGGTAGATACCCTTCCTAATATGTATCTGTCGGGTTATGATAGTGCCTATTCGATTATTTATGTGAAGAGTGGCTTTCCAACGTGTCATTACAATGCGCAAGAACTCAATTATTTTGGAATTAATTTGATATATTTCTAAGATTTGTATAAGCCAAGAGTGCGGAATGCTATCGAAAGCTTTTTGGTAATCTATATAAGTACAATGCAGGTTTCTATTTTTTGTGGTGGCATGTTTATGGATAGTAGAGTCTATAACTAACTGTTCTTTGCATCCCATGTGGCCTCGCCTGCATCCTTTCTGCTCCTCTGCTATAATATTGTAGTGTTCAATGTGTGAGTTGATTTTATTGGTGATTGCTGAAGTATTTTATAAATTGTGGGTAGGCATGTGATTGGTCTGTATTGGGATGGCTCTGATGTGTATTTAGTTTTAGGAAGCATGTAAGTTATTCCAGTAGCAATGAATTCGGGTATGCTCTGTTTACCTAATACTATATCTGTCAAATTTTTTGCTATGGATTTGTGTAGAATCGTTAACATTTTGTACCAGAAATTTTGTATTTTGTCTATACCTGGTGTTTTCCAGTTATGTAGTCTAGCTGTTAAATGTGTAATTTCAGTCTCTGTTATCTCTTTAAATTCCATTTCATCTATTGTTCTCCATTTTGTTGCCTCTTCTGTTATCCAAGTTGCTGTTTCATTGTGATGTACCTGTTCTTCCCATATGTTAGACCAAAATGATTCCATGTTTTCTTTTGAAGGTGTGTCAGTTTCGTTCTCTATTGTTAAATCGGTGTGTGGTTTCTGTAAATTCCTATAAAACCTTTTTTCGTTTGTAGCAAATATGGCATTATCTCTTTTGCGCTGTTGTGCCTTCAAATATCTCTTGAGCCTATGGACTTTAAGTGCCAATTTCTGTTTTAAAGTGTCTAAAAACTCTTCAGATTTCCTTTTATTATTTTCATGTCTCGTATGAGAAAAATTGTTTTTAAATATTGTTTCAACTCTTTTAATGACTTTATTTGATCTTTTTTCTTTATCAAGCGTCTACAAATTTATTTAACTGTGTATTGGCCCAAGAAATAAAATCATCTGTAACTTCTTTCACAGTATGAAAATCTCTCACTATTTTTTTCAATTTCAAACAGGTTTGTGATACCATATTGTACGCTTTTAATGTATCTAATCCTGAGTTTTGTAACTGCGAATATCCTTAAGAATAGTTTGGCTGTGATTACAGTTTCGTATATAAAAAGCCTTACTTTGAAGCGTACATCCGGTTTTAATTTTAAATTTTCTTGTATTTTTCCCAAAAATACGTACAAAGCTGAATCAACGTTTGTGAACGAACCAAAAATCTTCTTTAAGGCCACATCTTTTGACCACCATCTTGTGGCTTCGAATTTGAAAGGACTGAAGAAGAACGTTTATCAGAGAAACCTTGATGGAGATTTCATTGTATTGAATTACATCATCAGCCTATAGCAGTCCACTGCTGGACATAGGCCTCCTCAATTGCACGCCATTGAGCTCGATTCTCGGAAACTCTCATCCAGCTGCTACCACCCCATCTGCGAAGATTGTCGCTAACCTAGCCTGAAGGCCTCCTACCTTACGTTTGCCGATTCGCGGTCTCCACTCAAGAAAACGTCTACCCGTGGTTCTACGGCTAATGTGGCCGGCCCATTGCCACTTCAGCTTGCTAATCCTATGAGTTATGTCGACTACTTTGGTTCTCTGCCGAATCACCTTATTCTGGATTCTATCCCTCAGAGATACTTCAAGCATAGCTCGTTCCGTAGGTCGCTAAGCGACTTTAAAATTATGGACATGCCGCACCGTAACCGTACCGTACCATGTCCACGTTTCGGGTCTGTAGGTCATAACAGGCAAGACGTACTGGTTGAAGACTTTAGTCTTTAGGCTCTGCGGAATACGCGACGAGAAGACACGACGAAGCTTTCCAAATACGGCCCAGCCCAGCAGCTGAATTCTCCAGTTAGCCTCCTTCTCAAGGTTGATCACCAAACTGCAGGGTTTGCCCGAGGTAAACGTATTCTCGAACAACCTTGAGGGCACCGCCATTGACCGGGATCGGTCCCGGAGTTGCGTGATCTTTGACACTTCCATCACTTTCTCACTTTCATCTCTACGCCGACGATCTGCAGCTTTACACTCACTTCTTGGCGCAAAATGCGGATGCCACTGTATCTGCCATGAACAGAGACCTGGATGTAATTAGTGAGTGGTCGCAGTCTTTTGGACTGCTGATCAACCCTAAGAAATCCCAGGCCATAATTATCGGAGGCAGATATATGAGGAATAGGCTCGATGCTACGTCGCTGTCCCCACTCTGTCTGAATGGAGTTCAGATAGAATACGCGAAAACAGTTAAGAATCTGGGGGTGACCATGGACTCTTACTTATCGTGGAGTGCCCAAGTTGCTCAAGTCAGTCGCAGAGTGCACTTCACGTTTCATGCATTGAAATGCCTCCAGAGCTTTCTGCCCTTCAACACCAAAATTTCCCTTGCGCAAACTCTTATTCAGCCCATTATTGACTACGCTGATGCCTGTTATTTGGATGCCACCGAGGAGCTGTTAAATAAACTTGAGCGTTGGCAAAATATCTGCATTCGTTTTGTTTTTAATCTTAAGAAATATGATCACGTTTCTAACTTTCGCAAGGTTCTCAAGTGGCTCCCTATTCGACTTCGCAGGAACTCTCGGATATTGTGTCTGCTATTTAACATTCTCCACAACCCTAAGACCCCATCCTATTTGCGGGAACGCTTCTCCTACGCCCGTCCTTTTGATGCACCTTGCAGGTCGCATCTTAGAAATCTCCTCAAGTCCCCTCCCCACTCAACCGACTTCTACTCCTACTCCTTCACCGTGCATGCGGTTCGGTTGTGGAATGCACTTCCGCCTGACATAAGGGACTGCCCTACTATTGCTGTATTTAAAAGAAGAGTGAAAGAACACTATCTCTCCACTTTGTCATAATTGCTCATGAATGTTTCCATTTTTATTACATTATTATTATATATATTTAGTGATATTTATTTTAGAAGTATTTATGTATGTATATTTTTATTTTGTAGGTTTATATTTAAATTATAGTATTATTTTTCTTCTACTATTACACACGTTGTCTACATCTCTTTGTATATTGTCTCCTATTGCAGGTATGCTGGAAGAGATTTCAATAGAAATAAGCATTACCTTTGTACATATTTTTCTGTTCCTTTCTATTTGTCTATTTATATGTGTGCATAAATGGTTAAATAAATAAATAAATAACCTTTGTTTTGTCCAAGTTCATTTGGAGACCATTGCGTACAGAAGAATCAACTAGGCCGTCCAGCATCTGCTGCAAGTCCTGCAGCGATTCAGCCAGTATGACGATCTCGTCTGCAAATCTCAAGTGTAAGATGTACTCGCCGTAGATGTTAATACCATGTCCACTCCAGTTCAGCGTCTTGAACACATCCTCCAATGCGTTAGTGAACAATTTTGGGGAGATTACGTCCCCTTGTTTCACTCCTCGACGCAGGGCGATGTGTTCAGTTTGCCGTTCCTGAGTTTGGACGGTCATTAAGGCGTTTTCAAAAAGACATCTCAGCACTTGGATATAGCGTCAGTCGACTTGGCATCGTTGCAAAGACTCCAGAACAGACCAGGTCTAGATAGAGTCTAAAGCCTTCTCATAGTCCACAAACACAAGACACAGCTGCCGACTATACTCCTCGGACTTCTGTATAATATGCCGCACTGTGTGGATGTGGTCTATGGTGCTGTATCCTCCTCGAAACCCGGCCTGCTCCGATGGCTGAAACTCGCCTCCCCGATTTCGTCTTGGCTGTTTTCTGTGAAGTGGCGGGTTAAAGAGACTCTAGAATCCTCATTTTCGGGATCAGGTCGAGATGCTTGCGATGCGTACAACTGGCCGTAGAAGTTTTCGACTTCCGAAAGGATCTCCGGATAAAAACGACGATATCCCCACTAGATTTAGTCAACTTCGTCAGGCTCTCCCAACTGATTGGATGAACACTTTCGACCCTCGATTTTTCTAAATCGCTTCCTCTATGAAACGTGTCTTAGAGCGACGGAGGTCGCGTCGTACCAATGATCTAATCTTATTGTTGAGTGCCCAATGTTCTGACGAAGTGACAGGTGGGTTTTCACGTCGTTCCAGCATAAGATCCAGAGACTCTTTTGCAAGTTTGGACTTCTTGCCCGTACGCCACATTTTGTCGCCGTCGTTTGTGGTTTCCACGGCAATTAGTTCTCCAGGTTTAACTGGAACGCTTCAGATCCTAACATAGTTAGGAGCATACTTGGATGGAGCCCTGACTTTATCATACGAGTTCGCTCGAGCTTGAAATTGATATTAAGAGAGCCTCGAACAAGTCTGTGATCACTGCCGGTAAAGAACCTGTTGATCACCGACACATCTATAAATGTGTGCTTCCTATCCGTTATAATGAAGTCTATCTCATTCTTTGTCATAGTGTCGGGGCTTCGTCACATCCATTTCCTTTGGAGCTGTTTCTTAAAGAAGGAATTCATTCAGAAAAGCCACTCCTCCTCAAGGAAGTTGACAAACATTTACCCCCTATGATTAGAAAAAGAGAGAAGTAAGAAGTTTTGATTAGAAACTGAACTTTTATTGTACTAATGTAATGGTTTAGGGTTTAGATTAGGTCATGTGTTTGTTTATAAAATTAAATTAAAGGGAATATGGAAAATCATTTGATTACTATTGGTATTGCCAGCAGCTCGACCGGCCCACTGGGCCTCCGGCCCATCGGGCATTTGCCCGATTTGCCCGTATGGCCAATCCGGGCCTGGTGGGAAGAAGCAATAGAGAGGGAGTTGAAGACTAAAAGAAAACAATACCTGCGAGGAAGTAGAAAACGTTCCGGCTGGCACACACATATCGTTAGCAGCAAGTGGGTGTTTAAGGTGAAGGAAGCGGAAGGTAAACCTTTATACAAAGCGAGGCTTGTGGCAAGAGGCTTCGAACAAAAGGACTGCGACAACCAAACCTATGCCCCCCCTGTAGCAAAGCTGACAACTTTCAGAACGATGATGACTGTGGCAAATCAGAAAAGACAGCCAGTTTATCAGATGGATGTGACCGGAGCCTTTTTACATGGTGAGATAAAAGAGTCCGTTTTTATGAGATTACCTGATGATAAAATTTGCAAACTTAAAAAATCAATATATGGGCTTAAAAAGTCTCCCAGATATTGGAATACTAAATTTAATGATTTCATGTTAAAAGAAAATTTTATTAGGTCTTGTAATGATCCATGTCTTTACTATAGAAGAGTTGAAAATGATTACATTTATGTCTTAACATTTGTAGATGATTTACTTTACTTTGGGAGTAATAAAAATCAAGTAAATGAATTCAAAACTGCCCTATGTAATACTTTCCAAATGAAGGATTTAGGTATAGCAAAATATTATCTTGGAATAAATATTGAACAAGACTTGGAAAAGGGTGTAACTAAAATAAATCAAAAGAAGTACTTAGAATGTTTATTGGATAAATTTCAAATGTCAAATTGTAAACATGTTGATACACCACTTGAACAAAATTTCAACTTTGAATTGTTGCACAGAGAAAAATCTGAAAATCCTGAAATTGAAAATAAATGTAGGAGCTTGATAGGTAATAGGTTGGGGAAAAAGTTTCTTCGCATTTTTTAAGAAAATTCAAAACATTTTTTAATAAAGTTTATTTACATTTAACTAAAGTATGTAGGTACCATTTTGTTCGATAACTTTTTGCCATCTTGTAGGTAGGGACATGATCCCATTGCTATAGAAATTTTGGGACTTCTGGTCAAAATACCGCGACCAGTGGTTTTGGCAGTCCTCTCGTGATGTTAACCTGACACTGCCTAAAGAATTCTGAAGAGACCGAAACAGGTGGAAATCTGAAGGTGCAAGGTCAGGACTACACGGCAGATGCATTAACACCTCCCAGCCAAACTTTCTTAATTTTTGTTGGGTGGCTAAAGATGTGTGAGGTCTAGCGTTATCATGATGAAAAACCACACCCCTTCTGTTGATTAATTCCGGCCGCTTTCTCTCAACTTCTTGCTTTAATCTCATCAGTTGTTCGCAGTAGAGTTCAGAATCGATGGTCCTGCCTGGTGGTAACAGCTCATAATGAATAATGCCCTTCCAATCCCACCACACACACAGCATCACCTTGTTGCGAGTTAACCCGGGTTTCGCCACAGTCTGTGAAGCCTGACCGGCCTTTGACCACGACCTTTTTCGCACGTTCTTGTCATACGTGATCCACTTTTCATCACCAGTTATCAGCTTCTTCAAAAATGGTTCGGTTTCATTACGTCGTAATAAAGAATCACAAATGAGTACACGGTTCATTAGGTTTCTTTCAGTGAGCTCGTGAGGTACCCAAATGTCGAGCTTTTTTGTGTACCGTTTTTTTCAAATGCGCCAAAACTGTTTTGTGGTCAATTTCCAGTAGGCGTGGGTAATCTTTATTCCAGAAAGGGAATTGATTCACTTATTCCGACTCCGAGTCCGGTACCGGTTCATCTTAGTTATTCCTTTGGCACCGTTTGGCACCGGCATTCACTCCATCATTTTGGTTCCCCGGTTCCCCCAGAAAGTTTTATTCATTCGGTTCGTTGGATCATTTGGCACATTTTGAATTGAACAGTTTACAGACTTTACAGTAGATCATTTTATTCATATGATTTAAATTTCGGACAGTGTTAAAGTACAAACTAAAACTATTTTTATTTCTTTCTAAGAGTTTTCATTACTATGTTGTCATTTATCTAATGTATTGCATCTACACTCACTAACTTGATTACTAAGTTGTCGTTCATATAATTATTATATATTATATATATAATTATTTCTTTTACACTGAATCTCTGTATAAGAATGGGTTAATATCAAAGCATGCTATATTCTCCTGTAACCTGTAAGCATTGAGGCATTTAGCTTTAACTATAATAAATTCTTACGTATTGTAACTTTTTGCATCTTCTACTCATTCTGGGGATTTAAAAAAGATATAGATATATAAACATCGTATTTTGACGAGTGTAGCTATGTTATGTCTATTATATTTTTCAGTTATGACACTAATATTATAAAGGCGAAAGTTTGTGTGTGTGTATGTTTGTCTCTTCTTCACGCTCAAACGGCTGGACAAATTTGGATGAAATTTGGTACACAGATATTTTATAACCTGGATTAACACATAAGATACTTTTCATCCCGATATTCCCACAGAATCGCGACTTACGCGGGTGAAACCGTGGGGCGCAGCTAGTGTAATATAAACACAACATTAGGTACTTAATAAATGTAATAACTAGCTAGGTAACAATTTTTGTTTTGCTAACTTTACCTACATATTATGATTTAAAAATAATAGCTTTCTAACTTTTGAGGAGGTTATGCTGGATCTTTTTTCACTTATTATTTGACCCGCTTTCGAAAATATTCGTTCGCATGGAACTGACGTTGCTGCCACGCATAATCTTTTTTTCATTAAATAATAAATGTGCGGATACATTGATTTTCTCTGCTCCCACCATTCCAGCGGATCTTTCGAGCGGTGCAGATAATCTTCCTGCAGGTATTTTTGCAACTCTCTGATGCCAGCGGCTGTAGGATTTTCCGGAACTAAATTTGCAATTTCCGTGTCAAAATCATCCCACATTGATGGCTCTCTTTACTGGGTGGATGTGGATACGCTTGTAGATGACCTTTCTATTGTTGTGACTGAATTATCCTGCGTTTCTCTTCTTATTAGGGCAGTAAGTTTTCCCTTCAAACGATCTACAGCACGATCATAATTATGTGGGAACTTAAAACCCTTCTTTTTGAAACGTGGATCTAAAACCGTTGCCTCAGATACTGTTATGTCTGTTTCCAGACCTTGGAATCGTCCATTTAGCCCTTCTTTCAAATTTTCTATTAATTGAATAATTTCAATGGGTATATCAGTATTTTCCAATAAATTCGATTCTTGTTTATTAATGTGATCAATCATTATTCTGTAATACAATTGTACTTTAGATAGAGTGACGTATTTTTCCCCACGTACCTCTGTGGTCACCTCATAGAAAATTTTCAATATAGGTACTGCGCATTCTATTACTGCCCAATCATGCTGAGATAGCGATAAGTCAGCTCTAACTATTGCGAAAGTAGAAATTAAGCATTCCTTTACTTGGAGGACTCTATCTAACATTTCATACGTGTTGTTCCACGTGGTAGGTGTGTCTTGTTTTAATTTTAGTTCTGGTATACCCATATTTTTTGACATTTCTACATATTTGGCCTTTGCTTGAGCACTTTTTTTTAAATATTGCACTATACTCTTCACTTTAGATATAGTTTCGCCAATTGTGTTGGGAATAGGTCCACGGAATAAAGAAAACTAGAGGAAGTGCCCCTCACATATCGCGCGCGTGTCAACATTAAGCGCAGATGCGCAACATTTAGCTTATTCGCCGTCAGATACTTGTCGCGATTGGATGTCTCAGAAATACGCGAAATATTACAAATTATGCCTTGTTGTGCGGTTTTGACCTGCAAAAACGAAAGCAGAAAAAGAAATGTATCTTGTAAAGGTGTATCGTATCATTGGTAAGTGCTAAACTTTGTTAATTTTTAATATAATTGATTTTAATTACAATACCACATGTTATGACTTCAATGCAAACTATAAACAACCTTATATTCATTGAAACAAAGTCTAAATGCACTTGGTCGTCATCTGGAAAATCACAAACTAAATTCTAGTAACTTCGACGCCACTCGATTAGGGATGGGACACATCCGTAAAGTACGTCGGTATCGATAGTTTTGTCTGATTTTAGTAAGGAATCAATAGCTCACATAGCTGGTCATATAATAAGACAGTTGATAACATAAGTGTGATATTTGCATTAGTGCTTTAGTAACAGAAAAACAAATCAATAATCACATAGATTTATTATAGGTAAGGCTAGAGGGGGTTATTATGCCCATCAGAATCTGTGATTAAGTTATGTCAGACATCCGAAATATTTTTATAAGACGGCACGGACGGACGGACGGTAATAATCACGGAATAAAGAAAACTAGAGGAAGTGCCCCTCACATATCGCGCGCGTGTCAACATTAAGCGCAGATGCGCAACATTTAGCTTATTCGCCGTCAGATACTGGTCGCGATTGGATGTCTCAGAAATACGCGAAATATTACAAATTATGCCTTGTTGTGCGGTTTTGACCTGCCAAAACGAAAGCAGAAAAAAAATGTATTTTGCAGAGGTGTATCGTATCATTGGTAACAGCTAAACTTTGTTAATTTTTAATATAATTGATTTTAATTAGAATACCACATGTTATGACTTCAATGCAAACTATAAACAACCTTATATTCATTGATACAAAGTCTAAATGCACTTGGTCGTCATCTGGACAATCACAAACTAAATTCTAGTAACTTCGACGCTACTCGATTAGGGATGGGACACATCCGTAAAGTAGGTCGGTATCGATAGTTTTGTCTGATTTTAGTAAGGAATCAATAGCTCACATAGCTGGTTAAATAATAAGACAGTTGATAACATAAGTGTGATATTTGCGTTAGTACTTTAGTAACAGAAAACAAATCAATAGGTAATTACATAGATTTATTGTAGGTAAGGCTAGAGGGGGTTATTATGCCCATCAGAATCTGTGATTAAGTTATGTCAGACATCCGAAATATTTTTATAAGACGGTCATATATTTAATAAAGATTATATCATGGCTCAAATAATGCACCAGTTTATTGGGTCATCAATATTCCAAAACATAAGCTATAACCAATTAGGGGATTTTCTTACGTCTAATCATATTACTGTCTTAATGAAAGCTATCACGGCAAAATATATTAATATTCGACTATCAAAATGGCAAATATTAAATAAATATGTGTTATTTCAATGTCAGTAAATATTTTTAGCACCATCTGTTGTCGTTTCACTTATTGTTAGCTTCTGTCAGCAGCATCGCCCGCGTACTTAATTTTATGAAAATAATATTACCCCCCTACATACAAACATACAAATATTTCTTTAACATTGATATTTTAACGATAATCAACCTTTTTCGTTATTAAGCATTTGTATGATGTTAACAAATTAGTACATTGCTCACCCGAATAAATTACGTAACATCAATATTAATATATCGATATATGTCTACATCTCTAACTTTTTTTTTGTACTCACCACAAGAGATTACAAGTGCATATGAATATGACATCTATTTCAAAGAAGCTAGCGTTCTGAATAGAATGAATTGGTTACAGCGCCATCTAGCGTTGAGTTGCTGAACTCGTTGTAAACTTGTCTATTTAAAGTTTTTAAACGAAAAACGTCTTTATTGTTTGTGTCATGTCAAATAATAACAACTTTCATTAGTTGCAATAAGACACAATTTTTGAAAGCAATAAGAAGATGATTTGTAAAAGTTGCGTTTGTAATTTGTAGCCAATCATTTCACTGTTTTTTATGTGTGTAATGGAGAATTTGATATGCAAATGTGTGAGTTTGGCGACACTGGTTCCCGTGCTTAGCCAGTGTAGGGGCACTTCTCTGTATTCTTTGTTCTGTGAATAGGCCGCTCTAAAGATTTAGTGCCAAGGGCATCCTGCAATATAAGATTTATCTTATGGGCAAAACAGCCAATTGATTGCCAATTTCCATTTCTTACAGCTGCTAATATATTCGCGGCGTTGTCACTGACGATAGCTACAATTTTGTCTTCTAAATTCCATTCTTGGAAAACAGATTTTAAAAAAGATGTCAAATTACTGGCCGTGTGATTATCTGAATATTGCACACAGTCTAACTAAAAGATAATTTTTCAAAATTGTATTGTCGTCAATAAAATGGGCTGTAACCGCAATAAATGAATCATTATTCCTAGAAGTCCATCCATCTGTTGTAATACACACTTCTTGTGCCTTTGAAATATCCTCTTTTACACATGATTTCACTTCGCAATAATGTTTATCCAAAAGGCTGTTTGATAAAGTTTTCCTTGTAGGCAAGCTATAATTCGGATTCAACATTTCCACAATTTTTTTAAATTCCACGTCTTCAACAAGTATAAAAGGTTGATACTCTTTTGATATAATTTTAACAAGCTGGCGATCAAGTTCAGCCGATTTTCTTGCACTTAACGGTTTTTTTTAATCTGTCATCGGTGGGGCTTTATTATTAAAATGAGCTGCGGCAGTTGGCGATGGGTCAACTTGAGCTGATGTGCTTGGGACTGGAGCCGTACAATCAGTTTGAGTTTGTTCCCTGTTCATAAATTCAGGATTTGTAGAAACTGGAGTGGGCTGTCTCACTTGTCTCTCCACTACAATGGAAATTGTGGGATGCTTACGTCCCATGTGTCTAGTTAAATTGCCAGACGATCCCATCGAAACACTAAGTATTTGGGAGCAATACACACATTTTGCCTTTTTATCATCCATTTGAGTAAAATAATCCCAAATCGGACTTCGCTTTCTTCTTAACTGCACTCGATCACTCATTGTTCACTCTCACACACAATCAACTGTTTAGGTACTTAGTTCTATTAATCTTTTTGATAGGTTTTTTTTTAAACTAAAATCACAAACTAAACTGCACTCGACTTAAGTATACTTTTTACCTATTTATTTACAAAATATAACGCAGTAAGTATTTAATACCTATTTATGAGACAATTTTATAAGTACAGCATAAAAAACCGCGCGCGTGTCGGATAATGCAGATTAAAACACTAAAAAAATACTCGCAAAATTTCAAAAGTCCAAAATTATTCGCCAGTGTATTGGTACCTACAATAAAATCGGGTGACCATACTGACCGTACTACTTTTATTGATTCTAGTGCATACCTACGCAATCATAGCTAAAGTTTAATAAACTATCTTGTTTTCAATTTAAAAAATATTACTTTTGTTTTAACTGAATGTTTTATTATTTCCATTTTACTTCTGGCCCCAAAATAAAAATAAATACAACTAAAACAATGTTGAAGTTGGCAGAAAAATAATCTAATGAATATTTAATAAAATAAAAAGGATTATACTAAAAGCGTGGTCCATCTTTTAGGCGACTACAATGACAAAAAAATCACATTTTATGCATGCCAGTCAATCTATATTAAGAGCCATTTTACATTTTTGCGCGAATATCTAAGATTTTAGTCGCCTTATTTACCTCTCATCTCATCATTATAAATACTCTGGCATTGACGAATACATGTAAAAAATAGATCAATCTTTTGTTTTGTCACTTTTAGTAGAACATTTACAAAAACTTGTTTGTTTACTTTGTAGTAATTAATCTCCCACAACTAGTTTTCGTAAAAATCAGCGCAGGGTCAATTTCAGACTCCTATTTCTATCATTAATATGTAGAAATTTGAGTAAAAAAAATACACAAAACAACAGACATATAATCTAGTTGTTACATTTAGTACAAGAATATTGATTTTTAATAACATTAATTAGTAAAAAAAATAAAGTCTTATGGCAATTTTTACGATTTATTCGCAAGTTTATCGCGTTTTTTTGGTTTGAATAAAGCATAATTACATTAAAAAATTCATGTCAATATAAAGTATGCTCTATAACAAATCGAATTCTCAAGTTTTATTTAAATCTGTTCATTTAATTAGACATAATATCGTTTTTGAAATCACTCTAAATTAGAATAAATTACGATGCACAAGCGAGCAGCGTTTTGTACGGCGCAAGCGCCCAACGGGGAAGGATCTATGTCAATTTTTCCCGCGTCTCAGTTTACGGGTACTCGTATCGTGAAGGCAAAAATATACTACGACTACAACATTTTGCTACTCTTCGCATTTTTTTTTTTTTTTAATAAGAGTTTCGTTAATTATCAAGTAAAGCATTATTTTAATAGATTGTAGAAAAAATTTGACTAAAATAATTTATTTTAACTAAATCGGACTATTTTTAATCGCGATTAAAAAGGTGTGGAGTAAAACTAGTGGTCATGAACAAAAATTCACACCAACGGCAACGCCTCGCCTCACGTGCAAAAACAGTACTGTATTTTTTTTTTCTTTTGCTTATATCTCGAAAATGGCGTGTCCTATCGCAAAAATAATGAAATTTTCGACCCCCTTTATAAAACCCCACACATATAAATCTCAACACGTGGGTAATATTTTTTTTATTTTTCAAACAAAAATGAAAAATTCCATATAAAACACGTCCAGGATGCCCCCTTGCGCGCGCCTTCGTATCTCAGCAAGTTCATTGCGTAGCGCACAAGTACTAAGTTGCGAAGCCAAAAGAAAAAAAAAACCGGCCAAGTGCAAGTCGGACTCGCGCACCGAGGTTTCCGTACAAACCTGTATGTATTCTCGGTTTATGCAAAAGGTTTAAGTTTATGAAATTAAATGTTTGTTTTTTTAATTTTTATAATTGAGTTGATTGAATGAAAGGTAAATTGCGGCTTACGATTTATGACGTATTAAAAAAAAATACTTACTAGATCTCGTTCAAACCAATTTTTGGTGGAAGTTTACATGGTATTGGTGCCGATTCTGTTGAACACGAACTAAACTAACTAAACTATCTCTAAAATTCCTTACTTTTGGCTATGAGAATTGTAACGCTATTCTGCAAGGAAAAATCTCTAAATTTAAAAACTATTTTGACACGACTAAAATCGAATTTGACAATCGCGACTCAGCGTGGTATTTCTTTTTCTTTTGTTTTCGCAACGTTTACTTGTGTGTGCATTGCGTAGAATGATTTTTTTGAGAGACGAAGGCGCGTGCTACGCTGCAGCCTGGACGTGTTTTATATGGAATTTTTCACTTTTGTTTGAAAAATATAAAAAAAATGTTACCCACGTGTTGAGATTTAAATGTTCCGGGGTACACTAAGGGGGTCGAAAATTTCATTATTTTTGCGATAGGACACGCCATTTTCAAGATATAAGCAAAAGGAAAATATAAAGTACAGAACTGTTTTTGCACGTGAAGGCGAGGCGTTGTTGAGAATTTTAGTTCATGACCACTAGTTTTATTCCACACCTTTTTAATCGCGATTAAAAATAGTCAGATTTAGTTAAAATAAATTATTTTAGTCAACATTTTTGGTGAAAACCGGCAAACTCAGAAAAGCAAAATTACTTTTTCACTAAACGAATAACTCGTGCAATCTTAGTGCTGTCAAACTAAAATATAGTTAAGTTGTGTCATTTTAGTCTATTTCAGAATAGGAAATCGTCGTTTGACAGGAATAAACCAAATTTTAGTGATTTTTAGTTTAGTTTAGAGAATTTTGTGACAACAGAATCGGCACCAATGTACATCATATATTTTTTTAGTTTTATCATTCTCTTATTTTAGAAGTTACGGACACACATTTCACCACTTTGGAAGTGTTTCTCGCGCAAACTATTCAGTTTAGAAAAAAAAATATATTAGAAACCTCAATACCATTTTACCCCACACGTATGGGTTTGATGATTTTTTTTTTTTGAGTTTCAGTTCTAAGTATGGGGACCTCAAAAATTTTTTGTTTTATTTTTCTATTTTAGTGTAAAAATCTTAATGCAGTTCACAGAATACATCTTCTTACCAAGTTTCAACAGCATGCTCTTATAGTTTCGGAGAAAAGTGGCTGTGACATACGGACAGACAGACAGACAGACATGACGAATCTATAAGGGTTCCGTTTTTGCCATTTGGCAACGGAACCCTAAAAATACCACGTTGAGTCGCGATTGTCAAATTTGATTTTAGTCGTATCAAAATAATTTTTAAAAGAGATTATTTCTTGAAGAATAGCGTAACAATTCTCATAGCTAAAAGTAAGCAATTTTAGAGATAGTTTTGTTAGTTTAGTTCGGTGTACAACAGAATCGGCACCAATATGTAATTGTTTTAATTTTTTATTTTTATTGTATCGTTTACATAACATATAGTTGTATTTTTTTTTTATTAGTCTAGAAATCTTTATTAGACTGGATAAATAAAATAAGTATTTTCATAAATATCTAAATACCGCATTATAATTCTAACGGCTCAAGATTGTTTAGACCGGCTCGACACTCGCGTTACACTGTTTGTATTGTGCATGTGTGGATAGCTACGCACACATACATAAGATTGCCGTCTTTTACCTAAACTCGAGCGTTCAAATTTTGTAAGAGGGCTCTTAAACTCTAACTCTATACTTAGACTCTATAGAAATAAGAGCGCACCGTACGTTATTATGATCGTCATATCGTCAACGTATCGCTCTCTTGGAAGAATCAAAACAATTTTGAACTCTAATTTCATGGTCCCAAGGCCTGTTGCTTCGCGTCTGTGTCGTGTCTACCAACCAAACCAAACGAAACGATAGGTACGTAGGTATTATGAATGACACGACGCACCGAGTGAGCGAGTGAACGAGTGCGAACCCGCGCTCTACGGCTCCGGCACGGCGCGGCGGCGGCGCATTCTCGGAACTCGGAATCATTTGGAACCGCGGTGCCGGTAAGGATTGTGAGGAATAAATAAGGTTTACGTATCCGCGTTCGGAACCGGCACCTTTGTATCAGTACCTCCGGAGTTACCCACCCCTAATTTCCAGTTCTTCAGCTACGTCGTAACTACTATGCCGATCTTGCTCCACTTTTTCAAAAATGGCATCCATTTTATCCGTAGGTAATAGGGCGACCAGAGCGACGTGCATCTTTGACATCAAAATTTCCGGATTGAAAACGCTTAAACCAAATTTGTGCTACTATCACAGACACTACACTAGCACCCCTAGCCAAGTTGATAATCTGCAATCGTTAACGCTAGTCGCTCAACGTTAAGTCACGTGGTTAGAACAAACGAACAGACAATTCGTAGCCAAATTCACATCGTTCAAAATGATAGAATTATTTTTTATCGTTTCTACAATGTTCAACGCTAAATCCTTTGTTATAAGGTGTTGTTTTCTAAAGACATTGTAGAACGAGCGGCCGACTCAGGCGCTTCAACATGGCTACCAACTTATCGTTTTCTACAATTGCTGACACTGAGGCGTTATCGATTGTAGAACGGTAAACGTTTGTGACTTGGCTAGGGGGGTAGGTCCATAAACATCGCAAATTTTTTTCGCGGCTTGCGTTGCATTTTTACCTTTTTTGTAGTAAAATTTTAAAATGTATCGAATTTCTTCATTAGATTCACTCATCTTGACGGTAAGAAAAACAAATGAAAATCACACATTTTCCTAATTTGAATTTGGAATTATGTTCTTTAACATTTAAACTTTCAATGATACCAAAACCAGCCAGATACAAATAGTATAGCCAAAGAGATTTTATTACAAGTTCATACATACTATAATGCGAAAAGACTTTCCCCAACCTAATAGTTTACTATATGCTACTTGTACTAGACCTGACTTGTCTGTAGCAGTAGGTTTTTTGAGCAGGTATGTACACTGTGCCAGTATGGCTTTATTTAATTAAATGCCTTAAAAGAATATTGAGGTACATAAGAGGTACTATTGAATTGTCGCTAACATATAAGATTGGAGGTTTAGAAAAGTTACAGGGCTACAGTGATGCAGATTGGGCTGGTGATGTGAGAGATAAGAAGTCTACATCGGGTCATATTCTTTATGTATTTAACTGCCCAGTTTCATGGGGTACGTACAAAGAAACAGTCATGTGTGTCACTGTCATCTTGCGAGGCTGAGTATGTAGCACTTAGTCTGACAATTGTACAAGGATGTCTTATAAGGAAATTGCTTTCAGACTTTGGTTAGGTACTGTAATATTTCATTTGAGATATTGGAAGACAACCAAAGTGTTATCAAAATAACAGAAAATAATGACAGTAACAGAAGGCTGAAACACATAGATATTAAATATCACTACATTATAGAAAATGTTGCTAAAGGTGTTGTCAATATAAAGTATGTAAGTTCAAATAATAATGTTGGCGATGTATTTACAAAACCTATAAGGAAACAGTTGTTTGTTAAATTGAGAAACTGTATCCTGCACTAAGAATTTATAGTGCAGGAGCTAGTGTACTTTTTTTAGTTAAGTTCTTTTAAGAAATATTACTAATGTTAAAACCTTATTAAATATTAACTTTAGGGGGTGTTTTATTTTATTTTATTTTTATTTTATTTTTATTTTATTTTATTTATTTTAGGAAAACTTACAGCTAAACAATACAGTGAGTAGATGTTTTTACAAAATAAGGCCAATTACAAGTTTCCACATGTAGTAATAAATCAGATGAAAAAAACAATAGACCATTTCTACATAGTACAAAAAGCCACTTACCGCGCCTGCATGTCCCGATCCCCCAGACCACGCAACAGATCCCAACACGGTTTATCAATAGGCGGAGCGATTCAAGCGGAAGGCCCACATGCAAAATACGCGGGCAAAGCTTAAAAGGTAGTTTAACACAAGAAAAATAATAATGTAATAATAATACTATTTACGCTCAAAGAAGCTATTAGATAGAGTTTTTTTCAATTTAGCAACACTAGTATTAAAAATGTCGATATCAGCTTCCCGGCAGGTTGCGTTGTACATACGACTTGCTCTCACTATGTACGAGTTCCGTCTGTACTTAGTGGCCACCACTGGGGTGTGCAATAAATCTGGTCTACGTAGGAACACAGACGGCACTCGCAGCCCAATTTTGTGTAACAACTCGTTAACGCCGGTTGTTCCATTAGCAATTTTGAAGAGAAACACAAGATCTGATATTTTACGCCTTTCGTATAGTGGAAGAAAATGAAACTTTTTGCAACGGTATGTATAATTAGTTAAAAACGTTTTAGACCGATACTGAATGTGCCTTAAAAACCTTTTTTGTATGCTCTCAATACGATTTATGTAGACATTATAATTAAGGTTCCAAACTTGAGAAGCATACTCCAAATAACTACGGACAAAGGAACAGTACAATATTTTTATAGTCTTTATATTTTTGAACTCCGAGGACACCCGGAGAATGAAACCAAGTGCTTTGGATGCTTTCTTGACAATGATGTCTATATGTGCATCAAAGAGGAGCTTAGCGTCAAAGGTAACTCCCAGGTCCCTGATAGTGCTGACCCTATTTAATGCTGTATCCAAGAGCGTGCAGTCATAAACGAGCGGGATAGGTTTCCGTGTAAAAGAGCAAACATAACACTTGGATACATTCGGATCTAACTTATTTAGAGTACAGTAGGCTTGAAAATTATTAAGGTCTGACTCAGGCCCGGATTGGCCATACGGGCAAATCGGGCAAATGCCCGATGGGCCGGAGGCCCAGTGGGCCGGTCGGGCTGCTGGCAATACCAATAGTAATCAAATGATTTTCCATATTCCCTTTAATTTAATTTTATAAACAAACACATGACCTAATCTAAACCCTAAACCATTACATTAGTACAATAAAAGTTCAGTTTCTAATCAAAACTTCTTACTTCTCTCTTTTTCTAATCATAGGGGGTAAATATTTGTCAACTTCCTTGAGGAGGAGTGGCTTTTCTGAATGAATTCCTTCTTTAAGAAACAGCTCCAAAGGAAATGGATGTGACGAAGCCCCGACACTATGACAAAGAATGAGATAGACTTCATTATAACGGATAGGAAGCATACATTTATAGATGTGTCGGTGATCAACAGGTTCTTTACCGGCAGTGATCACAGACTTGTTTGAGGCTCTCTTAATATCAATTTCAAGCTCGAGCGAACTCGTATGATAAAGTCAGGGCTCCATCCAAGTATGCTCCTAACTATGTTAGGATCTGAAGCGTTCCAGTTAAACCTGGAGAACTAATTGCCGTGGAAACCACAAACGACGGCGACAAAATGTGGCGTACGGGCAAGAAGTCCAAACTTGCAAAAGAGTCTCTGGATCTTATGCTGGAACGACGTGAAAACCCACCTGTCACTTCGTCAGAACATTGGGCACTCAACAATAAGATTAGATCATTGGTACGACGCGACCTCCGTCGCTCTAAGACACGTTTCATAGAGGAAGCGATTTAGAAAAATCGAGGGTCGAAAGTGTTCATCCAATCAGTTGGGAGAGCCTGACGAAGTTGACTAAATCTAGTGGGGATATCGTCGTTTTTATCCGGAGATCCTTTCGGAAGTCGAAAACTTCTACGGCCAGTTGTACGCATCGCAAGCATCTCGACCTGATCCCGAAAATGAGGATTCTAGAGTCTCTTTAACCCGCCACTTCACAGAAAACAGCCAAGACGAAATCGGGGAGGCGAGTTTCAGCCATCGGAGCAGGCCGGGTTTTGAGGAGGATACAGCACCATAGACCACATCCACACAGTGCGGCATATTATACAGAAGGCCGAGGAGTATAGTCGGCAGCTGTGTCTTGTGTTTGTGGACTATGAGAAGGCTTTAGACTCTATCTAGACCTGGTCTGTTCTGGAGTCTTTGCAACGATGCCAAGTCGACTGACGCTATATCCAAGTGCTGAGATGTCTTTTTGAAAACGCCTTAATGACCGTCCAAACTCAGGAACGGCAAACTGAACACATCGCCCTGCGTCGAGGAGTGAAACAAGGGGACGTAATCTCCCCAAAATTGTTCACTAACGCATTGGAGGATGTGTTCAAGACGCTGAACTGGAGTGGACGTGGTATTAACATCAATTGCGAGTACATCTTACACTTGAGATTTGCAGACGAGATCGTCATACTGGCTGAATCGCTGCAGGACTTGCAGCAGATGCTGGACGGCCTAGTTGATTCTTCTGTACGCAATGGTCTCCAAATGAACTTGGACAAAACAAAGGTTATGTTCACGGCACGGTTAAACACGGCCTCGTGGCCAAGTTCCTCTCGGCATGTTCTCATCCACGATGAATACAATGTCACCAATTTTCAAAGCTGGTTCTCTGCTGTCCCCGACCTGCCGTGGTTGCATAGTGGGCAGAATCTCTCTGACCCAGCGATGCCAAAAATGATCAGCCAATCTTAAAGCTTTTCGCCAGTCTGCTCTTCTTAATAAATCCCGGTCGTCTAGAGTCGAAGGTAGAACTTGATTAGATGACGTGCCGAGCAAAAAATGAAATGGAGTTAATGTTTCTTGGTCCTCGTGACAAACCGAAACGTGACTCAGAGGTCTAGAGTTGACAATCGCTTCGGCTTCTAACAAGAGAGTTATAAGGACCTCTTCCTTGGGGGCTTGTTCTTCCAAAGTGGCATTTAGAGCCACCTTCACGCTGCGCACCAACCTCTCCCAACATCCACCAAAGAATGGTGCGGCGGGAGGAATAAACTTCCATTTTATTCCTCTATTGGCAGCAAAGTTTTCGACTTCAGGTTGGTAAAAATCACGAAGAATTCGGTTTGCACCAACAAAACACGTGCCATTGTCTGAATATATTGTGTCAGGAGTTCCTCTTCTTGCAACAAAGCGACGCAAAGTCATAATTGCAGAATCAGCAGAGAGGGAATGCACCAGCTCCAAATGAATGGCTCTGGAAGTCATACAGGTGAAAAGGGCAACGTAACGTTTTTCTCTTCTTCGGCCAATTGCAGTAGAGATGGGGCCAAAATAATCCAAGCCCGTAAATGTAAAAGGACGGCGATGGTGAGCAAGCCTTTGTGCCGGGAGATCTCCTGTCTTTGGATTCATTGGCTTTGTTTTCCTTATCTTGCAGAACAAACATTGGCTGGCTACACTCCGGACGATGCTGCGAATTCGAAGAATCCAATATTTTTGTCTCAACTCATTAATTACCATCTCATTATTGGCATGACCAGCTCTGCGGTGGAAATATTGCACCAACAAACGGACGACATGGTGGCGACCATCTAACAGTATCGGGCGCTTCACATCGGAGCTGACATTTTCGACGGCTCTAATTCTTCCGACCAATCTTAACAAACCGTCTCGTCTTCTCCCATCATTGGTGAAAGCTTTGACAAGCGGCTAGACTTGGGTATCGTTTCGTCTCGATCGATGCACTGAATTTCTTCGGCAAACGCTTCTGCCTGTAGGCGTTGTAGGATATGCCTTTCTGCGGCTTCCATTAACTCAGCTGACAAAGGCAATAATAGAGTGGTGGACGCAGGTAAACTTGCACAATGGCGGTCTCTAACATCGGTGTTAGGGACAGTGAGTCTAGTACGGTCCAAAAATGAACGGAGTTTGGCCGCAGCCTGCAAAACGCGAGCAGTAGCGCGGAGCAAACGAAGCCAGTCACTGAAACGACTGAAATCTACTGTCGCAACCAGATGAGCAACCAAAAGCACAGGAGAACGTTTACACTCCTCCCGAGCCATAGGCTGGCCAGCTGGTTCTATAGGCCAATCTTCTGGGGCCTCTAAAAGAAATGAAGGACCCGAAAACCATCGATGGTTGGGATTCAGGTGCAGAGGCTTTATACGAGTGGCATCGTCAGCAACATTCAAGTCGGTTGGGACCCATCGCCAATCTTGAACGCATGAATTTTCGGTTATTTCCCCGACTCTATGAGCCACAAACGGCTTGAATGTTCGTGCATCGCTCCTCAGCCAACCAAGAACGGTTCTCGAATCCGTCCACAGATATGTGCGCATGGGCTTCTTTTTGTGACAATCTTTGATTGTGACAGCAAGGCGAGAAGCAATCAAAGCAGCTTGCAGCTAAGCGTGGAATTGATGTTGGTTTTAATGGCGAAACTCTCGCCTTACTGGCAATAAGGGCGAGTTTGACGATGCCGTTAGCATACGTAAAACGCCAAAAGGCAACACAGGCATAGGCAAGCTCGCTCGCATCAGCAAACACATGCAGTTCCCTGTATAAAGGTTCACCATTTTCATTAGCGTACCAGCGTGGAATACTAAAAAATGATACTTCAACGAGCTCTTCTAACCATTCACTCCACCTCATAACCTCTGAGGGTGGAAATGGTGTGTCCCAGTCAATATTTTTTCTCCAGGCCTCCTGGAGCAGGATTCGGCCCTTAACAACGATTGGCCCAAGTAATCCCAACGGGTCATAGATTTTCATAAGATGAGACAACGCTTTTCGCTTATTTAAAGAGCCTTGAAACCTACAACTTTCTAAACCGGTCCTAAAACCTACAGTATCTGATAAAGGATCCCATGAAACGCCTAAGACATTATTTATAATAGTGGAATTATTACCAAGTTTCACTTCAGTCGGTTGTGCGGCATGAAATTCTTTTGGAATAAGACGTAACGCTTCCTGATTATTAGAGATCCAGCCACGCATTTCGAAACAGGCGTTTCGATGGATAGTGACTGTATCAGATGACAGCTGCGCAGCCTTGGTGACGTCGTCCACACTATCAAGATAATCGTCCATATAACAACTATAAACACTAGCGTTGGCTGCTTCTGGATACAAATCTTGATGAGACCTGGCGTTTTTGTTTTTAATGTACAGAACAGTAAATGGACTGGACGACGCTCCAAAGATAACAGCAGTCATACGATACTCTTTTATAGGCTTTGTATTTTTGTATTGAACATCACGCCAAAGAAACCGTAATGCGTCCCTTTCCTGCTCTCGAATTCGTATTTGAGGAAACATTTCCTTAATGTCAGCAGACATTGCGACACGGCCCTCTCTGAATCTAAAAAGAATACCTAATAAGTTCTCTAATAGATCAGGCCCCTGGAGAAGCAAGGAATTCAAAGACACTCCTTGATTCGTAGCAGCCGCATCGTGAACAACCCGAAGCTTACGCTTTTGTGGGTGATACACGCCAAAATGTGGCAAGTACCACCTAATCCTCGTACTAGAATTAGAACTAGAAACTGCTCCAGGACGATTTGTTGTCGAAAAGGGCGCAGTCTGTTTAGAACACCCTGAATTGAGACTGATTATATTATTAAGATTTTCTTGACCAGTAAAATTACGATAGTAAGTGGTAGGATCACACTCCTCCGCATATCCCTTAGTAAGCATATTATCAATAAACTGTTTATAAGGACCAGCAAACTCTGGGTCTCGGAGCATGCGTTTCTCTAGACTCAAGAAACGTGAGAGAGCTTGAGGATAGCTGTCGGGAATAGACTGAATGTCATCTCGCCATGGGAGTCCTACTTCGTACCTACCAGTTGGCAAACGTGTAGTAGTCGCGTCTAAAATCTCAATAGCACGCAAATCCTGCTTACTATGAAGAGTCTCACGCTTGGAAATACCAAGTGAATCAAGTTTGTACTGCTCTTTTATGAGAAGTTCTAAATGTTCGTATTCCGATAGTTCGGCTTGGTCTAACTGACAGTGGTTAATAAATACGACTGGTTTAGTTTTACTAGAAGCTACTCCATACAATGTCCAACCCAACAAAGTGTGACAAGCGACAGGCTCATTGCGGCGTCCAGTGCGGACCTCGTGAGTTATCGATAGATGCCAGTGCTCAGCGCCGATAAGCACGGTCGGTACAGCGTCACTATAAATTAGAAAATGAGCTAAGTCTTTTAAATGGTTGTATGATTCAACCATTTGGTTGGACAGTGTTTGTGTGCTTAAATTTAGTGCTTGCATAGCCCTAGCACGACTAACTAAGTATTTGTTATTTTCATGTTTACCCTGTATGTAAAAATTAACATATGAAATGTTTGTACTTTTCTGTAAACCACCGACACCGTTGATAGTTATAAGTTCTTGCGGTCCTGATAACCCTATACGAGCAGCCACGTTTGAGTCAATCAATGTCGCTGTACTGCCGTCGTCAAGAAGAGCGTATGTTTCATAGTCGCCAGCTGGACCAGACACAACAACTGGTACTATTTTTAAAAACGCATTGGTTTGTGATGACATCTTGAAATGTTCATGGATACCTGTATTAAAAACCGTTACCTTTTCTTCCATTGGCTGGAGCGCGAGCGGGGCGGCTGATGAGGGTGACGTGCACGGAACGTCACTAAGAGACGCAGCTGCACACACAGTGTTGTTAAACGACTGCTTTTCGGATGCAGGCGATGACGTTAACGTATCCTGCCTACCATGTAAAAGAGGATGGTGGCAAAAAGAACAACCGTCGACCCCACAAGAATTTACTTTGCAAGATTTCCATTGATGGGAAACACGCCTAAGACATTTGTAACAAATCTTGTTCTCACGTAACCAACGCCATCTTTCGTCAACTGCCAAGGATTTTATTTCGTCGCAGTTTTTAACGTTGTGTTTTTTTTTACAATAAACACATTCTGTTTTATCGTTACTTTTAATTTTATTGTGTGACACAGAATGAATGTTCTCGCGTTTTAATGGTTTATTGACAGACTGAATCACGTGCGATTGATGTGTAGCTTGCGAAAGACTTAAGTCAGGAGACAAAGCAAACTTAATATAACGCTCATGTTCACGAGTTAAAAATTCGGACAAAACCTCTAATTTTGATACCAGAGGGTTTGATACCTCTGACGCATAGTCAGACCATCTCATTTTCATCATAGGGTTTAATTTACCTAGTATAATGTGAAAAAGTTCTGGTGAGTGTAAATAGTCACGATGATTGAGTAATTTTATCGTAGAAAGACTATTTCTGACTCTATTTGCAATGGTACCTATTTCTTTGAGGTCATTACCGAGCCGTGGCAGTTGTTTCAACACCTGTACCTCACCGAAGACAATCATCTCAGGGCACGCAAAGCTTCGCTCGAGGGCGCGCATGATCTCCTCCGGGTCCTCTGCAGAAATGAGCAGCGACGCGACGGACTCGCGTGCGGCCCCACGGAGCGCGCTTTGTAAGCGCGCAACATTCTCTGCGGGGGTGTATGAGAGTTTAGTAGTGTCAAAAAGTTTTCTAAATTGAAGCCACTGAGACGCATTTCCAGTAAATGCGAAAAGCTCTATTTTTGTTTTTTGTGTTTTATTCTGTGCGACAGCCAAAGACTTCGCTGCAGCGGCAGTGTCTGCGACTGCTTGTAAAAGCAAGGGAGAAAACTCATACAGGTATATTGTGGCGCTGTTCCTCCAAGCCCATATAAGAGGGTGGCAATACCGTGGCGGCCAGCCCGGGCACTTGGGGAACGAAACCTGCCTGATTTTCGAGGTATGCTGCTGATAATGGAGCAGCAGCCTGAGGGTTCATTGATAAATGAGCAGGCTGTGAGACCTCTTTTGGTTTATTTCCTTCGTTTACTTGAATTGTAGAAATACTTCTTACCCATTCTTGCGTTCGTTTTTGACTCGTAGTACTTCGCCTACTTTTACCTTCAACCTCCGCTTCAATTTGTTCAATCTCCGCGCGGTACTCGGCCTCCTCCACTTCCGCGAGCTGCTGCTGTAGCACGGCCTGTTGCTGCGCTTCAGCGAGCGCTTTCATGTTTTCGAACTGGCGGCGCTTGTACGCGGCTTCCGCGGCGGCCTTGCGTGCTTTCAGCGTGGTGGATGAAGCGCTAGAATTAGTCTGCGCAGAGCGCATGCTGTTCGCATCGTCACCGGCACTAACTCTTGACGCTACGGGCTCGTGAGTGGTTGTTGAAGGTTCTACTGGTGAATGACGGGCGATACTATGAGATGACATTGCCAAGGCTTTGGTTTTACTACGCGTGTTCATGTCGTAATGCTAAAAATGGTACTTACCGATGTGAAAATGACAAAAATGTATATGAAATAAAACCGTCGAAGGACCAAAATGTTGACGATAGGAATGGACTGTATGGGATTATATGAGGTGTGGTGCAATAAAACCAAGTAATGGCAATATAAATCTAATAAGCAAGTAGGAATATTCTATACAATGCGGTGAAGGGAAGACAACTGACAAAATCACTTGAAACAAAATCAAAAAAATAGACAACTAAGATAACATACCAAGAAGGTTGTCAACAAGTACGTCTTGCCTGTTATGACCTACAGACCCGAAACGTGGACATGGTACGGTACGGTTACGGTACGGCATGTCCATAATTTTAAAGTCGCTTAGCGACCTACGGAACGAGCTATGCTTGAAGTATCTCTGAGGGATAGAATCCAGAATAAGGTGATTCGGCAGAGAACCAAAGTAGTCGACATAACTCATAGGATTAGCAAGCTGAAGTGGCAATGGGCCGGCCACATTAGCCGTAGAACCACGGGTAGACGTTTTCTTGAGTGGAGACCGCGAATCGGCAAACGTAAGGTAGGAGGCCTTCAGGCTAGGTTAGCGACAATCTTCGCAGATGGGGTGGTAGCAGCTGGATGAGAGTTTCCGAGAATCGAGCTCAATGGCGTGCAATTGAGGAGGCCTATGTCCAGCAGTGGACTGCTATAGGCTGATGATGTAATTCAATACAATGAAATCTCCATCAAGGTTTCTCTGATAAACGTTCTTCTTCAGTCCTTTCAAATTCGAAGCCACAAGATGGTGGTCAAAAGATGTGGCCTTAAAGAAGATTTTTGGTTCGTTCACAAACGTTGATTCAGCTTTGTACGTATTTTTGGGAAAAATACAAGAAAATTTAAAATTAAAACCGGATGTACGCTTCAAAGTAAGGCTTTTTATATACGAAACTGTAATCACAGCCAAACTATTCTTAAGGATATTCGCAGTTACAAAACTCAGGCTTAGATACATTAAAAGCGTACAATATGGTATCACAAACCTGTTTGAAATTGAAAAAAATAGTGAGAGATTTTCATACTGTGAAAGAAGTTACAGATGATTTTATTTCTTGGGCCAATACACAGTTAAATAAATTTGTAGACGCTTGATAAAGAAAAAAGATCAAATAAAGTCATTAAAAGACTTGAAACAATATTTAAAAACAATTTTACTCATACGAGACATGAAAATAATAAAAGGAAATCTGAAGAGTTTTTAGACACTTTAAAACAGAAATTGGCACTTAAAGTCCATAGGCTCAAGAGATATTTGAAGGCACAACAGCGCAAAAGAGATAATGCCATATTTGCTACAAACGAAAAAAGGTTTTATAGGAATTTACAGAAACCACACACCGATTTAACAATAGAGAACGAAACTGACACACCTTCAAAAGAAAACATGGAATCATTTTGGTCTAACATATGGGAAGAACAGGTACATCACAATGAAACAGCAACTTGGATAACAGAAGAGGCAACAAAATGGAGAACAATAGATGAAATGGAATTTAAAGAGATAACAGAGACTGAAATTACACATTTAACAGCTAGACTACATAACTGGAAAACACCAGGTATAGACAAAATACAAAATTTCTGGTACAAAATGTTAACGATTCTACACAAATCCATAGCAAAAAATTTGACAGATATAGTATTAGGTAAACAGAGCATACCCGAATTCATTGCTACTGGAATAACTTACATGCTTCCTAAAACTAAATACACATCAGAGCCATCCCAATACAGACCAATCACATGCCTACCCACAATTTATAAAATACTTCAGCAATCACCAATAAAATCAACTCACACATTGAACACTACAATATTATAGCAGAGGAGCAGAAAGGATGCAGGCGAGGCCACATGGGATGCAAAGAACAGTTAGTTATAGACTCTACTATCCATAAACATGCCACCACAAAAAATAGAAACCTGCATTGTACTTATATAGATTACCAAAAAGCTTTCGATAGCATTCCGCACTCTTGGCTTATACAAATCTTAGAAATATATCAAATTAATTCCAAAATAATTGAGTTCTTGCGCATTGTAATGACACGTTGGAAAGCCACTCTTCACATAAATAATCGAATAGGCACTATCATAACCCGACAGATACATATTAGGAAGCGTATCTACCAGGGGGACTCTTTGAGCCCTCTTTGGTTCTGTCTCGCTTTGAACCCTCTGTGTCACTTACTTAATCGATGTCGAGCTGGATATAACTTTAAAAACAATATCGAAGAAACTATTATTTCGCATCTTATATATATGGATGATATTAAACTGTACGCTAAAACCGAAAAAGAAATGAAAACTCTTCTAGAAGTGACGACAGCATTTAGCCACGATATTAATATGCAATTTGGATTAGATAAGTGTAGGACATTGCATATTATAAAGGGAAAAGTAAAACCCGGCAACTATGCCTTAAGCGACACCGACACAATAGCTGCTATGGAACCATCAGATCTATACAAATATTTAGGATACAGGCAACTTAAAGGACTCGATCACGCAGCAATTAAACAGACACTAAATACCGAATATCGTAGAAGAATTAACACAATTTGCAAAACACAGTTATCTGGAAAGCATGTAATAAAAGCCTTGTACACTTTTGCCATACCTATATTGACCTACTCATTCGGAGTAATCAAATGGACAAAAACTGATATCGAACAGTTAGAAAGAACCACACGTACAACACTCACAAAACATAACAACCTACATCCTAAATCTGCGATTGAACGACTCACTATCAAAAGGCAGAATGGTGGGAGAGGCTTAATCGATATACATCACCTTTGGCAAAAACAAATTATTAGGCTAAAATCATTTTTCTACACAAAATCTCGCACAAGTAACATACACAAAACTATTACCTTAATAGATTTGAATTACACCCCACTTAACTTAAATGAACAAAATACACAAGAAATAAACTTAACTGACCCGCAAAACCAAAAAAAATCAAAACTGGAAGAAGAAAGTCCTTCACGGTAGACACCTGCATGACCTAGAACACACCCACATAAACAAATTAGCATCAAACAAGTGGCTTAAAATAGGAAGTCTGTTCCCTGAAACAGAAGGCTTTGTCATAGCTATACAAGATCAAATCATCAACACCAAAAACTATAGAAAATTGATCATTAAAGACTCAACCATCACAAATGACAAATGCCGCAGATGCCACATACAATCAGAAACCATACAACACATCACAGGAGCATGCATAACCCTCACACAGACAGACTACACTCACAGACACAACCAGGTTGCAAACATCATCCATCAAAAACTAGCACTCAAACACAGTCTCATACAAAAAACTAACACTCCCTACTATAAGTATGCACCACAAACCATTCTAGAAAATGATACACACAAAATGTATTACGACCGCGCCATACTTACAGATAAGACTATTCACTATAACAGGCCAGATATAACCCTACAGGACAAAACAAGTAAAACCACTTACCTTATAGACATTGCAGTTCCCAACACCCATAACCTACAAAAAACCATATCTGAAAAAATAAGTAAATATGCTGATCTTAAAGAAGAAGTCAAAAGAATCTGGAGACAAGACAAAGTATATGTTATCCCTATAGTTCTCTCCACGACAGGCGTTATCCCCAACCATCTTCTCTGTAACCTAAAATTACTAGATTTAGAAGAATCTGTTTATATTAACCTTCAGAAAGCTGCCATTTTAAACACCTGCAGAATAGTAAGGAAGTTCATGCAATTAGAGGAAGAAAACACACCCTCATCATAAATACACACTACACGCTGCTTTTACTTGGCTTTGGCCCGTAAATGCAGCAGAAACCAGCTCGAGAGCTGAGAAAAAGGACACTCACAATAATAATAATATTCCACAACTATCACACAACGCCATCTAGTCCCAAGCTAAGCAGAGCTTGTGTTATGGGTACTAGACAACTGATAAACATACTTATATATTTCTAAATACATACATATTATAGATAAATTACACCCACACCATATAAAACCTTAAAAAAAATCGTGGATGACGAAAGCGAAGAAAAGGATGAAATTTTTTTAGGACACGAAGAAGAAAGATTCTTTGTATTGAGACTTTTCATCAATGCAAAAATTGCGCAATTTGCTGCTTTAAGATTTTGTAAAAACATAATTTATTTACTAATGCATTTAATTTACTTGCATTAGCTGATACATTTCTGCTTACTTTGTCAATGAGTCAAGTTGCACGTGAAAGATCTTTTTCGACCTAAAAAAGTAATAAATAAAAAATTATAAAAAATCGCATGAGAAGTACTATGTCCTCTGAAAATTTAAAGTCTTTCATGTTATTGGCAGTGGAAAAAGTCATCAAATCTTTAAATGAAATTAGATTCCGATGACATTATAGACAAATTAGCCGAAAGCAGCGAACCGCTTGAAAATCTTTCATTCAATAAATATTAGGTTTGTGCATAAGTTCTTGGACAATTGGATTTCATAAAAAAAAATCTAGGTTTTAATTCAGTAAACACGCTAGAATAATCTATGATTCTACAGAATGTTCTAGGAGCTTTACGCCAAGGGGTATAAAAGGGCGGGCGCGTTCCGAGTTGTTCAGTTTAGTTCAAAATGGAACCGCGTCAACTACGAGCGATCATGCTTTACGAGCATAGTCTAGGAACGAGTGCAAGGCAAACGGCCGAGAAAATTAACACTGCGTTTGAACAAGACACTATTGCTCATTCCACAGTGAGTTATTGGTTTAAGCCTTTCGATAAGGGGGATACGAGTTGTGAAGACAAACCTCGCTCTGGTCGGCCAGTTGTCTTCGACGAAGACTTTTTACGCTCACATTTGGAAAGACATCCGGATGCGACTACCAGGGACTTGGAGAAGGAACTTAGGTACGACCATTCCACTATAATTCGGCACCTGCATGCAATGGAGTACCACAAAATAATGAGTAAGTTGACACCCCACGCTCTGACAGACAGCGAGCAGCACGCGTGACCATCTGCGAAAGTCTCCTCCTGCAACCACACAGATAAGACTTTCTCAGGTCCATTGTCACTGTCGACGAATCCTGAGTTCACTACATCAACAAAACGCGGCAGGCCTATTGGGTTCCACGCGGAGAAAGGGTGCCAAGGGAACCAAAGCCAGATCTTCATGGACAAAAGATAGTGCTTTAAGTTTTCTGGGATTGGCAGGGCATTCTCTACTGGGAACTAATGGACGAGAAGAAGATTATTAACGCTACTATTTATAGAGAGCAACTGCAAAACTCAGCCTCAGAAATAGCGACTAAGCGTCCAAAAAGGTTGTCTGTATCACTTCTTCAGGACAACGCTCGACCATATATTGCGAAGTCCGTCCACCACATTCTGGAAAAGCTGAACTGGGCAGTGATACCTCACCCACCATACAGTCCTGATATCGCCGTCAGACTATTTTCTGTTTCGGGCTCTAAAGTTACATCTAAGAAAGAAGAAGTTTGAAAACTATGAACAACTCCAAGACGACATCGCCGATTTTTTTGACCACCAACCTCCTGTTTTTTGGGAACACGGCATAATGTCTTTGCCAGAGAGATGGTTACATGTCGTTGAACATGACGGTCATTATATTGTGAATTAATATTTCTTTAATAATAAATAAATTTATTTTTAGTAAATGTGTTTGAGTGAACTTATGCACCAACCTGATAGGTACCTAAAATTTACGTTGGTAAGTTTTCTTTTACGAATGGCAGAGGGCCGGTTGTCTGTGAAATGCCCGGACCAATTTAAAGCCCCAGTCCGGCCCTGGTCTGACTGTAATAGATGGGCATCCGCTACGGTATTGATTTGTCTCATTATCTTCATGTCATCAGCATATAGTAATAATTTTGAATACCGGAAAGAAGAAGAGACATCGTTGATAAAAATATTAAATAACAGTGGTCCTAGTAAGGATCCTTGAGGAACCCCCGATGGGACATTCATAGGCTTAGAGCAGTATCCATTTAGAACTACAGTCTGACATCTGTTCTCCACATAGGACTTGAACCACCGGTAAAGGTCACCCCTAATGCCCACCGATAAAAGTTTACGCAACAGGATCACATGATCTATCCGATCAAAATATGAAAACTTTAGTGGTTACTATAATAAAACAAGACATCTAATCTAATACAATTATCTTTTATTGTTACACTCTTATAAACAGCCATCTTAGGCAAAATCCAAAATCCCAGAGAGTGAACAAAACTAAAGATGTGACAGACATCATGTTCACAGATAATTAATATCTTAACACTCCCCCTCAATTTTATGTTTGTGAAAACTTACAAATTGCTTCTATAAATAAATGAAAATAAATTCTACCAAACTTTAACTTTAACATGGCAACACAAACTTAGTAATATTTAAATTCTTGAAATTGCAACACTAAAACTGACATATATAAGTTTTGACAGATAATTTTGACAAGCTAGTGACAAGTGACAACATAACCTTAAAATATAAACAATGCAAACATTCTATGAAAAACAATGTTACAAAACTAACAGCTTGTCACGAAAATAGCAAAACTTAACACTACACAGTGGTTTCGTCATAATGTCCGAAGTATTTTCACTGGTACTTACGTATTTAACAATCAAAAAATTTCGGTTTACAATGTCTTTTATGAAATGATATTTAATGTCTATGTGCTTGGAATGTTTTGTATTTTCACAATTATGTATCATTTTTATTGCACTCTGATTGTCCACATAAAGCACAATATTACACTTTTCATTAAAGTCAACTGATAATCCTTTCACAAATAACAAATCACTGACACAACTTGCAGCAGCTATGTATTCACTTTCAGCACTGGAGAGAGATACAGTCCTCTGCTTTCGTGATGACCATGCAATTAGGTTCCCTTGGTGATATATTAGTGCTCCACTAACACTTTTTCTTGTGATCTTATCACCTGCCCAATCGGCATCTGAAAATGCTGAAATATTAGAACATTTATTAGTGTTTTCTTCTTTCTCTTGACAATAGTATGTCAACTCTTTATTAATTGTGCCCTTCAGATAGCGTAATACACGTTTTGCAGCTGTCCATAAGCTTCTCGTGGGTTTATCAAGATATCGACTGAGGAATGAAGTTGCAAAAGTGATGTCCGGTCTGCTTATTGTAGCCAGGTAAGTTAAACTTCCAATTAATTCTCTGTAAGGTATATCACTAATTATTTCTTCTGTTTCAGGTACTTGAAAATTGTTTTCCATCGGCGTCTTCACTTCTTTACAATCTTGCATCTTATACTTTAGTAATAAATTTTTAATAAACAGTTTTTGTGATAATTTCAATGTATTATCATTTCTCATAATTTCAATTCCTAAGAAGTTAGATACTCTTCCCATATCTTTAGCTTTAAATTCTTCTTGCAATTTTCTTGATATTTTATTTATTTCATTACTCTTTCCCATCAGTAAAATATCATCTACAAATAATATGAGCCATATATCTTTTCCTATGTATAAACATATATCATATTTTGATCTTTTCATGTTTATTGTTTGACAGAAATTATCAAATCTTATATTCCAACATTTTGGTGACTCTTTCAATCCATATAAAGCTTTTTTAAGTTTCAGAACAGTTCCTTCTTGTTTATTTTCCAAACTTATTCCCTCTGGAACTTTGATGTAAACTTCTGTGCTCAAATTTCCATTTAGAAATGCTGTAGGTATGTCCAACTGCTTTGTTTCCCAGTTATTATTTATTACTTCTGATAATCCCATTCTTATGGTAGTTATGTTGGCTACAGGGGAATAAACATAATCTTCTGTGTACTGTTGAAATCCGCGTGCAACTAATCTTGCCTTTTTAGTTCCATCCGATTTTGTTTTGAAAATCCATTTTGTGTCAATAGCACTTTTTCCTTTTGGCAATTCTGATTCTATCCATGTGTTTTGTTCCTTTAATGACTTAATCTCTTTATCTATTGCTGTTTTCCATTCTTTATCTTGTTGAATGGCTTCTGTGTATGTGACAGGATCGCTTTCACTTGAAAGTAAACAATAATCTTCATATGTATTTAAATCAAATTGTTTAGGCTTTTTTACTTCTCTTCCACTTCTTGTTCGCTTGATTTCTTCGTTTTGTTTTTCTGGAGTGGAGTAATTATTCTCTTCTGGATCATAAAAACTTTCTTCTTCTTGTATTGATTCTGAATACTTTGTTTCTTTTATTATTTGTTTTTCTTTTGGTTTCACACACATTTCTTTCTGAATTTCATTTTCTTCTAAGTATCCTTTTATATTTATCTTTATCTTTTATTTTTATTGAGAAGGTATATAACATATTCCTCTTTTCTCCAAAATATTTCTTTTTACCTGCAGTTATTATTAACTTATCCTTTTTGAAAATTACTTGCTTTTCTCGTTCTGCTAATTTATTGACCGACATTAAATTGTTACTGATTCCCGGTACAAGTATGACTTCCAGTCTTAATGGTTCATTTTTGTAATATCCATCAAGATATCCTGATTTATGTGCTGTCAGTATTTGGCCATTAGCAATTTTGATTTCTAATTTCTGTGACAGTTGCTTGACATCTGTGAGGTATTTCTCATAAGATTCTTTTATGAAATGCTGAGTAGCTCCTGAATCCACAACAAATGTTAATATTCCATCATTACTATTACATACAAGTGCTTCATTTGAGGCAATAAAAATTGGTTGACTTTCAGCAGGATGAGCAGTTCCTCCACGAGTTCTTGGTCCTCGATATCCTCTTCCTCTGCCTCGTCCTCTACTGTAGCACTCATAGGACTTATGTCCCCTCTTTTTACATTTATAGCAGGTTATATTCGATATAAAAGATGTATGTGGCTCGTTTGTAACTGTTTCTTTTCTTATTTCATGATCAAGTAATTTAGTTTTTACAAAATCTATTTTTATTTCAGTGTTCACCGCATCCAAAGCTGTAATTATGTGGTTGTATTCTTCACTCAGTCCTGTTAATAGATAGCATACTTTGTCTGTATCATTAATCTTGTCTCCTGATACCTCTAGATCTCTGATTAAGTTATCAAAGTTTGAAAAATACTCTTGAAGATTTCCTTGCTGTTTCAAGTTTAGAAGTTTTCTTCGCAAACTTAATTTGGAGATTACACTTTTTCTTTGGAATGTACTTTTCAAAGTGGATATCATATCCTTTGCGTTAACGCATTCTTTTATCAGATTTAGATGCTGATCCGTTAGACATTGAACAATAATGTTTCTTGCTTTTGCATCGTCTTGTTTATTACAGTCTTCGATTTTTGGTAACGACACAACTTCACTTAATCCCTTTTCTTCTAAAATACAATTCACCCTGAACATCCAATTGTCGAAAGCTTCTGGATTTAGTTGGGGAAAATTGTAAAACAACTTAGTTTGCTGCCCGGCCATTTTCTTTTCTTCGTTACGCTTTTGTTGCATAAAATTAAATCTTTGAAAATCTCGACAATCTACTTCCTACTCGACACTATTTGGCGTCTGGGCCCATAACCTATGAAAACTTTAGTGGTTACTATAATAAAACAAGACATCTAATCTAATACAATTATCTTTTATTGTTACACTCTTATAAACAGCCATCTTAGGCAAAATCCAAAATCCCAGAGAGTGAACAAAACTAAAGATGTGACAGACATCATGTTCACAGATAATTAATATCTTAACACAAAACACTTGCTGTAGTCGGTATATATAACATCGACTTGGGACCTCTGCGACATACATTCAGAGAGATAGTCGCTACAAACAGTAAGGTTAGATGAGGTTGACCGACCCCTTACAAAGCCGTGCTGGTTTTCACTTAAACTGTGCTTGAGTGCCGAATAAACTTGTGCATGCACAATTTTCTCCAGTATTTTAGCAAACACACACAGCTTTGAAATAGGTCGGTAATTCTCGACCAATGTCCTTGACCCTTTTTTATGTATCGGTGTTATATATGCCGACTTCCATATCTTAGGCACCATGCCAGTAGTAAGAGATTTTTCAAATAGTATGGAAAGAGGCACAGAAAGATCCGTGGCGCAGTTGACGATGAATATGGGTGAAATATCATCTGGACCCGCGGATTTCTTTAAATCTACTTGTTTTAGCAGCTTACAAACCTCACTTATCCGTATCTCCACTCGACTTATATCGTGCGTGTTGTCATTGGGTCCATCAACCATATTACAAGCCGAAGATTGACTAATGGCATTACTAGTGTCATCAAGAAAGTTAGAGCGAAAACAATTACCGAACATATCACAAATAACGTCACCATCACTGGACGTTACCTGGCCAAATTGCATCACTGAGGGGTAAGAACAAGATTGTTTTTTAGACTTGACATACCTCCAAAAAGCCCGTGGATTCCCACGTATGTCAGATTCTATTTTAGCTATGTAATTGTCAAACATCTTCCCCTCTAGGTCTTTAGCCCGTTGACGGAGTAGAATGAACGAATGATAGTCAGATAAGTTCCTGTACTTCTTAAATTTAGAGTGAAACTTTGCTTTTTCTTTTAAAATCTTTATCAACGGACTTTTGTACCAGAGAGGGTATTTTGAATTGGGGAGAACCATTTTTGTCGGTATATACGTGGAATGTAGCCTCCTAATTACTCCATAAAAGTATGCTACCGCTTCATCCATTGACCTTCTACTTAACTCCGACCGCCAGTCTACACGATTTAACTCGCCTTTTATATTTTCGTAATCGGCAATTTTGTACAAAAATTTTACATAGGGCCGACTTGGTAGTCTATGTAGTTCAACGAAATTCGCGGCAATACATAAGGCTCTATGATGCGAATCTTCCGGCACAAGTGGATCATCACTGCCGCTGACAATAACTTCATCATTAGAAAAAACTAAATCAAGGATTCTACCATTGACGTTCGAGTGACAATTGTATTGTATTAAATTACTCGTATTTAGATTATCAATTAAAATAGTCTGAACATTGCCATGAACATTCGTAGGGTATAATGATGGTCCATCGCCGGCCCGCTGCCAAACAATATTGGGCTGATTAAAATCTCCTAAAACAACAAACTTATCGGACGGATGATTGAGGGTAATTTCAAGTACAGCTTGGCAAAAAAGAGTCTGGAAAAAATGAGGGCGCCTGCTTAGCAGGTATGGCCACCATGTATACTAGGACTAAAAGTGATAAGGTACTTGTTGTTTTAATCCACAAACATGAGATCCCGGAAATTGTCATCAGTCTCGACTGAGGAAATTATTTGAGACGAGGAGTAAAATTGCAACTATGAATATCAAACTACCTCAGTGAGGTTGAGTTGAGTTGAGGAAAACATGAGGATTTGACTTAGAATATGGATGATAATGTTCAGCAATCGCATTTGCGGCCACCATCTAGAGTATTCACAACCATTCGATGGTTGGTATGCCTGTATCAAATTTGACATGAATGATACTGAACAAGTCCTTTTAATGCTGACAGTTTATAGTCGACAAGAAGGCGACTTACAGCTGCTTACTGTCGGAAACTAATCGGAAGTCAGAGAGTACCTATAACATGTCGCATTCGAAAGGTACAGGCAATATCGAATAAACTTGAACAGTTGACTAATGAAGGCGTCAGGTATGTCTATGTGGGGTACATAACATTATCACTATTCACATGACAATGAAAATGAAATAACACGCTAAAATTTAGATTTTATTTAAAAAGAAAAACGTGACATAACATCATTCTTGTATTCCTTTTCAGTGCTATGATAGATTTTTTCCATTAACACTGATGTGTCAGTTTTACATTTCTTATTTATGAAACCTAAATAGTGTAAAAATCTTTCTTACACGTTTACGGCTTCCATTACAACCTGTCTCCTCAAACTGTAGGTACGTAGAATAGGCACCTGAAAAATAATAAATATAAATTATACTTTTATTACTGTGGCATGCGATTAACAAAAAAAAAAAAAAAAAATACTTGCCGGTTTCGTTATAGTGTTGAACTTTTTGTCTAATTGCACACATATCAAAATCGTCTAATTCTTTCTTCCGCCAACTGTTTTGGTGTTCCTCTAGGTGTAGAAAAAATCCTTAATTTTTTTCACCTTCATTAACAATTTCTCTAATTGTACTGTGAGATTTACCTTGAAAAAAACATAAAGACAATCATATTAATTCCATGTAGGTAAATTTTTCAATTTCAAGTATCAAACATCAAGAGTTAACGTACACGCGATTTCTCAAACTAGAAAACATAACCTCAATAATCTAATAATAAATAAAACAATAAAATGGCTTGAAACTTATAATACCGATAAAACTTAGTATTAGAAAGGAAAAA
Source organism: Aporophyla lueneburgensis (assembly GCA_932294355.1). NCBI lineage: Eukaryota > Metazoa > Arthropoda > Insecta > Lepidoptera > Noctuidae > Aporophyla > Aporophyla lueneburgensis. The sequence goes on from OW028736.1 coordinate 38,200,148, forward strand.
CAATGACTGGCATTGAATAAAAGATAAATTTCTTGGATAAATACCTTACGTGTCGGCAGTTCTTTCGTAAACATTGTCAATCGGAGGCAAAATTTGTTCCGCTTCAGATTCCGCCAAATTTCTTACGAAAACTTAGTATATCACAGCTCACACCACTACTCCTTATTGTTTTATTCATTTTTTATATGTTCAAAAGCATTAATAATTGATAGTTAATTAGAAATAAGTAAAATACAACTGGGAACATAACACAATGACAGATTAGCTACTTGTTGATGATAAACAAAGCAGTGTTGCCACCAAAAAAATATTTTAGTTCCAATGGTTTCCACGACAGACTCTTTTTTGCCAACCTATACGTTGTCCGATAAGTTGCTCAGTTGTGCCGTTAAAGAATGTCCGTGATTCTGACAGCAAATATATACAACACATATGTGCATTTTATAAACTACTCTGGGTTTTTTATGATGTAGCGTCAACGTAACCCATAAATCCTCTGCGGACGAACACCATTCGCTGCAAGTGTCAGCGGCAAGTTCACGCTTAACTGCAATTAAAACTCCTCCTCCCCTCACTTGGGTAGTATGAGTGTAGTCCCGGTCACGTCTCCACACAAGATACCGGTCATCAAACAGTTCCGAGTCAGATATGCCATCCAATAGCCACGTTTCAGTCAAACAGATAACATCAAAATCGTTACTGCACACATTTCTATAGAAAACAGCTGTCTTTGTCCGTAGTCCCCGTACGTTCTGATAGTAAATATCAATAAGCGCCATTGCATTCATTAAAAGGTTTATTATTCAATGGAATGGATAAAAATATATAAAGCACATTCAAACTACGGTAATAAAACATGTTAACGAAGTTGCAAAATGAATAGGCGTAAAGAAATGAGTTTAAATTAATATAAGATAAACAAGTTTCGACCAAGTAGCAAAACGCAACGTTATCTGATAGAAAATAGAGCATATAATCATAATAGCAAGTATTTACTAATTGGTTGTCACCAAGCGAGCAGCGAACAAAAGGAAGGTGAGAAAGGAATGCGTATAAAAAACAGTTACCTGTGTTTCTCAAACTTAGCGAATCGATATAAGTAAACAAAATACCAGGAAGCCGCACCGACTTTCTTAGCATAAAAACTTTTTGATATCTCGCTCTGTCTTGATATGATGCTTAGGAGAAGTGGTGTTTTTACGTAAGAATATTTTACAACCAGCAACCCACACAAATTCAAATCCGCGCTCTTTGGCTAGGGCCTTTGTTTTGTTGAGGAGAATTTTGTTATCCAGTGTAAGATGTTCGTTGACATAGATCTTGCTGTCTCCTTGAAGCCCTAGATTACTGGTGTGTAGGTTTTTACGTTTTCTTGCGGCAGCCACAAAATCGTTCCTCATGTAACTATTGTGCACGGAACAAATTATATTTTTATTTTGATTATCGTTACGCGTTGGTACCCTTGCAATATAGTTGATCTGCTCTCTAGGGATATGGCAGTTGATGGTCTCCCCGATCTTAGCCACTATAGCGAACAGGTTTTCGTCGTTTGACATCGGCACACCTTTAATCTCGATGTTATTTATACGGGACCTTTGCTCATTCTCACGTTGCTGCTCCTCTAATTTAATAACACGATCTTGTAAAGTGGATAGTTCTTCCTTGGTCTTTTTCATAGACTCGGCTTCCTGCTCCAAGATTGATACCCTACCAGTCAAAGCTTTGATTTCGCCGCAGGCAAACTCAAAGGAGTGTTTCACTTCTGAGAATTCTGTCCTTATAGCCTTCAAATCCTCGAGCTCACTCTGGATGGCCTTCACACTCTCAACTAGCGCCGGCAGGGACTCCATTTGAGCCGACAGCCGCTTCAACTCCAGTAGGATGGTCTCATGGTCCGCTGGAACTGGTGACGTTACTTTAATACTGGGACTGGCTGCCACTGGTGCTTTGCAGCTGGCACATTTCCATGTATGTTTACGTTCACCGAGCCTATTATATCCGCGTTCCGTTATACCCGAGCAAGGAAAGTCGAATTGACCTTCACATACGGAGCAAGTAACGCCGTCCACGGCTTCATCTCCGCAACGTTTGCACTTAAACATTTTGGATAAACTGATTTAGGAGTTTGAGAAACGCTGTCCGTGGGCAGGTAGCAGACTAGCGACAGTTGTAAGTGCGCGCGCGATCGGTTTGCCGTCTACCGTCGGACTGCTACCACTGGTAGACAGACGTAACATTGCAGACTGTTTGTTCTTATTGAAAATCCTAAATAACAATATTGATAACCCTGAGTTATTATCTAAATTTTATTTTAATGTGCCAAGTAAAACACTTCGTTTTAGTCCACCCATACGGGTACCACGTACATCTACCTACGAATTATAGGCAGAACAGTTACATTTGCGAGCAAGCAACAATTTCAATGATATATGCAAGGAATATAATTTTGATCCATTCACAATAAGTTTGAATTCAGCCAGAAGGTGCTTAAGCCTTAAATTTTTCAAGAAGCGGTAGATTTTATTATTTGTTTTTTTTTCTTCTCTATTATTTCAGTCATATGCTAAGTACTTTAATAGCTTTTTCTTTAATTAAGATGATGTGTTTTTTTATGTGCTCACACCATAATATTAATATAAGTCTATACGTGAGGATTTGTAATTCACTTTCGGATGTCTAATATTTTTTTGTTTGTTTTATTTAGCTGTAAGTCCTCCATGTACTAAATAAATAAATGTTTTTCTTTATATAATAAACAATTATCCCTTCATTTGTGCTTTATTACCTAATTACCTTGTCACCAAATTTCATGTTTCCCAAATCTACGGGGAGAACATACAATATGTTTGATTTTCTCGATTATGGATAAAATAATATTTTACGAAACATATTTTAAAATAATTTTATTTGAATTATAAAACTATATAGGTACTTAATGACTAAAACTTATTCGAAACAACAGTCCATCGATTCATAAATATTCGATGAAAGGTCCAGTCGAAGTAGCGTTTGGCGATAAAAAAAGGTTGTTTCGCAATAAGTTCCATTCGAAGAATCGTTCAGTCGACTTTCCATTCATCGAACAAATGACTCTCGAAGTTAAGTTACGGACCCAAACAAAATTGTGTCCCGCTGTATCGTCCACAAGCTAATCCTGCAGAGAAAAAACCGCGACCTTATGGTTATATACTAGCCCACCTTGTGGCTGATGAGCACACCTTATGGCCCTAGATGTTGCCATTAATCCGTTTTACCCCTCAATGGCGCGAAATTTCGTACAACAAGCAAGTCACTGGCTTATTTGACTTTTGGCAGAGAGTTGCGGTCATCCAGAGGTCGTTAACGACCTTCGTGCCATCAAGGTCAAAGAAAACTTTGTCCCTCAAGTGACTCCTTACCTTGAAAACATTCTGCATTTATTGTCAGCCGTTCGAGAACGCCTCGAAATTCAGGAGGACAAGACAAAGCACTACGCCGACCGCCCACCTGACGCCGTACGTCGAGGTAGGTGATTTAGTTATGCTTAAATCGAATGTATTGAGCAAAGGGTCAACAGAACCCACTCTTTAACACGTTGAGTGCCGACCACGCGATATCGCGTGACTCGTCGGCTCTGCATTATAGCCGATCACGCGATATCGCGTGCTTGTTACTAACAATTTTGTATACGCTCTAAAATCTGTGGCCATATGGGATTAACCATCAATCTGTGTTTGGCACTCAACGTGTTAAGGTCTACCCTCGCCGAGATGGCCCTTACTACCAGGCGTGGCATGACGCTTTCTATTACTAGGAAGAATACGTACGCAATCGTAACGCACACCCTTATTATTGTCTGTGTAGTTGTGTACTCTACCTACTTACTGGTCTACGAAGACCAGAGGGGTAATTGCGGAACTTTTTATCGGTAGGAATTGGTTTAATATTCATAGTTAAACAACATTAATTGCGTTATTTCCGTTGCTGAGCCACAATTTATTCGAACAAATGACGCAATGGTTTAGAAATAATCTTCAATCCCATTCAGATTCCGATAAATTGTGCGTTTCGCAATTAGGGTGCAGGTTGGAACTTATATTTCATCAATACATGGCTAACTTTTGGTGGATTGGATCGCGTTGTAAATCGACGATTTGCTACCACAGAGCATGGGGTGAATAATTGTACTAAATTGGCAAAATAAAACTAGTGAGTGGTTTTGTAAAAATATTTATTTACCTAGTATATGTACAATGTTGCATATTAGTCTCGCACATGACCATAATGCGGCACACATATTTCACTAGCGTCTATGGAGGCCCGAGCAGTTATTGCGTAATAGAATATTATTTATTGCATTTATTTTTGTTTTATTTAAGATGTATAGACATGGGGTAACTTTCTTAAAATAAGTGCACATATTTTTATAACCAAAAATGTAGCCTCAAACATCTGGGTTATTTTGAGTCAGATGCAGACATAGTATTGGACATGCGGCGCATTCTGAAGAGGTACTCTGCATGCCTGACTCGCGCTTGCTGGGTACTCACTGTGTCTCTGTCTCAGATGGATTGTTGCATCCGCTATTTTACATTACCGCTACCCATTTAACAAACCAGCTCTGTTATTATATCAGCGTGAAAAGAAAAGTCAGACTGTTGATTTCAGTTCTAAACGGCTTAGAACCGATCTGGCATATTGACCCGCCGCCATTTTGTTTTCTTTTTCGAAATCGCGGCGCACTATGAAAGTGGTATGTATGGGTAGAGGACACATAGACGAACAAAAAATGTCTAATAACACGGTACCCCAGTTTCACGTTACCGAGATATTTGAAAGTAAACATCGACATATCAGTACAACGACAATCGTTAAAAATTGATTTATAACGTGTCTATAGCCAGATAGGTCAGATTGTATCCAAATAATCGTTTCCAGGTTGATGATTAATATTATTGTTTATTAAAAGAGAGAAGGTACAGTCACGAGTAATAATATGTATACATATAGCCAAATTCATCAAACGAATTTCTCTTTATACAGATTGCAACTTTGAGATAAGGCAAATTTCGTAATAGTGTGGGTTCCAAAATACTACGTTCGTAATAAAATAAAATTACAATCGGTACAATAGGATAAAATCCCTTTTAAAAGTTGGTAAGTGTATACATATTCGTGCTCGTGACTGTACATTACATACGACTAGGAGCACGAGAAAACTGCTACTATACTTAATTAATTATTTGCCTACTAAATCGCATCGCATCGCAATGAATCTAACCTAACCTAAACCAATTGGTTAGGATGCCCTAGGATGCTAGGGCATCCTGACCAATTAGTTTAGGTTAGGTTTAGTAATTGCGACCTCTTCGGTAAAGCCACACCAACCACTTATTGTGTCAGCAAATAAGCCATTCTGCCTTACGTCTATGCGTGAGTAGCGATTTTGTTAAACGGCTAGCGGTTATGTAAAACTGCGGATTTATCAATCCATCTGCGGTATTTTTACCACCTAGCTGTGGTCACGCTATATATTGAATAACAATGGTCAGGTCTCTTTTTGTCATGTTTTTAACGAATGCTCAGCAGAGCTCAGTGACAGTATCATTTATGTTTGTTTAAAGGCATCATCCTGATAACAGGTATATGATATAACATGCATTAGATTAAAAAATAATGAACGTCATGTCTCCAATAACTTTAAGGTTGTTTCACAGAAAGATATTATCTTGCCTATACCCACAGTGTGCAATCTGCCGGTTTAAGGATAAGTCAATGAGATTTCTGTGCTTCAAGTAGTGTGCCCGATGGGAATTTCCACCCCCTTGGGATGAATGTTTAAAACGCCTACCTTAGTGCTCACCTTCATTATAAAAGCAACTAATGCAAAATGTATTGCTTAGACCCACCGGTACTAAGGTTTGCGTTGTATATCAGTGTATTTAAGATTTTTATTAAGTAGACATGTCATATTAATAATGCATGAAACACAGAATTTTATAATTATTTTATAAATTAATTTTCAGTAAATGGTGGCGAAAACCGCATAGTAATCCGTTGCGTAGTTAAGAACTAAGAAGAGTAGCGCTGATCATACAATTTGTTTACTGTATAATTTGTACCATATTTAACACGTTAACTGCCACGGTTAAAATCAGAAAAAGTCAAAAAATTTACCTACTTGGTGTTATTTCACTTTAAATAGATTGTTAATTCCATAAAACATATATATCATATTTATTACATTTCATACAGCCTATTTTTATTACTTATTTCCTTACTTTTATTTTGACTTCATACTATCCACAAAGTGCATGAGAGTAAATGTAAATAAACAAAACTTATATTGACACAGTGATTTTTGTGCTCTATGGGACACTTAATATAACTGAAAGAGTAAAACATGGCCGCCAGGCAGCAATGACACGTTCAGATTTGTTGTCGGTCATATAGTCCGACAAGGCCATTTTTATCTGGATGGGAAATCATCAAATTACTTCTCCCGCTCTGGGCGGAGCGGGAGGGTGTGTCAGACTTTTACTGACTAAAACCCACCCGAGTTCCTTCAGTTACCCATATGCCAGGAGCACGGTATCTCGCTTGAACAATCTCGCGACCCTGGCAGGCATCGGTCCTAGTAGACCCCTTCAATGCTGCTGACATCTCTTTAAGGCCCAGCGCACACCGCTGGAGGCACGGCGGAGCGCATTTTCTTGAAACGCGCGGGCAGATTCCGCGGGCCCCGAGCGATGTCAAGAGCCCTCGAGAGTAGTAGTGCGGCGGAGCGCAGAGTAGCACGGCGGCGACCGGAGCAGTCGCGCGCATGCTCTTGTAGTAGCTTGAAGGCGCTCCGACCACCGCTTGCAATTTATTCTTTCATAGACCGTATGTCAAGGTAGTTAAGGTTTATTTTAAATCGTTGTCTTCAATTGCACTCTGCCGCGCCTCCAGCAGTGTGCGCTGGGTCTAAGGCACGCGTGGAACACTACGCGCCGTCAACACGAGCCTGGTCCTTACCGGGCGGCGAGCTACCCATTGCTCGCCGCCCGCAAGCCCGCGCCTCCGGTGGCCGGTAGTCTGCGATCGACTTCCGACGCCCGGGGCGTCTCCTCCTGCGGCGGCTAGGAACGTGAGGGCGCAGAGACTGCCACTCCCTCACGCGCCCCGCCTCCTCCTTCGCGAGCATTACTGCTTCGCAGACGGAGATGACTGCTTCCCATGCCCTCTCGCTCCGTACCATGGCTCACACCAGGGCCGGACGCGAGAGGTCGCCGCCGCCGATCGCCTCCACGAGAACACTGCGGTGCTCCGCCCAGGCAGGGCACACCTCCACCGTGTCCTCTAGACGATCCTCACAATGGAAACACCCGAGCGTATCCTCCCGCTTTATTCTGAACAGGAACCCACCGAAGCACCCATGCCCGGTGAGAACCTGCGTCAGGCGGAAGGTGAGGAAGCCGTGGCGCCTCTCTATCCACTCCTCAAAGAGGGGACTTACCGCCGTAATTGTGGCGTGCCCAGCGCTGGGTTGCGACAATCGTACCCGCCATGTCGCCATGAGATCCTGCCGGAGCTCTGTCCGCCGTGCCGCGATTTGTCACGGCAGCGGAGTTTCGCCCCGGCGTTTCGCCTCCTCGCGCCACTCCCACATGTGCGCGAGGAACTTTGCCTCCAGATCCCATGGCGGCACTCCGGCAAGGAGGCTCGCCGCCTCGCACGAGATCGTGCGGTATCCTCGGATTAGCCGAATGGCCATGACCCTCTGGGCCGCACTCAACCGGCACTCAAGTGCTCGACGAAGTTCCATCGGCTATCGAGGACAAGTCCCAGGTACTTCATCGTCGACTCGACGCCGATGTGAACCCCTCCCACCGTGAGTTGGGAACCCGAAGGTGGCGCGGTCCGAGGACCGTGAAAACCCATGGCCTCGGACTTGTTCAGGGCCACCTCGAGTCCCAATTGCCGGATCCTTTCGACGATTGTCGCAACCCCGCTTGTCATTAAGTCGGCCGCCGCCTCGTACGACCTCCCCAGGACCAGCGCCAGGACCAGCGTGTCGTCAGCGTAGCAAACCACGCTGACGCCGCTAGGGAGGTCGGCGCGCAGCACCCAGATGTCTGGGGCCGCATCTGTGGGACATCGTATCCGATGTCCCACAGATGCGGCCCCAGGACCGATCCCGTCCGACAAGGCCTGAATGGAACAAAGAGTGTCGGACACATAGTCCGACATGGCAGTTAACATGTTAAATGGTTAAAACATCTACAGTTGCATACTGCATAATGTTTACCCATTTAAACAGTGGGCTGTTGACACGTAACCCCCAACTGTTTACCTTAAAATATACCTAGTACAGTACACCAGTGAGCTCTAAGAATCCATATCATCTCATAATGTCAAATTCTCAAAATGACAACCAGACGCAAAATGTCCACTTATCAGAATGTCAACTTCTTAGAATGCCAAATTCGCATAATGTCGAATTCTCACAATGGCAAATTCGCATAACGTCAACTTCTAACCCTACATTTACACAATCGTGTTCGCCAGTCGCCTCGTCACTTGACGAACATTCGACGACACATTCGTAAACGAGTGCTATTCCGAACTACTGTTCACACATTCGTAGTGTGGATTATTTTGTCATTCGTACACGAAAATGGAGGACGTGAAAATAATTGCACCTACACGTCCTGTTGAGTCGGGCGCTAGCTTGTCAACTGAATGCAGGCGAATGTGTAAACAGTAAGTTCGTGTTCGCCATTCGTGCCCTTTGATTCGCGTCCGAAAAACAGCTCCCAACGCGAACGCTCGAATCGCGAAGCGAGGCACAAGGCGAATAGCGAGCGCACTGTTTACATACACATATTCGTTATTCGCCTCGCCATCCGCCTCGCGATTAGCACGAATGTGTAAATGTAGCATTAAAATGATAAATTCGCTTAGTGACAACTCCACGTAGTTTCTTCTTTAAAAAGGTCAATTGAGTTGTTTGAATATTCAAACACCCTAAAAAATTGATAATAAATAATAGTTAAAAAAAAAACTAAAAAAACACGCTTGTAAAAAATAATTTATTCGCTTTTAAAAATACTTCAAGATGCACTCCACGCTTTTTCCATTATTTTCTACTTTTTAGTTTGGTTTTCTATGGGTTGTAAATTTAAATAGTTTACAGATACCTTAATATACCCCTTTGTATACCTAGCTTTACCTATCACCATATTTAAATGACCTTGTTAAAGTAGAAACTAGGTGGAGTTGTCACTAGGTGGACTTATCATTTTAAGAAGTTGACGTTGTGAGAAGTTGACGTTATGCGAATTTGTCATTGTGAGAATTCGACATTTTAAGAAATTGACACTATGCGAATTTGACATTCTAAGAAGTTGACATTCTGAAAAGTGGACATTTTGCGTCTGGTTGTTATTTTGAGAATTTAACATTATGAGACGAAACGTATGAATCGTTATGTTTTATGGGGAAAATAAAATTGCTTGTTTCTCATTATTATCACGCTTAATATTTTTGATTGCGTAAAAGTGTCTGACATTTTACAGACGAGAATTTTTTACATAGATAATAGTAATTAATTAGCTACATAGCTGCCTTTTGCACCGCAAGCCACTCGCGCCACGACACGGGTGTCGGTTACGTAGTCGCCATAACTTGCAGAGGCGCCGCGAGTGCTACTGCGCGCGAGTGGCTCGCGGCGCGCGGCGCGTGCGCACTGCCCGCAGCACTATACAATGTCATTTTTCATTGAATGTCCTATACATTTATTTACAATATAATTTTATTGGTTTTCCAATTATTATTATTTTTTTTTTCATTTATTTGTAGCAAAACGCCACAATTATTAATTTACACAAAGACGCAAGCTCTCACGGAGTCATCCGTCGTCAGGTATGATATCACATAAACATTATAAATCTAAGTTTATCTATCGTATTATACAGGGGTTCGTAGCGCTAGCGCGCGGCGGGCTCGCTGCGCATGGGCGGGAAGTGCTTGGGGTCGCGCAGGTCGAAGGCGCCGCGCGCCGCCGGCGCACCCTCCAGCGCCGCGCCCAGCTCGGCCGCGCGCTCCGACTCTGCGCACACACGCACGCGTCAGGCGCGCACACACACGCACGCGTCAGGCGCGCACACACACGCACGCGTCAGGCGCGCACACACACGCACGCGTCAGGCGCGCACACACACGCACGCGTCAGGCGCGCGCACACACACACACGCACGCCTCGCCCGGTGTCGCAGCGGACGGGGACAACCGAGAGTGCTACGTGTGTCGACGTTACTTGCATTTTCGTATTTATTATTTGTGCACTTAGGAAGTTGGATTGGTCGTCGGATTCATAGTTCCTAAAGATGTAGCGCGACTTTGGTTCTATTGATTTTGCCCTAGAGCAATACGTATATTCACTCTCGTTTTGTCCACTTCCAAAATAACATGCGAAGAATCTTGATTTTTTTTGGCTTGGAAATTATAATTTTCTCTAGTGAAAGTTCTGTAACCGAACGCTGATAAATAATATAGACACCATTATACTCATGCAAGATTCTTCGTATGATGAACCGGTAAATAATAAAAACATTTGCATGTTTTAAACCAGTCAACACTCGAACGGCCGCGTGTATGTAAGAAGACAAAAACTCATAACACAACAATAAAACACAAAATATCTTAACACAATAGTTAGCTTGCCGTCCCCGTGCCCATAGAGACGTGCTAGAAACCGGAACAATAATCTCAGCCCTTACCGTACCCGAGCGCACACATGTAGGCAATCCTTGTCATTGAGAAACCACATCAGTCTGGATTGCCGATAATTTAAAACGAATGATTTGATGTGGAATAATATTCGCGTGAGCCTACGTACCCACGAGCACAATAAAATAGCGCGGGATAAAACGCGTTTCTGTCCGACAACCTACTGAAGCATTCTGATGAAATAATAAAATCATTCATTTCAGAGAATAATGAAAACGATTTTTTATGAAATTTTATCAATTGAGAGACTTCAAGCGGCTTGTGGAAGTGGCGGATAGCTGCTACGAAATCTGTTCAGTATTTTAAATGTCCAATGTAAGATGAAGATTCAGTGATGTATCTGCGGTACGAGTCGCTAGCTGACGGATCAGAGCTGTGCGGCACTCAGGTCTGCCACTGAAACATCCGACGGCGCGGCGTAGCTAGGGACTGCTCCGCGTCGCGAGGGCACGACAACCCAAACGAACGATATCCAGACAACGAATACGATAGCAGTCGAGTCGTAGGAGTTATTTGCGGCTCACGGCCTACGCTAGGGCTGAGACGAGTGCTCGGCTCCGGCGCGCTCAGGGCCGGGAGCGCGGGAGAGCGCGGGGCGGGAGGGGACGGGCGGGTAGTACCTGTCATGTGCAGCGGGTCCCGGCCGCGCAGGGCGCCCGCGTAACTGTTGCTAGTGGAGAGCGCCGGCGCTGCGCGGGAACAATACGTTAGACTGGCCTACCGCGACTGTACATACATAGATACGGCACGCGGCGGGTATCATGGAATCTCAACTCGTTCATATTTACACGTCCAGAACACACTATTTCGATAAGTATCATTGTTGAAGCTAAAAGTTAGCTCAAGCTGAATAATTTTGTGAAATGAAACTGCTTTTGATTCTGATGAATAAATCCAACAAAATACAGGAAAGTTTTTAACCAGTCCGCAAATTTTAACAAAATATACTTAAACGAGTTACATTAAGCATGCATTTTTTATTTTGATGTTTTAGTTAGTACAAAAAAAATTAAGTCATCGTTAACGAAAGATGTTTACTTTGAAACGGGTGTTATGGTTACTGCGTAGCGAATCAGCTGGGCGCTCGCTCGATTCGTGCATAGATAAGTAGTTTTATGATCCCTACTTTTATCAGGTTCAAACTAGATTTGTTTTTAAGTTAAGACCGTGACCCTGAAGTTAATTGAAGATTAATACCAATTTTTCCTGCATACTTTCATGGGCGTAGGACCATAAAAGTAAGAAAATAAATCATTATGATCAATAAAATTAAGGCAATAATTAAAAACATTTTCACATTAAATTGACAACACATAATGTATTATGCATAGGATTCTTCTGCATTAAAGTGTATTACAATAATGTTCAAACAAGAATAACCTATTCGTATTTTTTTTAATTAAAAGTAATTGAAACTACCATCTCATCCCATCCCCAACACACATACTCACACATTCATATAGCAAATCAGAGGGGTAATTGCGGAACTTTTTATCGGTAGGAATTGGTTTAATATTCATAGTTAAACAACATTCATTGCGTTATTTACGTTGCTGAGCCGACAATTTATTCGAACAAATGACGCAATGGTTTAGAAATAATCTTCAATCCCATTCAGATTCTGATAAATTGTGCGTTTCGCAATTAGGGTGCAGGTCATTATGGGTTTATTGTTAGAACCACACACTTAAATAAAGGTTTATTTTGTATACTTAGTAACTAGTAGAACACTGACTACTAGGTCACAGGGTTTCCCTAGTTTAGGAGGCAGGGTTTTCCACTATTTGTGTAGCCTTTTCCCAAAAACTAATTTAAGGTACCTATGTGAATGGTTATTGTTATTTTATACAAAGGTTTTTTGTGTCCAATAAAGTTATTTTATTTTTATTTATTATTATTATTACCTCTACATGTCACTAATCACTGTATTTTAATTGTCCATCTCTTTCTAGGCTGTGTTTAGCAGTTTCCATAACGCGTGCTGGCTCACACCGAAGTTTCTCGTAGAAACGTAGAATACTACAGTATTATAATATTACAACACACACACACACAGACACACACATTTTATTATTACAGTATTATTTTTGGATCTTGCTCAAAGAAATCAAAAATGGTTTCTTCGACTTCGACCGCCAGTCGAGAGCTGCCAGATCCTTGTGCATGATTCGGGGTCCTGAATGACCCACGATCAAAAGCAGTCTTTGAGTAGCTGCTAAGATGGTCCTTCTATTAGAGACAGCGGGGTTACAGATCCCATGAGCTCGCATACAAAGTCTGCTCTCCGTCGCATACATCCTGCGCCCTGCTCGTAAAGGGTATAGCAGGTTAACTATTGAAAATGTGCCCCCAGAGCCAAATGTAATGAATATGATATTGTTAAGTACGCTGCTTATTTGCATTACTATTTATGTAGTTTTTGACTGCCTAGCTCTAACTGTCATTGAGTAACCTTGGAAAATGTCCTAATAACAGACAATTTTTTAAACTTTTCGTTCTCTAAAAATAATAGAGCTAGGAATGTGATTCCAAAACCAAACTATAGACAACATTATGACATTACGACATTATGATTTTACTTAGTTTGCCAAAAATAAATAATGTTTTTTATGAAATAATTATTTTTTGGCTATTTTTAGTAAGTACTAACAGAGTGACCACTTTTTAAAAAAAAACTCAGAAATAGTACTTAGTGTGTTGATTTTACTGTTACAAGTTTCACCGAAATCCTCCACCTGCAACATATTAAAAAAAAAAGAAAATGTTGCTCAGGTCCCTATTTGTGACACTACACATACAATTTTTAAATGATATGTTTAATAATAATAATACATAACAAGAAAAAGTTATTTTCCATCCACTCTGCTAACCCCCGTTTGGCGTACACAAATCGAATTCAAATTATGCAGATCCAAGTGTATTTTTATTCAAGACCCTTTATACAGACTGTGCCTGTATACCTCGTGGCACACTTATTGAACATAACAACAATGACATTTGGTTTAAATAGGTTATTATGTTTTATTTATGTAATACTATCATTTAAGTAAATTTATATTTTGTGAATGTGAGAATGTTGTAGGTCTTGTAGACTGTAGACAATTTTCTATTTTATTAAGTACCTGGTTGGTTGGTGGTTTTAGTAGTACTTGTTGACAGTCCTACACTGTTCTCGCATACCTATTAAAACTGTTGTTTGAAAATATTGTAAAACCCAATTATTTTTAAAAGAGTAACCGTGGAGTTTCTTGCCGGCTCTTCTCCATAGGAATCAACAATTTGGAACCGTGCACCTAGCTTCTAACGTTTCATAAGTGCCCTTGCAGGCTTATCTGAAATAAAAATATTTTGATTTGATTTGATTTGATTTGAACACCGATTGATATGCCCTTTTCGCTCTTCCGCATTGGCGGGAGAACACACAAGAGAGAGAAGAGTATATCAAACAGTGTTCAAGATGTTTGCCGGAACCTATACAGTGTTACGTAAACGTAAAAAACGTAACTATAGAAACGACAGATTGTCATTCACTTATAACTGTCTACAAAACATGTAAAATCTGTTTACGGATATTTTGCACACTTCATGTATGTTATTTAAAAACGTTTGTGGAAGCTTGGATTCCCTGTGTTCGATTCAAATGTTACCGCAAAGCGAGTTCAAACAAACTGGTGGAATAGCTTACCAATACTTTATTTTTCTACAAAGTTGATTTTTTATCTATTCGTTTTAAGTGTGTACACTGCAAAATATCCGTAAACAGATTTCACATGTTTTGTAGACAGTTATAAGTGAATGAAAAATCTACCGTTCCCTATACTTACGTTTTTAACGTTTACGTAACACTGTATACGTCCCGGCAAACATCTTGAACACTGTTTGATATACTCTTCTCGCTCTTGTGTGTTCTCTCGCCAATGCGGAAGAGCGAGAAGGGTATATCAATCGGTGTTCAATAAGTGTGCCACGAGGTATACAGGCACAGTCTGTATAAAGGGTCTTGAATAAAAATACACTTGGATCTGCATAATTTGAATTCGATTTGTGTACGCCAAACTCTTACGGGGTTAGCAGAGTGGATGGAAAATAACTTTTTCTTATTATGTATTATTATTATTAAACATATCATTTAAAAATTGTATGTGTAGTGTCACAAATAGGGACCTGAGCAACATTTTCTTTTTTGTAAATATGTTGCAGGTGGAGGATTTCGATGAAACATGTAACAGTAAAATCAACACACTAAGTACTATTTCTGAGTTGTTTTTTTTAAGTGGTCACTCTGTTAGTACTTACTAAAAATAGCCAAAAAATAATTATTTCATTAAAAAAATATATTTAATTTTGGCAAACTAAGTAAAATCGATATACGTAATACTTGTCATAATGTTGTCTATAGTTTGGTTTTGGAATCATATTCCTAGCTCTATTATTTTTAGAGAACGAAAAGTTTAAAAAAATGTGTTATTAGGACATTTCCCAAGGTTACTGCAAAATATCCGTAAACAGATTTCACATGTTTTGTAGACAGTTATAAGTGAATGAAAAATCTACCGTTCCCTATACTTACGTTTTTAACGTTTACGTAACACTGTATACGTCCCGGCAAACATCTTGAACACTGTTTGATATACTCTTCTCGCTCTTGTGTGTTCTCTCGCCAATGCGGAAGAGCGAGAAGGGTATATCAATCGGTGTTCAATAAGTGTGCCACGAGGTATACAGGCACAGTCTGTATAAAGGGTCTTGAATAAAAATACACTTGGATCTGCATAATTTGAATTCGATTTGTGTACGCCAAACTCTTACGGGGTTAGCAGAGTGGATGGAAAATAACTTTTTCTTATTATGTATTATTATTATTAAACATATCATTTAAAAATTGTATGTGTAGTGTCACAAATAGGGACCTGAGCAACATTTTCTTTTTTGTAAATATGTTGCAGGTGGAGGATTTCGATGAAACATGTAACAGTAAAATCAACACACTAAGTACTATTTCTGAGTTGTTTTTTTTTAAGTGGTCACTCTGTTAGTACTTACTAAAAATAGCCAAAAAATAATTATTTCATTAAAAAAATATATTTAATTTTGGCAAACTAAGTAAAATCGATATACGTAATATTTGTCATAATGTTGTCTATAGTTTGGTTTTGGAATCATATTCCTAGCTCTATTATTTTTAGAGAACGAAAAGTTTAAATAAATGTGTTATTAGGACATTTCCCAAGGTTACTCAATGACAGTTATAGCTAGGCAGTCAAAAACTACATAAATAGTAATGCAAATGAGCAGTGTACTTAACAATATCATATTCATTACATTTGGCTCTGGGGGCACATTTTCAATACTTAACCTGCTATACCCTTTTCACCACTTAATAATCACACTCGCACCATCTCATAAAACTCACGGTTGGGGTAGTTACGGGAAAACGTTAGACACGACATATCGACAGCGCATGCGATGCGCAAACTGTCGCTGCAACACCGCCGCGTGAGTCGCGCGCCGCGCGCTATCGTTGATATTATTACGAAAACATGTGTCCACATTTTACTGATTTCAAATTGTTTTTTTTTTTTTAATTATTGAAAAAGTTATTGAAATGTGTTCTACTACTGATACTGAAACACCAAAAGAAATTTGCGCACTGGCTAAAGAAAATCCTGTATTGTCCATGGCATTTAAGTAATGTGACGCTAAGGTGTCTACTACACATACTTGCGTAATTATAACGGGTGAAAAAAGACGCTTCACGAAGCCGAGTCACTTGTACTCCCCGTCCTTGTTATCATTTTTATTTAAACTGGACCATACCTGGGAAACCTGGTTACAAAGATATTGAAGGAAGGTTCTTTTAAATGTTATAAATTAACTTTAAAAACCCGCACGTTGCATGTTTGGCATGTTGCATTATGTTCTACTAAAAGCGGCAATTTTTTCACATTAAGTCGTTTCCCCGTCATAATTTTTGCTGAATGTTTCTTAGTTTCAAATATTGAATGCGTAAATAACGGCCATGTAATGGGTCTTTTCACACCCTGCATATAAGACGCAAGACAACTTTTGTATGGGAACGAGAGTGAAGGAAGTAGTTAGTTTATTGAATATGAATCATTTGAACGACAATACTTATCGAGTGCTCTGTGTTCGTTTGTTTACTCTGACAAAATAAGACTAATGTCGCGATCCATGAAATAAATATATACAAAAAATATATAATATGCAGTTGTCTTTACTGTGAATTATTTGTGCAATACTGTTATTATTATTAATAAATTTACCTAACATTAGTTTCAGACTTTGGATACAATAAGTAGGTGAAACAGGAGATTTATGACGATTAGTTACATTACTCGCGGAATATTTTATGAACAAGATGTCATCTAACGGCTGTCGTGACATGTGACGATACCATTCGGATGTGGGCGGCGATGAGGAGGCATGATAGGGTGAGTGCGGGCGACGGGAGGGCGGGAGAGGGACAAGCGATGTGCGGCCGGGGCGGCCCGGGCCGGGCGAGAGCGCCCGGCCGGGCCGCCGGGCCGGTCAGTGTGCGGCTAGCTGCGGCGCGGGCACACGCGCGCCCGCGCCGCCGCGGCTCGTGCGGCCCGCGCCTTACCTTCCAGCGGCCGCGCCGCCGCCGGGCCCTCCAGGAACTGGTGCTGGCGCAGCAGCGCGCACTCGCCGCCCTCGGCCGCGTCCAGCGCGTACACGTACAGCACGCCCTGCGCCGTCGCCACCAGCAGGCGCGGCGCGCGCGCCACGCTGCGGACACAGGCTCGTTAGTGCGCTCGCCCCGGGCCCCGGCCCCGACCCCGGCCCGGCCCCGGCCCCCACTCACTTGGTGATGGCGGCCACGGCGCGGTAGCCCGTGTGCGGCAGGCGCGCGGCGGCGAAGGCGCGACCCTGCGCCAGCACGTCGGCCACCTGCGCCGGCAGGTAGCCCGCGCCGGCCGACACGGCGCTGGACAGCCAGCCCATCCAGCCGGCCGGCTCGTCGTCGGGCCCGGCGGCCGGCTCGTCGGGCGCGGGCCCGGCCGCCGCGGCCTCGCCCAGGCGGAACACGTGCACGGTCTCGGTGTTGGACGTGGCGGCGAGGTAGGCGCCGCACGCGCTGAAGGCCAGGCAAGCGATGGACACGCAACGCTTCACGCCGCGCCGGAACTCGTAGAGGCGCGTGCGCTCGGGCACGGCGAACACGCGAATGACGGTGCCGCGCTCCGACGCCGTGGCCAGGCGCCGGCCGCACATGGACCAGGCCAGCGCCGCCAGCGGGCTGTCGTGCGCGCTGATGACGCACTTGGCGTTCTGCGGACAGACGGGCGGTCAGGGCTAGCGGAGACGCGGGACGGCGTGCGGGCGACACTCACCAGGTGCACGGCGTCGAAGATCTGCACCTCTCCCACGGCGCTGGAGCCGGGGTAGGCCACGTAGCAGTGGTCGACGCAGGGCGACAGCGCGCACAGGCCGCGCGGGTTGGGCGGCGTGTCGCGGATGGTGTGCAGGATCTTCATGTCGCGGATGTTGTGGATGTGCAGCGACTCCTCCAGGCACACGATCAGCCTCTGCAACAGACGCAGCGTGAGCGCGGGCGGCACGCGCGCGGGCCGCTCGGGACGGTACTCACGGATCGGTTGAGCTTCACGGCGAGGATGGTGTTGCTGTAGCTGTAGTTACATATCTCGGTGCCCTTCTTGTAATGGCATACTATCAGCTTTCTGCAAACAACCATATTTTAAGTATTCCATAAAACTGAATACAGTGGAGGTTGCAGGCCCTCCACGGCGGAAAAGATACGTAGCTCATGGCTGCCATGACCATACTCAGCATCATCATCATTTCAGCCGTAAGACGTCCACTGCTGGACTTAGGCCCCCCCAATTCCCCCCAATTTGGAGGGCTTTGCCATAATCGCCACGCTTGGCAGGCGGGTTGGCGATCGCAGTATGGTGGTAAAATGCATAGAGAACGCTGCTGCCCATTCTCTAGTACGTGACCATACTACGTACTGTTAATCCTAACAGGTTGTGGCGGATATAGGTACAGCTTGGCAAAAAAGAATCTGACGCGGTGACCATTGGAACTAAAATATATTTTTTGTGGCAACACTGTTTTGTTTATTTACTACAGGGAGCTTCTCTGTCATTGTGTATTTTTTCAGTTGTATTTCACTTATTTCTAATTAACTATCAATTATTATTGCTTTTGTACATATACAAAATGAATAAAACAATAAGGAGTAGTGGTATGAGCTGTGATATACCAAGTTTTCGTAAATTGTTTTGTTTTTGGCGGAATCGGAAGCGGAACAAATGTTGTCTCCGATAGCTTGATGCGCTGGCGTCTGTGGAATTAATATGATTGTCTTTATAATTTCTTTAAGGTATATCTCATAATACAATTAGAGAAATTTTTGACATACGAAAAGTGCTGACTCTCAGCCTAGTTTGAATAAATGACTTTTGATTTTGATTTTGTTAATGAAGGTGAAAAAACTTAAGGATTCTTTATCGCATACCATATACCACAGTAAAAAAAAGTATAATTTACATTTATTATTTTTCAGGTGCCTACTCTACGTAAAGTATTACCATTAAGTTAGAGAAGACTTGAGTAACAATTGGAGCCGTGAACATCTAAGAAAGATTTTACACTCTTTAGGTTTCTCGTATAAGAAATGTAAAACTGACAGTGCTAGTGGATAAATCTATTATAGCAGCGAAAAGGGAGATATATCTCAAAATTATTATGGATTATAGAAATTTTCCAGTGGAACTACAAAAAGAAATAATTTATTTGGATGAAAGTTACATTAATAACCATTTAAGCATGTTTTTTTTCATTTTCATTGTCATTTAGATCGTGGTATGTAGCACACATAAACATACCTGACGGCTTCGATACTGTCCGTACCTTTCAAATACATGTTATAGATAGACTCAGACTTTCGATTAGTTTCCGACAATAAACAGCTGTTTATCGATTGTTAACTGACAGAAATAAGAGTACCTATTCCTTCATATCAAATTCAAAACATGCCGCAAATGTGATTGCTGAACATTATTTCCCGGGTGTCGGGTTCAATCGGCAATCCTGGAGTGGGTGTAATAAAATAAATAAGCCTTTATTGCTGTTTAGCTTTCTTACATGACTAAGTGTTTGTTACATCTATGCCTACTTGCTAAATAAAATTGAACAAATGTAACTGTTAAGCTACCTTACATTTAAATTAAATCATCGGCAAACGTTTGTTTGCCTTTAACAGCTTGTCTGTCGACAAAGGCCTCCTCTAAAGATTTCCACTTAATCCGATCTTTTGCTACACGACTCCATAACGTACCAGCTATTTTCGTGAAGTCGTCCTCCCCTCTTTTTGTCTGTCTACCTCTATTTCTTTTATTGCCTCTCGGATACCATTCAGTTACTAACTTAGTCCATTTTTCTGTTCTCTCTCGTAACATATGCCCCGTCCATCGCCATTTTTGTTGTCTGTAAGCTGTGAGAGCATTTTGAAATGTTGTTTTCAATTTTATTTCTTTTAATTTGACTCTGTCCCTTCTTTTTATTCCTATTATACTTCTTTCTATCGCGTTCTGGCAGACTTGTATTTTAGTTTCCAGTCATTCTGTCAGAGCCCATGTTTGGCAACCGTATAGTAAACATGGCAAAAATGCACATTTCAAATACTTTCTTTTTTCTTTCATTGGCATTTTATCGTTCTTCATTATTTCGCTAAGAGACCAAAATCGTTTCCAAGTATTGGCTATTCTTCTTTCTATTTCTCAATACATACAATCTTCAGTAGATATAAGTTGACCTAAATATATATATTAATTTACCCATTCTATTTGTTCTTTGTTTACTCTGATGGTTTCCGTTTGTAAAGAATTTGTCATTACTTTAGTTTTATTTAGGTTCATTGACAGGCCGGCCTTAGCACTTTCATCAGATAATTGTTGTAACATAAGTTCTAGGGTTCTTGAGTCTTCTGAGAACAAAACAAGATCATCTGCGAAGCGTAGATGGCTAAGAACTTCTCCATTTATATTTAGGCCATTAACAGTCCAATTCATGTTCCTAAAGATAGTCTCCAGCACTGCAGAAAATAATTTAGGTGATATAGGATCCCCCTGTCGCACTCCTCGTTTGATTGGAAATACGAGACCAGTAGATTCGAGCTTAACTAGTGCTGTGCTCATTATGTGTGTATACGTTTCTGATTATCCTTATGAATTTTGTTTGCACCCCTTGTCTCTCTAAAGCGTCCCATATATACTCATGTTCTAGTGTATCGAACGGTTTGTTGAAGTCGACAAACCAAACCTATGTAGTAAGTCTTATTATATTCTTTACTAGCGTCTGCCCGCGACTTCGTCCGCGTCAAATTTTTGCTCCCCTGACCCTTCACGTCGCATCGATTTGCCTGCTAGTTTTCGTCCATTTTTCGTTGCTGCTCGCTCCTTTTGAGTTATAGTGAGTCAACCTTAAAAGATAGACATATGCTCTCGCGGACTTTTTTTTAGAACTTTTTAAAAGGAACAATTCCGTTATACATGATTTTTGCGTTACTTTAACCGTTTACGCAGTGCACGCAACGGAAACTCTCAAAAGGAATAAATTTTCCCCGTTTTTGCAACATTTTTCATTACTGCTCCGCTCCTCTTAGTTGTAGCGTGATGTTATATAGCCTATAGCCTCCCTCGATAAATAGGCTACCCAACACAAAAATAATTTTTCAATTCGGACCAGTAGTTCCTGAGATTAGCGCGTTCAATCAAACAAACAAACAAACTCTTCAGCTTTATAATATATTCTTTATTCTTTATTCTTTATTCTTTAATTCTTTATATTTTTGAAGAATTTGTCTTAAAGTGTGGATATGATCGATATTTGAAAATTTGCTTCGAAAACCGGCTTGTTCCTTAGGTTGATTTTCTTCTAATGTATTGGTAATTCTAGTCAGTATAATTTTTGAAAATACCTTGTATATATTGGACATTAAACTGATCGGTCTGTAATTTCCAATATCACATACATATCATGGAAGTCAAAAAGGGGTACAAGAGTTGAAGGAATATAATACAGCAGAGATAGAGCAGATACAACCAATTCTGAAGGAAGAAACGATAAAAGCTATCAATACACAAAAAGGGGATAAGGCACCGGGGTCAGATGCAATCACAAATGAACTACTAAAAACTGCACTACCGGTAATAGCTACGACACTCACAGATTTATTCAATGAAATCATAAATACGGAAATCATTCCGGAAGACTGGACTGTGAGTGTCGTAGCTATTACCGGTAGTGCAGTTTTTAGTAGTTCATTTGTGATTGCATCTGACCCCGGTGCCTTATCCCCTTTTTGTGTATTGATAGCTTTTATCGTTTCTTCCTTCAGAATTGGTTGTATCTGCTCTATTTCTGCTGCATTATATTCCTTCAACTCTTGTACCCCTTTTTGACTTCCATACAAATTTCGATAATATTCCGTAGCTATTGCTAGGATTTCGGGTCTTTTGCTTGTCGTTTTTCTGTTTTTACTTTTCATATTTGGAATCCAGTCCTTTTTGTAGTTCAATTCTTTAAGCGCATTTTTAATACCTCCAGTTCTTTCTACATGTTTTTTTCAATGTTGTTAACCTTTTTGCTTTCTTTTCCTTTCTAAGTTGTTCGCTGATCATTTTGCTTACTTCTGTTATCCTTTGGCGATTTTTTTTTCCCTGTTGTAAAAGTTCTTTGCGTTCCTGTAATGATTGTTTACATTATTGAACGACACTGATTTCTTACTACTTACATTTACTTTCCTAGTTTCCGTTTTAAATTGCTTAATGAATTTATCGTATTTTTCTTGAATTGATAGACATTCTATTTTCCCATCGTCTAGGGTTTTGTCGAGGTTGTTGAGAAGTAAATCAGTGTTACCCGTGCAGTCCATAGCTTTAATACTATCATGAAATCTTTTTGTGCTTTTAGTACGTGTCCCTGATAGCTTTGCTCTAACCATCCTATGGTCTGTGTTAAAATTAAAATTACTTATAACTGACACATCTTTAAAAACTTTTACCTTGTTGGACATAATGTAATCTATCTCATTGCTGTAACGGCCGCCAGGAGAGATCCATGTCCATTTTCTTGACGGTCTCTTTTTGTAAAAGCTATTTAGGATGATTAATTTATTTTCAGCAGCAAAGGATACTAATCGTGTGCCGTTCTTACTTCTATTGCCAGAACCATAATTTCTTAACCACTCAACCGTCCAACCCGCGCGGCGATTATCTCCCCAACTGTCCGGGCGTCAAATTTCACTTTCTTTTTTACGACATTGCGAATTTTTTGCACAAAAACGATTACGACTGAAAAACTACTATAGCTATATTCTAATAAGAAATACTCACGGAAAGCTAATAAGATATCGAATTCTAATTGGAAAAAACTAAATTAATCAAACAAAAAGCTAATTAGATATTGAGTTCTAATTAGAAAATAAAGTCGGGGATTTCAAAAAAAATATCGTATTTATTTTTTATTTCGTATTTTACAAGAAAAGTATAATAGTTACTAGGCAAAATTATTTTTATTATAATAGTACATAATATACCCTTCAAAATGACACCAATATCTAAATATAAGTATTTAGTTTTCTATCAAGAAAAAACAAATACTTCTCCAAAGGTCCCCGAGCTAACACTAAAATCATGAATTACGAGTTGCGTTTGAATAATTTGTAGACCCCATCTCAATATATTTCGTTTGTAAATAGCTGTTATAGTGCTAATAGTAAAGTATTCTCTTATATTTAAGCATTTATTTAACAAAAACAACTTATTCGAAAAATGGATCAACAACAACCAACGAACAATGTCCGCGCGGTCATCATAAAACTTTTCCAGCTATATTATTCCATGTAAACGTTTCGAAATTGGCGTAGTAATGCATATTTCGTAAAGGAAATATCTTCACGTTTAATTTGATATACAATAACAACATAAATGTGGTATAAAAACAGAAAACTTACCATATTTTAGTTGGAGATCCACACACAAACATAGTTCACTAGACAACACGGATGAACTGTCATTTTCTTCTTTTTTTTTCTAAATTTTATGTTGCCGGTCCATAGATGAAATTCACTCTACTGGATGACAAATCTCATATAGCGACATCTAGTATTTTTCTAATGTACGACTATCAAAGGACTGTAGCGATAAACACGTTTCAAGTGACGAATGACGCATAAAACGTCCATGGTTACAAAAGTAACCATGGACGTTTCGACGAAATTTTATTTGGTTACTTTTGTAACCATGGACGGTTGAGTGGTTAAGGTATATTCTTCTCCAATTTTTTGTTTCCTAATCTGTCCATTAAAATCGCCCATAACTATGAAATTTTTGTGTACATCTGAAATGGTGGTTCGCAGATCTTCATCTTCATAGAATTTTTCTATTTTTATATATATAGAAAGGAAGACCCTTTCTGTCTGATTCGGTTGGCGAGTACACTTGTATTATAGACCATACCTCTTCTTCCCCACCGTTTACAGGTAATTTTATGTTAAGGGTTGCTATCCGCTCTGAAATCCCTCTTATTTCTTCTATATTGTTGGCGAGATTTCTTTTCACCATGAATCCGACTCCACAGTCCCGGAGTTTCTCCGATATAGGTAGTGTAATATGTATTTCCCATGGTCTTCTATTCCCTCTCCGAGTCTTCTCATTTAACTGATACCAATTATGTCCCATTTTATTTCTTCTAGTGCTAATTCTAGTTCTTGAAGTTTCTCTATAGTTCTTAGTGATCGACAGTTTATAGTTGCTACATGGATATCGTTACAAAAAAAAATCCCGTTATTTTCCATCTTTTTTAGAGGGTCTTGGTCATTTTCCCCCACGATGACCAGTCGGCTTGGGGGAGGTCGATAATTTATAGTTTCTTTATATTCTACAGTACTATTTTTTTGGGTTTTCCGTTTGCCGATAGCTAATTGTTATTGCAGATTATTATCTGCCATATATGAAGAGAGTGAGGTAGATCTGCCTCTGAACACATCTGGGTGTACTATTTATTTATTTCTTTGGGAAAACAAACAGTTACACAAAAGTTCCTTAATTAATAATCCTTAATATATATAGTTAATAGTGTATGTGTAACTCACAACGTTATCCACATGTTACCTGTTCAAATTTAATAGGAACTAACTAGGCATGCGAGTGAATTTACATTACATTATGGTTACAAAGTACTTTATAAAGTAAATTTAGTTTAATAATTTTTGGGTTACAGTTTTACGAAATTTGCTAGATGTAAGTGTAAATAGATCTATATCCGAAAAAAATGTGTTATAATTATTTGCTATACGACGTAGAGGCGCGCGAACTCCAGCATTGGTGCGGCAAGGTGGAATGGCGAATAGAGGGCGTGCGCGCACCTCGCGTCTTATAACAGTTCTAGGTACAACATAACTTAATTTATTTACCAATTCTGAGCAGTCATATCTGCCACTACATATGTCATACAGAAACATTGTCTCTAGGAAAAGGCGTCTAGACTTCAAATCCATCAACTTAACATCCCTACAGGCGCCATTATGGCTCAAACGATGGCGGCAACGGTAACGCACAGCTTTAAGAAATTTGCGTTGTACCTTTTCTAAGCCATCTACGTATCTTTTGTATAATGGATTCCATATTAATACGGCGTATTCAAGTTGTGACCTGATAAGTGACTTATACAGATGTATATAGGTATCAGGACGCTTGAAGTCTGAGGTGGTTCTCATCACGAAACCATACATGCGGTATGCGTTATTAATAATTTTGTGAATGTGTTGATCAAGATGGAGCTTACCATCCAATATGACCCCCAGATCTTTCACTGACGTAACTTCGCTCAGAGGAGCATTGCTGAGAATATACGTATTTTTTATAATATTTTTGTTTTTTGTAAATTTGATTGATACACATTTAGAAGTGCTTAATTGAATTTTGTTTCTAACACAGTACGCAGAAAATCTATTCAGGTCGTCTTGAAGTAAATCACAGTCGGTAAGCGTGCGTATTGTTCTGTATATTTTGAGATCATCTGCGTAGAGTAAGAATTTTGAATGCAAAAAACAATTCGAGACGTCATTGATGAATATAACAAAAAGTAAGGGGCCTAAGATTGAGCCCTGGGGCACGCCAGAAGATACGTTGACTGATTTTGATTGGTATCCCCTAATAACGACTCGTTGAGTCCTGTTTGTTACGTATGATATAAACCAGCGAAGTAAATCTCCGCGAATCCCGTTATATGCCAGCTTATCAAGAAGTAACTCATGGTCCACCTTATCAAAAGCTTTCCGGTAGTCTGTGTATATGGCGTCAGTTTGTATCTGTTGATCCATATTATTGAATAAATAATTTGTGAAAGTTAATAAATTTGTAACTGTAGATCTTCTCTGAACGAATCCGTGTTGTTGAGTTATAATAATTTTGTGTAGCGTGGGGTAAATAGCGCCATGTACAAGCTTCTCAAAAATCTTCGATAAGGCGGACAAGATGGAGATAGGTCGATAGTTTTCAACATCTTGTTTAGACCCGGTTTTATGTACTGGTGTTATATTAGCCATTTTCCAAACTTCTGGGAATGTTCCTTCAATAATGCAATTGTTATATATGATGTATAACGGAGTGGAAATGTTCGCGGCGACTTTCCTTAGAAAGTAACTAGGTAACCCATCAGGACCAGGTCCTTTTGTTGTGTCTAACGAGTTAAGCTCTTTTAAAACTTGTTCATGACTAAACGAAATGCGATTAACAATAACACAATTATCTGCACAACTTTCAGGAGGTTTCCATTGACTGTCGTTTAATGTTGATGTTTCATAGACTGACTGAAAATAATCAGAAAATAAGTCACAAGTCAGGGTTGGATCAGTTGAAATTTGACTTTTATAGAACACTGAAACCGGTACACTATTGTTTGATTGACGGTTAGAAACATAGCTCCACAAATTCTTAACATTTTTTTTAATGTTTTGCTCAACACTGTCTATATATTTACAGTAATTATTGCTACATTCAGATTGAAATCTACGTCTTAAAAAGGAGAATTGTTCGTAGTCTGACAAGTTATTGTACGTCTTCCATTTAATCCAGGCCTTATTTTTAGATTAAAAAATGCGAATCAGCGACTTAGAGAACCAAATAGGGAATTTCGCTGATTTGGTACAAGTCATGGGCGTGTGTTTTTTAATCAAACCATATAAGATATCATAAAAAACACTGACACATTCGTTTGCAGACAAAGTACCAAACCTAGCCACCCAGTCAATTTCAGATAGATCGCGATTAATTTGCTCATAATTTGCTTTGAAAAAGTTATATTTGTATGCTTTTGTTTGCGCGAGGGTCTTAATTGTGGATTTATATGTAATAGTAGCACAAAAAGGTGGGTGATGACCATCAATTGGCAGCAATGTACAGGATGGGGTGTATGTAGTACAATCAGTATTGCTGATTAATAAATCTAGAATACGACCATTGTTATTCTTCATGTTATTGAATTGTGACGCATTGAGCAACGAAATAAAGTTGCTCATATGTTCATTAGCTGTCGAAGAATTACTATAACAGCACTGCAGAGCCGAGACACTACCGTGTTTGTTAGGTAACCAGCTAATATCTGGTAAATTATAGTCTCCAAAAAGATAAAATATTTTAGTGTTGAGGTTGTGTAGAGTACTATATAGAAGATTAAAGTGGTCTTGATAAATAGCTTCAGAAGATTTAGGGGGAATATAAACCCCGCTAATCACGCAGTTTCCATCAGTTTTGTTCCCTGGTAATTGTATGAGAATCTGCTCAATATAAGGGCTGACTGGTTGTGCCAAGGGCACGAGAGTGGATGCTAAACTTCTAAGCACTGCCACCAAAACCCCTCCACCCTCTTTTTTGTTAGTGGCAGTGCGGTTACGGTCGCATCGATAGACATTGTAGCGGTTATCTATAAACTCACCGTCAGAAATGTGTGGAGTAAGCCATGTTTCCGTCAGTATTATAATGTCATAACAATTCGATAAGATATTCATATATAATATATTAAGTTTTGTGCGTATACCCCTACAGTTCTGATAATAAATATTTAAATTATCCACAGTTGAAGGGTAGAAACTTTAAAAAGTTGAATTTAATAAGTGCATAGAGCGCCATTATCCACATAGTGGATATAAAGATGAAGTCTAGACTAAACATAGAACACATAAATAATATGACAAGATGTAAAGGCAGATTGGACTGAGTAATGTTGAGATGACAATTAATAACGTAATTACATAAAATTGTGTACCTGCTTATTAGTTTTGATATTATAAATAAATAAATAAATAAATAATGTGAAAATAATTACATAACTTACAAGAGCGACTAACATTTTAAAACAATAATCTGTATGAAAATATGCAAATAGAACAGAAAAAGAAATCATTAAATGGTTAATTTTAATTATTAGTGGTAGCATTTGGGATATTTGTATGAGGGGGGCTAGGTTTAATTTTAGAAATATCGTGAGTAGACCGGATTGCAATAGCAGGCGTTCCATCAAGCTCTCGCACGAGAATGGTGGCATGCCTAACCCAGACGAACTTGTACTTGTTTTTATTTGCGGCTTCTTTGCAGGCTCGAAACAACTGCTTGTTTTTGAGCGTTAGATGTTCATTCATATAGATAGATTGTACTGTTCCAGAAATTCCTAGTTGATCAGATTTTACCCCCTTTGCCAATCGGAATGCACTGAGTAGATTATCCCGTAATATCCGAGAGCTGAGCTTCACAAGAATGTTTTTAGGTTTATTGTCATCTTTCCGTGCATGCGGGACGCGGTGAATAGCAATTATGTCTCTTTGATTCAGTGAACAGTTTATTTTAGCGCTAATATTTTCTAAGATTGTAATTAAGTTTTCAGATCGCCTCTTCGGAAGATTACATATTTCCACGTTACACTGCCTGGCCTGTTGCTCAAGTGTGTCGATTTTCGCTTCCAATCCGAATATTGTCTCATTCATATGCTCTGTACTCTTGTTTTGCACAGATATTGTAGCGACCTGTTTCCTTAAGTCGGCTTGCAGGGCGGATGTATGTTCTAACGAGACTTGCAAGCCGGTAATTTCTTTGACCAAATTATTGTGCCTGTCATTTACGTGTTTTTCAAGTAATAAGTGATCAGAACGCAGTGAATTAAGTTCATTTTTAATTTCTGTAGTCGCTTCAGACAATGTTGACAATTCAGTTTTTATAGAACTTACATTTTCTGTTAATTTTGACATGGCACAGTCAAAGAAAGATCTCAACTCGTTAAATTTCATATTTATATCATGGTTAAGAGTATTTATAGCATTTGTTATTTCCGATTCAGGTTGTTTTTTCTTTCTTTGTGTTACATTCTCAGGAGTTCCAGTAATGTTTGTTATATTTGGCGAGGAAGTCGATGTGGTGGGTGAACGTATCATTATTTTACAAAAACGTTACAAATAACTCGAAAAATTGATGTGACGACCCTCAAAAACCCAACAGCGCCGGTGGTGGTCAACTATTTCGCGCGGCGCCTCTCACCAATTCTTGGCTCAGCGGTCCCAGGCGGCGCCACACCCGTAGTGCACGTCGTGTCGCGGGTTCAAACCCCGGTATCACAGAACACTTTTTCAAAGTGTATTCTGTGTTTAAAAGTGATTAGTGTCTTGACTCACCGCCAGAGTAGAGCAGGATGGAGCTATACAGATTCGAAGATGGCGTCGGCTGGTAATGGGCACATCCACAAGATAATAAGAGAGGCACCGAACTCCGTAGTCTAACAAACCAAGTAATTAAAATGAATTTAGAAAATAAAAATAACAAAAATCCGGCAAAGGTCCACTCGCGATGCAGTTCAACGGACGAAAATACTATCTTAATTTAATTTTTATTCTGAGCAATTTTTCGTTGTGTTGTATGTTTATAAGCAGGTTGATGGCACTCTCATCTGTACCTATAATAAAAAGGTATTTTAGCCTAATAATGCACAATCTACGAATAAAAACCCACAAAATACTAAAGTCTGTGTGCCTATTAAGTCTTGAAATTTTGATTTGAGAATTCCCGGGATCTCGTGTGTTTGTTGATTTAAACAACAAGTATCTTATCTCTTTAGTCCTAGTATAAAGGGTGGCCATACCTGCAAAACAAGCGCCCTCATTTTTTCCAGACTCTTTTTTGCCAAGCTGTAAGTGACATTTAAATATAATGTGATACCTAACTATTTTTGATCTTTGTTGGCGTATGATCGCTGTATGAGGATAATAGAAGCACGCGCAACAAAGCTCATGACGATGCTTTGCGGAAAGGCGTGGAGAACCAACGTCATTAAATCACAGCCACCCTTAACAAATAGCCACAAGTCCACAACACGTCATCTGTTCTCCCAACATGGACACGTAAATGGTACTTATCTTCCATCTACACACCATACACGCACCCACACTGCTCATACAAACTCTACACACTTTACTTTTAGTTTTAATTAGTTCAATTTTATCTTGTAAATTAATTTTATTTTGTAAGCATTAATATAAATATCTGGGATACTGTCATCTTCCACATGAAGGTGGGCGTTAATAGCTGCGACACAGTTTTTAACTAATGTGGCTATTATCGTACACAATTTAATTGTAAATGTACTGTTTCTGGTTAAGATAAAGATTAAACATCCGTTAGCATTCAGCATTTCCGTGGGAAAGAGCATTAAGCGTTGCGTGAGCGAACCAGGTGTCCAGGTACCAGTTTTACAATGTGTGGCAGGCGAGGGGGGCGCAGGGGGCGCGGGAGAGGAGCGTCGCGTGATTCGGGGGGCGGTGGTGAACGCCAAGTTCACGTTCACGGCCCAGAACTGCGCGCACACAAATAGAGTAGGTAGAGCGTCACGAAAGCTCTTGACGACGACCGATGCTATTCTCGGAGGCGAGTTGGGTGACACAAGGCGTGAGCGACTAGATGCGGATGGCTTGAGGTCAAATGTACCCATAATGGACATCAGCCCAACCTCTATGAATTTTCATAGAAATTGTTTCATCAGAGTCGCATGGGGTCGTAGCGTCGCGCCTGTTAGCTAAACTGCTAGCTGAAGCCCAACACGGACTTCTGACGCAACGCAAAGTTATCGCTTACCATCATCAGTAGATCAGTACCTAGCACATGCACTACCTGAGTCCCTTATCTGTAGAGTTGTCTTGTTTGTGTGCTTAAGTTCTCCCATCCATAATACCATGTCAAAAAATAGGTATAACTTAAATATGACTAGGTAGGTATTGTAATCGTGACCTTGACCAGAGCATTTTATTAAGCACATGCAACACTCGTGAGTCATACAGACTCATACTTTGAGATGCTTTGTGGTGTCTCAGTAGCAACTTCTGCCACCACAGGTGTTCAGTTAAACAATGTCAACAGTTACTTATGATAATGAACTGTACAAATAACATAAAAAACTGTTTAATAACAGTAACACTAACACTTGATCATTGTGCTAGACATCTTTTCCCAGTAAACAATTATTGACTTATAGCTACTTACGATGTTAATGTTCCAAATTTGATGAGAATCATATGAAAACAAGGAAATATCAAGCATGTTGATTACATTACAAAGGGATGGCCACAAATATAAATGGTCTATTTCATTAAGAACAGATCATAATTAAATTTTAATCTAAAAAACTTTTTTCTAAAAATTTTTTTACCTGGGAGCGGATACTGTGACAACAGCCACCAACGAGCTGCTGAAGAGACGGTCGACGAGGCAGGTCTCCTGACCTGAGCGACTGGCATAGATCTCCTCGATGCCATCATCAGGGGTCAGTGAAAACAAGTGGTAGCCACTGTTACTGCCCGCCACGAGAGACCTACATGACAAATCACACCTGCTACAATCACAGCTTAATTTTATTTATTTATATCAAATTGATCAAACAATTTAATTGACTAATAATAATGAAAAACTAAATATCAAGGAATCCAAGGACACAGTTCGGTAAAACGGGCTGGTGTCCACAACTCCACGACATAGTGTTGTCTTTTGTGTATGGAAGGACAGTTATGGAGCAGTAATTGAATAATGAAATTAGAAAGTAGCAAATGTTACAAACACCTGATTCATTATCCTAATTACATATAAGTTATCATTCTCATCAACTACAAACTTACCAGAATATAATTGCAATTATTACTAAAATGAAATCTGTCTAATATTTTATAATGCTAGTAAGAAATTGTGCCATATTCTAGCTTGGCTGTGAGTGACACACACTCAGGTTGCATTTTACTAATACTGTGATTTGACAACATTCTCTATGTTAAGAAATACAACATTCTGTAGCTATGGCTACAGAATGGCTATGGCTATGGCTATGCTATGGCTATGGTATGTATGTATGTACAACACCCTCAATTACCATTGCACTGTTTTGTTTTGTAAACAAAACAGAGACCAACTTGTGTTTTCATTTAAATTATATTTAATATAAAATGCTTTAGTGGTCATATTATTCTCAACAACAGTGCAAAAGGATTAATATTTAGAATGTAAACTAAGCCGTATCATGAACAAAATGAATGTACCAGCAGCTGTTACAAACAAACCAACAACTCTTTATTTCGAGAACAGCTGTGACTAAATGTTGTGCAATTATATCTGAAGGTACGCGATGGTATACCAGAGCCATGCCTGACAGTAGATGCCGAGAGGCGGCTGGGCGTGAATCCAGGGATTATACAAACGTCGTAGCGCGCATTAGATGCTTTGGTTTGTCCTCGGACGCCATGTTTGTTTACAACCAATGCTCCGGGAAAAGACATTACGAAACAGCTGGCAATGACATATTGCATCATCACGCTAAACAACGAAACGTACTTGTAACAATAACGATGATAATTCGTGACATTGTACACTTTCGCAACCGTCGTTCACGACACTCTTGACGGGCAACCATAACTCCAGTATGATATTTCAAACAGGACATCAATACTGCGCCCAATCAACAACCGTATGTTCTGCTACTTACGTGCAATCTTGGTTGAATTGGACAAATATTCCTCCTGCATTTGAGCCCTCTGTGTTTTGTCCTCCTCCCAAACTCATTGGAACGTTCGAAGCGTACGGATTGTTTTAAAAACTAAGATCTACAAAGAATGGCACACGCGCACGACAGTTACTTTAATCAAGTACAAAATAATCACTCACTGAATTAAGTAAATACTTGAAACTAATTGTTCGTCACAAGAAGCAGAATTTTGACACAAAGAACGACCTTGCTGCTAAAAACAAGCCCCCTCCCGCACACTCCCTTTGTCATTCACTCACCACAACGACAACATAGACATTTTTTTTTTTTTTTGGTTCTTTTCGTCCCTCTTTGGGACAGGCAAAGGGAGCTGAGCCCATACAGCCAAGTCTGATTTAGTTTTCTTTTTCTTCCAATTCTTCTTTTTTTTCTTTCTTGTCTTTCTATAATATAATCAAGGCCGAAACCATGTCTTCTTTATTCAATGTCTTCGATATCCAATAGTCAGGCCGAAACCAAGTCTTATTTTTATCAATGTCTTCAATAACCAATAGTTAGGCGTAAGCCAAGTCTTCTTTTAATATATTCAAGTTCAGTACCTTTTGTTAGACCGGAGCCGAGTCTTCTTTCATGTTTTATTTAATATTATCTCAATATCTCAATATCATATAATTTTATGTCAAAAGTGTAGTAGTCGACAACATAGACATATTTTTTTTTTTGGTTCTTTTCGTCCCTCTTTGGGACAGGCAAAGGGAGCTGAGCCCATACAGCCAAGTCTGATTTAGTTTTCTTTTTCTTCCAATTCTTCTTTTTTTTTCTTTCTTGTCTTTCTATAATATAATCAAGGCCGAAACCATGTCTTCTTTATTCAATGTCTTCAATATCCAATAGTCAGGCCGAAACCAAGTCTTATTTTTATCAATGTCTTCAATAACCAATAGTTAGGCGTAAGCCAAGTCTTCTTTTAATATATTCAAGTTCAGTACCTTTTGTTAGACCGGAGCCGAGTCTTCTTTCATGTTTTATTTAATATTATCTCAATATCTCAATATCATATAATTTTATGTCAAAAGTGTAGTAGTTGTCAAATTCAAATTTCATCAACAGTTGATACAATAAAATCGTAAATTGGTAAAAAACAATCTTTTTTCGTCAAAAGTTGCTGAAGCGAGCGCGGGATATCTTCAGCATTTTCATAAATACCTAGCAGGCGATCAACTAAAATGATCCTTTGAAGAGCAAAATTAGGACAATCAAATACAATGTGATCCAATGTTTGTATAGCAGAATTACAATAATCACAATTTGGGGAAGACAGAATGCCAATTCTAAACAGATGTGCATTAAATCGACAGTGACCTAGCCGTAGACGACAAATCGTTGTATAAAACTTTCTGTTCCGATAGATATTTCCTCCTGTAAACCAAGGAGGAGAAATCTTTGTTTTAATTTCAGCTAGCCACTTTCCTTTGGTTTCAACTACATGCTGCCAGAAATTGTGAAATTCACGTGCCAGTTTTGATTTGAAATAAGTCAACGCATCTGAATTTGGAATGGGCTTATGCAAAATTGGACATTCCTGATGATGATTAACAATGAATTTAGCCAGGTAATCAACTTGTTCATTTCCAACTACCCCGATATGTGAAGGAGTCCAGAAAAGGACGATATCTTTGAACTTATGTAAATTATTGTATTTTTCTCTGATATTATAAATTATGTAACTTGTTTTTGCATTACAACTGGGATTTTCTAGTGCTCTCAATACACTCATACTATCAGTGATAATAATCCATTTATTTTCTTGCCTAGTCTCAATATACTCTAAAGCACTGAGTATTGCCATAGCCTCTGCTGTATACACAGTTGCTACTGAAGACAACCTATTTCCAAACCCACTTCGAGCCTGAACGTCATAAATAGCCATAGATACAGCATTATCATTTTTTGAGCCATCTGTGTACAATTGATTGTAACCATTCCATTCCTCAAGCATTCTGTAAACATCCTCTTTAAACTTCAAAGATTCATTAATTACTATTTTAAATGGACAATACTTTGATTCATAGGAATATAAATAACAAGGCCAAATGGAGCTAGAAAAATAATTTTGATTAGAACAATCTTTTAAAATTTCAGATAAACCTTGTACTAGAAAAGGGGGATTGATCCCATTAATAGCCTTCTTTAACTGCAATAGAAGAGGATGATCACTGATAGAAGAAATCTTAATGAAGAATTTTGTTCTGAGGTAATTGAATCTAATTATCAATGGAGGCAAACTACATTCGACTTGCATTGACACTATAGGTGTTGAACACATAGCTCCCAAAATAATACGTAAGCATCTATTTTGCACTTTGTCTAGTTTTTCTACTAGTTTTTGTACACCACTATAGCAAAAAAATGCATATTCGAAGTGACTTCTTACTAAGGACTTATATAAAATCAGTAATGTCCCTGGATCAGCACCCCAATAAGTGCCAGCGAGAGATTTCAAAATATTGCAAGCTTTTAATGCTCTGTTTGCTAAGTAATCAACATACACATTCCATTTAAAATTACTGAGAAAAGTAACACCTAAAAATTTTATGGAACTATCCACTAACATAAGGCTATTATTGTAATAAATTTTAATACTAGGAGAACCAACAACATTTTTGGAAAAGACAACAACCTTACTTTTCTCATAGCTGACCTCCAAACTAAGACTTTCAAAATAATGTCCCAATTTTTCCAAGCTAGCATTGAGTTTTGTTTCAATGCTGTTAAGGTTTTCTCCTGAACAATACACAACCAAATCATCAGCAAATTGTAAATTACAGACATCACTACCCAGCGCATTATTTAATCTAGCAATATATAAAATAAATAATAGAGGACTTAATATTCCTCCTTGAGAAACTCCTCTATAAGAATACCTAGGTCCTATTAATTGATTATTGACTTTTACATACAATTTACGTTCATTTAAAAACTCAAAAATCCAACTTACTATTTTTTCAGGAACATTTAGTGAAAGGAGAATGGATGACAATGTACTTAAATTTACATTATTAAAAGCACCAACAATATCGAAGAAAACAGATCCCAACATTTTATGCTCGACAAGAGCACTGTGTATATCCAGAGATAAATGACTAAGACTTTCCCGAGCAGAACGACCACATCGAAAGCCAAATTGATTGTAAGGTAGTAGACTATTACTTTCAATGTAAAATATCAAACGTTGTTTTAGAAGCTGTTCAAATATTTTACCAACACACGAACTTAGAGTAATAGGACGATATGAGTCAGCGCTGTTAGGGTCTTTACCCTGTTTCAGGATAGGTATTAAACAATCTGTTTTCCATTCCTCAGGAATAATAGAACAATGCCAAAGTGAATTCAAAATATTTAAAAATATAGACAAACTGTGTGAATTTAATAATTTTAACATTTTGTATGAGAGCCAATCTAAGCCACATGCCGAATCTCTTCTTGATCTTAAAGCAGATTTTAGCTCTTCAATAGAAAAAGTTTCCACCATGAAATTATTTGTGCAATTTTGTAAGTTATTGTGACTGACTGTGTAAAAATTCTGAACTGAATCAGGAGTATACTTATGCAGAAATTGAGAGATCCATTCATAACTAGAAAACAAACTGCTATTTGTAGAAACATTTTTTAACTTCCTCATTTTTGCCCAAACTTGACTCATTGGAGTGAGTCTATTAATAGAATGACAAAACTCTAACCAACATGCACGACGCTCCTGTCGTAGGATACGTTTTTTTCGGGCTTGCATATGTTTGAAACTTATAAAATTGTCTAGACAAGGATTTGATTTAAATAAGATGTATGCTTGCTTACAATCTTGTACAGCTCTAGTGCACTTCTCGTTCCACCAAGGGAGTCGAAGCTTCCTCCTAGATCTGCGAGAGTCGCAAGTGGTATTGTTTTTATTAAAACTGATTACTGACATCTGAACTGCTTGTAAAATTATTGAACAAAAATTATTATATGTATCAATATGACTCGAGTTATTATACTGAAAACTTTCCATCATGTCATTTACAATCTTTTTATAAATAGACCAATCAACTAATTTCAGATTACAATGAAGAGGAATATTTGAAACATTAGAAGGATCCACATCATTAGCAGTATCTATAACATATTTTGTAATGGTAGGCAAATGATAGCTGCCTATAGAATCCTGATAAACCTGCCATTCACAAGACAAAGCCAAGGAAGAAGAAACCATAGTTAAATCAAGACCATTTGGTCTCCATAGATGAGACCCTACAGTAGTTGGCTGACCATCATTTAAGAGTATCAAGTCATTTTCATCCATGGAATTCATTATAGCTCTGCCACGAGAGTCGTCACTACAACAACCCCAAAAAGTGTGATGGGCATTAAAGTCCCCAGCAATTATCAATGGTTTAGGTATACTATTTATTAGTGAATCAAATTTGTTCTTTTCAAAAGTAGGACTGCAATTTCCAGGACTGTAAAAACTAACTACTGAAATGTATTTGTTATTAATTTTAATTCTAATTGCAATATTTTGAATAGAATCGTCAAAATATGTGTCTAATAATCTAAATTCAATGCCATTACGTATAAATATAGCAACACCATTGTGATCATTACCACAATCATTCCTAACTGTGGTATAGCCACGAATGTTGTATTGTATGTGTGGTTTTAACCATGTTTCTGAAACTAAAGCTAAATGTATGTCATTATTATAGAGAAACTGCTGAAACTGTAGTTTATTACTTAGCAAACTTTGTGCATTCCACTGAGCAATATTTAAAATTTTGTTAGTGAATTTTATATTATAATATTTTTACCTTTAATAGTCTCTCTAATAGCAGATGTTATAGTTTGTGTACAAATACTTTCATTTTGTGTTTTATTTAACTTAATCAAGTTAACAATAGATTCTGTCAACAAACTTAATGCTGTGCTATTAGACAACATCAAGTTTATAATATCTGTCGAATGTTCCGATTTGTTCAGTGATGGGAAATTAGCTTTATTAAATAAGTCCGAAAAAGGGGTTTTCGATGTATTTCTGCTTTCAGCAATCTTTCTTTTCTTAATGGGACATTGGCCAGATATGGATAAATGATTACCTTTGCAATGAACACATACAGCTTTTTCAGCAGGTACAGAGCACTCCTTGAAGGAATGACCCTCAGTACATACTGAGCATCTTTGCGAATTTTTACAAAATTTGGCTAAATGCCCAAAACGTAAGCAACGGAAACACTGCTTGACTGGTGGAATATAGGGCAGTACTGAAAGCCGCCACATCTTAATATGAACGTAATCTGGTAAAGATGTAGATGAAGCAAAAGTAATAACTACAGTTTGGGTAGGCTGTAGTTCAGATGAGCTACCTACTCTAACTTTTTTCATTATTCTTCTAACGCTTATAATTTTTTTTGAACTTGATATTGCCTTAAAAATTTTTTTGTTTGACATATCCGTAGGTACTGACGTGATAACTCCAGACAATTCTGTCGTTCCAGCCGGAATCGACGCTTTGATCGACTGTTCTTTCAGAAAAGTAACATTGTCCAAGAATGAATTGGCTAAATTCGGGCGATCGAAAACTACGCCGATTTTGTATCTGTTAATTTTTTTCAAGTACTTAATCCCTTTAACAAATCTAGTGAAGCATCCACTCAGGTACATCATATCTCTTTGGCCTATTGGTTGTTCTTCATTTGTGCTCTCGATAAATACAATAAAGTCATACCCAGCTACGGCATCCTCAGGGTACCTGCGACTGTAGTCTGTAACCCTATACGGGGCATACTTCTCTGTAGCCTTTTCTTCCGCAGTGCAGGAGTCGACGTAGTCAGACTCACTTGTCTCCGAAGATGAATCCGGAGGACCAGTAACAATTTCTCCACCAGGATCTTGTTTGGGTTTTTTTCTTTTCTTAGGCATCTTAAATCTTGTTTTATAAACTAAGTTAATAGAATAAAAACAGGAAAATATGTACAAACTAAATTAAAATTAAAGTAAAATTACAAGAAGTAAAAAAAAGACCGCCTATTATTTCAAGGTTCCCGCGCTTTTTTTTTTCGATAACATAGACAAGTATCATTCTAGTCTAGAAGATCGAACTTGTCTACAGTCCACATACGATTTTTACTCTAAACACATCGGTATACATAATTAATTGTTCTTTCATTTTTGATAGTTATTATAAATAAAATAAGTAATACTTCAAGTGATCATTTAACTAATAATATCGAATAACTTTTTATGTTTTATTTTAAAAATGTTTAATTGAAACCGTAGCTCGTAGTCCGTAAGACTACAGTTTCAATTAAACATTTATACCAGGGATGTTAGGGAGCTCCGTAACCGTAACCGAAACTATCGGATATCCGATATAAAGAAATATCCGTAACCGTAACCGAATCCGAAATAAATATTTCGGATAATATCGGATTTGTTATTACATTTTTATTTTAGGTAGATTAGATAACATTCAATATATATATATATAATCATTTTTATTTTAAATAGCTGTAATAATTACTCACAGACTGATTGTAATTCCTACCAAATGGTGACATAAATAAAACCATATTATTAGCTACTTGTATTTTACTTTTGAAATTCCTTAAAAGTTTAATATCCGTAACCGATATTATCCGAAACTAACGGATAATCCGAAATAATTTCTTATCCGTATCCGTATTCGTATCCGGTATAATAATCATTCCTTACATTACATTACTATACATACAGCTTGGCTTAAAAGAGTCTGGAAAAAATGAGGGCACCTGTTTAGCAGGTATGGCCACCCTGTATACTAGGACTAAAAGTGATAAGATACTTGTTGTTTTAATCAACAACACGAAATCCAGGGAGCAACAGACAAAATTGATAGGCAGGCTTTTACTTTAAGTGTATTTAGTAGATTGCGCATTATTTCACTAGAATAACCTTTTATATAAGAGATGCGAGTGCCATCATGATAATATAATGAAAACTTAATCACAATAAAAAATAAATCAAATCAGAATCAGGGATTGCCCATTGAACCCGACACCCAGGAAAATAATAATGTTCAGCAATCGCATTAATTTGTGGTTTGTATGCCTGTATCGTATTTGACATGAACGATGATGAATGAATTAGCTGTTAAAGCTGACAGTTTATAGTCGTCAAGAAGGCTACTAACAGCTGCTTGCTGTCGAAAACTAATCGGAAGTCGGAGACTACGTATAACATGTCGCATTCGAAAGGTACGAGCCATATCAAATAAACTTGAATAGTTGACTAATGAAGCCGTCAGGTATGTCTATGTTGGGCACGCCACAATTTCGGCGGTAAGTCCCCTCTTTGAGGAGTGGATAGAGAGGCGCCACGGCGTCCTCACCTTCCGCCTGACGCAGGTTCTCACCGGGCATGGGTGCTTCAGTAGGTTCCCGTTCAGGATAAAGTGGGAGGAAACGCCCGGGTGTTTCCATTGTGAGGATCGTCTGGAGGACACGGTGGAGCATACGGTGGAGGTGTGCCCTGCCTGGGCAGAGCACCGCCGTGTCCTCGTGGAGGCGATCGGTGGCGGCGACCTCTCGCGTCCGGCCCTGGTGCGAGCCATGGTACGGAGCGAGAGGGAATGGGAAGCCGTCAACTCCTTCTGCGAAGCAGTAATGCTCGCAAAGAAGGAGGCGGGGCGCGTGAAGGAGTGGCAGTCAATGCGCCCTCACGTCGCTAGCCGCCGCAGGAGGAGACGCCCCGGGCGTCGGGAGTCGATAGCGGACTCCCGGCCACCGTAGGCGCGAGCTTGCGGGTGGCGAGCAATGGGTAGCTCGCCACCCGGTAAGGACCAGGATCGGGTCGACGGCGCGTAATGTTTCACGCACGCCTCAAAGAGATGTCAGCAGCAGTGTAGGGGTCTACTAGGACCGATGCCTGCCCGGGTCGCGTGATTCTTCGAAAGAGATACCGTGACCGTGGCACATGGGCAACTGATGGAACACGGGTGGGTTTTAGTCAGTAAAAGACTGACACGCCCTCCCGCTCCACCCAGAGTGGGAGAAGTCATTTGATGATTTCCCATCCAGAAAAAAAAGGTACCTATGTCTATGTGGGGTACATACCACTATCACTATCTACATGTTAATGAAAATGAAAGAACACGCTAAAATTTAGGTTTAATTTTAAAAGAAAAGCGCGACATAACATCATTCGTGTATTCCTTTTCACTGCTTTAACATTTCTTATTTATGAAACTTACAGAGTGAAAATCTTTCTAAGAGTGTATGGAAACCACTTTTAATAGTATTGAAACTCGTTTATGAATATAAATCTTACATGTTACAAGTTTAATCATTTCTAGTAGAGTCGTCTGTCGTCTGCGCATAATGGCGGGCCACCACGGATAATCTACATAAATATATCCCAAGCACTGTGATCTCGTTCGGATACGTATAGATAATACAAGTTCTAAATTTATTCGGAAACATCCCCTTTTCAATCAAGCCATCAAGCTGTAAAGGCTAGTGTAAAGGCTATTGAGGGACTACCTCAATAGCCTCTACACGCTCACTACGTCGTGGACCTTGATTAGTATAGACAGTGGTGCCGATTCTCTTGTACACCGAACTAAACTATCACTAAAATTTCTTATTTTTAGTTAAAAGAGTCTTAGAAGCTATTCTGTAAACAAGATTCCATAAACTTAAAACCAATTTTGACACAATTAAATTCGAGTTTGACAATCACTAAGTTGGGTACCTAAACGTCCTAAGGCCGAGCGCGCACTGCCATGCGTTTTGTTACCGCATAATTTGTGAAGTATGAAATGTCATAAAAGTGCGCGCACTGCGGTGAAATAAACGCATGCGGTGGAGCTATCGCTGCAAATTTGGGGTGATTCTACCGCAATTTTCTTTGTATCGCATGGAGAGCTAAGCAGCACCACGCACTGCGGTGAAATAAACGCAGACGCACTGAGACACGCTCAGTTGCTGTTGGGTTGCGACACAGATATGTCGTTAATTGGCGTTTGTCCGGCGACGGCAGCGGCGGTGCGAGAGACAATCGCAGAATTTCAGGACCAGCTATTTTTTTAAAACTATTAGAAGACTAGCTTCTGCCCGCGACTTTGTCCGCGTTAAATTTCTTGCAGCCCCGAGTCCCCTCATCAACTTTATGATTTGATTATAGTTAAAAACGTTATAGTGAGCCAACCTTAGAAGATAAACATATGGTATCGTGAACTTTTTTGTAGAATTTTTCAATAGGAACAATTTCGTTATAAATAATTGTTACGTTACTGTAACCGTTTACGCAGCGCAGCTCATAGAAGGAATAAATTTCCTCCGTTTTTGCAACATTTTTCATTGATGCTCCACTGTTATTGGCCGCAGCGTGATGTTACATAGTCTTTAAACTCTAAAGCCTTCCTCGATAAATCAGCTACTAAACATTAATTATTTTTTCAGTAGTTCTTGAGATTAGTGCGTTCAAGTAAATAAACTCTTCAGCTTTATAATATCAGTATAGACATAAGCAGATAGCGACTCTTGTATTAGTCCATAATGACGTGTGGTGTGGGCTCCACAGTTGTAACATGAATGACAAAACGTGCGTTTTTTCCACCGCAGTGCGCGGACGCGCGACTGCGTTTATTCTACCGTGCGGTAGAATAAACGCACCGCAAAGCAGTGCGCGCTCGCCCCCAAGATTTTGTGAAACTTGCAACACGCGCGAGCGCGACCACCTGCGAATAGGGACACGGTATCGAATAGAAAGTATCGATACTGTACTCATGAGTAGTACTGAAAAAAAATTTGTACATACTCATTAAAGTATCGAAATAAAAGTAGGTATCGATACTTCAAGGTATCAAGTACTTTTCTTAGGGCCTATTCTTAAGATGATGTGATTATTGATGTTTTCCGTATTTCCTGACAGTTTTATGGTTTTGAAGCAAGTCCTGCATTTCACTTCGTTGTTGTTAATATTGACAAAATACTGCCAAAGTTTATTTTTATTAGGCGGCATTCTTATAGTGACTCAAATATCGATAGACATAGACAACACAGTTACACAGCACAGAATAATAGTGAGTACTTTTAGATTACACTTGAATAGATCAAATAAAAGCAAAATAATGATCAACCATATTAAAATAGCAGAAAAACAAAGCGCGAAACGAATACGATAAAATTATATGGCAACAGTGAACGAGTGAGTGAATGAGTGATTGATTAGTGTACCAAATGACTGAAGGAAAGGTTAGAAATTTAACTGTGAACGGAAAGAACGATTTCGAGCAAAGATCATTGTAATGTCTTA
The DNA here is from genome assembly GCA_932294355.1 of Aporophyla lueneburgensis. Classification (NCBI taxonomy): domain Eukaryota; kingdom Metazoa; phylum Arthropoda; class Insecta; order Lepidoptera; family Noctuidae; genus Aporophyla; species Aporophyla lueneburgensis. The sequence continues at coordinate 38,243,300 of OW028736.1, forward strand.
GGTTCAGAACGAGTGAACTAGATGGCGTTGCCCTAACCCATAAACATAAGCCGTAGGGTCGCAATTTTTTAATGGGTAATCTTAGAAATTACCCATTTAAAACTTAATTTCTTATTCAATACGATACCTGCTAAAAAGTACTCATTAAGTAAAAGTATTGAATGCGAAGTATCGCGTACAAAAGTATCGGTATCGAATGGAAATTTACTCGATACCACAAAATATCGATACTTTTTTCGTGTTCCTGTTCCTACCTGCGAATTGCAATGTACAGACGCCCACACATCAAGCTACTACAATCTGTCAGATTTCTTTGATAGATTTTCGACTTTATTTCTAGAGCATTAGGATCAAGGTTAATTGGGAAAAAATGACAGTTTCGGGTAGCTTGACCTGGTGGCGTCTGTACCATAAGCAGTGGTCTCAAACCTACCGATTTTTTGGTATTTCTACCGATATGGGATCTGTTCTGCCGAAATACCGAAATATAACGAATATTCTACGATTTCACAGTACAGGTACACATGGAAATTCTTCCGATTTTTCTACCGATTTTACACTTTTAAGTTGGCAACCCTTTTCATTTATGTTTAATGTTACGGGGAACAAGCCCTCAATGGTATGGACCTAGTGCAGAATGTAATTCATATATTTTGGGGAATACCCTTGTGTCCTACAATTCGATGTTATAAGGGGCTTCCCGCTCGGGAATTTACCTGTATCTTTACATATTATAAAATAAAGTCACTTCGCTGTCTGTCTGTCCCTATGTATGCTTATATCTTTAAAACTACGCAACGGATTTTGATGCAAGTATTTTTAATAGATAGAATGATTCAAGAGGAAGGTTTATATGTATATAACATGCATAATATAGTAAAGAAACGCTGATAATTTTAGAGGTTTCTAATGTGATGTCATAAATAAACACATTTTTTTGCGCTTGCATTGCGAACGCTGGCTGAACCCTACGAAATAGCTCAAAATAATATACTACAGTATTGTACACCTTAAAAAGTTCTACAAAAAAGTCCGCGATGGTATATGTCTAACTCTTAGGGATAACCCATAATAACCATTTTTATCCTTTACTTTTTACGAGAAATAATGGCTTATTTATGAATGCGATTTTAAGCAATACAGCATTAATCCTTATGTAATTAAGTACCTTAAATAAATTGTGCATTTCATGTAGATCAAAACTGCCCTTTACAGCATATCATTAAAATTAATATTTTAGAAGATATCAGAGATTATAATAAAATCGCCGTAGAGCAGCTAGCGGGCCTTCCCGCGTCCGGCCGCCGGCCGTCCCGGTTGGTAGCGGTCGGGTAGGATTGTAATATTGTAATTCATATTACTTTGGCTTCATAGTAAATGCGAATATCATGTGTGTTCGAAGTACTCAAAATAAACCTAATTATATTATTCCAAGTAAGAGACCGCGAAATATTGCTTAGATTGTTTAGATTTTTGGATGGATCTGGATTTTTGGTTATCCTGGATACTTACCATATACATAGGATACTTTTCCCGGTAGTAGGTTTCCGAGTGATATTTTCCGAAAGCTATACGGGCGAAGCCACTGGTAAAAGTACTATTCTTATAACTATGTTTAATTTGGTGTCTGGTAAATAATTGAGTGTCTGTATAGATAGAATAGGAGCGTTAAGAAAAACCAGTAAGACTTATATTCAATTTAATCCAGCCCTATGTCGCAGTCTTCTTACTCTGAATACTATTAGTTTTATTTTAAGTACATCAAACACACAAGATATGTAAGGATCGTAGCAGGTGGCGTTCCGTAGTTTCTGCCTACCCCCATGGGAAAAAGGCATTATTTTATGTATGTATAACATGGATTCATACATTCTTACCGTGGTAGTACGTCCTCTGGCGATAATTTCCGACATACACGCGGGCGAAGCCGCGGGCAAAAGCTAGTAGTCTATATAAACAGGGTTTCGGTTTTATTTTTTCATTAATTTTCTTAATTTTGACAAGAAAGTACCTAACATAAAGAGTGCCTACCAAATCAGATAATTAAGTTAAAATGTCGTCTGACGAGGAGCCAAGTATAGGTTGGCAAAAAAGAGTCTGTCGTGGTAACCATTGGAACTAAAATATTTTTTTGGTGGCAGCACTGCTTTGTTTATCATCAACAAGTAGCTAATCTGTCATTGTGTTATGTTCCCAGTTGTATTTTACTTATTTCTAATTAACTATCAATTATTAATGCTTTTGAACATATAAAAAATGAATAAAACAATAAGGAGTAGTGGTGTGAGCTGTGATTTACTAAGTTTTCGTAAGAAATTTGGCGGAATCTGAAACGGAACAAATTTTGTCTCCGATTGACAATGTTTATGAAAGAACTGCCGACACGACAGGTATTTAGTTCATATATATATATCATTTATTTCTCAAAAGATTTTACATCAATCACTTAACGAGAAACAAAGTTTAATAATAGTAAGATATACAAAAATAAACGTCCTTAGCGCAAAATGTAACAAACATTTCAAAAAATAACTAATGTGTTGCGTATAATTAAACAAAAGTAGAAAAAGAGTGGGTAGTTGTGAAAAAAGTATCATCACTCACATAGCTTTGCGCGTCAAGTGCGCCAATGTTCTTATCAGTAGCATTCTAGGGGACCGTGCACACTACACAGTAATAAGGTGAAGGATATTATTTTACTAATAATTTTTACATTTCATTTATTTATGACTGTCGAAGATGTGTTCCTTTAATATTCTTTTAAAGTAAAGATTAGTTTTTGATTCTTTTATGTTTATTGGGAGAGAATTGTAAAGTTTTACTCCTTCATTTTTAATATTTTTCTTGCCGTAGTTTGTTCTGGATCTGTGTACTAGTAGGTTATGTGCCCGCCGTGATGATCGTGTTTGTACTTCGCTGTTTTTTGTGAATGTTATTTCTGTATGGATTTCTTTTGTAAGAATTTTTCTAATTAGTATGCATGTGTTGTATTGATACATTTGAGTGATATTAAAAAGCTTAGTGTCTTTATATATTTTATTTGTAGATGTTAGGTAGTGGTATTGGAAAAGGGCTTTAATAATTTTATTTTGGGCTATTTGGAGTTTGTGTATGTTTGTTTTAGTCGTGGACCCCCACACCTCGATTAAATATTCTAAATGTGGCTTTGCCAAAGCATTATATACAATATACCGAACTTTTGGAGGAAGGCATCTAGCTATTCCGCGTATTGCACCCGTGAGACGTGACAGCTTAGAGCAGATCTTTTTTATGTGTGATTGCCACGTTAGGTGAGAATCGAGGGTAAGACCTAAGTACTTTTCTGTATTAACTTTATTTAGAACCTCTCCATTTATTGTTAAAGGCTTGTGATGGTGAATCCTTTTATTCTTCGCCGAAAAGATGATGTAATTGGTTTTGGATGTATTTATTGTCAGTAAGTTATCCAAGAACCACCTTTCCAGAACAACTAGGTCATCTTGTGCGTCTTGTATAATTGAATCAACAGAGCTACCAAAGTAAAAAAGACAAGTGTCGTCGGCGTTAAGTGTTATATGTCCTTTTAATCCTAATTCGTGTATGTTATTGATCCTTGAGGTACGCCGCAGTTAACAAGTTTAGTACTGCTAATGTTCTCTCCGATTTTGACAACTTGCACACGATTTTGGAGGTATGACTCAAGTATTCTGAGAGAGCTCGCTGAAATTCCTATGGATCTTATTTTTTGCAGAAGCAAATTATGGCTAACGGTGTCAAAAGCTTTTTTTAGATCAATAAAAACTCCGAGTGCGACTTGCTTTTGGTCAATTTTAGTCTTAATTTTAGTAACTAGATCTGTTGCGGCTGCTAGTGCATTAGATTTAGGCCTAAATCCATATTGCCGCTCAAAAAGAAAACCGAAAGAATCCAAGTAGTTAATGAGTCTATTATGGATGATTTTTTCCAATACTTTCGATAGCACTGGCAATACCGATATGGGTCTGTAATTTCCTGGGTCTAGTTTTGATCCTGATTTGAAAATGGGAGCAACTTTTGCCACTTTTAGAACATCTGGAAAATAACCTTCTACTAAGCATTTATTCACGCATTGAACTAAACTTGGTAGTATTAACATTTTTACATGTTTAATGGCTTTGACACTAATGCCATCAACTCCAGCGCTGGTATTTGTTTTTAGGCTATCAATAAGTTTTCCAACTTCTTCAGCATGAGTGGGGGTCATTTGTGAAAGTCCTGGAGCACTAGTATGTAATGGAGTTATGTTAACGTTAGTGTTGTGATATTTTGATGCTATTTTATTAGCTAAAACTGTACCTATGTTGGCAAAATATGTATTGAAATACTCACAGATTGCCTGCAGACACCTGATGGCCACAGAGGGCCTGATGAGGTTTGCAGTTTAGAAGGAGTGCAACTATCTTTTATTTTATTCTTTGCTAAATTATTAATGACTTTCCACATCTTCAACGGTTTACTTGTACATTCTTCAAAAATATTTCTAAAGTATTTATTTTTTACAGCCTGCATATATGAGAATACCTTATTTCTTTCATGTTTAAACTTATCTTCCAGTTCCTTGTTTTTCGGATTGTTTTTATACTGTTTCCACAGTTCGTTTCTTATGTTTATTTTATTAATAATATTTTTCGTAACCCATTCTGTTCTTGGTGAGTGTAATGTTTTCATTGTTTCAGTTTGGTTTTTGTTAATTGCAGATTTTATTACTTCTTCAAGTTCTGTGAAATTTTCTCCTACTATTCTGTAGTCAGTATCCTTCATAGTATTGTAAAACTTAGTAAAACAGAGTGTTTTAATATTTATCTTTTTATTTGGTTCTGGTTTATACTGTTTCACTTCCAGAAGAATCTGTTTGTGATCTGACATGCTTGATTCGATTATTGTCATATGGAAGTCGTGACCCTTAACGTTTGTAGAGACATGATCCAGGATAGTGTGTGTGGTAGCTGTCTCACGAGTGCTGTGATTTGCATCTATTTTATTTAATAATGTGTAGCCGTTTTCCATTAATGTTTCTTTGTACTCTACAGTTCTCCGATCAGATCCAAGTAAATTGTAATTAAAATCGCCAAATAGTATAGTCCGCTTCTTGTTTTGAAGTTCATGTGTTAAGGTTTCGAGGAATTTAGGTGTGTTAGTTCTTTCTGGCTTGTAGATTCCACATATGTTTAGTGAAAATTTTTGCAGGTGAATCCATAGGAAGTGGTTGTCGTCTTCCCATTTCTGGCTTATAAACTCGTGTTTAATATGACTGTGAATGAAGATTGAGACTCCACCTCCTCTGCATTTTTTTCTGTAATTGTAGTAATGTGTGTAGTTTGGCAGCTGCAATCTCTGTGCTTCTTCATCCGACTTGATCCAAGTTTCAACTAGTATTACGACACGGACATTTTGAATCGATTCCAATATACATCTGAGTTCATCAATCTTTCCTGGTTTAACTAAGCTTCTTACATTTGAGTAGAAACACTTTAAAGAATTTTTGGTTGAAGATATGGTGTCGTATCTGTTGGTTATCTCGTATGTTATGTTATGTTTTTTTGTTTTTATTTGTACTACTGACTGGCTTAGTTTTTTGGTTTTTTTTAAATTATTTTAGGGATGTCATTTATATACTTTATGATTAGATCTTCTTCGCCATTTTCTGTGCGTAGGCGTAGTTCTTCCTTCAGGTTCTTCATAAGTTTTTGTTGTTGTGGGGTTTTATCAGAAAATACTTTGTAGGAATCGAGCGTCGCTGTTGCTTTGTTTCGGAGGATTGTTTTGGCAATATCTGAAGATGGAAGGCACACTTTTATGTTTCTATTTGTTCCAGGTTTGTAGTTACTCAGGCGGCGTATAGCAGTAGGGGGCGGACATTCAGGATGTAGTAAATTTAGGATTTTGGTAACTTCGTGAGTGTCAGAATTGATCCTGTCCTCTCTGTTTACTCCTTGGGCTTTCGGGATTCCCACTATAATTATATTTCTACTTCTCGATTGTCTTTCTTGAAGTTCAGCGACTACGTCTTCATATTTGAAGTTAGTTGCTGTCTTTTCTGGTGGTGAGATTGCCTTTATATTTTCGAGTTGTGTTTCGAGGATAGATACCTTGCAGATTGTATTATCGTTTGCGAGTTTTAGTTCAGCTATCTCAGATTTTATTTTTGTTTGTTCTGTAGCAAGATTTTTAATTTCATTTTTAATTGATGATACCTCATCAGATATATGGCTCATTACCTTTTTTTGTGTTTCAATAAATCCATTTAGTGTGGCCATTATCTCTTTACGAAAATCATCCAAATCTTGCTTGAAATCATCATGTTCAGGCTGTTTGCGCTTTGTGCGAAACGTGATTTGCTTTGGAGTAATCTCCTCCTCCGTATTGAGTCTGGATAGATCAGGCTGCGAACTCCCGTGTGTATTTGTTCCAGAAGGCGATCGTAAGACGCTCATCTTTAATTAGATCAAGTGTGCAGGTTCCCTTATAATTCAATAACATCGACAGCTTACCGGTGTTGGGTATATTCCGCCGGTCGCTGCGTTGCCGCTAGTAGAGTAGGATGAATAATATAGGTCTGTCTCACTCACACTTGCGGTTTGCGGGGGGCAGGGTCCACCGCTTACAACAGCGTTCAGTATGCGGTTGGTATCAAAACGGTGTAAGCGCGCAAGGATTTAATTGAGGAAAAAGATGTTAACACAGATACACTTAAGATTTAAAGTTGATTAGCACGAGATTAATTATTTGAAGTGAATTTAACAACACGTCTGCTCTCTACGCTAGCTGGACGAATATTATCCAAGAAATTTATCTTTTATTAAATGCCAGTCATTGTTTTTCCTTTCTAATACTAAGTTTTATCGGTATTATAAGTTTCAAGCCATTTTATTGTTTTATTTACTAATAGATTATTGAGGTTATGTTGTCTAGTTTGACAAATCGCGTGTACGTTAATTCTTGATGTTTGATACTTGAAATTGAAAAATGTACCTACATGGAATTAATATGATTGTCTTTATATTTTTTCAAGGTAAATCTCACAGTACAATTAGAGAAATTGTTAATGAAGGAGAAAACAATTAAGGATTTTTTCTACACCTGGAGGAACACCAAAACAGTTGGCGGAAGAAAGAATTAGACGATTTTGATCTGTGTGCAATTAGACAAAAAGTTCAACACTATAACGAAACAGCCAAGTATTTTTTTTTTTTTGTTAATGTTATTATTGCATACCACAGTAAAAAAGTATAATTTATATTTATTATTTTTCAGGTGCCTATTCTACGTAATATATTACTTATTGGCGATGCAAAGATTATCCGCGCGCCTCTAGCGGCGAAATTTAGAAGTTGTCTAAGAACGACACTTTGCTTTATACTTAGTTAAGTTTAGACATAATCAGATGGATCACGATTACATGAAAAACCTGTTGATATTAAAGCAGAAATACGAAATATTGTTGCGTTCCTCAATATAGTACTTACGGAGATTCTGGAATAAGTTTTCATTTGTTTCCAAAAGACAAAATTACGAAGAAAAAATGGGAGACTGCTTTAAGAATAGGCAAGCCGATTTCATCAGCAATGATAGTTTGTTCTTATCATTTTCAAGCTTCAAACTATTTTCCAAACAGTAAGTATAATTATGTTTTAATTATTTTATTGTACTTATATTATATTCACATGTATAGTTATTTTTTTATATAAGTTATTTATTCAGTTTAGGCTAAGGCAAGTTTCCCGTCAGATGACGAGATTATATTTATTGTTCAAGATACTTAAAGACAGAAGTTGTTTCCTAATGTCGTACCGTCTCAGAATATTCCTAAAAGAAGCTCTCATAAAGAAGTACCTACCATTAGCCCAAAAAATAAAATCAAAATAAGGCTGATATCAGACGCAGGAAAATAGTTGTATCAAAGAAAGATCTTGGATATTGGATTGGATTTATTCACAGTTTTATAATGGCTGGATGTGTGGAAATTAATCCCGACGTGCGAAGTACCAGTGCTTGTACATGAATTATGTTATTATTTTTTTCTTTTTTTTCCCTACAGATATCACCATTCTACTCCGTAATAATTCTTCTCCAGAACACATTGGGTTTGTGTATCCTGCAGACGCTTTAATTACATCGACTATTGACAACATAATTATTGTTTCGTCTAGCAAGAAAACACATAAATCTGATTTATATTGGATAAATAAATTTTTCCGTGACGTAAATTGTATCGAAAACTGTCAAAGTGTCGTTCTTAGACAGCTTCACAATTTTGACACTTGGGGCGCTAGTTAGAATCTTTGCATCGCCAATAGTTTGAGGAGACGGGTTGTAATGGGAGCCGTAAACGTGTAAGAAAGATTTTTACACTATTTTCATAAATACGAAATGTAAAACTGACACATCAGTGTTAATGGATAAAATCTATCATAGCACCGAAAAGGAATACAAGAATGATGTTACGTCACGTTTTTCTTTTAAATAAAATCTAAAGTTTAGCGTGTTATTTCATTTTCATTGTCATGTGAATAGTGATAATGTTATGTACCCCACATAGACATACCTGACGCCTTCATTAGTCAACTGTTCAAGTTTATTCGATATTGCCCGTACCTTTCGAATGCGGCATGTTATAGGTACTCTCTGACTTCCGATTAGTTTCCGATAGTAAGCAGTTGTAAGTCCACTTCTTGTCGACTATAAATTGTCAGCATTAACAGGATTCGATCAGTATCATTAATGTCAAATTTGGTAGAGGCATACCAACCATCGAATGGTTGTGAATACCCTAGATGGTGGCCGCAAATGCGATTGCAGAACATTATGTCTTGTGTATCGGGTTCAATCGGCAATCCCTGAGTGTAATTTAATTAATTTTTAAACTGAATAAGTTTGCATTATGTTATTATGATGGCACTCTTAGATAAAAAAGTTATTCCAGCGAAATAATGCGCAATCTACTAAATACAATGAAAGCAAAAGACTGTGTGCCTATCAAGTCTTGAAATCTTGACTGATGAGAATTTCCGGGATCTCGTGTTTGTGGATTAAAACAACAAGTATCTTATCACTTTTAGTCCTAGTATACAGGGTGGCCATACCTGCTAAGCAGGCGCCCTCATTTTTTCCAGACTCTTTTTTGCCAAGCTGTACAAGTGCGAGTGTAAGAAGAAAAAAATATCTACAATATTATAGAAAAGAATGGGAAGAAGAATTTCCAGGTTGGCTGCAAGATAGTCGTAAAGGCGAAAGCTATGCCTATTGTAAGAGTTGTAATAAAGATATCAACATAACATCAGGAAAAGACGCTTTAAAGAAACGTAGTTCTTCACAAGCACACTCAGTATCATCAAAGAATATAAAATTACAACCGAAGATATCATCATTTACTGTGACCAAAACTCAAAAATCTGATGTACCTACTGGTTAAGCAAGGTAATTTTTTTTAAGTCATTTATTTTACTACTTACATTGTTATATTATTTTGTTTTCTACTAATCGGTTTTTATAAGCAGTGGATATAATTATACCTATTAGGGTATAATTCGCTACTAGATATACCAACATAATTTTAATTCTTTATTTTTAATTTCAGGTGAAATAAGATTAGCCTCGTTTGTTGCTGAACACAATCTACCATTCACTATTATGGAGCAACTACCGAAGTTGATGCAAGCCGTTTGTCCTGATTCAAAAATAGCAAAGGAAATAAAATGCTCTTCGACCAAAACTCATGACATAATTGACCATATTATAGGTAAAGAAAGTTTCAATAATTTATGTGAAGATCTAGGGCAAACTAAGTTTTCGCTTACTATTGACGAGTCCACTGATCTTAGTATGTACAACCAAACACTTGTGCTTAGTTGTGAGATATGCGAAAATTAATCGTATTAAAGATTGTTTTTTACCTCTTATTCCATTAGAAGAAGCTAATGCAGCAACCTTATTTGAATACATTGTAAACTTTTTTAGAAGCAATAATATTCCATATAAAAATAATCTAATAGGTTTTGCATCTGATGGGGCAAACGTAATGATGGGACGTAATAATTCTGTTGTAACATTGCTGCAAAATGAAATTGCCAATATTTTTTATAATTAAATGCGCCTGCCGTTCTTTGCGCGTCGTATGCTTGTACCAAATTGCCACGCTTTATAGAGGATCTTGTAAAAGACATTTACAACTACTTTTCTTCTAGCCCAAAAAGAGTGGCAGAGTTCTCAAACACGCTGGTTATCAGTACATGCAGCAGTGAAGAGAATATTGGAACAACTCTCTGCTCTAAAATTACTTTTTATAGACCAAATCTCTAACAATGATCATTTTTTAGCTGCAGAACATATATTACAGAAGCTCCAAGATCCCACTACGATATTATTTTTGGAATTTTTAGATTTTGTATTGCCATTATTTACCAATTTAAATAAAGAAATGCAAGCAGAACACCCGAAAATTCATAATTTATATGAAAAAATATCTGGAACATTAAAAACTATTTATGATTGTTTTTTAAAAAGAGAATGTTTAACTAGCACTCCAATCGAAAATGTTGATTTTATGAATCCCAGAAATTTTATGGATATTGATGCCATATACTATGGTGCTGCTGCGTCTAATACACTATTAAGTAGTTCAGAAAATCTAACCTCAGATCAAGTAAATTTGTTTAAATGCAGAAGCCTAGATTTTTATGTCGAAGCTTGTAAGCAAATAACCACGCGGTTTCCATTAAACAATAACCCAATAAAAGATTTAGACATAATTGATCCAAAAAATGTTAAAATTGGCAAAACTGCTTCGATAGTTCCTGTGAGTAGGCTCTTTCCCAATATTGTTCACAGCAATGATTTCCAGGGAATTGATACAGAGTGGCGCATTTTAAGAAATTGTGAACAAATCAAAACATTTCCCGATGATGTAGAAAAAGCAAGCAAGCAAGCAAAAAAAAAAAAACTATTTTGGGATGAAGTAAATTTACTAAAGCGTGGCGATGAAACTCAAATGTTTCCTTTGTTATCTAGTTTCATCTTTAATATTTTATCGCTTCCCCATTCATCCGCTAACGTTGAACGCATATTTTCACATATTAATCTTTTGAAAACAAAGCAGCGAAATAGGCTGTCTACTGAATCAATCACTGGTCTATTACATTCAAACCGACTCTTTAATACAGCTAATTGTTATGATTTTGAAATCAATTCGAAGATGACCGCGGCTATGGCCAAAGAATATTGGTATCATATATAATACTTAAGTATGATTGTTATAAATTAGTCTGTAAGTTTTTTTAAATAAATAAACGAATTTGATTGTCTTTTTTTTCGTCTTTTACCGATTTTGGGTACAAATATACCGTTACTAACTAGCAATTCTACCGATCTCGCTCTAAGACGTTCGAGACTACTGACCATAAGCAGTGTTTGACCTAAAGGTTCAGTTACCAGGCCATAAAATTCAATAAAAAAAAAAAAAATGCAGTGTCAAGTGTGTGAAAACCTTGTGAAAACGTGTGAAAATAAAAGAATTGCTTTGCCAAAAGCGAAAAAAAAAAAAAAAAAAGACTTGCTTGTGCATGAAGATGCGCGCTCGTGATTCAAGCGGTTAAATCGTTATTCAATAAAGTTGCTGTTGGAGTGAAGTGTATGGAGAGATAGTATCAAAAACCATATATATGGTATTCCTGCACAAAAGCTATAGACCTAGATACGACGCTACACTGAAAGTAACCCGCAGGCTGTGCATTAATAAATATATTTAATAATAACTTTTCGATAAACAATTGTTTCCAAATGGGTCGTAAAATACCAGCAAAGAAACATCGTGGCGTAAAAGATCCCTTAGTGCAACAAGCTAAACGTTTGGCAAGGTATGTATAGTGTTGTAGCCGGCGCACGCTCTCCTCTCGATTGCCTATTTATTTCTGTTTAATTGAATAGTTAAAGGTAAAAAATAAATACTTTACTCCAAATACAATTGTAGTAAAGAATATACCCGTATTTTAGGTTTTATTTAACAAAATTTAACATAATGTTATAATGGCACATTAATCCTGACAATTCAGTTTCTTCTTTATTTAAGACGTTCAATGTTGACCGAGGAGTTTATAATATATTACTACATTCTCCTAGGCTTATTTATTGTGCCACGTAGTCAGCTAGATGAGCAGGCGGATGTCGTACTCTTTCAGAACGACGCAGAGTCTCTGGCGTGATGTTCTGTGGCTGGACCAATTCGTTCTGGGAATCTCGCTGGCCATCTGTGTTATGATCATCGCCATCGACTGCATCGATGAATTCATCGTCATCATTGGAATCAGCTTCATCCGTTTCTAAAGATTCTCCAGCAGGAGCTAGGTGTTGATTAGATACGACAACTTCTCTACCACTGCTCAAACGCACACGAGAATGTTGAGGGTTACTTTCCAGAGTCTCTACTTCTTCAACCAGTGGATCATATTTGCTGGTTCGATTATGGTTTCGCATTAATACTTTTCCTGGGACGTTTAGCCATGTAGGCATCGACTGACCACTTGAGGATCTCCTGGCGTGAGAGAACATCTGCTCATGGGGCGTGCTGTTTGTAGCCGTGCAAAGAAGTGACCTTACAGAATGCAGAGCCCGAGTTAAAACTGACTCCCAATTTAGTTATAGGCAGATCTCGGCTTTTCAGAGCCAACTGTACTGTTCGCCAAATAATTCCGTTGTATCTCTCCGTTTGTCCATTACCCTGAGGATTGTAAGGTGTAGTGTAGCTCGTAGCAATGCCCTTCTGGTGAAGAAAGTCTTTCATCTCTTTTGAAAGAAAAGATGTACCACGATCTGAGTGTACGTAAGTTGGCATTCCAAATATAGAAAATAAATCAGTCAGTTTATTAATAACCGTGTTAGTACTCAAGTCTGGGCAGGGATATGCAAATGGGAATCGAGAATATTCGTCCACAATCGTAAGGATATATTGATTGTTCCCAGTGCCATCTAAGGGAAGTGGACCTTTAAAATCTATCGATATTCTTTCGAATGGGGCCACGGCTTTTATTAGTTTTCCCATGTTTCGTTGAAATCGAGGCTTTACTTCAGCAGATATAGAACAATTCGCAGTAATACGTTTTATCTCTTCAGTGGAGTAAGCTAAATTTTTGCTTCGAACCCAATGAAGCATTCTTGTTACTCCAGGATGACACAAGGTTTTATGCAGTTCTTTGAGTGCATTTTCTGAACTGTAAACAGAGGCTACTAATGGTGCATTGGCTCTTGATAAAGCATCAGCCGCTATATTTTCCTTTCCAGGGCGATAAACTATATCAAAATTGTATTCTGAAAGTTCTAATCGCCAACGTTGTATTTTGTCATTTTTAATTCTAGACGAATGCTGCTGATTGAACATAAATGCGACCGATTTTTGGTCAGTTATCAGTTTAAACTCTCATCCGATGAGGAATTGTCTCCATTTCCGAAGACATTCGACTATAGCCGCGGCCTCCTTCTCGATGGCTGGGTGATTCCGCTCACTACTGTGAAGGCTTCTCGAGAAAAACGCAACTGGTCTGCCTTCTTGTGACAGAGTTCCCGCGATAGCATAGTCTGAAGCGTCTGTTTCAACAATAAATTGTATGTTATCATCAATTGCGTTTACTGCTGATCTGGCTATCTCTTGCTTTAGAGCATTAAAAGCATTTACTGCCTCAGAATCGAGAGGGAATGTACCTTGCGAAACGAGGGACTGAATTTTATGAGAGAATCTTGGCACATATTTAGAATAGTGAGCAAATAATCCCAATGCTCGCCGGAGCGATGCCGAGTCTGAAGGCAGAGGCAGCTCTAATAGTGGACGTAGACGATCCGGGTTGGGTTTAATAACTCAATTGTTTATAGTATATCCTAGAATACTTATCTCTTTCAATGAAAATTCGCTCTTGTCAAGATTCAGTGTAAGGTTATACCGTTTGGCAATATCAAGAAATCGCTGCAGTTTTTGATCGTGGTCAGCTTGAGTTGTTCCACAGACTGTTATGTCATCCAAATATGCGTATACTCCTTTAAGTTCCTCTTTCGCAATTATATTATTGACAGTTCTTTGAAAAACCGCTACTCCGTTGGTAACCCCGAAAGGTATTCTACGAAATTGGTATAAATTACCTTCTGCTTGAAATGCTGTATAAGGTTTTTCTGTTTCGAGAATCGGAATCTGATGGTACGCACTTTTTAAGTCAATTTTGCTGTAGATTCTATGTTTGGCTACCTTAGAAACTATTTCTTCAATACTTGGTAAAGGATAAGCGTCTAGTTGCGTGTATCTATTTATTGTCTGAGAGTAGTCTATACACATCCTTTTTTTATGACTTTCATTTGTAGTTACAAGCACTTGTGCTCTCCATGGTGACGAACTAGGTTCTATAATTCCTTCAGCTAGTAATTTTCTTATTTCAGTACGAATAAACTGCATATCACCATCTGAGTATCTTCGTGACTTAACAGCTATTGGTTTGCAGTCTGGTAAGAGATTCGGGAATAAGCAGATTGGATCGATATTGGCTTGAGTTAGTGCACATAATTTCAATGGAGCTCCAGATCCGCCGAAATGCATTTCTAATGTATTATATCTCTTAAGAATATCATGACCAATTATGATATCCGTACATAAGTTCTCCATTATTAATAGGTCCACTTGAAAACTATGACCTTGCATATCGATATTGACAGAGCACATTGCGTCTACCTTTGTTTTTAGATTTGAAGCTGCCATGCTGACATTTTGGTAGCATGAGCTCTTTTGTATATTATATTGACAAACTAGTCGACTGTCTATAAAACTAGCAGTACTCCCTGTATCAATCAATGCTCTGGCTGCAAATAATCCGTTTATTTTTATCGGTATCATAGCTTTATCGAGATCAGTTGTAGCGGCCACGATACATGATAACAATTTCTGCGACTCTGCATTTTCCATAAGTTTATTCGGTTCCTCTATAGCATTTGTAAAAGCACTCCGTTGTGGTGGTGCAGTCACCGCACTTTTGCATACTTTTGCAAAATGCCCCCTTTTTCCACATTTAAGGCAGGTTGTACTAGCAGCCGGACAGTTTTGCCGTGCGTGTCTCTTGTTTCCACAGAAATAGCATAGTTCCTGGATGTGTGTTCTCTGATTGTTAATGGGTACCGCATTAACAAAGGTACTAGTATTAGGTTGCTGGTAATCATCACTGTATATTCGCGCCATCTCTAGAGCGCGGGCCTGCTTGAATGCATCGTCTAATGTGAGAGTGCTATTTTCCAACAGTCTTTGACGAACTATGGACGACGAAAGACCTGATATGAAAGCATCTCTAATAAAATCACTCTCATTTTGTTCAGCGGTCACTTGTTTAAAATTGCATTCTTTTGAAAGCAGTTTCAAGGCTTGTAGATACTGGTCGATGGACTCACCTGGTTGTTGCGCTCGTTTTGCTAATCTGTGCCTGGAATATATTTCGTTAGGTGGCTTCAGAAATAATGCATCAAGTCTCTTGAGAGCAATATCGTAATCAGTGCAATCCTGTATGCGCATAAAAGTCGTAGGGGACAGATGATTCGTTAGTAATTGGAATTTAGTTTCTTTTGCAACAGTTTTCTCGTTCGTAGTTATAGATGTCAGAAAATTTTCGAATGTGCTTTTCCAATGTGTCCACTGAGGGGACAGATCTTGGCTTGAGGACGGGTCTCCGTCGAAACGTTCTGGTCGTAGATATTTTTCCATTTTGTTAAATAAATTGTAGTAAAGAATATACCCGTATTTTAGGTTTTATTTAACAAAATTTAACATAATGTTATTGTTGCGTACCGTTTATTATCTGTGCGCCTAATGGAATGCGCGTGTAACGAAGTGACATCTGACTTGTCATTTTTTGACGTTGACACTTGACAGCTCTCTTGATTTGCCGCTAAAATAGCCCCGTCGCCGTGTTGAGTTCCGCGACGCGTTTGTTGAAATTAATCCCTTTAAATCGATCCATTTGTGACAATTAGTCGTGATCCAATTGTATTAATTAACCGGTCGTTTTGTGGACAATCTGTCATGACCCGATGGTTGAGTGTGACGCTATTGTGAACGAGTGATTTGAAGACCGCATGCTGTGATTGTCTCCAGCCGGGTTGAAGCGGAATCTAACCTGAAGAATACTCGTAACGTCACGACACGATACACATACACTCACTTACATACATATCTCCAGGTTGGCACCAGAGCAGTGTTCTTCAACCACCAGGTAAGTGCTTTTGTTGTATTGTAAGTGTTTGATTTGATTGTCTGCTCCGCGTACGGCGGACAGTACGCTAGCCACTTTTGTTTCTAGAGCCCCACGATTATAACTCTTCCACTGCGCACTTGAAATCGTATTGGGAGGCCTAGCCTGGCAGCGTACAAATTTTGGTATTCAGAGCGCGGTTATAAGACATAACCACCAAATTGGTAATTTACAGTAGGCTAATTACTTGGCAGTCTCTATAAGGGAAGTAGTAATTCGCTGTAAATGTTTGTTAATGGTAATTAATTGGTATTTGAAATAATTTGTTTAAATTTGTTGAGACGGGTAACCTGATGTTGCCAAGGTCAGCCGGGCTAATAAAGTGGATTGGATTGGGCTGTGGTGCAGCCCCTTGTTGTAGCCCCTTTTTGTGTCTGATCTGTGTTGTATTGAATGTCAGGAAGACATTGAGATGTTGAGTTTGTACCATTGATATGGTTATTTGTGAATATTGGTATTTGAAATTGGCGTTTTTGAGTATTACCATTGTTTTGAATTGGAATAAAGGTTTATTATTGTTGTACCTTTGACACAGTGGTTTGTGAACTTAACATTTGGAATTGGATTGGAATTTGAATATTTGAATTGAATATGATATAGAATTTTGAACGTTGATATTGATTTTGAATTAAAATAAAATAAAACAATAAATTGTTGAATTGAATGAAACCAATATATTGTTATTTCTTGAGTTGCTGATTAGTCAGTTTGGTAGTTTGATTGTAGTTATTTTGTAATATATTGTTTGAACTTTGTTACTTATTACCTTTTGCTTGGTTTATTTTATTTGATTGTTTGCGTTGGATTTCCTTGTTATTTATTGATTGAATTTTGTTATTTGATAATTTAATTGTTTTGTTTATTTGAATAGTTTTGTTTGTGCAATGGCATACAAATGGAAATATTGCAGTGCCGGACACCTGTCCAGGTCAAGCCGGAGACCTCGGTTGTTTCAGGTCCCGGACTATTGAGTAGATTGCCTGCTTTGGAACTGCCACACTTAACGGTCGCTGCGACCACTGGTACGGTTTCCAAAACCTGTTTGCAAGTTTGGTTGATGCACGCTCGGACCTCAGACCCGCCCTAAAGTTGGCCTATTTGTTGTCTGTCCTGGAAGGTGAGGCCCGAGCCTTGGTACAGCATCTGTCGTTGACTGACTCAGCCTATCCTACCGCTTTGGGACTACTCACCCAGCGGTACCAAATGAACGTTGTTTGGCTGATGTTCATATTGCATTGATTTTGGGGTTACCGGTCATTACTGGATTGTCAGCATTGCGTACTGACCTGTTGAACCCGTTGGTGGTAGCGACCAACGCTTTAAAGCAATTGGACTTGCCGGTGGACCAATGGTCTTACCCTTTGGTGCATGTTGTGCTGCGGCTTCTTGCCGATTTGAGGGCTCATTTCGAGCAAAGGTATGGTGGGGATAGTGTTACACATCTCCCCCCATTTGGTGACCTCGTCCAATTTTTGGAGGATGAGTGTCGGTTTGTGGACAACTCTGGCGTTGCCACTGAGTCATGCCAGCCGTCTTCCCGGCCACGAGACCAGGGACGGACTAGGGCTCGCGGGCCTGTTGATGGTCGCCCCGCCGCTCGTTTTGCTGGCACCCAGAGTCGTCCTGGTTGTGAGTTTGTAGGGACACGGGGCATGGCATGGCAACTTGCGCGGCCTTTTTGAAATTGCACGTGAGTGCCCGCCGCCGAATTGCCAATGCACGCCGCATGTGCTTCTCTTGTTTGGGGGCTCACTTCCATCGGGACTGCCCCAACCCCCGCCCTTGTAGAATTTGTGGGGGGTCCCATTTGGACATATTGTGCGCTAACGCGAACCACGCTGGCAGACCAGCCTCTGATGAAGGTTCGCGCACGGGGGGGTACCATGGAGTTGGTCACCGGGCTTCTGCCTCGCCGGTTCAGAACCGGGGAGAGGCCCGCAATTTTGAGCGCCGCACTCCACCCCCCGCGCAAGTTGATCGGGAGCCGCGCGACCGCCATTTGGTCTCCCCGCGTAAAGGCGATTACGCAATTGTTGCTAGGCACCGCTGGCCAGACCAGCACCGCCTTCCCTCCCCTCCTTTGGCGGAACGTCCCCGGTTGGAGTCACGCCCCCCGCCATTCAGGCCTCCGGTGGGATATGCCCATCCAGCGATGGCGCGTGGCTCGGGACACCGCGCGGACGAGGAGTTTGGCCTCCATCCTCGTCGCGAGGGACTTGAGCTTGGGTGCGGAGCCTGGGTGTGCGGCGATCGGTCGCCGCCCAGGCATTGTTAGGACATTGGCGCCTGCCCCGCTAAGGTACCCCTCAGATCGACACGGTTTTGTTGCCAATGGCATCGGTCAGGTCTGGGGGCCCACGGGGGACTCTGTTGTGGTCCGTGTCATTATGGACATGGGAGTCCAGGGTTGCCTTTTGTCTATTGTTTTGTTGTTTGTTTGTATTGTTTTGGGCAAAATTGTTTTCTTGAGCGCCTTTGGACTGCGGGACTTGGCTGGGACGAGCCAATTCGGGACACCCGGTTGGAAGATTGGCTCCAATTTGTATCCGCACTCCCTGCAGTCAACGAGGTCGTGTTACCCCGCGCTATCCTCCCCCCTGGGAGCTACACTGCTACCCTTGTTTGTGATGCGTCTTCGCACGGTTATGCAGCTGTTGTTTGTCTGCGCACCGTCTGCGCAACAGGCCAGGTGAATTTGTCACTGGTCTTGGTCAAGAGCAAGGTGGCCCCCCTCCGGACGGCACTGACCATCCCTAAGTTGAATTGTCAGGGGCGGCGCGTCTTGTGCGTCTATTGAACCACGTTGCTCACACTTTGGGTGGAACTGTGGACATTCGGGCTTCTTACGCCTGGACGGACAGTCAAATTGGTTTGTGTTGGTTGAAGACGTCCGTCCACTCTTTGGAGGTCTTTGTTGCGTACCGAGTGTCCCAGATTCAAAATTTTGATACGCCTTTGATTTGGAGGCACTTGCCTGGAGATTTGAACCCAGGCGCCGTGGCCTCACGTGGGTGCATGGCACCCCGCTTGTTTGCTTGACCCTATGGTGGGGTCCAGACTGGTTGACTCACCCCGAGGATGATTGGCCTCGATCGCCAGTCTTGATGTCGGGTCCTTTGCCCGGGCTCAAGGTGCTCGTTGTTGGAACAAACGACCCTGAGTTTTGTTGAGTCGATAAAGCTCCCTCGACAAATTGTTGAATTGTTGTTTTGTTGTTGAATTGTTGGTGACTGATCGTCACATTAAGAACTCGCATGCCGGTTGCAATGCGCTGTTGGCCATTCTGCAGCGAGAGTTTTGGATATTGTCGGGAGCCGTTATTAAGTTGAACCCCTTTTTGGACGATACGGGTCTTTTGTTGTTTGTTGTTGACGGTTGAGGCACTCTAGCCTTCCTTATGGGGCCCGTCACCCCCTTTTGTTGCCTAAGGAGGGCCATTTGGTTGTTGTTGTTGTTTGGTTGTTATTGTTGTTTGGTTGCTTTTGTTGTTTGTTGTTGTTTGACCCGCCAGCCTGCCCCCATTGGGGGGGTATTTTGAGGCCGCGGTGAAAGCGGCACAGGGACTCTGGCGCAGATTGTTGGGGGACACCGTTCTCACCTTTAAGGAGTTAGTTACGGTATATTTCCGTTTTGAAGCTGTATTGAACTCGCGTCCATTGTGCCCGCTGTCTACGGACCTGAACGTCTTGGAGGCCCTGACCCCGGGCCATTTTTTGATTTGACAGCCACTTGTCGCCCTGCCGGAGCACCCTTTTGTCGATGTGAGCCAAAATTGGCTATCGCGGTTTCAGTTGGTGCAGCAGCCCGCTCAGAGTTTTGGAAGCGTTGGAGCTTGGAGTATTTGCACATCCTCCAGCAGCGCGTCAGGTGGACTGATAAAACGCAACCTTGTCGGGATTGCCAAGTGATTAGCGGACGGGAAGGCCCGTCCGGGGGGGGTAGATGTTGCGTACCGTTTATTATCTGTGCGCCTAATGGAATGCGCGTGTAACGAAGTGACATCTGACTTGTCATTTTTTGACGTTGACACTTGACAGCTCTCTTGATTTGCCGCTAAAATAGCCCCGTCGCCGTGTTGAGTTCCGCGACGCGTTTGTTGAAATTAATCCCTTTAAATCGATCCGTTTGTGACAATTAGTCGTGATCCAATTGTATTAATTAACCGGTCGTTTTGTGGACAATCTGTCATGACCCGATGGTTGAGTGTGACGCTATTGTGAACGAGTGATTTGAAGACCGCATGCTGTGATTGTCTCCAGCCGGGTTGAAGCGGAATCTAACCTGAAGAATACTCGTAACGTCACGACACGATACACATACACTCACTTACATACATATCTCCAGGTTGGCACCAGAGCAGTGTTCTTCAACCACCAGGTAAGTGCTTTTGTTGTATTGTAAGTGTTTGATTTGATTGTCTGCTCCGCGTACGGCGGACAGTACGCTAGCCACTTTTGTTTCTAGAGCCCCACGATTATAACTCTTCCACTGCGCACTTGAAATCGTATTGGGAGGCCTAGCCTGGCAGCGTACAGTTATAATGGCACATTAATCCTGACAATTCAGTTTCTTCTTTATTTAAGACGTTCAATGTTGACCGAGGAGTTTATAATATATTACTACAACAATATGTGTGTGTGGATAGAACTTGCTTCTTCTTGGTAACAGACATATAGACACACTAATATTCGCAATTAAAATGTCAGCATGGGTTTCTACAATAACTTATAAGACAATGATTTTGTTGTAAACATAAGTATTCTTCACTGCCTCATTGGTCTAGCAATATGCATAGCTGCTGAGCTTGAGGTCCTGTGTTTGATTCTGTGCTTGATATCCTGAGTTTGGGCAGTGTTATTGGACTTTCTATCTGGAATTTCTCAGTAGCAGCCCAGAGTCTGGATTGGTGCCCAGTTGATGGCAAAGGCTCTCCCTCTATTACAAGAGACTGAGTGTTTCAGTCTCTTGTAATAGAGGGAGAGCCAGTGTGTGTCCAGTGTTTGGATAGAATTTCCATTATGGGCCATTGATTTTGAAGTTCATATTTTTTGTGTAGATAGTACTCATAAATAGAAAGCTTTTTACAAATTTTCAAGTTACAGATGTTCACGGTTTATGAGATAATTTTTTTTTAAAGTTTCCATACAAATTTAAAATAACATGCCAATTGCAAAATTTTAGGTTGGCTAAGTTGTCATGTAAGATGTCAATGTTTTTTTTTTTTTATATCCTTTTTCTTACAATCTGTCACTATCTATTAGGACATTCAGTAATCTGTATGACGTCTTAGATGTCTTGCTTGGTATGCGTCCTGTGACACATCCTAGTTCTCATTTAGCATGTAGCTATGCTTGTCCGATGAAATCCTGTGGAATTTTATGTTTTAGTCTGCGTATGCCTTCTTTATCCATTAGGTGGTTTGCCAGGGTATTTGGGTGGCGAATTATTCTTTCTTTGTATGACTTGATATAGCTTTTTATTTCCTCTTTGACTGATGGAATTTTCAAATCATGGTGTAGAGCTTCATTTGGTACGAACCATGGGGCTTTTGTAATTGTTCTTAGGAGTTCGTTTTGGAATCGTTGTATGATCTCTATATTAGAGTGTGATGCTGTTCCCCATAGCTGGATGCCATAGGTCCATATAGGCTTTATTATAGCTTTGTATAAGAGGGTTTAATTTTCCAGATGTAATTGGGACTTTCGACCTATTATCCAGTATAACTTTCTTAGTGTCAGTCCAAGTTGCTTCCGTTTCGTGAAAATGTGTTTTTTCCATGTAAGACGTCTGTCGAGGTATACACCAAGGTATTTGACATTGTCAGCTTGAGGCAGTTGAACTCTATTGAACTGTACTGGTGGGCAGGTATCCTTCCTCTTAGTGAATGTGACATTTACCGATTTTGTCTCGTTAGCTTTTATCCTCCACTTTTTGAGCCAGAGGGCTATATCGTCCAAACAAGACTGTAGCATAGCTGATGCTACTTTATGATCAGTATGGGACACCAGCACAGCTGTATCATCCGCAAAGGTCCCTGTAGTCCCTAAATTGAATATTGGGAGGTCAGCAGTATAAATCAGATATAAAATGGGCCCTAGCACACTGCCCTGGGGCACCCCAGCAGTAATGGGGCATAGTTTTGACGAAGCGTCGCCTCTCTGCACAAAGAAACACCGATTCCTCAGATACGACATCAAGATAAGGAAGATGTTGTTTGGGAAGCTGTTTTTTATTTTATAGAGGAGACCTTCATGCCAAACTCTATCAAACGCTTGAGAGATGTCAAGGAATGCAGCTGCGCAATATTCCCTATCTTCAAATGTATTGTAAATTTTACTCACGAGCCTGTGGACTTGATCTATTGTGCCATGCCCCTGTCGAAACCCAAATTGATGGTCGGGTATTAAGTGGTTTCCTTCAATTATAGGCAGTAAACGTAATAAAAGGAGCGCTTCATAGACTTTTGACGCTATTGGAAGTAGACTTATAGGCCGGTATGACTTCGGGTCTTCAGGAAGTTTTCCTGGTTTAGGAACCATTAGGATTTTAGCTGTTTTCCATTGTGGAGGGAAAAAACATAGTCTTGTCATGGCATTGTAAATAGACAGCAGAAAAGTTAGGCCAGAATCTGGAAGTTCTTGCAGAATCCTTCCGGTTATCAGATCGTAGCCAGGGGCTTTTTTAGGCTTTATGTTATTTATAGTTCTGATTAGTTCTTGCTTCGTAAAATTTATCACGTGGCTCTTAGATGGATCACAACCTAGCAGAACTTCTCTCAGAACTTCTTCTTTGTGCTCTGGGGACCCTTCGTAGGAGTGAGGCTGGAATACGCCTTTTAAGTGTTCAGCGAATGTTAAACATTTTTCTTCGTTACTTCGAGCCCAGCAACCGTTAGCTTGGCGAAGTGGGGGAGATACTATTTGAGGCCGCTTTAGTTTTTTTGTAGCTTTCCACAGAGAGTATTCTGTGGCAGCTGTAGCATCAAGGTTGCACAGGGACGCCTGCACACTATTATTAACATTATTGTCTAGGAGCTTTTTGAGTTTCTTAACAGCGTGGTTCAGTTTTCTTTTATCATCAGTGCATCTAAATTGTTGCCATTGTTTTCTCAGTCTTCGTTTTTCAGTTATTCTATCCAGTATAGTATGGGATATAGATTTCTTGGTCTTACTTGATATGCTAGTAGGAGTAGATTCCCAAGCAGCATTTTGGACCGAATTATTAAAAAATTCAATCGCTGCAACTATTTCATCTTCTGTTTTTAAACTGACTGAAGGTGATAAAGCTTGATCGACCATTGATCTAAAGAGCTCCCAATCTGTCTTTTTGGTGTGAAGCACACAAGTTTCTGGAGTTTCTTTGAAGCGACTTGATAAGGTAACTAATACCGGTGAATGGTCCGAAGATAGGTCATAACTGCTCTGGCATTGGAAGTAGTTTTTCGAGATACCTTTAGTAACACAGAAGTCTATTAAGTCAGGTATTTTTTTTCTGTCAGTGGGCCAATATGTGGGCTCACCTGTTGATATAATTTCCATTTTTAATTTTTCAACAGTCTTGAGTAGCTCGCGGCCCCTGGGGAGGGTCAGTCTTGATCCCCAATAGCTATGCTTCGCATTGAAATCTCCGCCAACTATGAACCGATCGCCAAGGGAGTTGAAAAACTCGCTAAACTCTTCCTCTTTGATAATGTGTTTCGGAGGACAGTAGAGAGCTGACACAGTAACGGAGCTAACCCAATCTTCAATTATGACAGTTGTTGCTTGAATTGGTGCTGTGCAGTATGATACTGATTCGTAATGTTTTAATTTACTTCTGATAATGATCGCTAATCCACCATGTGCTTTCCCATCAGGGTGTGTGGTATGATAAAGTTTATATCCAGGAAGTATCATATGGCTTTTAGAAGTGAAATATGTTTCAGATATTAGCATTACGTCAATATTCTGTTGTTCTAAAAATAGTTTTAACTCTTCTGAGTGGTGTGATAGGCCATTTGCGTTCCAGATGCATAGTGTTAATGCATTGAATTTGAAAGCATGGACATGAGATCTCCCATCATTTTAGTCATAAGCATCATCTGGTTCATGAGTGACTGCATAAAATCTTTAATGTTATGGGACGCGTTTGACTGTGGGTGAGGCAGGTGTGTTGTTGCTTGGGTTTCTTTATTTGGTATGCCAGTTGTTGCGTCAGCGTATGATTTGTTGCTTTCATACCGGCTATATTTAGCCGTACCGCTATTTTTCCCTTGTGTGTCTTTGTTGAGTTGGGTTTTTGATCTCAGTGGGGGATACTTGACTTTTTGCAATTCCTTATATACCGAACATCCCTTGTAATTTGCGGGGTGGTTTCCTTCACAAAGGATGCACCGCACATTATCAGATCGCTCTTTCCTCGGGCATTCAATGGTAGCGTGTGGTCCAGCGCACTTAACGCATCTGGGTTGACGGTGACAGAACCTGCGCGTGTGTCCATATCTCTGGCAGTTGGAGCATTGCGGGATCTCTCTTTTAGGTCTTGGTGGCTCAAATATAACGCAGCAATGGAGAAGGTGCTTAATGTTATAAATGTTTTTATTATTTGGATTAGGCTTGAGATCTATGTAGTGGAGTGGAAGAGGTGTTTTGGTTTTCCTGTCCTTTATATTCCAGACATTTGTAACATTGTGGTCTAGTTCTTCAATAGCTCCTTTTATATCGTTGGTGTCAGTAGACGGGTGGATATTTTTAAGGACTACTCGAAAGCTCCTTTCCTCTTTGGGTTTGTAGGTATAGAATTCAGTTTCTCGTTTTTGAAGTTCCTTGTAGATTTTAGTATAAGCTTCTGATGTTTTCGGCTGGATTTTCACTTGTTCACCACGGAGGATCTTGATTTCATACTGATCAGCGGCTGTGACATTCAACATTTCATAGAGTGGCTGAATGTTGCTGACTTTGTCTATGAACAACGGAGGTGGTCAATGTTGACATTTCACGTTCCGTTGATGGTAGAGGTGTATTTTATTCAACTTTGTCATATTTTTTTTATAAAATATAATTTTATATTCACATAACAAAGGTGTGTTATTAATGTGCACAGTAACCGTGCTGTATTCTCCAATTACATTGACTTTTTACACAAAAAGTAATGAATTTTTGTTTTTTACACTCTGGAACAGAACTTTTTTTACTACGTTTTTGGACTTGGCGCACCCCGAGTCGGACAGCTTGCATATGCCTGCTTGCATGTTGCATGCTGCATGTCTGCTTGCACGCTGCATGCCTGCTTGTATGCTGCATGTTTGCTTGCATGTTTTTTAATTCTACCTCCTCATACTAAACATAATACATATTATACTTCTCTCTGACAGGCAATTATGTGTTTATTTGTCTTGCTATTCGGCTAAGGCTTTTTTATTTCGGAACTGTATTAATCGGTATTTTAATCATCGGAATTCGTATTTTTGATATTTAGAATTATCATTAAGTCGGACTTTTGTTATTTGATCTATTGAAACTCGGTATTTTGATAATAGTAATTATAAACGTTAGGAATATTGAAATTTAGGAATTATAAAAATAGGAGTAGATAAGTTGGAGTTGTTATATTCGGAATTTTGAATCATTCAGAATCATGAAAATCATCATCATCTTCATCATTTCAGCCGAAAGACGTCCACTGCACCATAGGCCTCCCCCAAGCACCGCCACTTCGACCTGTTCTGTGCCTCCCGCATCCAACGCATTCCTGCGGCCTTCACCAGGTCATCGGTCCATCTTGTGGGAGGCCTTCCAACGCTCCGTCTTCCAGTACGCGGTCGCCACTCCAGAACCTTCCGGCCCCATCGGCCATCCGTTCTGCGAGCAATGTGCCCTACCCACTGCCACTTAAGTTTGGTAATTCTTCGGGCTATGTCGGTTCTCCTACGGATCTCTTCATTTCTGATTCGATCGCGTAGGGAAACTCCAAGCATAGCCCTTTCCATTGCTCTTTGGGTGACTTTGAGCCTTCTTATGAGGCCCATTGTGAGCGACCACGTCTCAGTGCCATATGTCATCATTGGCAACACACACTGGTCAAAGACTTTTGTCTTGAGACACTGCGGTAAGTGGGACGAGAAGATAATTTGCGTAGCTTCCCGAACGCTGCCCAGCCGAGTCGGATTCGACGATTGACCTCTTTCTCGAAGTTGGACCTACCTAACTGGACAGTCTGTCCTAGGTACACATATTCGTCCACAACTTCGAGTGTAGCGTCTCCAATCTTCATTGGAGTGGGTATCACACCAGCATTGGACATGACCTTTGTCTTGTCCATGTTCATTCTAAGACCCACTCTTTCGGAAGCTCTACTGAGGTCATCGAGCATTGTACTGAGGTCCTCCATAGTCTCAGCCATGACTACTATATCGTCGGCAAATCGAAGGTGAGTGATGTACTCGCCATTGATGTTGAGGCCAGCCCCTGTCCAGTCCAAAACCTTGAAGACATCATGAAAATCATGAAAATCGGTATTTTGAAATTCGTATTTTTGACTGTCGGAATAAAGTTTTTCGTATTTATGTAGTGTACCCCTGCCCATGCCTTTGGGGAAACAAGATGTCATGCTTTATGTTATACACCATTGTAACAAATTGGATAAACCTACGATGACACGGAAGCGCTGCTGGAATAAATAATAGGGCTATATCTATGCTGTACCTCATGCTTACACTATGATTCATTCGTACTCACATTTACACACTCACATACCCTCACCCTCAGTCACCCACTAGCAAGCTTGTATGCATGCTGCATATTTAGCTTTATTTCTCTTTTTTTATCTAATTGTTACCTAAATTTTATTTAATCCAAGTAAAATATAATTATTTAAGTTGTGGAAGAGCGGAGTCTCCTGACACAGGCTAAACTGCTTAAAAGGAGGCTCCAATCACTAGTTGTTAAGTTTTACTTGTTCAGAATAATATATATATATATATATTTTTTTACGTGTTATATCTCTTTCGTTTTAGTTTAAAAGGCAAAATTAATGCTCCACCAAAAGATCCTGATGAGCAGCCAGTACCAAAGTCACTGACAAGGCTTTTTTCATTTCGGCATCCAGATGATAGAAAAAGTATAACAAAGAAGAAAATAAAAACCAGATGTCTGCAGACACAAGGCAAAGGTTAGTTCATTGTGTCATCTAGCCAAATTATTAATTACTAGCGTTTGCCAGTGGCTTCGCCCGCATGTTATACATATAAATTTTCCTCTTGAATAACTCTTATCTATTGCTGAAAACTGCATTAAGATCTGTTGAGTAGTTTAAAAGATCTAAGCGATCAGACACCTGAAGCGACTTCATTTTATATTATGTAAAGACTTAAATAATAATTACTAAAATATAACAAGTAGTACTTGCAACCGAGCGAGCATGTATGACCAGATGTATGAACATAAACAAAACAAAAGAATTATGTAAGGATCGTAGCAGGTGGTGTTCTGTAGTTCTGCCTACCCACATGGGAAAAAGCCCTGAATTTATCTGTGAATATTTTTTTTTGGGGTATTTACCCGGGTGTGTAATGTTTGGCATAATAACAAATGCTCTAATTTCACTTGAACTAACGTTCATATGACATAATTTTCATATGACATAATATCAAATGACATAAATTCATATGACCTAATGTTTCATATCATACAATATTTATTTAACATAACAACATTTAGTATAACATTCATTTTATATAATTTTCAATATGTATAATATTCTTTTAATATAACGTTCATTTGACCTAATATTCTTTTGACCTAAAATTCATGTTTAATGGGCACAGTTCTAGCCTAAGTCAAATGGCACTTAACCAAACCTTAAAATATTCTATGCATGGTCGAGGGTGGGCTTGGTCGGCTCCTACTTCTTGGTGGTTTATAAAAAAATAACTTTAGGACACCCCGAGTTGGGGTGTCCTAAAGTCCAGATTGCATCCAGTTTCTCCTGGTAACAATAGTTGAGGGTGGCAGGTGTATAGGGTATAAAGTGAAGAATAAAAAATTTAATACAATATTTATTTAATCATAACATAAATATTACATCTTATTTCAGTTTTAAATTAGAGGCCAAAGCCCGAAGGAATTCAATTTCCTTCCTTATTCCTTTTTTCTTTTCACGATAAACTACCTGTCTTAACGCAGACGTGGAAGGTTACTCGCTCAAAGTCAATTCATCACTACTAGATTTTGCGGTTTGTAAAATCTGACACGTCTTCTTACCGGTATTCTGACAGGAATCTGATTTGATTTTATCAATTATAGATGCCACCGCTAACCGTGCTGGTCCCGGGTCATGGTTGTGGTTCTCATCACATTTAATCACTGTATGTAACTGCATCTCCATGTTTATTTTTGTTATGGCACGACACATACATTTTTCTCCACGTCGTTCACAAACCCAATAAACTTTATTCTTCACTTCCCTGTTTTTGTTATAAATGTATCCATTTACAGAAAGTTTTAGTCCACCTTTAGAACTTTTGAATGTACTGCAATTTATAGTAGTCATTTTAATAACTAAAACAAATATCGAGATTGCAATAGCCACACAACGAATAATGTTGCTGTAACTGAATGACAGTAAGAAAAATAATATTTATACAGTCTACCCACCTCACGCATAAAAGCAAACTTTTGTAGCAATTAATGTTAATGCGATGCATTTTTGCTAGCACCATACTAGCAGGCGTTTAAAATCGTATCAGATTTTCTAAAATATATTAAAAGTTACTTAGAGATTATGAATATTATAGTCACGGAGATTATAGTAAATGAATAATATGCTAAATTAATATTATGTGAAATGTGCATTATAGGAAATGTTCATTATGTCATATGAAATTAGGTAAAATGAATTTATATCAACAATTCATTATGTCACGACTTCTTTGAACTGTCAAAAGAATTTTGCAACATTCTGTTGCACTTGAAGGTGCTGGATGGTTGTGTGTGCCAGGATGGATTTCTGCTTCAGAGACTGGCCATCTGGGACGTCCCGTGGTTAAGTTTTCGACAGAGATTTGCGACATAGAGTTTTGGGTTGGAATTCATTTTACCCTTCACCCCAATTGAGCTTTCGCTCAAACTTTTGTCGATAGACCTTAGCCATCTCTGAATCTTCGACGTAGAGACGACTTCAGACTGTAATTCGTTCTCCGTGGCTGCTGGAGGCACTGGTCCGCTTGTCTGATTTTGATCGGCAGGTGATGGCGTCGCTGGGGGACTTCGTCGTCCCATTTGCCTGCGGCCGAAGGGGCTATCTCCTAGATTAGACATACTACGAACACCGAAAACGTTGATTGTCTATAAAACTAAAAAGTTCAACGTTCGAAAAAAGTTGTTAGTCTCACTTGTCACTTCCACAACTGAGTCCGTAAATTATTGCAATAACATTATTCGTAATTACTTAAATCGATATCGTTATAATCAACACAAAAAACACGTCAGCTTAGTCTCGCGTCTCGAGCTATTCCAATTTGTATTATAATTATATTTTTATTTATATATTTTTCCTAATCTAATGCTAATCATCGGTCAAAACTGTGTGGTTTATAAAATTATTGAGTAACTACAAAGTCTTGTTAAACCGCATTTCAATAAAAATCTAAGATGGCTAATTTTTTTTAATTATTCGTTATGGGCGTCGTCGTTTTCATGGTTTTTGAGGGTGATAAAGCCGATGTTAAGGTCAAACGGTAATCCAACATGGCAGCTGTTAAAATTTTGATTTCGGGGGTGCTGAAGTCGATTGTGTGCTCAAAATGTAAATCCCAGATGGCGGCTGCTCACAGTAGTAGTGATTCGCGGATTCTGGCGCAAGCGCCAGAGCCCGCGCTTGCACCAGAGCCCGCGAATCTGTAGCACCAATCGTAAAAAAAAAAAAAAAAAAAAAAAAAAAAAAAAAAAAAAAAAAAAAAAAAAGGTTTTGGTGTGCTCTGATCTCAAATCTGCGGTCCATTTTAGCGTAGGATGCGTGGTTCTGGAGTTATGCAAATCAATTAACTGTTATCTCATTGATTTCCGGTGGTCCTGCACCCTCATTAGCATTCCATTGTTCGCCTAATCCTTTTATCTATTATACTTCGAACACCTCATTACGTTGCGCCAGAACCCACGAATCTGTTGCCCTACGGTTGATTTGGCGTTCTTATCTATTACTCATTGTATGTCTGCTTTTCTATGTCATCAATAAAACACATTCATTTTTATTTCAATATTTTATTACTTTTTTCTACAAAATATGAGCGGAAGATCTCATCCACAAAAATATCATTGTGCAGTGTGTTCCCTGTAAATATGTTCGTAAAACTATGCATTGAACATCCCTGAAACTTAAATAGCAAATACATTAAGCAATATTCACCACAAACTGAAGTCCAATCATTCTGAATCCTATCAACATTCCAGTCCCATCTCTTACAATTCCTTTTCAAAAACTGGAGATGATATCGCTCAGGTGTTCGTCCATATGAATCAAAATATTGACCGATACCATTCGTATCGATATGTACAGCTACCCAGTGTGAACCTGGTTTATCATCCGCATCCAAATTGCATATTATATACGTTGGTACATGTGTATACATAGGTAGTCTATTAGCAGCATAAACATTATTTTCTAGACTGGGATGAATCTTTTTCATATGTTTTTGTAATTCTATCCATGATATTACTGTTATTAGCAGATTATTACAGTACCAATCTATTCAATGGTTGTCATAGGAATGTTCAATTATAGTGATTTGTAAATATTAAATCGCATTCTTTGTGGGAGTCACAAAGCTTAGGATTATCATTTTGCTGCAGCTAATTTAAAGTTTGTTATATGGGTCTGATTATATTAAATAAAACACTCTTGAGTACATAGACATTTTTAATTAACTGTTCAACACAATAATTATTAAATAAATAAATTAAATACAGACATATTATTATCAAAATACCATTTTCTAATACACACAGCATTATTCAATGCACAATTCAATGTATGGTTCACACAATTAAAATCAGTTTTATTTTTACAGAACTTTTTTTTTAATGTCGCAAAATTAGGACATCCCTTCTCACCTATGTCAATCACTTCACAGTTTGCACATAACTCTTTAATCCACGTAATCTTTTCCAAACCCTTTGTCATAATTTTTTTATTTTCTAAATATGGTAAAATAACACGTTTAAACTCTTTGTAGTCTATGTAGCCTTCACTCCAGTAAATTCCTCGATTTCTTTCTAACCATCTCACCTGCTTTTTTTCTTCTAGTGTTAGGTAATGGAATGAATATGGTGGTTTCACCAAGAACGTCTGTGTATGATCATGACTCGCAATGGCCAATTCTTTGACAATAAAATGATTTAAAGAATCTTTAAATCCTTGGAGTTCCACTATAAGGGTGTCCGTCTTCATGATATCTTCTTAACAATGTTACTTAATGGTTTGTATTCAACAATGCAATCGTTCAGAATGAGACAATATGCTGAAGTTTGATCTGGTATCTCCGAATCACTTTCAATTTCTACTCTCACGTCCACAACTGGCCCTGTCTTTAGATTATCCACTTGTCTAGAGCAATCAATGACAAACAGCGGTGCTAAATCTCTAAACTGTTTTTCGCTTAATATGGGTTCCGGTCGACGTCCGTAATACGACTGTTGAAATCTGGTGTATTGCTCGTTGTAAATATTAAATCGCATTCTTTGTGGGAGTCACAAAGCAGGTTGATGCCTGTTGCGAAGGAACGTGAGATAAGTTTGTTGACTCATAGAGTTACAATCAGTTTCGTATGTGCTTATGTAAAGTTTAAACTCGAACACTGTTTTGTATAAGATTAAATAGGAGAGGTTTATAAAGAAATAAAAAATAGTATATTGCATACAATTTGTTTTATTTAATTTTATAATGTTATCTTTAGTTACACACACACAAAATGCATTAAACATAACACATATATCTAAAACACAACACACATTATAATCCTAACTACTATAGTCTACAGTAACATTTCTATTTTTATCTATTTCAATAATATTATCAAACTCAGCATAAACAATACAGTTAATTGTTTGTATTAGTGAGGATTCAAATCGTACTTCTAATCTTACACTACCATGCTTTATGAGATTCCAATGGGCTGATGAGTTAGCTGATAAATCAGGAGTTAAATCAAATGCTAAAAGACAGTAACCTTTGGCATACTGTTCACGAGAGATTGCATTTCCTTCATTAAGAAAGTGAATACCAGTCCCCGAGAATAGAGTATGATATGCTGATGTAAATATATTATTATTAAAAGATGGTTGCAAAGCTTTGGAAGGTATTTGTTGACCATCAATATATAAGCTGAAAGAGTTAATACCATAGTTTTCAAAGTTAAATGGATTTTTAGTAAGTGAACCATTAAATGCAGAATTATTCACAAAACCAATAATACATCTTTTGGGTACCTGTCCTAAGAATATATTATCAAGAGTTTTTCCTTGAACACCCGATGCAATTGTTAAAACTTTAACTTCAGCACGAGTAATAGGATATTTAGCAGTGGTAGAAGCTAAAACTTTCTGATGTGCGAGTAATACACTTGGATTAATTCGTGCTCTTCGAACAATAAGAGTTGCGTCCGTAATGCAAACTTTAAACTTTACATCATTTGACCCAGCAATTAAATTAAAACTCTCTCTTGACCGAACTAATTTTACACTCATTTCAACGCCATTAATTAAAAATTTATCTTGATTGAAAATGTCACCATGAAGATGACCAATCATTTCTATTTCCCTGCTTTCATTAACTAATTCCTGTCTTTTAACAAATCCTATGTTTTTACCATCTGTGGAATCCATTTTTCCTGCTGTATCATCATACCAAAGACTACAAGTAAGATGAGATTGTTTAGCAGCAGGAGCATAGTTTAAAAGGGTTTCCATGTATGCTCGATAGGCATAGGTATTATTAGGTGGTGATACAAGTTTTTGGTTTAAATAAACATCGAGTTGACTAAAAAGTGAATGCAACCAATTATTTACAGGTGCTACTGCTGTAGCTGATATCAAGTTTGTTGAATCTTGATTTAATACTTTTGCCTTTATGTGGAGTAATGTATGAGACAAATCTATGTAGTCATCGCCTGTTCCAGGAACTTGAAACTCGATAGGTCCATCATCAGCAAGAGATGAAATTGGTTTATAGTGAATCCACAATCCATTTTCAATGCTTGTTTGTGTAGACGGTAATGCAAACAAATCTAATTCTGACTTAACGCACTCACAAGAATGATTATGAAGGAAAGACATACTTAATTTGAAAATATATCTTTGATGTTTTTTGGTTTTAGACCAAGTTTTTTCGTAGCTTTCACTTTAGCTGTTAGTGGTGGAATGAACGAGGCCAATCGTTTTCTTTTACTTATATACCCAGATCCTGTCATGTTAAATCGATCAATTTTGTCATCAGCCTTTCGTTTTAAGTTTGTACTAACTTGCTTTAGACGATCTTTTATTGAGGCTTCCATAGGACGGGCTTGAACCATATCCGATAAAAGTCCTACTCCAGCGTTTAATGCCTCCTTACCAACCACTCGAGCACCACTTGAAAGTAAAGGTAAAACTGATCTAAATAACCCTCCTAAGAAGCTCCCAATACCATGACCGCGTTGGTATGGTGAACCCTTATAAATTACTACAACTCCTGATCCAGCTTGATGTGAATAATAATTTTCATATGGACATTTATGATGATCATGAGGAGAATACATTATTATAATTTGCGGAAATGTAGTTTAACACACACGGTTCCAAACTGGAATGGTATTTTTTGTCCTGTGCTCGATCTTATATCTATTTCCAGCGTATCGAACTCTCTTCGCATAACAGGTAAGTAGTGAGGTGGAGAGAAAATGTACATTTTATTCGCACCATAAATGTATTTTGAAGGATCTAATGAAATGACTCTTAATAGTGGAGTCATAACATCACCCACAATCTGAGGATCGATAATGTCGCAATATAGAAATAGTTGAGATGGTAACCCTAAGTGTAAATTAGCAGGACACTTCCCAAAATTTCTGTCTAGGAGATTTGTATTTGGTTCATAACCTAGTTGTAAACTTAATTTGGGTGATAATGTTACGGATGTTATATTTTTATCCAAAACAGAAACAGACACAAATTTTGTTATTTCATCATAACGAAATTTCAAGCTCTCTCTGATACCATTTAACGCTCTTAAAATATGTTCAACGTTATCGTAGTTGGTAGCGGGAATATGTTTTTTGTAGTACACTGTTGATGGTTTATCTTCATTAGGCATTAACATGGTTTTTGTGATGTATACAACATTTTCATGATCTTGAACAGTAAACATGGTGCATGGATATTGAAACTCGACAACTCCAACCGACCATTCACCTTCTAATTTCATAGCTTTTGGTAATTTTGTTGAAAAATTTGTAGTCTTGTTATCAGGAAAGTATTCCATTGAACTATTGCTGAGCAAAGTTAAATAAAAACTTTCTTTATTCATATTTCTTTTAAACTAGAAGCTAAAATCCAACTGTTAAATTTATCTGGATAACCTTTCCACTTCACTAATACTTCTTTTCTGTTACCCGAATAACGAGTGCCAATTATTTTATCTATTTTATATTGTGAGGTGGGGTTGTAAGTGACCTTCTGTAATTCTCTTTCATAAAAAGTACCAACTATTGGTTCATTTTGTAAATCTGTTATTGTATAAACAACCCATGGAGATCTATCAATTATTGAAGATATAATAAATATTTCATCACTCCAATTTGATTCATATCCTTTTTGGAAAACATGTTTATATTTAGTTATTCGAACATAATCACCCACGTTGAAATTTGGTTTTGGATTTTCTAGAGAAAGTTTGTTTGACCCTCTATCATAAAGATTAGTCCAAACTGTCATAATATTGTTGGAACTTACATCACATGGGCACATCTTAATACTCGAGTGAATGCTGTGATTATAAGAGTATATTAAATCTTGTAAAACATCTATATATCTATAAGTATTATTATGAGTGAAATAACGCCACATTTTCATTTTTAGAGTTCTTTGAAATCGTTCAACAATACTAGCCTTAATATCAGGATTGTTAGTGGTATAGTAATTTATCTTTTTGGATTTAAAGTATTTTTGTACATCTTTTGAAACAAATTCTGTACCTTTATCAGATTGTATGTGAGTAGGTGTTGTATTACTTTCAGTAAATATACTTTCAAAACATTCTTTAGTTGTTTCTGAGTTTTTCTTTTTCATTGGTCTTGCAAAAGCATATTTACTAAATACATCAATAACACAAAGTATGTAGTTGAAACCATCATTATATTGAGAATAAGTTCGCATATCACTTAAATCAGCTTGCCACAGCTCATTAATATTTGATAGAATGTACTTATTACGCGGGAATTTTTTCCGAATGGGTTTATGTAATGTATATGTTTCTTGTGATTGTAACCATTCCTTTGCTTGCTTTTTATCCATTTTACCCTTCATAGCTTTTGATAATTTATCAATACTACCAAAACCAGCGGGGTTAGATGGATCATAATAAATCCTGTTAATTTCTTCTAGTACGGGGTCCATTTTTCCCAATCGATCTTTTTACGTATTTTAGTTATAGATCTTTTATCTCCACTGCTCGGTGTAGAAAACTCTTGAACTTCAATCTCAGAGGTTTTGTTCAGATCTTTTACTTGAAGTTGGTTAATAAACTCACATCTCTTTGGATTTCCAATATAAGTAAGTGGTACTTTAATATCTTTTAATGCTTTAGCAAATCTATCCCACCCTATCGGATCACTTTTTTTTAAGGGTCTAAGTGAATCATTTATTAAATCAACAATATTACTTCCTGGAATTTTTTCATTATCAATTATGACTGTGCCTTCATTATCCCAACGTATTTTACTTTTACTTGTTCCAATTAAGTTTAATAATGACTCACCTTTTTTATTATAAGTTTTTGGTATTAAACTGAGTATTTGTGTTGATGAATACAGTGGATTTGCCTCACTTTCTATACTTTTAATAGATCCTTTCTCCTCCAACAAAGATTCAGCATCAACTGAACTTTTTAGATCTCTATCTTTATTTTTAAAACCAATTTTAGACCCATTTGAATCTTCATTAGATGTATCAGAATAAATTGTGACTCCCACAAAGAATGCGATTTAATATTTACAAATCACTATAATTGAACATTCCTATGACAACCATTGAATAGATTGGTACTGTAATAATCTGCTAATAACAGTAATATCATGGATACACTAGAATTACAAAAACATATGAAAAAGATTCATCCCAGTCTAGAAAATAATGTTTATGCTGCTAATAGACTACCTATGTATACACATGTACCAACGTATATAATATGCAATTTGGATGCGGATGATAAACCAGGTTCACACTGGGTAGCTGTACATATCGATACGAATGGTATCGGTCAATATTTTGATTCATATGGACGAACACCTGAGCGATATCATCTCCAGTTTTTGAAAAGGAATTGTAAGAGATGGGACTGGAATGTTGATAGGATTCAGAATGATTGGACTTCAGTTTGTGGTGAATATTGCTTAATGTATTTGCTATTTAAGTTTCAGGGATGTTCAATGCATAGTTTTACGAACATATTTACAGGGAACACACTGCACAATGATATTTTTGTGGATGAGATCTTCCGCTCATATTTTGTAGAAAAAAGTAATAAAATATTGAAATAAAAATGAATGTGTTTTATTGATGACATAGAAAAGCAGACATACAATGAGTAATAGATAAGAACGCCAAATCAACCGTAGGGCAACAGATTCGTGGGTTCTGGCGCAACGTAATGAGATGTTCGAAGTATAATAGATAAAAGGATTAGGCGAACAATGGAATGCTAATGAGGGTGCAGGACCACCGGAAATCAATGAGATAACAGTTAATTGATTTGCATAACTCCAGAACCACGCATCCTACGCTAAAATGGACCGCAGATTTGAGATCAGAGCACACCAAAACCTTTTTTTTTTTTTTTTTTATTTTTTTTATTTTTTTTTTTTTTTTTTTTTACGATGGGTGCTACAGATTCGCGGGCTCTGGTGCAAGCGCGGGCTCTGGCGCTTGCGCCAGAATCCGCGAATCACAACTACTGCTCACATTTTCAAAGTTTGACCCCATCTTGAATTTCACATTCTGACCTAACCCTAAAATAAGAGCTAACCCCAAAATTTAAGAATATTCGTCCTTCGCGGGCTGGTAACGTCGCATTACAAGTGGTGTTTCGTGATTATCTCATTAAGTTTAAATAAAAATACTATTTTTTTTTTCAGCGAAGCACTAGATCGTTGGTATTTGTAAGTTGTTTGCATTTTTTAAAACTATTTTTTTTTTTCGTATTAGACGGCAGTCCAAGTAGCGGAGCTCACAACCCAATATCTCGTCTCCGCAAGCTACCGGGAGAGTCAGGTCGTGGGTTTTCTCTGCGCATCAACAGTGCGGTCAAGGCTCTCCACAACCCAGCTGAAGAATTACACTACCCTGTATGTGTCATTATGTCTTTTTTATTGTATTTTTATTTCAGATATTAATGGCGACTGATAGAGAGGTGTGCAACAAAAAGACATGTTGCACCGACCCCAAATAAATTGAATAAGGCAGGAGCATTATGATGATGAATGATAATTGATAATGCATAACATTCGGATATTCCACGATCAGTAGGTAGTGCGCCCATTTCACCAGTAACGTGTAAGATCATGGGATCCAGATTGAGGACAACAAGATTTAAATAAACTTATAAAGTAGTGATGTGCCGGATATCCGTATACGTATCCGCGGATATCCGAAGAAGAGAGATCCGTATCCATATCCATTACTTTTTGGCGGATATTTTACCTTATTAATTTTCAATACATAGTTGAAATTCTATACATACAGATGATTAGGTAGCAACTAGAAACGATTAAATTCCATTCAGATTATTATATATTTCTTAAGATCAAATATTTAGTGACTGAACTATAAACGAAACAAAAGACAGATCCGCGCAATGCAAATCGAAACATGTTCTGTTAAGCAAAGCGGAAAGTGGCGTCAACAGTCGTTTCAAGGTCACAAGCATCAACACCAATTGAGTAAGAAAGTTAAGATCAGTATCCTCGGATCTTGACACCAAATATCCGTATTCGGGTTCGTATCCGCGAATATAAATTTTTAACGATCCGGCACATCACTAGGTGTAAGTAATGAACGTAAAATCGACCCGGCTGAGTGAAAGTTCCGGAAGTGGGTTGGGGGTGTAATATAATACTGTTACGAGCTGGGGTTTGTGAAAAATTTATGTGAACCATTTTTACCAATAACTCTAACATTTTAATCTAATAATCACAAATACCGCAGTAATCAGAAACGTTAATCAGAATCACTTGTGTCTCTTGTGCTTCACTTGTTTTGCATTTGTAATTGAACTGGCTAATATTTAAAAACTAGAACTATCATATCGCAGAAAGTTCACAGTCAGTATCGTCTTTTGGCATACATTTCATATCGATAGTCATGAGAAGGTAGAAAGAACTATAATATCTCAAAAAGTTTACAGTTACAATTAACTTTTGACAGTTCACAATGAAACAGTTGATTGCGAACATGATGAAGTGTTGTTGATGTCGGAACTTTTCCTGACGTCATGAAGAGTAGTAAAGTCACAACATTATTTAAATCTATACTAATATTATAAAGCTGAAGAGTTTGTTTGTTTGTATGTTTGTTTGATTGAACGCGCTAATCTCAGGAACTACTGGTCCGAATTGAAAAATTCTTTTACTGTTGGGTAGCCTATTTATCTAGGGAGGCTATAGGCTATGTAACATCACGCTACAACTAAGAGGAGCGGAGCAGTAATGAAAAATGTTGCAAAAACGGGGAAAATTTATTCCTTTTGAGAGTTTCCGTTGCGTGCGCTGCGTAAACGGTTAAAGTAACGCAAAAATCATGTATCGCAAAAATCATGCCGCCGGCGGTAACTTGTTCCGCATTCAATCGATCTATGCTGCGTATCCCGAGATCACGCAAGCAATCCATGTCATGAACTCCCAAAACCCTCCCATTATGGATAGTCGTGGAATAATATCTAAACTAAAACCCCGTTCCCTAAAGTTAGGCTTCTTCAATGCCAGTGGCATTCACGGCCAACGTGATGAGATCGCCACGTTCCTCCGCGACCATCACGTAGACATTTTACTCATACAAGAGTCGTTCCTAAAGCCTCACCAACGCGACCCGAAAATTGCAAACTATCGTTTAGTTCGCAACGACAGGTCACGTTGTCACAGAGGTGGCACCCTCATATACTATAGGAAGTCCCTGTACTGCATACCTATGGATCCCCCCCAACTCTCCCGATTAGAAGTTTCGGCCTGTCGGTTAGCACTGACAGGTCACCAGCCGAGCACTATTGTGTCGGTTTACCTTCCTCCCCAACATGAGTCAGAGGACCCCCAACTCCTCGCTAATGACCTTTCCGAACTCTTCGGCATGAGTGACTCCGTTATCATAGCGGGTGATCTCAACGCCAAACATCCCGCCTGGAATAGCACCAGGATCTCGACTAGAGGTAGGCAACTCTTCAACCTCTGTTCTACCATGAACTTTGATGTCATCGCCCCGATGACTCCCACTCACTTCCCCTTCGATACCGATCAGTTACCCGACGTTCTTGATATAGCACTCCTTAAGAATATCAACTTAAGGTTGGATTCTATAGAGGCTATTCACGAACTCGACTCTGATCATCGACCAGTAGTCATGAACCTGGCCCCCCGATTAGGTATTCGCGACCCCTCTCAACCCCCCGCCACTAAAGTGATCACTGACTGGAAGAAAGTAAGCGAACGCTTACAATCTAACACGTCACATCACTTAGACTCTATCCCAGATCAGTTCGACTCTGTCGCCGACACAACGGCCGCGATCGACTCTCTCACAGAGCACGTACAATCGATCGTGAACGAAAGTTCTCGGGAGGTTCCAGATACGGATGACCGTAAATGGAGGCTCCCCGACGATGTGCGTGATCTGCTGACAGAGAAGAACGCGGCCGTTCGTGCCTACAGCAACTTTCCCTGTGACGCTAACAAAGCTCACATTCGTTACTTACAGCGTGCTGTAAGGACACGTGTGACTGAGCTGCGTGACGCTAACTGGGACAAGA
This sequence comes from Aporophyla lueneburgensis, assembly GCA_932294355.1. Lineage (NCBI taxonomy): Eukaryota > Metazoa > Arthropoda > Insecta > Lepidoptera > Noctuidae > Aporophyla > Aporophyla lueneburgensis. The sequence goes on from OW028736.1 coordinate 38,283,820, forward strand.
TGGTGGGCGAACTAGAGCCGACTCATCTCGCATTCTGGGAACTTCAGAGGAAACTGAAATCCTCTGAGTTTTCCACAATGCCCCCCCTGACCCACCCCGATGCGACCATTGCATTCGAGGATATCGACAGGGCTGAATGCCTAGCCGATAGCCTCGAAGCCCAATGCACACCCAGTTCGCAGCCAGTAGACCAAGCCGATAAGGTAAACGCGGAAGTCGAACGCAAAGCCTCACTCCCGCCCGTTGAAGACCCTGATGATCCCCTGCCCCCTGTCACACCTGACGAGGTGCACGAGATCATCAAGGGTCTGAAATCTCGTAAAGCCCCCGGATCAGACGGCATCACCAACAGAGTGATCAAGCTGTTCCCTGCCCACCTGATTATGCTCATGTGTACCATTATCAATGGTGCCTTGAGTAATAACATTTTCCCCCAAGCGTGGAAGGAAGCCACCGTCATTGGCATCCCTAAGCCCGGTAAGCCCAAAACCGAGCCCACGAGTTACCGCCCCATTAGTTTGCTCAAAGTTCTCGGCAAAATCTATGAGAGACTTATTTATAAGCGACTCAGAGATTATGCCGAAACCAAGGGCCTCATCCCCAACGAGCAGTTTGGTTTTCGAACTCAACACTCGTGTGTCCGTCAGGTACACCGTATCGTTGAGCATATCAATGCTGGTTTTCAGCGTGGTATGTTCACGGGCGCTGTATACTTCGATATAGCGAAAGCGTTCGACAAAGTCTGGCACAACGGCTTACTATATAAGCTGTACCAACTCGGAGTGCCAGACCGTCTCGTGCTCATCTTACGAGACTTTCTTGCGAACCGTACCTTTCGCTATCACATCGAAGGGGCACTTTCCTCCCCTCACCCGATCCGTGCAGGAGTCCCTCAAGGCTCTGTACTAGCCCCCCTCATTTTCACGCTGTTCACTAGCGACATCCCCAGAAGCAAGAAGGCAAGGTTAGCTCTGTTCGCAGACGAAACTGCCATCTTCTTCTCGGGATTTAGTGGCACAGCGCTGGTTCGCTACCTCCAAACCGCAGTCGACGAGCTCGGCGAATGGTTCAGGAAGTGGCGAATCGAGGTCAATCCCGATAAAAGTCAGGCGGTCTTTTACACCCGACCGCGACGTAATCACCCCCTACCCATCTCAATGTTCCGCAAGCAGATCCCTTGGGCGAAGCAAGCCAAATATCTAGGTGTCATCCTCGACGAACACCTCACCTTTTCTGAGCACATAAAGCAGGCTCGCTCGCGGGCCGCTTTCGCTCTCGGTAGGCTCCATTGCGTCCTGAACAAGCGGAGTAAAATGTCTCTTCTGTGTAAGAAGCGGCTTTACACCGCTTGTATCAGGCCGATTATGACATCGCAAGCCCAGTCTGGGCACACGCTAAGCCCCGATTCATCCATAGGATGCAGACTCTCCAGAACCGTTTTCTCCGTCAAGCCACAGGCTCGCCTTGATTTGTTCGGAATATCAATCTTCATTTAGATATGAAACTCCCGACTATCCATCAATTCATGAAACGCGCTTCGAAGCGTTTCTTCGATAGGGCCGTAGCCCACCGCAACCCTCTGGTTGTGGCGGCAGCTACTTACACCCCCTCCCGTATCAGTAAAGTCTGCCGCTCGCGGCACGTTCTTACCGATCCTGATGATCCCACTACTCTCCTCCAGGAGAGTCGAAAAGAGACCAGTACAGCTAGACCAACACACAAACACAAACCGTACCGACCTCGCCGCCGAGGTCCGTCGTCGCGACCCCGACTTAACAGTCCCGACCCTTGCAAGAGCCAGCCCGCGATGCTGTGCCGTTAGCTTTAGTCTAATTAGTCCCTAAATAATTTAACCCAGATCCAGCCAGTCCCTTGCTGTCCCCCCCACCAGTGATTGCCTAAGCCGAGGTTCGTACCCCCCTCGGGGTAACCCTTAGAGCTTTCGCTTTAGTTTTAGTATAATAAGCCCCGGCTGGAGGCCTAAAAAGGTAACTTTTTAGAACTCGCCGGGTCACAATCCGTTTAAGTAGTAAGAATCTTTTCAGGATTAACTACGAGATGCCCCACAAAAAAAAAAATATTAAATCAGCTATCAGGTCAGATCAGTACACAGTGGTTTTAGTTACATTCAATTCTCGCTAGTGTACCTTCAGGTCAACCTACCTCCGATACCATCTGGTATTAAACACTACGCTTTTTGTTTGATTTTTTTTCAAAATGTTGTTCGATTGTGAGGTTTGTGTTGAAAATGTGTGTTTGTTAAAAAAACTTTTTAACAAAAAATTAAACCGCCGAAAAACTGAAAAGCATAAAATAATACTTAAACCTTAAAATTATGAGTCGGCGCTTTGAGTGATCCTTCTTCATTGATTTTTCAGCGCCGACTCATAATTTTAAGGTTTAAGTATTATTTTATGCTTTTCAGTTTTTCGGCGGTTTAATTTTTTGTTAAAAAGTTTTTATTTTATATTTTTTGTGGCTTTAATGTACTTATAATACTTGGCAAAGTATACCCTATCCAACACAAAAAGAATTATCAAAATCGGACTACTCTGTATAAAGTTATGCGTGTTTATACATTACAATCAGTGAGTGAACAATCAATCATCCCCTGTTTTCCGACCCTTAGGGTTCGATTTTGTTTTCCAAATTTATATCGGACCACCTTGGAAGTATACCCTTTCCAATAGAAGAAGAATTGTCACAATCGGATCACTGTGTAAAAAGTTATGCGTGGTCATACATAAAAAAAAAAAAAAAAAAATATACGCGTCGAATTGATAACCTCCTCCGTTTTTTTTCGTCGCTTGAAAAGTGTATCTAAAGGGAAATGTGTACGAGAATTAACCCAGCAAAGAGGTAATGCAACTCGTAAGTTTCATAGTAATAATTAAGAAACATAAAACCGGCTGTGTTGTTGTTTACACACATTTAAATTATTTTGTTTTCCTTGCTAGTTTAGTAGTTCGAGTACAGTGTGGAATTGTTCGGGATTTGCAGATTTATATGATTTCTATCCCGCGGCTTGCTCAAAGATTTGGTAATTATCGTATTGAGAGAAGTGTTACGAAGAAGTTTTACGTTTAGCGAAGTTTTTTTTTACTATCCAAGCAAGCAGCGCATCGACAGAACGTTCATTTTCATTAAAACGTATTCTCACGTACCTATTTAAGAAACACACAAAGTCAACAACGAGTACACATCTTTCTGTGCTTTCGACGGAAAAAGAATTATTAATGGTCGAATGAAGACGCATACCACCTTCATAAGACGATGATTTAAAATCATATTTAAAAAAAAGATAGGCGCGTAGATGTCATTTATAAATGAGTTTGTTTACTTTATTATTTTTACCGTTACCCATACTTAATTTACTTATAATATATTTACATATAAGTACGAATCACATGAGGGGCCTTTTTCAAGGCCACATCGGATTTCTTAAAAGTGACGTGTTTTGTAACTATCACTCACTTGGATTAGATATTTGAGGTGGCCGAAATCATTTATTAGCATCATCAGGAAATCGCCATTTCAACCTTTTAAACCACCTAGTGAGTTTTTCTTCACTAATTTGAGCAATTACGAAAGACGCTTTTTTTTTTTGAACTGCCTACCCGGTCATAAAACTCTGTGCACGCCACTGTAGCAGACCCCTTCAGTTTTGCTGACATCTCTTTGAGGTGCGCGTGGAACACTACGCGCCGTCGACCCGAGCTTGGTCCTTACCGGGCGGCGAGCTATCCATTGCTCGCCACCCGCAAGCTCGCGCCTACGGTGGTCGGGAGTCGGCTATGGACTCCCGATGCCCGGGGCGTCTCCTCCTGCGGCGGCTAGGGACGTGAGGGCGCAGAGACTGCCACTCCCTCACGCGCCCCGCCTCCTCCTTCGCGAGCATTACTGCTTCGCAGAAGGAGGTGACGGCTTCCCATTCCCTCTCGCTCCGTACCATGGCTCACACCAGGGCCGGACGCAAAAGGTCGCCGCCGCCGATCGCCTCCACGAGGACACGGCGGTGCTCCACCCAGGCAGGGAAAACTTCCACCGTATGCTCCACCGTGTCCTCTAGACGATTCTCACAATGGAAACACCCGGGCGTATCCTCCCGCTTTATCTTGATCAGGAATCCACCGAAGCACCCATGCCCGGTGAGAACCTGCGTCAGGCGGAAGGTGAGGACGCCGTGGCGCCTCTCTATCCACTCCTCAAAGAGGGGACTTACCGCCGCAATTGTGGCGTGCCCAAAATAGCCTCCTTCATAAAGTAATCAGTCATAGTGTTGCAAGTGCCAATTATCCTTTTAATTTTGTACTAACAAAATTAACTTCTCCGTGTCTTCTTCACTGAATGACGAAACCTGGATTGTACCTGCTACGCGCATTTATCATTTGTTCTTAGATTAATCAAATCACCTAATTTATTTAACTGATCATTAAATCCAATTTTATTAGTATTTACTTTACATACACATTTTAACACTAGCGTTAGTTCACCCATTTTTATATGTTGCAAATTATACAGGATTTTTTTTTTACCAGTGCGCAATTTTTTTTGGTCGTTTAGTATCAGTAATAGAACACATTTCAAGTATTTCTTCAATATTTTTTTTGTTATAAATTTATCAGTAGACAGTAGACACCCTACATTTCGTAATATGATATCGATAGCAGGAATAGGTCAGTAAAGGTGTCTTCACACAGCGGGCGGGGCGCGGCGGGACGTGACGGCGACGCACAGTGGAACGAATGTATGGGAGCGGTTGGACGTAGACATGTCCGAAAAATAAGAGTAAAATTATGACAAACTAATGATGCCATCTTATTCGATTACTTAATGCCTTCATAAATTGTGGTGATGAATTTCTTCATAACTCCCATATTTCGGGAGTAATTTGAGAAAATGTGAAATTTTACTATGAAAATGAGTGTATCGAGCTCTCTCCCTCCTGATTCCGGGCTTGTTTCAAGTAGCGGTCTCTAATATCGTAATGCTATTACTAAGAGCTATATTTAATACTAAGACACATAGTGCGCCAAATGTGCACTTTCTGGGATAAAAGGAAATGAAAATTTAAAAAAAAAAACGTTTTTTCCCCATTTGTATTTACTTTAAACCGCAGACAGACTTATTAAGAGGTCTATAAATATATTATATATATACAGAAATATATATTAACAAAAATATTCACAAGAACTGATGAGAGTATGACTTTTAAGTAAGTTGATAATAAATTACCTAGTTTCATTAAAAGTACAATAAATAATTAAGATGTAAGCTCTAATTTACTAAGTTACACATTTTAAAACAATAACATCATTTAATTATCTTCGTCATCATCATCATCATCAATTAATTCAAATTCAGAATCGATGTCCGCTAAATCATTTATGTTAACAAATTCGATATCACTTTTCTCAGAATCCGTAAGCTCATAAAATTCCTTAAAAGAAGATTTTTTTACAAACTTATTTCCTTTTGGACGGATACTTGTAACAAGTGGATCAGAAGACAGTAAAAGATTGTGCATAATATCTTCATTGCATGAGATACTGCTATGCTTTCGAGAATGCCCTTCTCTATATTTTCTAAAATCTTTATTTCTAGCCTCAGATGCCTCTTCGGATAGAAAACCAATGGGCACAATTGACATGTTCTGAACTATGTCTGGCCCATGCATTAAAATTTTATGAAGTGAAGAAGGCATATAATACCATGGGTATAACTCCACGTAAAGCTTAGCAGTATCAAAGCAGAACTCTCGGAATTTAGTTACGTTGATCTTCTCTCCTGATGAAATACACTGCAAGATCACACAGATTTTTCTTAAAAGCATAGCATCTATTCCGGTCAGTTCAGCAGATTTAGTGTAGTTTTCAAAAAATCTCCTTGCCGAGTTGCCATTGTTGGTGGATCCACTGCCTTGTTTCACAACATCGAGAAGTAAGCCCGTTTCTCTTCTTACAGCCTCTTGAACTCTTTTCTTCCTGTCATCAACTTGCCTTTTTGCTATATCACCCCTTACTTGCCATGATTTTATGTCTAATTTGTAGGAAATGTGTAATAAGCATTCCATTGAGCGAATCCAAGCGTGAAGGGTGCTTAAGCTATATTTATACATGTCCTCGTTTGCGTGTTTATCTTTGATTAACTCTAAATTATTCATTTCTTTAGGACAAGCCTTGCATATGTCACACACTGAAGCTGCTGTATTGGATATAATGGAATGAATTTTACCATCAATCATTGTCAACAGCAGTTGGTGTTTGACACTAATTCCATCAGTGATGGTGGATGGAGTTAAGGCTTCAATCTCTGCTTCGATTTCAGCCATCTCTCTCTGCACATTTTCTTTGGTTTCCTTTATAAACTTAAACAATATTGGCCGGCAAAATGAAGTGGAAGATGGTCGCTCGTTTTCCCAAATTGTTACACCTTTTGAGACGAGCCGCAGTGGTACAAGACTAATCATAAAATTACTAGCAAGATCGATTTGCTCATCTTCACTCGTCCTTTGATGATAAATGCTTTGGCTAGATGATCCGTCAAAACCCCATTTGCTGGTCAATACGAGCTGTTGATTGGGATCAACAGGGGTTTCTAACGACCTAATAAGTCTTCTTGAGGTTAAATCCATCAAGGCTTGTAATTTGATTTTTGCAGAGCTCTCTGTAACTGTGAGATCTTCTTTGGCCGGATAGCACTTAATTTTTTCTTTAACCAACATGTAGTAACTCGGGTATTGAAGAGCTCCTTCTTGAGTGTTGAAATCCCGAAGAGTGTTATAGCGCCATTTCGATAAGTTCATCGATACATAAAGAGCCAATGCCTTCAAAGGGGATATTTCCCGTACCTGAATTGATTTACCTTCAATGAAGGCTTTGATTTTTGAGGCCTCTTCTGGATTCTCCGTCAAGTATTTCATAACATAAGCTGTATCGCTTTGTCCTGCCTTTTGAAGCGCCCTTTCGGCCGAAAACATAATTTCAGCGCTGCTACTGCTGCATGAAAGACTATCTTCAGTGCGTCTTCTTTTTTGCCGGTTACTAAGGTCCTCAAAAGATTTACGAGGACTAGGATGTGTACAAGTTGAAGCATCAGATTTAGCAGGAGAAATTATGGGCTCGATGACGTCACTTATATTTTCTGTAGAAGGTTCCATATTTTCATTCTGTAATTCCGGCCATTGAATTGCAGCCTGTAGCCAAATCTCATGTTTCTTCCGAAACTTATCTGTGCTTCTTCCAGACTGTGTCCATTTTGCATAAATGCGGTAGCAAAATCGACGACACCAGTCTTTTAAACTTGTTTCAGCACTTTCACATAACTGAACACAACTGTTATCTTTTAAAACACTGAACAAATAGTTAAAGTCGCGTAAATCTTTATGTGCGCGTGCGCATAAAGCAACGTGAATATCAAGATTTGTATTAAAATTTGGAAAATACATTGCGAGATTAGCTTGGATACAACGAGGTGTAAATCAACATTGATTTTAAAGTTACTAATAGTGACCTATTTATATAAAATCCAGGTATCCCAGGTATCCTTTGTTAAATATTGCAAGGTAATTAGTTATTGTGATAATTAGTAAATGATGCATGCTAAATTAGTGTATTAAGAGCCATTTAGTAATTAAATAATAGCAATGTTCTTATCAGTAATCATTAGTGCATCAGTTTTATATGTAAACCTTAAGTCCCTAATTATATATCCTAATTAGCTTATATCTTCTCTAATTGGCTGCTCAGAAATGTTATTGTAATAAGGTAAACCTTTAGAAAAACGGTTTTAATCAACAAAATAAACAAAAAATAAAAAAATTGTGTTATAAAATAAACATCACTCTTTATCCCAGAAAGTGCACATTTGGCGCACTATGTGTCTTAGTATTAAATATAGCTCTTAGTATTAGCATTATGATATTAGAGACCGCTACTTGAAACAAGCCCGGAATCAGGAGGGAGAGAGCTCGATACACTCATTTTCATAGTAAAATTTCACATTTTCTCAAATTACTCCCGAAATATGGGAGTTATGAAGAAATTCATCACCACAAGTTATGAAGGCATTAAGTAATCGAATAAGATGGCATCATTAGTTTGGCATAATTTTACTCTTTTTTTTCGGACATGTCTACGTCCAACCGCTCCCATACATTCGTTCCACTGTGCGACGCGACGCTGAATAGTTGTAATATACTAGATATTAGCGACGCCTTCACACAGAGCGCTCGGCGCGACGCGGCGGGCGTGGCGCGACGGTTTTGTGTGAGACGGTGCGTCGCCGTCACGTCCCGCCGCGCCTCGCCCGCTGTGTGAAGACAGCTTAACCGCGCGCCAGCGTAGGTACTTCGAACTTCTTAGAATTTCGACCGATTGAACAGCTGGTATGTACTTGAAGCTACGCTCGGTCGTTCACCTTCGCCGCCACGCCGGCGACGCGCGCAAGTTACCATAAAAACAAGTTTCAAAGAATACATCTTTCGTTAACGATAACTTAATTATTTGTACTAAGATATATCAAAATAAAAATTGCATGGTTATTAGAACTCGTTTAAGTTTTTTTTTTTTTTTAAATTTGTGCACTGGTTAAAAACTTATCCTGTATGTTTAATAGTGCTTATAAATAATTTCAAAATAATTGTTAGTAAAAATCATTCATATTAATGTCAAAATCATTAATAATACCATAATCAAATACAATCTAATAAAAATGCAATAAGTGGAAGCACCAATATTATTTCAAATACTGATTAAATGTGAAGTAGTATTTTGATTGTATTTGATATGAGGTGATCAGTGATTGATCTCCCAGAAGAGGCCTGTGCCCCGCAGTGGTCTAATGAGGATCGTAACTGTCCACAGCTAGACGTGGAAGCGGAAGATGAGAAAGGTTTGCGGATGAGTGAACAGCGCGAGAGACGCGCGCGCAAACGCCGTAAGGCAGAGCGCGCAGCGCCGGCGCACGAGCAGGAACCGCAGCTCACCCGGACACAGAAACTCGCGTTGAAGAAAAAAGCCAAGAAAATGAGAACCTCCGAGGTAATACAATACTGTGTGCACAATGCACGCATTAACTCTTCCTATTTCGTTAAGACAAAAGATTACACATTCAGCTACTTATTTGTGGGCACACTTTGACTTAATAACATCCCTAGTTATGTATTTACCTAAAATATATGTAGTTCATTCGGTGGAAAAAAAATATGATAAGTTTATTTCAGAAGAACAAAGGACAGCTCATGGATGTATGGAATCCCGTACCATGTTGCATCAAAATCAAACTTTGTTTTTTATATAAGGTGTATGTATTCATACACGAAATATTTTAAGAGGTACACCTGTAGGTGGTAAAGAAGCTATAGCAACGAAAAAAAAAAAATTTATTAGTGTTTATTTTTTAAATTTAATATTTATAAATTTTTTGACGCACATAACAAATACTGGCTCCTTCTTATTTTTTACGGCCCGAGACACCGCGACCGTGCTCGTGCCGTCCGGTCGTCGCCCTCGCAGCGTCAGGCGGGCCATTCATAGAATTTGGAGTAAAGGTTTTATGCAAAACGTCTCAAGTAGTTTTAAAATTATAATAATTACGAAAATTCAAAAACGCTTAGATAAAAAATTTCTTTTTGCTTCTATAGCTTCTTTACCACCTACAGGTGTACCCCTTAAAATATTTCGTGTATGAATAGATACACCTTATATACTACATTGATCATATTAACTCCTACAAAAGTTCTTTTTGAAACGAAAACCCGGGTTTCAGAGTTATTTTTTAAAATCAAAATAACCTAAAAACTAGGTCTGTTTTGTTCGACGTTGCCATAGTGTTGCAAAGGACTCGAGTCAATTATGCAGGACTCGGTGTACTCAATAGGCTCGAAGTCTACAGTCAAGCACTCGAGTCTTAAAAAGGACTCGAGTCTTAAAGAGGACTCGAGTCTTGAAAAGGACTCGAGTCTTAAAATTAACTCGAGTCTTAAAGAAAAACTTGGAGCATGAAAATGAGACTCGCACACAAAGACATTAAATTATATAGACGGGACGTAACGAAACAAACTCGTAATCTAATACTTGTGTCCTAGTGGTCATATGGCGTTTAGGATGGCATGTCTGCATGTCAACACGCATTTGTGTCCGTTTAACAAGAAAAGAAAAACATTTCTTAAATAAATATGCCGAGTTGCGCTTTACGATATTGCAAATCACGCTACGGTAAAACGTCTGGACCTAAGTTCTGTTTGTTTTCGTAAATATTTTTCAGTAATTTAATTAAATAATATTCATGGATGGTTCTAGAACATACGATAATTTTGTAATAAACGCCCTCTATTGCTGAGTAGCTTTACTACTGCCTTGCAGAGATGTTATGATGTTTATCGACTTTGTTATCGATAATATGTAATTATTGGTTTCTGTTAATTTAGGTTTCCGAATGTAAATAAAGTTGAACGTGAAAAGTGGATACAGTTTGTTCAAAAAGATCGTAGAGAAGTAAATTGGCTTCCATTATGCTTCGTCAAAATTATGTTCCAAGCATTTTAAAAGCGGAGACATTTACTTTGGAAAGTCGGGTCGATCAAATTTAAAAAAACCGGCCAAGTGCGAGTCGGACTCGCGCACCGAGGGTTCCGTACAAACCTGTAGGTATTTTCGGTTTAAAAATATATATATTTTTTAATTTTTATATTTCAGTTGATTGAATGTAAGGTAAATTGCGGTTTACGATTTATGACGTTTTAAAAAAAAACTACTCACTCGATCTCGTTCAAACCAATTTTCGTTGGTAGTTTACATGGTAATGTACATCATATATTTTTTTTAGTTTTGTCATTCTCTTATTTTAGAAGTTACGGGGGGGGGGGGACACATTTTACCACTTTGGAAGTGTCTCTCGCGCAAACTATTCAGTTTAGAAAAAAATGATAATACAAACCTCATTACCATTTTTAAAGACCTATTCATAGATACCCCACACGTATGGGTTTGATGAAAAAAAACATTTTTGAGTTTCAGTTCTATGTATGGGGAACCCCAAAATTTATTGTTTTTTTCGATTTTAATGTGAAAATCTTAATGCGGTTCACAGAATACACCTACTTACCAAGTTTCAACAGCATAGCTCTTATAGTTTCGGAATAAAATGGCTGTGACATACGGACGGACAGACAGACAGACAGACAGACAGACAGACAGACAGACATGACGAATCTATAAGGGTTCCGTTTTTTGCCATTTGGCAACGGAACCCTAAAAAGGATCGGTACCTCGTACTACAAGAGAAGTTTATACATTTTTTCGTAGTCGTTCTTTATGTATGTATGGTAAACTAGAACATTGCCTTGCCTATAATTCCCACTACTCACTTGACTTTTGATATCTGTCTGCTCGACTATTTTAGGCATTTTAGGCATAAAATCAGCCACAACAACAGCAACTTTTGCCTTAATTTTAATTAAGCTTTAATTTTAATTTATGATCGGTGAAAGAGTCTGTGAGGTCACAGACTCTTTTCTGAGTTTGTTTCGGCATTTCTTCTCAGAGTAGTCAGTTAGGAAACGCCGACCTCATGTAATTAAAAAAAAAAATAAGATTGACGTGTAAAAGTTTTACACGTCAATCTTACTTTTTTTTCACTTGACAGTGCCCATAATAATGATAATTTAGTAATTAGTCTGTAAAAAGATTTTTATAAATAAATAACTTGTAAACATTAAATCTAGTAATGATTCCAAATTGTTTGGTATTATTCAAATGTGAAAAAAAAATGTAGTCACTTTTCAATATTATCGATATATTATATCGATAGGGAATTGATGAAATTCAGCCTTAATCAAGTTTTTGTATTTGAATGTTTGCTATTCAAAGCTAGATGGCGTTACTGACGCTGGAGCGTAAACTTTTGTACAAAAATGTTTTTCATAGCCGTTCTAATTTTGCTATACTATGCTAGATGGCGTTACTGAATCATGGGATCACAATTTTACTTTGACATTTCTTCAGATGGCCTCTCTATTTGTCTTAAATCTCTTTGCTCGCACATCATTCGAAAAGACTCGAATAGAAGAATGATAAGTTCTAATGAGTGGTTATGATATAAATATGAGTGAAAATAATCTGACGAGTTATTCATAGACTCGAATTCATTTTAAGACTCGAGTCCTTTTCTAAGACTCGAGTCCTTTTTAAGACTCGAGTGGCTTGTAAATGACTCGGGCTCGGCTTGACTCTAGACTCCGAGCCTTTTGAGCACACTGAGTCCTGCATAATTGACTCGAGTCTTTTAAATTACGACTCGAGGATTCGAGTCCTTTGCAACACTACGCTGCCAACGACTTGTTTTATATATCTACTTAGACACGTTACACACGGACGAATATTAGTGCTCTAAAAACAGCGTAATCCACGTATATAAGATAGGAAGATTTACGAGTTACAGCAACGTCTAGCCTCGCCACAGGGTTCGTGACTAAAACTCATTTTTTCTTTAATACGTTGAGTCTCACAGTTACCTACTGGATACGAGTCACTATCTGCTTAACCAGTCTTCCCGGTGGAGACTAAACTATAGCCTACTAAACTATAGCCCGCCACATGTGACACTCGGTGATTTGACCGACCCTTATATTATCAACAGTGTGAGCCGGTAACGTGGGTATAATTCTTGCCAAACTTCTTGGCCGCCCTGAATTTGGCTACAATGGCTGCGCAGTCGTAAATCTAATAAGAAAACAGCAGCCTATCATGTTCCCACTGTTGGGACACAGGCCTGCTCTCAGTGAGAGGGAGCCGTAATCCACCACGCGGGCCCAGTGTGGGTTGGTAGATGTGACATGGCTTCAATTTTTTGGTTCTAAGACATGCCGGTTTACTCATGATGTTTTCGTTCACCGTTTTGCGAGCTGTGGTGATGACATAATTTACACAAAGTATATCGCCTGTTTGGGTTTGAACTCACGACGTACTACTCGTAAGTCGCGGCCGCTACCACTGGGCCGCCGCTACCACTGGGCCACCACTACTCACCAATACCAATAATACATCTATATATTAATACGTGAAGCGAAAACTTTGGATCCCTTTTAACGAAAATTGGGCGGACGGAGGAGTATGACATTTCGCACACTTATAGTATATACAGAGAAGAAGTGACGAATGCTAATATTTTTTTTTAATTATGCGTTAAAATACATTATTTTCAATAAATAACACGTTACACACACTACTGTTTATTACCGTGTATCTAATACACACATGCATAAATATTCCTTTGTTTATGGTCCAAATCTGTCTTTATTATTTTGTGCAGTGTTACCAACACCCAGAAATATTTACCCCTAAAGCTTAAGTTAAAAACCACTAAAATTGCCACAATGACTAAAAAAATCCGCTAAAAAATTATAATGAAAATAACCAACCAATGTTCAGTAATCATAGACCGGCACACAGTAGTAATATTTGTCTATATTTATTGCGCGACATTTGTTAATCATTCACTCTGCATTCTTAGTATCGAGGAACCGTACTAGAAGTCGCTAATACTGTTATTGTAATCAAAAACACAATGAGAAATGTAAGATGGCAAAAATCCCTAAGAATACCCCTAAAAATGGAACGCCCCTAAAAAAATCTCAATCCTCTTATTTACCCCCTAAATTTGGGAAAACCCCTAAGTTGGTAAGCCTGATTTTGTGTCTGTCTTACTGAATGTCAAGTATAACCATAGGTAATAAATTAATTTTATAGATATATAACCTATTTCATTTTTAAAATCTATGATCATATCATAGAATATTTGTTTTTAATATTATTTGTATTAGCGACGATGGGAATTTAGTTTAGATTTTTAAGAAATATTTTTTGTGGTTTTATGGGGAGTGTCAAGTATGGCATTAGTAAGTTTGCCATACAAAACTTAGTGTCCTGTGCAAACTGTAGAGGTTGTATGCCTCACGATTGTACAGGCTGTTTATAATTATGACATTTGGAACCGTCATAATTAATTAAAAATAATAGGGAAAATTTCATAAAAACAGAACAAACTGTGATAATTCATTCCATATTGTTCCATATCCAGCAGTTAAGAAGTATTAAGAAAATAAAAAAGAGAGTCCTGAAGAAGTATTCTTTACTCATTACACCTACGTCCTGGTCCTGGTCATCACCATCCCGCCAGCGAACCCTCTCCACAGTAGTACAGCGTCAACAATTTCTCTATAGTGTTACTGAATGTCAAATATAACCGTATTATTTTTTATATTTATTATTATCTATATTTTTTCATTTAATAATGTATTTCTATTCAAATGAAGTACGGTCGAATTTCGACCAATGGGCGATCACTAGTTATCATAAATAAGGGTGACCAGTCAGACTGATAGGTAAGTGATAGAAAAATGAAACAAACAAGTTCATTTGGGTTTTTAATAGGGATCAAAGTCAAAAATATTTATTTAACAAAACTGTTACATAAATCATTCATCATACTCCTGAATCATCTAAAATCCGTTGCTGGCGAAGTTATGTCATTATACCGTCCCCAGCTCAAATACTATACTATCGTCATTACATGAGCACAGCAGCCCACTGTTCGCTTACCGACGAGGCGACTGCAGCAATAACCTACTATGGTTTCTAATGTGTTGGCCACAGCATCATCTCTGCTAATCAATAAATACATGTGATAAGTACGACTGTTGACATGTCTCGAATTAATCCTACCTCTTAAGAGGTAATTATTAAGCCCTAAAATCAAAGGAACTTCATCATCAATAGAATTATTCACCTCAACTGAATAAATACCAGTCTGACGGATGTGTTCCCCATAATAAGATCTAGCCTGTTTGAGTTGGTAGGTCTCAAGAGCTAACCGTTTTAAATATGTTGTTGTCAATCATAGTAAGCCATCTAAACGTGAATTATGGCTTAGGAATATTGAGATCTCCACATGGTCCAGCATCTGGCAGACCTGGGCGATTGGACTTGTGCACATCACGACGTTGAACTTCTCTTGTAGCTGACCTCCAGCAAGCAGCACATACTCTTTCCAATCTTGATATCTATAAAAATAACATGATTATACATGTACTTAATACAAAACATTTCACAATGGGTTATAGACTTGATAAAAATATTACTGTAATGTGATGTAACTAGGAATACATGATAATAATCAGGCAGTAATTGTGTCAAAATAGATAATAATTAGGTTTCCTATGGATACCTAGATTTATATGTTGCAACATAAAAATGTTTCATTTTTATGTTGCAACATAAATAAACATATTTACCAAATGGAGCGGAATATTTGTAACTAAAATGTTTCTCTCTTGTTGATCTTGTCTTACAGGATATGGTCTAGTTGCACGTAGAATAGAATTGCCACAAGAACAACATCATTTTCCATGACCAAAAGCAGGCAAAGATAAACTTCCTTCACTGATTGTGTTTGCTCGATCTTGAAGCAGTCTCTGTACAAAGCACACATTCTGAAGACATTTGCAATTAAAACCATGAGTGAAAAAGTGTGCTTTTACCCTTTATGACGTTATCTATCTTCTGTAACATATTCGAAGAAATTACACCTACAAGTAATCAAGAGTAAAGCTTTTTTTGGCCTCAAACAGGTTCGTTTTTTTTGTTATTTATTTGTTGGATATTTCCTGGGTGAGTCCAAAAATGTTTTCATTCATTCTATAAAAATAATGTTTTGTAAGCTGGTACATTCATTAAAAGATTAGTCAGGAAATAGGTGCCTGCTTAGGTGCCTGACATTCATAAGTACCTATATATTCAAAGAGTAAAATAAGATCGGCTTACCTGAGTAGGAGTTATCCAAGACTGTAACAAGTTAATCATTGGAGTAGACGCTTGTTCTAATGATATGTGGGTAGGTTTCTGGGTATCAAAAATAAACTATTGATACATCGCCGGTTTTGCCGGGTGACTGACGATGTCAATCGGTCGACCGACTCGACCGACATATTCGCACAATGAAATACTCACAAAAAAAGTTCACAAAATACAAACAAGTTCTACTTTTCAAAACAATTAAATAATTATTCAATCTTAACTCTCAAAAACACAGACGGTACTCGCTAGCGCAACCACAGACTACAGAGTACATGCGCAAAATGTCAGATGCACATATAACAAATCCATTCTGTTGCATTCTACATCTTTTTTACCAGTTGGGAACGGCTAATTAACCATAATAAAACCAGATAAAATAATGATAATCTTTTAAATAGATATTCTATTCTAGTTCTTTTTAAATAAACTTTCAAAAATCAAGGTTAAAATCATTTATCACGTGAAGTGAAACGGAACGTCATTTATAGGAAGTAAAAGAACATCCATACTTTTAAACTTAAAAATAAATTCCCTGTTCAAAAACTAAATCCCCGACGTGTACGTGACGTCGTAAAAAAATATGAAACTAATTACTCCAAAATTTTGGTCTTGATGCGTGAGACTTTTTGGTACGGTCAGCCAAGAAAGTGGTGTACCAGTTTTGATTTAGTTTCCCGGTCATCGAAAATTACAACAAGGTTCGTTATAAAAAGATATTACTGAAAGAGACAACATTATCATGACGTAAACCTATGTATTTAGTATTCATACGTCATATGTCACATATAAGTACATGACATTTTAACCTTTAGTATAAATGAAAAGGACATTAGTTTCTACAAAGCAATTGAAATGTTTCCAAACAAAAGTAATAAAAACTATTTAAATAGACAACCGAATTCCATTTGAAAAAGAAAACTGACAATTGACATTTTGTCAAATATATGCAAAAAATCGATATATTTTCCGTGTTTTTTCAATCAACTGCATATAAAATCATCTCAATGCCTGCTAACTTGACCATTGCCGAAAGAGCACAAATAATTGCCCAATTTAATGAGGGAAGCAGTATCAGTGCGATATCCCGGAATTTGAATATATCGAGGCGTTCTGTCCGCTTTTGGATTCGTCGTGAAGGAGAGGAGGGAAGTTTGTTGGATCACAGAAGAAGTGGTCGCCGGCCTGCACTCTCCAATAACGATAGAGAATTCATGAGACGGGAATATGAAATCAATGGTTTTAAGCCCACAAAACATTTTGCGGAGATGTTCGATGTGAGTGCCCAAACAATAAGGAATCATCTACATTACATGGGGTTGCACCACAGGCATTACGCCAAGAAAATATATTTGACGGATGCTCACAGACTTACTCGTCTGAACTTCGCCAGAGAGCACTTAGAGTTTGATTGGTCTAATACAGTGTTTTGTGATGAAAAAACGTTTAAATCCAGTCAGCATGGACGTCTTCACCTTTGGCGATATAATTCAACACGGTATAAAGATGATCATGTAATCCCAAATAGAGAATCAGGTCGAATTTCCGTAAATATTTGGGGCTGGATGAGTGCGGATGGTGTAGGAGAATTGTGTTCTCTACCTCCTCGAGCGACGGCTGTAAATTATATCGACGTGCTTCAGAATGCAATGCTACCGACAGTCCGTAATGTTTACCCGGAGAACGAAGTGCCACAATTTGATTTTGTTCAAGATAATTGTTCAATTCATAATGCGAGGATCGTAAGAGCCTGGTTTCGTTCACACACTGACGTAAGGGTAATTCAGTGGTCCTCAAGATCGCCGGACCTCAACCCGATAGAAAATCTTTGGGGCCTTATGGTCCAACGATGGTCGCATC
Source organism: Aporophyla lueneburgensis (assembly GCA_932294355.1). Classification (NCBI taxonomy): domain Eukaryota; kingdom Metazoa; phylum Arthropoda; class Insecta; order Lepidoptera; family Noctuidae; genus Aporophyla; species Aporophyla lueneburgensis. Next base: position 38,301,531 of record OW028736.1, read on the forward strand.
AAAATGAATGAACCAAACAAGCTCTTATTAGTCACTGTAATTATATTTGGGAGGAAATGCGGGGAACCGATATTTGCTCACGGCTTGTTGGTTCAATGAGGTCTCGTCTTTTAGAGGTTATAGAGGCCAACGGCGGTTACACCCGTTTCTAATTAAAAAAAAAATTCAATATCTTCTAAATATTACTATATATGCTATGTTTTTGTTTGTTATAAGTATTTTAAAATTGATTGTAGAAATTTAATAAAAGGATAAATCTATTTTTAGCTTGTTTTTTATTGATATTGTAATTACAAGTTTACAGAAATTGTAGGTTTGTGGATTCGCCTTGTGCCTTTACAATTTTATGTAACTTGTTGATTACAATTCTGAATTTGTAGATACAATTTTGTCATCAAAATCTACAGCCCCCCGCCGTTGATTTTACGACGTCATTGGTTCCATCAAGTTCAAACTAAGAACAGCTGTCACGTTACAAACAGTAATAGTCGTTATCAATAATCAGATAAAGACAGCAATAGAAGTTGTCAGATCGATCTGCAAGCGAAACTAATCTTTATCACCTATGAATCTGCAAGCGATATTCAACCTTAGGGTGGTACACCACTTTCTTGGCCGACTGTACCACTTTTGATCATTCTCCTTTAGATGTGCTATGTTCATTCAAATAGTAGGTATAGTTTGGGAACGCTCAAAGTTCTGTTATTTTTATTCGGAAAATCTGAACGATCAGCAGGCTTAGCATGACGCTTTCTGTTTTGACGAAGAATATACATAGCTCTTTCTATTCAAAGTGGCATTTCGTTTCTCTATTTTTGACATCGCACCGTATAAATCCTTCTACAATTTGTTATTTTGTCTTTCGTTTCTAACGATCATTGTCTAGACAAAGTCGTCCTTTTATATAGTTTGGGATAGATAAACTTTTTCTGAAATAGTGTCAATGTACATATTATGTACAGACGCCAACACATTAAGCTACTACAATCTGTCAGATTTCTTTGATAGATTTTCGACTTTATTTCTAGAGCATTAGGTTCAAGGTTCATTGGGAAAAATTGACAGTTTCGGGTAGCTTGACCTGGTGGCGTCTGTACATTGGCACTATTTCAGAAAAAGTTTATCTATCCCAAACTGTCGAAATCACACTGACAACTGACAGTTGTCTAAGGTAAAGTTGTCAAAAAAAAAAAGGCCCGTTTTGACATTTGAGAAAGACCCTAGAATGTAACTTGGAACGAAACTGAAAGAAACAATAAAATAATAAATAATTACTTAAAGTGTTTTAAGGAGTTACATCTAGTTAATAGCCGAAAAAAACATGTTTTTGTGATTTTTTTTTGGGTAAAATGATTGCAGGTTTCAAACTGTTTTTTTTTTTCATACTAAAGGGTATATTTTTTATTGTTTTTTGGTGGACGCTGACGCTTACATTTTGTATTCGAGTTAAATGCGCAGTGCCCGGCGACCGACAGTTCGCCCGCAGACACCATAGCCTATAGACGCGCTTACGATCTTTATACCAAATTCCTAATGTAATTCGTTTCGTGAAGTAAAGTACATAATCAAATCTAAACCGCATTTGATTTCTCTCCGTACACACACACCTAAAGAACAATATACACGCACCCACAAAAGTTTCGTAATTATTTTATTGCAAAATATTTACAAGTCATCTTATATATATAAAAATCTTGTGTCACGGTGTATGTTGCCAATAAACTCCAAAACTACTGAACCGATTTCAATCAAATTTCACATGTACCCGTATTTTGGTCTAACTTACTGGATAGGATAGTTATCATCTCAATTATTCGCTTATGTCGTGAATGTAAACGAATAAAATGTATCAATTAATTGTTTCTTAAGCAAGTGTTTATTTACCGCCATCTATGAGAACTTCATAAAACTAAAAGATGGCGGTGTACGTTGATTCATCAATAAAATTCTTCAATATTGTTTGACATCTAGGTTACAAATACACCCAATAGATGGCGCTGTGTTCTGTTTCTTAGAATATAAATTCTATTACTTTATTTCACGTAATATTTATTTATCTTCACGATATAACCGTATTATTTTAATGGTTTGTGACTGATATTTTTATAATTATACTGCGTATTATGTTACAATATTATTACCATTAATAACAAAAAAAAAAAATGTACTATTTTTGTTAGAGAATTATTAAAGTCTTGGCGCCAAATTTTAATCAAAGTTTTAAGGTCTGGCCATCAAATTCTATCGAGTCGCCATCTCTGGTTTGAATGTCCAAAGCTTTGGTATCTCATTCGTTCTCGAGACCTCCTCTGAGCGTTAACAAAGCTACCTCTCGAACCATCAAGACCCACTATTTCGAACAATCGATCAATCGATTCTTCTCGAAGCATGCGAACTAGAACGTTCGGGAAATTCAATGTTCAGGTATAAATACTGGCGCCGAGTGTCACCGCACTTCCGCCCCGGCTGGAGGCCTAAAAAGGTAACTTTTTAGAACTCGCCGGGCTACAATCCGTTTAAGTAGTAATAATCTTTCAGGTTAAATACAAGATGCCAGACAAAAAAAAAAACACCGCAGTTCAGTTCCTTTTTAAACGAGTGAATTAATACTATCTCCCGGAAAGTGATATTCTCAGTAAAATCTCAGTGCAAGTCTTAGTACTACTCTCTGCGTCAGTCTCTACGTAAATACAACTATGCATTTACCAAGTATATAACCTCTGCAAGTATTAATCAGTGCAAAATCATAACTTTGCACTTTGCAACATACAAGCAAAAATATTTACACATGTAAATATTTTTGCTTGCATTTTATTTTATTTTCTTCATGTATTTTGTAAAGAAGTCATTGTTTCTAAAGAATAGTTAAAGATAAGAAAAATAAAATCAAAAACACGCTGTGAAACTAACTGAACTAAAAATTTAAAAATAAAACTGGAGTACTCAATTTAAAAATTCGTATTTTTGTACAAAAAGCGTGGGGGGTTTGATTTTCATTGCTGTAAATATTTTAACGATAGTTTAGTATACCTGTAGTAATTATAATAAGCACCCCACGCATTTTGTACGACAATATGAATTTTTCAATTGAGTACTCCAGTTTTATTTTCAATTTAGCTAATTCCATTTTACCGGAAGGGTTTTATTTCCTCAGTTGCGATAGAAATAAAATATGGCGGTACGAAGTTCGCCGGGTCAGCTATTAGTATTATATTTTATCAAGTTCTTGAAACATCGTAAGGAAACCGGCATGTCCTAGAACCAAAAATTTGAAGACATGTGACATCTACGAACCCGCACTGGGCCCGTGTGGTATATTACGGCCCACTCCCTGTCACCAGGAGAAGGCCTGTGTCCCAGCAGTGGGAACAATATAGGCTGATTATGATGATCAAGCTCTTCTCAGTGAAGAGACAGTTGAGCTGCTGAAGAGATTGTTGCGTCAGTTTTTCTTCCCACCTTGCCGGGGGACTGTCTTCTTCCCAACTAAAGCACTAGGAAGTGGTGAAGGGCGTGCATTTTGGGAACTGTCTTATGTAATTTTGTCATTCAAAAAGTGCTGACTCCAATCTGCAGTCCAATCTACGGAACAATGAGATCGCTTCGGAAAGCCTCTGATGCCCCCAGGAAGCTTCTGCGCTTTTAGGCGGAGCTAGACTGGCTTTTGTTAGCCAGAATAAAATAAATATAAAAAAGACCCTCATTCGGGGACCCACCCGAATGAGGGTCTAAGTGCGAAAAAGGGAGTCCCATCATAATCGAAAGGGAGACAAAATCATGTTCAAAGTTTCCGTTACATAGGCACATCTATACTTAATATTATAAAGCTGAAGAGTTTGTCGAAGCGCTAATCTCAGGAACTAATGGTCCGAATTGAAAAAATATTTTTGTGTTGGGTAGCCTATTTATCGAGGAAGGCTATATAACATCACGCTACCGTTCAAAAGAAGCGGAGCAGCAAACGAAAAATGGACTAAAACTGGCAGGCGATTCGTTGCGACGGGAAGGAGAGCGAAAATTTGACGCGGACGAAGTCGCGGGCAAAAGCTAGTAATATATGTTTCCCGGACCGCTGTTAAAGAAAGTCCCTCCGCGGTGACTAGAGATTGCAATCCGGATAGTTCGAAATTCGAAAATAACTGAAAAATCTGGATTTTCCGTCCTCATACAAATTCGAATTTTTAATATTAAACTCCGGTTTTTTCGAATTTCAATAAAGCGTTTCTTTGTAAACCTATAAAATAGAGCATGTGTCTTCAACCACCAACTAATTATATTTCAGCGTCAACTACGTGACAAATCTAAAAACAGTGTAAACTCCATGTAACGTCACTCGATTTAAGTAACGACTAACTCACTAAAGCGTCGAAATCACTCCACTTTAATTTGGTTTTTTCGAATTTCAATAAAGCGTTTCTTTGTAAACCTATAAAATAGAGCATGTGTCTTCAACCACCAACTTAATTATATTTCAGCGTAAACTACGTGACAAATCTAAAAACAGTGTAAACTCCATGTAACGTCACTTGATTTAACGACAAACTCACTAAAGCGTCGAAATCACTCCACTTTAATTGGTTTAGCTTGTCTTCCATACAATGATACACTCTGTATAGCATTACACCCACTCTCAGTAACGGCAACAATTAAATAGTAAAGAATACTTTTCAAGTTGCCAAAATTAGTAAAAACTGCGCAGCTGTGTACGTTTCTTTTGTCGCTTTATCATCCCTTTATTAGCCCGTAATAAGTTCGACTATCGGCATCATACACAGGTAGAACGGGTAACGGGTGTTCGCAACTCCAAGTTTGAGCGCGTATTTTGCGTACGGGTGGGAAATCGGTTATTCGATCCTCCCCAGCTCCTCGAGAAGGGCCAGCAACGCCTTGATGTTGCTATCTCACGTAGGGTACCTGGGTTACCGAAGTACTTGGCCCTGTATGTGGCGATTGCCGGGCAGTTTAGAAGCACGTGCGCTGCTGTCTCGTCGTCCTCAAAGCAGGTCCTGCACAGCGGACTGTCTGTAACTCCTATGAGAAATAGATGTTTATTAAACGACCCAAGGCCAGTTATTGCTTCTGTAACCATACGTAGCTGTCGTTTGTCTAACCGGAGGACCTGTTTTGTGAGGTGGGCATAGATGGCAGGAAGTGCTTTCTTGCGTGCCTGCACTCACTTTGGTCCACCCATAGCTCACAGTGTAGATGCCTGGTACGTTTTCTTACCAGAGAGCGTAGGAATCCAAAAGGAAGTGGCGCGATGGGTTCCAGTCCCACCGGTGTCATTCTCGACCCCCGTCTGGCAAGTTTATCGGTGGCATCGTTTCCTAGCGAACCGCTGTGTCTATAAAAATGTGCTGTGAATATAAAACTAACAAGCAGAGGAATACAAAAATGGAAAGTTACTAATGGTAACACAGTAAATTAGCATTATTTGAAATGTAACGCCACAGGCAAGTTGAACACAGTTTTCCTGATTTTCTTAAAAACTACCTTTTATGCAAAAAAGGAAATTGTCGGTAACATCTTTACACGGGGGATCCAAATAAAAAATATATGAAGGTTTATTAAAAATCTTTAATAAAGGGAACACATATTTTTTAGTTACTTTTACTTTATTATGTAGCCCGACGTTTCGGACACTTGCCCCGTGACAAAGGATAGTAAATAGTGTCCGAAATTTCGGCTAAAATAATTGATAAAGTAAATTTAAAAAAAGTATTGAATTAAAAAAAAAACGCGGTAGTTCCGTAAGTTTTAATTTTAATTGAAATCTTGAAAGGGTGCGTACAACTAATCAAGTCTAATCCACAATCGATCTAATAGGAAAATAGAATACATTTCATTTTTTTGAGATCCATGAGTCATGGATTTTGTTTTGCTTTTCTTTTAAAACGGTAAATGTGTTTTGGTACATGTAGTGTCATAGAGGTTTGTTTGGTGAAAGTGATCAGACTGCTTAGATATTTTTTTGAGTATATAAAGTAGATATGAGCGCCGATGGTCAATCTTCCGGCGGCGGCGCGCCGATTTTCTTAATTCGGCGGCGGCGGCGTCGGCGGCGTGACCTTAATTTTAACTATCATAATTGAATAAAAAAATAATATACGTATAATCAAGATTTTCGTTTTAGAAAAGGCTTCAGCACCGCAGACCACATCCATACTGTTCGGCAAATTGTACAGAAGACCGAGGAGTACAATCAGCCGCTGTGTATGGCATTTTTGGACTACGAGAAAGCCTTCGACTCCATCGAAATTTGGGTAGTTCTGGCCTCTATGCAACGATGTCGAATTGACTGGAGATACATCGAGGTGATGAGATGCTTGTATATGACACTGCAACGATGACTGTCCAGATCCAGGATACGAAAACCAGCCCAATCCAACTGCGCAGGGGGGTGAGACAGGGGGATCTGATATCCCCAAAACTGTTCACCAATGCGCTGGAGGACATATTTAAGACGGCGGACTGGACTGGACAGGGAATCAATGTGAACGGCGAGTGCATCTCACACCTTCGTTTTGCCGACGACATTGTCATAATGGCAGAGACGCTGGAACAGTTAGACCAGATGCTGCAGAGCCTAAATGGAGCCTCACGGCGGGTAAGCCTCGGCATGAACTTGGACAAGACGAGTCATGTACAATTCGCATGTCTTGCCGAGTCCAATCCGCATCGAAGGGTCGCTTCTCAAGGTTGTGAAGGAGTATGTCTACCTTGAGCAAGTCATACAGCTTGGTAGACAACTTTGAGAAAGAAACCTACAAGAGGATCCAGTTGGGTTGGGCAGCGTTTGGAAAAGTTCTTCAAGTTTTCTCGTCGCCGATACCGCTATGTTTGAAGACCAAGGTCTTCAACCAGTGCGTCCAGCCCGTCATGACATACACTGCCGAAACGTGGACACTGATGGTTGGGCTGGTATACAAATTTAAGGTCGCTCAGCGCGGGTAAGCAGGCTGAAACCTGGGCTGTACTGCAGTCTCTTCAACGGTACCAGATCGACTATCGGTACATCGAGGTGCTAAAGTGTCTGTACGAAAACGCCACTATGTCAGTCCGACTTCAGGACCAGACCTCGAAACCTATCCTTCTGCAGCGAGGGGTGAGACAGGGAGACGTTATTTCTCCGAAACTATTCACCACTGCACTGGAGGATGTCTTCAAGGTTATGGACTGGAAAGGGGCTGGCATCAACATCAATGGCGAGTACATCACTCACCTTCGGTTTGCCGATGATATAGTTGTCATGGCTGAGACTATGGAGGGCCTCAGTACAATGCTCGATAACCTCAGTGCTTCCGAAAGAGTGGGTCTCAAGATGAACATGGACAAGACAAAGGTCGTGTCCAATGCTCATGTGATACCCACTCCAGTGAAGATCGGAGGCGCTACACTCGAAGTTGTAGACGAATATGTGTACCTAGGACAGACTGTCCAGTTAGGTAGGTCCAACTTCGAGAAAGAGGTCAATCGTCGAATCCGACTCGGCTGGGCAGCTCGCAATGGGCGTCTTTAGAAAGCTGAAAGTCACCCGAAGGGGAGATGGAGATTACCTACGCGATCGTATCAGAAATGAAGAGATCCGTAGGAGAACCAAGGTAACCGACATAGCCCGAAGAATTGCTAAACTGAAGTGGCAGTGGGCAGGGCACATTGCTCGCAGAACAGATGACCGATGGGGCCAAAAGGTTCTGGAGTGACGACCGCGAACCGGAAGACGTAGATTTGGAAGGCTTCCAACAAGGTGGACCGATGACCTTGTGAAGTCCGCAGGAATCCGCTGGATGCGGGAAGCACAATACTGGTCGAATTGGCGGAGCTTGGGGAAGGCCTATGTCCAGCAGTGGACGTCTTTCGGCTGAAATGATGACTTGTCCGACGTGCGTACGGTTCGGTCAGCGTCTATGGTTAAACTGAATGCCGTCGCTCGGGCTCGGCGCGCCGGTGCCTAGGATCAGCGGCGGCGGCGCGGCGGAAAACGTGGCGGCGGCGGCGCGCCGGCGCGGCGCTCATATCTAATATAAAGTTCGATGAGTAGATTCTAACTTGTATATAAAACTCGATTTTCGAAAAATTGCTGGTTGGTTCTTTTCTGCTTAACAGGGTACAATTGCTTTTGGACTAATTCTGTTTACTATCACGTTAATCTTGGCTCTTCTATTTTGGACATTGATTTAAAGGATAGTGAATTGGACTCGATCTTGGTGTTTGTTGTTATATCGTACGAACTGTTTCAACATGTTAAAAAGAGGACGTACAATCAACAGCCAGTCACGCGCATTGGTTGTGAAGTTAACAGAATACTTCGAACGCGAATCAGTTAATGGTGAACCTTTATTGTTCGTAACGCAAGTGCAAAATCGCGTCGCAGAAGCAATTGGAATTGGCAAAAAAACGAATTGAACCATTTTGAAGGAAAAGTATGGGCCTTCCGGTACTGAAGAAAATGTATTACGTACGCCTAAAAAGAGAAAGAAAAGCAAGCCTGTAACAGGTATTGTCACATTTGACGCAGACGCTATTCGAAATCAAGTGCATGCTTATTACACAAGAAATGAATAACCATGTACTTTGGGTTAAGGTTGATGTTTGCTTAGCAGGAATTTGGTAATTTAAAATGCGTGTTTGCTTCAAGACGGTTTAATTGCGACTAACTGTGGTGGGGGCATACGTGCTTTAATAATCATACGACACGACCCAGAAAAAATTTGCCAGGCGGTAATCCATCGGTTTTTATTAAAACAACATCGCCAACCTTGAACTCATCCGTTTTCTTTAACCAGATGGGACGTTATTGCAATCGTGTTAGATATTCTTGTTGCCAACGACGCCAGAAGTCGCCAAGCAATTTTTGAGTGTATTGCCACCGGGATAAGAAATGAATCGTTGTATCTTTGAAATCAGGTGACCGTACAACGATAGGAGCTTCGCCGGTTAGAAAGAGTCCTGGTGTTAGTACTTCTATGCAGTCTGGGTCCTTATCATTGATAGGACACAGTGGCCTAGAATTGAGACAAGCCTCAATTTGGCACAGCACCTTGGTCATTTTTTCATAGGTGAGATTAGTGATGAGCACACGTTTTAAATGGTGTTTTACAGACTTTACACCTGCTTCCCACAAGCTTCCAAAGTTCGGTGAGTATGTTCACCAGTATGTAATGCCATTGTGTTCCTTCCAGTGCCAATGTGTCTGATATTTCACCTTCAAATACGAGATTTGCTTCTTTCCATGCGGCCATTAGTTCTTTGTTGGCACCAACAAAATTTCGGCCCTGGTCACTCCATATATCGCTACATTTTCCTCTTCTGGAAACAAACCGCTTGAATGCAGCGATAAAGGCTTCGGATGTTAAACCGCTAACAAGCTCAAGGTGCATCGCCTTGGTTGACATACATATGAATACACAGATGTATGCCTTTTGTGTTCTGATGTCTCTTCCTTTGGACATGCTTATTAGAAATGGGCCTGCAAAATCAACTCCGGTGTGTATGAAAGCTCGAGCAGGAGTTGCTCTCGCTTTAGGCAGGTCACCCATCGCCTGTGTCCTTGATCGCGCTCTGAGTCTAGCACATACTAGACACTTGAGTATGCAGGATTTTATTAGTGCCTTACCTCGTGTCACCCAATACTTTGAGCTTATGTAACTTAAGTTGAACACCGCCATGCAATGTGTGAGCATGTGCATCAGCGATAAAATCAAAGGCACCATCGTTTTTGTTTCCCAGTATAATATGATGTTTAACTTGCTCATCCAAGTTCACATTACGAAGTCGACCGCCCACCCTGAGGACACCATCTCCGTCAAGGTAAGGATTCAAAGTTTTAATTTTACACTCTCCTTTTACAGCTTTATTTAATTTTAGTCTTTCTATATCATCTTTAAATTCTTCTTGTTGTACTAATTCTATGCATTTCATCAAAGACTTTCTAATTCCTTTGTAGTCAAACCTTTTTCCGTGCTTCTTTTAAAATTTAAAAATCTTCGACAGTAAGTTATTACTTGTATCAACTCCCTTAGATTATTGAATTCTTTAAATTGTAACTTTAAACTTTCTTCAGGTTCTATTTTAAATTTGCTTGTATCTTATCCTTTTTCTTTTCTAAATCAGTAGATGTATTTCTTGTTTTAATCTTATTGCTTTTTCAGAGAGCCAAGCTGGACCCTTCCACCACAAATCGGACTTTTTCAGATCAACTCGCAACATGCCCCGAGGGCCGAGACCCAATGTCTGCAGGATTATCTTCAGATGAGATATGAAACCATCGGTTGTTGTTTACATTTTCAGCTATCTCTACAACTCGGTTAGCTACAAATGTTTTCCATTTGTGGGGATCGTCAGATTACCATGCAAGGACAATTGTTGAATCTGTCCATGCATAGATGGTTGATGTAGGTATTCGCATAAATAATAATAATAATAAATAAAAAATTATTTCAGATTCATCTTGCGATTACATCCATATTTGTTAGTACGATGAGAGCTTACAAACTAGTGTTAGTAAAAAAATTAATTGCTAAACAGAATACACAAAACTAATAAACATTAAGTGGTCAGATCGGGTGGACTTCCCGATGGTGGTGGAAACTCACTATACGACTGCATGCAGCCGTATCCAGCGAGCCAGCATCGGAGAGTCCCACCGATCCGCCAGCGCGCGCAGGATGGTGTTGGGACTGTCGCGCGTACGGCGCATGATAGAAGCGCACCGTTTGCGCATGATGGCCGCAAAGCCGTCTGTGTGGGCCGCCGCGAACATCGCGGAGGCGCTACAGTGGCGCGGCAGCCCCATGAGCACCCGGAACGCGTTATTGTATTGTACGCGCAGATCGCTGTATGTCCGCTGCGTATAGTTAACCCACAGGCCACAGGTGTAAAAGGACTGACAGTACGCTTTAAAAAGCGCAACTTTGACAGTCCCCGTACACCGCGAAAACCTGCGGGCCAACATGTTGCATCGGACAGACAGCGCTCTGCGCTCCCTATCAATATCCACTCTGTCCTTAAGGTCCTCGGTGACCCAGTGGCCCAAATACTTAAATTGCTCGACTTTCTGTAGAGCTGTACCACATAGTGTGAAATTCGGAACGAATGTGTATCGCTTGTTGTCTGGCCTGAAAATCATTAACTCACTTTTTTTTACGTTGTACTTGAGCCCATGAGTCACCGCATGGGACTCACAAATATTCAGGAGCCTTCGTAAGGCACCAATCGACGGGCTCAACAGCACCATATCGTCTGCGTAGCTGATGTTATTAATGCATACTCCATCTATATGACACCCGATGCCGGTGCTGCTGAGCTCCTCGATCAGTCGGTTGACGTGCATAGCGTGTTCTATTTGCTTAAGCAACTTCGACAGCAACAGCGCTCCACACAGCTCCAACCGTGGTAAGGAAAAAGTTCGTAGCGGTGCCACTCTAGTCTTTGCTGCTAGCAGCTTTGTTGACACAAGGTCATCTTGCATTTTTATTCGGACACTAGCTTCTGCCCGCGACTTCGTCCGCGATAAATTTCTTGTTCCCCCGACCCTTCCCGTCGCGTCGAATCGCCTACCCGTTAAATTTTCCCCGTTTTTGCAACATTTTTCATTACTGCTCCGCTCCTCTTAGTTGTATCGTGATGTTATATAACCCATAGCTTTCTTCAATAAATAGGCTACCCAACACAAAAATATTTTTTCAATTCGGACCAGCAGTTTCTGAGATTAGCGCGTTCAATCAAACAAACAAACTCTTCAGCTTTATAATATTACTAGCTTCTGCCCGCGACTTCGTCCGCGTCAAATTTTTCTCCCCTGACCCTTTCCGTCGCATCGATTTGCCTGCTTGTTTTCGTCCATTTTTCGTTGCTGCTCGCTCCTTTTGAGTTATAGTGAGTCAACCTTAAAAGATAGACATATGCTCTCGCGGACTTTTTTTTAGAACGTTTTAAAAGGAACAATTCCGTCATACATGATTTTTGCGATACTTTAACCGTTTACGCAGCGCACGCAACGGAAATTCTCAAAAAGAATAAATTTTCCCCGTTTTTGCAACATTTTTCATTACTGCTCTGCTCCTCTTAGTTGTAGCGTGATGTTATATAGCCTATAGCCTCCCTCGATAAATAGGCTACTCAACACAAAAATAATTTTTCAATTCGGACCAGTAGTTCCTGAGATTAGCACGTTCAATCAAACAAACAAACAAACTCTTCAGCTTTATAATATTAAAATATTCGGACATAAGCCACAGCTGCGTATGCTCGCGTGGAGGCGTCGCTGAAGCCATGAACAATCTTTTCTACATCCTTACTTAATGTGCCAAGTCATCGATCAATATATACTTCTTTTACTTCTTCAAAGTCTTCACGAAGAGTCAACCACTCTTCCATCAGTTGTTGGCTTATTTTATCGTCCCAGCCAACCTTTTCCAGCTATAGTTTTTAACCGACTTCAAAAAAGGAGGAGGTTTCTCAATTCGACCGTATATATTTTTTTTTTTTTTTATGTGTGTTCACCGATAACTTCGTCGTATATGGACCGATTTTGATGATTCTTTTTTTGTTGGAAAGGAGATATCCCAGGGGTGGTCCCATGATAAGGAAACCAGGATCTGATGATGGGATCCGAGAGAAGTCGAAGGGAACCTTCGAAAATCGTAGTGGCGACTAGTGCGTTTTTTATTTCTTTCATTAATTATCTTAAATTTATTTATTTATTTTATTTTAAAGAAAGCTTACAGACTAATAACAAACATGAATATTTAAATAGGTTATGAACAATTGCTAATTACAAGCTTCCACATGTATTCAACTAATTAGTAAAACGTTATTTGCGTTGACCAGTTACAGCGAATTGTAGTAAGTAAACAGATTACGTGTGAAACATATTAGGTATGTCGAGACAATATGTCAGGTATGTCAAGTCGTGCAATATCAAAATCGGAGTTGAAAGTTATTTGTAATTGTCACCAAAATAATTGTTGTTTAAAATTTTTCTAATTTTGTGTGCGCTGGTGCAAAATAAATCAATATCCAGGTGTGATGGTAAGCTATTGAAGGCAATAACACTTCGTATACAGAAGGCGTTGCGCCTGTACTTAGTTGTTGTGAATGGTACATGGAGTAGCGGCCGTTTTCTCAAGTTGCTAACATTAGTGCGAAGACGTATTTTGCTGAGAAGTTCGGGGCAGTCGACGGAGCCGTTTGCGATGTTCACTAAAAAACAGATATCATTGATATTACGCCTCAGTTCCAACGGTAGGAAATGATATCGCTTACAACGGTGTTCATAGTCGTCTGATAGTTGCCTAGCCTTGCAGTCCAAGTACCGCAAAAAATTCCTTTGGACAGACTCAATACGAGATTTGTAGATCTCATATTGAGGGTTCCATACTTGAGAGAAGTACTCAAGGTGGCTACGCACTAGAGAACAGTAAAGGACTTTTAATGGTTTTAGGGAACGAAAGCTAGAACTAGCTCTAATAATGAAACCTAAGGCTTTGAACGCCTTGTTGACAACCGTTTCTACATGATCATCAAAGAGCAGCTTGCTATCGTGTACCACGCCGAGATCCCTGATACTGGTTTCTTTATTTATGTAAGTACCATCCAGTGTATACCCTGGGCCAATGATAGATTTCTGGCGTGTGAATATTACGTGAAAACATTTGGATACATTTAGTTGCAGTTTGTTGGTTTTGCAATACTGTACAAATCTGTCAAGGTCTGACTGAAGTAGCTCAGTATCAGCTAATGTGCGTATGGACTTCAGGACCTTCATATCATCAGCGTATAATAGGATATGTGAATTTATAAAGCAATTTTTTATGTCCAAAATAAAAATTGTAAATAATAACGGATCCAGGATTGAGCCTTGGGGCACTCCTGATGGGACAGATTTCCATCCAGACGTGTATCCACGCAAAACCACAGCCTGCGTTCGGTTATCTATATATGACGAAAACCACCGGAATAAATCACCGTGAATTCCTGCGGAAAATAGCTTCTGAAGAAGCACACGATGATCTATACGGTCAAAACATTTACTGTAATCCGTGAATATCGCGTCGACCTGGCATCGTTCTTCCATACCAGTGGTTATAAATTCATTGGATAGTATCAAGTTGGAGGCAGTTGACCGTTTTCTGAGGAAACCATGTTGTTCGTCGCCAAAATGGCGTTGCATAGCTGAGTAAACTTCAGTGTGTACTACTCGCTCAAGAACTTTAGAAAAAAGGCATAATTTAGATATGGGGCGGTAGTTTTCTATTTTAGATTTATCCCCCTTTTTAAAAATGGGTGTGATAAAGGCCGATTTCCAAATCTTCGGGACGATACCCTCTCTCAAAGACCGCTCAAACAGTATACAGACTGGCGCCACCAGGCTCTTTGCACAATTAATTATAAAGATGGGGGGTATCAGATCCGGTCCACCAGATTTAGATGGGTCCAAACCTTTAAGTAGCTTGAGTACCGCCTCAGGACACACCTTGACTGTACTCAGGTTCACCGAGCTAGCGGAATGAATGTCTAAATTAACATCCAGATTACTAGATTCTGAGTCAGGTTCTTGGAAGGTAGACTGGAAGTAAGAGGAAAAAAGCTCAGTGATACCCTCACCAGTGTCTGCGGACAGGTTCATGTAGTGTAATACGTTAGGTAATGTATTACCACTTCGTTTGCTTTTGATATACGACCAGAAACATTTAGGATTTTTGGCGATTGAGGATTCAATTTTTTCCATATAAGCATCATAACAAACCTCCTCTAATTCCTTAGCTCGGTTACGCAACAGGGAAAAAGAATGGTAATCGGATAAGTTGCCGTAATTTTTGTATTTCTTATGGTATTTGTGTTTTTCTTTTAGTATTTTTATTAAAGCACTAGTGTACCAGGGAGGGTGTGTAGATTTTTTTAAAGGATTAACGGGAATGTACAAAATGGGAAAAAAAAGGTTTAACGGGAATGTAAAGCACTACTATTTAATGAAGGTCTGAAGTTGCTCTGATGATGAAGCCGAAAGACAGTCGAGGGAACTCTTCAACGACTTACAGCAATTACGCGGTGTTTGGACTTAATTCATTTCTATTGATGAGAACTTTGCACCCATATGGGCTATAAGTGCCATTACAGGTCTGATGATGGAGACCATAGACAGTTGAGGGAATTCCTCAACGATTTACAGCAGTTCCCTATTGTTGGGGTTACTTTATACGGTTCAAAGTGCCAACTTTATCACTACTATTTAAATAAGGTCCGGAGTTGGTCTGATGATGGAGCCGAAAGGCAATCGAGGGAACTCCTCAACGATTTACAGCAATTACCTGGTGTTTGAACTTAATTCGTTTCTATTGATGAGAAAGCTCCCATAAGGCTTATAAGTACCATAACAGGTCTGATGATGGAGACCATAGACAGACAGTCAAGGGAATTCCTCAACGATTTACAACAGTAGTAAAATATTAAATTTCACCTGGCGATTAGTGGTATAGGAATTAGTGCGGGTAGATACCATAACTAAAAAGTAAAAAATAAAAACTTTTTTACAAAAAAAAAAAACCGACTTCCTCAAAAACACTAGAAAGTGAAAAATAACTTTAATTTCGGAAGTCGGTGGCAAAAAACTCAAATACAGGTCCTAAGACACCGACTTCCGAAATTAAAGTTAGAACCATAAAAACTGTTATCCTGCACAAGTCCCCGTTCTTGAAGGCTATTACTGGTCATGTCCTTTGAATAATCATACCTAGTAACTTTACGTTTACATTACCTTATAAACGTGTTTAACGCTACAGTCCTTTGATAGTCGTACATTAGAAAAGTAATAGATGTCGCTATATGAGATTTGTCATCCAGGAGAGTGAATTTCATCTGTGGACCGGCAACATCAAATTTAGAAAAAAAAAAAGAAAATGACAGTTCATCCTTCTTGTCTATCGAACTATGTTTGTGTGTGGAACTCCAACTAAAATGTGGTAAGTTTTCTGTTTTTATACCATATTTATATTGTTATTGTATATCAAATTAAACGTGAAGATATTTCCTTTGCGAAATATGCATTACTACGCCAATTTCAAAACGTTTAAATGGAATAATATAGCTGGAAAAGTTTTATGATCACCGCGCGGTCATTGTTCGGTGATTGAAGTTGATCGATTTTTCGAATTGGTTGTTTTTGTTAAATAAGTGCTTAAATATAAGAGAATACTTTACTATTAGCACTATACTATAACAGCTATTTACAAACGAAATATATTGAGATGGGGTCTACAAATTATCCCACCAAAAACATTCTGTAAAAAACTAGCCAAGTCTCGATAGAGCTGCTTGTTTATCTCTAAAAAGTAATGAAATCTAGACAAAGTCATGCCAAGTCTAAGGTTCCTTACTGTGATTTCTTGATTATTATAGTTAATGTTGTGTGACTTGGCCGTTGAACTTTATCGACCCATTCACTAATCCTAAGAATAGCATCACCCCATTTCTTCCCGTGGGTGTCGTAAGAGGCGACTACGGGACTTACTAGAGAATGGGCAGCAGCGTTCTCTATGCATTTTATCACCATACTGCGATCGCCAATCCGCCTGCCAAGCGTTGCGATTGTGGCAAAGCCCCCCAAATTGGGGGAGGTCATGTCCTGCAGTGGACGTATTGCTGGAATGATGACTAATCCTAAACTAACATCAAATCGTGACAGTT
The DNA here is from genome assembly GCA_932294355.1 of Aporophyla lueneburgensis. Taxonomy (NCBI): domain Eukaryota; kingdom Metazoa; phylum Arthropoda; class Insecta; order Lepidoptera; family Noctuidae; genus Aporophyla; species Aporophyla lueneburgensis. The sequence continues at coordinate 38,318,217 of OW028736.1, forward strand.
CGGATACCTTAGGTCTTCCTTTTTTAGTTTTAGTCGGTCTACCGCCTTTTCCCTTATGCTTCATGTTCAATTCACTTTACGTAGAGTTTAAGTCATATAATGTACATATAGCAGTATCTGATGTTACAGAATTTAATGTTCTGGGATCAAAGGGGGAAGAAGATGGAGTGGCATCTCGTATAGGAATGAGTACATTGTAGTGGCCGCTTAAGTAACTACCGTTAAAACGTACCTAAACACTTTTTTTGGCCAGCATCACCAAAGGAACCTCTTAGTATACGTTCTCATACACTTCAAAAGTGAAGGGATAGATTTTTACAGCAGCCATAGGCTCAGAAGCTGAGCCGTAAGTAGTGGGTTTCATCATAACGCTCGTGTAGGATTGCGCGCTCGTGTATACGTCACCATCAGCATCACACGTGTACACTTGCATTTCGTCCCAATGTTCAGCAACGTATGCAACTATAGCAGATCTGATACTGCAGGTTGAGTCAGTTCTACCATATACCAAGAAATATATTGAATGGAAGAGAGAAGACCCGTCTTTGGGCATACCATCTACTTGGTAGCCACTAAGTTCATCGTCGTCTTTTAATATTATCGAATTTTCTTACGATATTATCTTGCGAAATCAAACACAAATAAACTCAACGACCTTTAGTATATGGACAACAAATAAGAAATACCAATAATATTTAGACTAAAACCATAATAACCTATTTCTTTAAGACTTCTTTTGTCTTAATAAAATAAAAAACTCAAAGAAAATATTACTCTACAACGAAATACAAATAATCCCTCCTAATCCCTAGCAAACGTTTTCAAGCGCAGTAGAAGGATGTCGTAAACGACTGTAACGCGGCCGGTTGCCACTTCGCCATATAAGGTTATCGGAAAAACAAACGTAAGAGCGCGTTTTAAAATACAGTCAGCGCCATCTAGCGACGTGTGCGGGTATCACCACCACTCCTAGTCCAATGCATTATTTTATGAACAAATTTTGAGCGAAATTAATATTTTAGTGTAATTTGTTTATTTAATTTGTGTAATGTTCGAGTAGAATAAAGTTAATCGTTCGACTATTTCTTCTTGTAAACTTGTAAGTATAAGTATTATGACATGCATAAAGCGATTTCTAACGTCAGCTAGAAATCGCTTTATGCCTTCGACTTCTATGTTTGGTAAGCTCCTCCTAAGTCATGACAACCTGGTACTTCAAAGGCAAAACGCGATTTGTAGCTGACACACAAAATATATGAGAAAAAACTTAAAAAAAAAATTAAACCGCCAAAAAACTGAAAAGCATAAAATAATACTTAAACCTTAAAATTATGAGTCGGCGCTTTGAGTGATCCTTGTTCATTGATTTTTCAGCGCCGACTCAAAATTTTAAGGTTTAAGTATTATTTTATGCTTTTCAGTTTTTCGGCGGTTTAATTTTTTGTTAAAAAGTTTTTATTTTATATTTTTTGGAGCTTTAATGTACTAATAATACTTGGCAAGGTATACCATATCCAACACGAAAATAATTATCAAAATCGGACTACTCTGTATAAAGTTATGCGTGTTTATACATTACAATCAGTGAGTGAACAATCAATCATCCCCTGTTTTCCGACCCTTAGGGTTCGATTTTGTTTTCCAAATTGATATGGGACCACCTTGGGAGTATACCCTTTCCAATAGAAGAAGAATTGTCACAATCGGACCACTATGTAAAAGTTATGCGTGGTCATACATAAAAAAAAAAAATAATATACGCGTCGAATTGATAACCTCCGCCGTTTTTTTCGTCGGTTGAAAATGAAAAAATTGTTTTATTCACTGTACTTTAACTTCATTTTTCTTCTGGTCCCAAAATACTACTGCAAAATAATTATTGTATTTTAGGTGGAATTTAGGACCGCGGTCCCGGTCCCGAAAGCCCCACGACCCGACCAGCTGAGGGTTCTTCATCAGATACTTCAGACCTTCGAATTTTGACATCAAATGAAGCGGCTAGGGAATGCAGAACCGGTGCTGTTTTAAAGAACCGGGATTTTTGGGACTTTCTGGCTTAAGAACCGGGATTCCCGGTACTATCGATACTTTTGATACTTTAATAAGTCTTTGTAAGAGAGTTGAAAGTGTTGAAACGGAGAAAGTGAAAAAAAGACGAAATGACAGGGCAAAGTAAAAACATTTTAATCAAATCAAATAAAACGTTTTATTTCTTGTTTTATAGACACTAAATCAGTCTTATTTAGTATAATTTTACTGGTAATTTTTTTAACATTAAATGATTTTTATACCTAATCCTACATAATATATAACAGAAACATTTATTAAACATCTTTACTCTACCAAGCAAATTAACATGACTCTTATTGCAATTCTGCATAACAAAATTATAATTTACAATTACGTAACATCTACAAAAAAAGGAACTATGGAGTTTTAGCGTAGCATTAATCAGTCTCAATATTTATTGATTAGATAATCTTAACAAACATTTTTTAAATTTTAACCTTATATAATAATTCAACAATAGTTTGGAACAACTTCAATCGACAAATTTTTTAAATCAACTTGACTCTAATATACATTTAAGAAAAAATAAATAAAAATATAACTTTAAACTTAAATATTTTCTCAAAACTTAAACATAGATATTCATCCTTACAATAATATAAATAAAAATACCCAACCTGTAAAATTATAAAAATTTGGAATACTTGCTCAATTGTCAATGTAATATTGGTCTGATTCTTATAGTTACAATGGGGGCACTCAATAACCAAGGTTAGGTACCTGTTTATTTATTTTTTAGAGTATTTCTCTCCTGCCTATAAAATGATCTTAAAAATATAAGAGTGTCCAAACTCTTACCACTTAAACGTGATCTTATTTTATTACAAAGGTACCCAGCTGAAGAAAAAACTCTTTCCGGCTCTACACTTGTCGGTGGAATTGCCGAAAGTACCGAAAGAACCGGGATTTGGTTTTAGGAATTCCGGTTCCTAAAACAACGCAAATTTCCGGGATTTCCCGGTACTTTCGGTTCCGGGATTTCCCGGGACTATTCACTAGAAGCGGCCCACCAAGTTGAATATTTTTTTGTAAAGGTGGTATGTCGATCTCTAATAGTTTGGTTAGGCTCTTGTGTTTTCTAATCAGGGTCACCAGGTACTCCAGATCTTCGATTATCCTAGTTTTTATAGTTTTCCCTTTATGTGGCCATTAAACCCTAACTCTGTACCAAATTTCAGCTCTCTGAGTTTATGGGAAGTACTAGTTCTATTCTGATGATCATGAGTGAGTGAGTGTCATAAATCCGAAACTATGCGTTCGCTTAACTTCGGAACTAAATGACCTACAGTCTTGAAATTCTGGATTTTAGGTATGTGATTATAGCTTACTGGATGAGGAAAATTTCTGCGTTCTGGTCTTATCCAGAGGTTCTCAAATAGGGGCCTGAAAATGCGGCGAAATGGTTCCAGTAAAGGATGGTACGGCAGTGTTTGCTTCGCGCTCGACTTGGCGGGGGCACTGCCGTGCCCCCCGATTAAAACGCAACTCGTAATTCATGATTTTAGTGTTGGCTCGGGGACCTTTTGAGAAGTACTTGTTTTTTCTTGATAGAAAACTAAATACTTATATTTCGATACTAGCTTCTGCCCGCGACTTCGTCCGCGTCAAATTTTTGCTCCCCTGACCCTTCCCGTCGCATCAATTTGCCTGCTAGTTTTCGTCCATTTTTCGTTGCTGCTCGCTCCTTTTGAGTTATAGTGAGTCAACCTTAAAAGATAGACATATGCTCTCGCGGACTTTTTTTTAGAACTTTTTAAGAGGAACAATTCCGTCATACATTATTTTTGCGTTACTTTAACCGTTTACGCAGCGCACGCAACAAAAACTCTCAAAAGGAATAAATTTTCCCCGTTTTTGCAACATTTTTCATTACTGCTCCGCTCCTCTTAGTTGTAGCATGATGTTATATAGCCTATAGCCTCCCTCGATAAATAGGGTACTCAACACAAAAAGAATTTTTCAATTCGGACCAGTAGTTCCCGAGATTAGCGCGTTCAATCAAACAAACAAACAAACTCTTCAGCTTTTTAATATTAGTATAGATAGTATAGATTGGTGTCATTTTGAAGGGTATATTATGTACTATTATAATAAAAATAATTTTACCTAGTAACTATTATACTTTTCTTGTAAAACACGAAATAAAAAATTAAAACGATATTTTTTTTGAAATCCCCGACTTAAAATTTTTATTTTCATCCTTTATTTTATGTTTGAGTAATTTAGTTTTTTCCAATTAGAATTCAATATCTTATTAGCTTTCCGTGAGTATTTCTTATTAGAATATAGCTATAGTAGTTTTTCAGTCTTAATCGTTTTTGTGGAGAAAGTCTCGCATTGTCGTAAAAAAGAAAGTGACATTTGATGCCCGGACAGGTGGGGAGATAATCGCCGTGCGGGTTGGACAGTTGAATGGCACGAATGATTCAATTTTCGTACTAAGCACAGAAATCCAATTAAATAGCGATTTCTTACCAGAAAAACGAGGAATGATTCTGCTTTCACTGATCGTTCACGTGCCACTAAGTCCTTTACGCAGCGTAGAAGTGGGGATAGTGAAAAAAACACCTGGGATTTTCTTAATAACGGAACGTTTATGTAGTCGACACTAATAATTGAAAAAAGTGATCGCAAATTAAAACAGAGAAATCGTATTTATATATTGTATTAAAATAAAACGATCAGCGTAACTTGAGTTTATGGTTATTAGTGTGGAACCAGAATTTAAAGAGATACAATTTTCCAGAGTGGATTTTTTATAATTAAGGTTTTGTTGAAAAAGCGGGAAAATGACCAGTGACACAAATGAACAAATAGATATTTTTTATTATTATCTCGAGTAATAAATATGAAAAATGAATAATTCTATCTGTAAACTATTAAGATGTAACGTAAGCATCGTATTAACCTTTTGAGCGCCATGACAAAAAAGTAAAACCGTGCCCTCAGCGCCAAGCTATAAATTCATCCTTTAATACCTACAAAATAGTAGTGAGTTCGAAATTATATCGATAAAGCACTAACCACGTATTTTTTTAACATATAGTATGTTTTTAATAAAAGGTTACTATACCAGAAATATATAATAAAGGAGTTTTATTTCATCCCGCTTTGTCTTTTATGGTAAAAATGATACGATATGTGTCACAGTTTCGGCGTTAAATCCACAATTCAAAACAACAGTCGATAAAAGCAAGTCATCACCATCACAGCACTATGTTCAATCATGACGTACATTCTTGTCACGATAGGATGACACTGGCGTAGCTGGCACGACTTTTCTTAATTTGCTCGCCTCTGCACTAGAGGTGCGCATCCGATATTTATGAATAATATCGAAAGAGTTATTTTATTTTAATGGTTTCGCTTTTTATATACAGTAGCAGCATTTTTATTTAATACAAGTAGCTTCTGCCCGCGACTTCATCCGCTTTATATTTATTGCTCCCCCATCCCGTGGCATCGTATGTATTTTTTTTAATATGAAAAAGAAAAGTATTGTTTTTACTATTGTCCAAGCGTTTTTTTTTTATTATTATTAAAATCTTCCGAAGGCCTTAAGGAACATACAAAAAAATATTAGACGAATCGGGCCATTATTATATATAGTATTCATTTTTATTTATATAGATTTAAGGTTCTCTGAAAGAACAACCAGTAATAATGCCTTAATGTACAGACGCCACCAGGTCAAGCTACCCGAAACTGTCAATTTTTCCCAATGAACCTTGAACCTAATGCTCTAGAAATAAAGTCGAAAATCTATCAAAGAAATCTGACAGATTGTAGTAGCTTGATGTGTTGGCGTCTGTACCGCCACGTAGGTACTGATGATATGTCAGTTGAAATAAAAACCATTTACTGTAGATAAATACTTATCAGAATACGACGAAAATAGGCGAAAGCAAATTTAAATCATCAAATGAGTTTGTATTTTAATCATTAAACGAAGTTTTTATACTCAAGATTTGTAAGTACAAATATTATAATAAATACGAAGAAAGGGACAATAATATCCTCGGAAACAAATGAAACTTAGTTCAAATAAACCTCAATCGGATACGAGTTTATTTTATGACACGCTAGCCGAGCTAATAGCTGTTTGAAATGGTTTACATGAATTTTATTCTCTTTTTAATTCTAAAATCTGAACTTCACTTTCTAGTTTAATTTATTTTATTACTTATAACACAATAGTATCGTTAAACAAGGATGTATGTTCCGATGACTATAGTCTGATATGCACGCCGTTTTTTTTTTTTTTTTTTTTTTTTTCAGTATGGGAAATCATCAAATGACTTCTCCCGCTCTGGGCGGAGCGGGAGGGCGTGTCAGACTTTTACTGACTAAAACCCACCCGTGTTCCATCAGTTGCCCATGTGCCAGGGTCACGGTATCTCTTTCGAACAATCACGCGACCCCGGCAGGCATCGGTCCTAGTAGACCCCTACACTGCTGCTGACATCTCTTTGAGGCGCGCGTGGAACACTGCGCGCCGTCGACCCGAGCTTGGTCCTTACCGGGCGGCGATCTACCCATTGCTCGCCACCCGCAAGCTCGCGCGTACGGTGGCCGGGAGTCCGCAATCGACTCCCGACGCCCGGGGCGTCTCCTCCTGCGGCGGCTAGGGACGTGAGGGCGCAGAGACTGCCACTCCCTCACGCGCCCCGCCTCCTCCTTTGCGAGCATTACTGCTTCGCAGAAGGAGGTGACGGCTTCCCATTCCCTCTCGCTCCGTACCATGGCTCGCACCAGGGCCGGACGCGAGAGGTCGCCGCCGCCGATTGCCTCCACGAGGACACGGCGGTGCTCCGCCCAGGCAGGGCACACCTCCACCGTATGCTCCACCGTGTCCTCCAGACGATCCTCGCAATGGAAACACCCGGACGTATCCTCCCGCTTTATCCTGAACAGGAACCACCCATGCACCCATGCCCGGTGAGAACCTGCGTCAGGCGGAAGGTGAGGACGCCGTGGCGCCTCTCTATCCACTCCTCAAAGAGGGGACTTACCGCCGCAATTGTGGCGTGCCCAGCACTGGGTTGCGACAATCGTACCCGCCATGTCGCCATGAGATCACACCGGAGCTCTGTCCGCCGTGCCGCGATTTGTCGCGGCAGCGGAGTTTTGCCCCGGCGTTTCGCCTCCTCGCGCCACTCCCACATGTGTGCGAGGACCTTTGCCTCCAGATCCCATGGCGGCACTCCGGCAAGGAGGCTCGCCGCCTCGCACGAGATCGTGCGGTATCCTCGGATTAGCCGGATGGCCATGACCCTCTGGGCTGCACTCAACCGGCGTGCTCGGCGCAGCCTCAATGAGGGCGCCCACACCGGTGCCCCGTAGAGGGCCATGGACCGCACGACCCCCGTGATATGCACGCCCTTCCGCTCCACCCAGAGCGGGAGACGTCATTTAATGATTTCCCACCCACAAAAAAAGTCGTTCAGAATAATAAAGTAATGCGAACAAACTACTGATACAAGTAAAGGAACAGCTCTATTTACAAATCGACCACATGTGACGTCATCGGATTGTCACGATTAGATGACTCTGGCGCTCCAGGCACAGACAATATGAAAGTGTGATGGAGATGGGCATTACACTCATTATGATTTATCGATAATCAACTGACACCGACATTTAATGAGCAGATAGTTCAGTATTTTAATCATATTTAAATAATTTTCATGATTCCTGAATCATTAAACTTCTATATCAAAAGTTTTACTTATTTATTGCTGAATAATTTAAAGAAATTAAATATAACGTAGGTTACCGTCAAATTTGATATTCTTGTTATATTGATTGCTAGCTACATCACTACGTGTCATGATATGATGACTGTGGCGCTGAGGGCACTATGTTTTTCAAACTTTATAATTGGTGTTAGTTTTTGCCATCTTATGTTAATACGGATGAAATATAAAGAAAGAAGCTCAACTAATATAAAATAGGATGTGTCAAGGAACATAATTAGCAAAGGAAATAATAAAAACAATGTTGTTTTATGAGTTTTATTTACGTTTAAAAGTCTGTCACGGTATCGTGACCGTGGCGTGCTGGGCACGTTTTGGTTTGTCATCTATACATGACTCTAGCGGTCAAAAGGTTAAATAGAAACCCATCAAAAACATAAATGTGAAATGAGAGCCAAGTTCAATATTATGATATATGCCTTGGTTGTTGACTTCAACGACAAAAGAAGTGAGATCTAAATGGGTGCCAAGTTCTATGGTTAGTCCTGACTTGGCTAGTTCTTATATACGAATTATTATGTTCGATGGCTAGTTTCTACCAGCAAGCCAAATTTTCGGAATAATAAAATAAGAACCGACAAGTAACAGGTTTAAAACTTGCGAAGGCTATAATATAATTCGTATATGAAAACTAGCCAAGTCAGGACTAACCATAGAACTTGGCACCCATTTAGATCTCACTTCTTTTGTCGTTGAAGTCAACAACCAAGGCATATATCATAATATTGAACTTGGCTCTCATTTCACATTTATGTTTTTGATGGGATATCATTAGTTTTTGTACATAAATTATTAATAGGTATTATTTTATCACTATATACTTATTTATAACAAAATTATTTATAACAAAATTAATACCAAATGGTTTTTGTTATAAGTGTTCCTAATAGAATCAATTAAGTGAAAAGTTATAATAAAATGATAAAAATTTACCAGTTTCTGATTTATTCCTTTGTATTCACCTAATTACCTATCTGTATGCCAAATTTGAACTTTCTAGGTCATCTGGAACTGGGTTAGAGTTTTGATCTATAGGTCAGTCAGTGATAAAAATGATAACCGTTTGAGATATGTTTATGAAATTTGGAGCACATATGTATCTTGCAAGTTTCACTATATAAACCAAATTTGACACGTTTATGTGAAATCGTTTTTGAGTTATGAGGGGGTCAAAAGTGGCTCCAAATGGTTCGTGTAATATTACACACGGTGCTGCTCGCCAGTTCTGTTACTTGCACTTGGCTTGACACGCTACCGCGTGTCTAGATTACGCGTATTCCAACAATATTAAAGGAGTTATTTCATAAACCCACTATGTACGGCTGGTTAGAAATCGACCTACCCACGCTACACATTTTGTTTCATTTCATCAAACTATGCATAGACACCGTAATGGTGATCCATTGTTTTTTTTTTAATATGGACAACGTTTGAAATATATGTTTTAAATTAAATTTTAATAAATGGTTGTAATGTGATTGAAACTCACCGAAACGTTTTTTACAGCAGGCGAGTAGCGAGCGGCGTGAGGTGGTGTATGAGCGCGTGTCGTTCGGAGACGTAACGCACGCGCCGCCCACGCTGCACTTCAAACACAAAGGAAGCGTAGGAGCTGCCCGGGTTAGTGCTATTTGTTTCTTATATTCACTCATGCCATACAGTGTCTGTCTGTCTGTAAAAAGTTGGCTACCTACACTAATATTATAAAGCTGAAGAGTTTGTTTGTTTGGTTGAACGAGCTAATCTCAGGAACTCTCTGTATCTCAGGAAATGAAACATTATTTTGTGTCGGGTAGCCTATTTATTGAGGAAGTCTATAGGCTATATAACATCACGCTACGATCAAAAGGAGCGGAGCAGCAACGAAAATCGACGAAAACTGGCAGGCAATTCGATGCGACGGGAACTGTCAGGGGAGCAAAAATTTGACGCGGACTAAGTCGCGGGCAGAAGCTAGTAGAAAATAATAGAATATTTCTTTTATATTCAAATCAGGGTTGGTTGGCAATTTATCAGGTGATAAAATCGGACGTATTGTGAATCTTGTTGGTAAGTGCAGGTTCGTACTGATGCCGGGTACCTGAGGCGCATTTGTTTCATTGTGTGTCATGACTCATGAGAGAGTAGGAGTTTAGACAAATTAACCCATCGCGCTTCTCTAGTGCGAGTTGATGGGTGTACAGTGGACCGCCTCACTGGGTCCATGGGCGCCGCCTTTGACGTGCAAGACATTCATCAGCCGCCGCGCCGCCCTGACTTGACATCTTGCACTGGTGCCGACTGTTCCACCCGAGTCGGTTTGAGATTTTTCCCATTCCTCGCTTTTGGCGTTCTACATTTTGTTCAATACTACAACTATACTATTACAATACCACAACAGTTTAAAGTCATATCGAGGACAAAGCCTGTTTCCAAAGTCGTTGATTTTAAACTTTACTAATGCAGTTGTAATTAGACATTCAGGCAAATTATGAAAAATTTTTGTTCAAAGTAAATATTTTGTTTAAATAACCGTACATAAAATGCATAATGTTGTTGTTCTAGCCGGGGAAGCGAGACTTGCTGCTCAGCAGCCTGCTGACGGGCGGCTCGCGCGCCGCGCATGGCGCCGAGCTGGCGCGGCGCGAGCGCGCGCGCCTGGACGCCGTGGCCGCGTACCGCGAACTCAAGGCATCCAAACTTAAACACAAATAAACTATATGTTACCATTTTGGGCTACTTTTTATGTATTATGACCCATGACGGCCAATTAGCGTTGTTCTTTCTTTTTAAAATATGAAAATTTTTAAACCTCGTGCCCGATGAGTACCTCACCCATCGCCCCATCGGCAAACAAAACGTACTTCCATATAAACTTTCATTCCCCATTTAACCAACCCGAAGAATTTTCAAGCTTCCTCCCCTAATGCTCACTTTCGTTACAAAAAGAAACCTTTGTTTGTATAATAATAATCCCATCAAAAACATAAATGTGAAATGAGAACCAAGTTCAATATTATGATATATGCCTTGGTTGTTGACTTCAACGACAAAAGAAGTGAGATCTAAATGGGTGCCAAGTTTAATGGTCAGTCCTGAAATTTCTTTATAACCACATAAAAAATATAATTTCTTCTTATAACTTAGGATAATATATTGTAGCCTAAGGTCTGACTTGGCTAGTTCTCATATACGAATTATTATGTTCGATGGCTAGTTTCTACCAGCAAGCCAAATTATCTGAATAATAAAATAAGAACCGACAAGTAACAGGCTTAGAGCTTGTGAAGGCTTATAATTCGTATATGAAAACTAGCTAAGTCAGACCTTAGGCTACAATATAGTATTATCCTAATTTATAAGAAGAAATGATATTTTATATAGTTATAAAGAAATTTCAGGACTGACCATTAAACTTGGCACCCATCTAGACACGCGGTAGCGTGTCAAGCCAAATTCAAGTAACAGAACTGGCGAACAGCACCGTGTGTAATATTACACGAACCATTTGGAGTCACTTTTGACCCCCTCATAACTCGAAAACTATTTCATATAAACATGTCAAAGGCCCTAGGGGTATAAGCATAGTGAATTTGCCCTTGAAAGATATTGGCACGATACTTAGAGGATTTTTAGGTATCAACAAGATAATAAGATCCTGAAAGTTTCAGATCTCTAACCCATTTGGTTTTTGAGAAAAAGAAAAAAAAAGAAAAATCTGACAAAATCAGAAAAAAATTATTTTCTCAAGAACGCGTGAATCGATTGATTTGAATTTTGGATATGTTTTGGAAGCTGTTAGTAGCTTCTAGGAAAAAAATTAACACCTTTAACGGTTGATAAGAACCTTGAAAAAAATTGCACTTTTTTTTTAATTACGATTTTTAACTATGATACAATTTTGGCACAATCAAGAAACTATTTTTTTTTGAATTCCCCATAAATTTTTCTATAGACTTACATGCTTTTAAGATTTTAAAAAAGGTACGCCATATTGCAAAAAAATAAAAACCATTTTTTGTGCAAATATTTGCTTTACGCATGGTATAATAATATACTTCGCCAGGTATGGCATTCCGAGAACACATTGGTCACGTGGGTGACACAAGACTACGTCATCATCGCTATCAGTGGTTCTCAAACTTTACAGTTTGGGGAAATTCAACATATAAAACATTGACCTAATTATTACATTACCTGCTAGCCTTTGCCTGTGGCTTCACCTGCGTGAGCCAAGGTTCGGTAGTCTATTTATGAGAACAAAGGTACAAACGGCTAAATATTATCAAGCTAGATACTTCTAGTATAAGCTGATCCCGCATTATATATGATTTCCGTACAATGAGAGGTCAGCTTATACTGGAAATTTATTGCTTAATATGTAGACGTGTGTAGGTACTCTACCATAAATAAAATTTACTTCAGCATTCATAATATTAGTAGTAGTTTCTAGGGATTACTGAAACAATAGGTTGTTTTAAGTCCACAATAGCGCAGCCATTCATTGGCTACAGCTTCTTTTTGAGGAAATGAAAAAAAATCTCATTGTACCGCCTTTTATACTTCTACTCTTACAGTTCCGAATAGAACAACCAACCATTTTGATGATGTGTTCAAAGAAAATAAAATATAACAAACTTGTTAGACGTTCACAAATTAATGTTTGGGAATCATTGTTTACACAGTCACTGAGCGAAACAGGCATACGTATAAAACAAGAATAGCGATACACGACAAAATGGCGGAATGCCAATGAGATAACCCGTTCCTGTGTTACCAGTAGTGGGTGGTAATTACTCCCTAACCACATTTATTACCTGTGCGAATACGATAAAACATTGTGATTTTAACTAACAATTATGTTGGTGTACGTATTGATTTGTTTCATTTGCTAGGCTAGACACAATTTAAATGTTTTATATATTTTTTTTTACAGAATGGTGACTGATAATGTTTCCATAATTTTGTATTTTGTTGCAATAAAGTGGCAACTGGATAGTGACGTAAGCATGTGTCACTCTCGGAATGCCAGACCTTGTTTTTTTAGACCATGGCTTTACGTATTATAAGCCTGCATCTTGATTTGTGTCGCTCGTTTATGTCTTTTATTCTTATTTGAAGTAGACATGTCTAAACCAATAGTTAAATCTTAAAATATCAGTGAATTTCAACTAAAATATTATAAACATTGTACGCACGGCGACAAATCAAGCGATAGCAGCAATGCTTGATGAAACAGGTAATCATACCATTCAATACGTAAAAGACCAGTCAAACATACGCGAAGCTCAAATTCAGTCTCGTCATATCAGTAAGAAGGTTTATAGATGTTTTATTGAGTATAAAAATAAAAACGCTATTGGTCCCAAAAGCATATTGAGGCATATCTGTGAGTGGGCAAATGGTCTTAGAACAATTAGATGCTACTCTCACGTTGCTGGTATTGTTTATTATTTGTCACACGAAAGATATTTGAACAGATTCTGAGGCCTGCTGAAATACTAAGCAAATTATTTGATGCAGACAATGTTTCGCCTGTGTTTTTTTATCTGTGGCAAATCATCAAATGACGTCACCCACTCTGGGCGGAAGGGCGTGTCAGACTTTTACTAACTAAAACACACCCCTTCAATTGCCCATATGCCAGGGCCACGGTATCTCTTTCGAACAAATCTCGCGACCCTGGCAGGTCGCCTGTGATTGAAGATGATAGTGATGAAGACCGCTAAAATGTGATTATAAACTTTTTTTTTGCAAATATACCTTTCAAACATTTGTTGTTTTTATTTATAATTTATCAATTAAAATCTGTTTCTTATTTTAGAAGTGTATACATTGCTACATATCAAGCTATACATTTCCAGTTTTAGCTGACCTCCTATTGTATAAGCTTTTCGTACAATGAGAAGTCCACTTTGACTGGAAATGCTCGATTTGTCGCTTTGTGTACAATATTTATAATATTTTAGTTGATATTCACTGATATTTTAAGTTTTAACTATTGGTTTAGACATGTCTACTTTAAATAAGATTAAAAGACATGAACGAGCGACACAAATAAAGATGCAGGCTTAAAATACATGAAGTAAATATTTGCACAAAAAATGGTTTTTATTTTTTTGCAATATGGCGTACCTTTTTTTAAAATCTTAAAAGCATGTAAGTCTATAGAAAAATGAATGGGGAATTCAAAAAAAATAGTTTCATGATTGTGCCAAAATTGTATCATAGTTAAAAATCAAAATTAAAAAAACAGTGCATTTTTTTTCAAGGTTCTTATCAACCGTTAAAGGTGTTAATTTTTTTCTTAGAAGCTACTATCAGCTTCCAAAACATATCCAAAATTCAAATCAATCGATTCACGCGTTCTTGAGAAAATAATTTTTTTCTGATTTTGTCAGATTTTTCTTTTTTTTTTCTTTTTCTCAAAAACCAAATGGGTTAGAGATCTGAAACTTTCAGGATCTTATTACCTTGTCGATACCTAAAAATCCTCTAAGTATCGTGCCAATATCTTTCAAGGGCAAATTCACTATGCTTATACCCCTAGGGCCTTTGGCTAATATATTTAAACTTGCGAGATGCGTATGTGCTCCAAATTTTATAAACACATCTCAAACGGTTATTTACATATTAACGTCCAAAAATCGTCATTTTTGTCACTGACTGACCTATAGATCAAAACTCTAACCCAGTTCCAGATGACCTAGAAAGTTCAAATTTGGCATGCAGATAGGTAATTAGGTGAATACAAAGGAATAAATCAGAAACTGTTATATTTTTATCATTTTATTATAATTTTCACTTAATTGATTCTATTAGGAAAACTTATATACTTAGTGCCTGTAATAACAGTATGTAAAAAAAAAAAAATAGATTCAGCAATCAAAACTTATGACAGCCGGTCTTTATGTGGATTTTAAGGTCTTCACGTGAACATTTATTTATTTAAACTTCTCGCACCAGTCAACCAAGGGTGGTGAAGAGATTACATGGCAGGTGCTTAAGTTGAAAGGAACAATCATTAAAAATGTATAATAATGAAATATAAATCAGAGAGAAACACTAGAACATAAATAGGTTATAAACTAATTATATACATACATATTTGCTATAATACATAGTTATAATATATATATATATAAATCTATAGATACAAATTCAAGGTAGAGAGGTGTTGAGATGACTCGCTATTTGTTATGAGAATAACTGCAATTTCCGCTTAAATGCAAATCGACTGGTGGCCGTCCTGATATCGAGAGGAAGCACATTCCAAAGAAGAATGGACTGAATATGAAAGGAAGAATGAACAAGGTCAGAAGAATGAGAAGGACAAAGTAGAAGGTTGTTAGAAGAACGCAGATTCTTAGTGTGAGAAGAACATAGATATTGGAAGTGAGACATAAGATAAGAAGGAGGAGTTGGAGAGTTGAGAAGTGAGCAAAGCGTAGTCAAAGCGCGCAAACCTCTTTGGCGAATAGACATCCATTTGAGCTCCTGACCTATAGCTCGACACATGGTCATACTTCCTGAGGTTAAATATGAATCGGATACAATTATTGAGCAATCTGTCGAGCTTATCCAGCAAAACCGCATTCAAATCAGCACACGTCACCATAGTCGATGATTGGGAAAATCAAAGTCTGCACAAGCATGGTCTTCGTTTTAGCGGGCAAAAGGTTCCACTAGAACATATAACGAGTTGAATACCACCCTTAATTTTTACATATATCCCTTGACTTTTAAATATATCTTATCTTGTATTTATTACGTTATTGACTGGGATTTAGTACTTATTCATTATTGTTTCAATATTTAGCGCACATCAACAGTGTAAGATCATTACGTATAAATAACACAGGCCTACAAATTTTTAACCCAGAGACGAGACCTATCGTACCCGAAGGCTTTTGATGCGCTGAATCCAAATCCGTGCTCAGAATGGCTCCTAAATTTCTGGTTTCCGAGATATTCTAACCTAAAAGTGCCAAAAACGCGTTTTTTTGCAGTTTTTGAGGTTAAGTGACAGAAGAAAATAAATGATTATCAAAAAACGTTGTATGGCAATTGACAGTACCACCCTTCCCCTTTTAAAAAAATTTGGATTTTTTCAAATACTTATCTTTTTTTTTCACCAAAATTTCGCTATTTGAAATTTTACACTTTAGCGTATTAAAGGCCTGCCGCAGTGCTGTCAACTCCGGCGAAGATTTTCGAAGCGGTTATTCATAAGAGCATATTCCAACAGGTCAGCAGTCAGCTTTCAGACGTTCAGCACGGGTTTCCGGGACCAGCAAGAAGCACTACTAGCAATCTCCTGAGCTACGTGGCTGATCTGGTGCCAACTGTGGATAGTGGGGGACAGAGCGATGCTGCTTACTTCGATTTCAAAAAGGCATTCGATCTAGTGAATAATGATGTTTTGCTCAAAAAGTTAGCGGCTGCTGGTTTTACTCCTCATTTGCTAAGGTTTTTTGCAAATTACTTGAGCGGTAGGCAACAGTATGTAGAATATGCGGGTCATAAGTCGGATCCATATTTTACTAGGTCTGGCGTGAGTCAGGGCAGTAACCTTGGGCCTTTGCAATTCATCATTGTGGTAAATGACTTGCCAGAAGTTGTGAAAGACGCCAAATGTTTGCTGTTTGCTGATGACCTCAAGCTGTCGCTGGAAATAAGTAAATTGGAGGACTGCGACAGGCTTCAGAGGGACATAGATAGAGTGGTGACCTGGAGTAAGGATAACCTCTTGCAGTTCAACATCTCCAAGTGCGTCACAATCACTTTCTCTCGTGCGCGTACTCCTATTCCATATACGTACAGCATAGACGGGTTGCCAATGGCTAGGGTTACGGAAATTAGGGACTTAGGGGTGAAATTCAACACGGGGCTAACGTTTCGTGATCACATCACAAGCTGCTGCAGAAAAGCCTATCGTAATTTAGGCTTTATGCTCCGTATGGTTCGTGGTTTTAAAAACATTAAAGCGGTTATTGCCTTATACAATGCCTTAGAAGTCAATTAGAATGTAACGCAGTCATTTGGGCTTCACATGAATCTAAATATAGACTCATGCTGGAGAGAGTACAAAACAAGTTTGTTAGGTACTTGTACTTGCGCTTGTACGGTGTATACCCATTTTATCCGCTTATGTATCCAACTTTATTTATCTTGGGTATGGTTGGATATAACGAACTGAGGCTCAGGAGGGATCTCGCACTCGTCTCGTATATATTCAAGGTACTTAGAGGAAAGGTACATAATGCGGACATTTTAGGACACATAGGTTTGTGTGTCCAGGACAGGTACGTGTGGCGATGACGACAGCCACGGTTGCTGGCGGAACCGCGCGCTCGGTCCAATCATAAAAGTGAGGCGCTACTGACGCGTGCTCTCCGCACTCTCAACCTCATAACTAGTGACACGGACCTATTCTGTTGTTCTCTGAGTGAGTTCACAAAGGCTGCAATGTGTGTCATATGTTACAAAATTTAAATATTGTACACAAAATAATAATAAGTTAGTAAGAATTGAGATGTTACACTAACGCATTAGGTGCAAACCTGTAATGATAGTTGTAAGTAAGAAAATAAACAAATAAAATAATGAAAAACACAAAAAAGAAATCTAAAAAAAATCTGCCCGAGACCAGAACATGTTGATCTTGTGTTTTTGGGGTCGCTGATTCCGGATCCGAGGTCCAATTCACCCTATAAGGTCAGAATTTTTCGTAAGCTCAAAAACAACCCCTAAAACCTACCCCTAGCAAACCATAAGCAGGCTAACCCACCTGACCCTGGAAACAGCAAGTTTAACCACTAAAAATAAAAATAAAAAGCCTTTTATTCCATGCAGCTTACACATACATAAAATAACATACTTGCAGTGTTTTTTTACATTTTGTTTTCTTCGAATTTCGATTAATTATTTGAACATTTATTTACATGCAATAATAAAAATATGTGAATCGAGTATAATTAGAAAAAAATAAAACATTTCGTTCTTTAGCATGCTTTCTAATATTCAAGTGAACCTATTATTCACATTTAAACATTTGAAATATATGACATTTTTGTTTATACATTATTTTGATATTTTAAATTATTTTGTTTGCAAATATTACGTATAGGTGTATTTATTAATAGATTAGATTATTATTATAAGATTATTATTATTATTTTATTAGTACATTATTAAATTTATTGTTATTAAATCTAATAATATTTGAATTGCATTTCTAGGTTATTAGATAGGTATAATATTCTAAATTAGCATGGACCCCTCTCGGGTAAAGGCCTCCTCCAAGGATTTCCATTTATCTTTATTTTTTGCTGTTAGTAGCCAGTTTGTGCCCGCGGTCTTTTTTATGTCATCCTCCCATCTTATGTAGGGTCTCCCTACTCGGCGTGTGCCTAGTGGTCCCTTCCATGTGGTGACATTTATGGTCCACCTGTCGTCCATATATCGGGCAACATGGCCGGCCCATCTGAATTTTAATGTATGGGCATAAGTGAGCGCGTCTATTGCTTTGGTGTAACTTCTTATTTTAGTGTGTCGTATTTTGTGGATTTTCTTTATATTTAACATGCTACGTTCCATTCCTTTCTGGCACGAGCTAATTTTGTTTTTAATTTTCTTCGTAATTTTCCACGTCTGGCAGCCATACGTTAAAGATGGAAGAATGCATGAGTCCATCGTTCTCTTTTTAAGCTTTATCGACATGTTACTTTTAAATACTTCTTTTAGACTCCAATATTTATTCCACGCGTTTTTAAGTCTACGCTCTATCTCCATTTCGTTACTGTTGCTATTGAAGCTTATATGCTTACCAAGGTAGATATATTGGTCCACGTACTCTATCGGCTCATTTTTCAACCTTATACACTTCCTGATACTATTTGTCATGGATTTCGTCTTTGACAGGTTCATCTCCAGTCCTACTCGACTACTGTTTACGTGAAGTGTCTCTAACATATATTGCAGGCCACAGCTAGTTTCTGAAAATAATACGATATCGTCTGCGAATCTTAGATGGCTTAAGTATTTGCCATTAATGTTCAACCCGCATTTTGACCAGTCCAGCTTGCTAATGATGGTTTCCAGAACAGCTATGAAAAGTTTTGGCGATAATGGGTCGCCCTGCCTCACTCCTCTCTTAATCGGAAAGCTTTGGCCAATTGTTTCCAATTTTATTTTGCTGGTGCTGTTGCTGTATATGTTTCTTATCACTTCTATGTATTTGTTCTCTACTTTTTGAGCTTTTAAAGCTTCCCAGATACATGTGTGAGATATTGTGTCGAACGCTTTTTGATAGTCGACAAAGGCGATATAGAGAGGTCTCTGTCTTTCCTGGTACTTTTCAATAACTAATTCTAAGGCGTGTATGTGGTCTATTGTAGAGAATCCTTTGCGAAAGCCTGCTTGTTCTACGGGTTGCCATGCGTCTAGCGTATCGCTTATTCTCTTATTAATGATGGAAGAAAATAGTTTGTACAGCGATGGTAGAAGGCTAATAGGTGTAGTTGCCAATGTCATGCGAGTCGCCTTTTTTATAGAGTAAGATTATGTTAGATTCTGACCATTGCGAAGGTATACTTGCCGTTTCTAAGATTATATTAAATAGGTGCGCCAGTGGCGTGGCCAGAAGGGTTCCACCGTACTTTATTGCCTCGTTGGTGACTTTATCTGGGCCTGGACTTTTATCCGATTTTAATCTCTTTATTGCTTGTAAAATTTCTATTTCATCAGTCGGTTGGATTTTGTCTTCAGTGCTAGTCTTCAATGCCTCTATACTATCCTGGGTATTTTCACAGCTAGAAAACTGTGTATCTGATTTGGCGCTGTACAAGTCTCGGTAGAAGTTTGTTGCAATATCGATGATATCTTTGCGTTTGTATGATGTTCTCCCCATCTGTTTCAAACCCTCGATCCAGGCTCTGTTAGTTCGAAGTTCCTTCATGGCTTTCTTCAGGCTCCCTTCTTGCTCGAGGTGTTTTTTTATAGTAACAACCCTGTGGTTTTTGTAATCAAGTTTGAAATATTTGCTGGTTAACTTATATAGAGCGCTGAGTTCGTTTTTTTGGCTACGAGATTTATTCTTGGTTTTTTGGAGAACTTGACGTCTCTTTATAAGCGATAGTGTTCTTTCTGATAGAAATTTATGTTTCGTAATGGATTGGCTAGTTGTTTTTGTGGTTTCCAAACTTTGTAATATAGCGTTTATCAGTGAATCATGATACTTTTGAACTGTATCTATATTGGTACACTGTAACAGATTGTTTTTTAGACAAATTTTGTATTCGTTCATTTCTTTGTCATTTTTTAAAGTACTTTTTTGTTTGTTAGTATATGTCACTCAGCTCTTTTGTAGTTTTGATAGAGTAATTGTGCTTCTGACTAATCTGTGGTCTGATGGATAATTTATATTTAATGTTTCTATATTTTCAAAAATGTTCGGTTGGTTAGTTGTTATGTAGTCTATTTCATTTTTATACTGTCCGTTTGGAGATCGCCACGTCCATCTACGACTTGGTTTTTTCTTGAAGTATGTGTTGATAATTGATAGTTTATTTTCAAAAGCAAAGTTAATCAGTCTCTGTCCTCTTTCATTCCTTTGTCCATATCCCTATTTTTTTGTTATTAAGTATTCATCTTTTAGGGGTTGTCCAATTTTTGCGTTAAAATCTCCCATTATGATTATTTTTTTTATGGGCGGACTCTATGGCTTTATCAATCGATGTGTAGAAGTCATTTATCTCCTCCTCATCTGCTGACTCTGTAGGTGCATATACTTGGATCAAGCTAATGCTGTATCCTTGTATATTGAGATTCAGTAATGCAACTCTTTCTGTTATTGCAGTAAAGCTTTCTACGTTTTGTTTTTGAGATTTGTTTATCAGAAAACCGACGCCGTGTTTTCCAGGGGTCTCTCCCATATAACATAGAATGAAGTCCTCGTATTCTTCGATTTTATTACCAAGGCGTCTGACCTCTGATATGCCAATGATATCGTACTTCACCTCTGTTAAGGCTTCCTGCAGTTCGATCAGTCGTTCGTATGAAGATAAGGATCTGACATTGTACGTTGCCACATAGATTTTTATTCTAAGACTATTATTTTTCGGAGTAATCGTAATTGTAGGTATATTCTTTGTAGGTATATTCTTTGTAGGTATATTTTTTGTAGGTATATTCTTTGTAGGTATATTCTTTGTAGGTATATTCTTTGTAGGTATATTTTTTGTGGGTATAATCCTTGGAGGGTGGTGGTCATACTCTTCCACGGTGACCAACCGGGTTGGAAGAATTTTCGTGTTATCTCTTATTTTGCTTGCTATTTTTGTTTGTTTGAGAGGGGTTCCTGATTGCTATTTGGTTATTGGTTCATTCTTACTAAGTGTTTGGTTAGTTGTAGGAGTTTTGTTTACTAAATAATTGAGAAGGCCCGGTTTCACTATTCCTTCAGAGCGATTGGAAAGCGGTGGGGGTGGAGTATTCAAAGGGGTTGTTTTATTTTTCTTGTTGGCTTGTGATCTAAGGTTTTGTTGATTTTGACTGATCTGCTTTTCTTGAGGAGAAACGGAAAGAAATCTTTTTTTGTTGTTTTCCGGGGTAGGCACATCTTCTGGCTTTTTTAATATTATCAGTTTATCGTACTTGATCATTGCTTTATTTCCTTTCTCTCTTTCTATTTTTAGTTGATCTTGTAGCTCTCTCCTTTTTTCCAAAACATGTTGCGGGTAGTCTTCTTTTATATAATAATTTGTATCCTTCAGTAACTTCTTCTGTTTGAAGATCTCGATTTTTTTCCCCATAGTTGTGAGTGTTATTACAACCGGGCGAATATTATTCGACTTTTTTCCTATTCTCCTTAGTTCTTGGATTTCGTTATGTGATACGTGTATTAATAAATGCTTCGAAATGAAATCAATAACGATATTTTCTAAGTCCGAGTAGAAATGCTCTTCTTCCCCTATACCAAATATCACCACATTTCTTTTTCTCGCCTGCTTTTCCAGTAGGTCTAGTCTTTGTTCTTGTTTATCTACTTTTTCTTTTAAGTCTTCATACCTTTCTTCCCAGACGTTAAATTTAGTATCAAGTATTTTGTTTATATTTTCTGTTACGTTTTCTGTAACCTGTGCTCCACTTTCCTTTATTGTGTTTTTCTGTTCGTCTAAATCTTTCTGGATTGACCGTAGAGTAGCTAAGACTTCTTCCATATTTATTCGATTACGTTACAGCTTATTTCGTGAAAAATATTGATCGATGCTGATGTTTACATACATGTGTCGCCCTCTATTGGGTTGAATAGTTTAGTTTATAAGGATTGTTTTGTGTCGTGATAGTTATCCTGCTCAACGCTAGATGGCGCTGCTAGTCCTTGCGCAGTCGCAATAACGTTGTGTTTTTTAATGTTTTCTTTTCGTTATAGGGTATGTCTTATGAAGTGATAAAGAAAATGTTCACAATCAACCTGTATGGTGTTTCTTTACGCTGGAAGTTATTTCTAAGGTCTGCAGGTTGTTGATTCTTCTCGCAGCTTTACATATAATTTCACTATTTTATGAAAACCGTCATTTATTGACAAGAACTGTTTAGGTTGAGTTTTTACACTTAATACGGTTCTTTTCACATCACTTTCACTAGTCCGTCTATTTTGAGATAAACACTAAACTTTGAAATGATTTTCAAGGTCCGGTTCACTTTATTTCTTTTGTTGACACAATAAAAATACGGAGTCGATCTTAACGTTGGCACAGTGGCGCCCTCTCTGTTTAACCACTAAAAGGGTGGTAAAATTGGACCTCGTACGCGGCGCGCGGTGGGGCGCCGGAGCAGTGGGGTGGGAGCGGTGCGATAAAACCTTGATGACGCGAACGTGTCCGAGCGAGTGGCAGCCGCGCTCATAAGCGCGAGCGCCGTTTTGCTGTCCGGTTGTCTCTCGATATCTGACCTTATAAGGTTGCGATTTATGCTACGAAATTCATAGGTTTTCTTAAAATACTTACAGCTTGGCAAAAAAGAGTCTGATGCGGTGACAGTTGGAACTAAAATATATTTTTGATGGCAACACTGCTTTGTTTATCAACTACAAGTAGCTTCTCTGTCATTGTATTTTGTTCCCAGTTGTATTTCACTTATTTCTAATTAACTATCAATTATTATTGCCTAACCCTTCGGGGAAAAAATCAAAATCAAAATCAAAAGTCATTTATTCAAACTAGGCTGAGAGTCAGCACTTTTTGAACGTCAAAGTTACACAAGGCAGTCGGAACTCCCTTTCTTCTCTTAAAATTGTTTGTCCGAAAATCATTATCAATAACACGTTAGCTATAAACGGCAGTAACCATAATATTAAAAAAGTCGAAATTTTGTTTTACATAATTATATTTGCTTCTAAAACTATTCTGTCATAATATCAAATACTATAATCATTAAATCTCCTAATTTTGCATGTTATAAAGTCATATGTCCTAAGTATTGTATTATATAAAGTGTATTATGCCGAATTTTCATTTATAATTAAATCGTTAGTAGTAATAAAAAATTGCTACAAGTTAGGTTTAAGTGACAGAAACGAATCGCCGTAAATCCGACTCCACGTAGTCTTGTCTGCCCTACCCCTAGAGTGTAATTTAGAATCGCGTAGGCGCGGAGGGGCGAGGCGGCCCGCGATCTGAGGAGCAGGTGGTTGTAATGCTCGCCGCCGCAGCTGAGGCTGGCCGGCTACAGCTGCGGTGGTGATCGTTAAACCGTCTGCGACGATAAGCTCGCGTGGGATCGCCTAAGCCCCGCAGTGCCGGAGCCGTGACAGAAACCATGCCTGCTGCATGATGCATGCTCGCTTGCATACTGCATGCTTGCTTGCATGCTCGATTGCATGCTGCTTGCCTGCTTGCATGCATGCTCGCTTGCATGCTACATGATGCATGCTTGCTTGCATGTTCGATTACATGTTGCTTGCTTGCATGCATGGTGTATGCATGTTTCTTAGAGGGAAATAAAACCACATGTTCACAATCACCTGTTTTATTGAGTGATATGATAATACATGCAGCGCCATGCCAGGCCTTGATAAATGCCATAATGCTTTTGCATCTTTACTATTTATGATATGTATTGTATCAGTTGGATTTGATAAAATAAGGAAATTCTTAATGAACTTCGTAATACAAATTTGTTTTAAAAATATAATTAGGATAAGTAAACATAAAATCCCATAAAAAACATAAATGTGAAATGAGAGCCAAGTTCAATATATGCCTTGGTTGTTGACTTCAACGACAAAAGAAGTGAGATCTAAATGGGTGCCAAGTTCAATGGTCAATCCTGACTTGGCTAGTTCTCATATACGAATTATAGAGTTCAATGGCTAGTTTCTACCAGCAAGCCAAATTTTCGGAATAATAAAATAAGAACCGACAAGTATCAGGTTTAAAACTTGCGAAGGCTATAATATAATTCGTATATGAAAACTAGCCAAGTCAGGACTGACCATTGAACTTGGCACCCATTTAGATCTCACTTCTTTTGTCGTTGAAGTCAACAACCAAGGCATATATTGAACTTGGCTCTCATTTCACATTTATGTTTTTTATGGGATATCATTACTTTTTGTATATAAATTATTTGGGTATCTGGCAGAAACTTGATGCTCCGAATTTTATTTGGCATAACACACTTGGCATAATCTTATATAAACGAATATTTGTAAGGCATAAAAAATGCTTAGCATAATCATTGTTTGGCCGAATGTTTATATGCTCGACTTTACGCTGGCATACTTTTAAGATGGCAGAATTTTATTTCGCATAATTACCTTTGGCAGGCTTAAAATTCCGCATAATTTCGTTTAGCATAACATTTATTTAGAGCAATGATTATTTGGCATAATTTCACTTGGCATACTATGAAGATGGCAGAATTTCATTTAGAATAGTTTTGTTAGGCATATTTTCATTTCTATTAAATTGCATTTTAACCTTAAATAAAATGAAATAGTGTCTCAAAAAGTCAGTGTATGTTGTGCTACAAAAATTATTGACAGAAACGAATCGCTGCAGAACCGACTCCATGTAGTCTTGTCTGCCCTACCCCTTTTTTTTTTTTTTTTTTTTTTTGGATGGGAAATCATCAAATGACTTCTCCCGCTCTGGGCGGAGCGGGAGGGCATGTCAGACTTTTACTGACTAAAACCCACCCGTGTTCCTTCAATTGCCCATGTGCCAGGGTCACGGTATCTCTTTCGAACAATCACGCGACCCCGGCAGGGGTATCTCTTTCGAACAATCACGCGACCCCGGCAGGCTGCCCTACCCCTAGAGTGTAATTTAAGCCCGCGTAGGCGCGGAGTGGCGAGGCGGCCCGCGAGCTGAGGAGCAGGTGGTTTTGACGGTCGCCGCCGCGGCTGAGGCTGAGGCGAAACCGGCCAGCAAGCCGAAGCCACGGTGGTGAGCGTAAAACCATCTGCGACGATGAGGTCGCGTGGGACCGCCGGAGCCCCGCAGCGCCGAAGCCGTGACAGAACCATGCATGCTGCATGTTGCATGCTCGCTTGCATGCTGTAAGCTTGCTTGCATGCTGCATGCTTGCTTGCATGCTTGCTTGCTGCATGCTTGCTTGCAAGCTGCACGCTTGGTTGCTTGCATGCTGTATGTTTGGTTGCTTGCATGCTGTATGCTTGCTTGCATGCTGCATGCTTGTTTGCATGCTGCATGCTTCTTCGATATGAAATGTATGCCAAAAGGTGATTCTAAGTTTAAAGTTTCTGAGATATGATAGTTCTGCCTTTTAATAACTATCGATATGAAATTATGCCAAGAGACGATTCTGACTGCGAACTATCTGCGATATGATGGTTCTACTTTTTAATTATTATGGAATAAAATTTATGCTTATAGATGATTCTGACTTATAAAATTATGCGTTGTGAATGTATGATAAATGAGTGTATGCCAAACGATTTTCTGCGAAATGAAGTTTATGCCATCCGCTGTTATGCAAAATAATATTATGACGAAAAAAATTCTGCCATAAAGGGTGGGCCCAAATTATTTGTAGGTACTTATTTATAACAAAATTAAAACCAATTGGTTTTTGTTATAAGTGTGCCTAATAGAATCAATTAAGTGAAAAATTATAGTAAAATGATAAAAATTTACCAGTTTGTGACTTATTCCTTTGTATGTGTGTAACCTAATTACCTATCTGCTTGCCACATTTGAACGTTCTAGGTCATCTGGAACTGGGTTAGAGTTTTGATCTATAGGTCAGTCAGTGATAAAAATGACGATTTTTGGACGTTAATCTCTAAATAACCGTTTGAGATATGTTTATGAAAGGACAATGCCCATATACTAGAACAACCGTGGCCCACAGTAAACACTTACAAATAGTTTATGGAATGATAGTATAAGGTGTTATGAGCACCTTCTAGTACTTATCAGTTCAGAAAATAAGTCGCCATCTGAAAATAAAACAGTTTTTATTTTTTTATAATTTTTAATTTTTTCACAAGCACTGACTTATTCTATACACTTACAGTCACTTTTGAATGGTATTAACACAGTCATTGTTCATTTCAAAGTTATTTACTCATTTTATCCTTTTGAATAATAGTCACCTTCTAAGTTTAAACAGCTATGGGCTCCATTTTATACAGTAAAAAAATTGTTGCGTCCTGTTCGATTAGTTACTCTATGCGCCTACGTTTCTAAACGAGTAACAGAGTGACATCTGACTTGTCAGTTTGATTTTGACACTTGACACTTCTTCTTTGATTTGGCGCTTGAAAAAGGTCCGTCGCCGTATTGGGACCCCCGCGACGCGTTTGTTGAAATTAATCCTTTTAAATCGATCCGTTTGTGACAATAAGTCGTGATCCAATTGCTTGGATTGTTAAACAACCCCATTTGACGTAATAATACGGGTTACATTTGTTAAAACTGAAGTTCTTGAAAGGGATGGTCGGTCCAATCGCGCGTGTGACCCCTTTGTAAAGTAATCCCTGAGAATCGGTCGTTTTGTGGACAATCTGTCATGACCCAATTGTATTGATTGTAACTAACCCCAATTTGAAGACATAACACGGGTTTAGTTTAGTTTCTTGACGTTGAAGAACTTTGAAGGTTAAGTGGAAGTGACGCTATTGGGAACGAGTGATTTGAAGACCGCATGCTGTGATTGCCTCCAGCCTTATTGCAGCGGATTGTAACCTGGAGAATACTCATAACGTCACAACACGATACATATACACTCACTTACATACATAACTCCAGGTAACCCCAAGGAGCTGGTGTTCGTCTACCCACAGGTAAGTTCTTTTGTTGTATTGTAGGTGAGTTACTTGAATTGTACTTGTATTGTCTGCTCCGCGTACGGCAGACTAGTTTCGCTAGCCACTCTTGTCTCTAGAGCCCCACGGTTATCACACTTCCACTGCGCTATTGAAATCGTATTGTGAGGTCTAGTCTGGCAGTGAACAAAAATGGTACAGTTATATGTTATGGGTAGCTAAAAAGATTTTGTTAATCAATATTTATCATTTGTCCCAATCAACACAAAACAATACATAGAAATAATGCTGATGTCACGTCAGTCAAAGCAAGCAGCTGAAGGATGTCTAATTTCTTTCCATGGTGCAGTCCAACATGAATGACAAACAGAATCATTGCTCGAGATATGCACCTGAAAATGCAATTAATTATTTATTTATTGCACAGGAAACGATGAGAAAGAATGAAATGGAGAGCTTAGAATGGTGTTTATAGGAAGGGCTTGCGGCTCAGTAAAAACAGCCGCACGGGTTGATCGTTCCGGTTAAGCTATGCTTGCAGTGAATGGGTAACCATCTTTACATACCAAGACCCGTCTATGCCTCAGAACGCATGTTAAGCCGTTGGTCCCGGCTGTCCTATCAAGGGGTATTGTATTACCCAGTAACTGGGTTGTCAAGGTCAGATAGGCAGTCACTCCATGTAAAGTACTGGTATTCAGCTGCATCCGGTTAGACTGGAAGCCAACCCCAACATAATTGGGAAAAGGCCAGGCAGATGATGATGAGCTGTAAGATTTGGTTACTTTCTCTTTGAAATAAAAGTATTTAGGTATTTAAAAATATTTTTCACTTATTTAATACTAGCTTTTGCTAGCAGCTTCGCCCGCCTATTATACGTTTAAACCTTTCTCTTCTATCTATTAAAAAAACTGCATCAAAATCCGGTGTGTAGTTTTAAAGATCTAAGCATACATAGGGACAGAGGGAAGCGACTTTGTTTTATACTGCGTAGTGAAGTTAAATCACTATAAGCTTGCATTAGTACTGGCTATTGTTATTATCATAGTTTTCTAAAGGTATTGTTTAATGTAGGTGAGTAATATAGGACTTACCTGTTGTGGAAGAACTCATTGCTGTACAATATTTATTGAGTTGATGAGAGCGTAAGCGCCTTATATCCACTATTCAATTCGCACAGCGAACCTTGCTTGCGCCGGTTAATCCGTGCGATGTGTTCGGGACAGCAGAGTTGATCAGGTCCGAATTCGCGCGGGATTAATCATTAGTAAAAGCGGGACTCACGCAGTCCAAATACATGCGGGGGTCTTCATCAATATGCAGCCAGCAGTTTTCACATTCACACCAGGGTCGTCATTCAAAGTGAAGCCACGATCCAAGTTCGTGCAAGGATTGTCATTCTGGTGAGATTGATCGGAGTCCATTGTCGTAAAAAAGCTCACAAAAGAACACAAACTATATTTTATATCTTTATCTATTTGTTTACTGGGTGTCAAATGTCAAATTCATCATCTGTCAAAGAATAATGCTGCCATATTTTGAAATATAATCGATAACTTGCATGGATTATTGGTCTTGAACAATTTAATTTTATCTAATTACGGCAAAGCCATAAACAATACAATGATGTTACCATTCCATGTTTATGTATGTTTGGACTATAAGATATCTGGTTTGAGATATTTATGCACATAATTGTTTTGTCTTAAGCTGGAGTTGGTTGGTTACGTTCACAGAAACTAAAATGGCCGTCATGATTATGACGGCATGCAGTGTGATTACACTGCACGCCTCTGAGCACATGGATTGATTTTTATAATTATTAATTAATCCGTAATCGATTAGACTTGTTCAATATACGATTCGAAATTAAATTGTCAATATACTAGCAACCCTAAAATTTGCTTGACAGTCAAACTCTCAGTGATAATAATAAGTTTAACTACTTATTTATTTGTTATTATGACGGCGTCTTAGTTAGAGACAGAAGTTAAACGGATAATTTCTGTTTTAAAACAAAGTATTTTTTAATTATCCTTCGAAATGTGTTCGGGTTGGGCCATCGATGGGCATTGACCTTTGGAGCACATATGTATCTTGCAAGTTTCACTATATGAGCCAAATTTGATATGTTTGTGTGAAATAGTTATTGAGTTATGAGGGGGTCAAAAGTGGCTCCAAATGGTTCGTGTAATATTACACACGGTGCTGCTCGCCAGTTATGTTACTTGAACTTGGCTTGACACGCTGCCGCGTGTCTAGATAATTTGAATTTAGAACTTATAACTTTTATTGAAAACAGTTTTAAGTCTTTTGTATACATAGAGCAACACGGACCAGAGGGGAGTAGCCATACGCAGGCGTTCCCCTCTGTCAAAGTACAAGTCCACGCGGTCCTATGCGTATAATAAAACTAGTTGCAGCCGCACTGCTCAGTAGACTAAATCTAGTTGCGCGACTAAATTGATGTCCTACAAAAATGACGAATTGTTCTGTATTTTGCTGCAAAAAGAGATCTGCCACGTCAAATTTACAATAAGATGGCGTTACCTTTCATATGTAACTAATATTTAATCACATAATTCCCATTTACTTCCATAAAACTTAAAAATTACAATATTATCGGTCGTGTTGTTTCGGATTTGTTTACCAACACAGGCCGCTCGCCCTCATATAATATGCGGATCAGTCGAGCGACTGATCCGAGTTTGTTTCCGAGTAGACGCTGTCACCGAGCGATAGTGTTGTTACTGGTTTGTTAGTAGATAGTTGTCGATAAATTTAGCAAAGGAGTCTATATTCATACAGAGAAATTTTTGAGAATAAGTTTTCTGATTTATTTAAAATATTATAATGTAAGCTGATTAATAATATACATACTTGTATAAATTAAAAATATTACAAAACTTACGAGTTAACACGTTTTATTAAAATTACTTAGTCACACTAAGTAATTTTAATAAAACTTCAATCATTTTTTTTTTTAATTGAAACTTTTATTACTTCGTCTTACACTTTTTCGTCTGTGTGTTGCATGTCGCGTGACGGTCGGCCGCAAAATAGGGATAAAGTGAAAGGTGCTCGCTGGTGCATGTTGTTGTTTATGGATTTATTTCAATTTTGAGTGCTTGAATTTATTATTTAACTTATTTCGTATGAACATTAAATTAAGTCTTTTTATTAAGCTATTGCATATATTCCGAAAATGTTTAGTTTAATGTCTATAATGTGAAAAAAGTTTCACTTTTCTCGTGGTTTTATAAAAACCACACAATCCTTTTTTAATTTTTATTGCAGGTTTCCTAAAGATCCAAATTTAAGGGATACATGGAAGAAATTTTGTAATAATAGACTAACCTGGATTCCCACAAGAAAAAGTGTCATTTGCTCAAATCATTTCAAGACTGACTTTCATGTGTTGGCGAACAATAGGAGGAGATTAGTCGAGGGCACCAAATCAACTCTAACGCCACACTGTATTTGTCCCGGAAGTTTTTTATATCACGGAAATGGTAAAACAGCGTACAGTCCACCTGATGTACTACACATTAGTCATAGTGGCGAAATGAAGCTTAGATTTCTCAACTTGAAAAATTAACAGTTTTAAACCTAATATTCCAGAGTCATTAAAAATCATTCACTCTACCAAATGACAGACTATCATCTATGATGCTATTAGTGCCACTCTCAGTATTCCTGATTCGTTGACATCTCCGTGTACTTCGTCAATCAAGTCAAAAAGCAGACCCACAAAAATGTATTCATATTTATACAAAACTAATCCACTTTAAAAACCAGTGATAGATACAACTATAACTAGCTTTTAGAATGACGTAAACCTTCATTTTATTTGTTAAATGATAATTATCGTAGTATATAATAAATAAAGTCAATCTTTATTATAATATCTATCTTTGCATCACTTTTTAAACGTAATATTCCGAACCGAGTTCTTGAATTTATCGATAATGCGTATCGACAGTAGTTGCAACCACGGCTGTAAGCAACTTGTCAGTGTAGTTGCGTCATCTCATTGTACTGTCACGACACATAATGTATCTATGTGTGTGTGAAATTGTTAGTGTATGCTTAAATTTTTATGTGTGAGTGTCGTAGTAACAGACGATTATTTTTGTGTGAGAATTTGAGAAAGTGTGGGTAGAGCAGATTTCTCCCCGCAAAAAATGACAGACAGTTTTGTATCGGGAAAAAACGCTATGGCGTCTCCCCTCCGGTCCGCCGGTGGTCCGTGTTGCTCTATGTTTGTATATTATTGATTGTAATATTTATGACAAACGGATTTAGGGCATATTGTATTTAAGGATTTCAATTTTAAGGTATGTGATATTATGTGGCATTGAGTTCGGGCAAGTTATCATTCGGACAAATGATGATTAGGACAAAAAAAATATGGCTCTTTAGATTATGGATAAAAAAGTTAGGTCACACAATAGAGAACCAAGACAGTCCCCCAAAACGCCCGCCCTTTGACACTTCCTAGTGCTTTATTAGCTGGGAAGAAGAAGTGGCGGAACAAACTCCCCAGCAGCACAGCTGTCTGTTAAGTTAAAAGAACTTGATTCTATACAATATTGTGTAAGTAATTAATATTATAAAACAAAACATACATTATTCACCATATGTCAGCTAGCACACGCCAATATACCAACAACTAAACATTGAAAACTAAACTCAAGCTGAAATAAATAATAAAACAAAATCGTAAATATAACTTAAAACGTAAATAAAGCCTCCAGGCATAAAGGGCGTGCCCGCTTACATATTCAACGATGCAAATTGATACATACAGCTAAGTTGAAGTTACAATAGTTAAACTAGGACCTCCGGACCAAAATAAAATAACAGTATATACAAGTAACAATAACAAAAACCATGGTCAGCAAGACGACCACTCACCAAAAGCAGCACCCGTTCACGAGCATAACGCAAAGGTCAGCCATTACCCCCCTCGCCATATTTGAGGGAAGGTGGTAACCCGACCCCCGACGCTACCGCAAGCAGTGACATCTAAGGGAGCATGACGAACTTGCTGCCGGTTGGTCAGACAAGAATATTATGAACAGCTGACGAGGTCGCTAGCTAACTACATGTTGCAATACAACTCATTTAAAATCATTGTAATGAGTAGATTATGTCCACAATAAAAAAAATTAAAAATAAATTAACAAAATCAGTGAAATAAAAAATAAAAAAAACAATTATATGAACTACCCATATAAACTGTCGGTAGGAAAGCTAATTCTGGATTGAAAGAACATAAACATTGTCTTGAGTTAATCACAGCGACCAGCTATTCTTATCGATTAAGTAGTCGTTGATAGAATAGTATGCCTTTGAACAAAGGTTGGATTTTACTTTAGCTTTAAACTCATTAAACTGCAAATCTAGCAAAGCAGAGGGAAGCTTGTTATAAAAGGTAATACCAAGACCAACAAAAGAATTATGAACCTTATGAAGCCGGTGAAAGGGGGCTCGTAGTTTGTCCTTATTTCTAGTATTAATATTATGAAAATCACTGTTTTTAGTGTACTAGTGTATATTTTGCCTAATATATAAGATGTTGGCGAAGATGAATTGTGATGCCACCGTAAGAATACCAATATCTTTAAACAAATCTCTCAGAGAAACTCTAGCACCTAGTTGGTAAATCGCTCGAACAGCTCGTTTTTGAAGAACAAAAATATTTTGAATGTCCGTGGCTTTGCCCCACAGCAGAATGCCGTAGGACATTATGCTATGAAAATAACTAAAATAGACTAATCGAGCTGTATCAACGTCTAACTTTCCTTACGGCGTAGGCGGCCGAACTGAGCCTTCCCGCTAGGCTTGATATATGTGATCCCCACTGAAGTTTGGCGTCTACTGTTATGCCCAGAAAAACTGCCGAGTTAACAGTTTCAAGCACCTCATTATTTAAAACGACATTGGGTCCCAGGTTCCTAACATTCGGTAAGGCAAACTTTATACATTTCTTTTTCTTAGCATTAAGAACTAGGTTATTTGTAGTAAACCAATCCGTGGCCATTGAGAGCGCATTATTCACGTCGTCAAAATGTTTTCTATTCCTGTCTACTTTAAAGATAAGTGAGGTATCATCAGCAAATAGTACAATGTCACAGATATTCTTTAAATAGAATCGTAAGTCATTTATATACACTAAGAATAAGAATGGACCCAGTATTGAGCCTTGAGGTACACCTAACTGAACTAGTAGCCCGGAAGATTTTACACCATTGATATCTATACATTGGTGCCTATTTTGCAAATAAGAACTTATGACATTGAGAGCTTCGTTTTGAACACCGTAATGACGTAGTTTACGCAAAAGTGTGTCATGGTGAACGCAATCAAAAGCTTTGGAGAGATCACAGAAAACTCCGATAGCATTTTGCGAGTTCTCCCATGCGTTGAAAATGTGTTTTAGCAGAGCAACACCCGCATCTGTTGTCGAACGACCTTTTGTAAAGCCATATTGCTCAATATGAAGGAGGCTATTTAAATTAAAATGTCCTAGTAACTGCTTGAGTATTAACTTTTCAAATATTTTACTAAATGCAGGTAAGATAGAAATGGGCCTAAAATTGCCAACGTTATTTTTTAATTACCTGTTTTAAATAATGGTATGACTTTACTACTCTTCATGAGGTCAGGAAAAAATCCTGAATCAACACATTTATTAAAAGTTACAGCTAGATAGGGGGCTACGATGTCTATTATATTACTTAACAGTTTAATGGAGATGCCCCAGTAATCTCCAGTGTTTTTTGACATAAAATATTAACCACGTCACGAGGCGTTACATGTTCGAAACTAAATAAGCGACTACATTTGGGCACACTACTATGCAAAAGGTTTTCAGCTTTAGACGGGGACGAATTTAGAAGCAAGTCGTAGTTATAGGTATGTTGGCAAAAAACTCATTAAATGTCTCAGCTACGTCGGCAGCTTTATTAACCAATTTGTTGTTAATCATAATCTCTAGTGGTTTTTCCTGTTTAACCGATTTACCCGTTTCATTGTTAATAATTTTCCAAGTGGTTTTTATTTTATTACTGGATTTTTTTATGGTATCGCTTAATAATTTAGATTTAGCGAAAGCACAGATATTTTTAAATAACTTTGAATAATTTCTGACATTTTTATTTTATTTTATTTATTTGGGAAAAACAAACAATTGTACAATATATGTTACAATAAAATATGGGATTACAAATGGGTAAATGTACAATCCACAACGTTTCCACAGATTACTTGTGTACATTATTAATTAGGTAAGTAAGTACAATTACACTTAAATACTATCTTAATTTAATATATAGCTTAGGTACTAATTAAATTCTAATATGTTTTTTACTCATTTGCACAAACTGTCAAAAATGCTTTTTTTGAATTTGATTTGAGACAGGTGGAAGATATCCAAATGATTAAAGTTATTATTATAAATTTTTACTAGTCGACGGAGTGGAGCTCGCTCACCGGCATTTGTTCGGCTAGTAGTCGTTGCAAAAAGTGGGTAAGCACGCGCCTCCCGTCTTATCACAGTTCCAGGCACAACATAACAAATATTATTAATTAATTCAATACAATTAAATTTATTATGTACCAATCCGTGAAGCATCATGGTTTGAAGTAGTAGGCGTCTTGACTGCAAAGTGAGCAATTTAAACTTTTTTAGTGACTCCATGTACGACAGATAAGTGAGATGACATTTATAATGCATTACTCGTATATATTTACGTTGAACGCTTTCAATTGCTTTACCATATTTGTCGTAGCAGGGGTCCCATATTATACAACCGTATTCCAGTTGCGGGCGAACCAAGGATTTTAAAAGTTGCAAGTATGTGGCCGGGCGTTTAAAATCAGAAGAAGCTCTCATGACAAGGCTATACATTTGGTATGCTTTTGAGGTTATCTTATCTATGTGTAGGTTTAAATGTAGTTTACAATCCAAAAGTAGTCCTAAGTCACTTATTTGAGTTTCATTTGCATGATTTTCTGTACATAGATTATAATTAAATCGAATAACTTTCTTATTTTTCGTAAAGTTTAGGAATTTGCATTTAGATATATTTAATGCAAGTTTATTGATATTACAATAATCTGTTTATCTACTCAAATCCTCTTGGAGCAGGGCACAATCATGTAAAGTTTTAATAGATTTAAAAATTTTTAGGTCATCAGCGTATAACAAGAAATTACTATTATGGAAACAGTGACTAATATCTTTAATATAGATAATAAATAACAAAGGCCCAAGATTTGATCCCTGTGGCACGCCCGAGGTGGCGATAAATGTTTGAATACGGTTTTTAATATAAGAATGGAACCAGCGCAGTAAATTACCTCTAATTCCGTTGAAAGCTATTTTATTCAACAGTATTTCATGATCCACCCTATCAAACGCCTTTTTAAAGTCCGTGTAAATTGCATCCGTTTGTGTCTGTTTATCCATGTTATTAGATAGGAAGTTAGTGAAAATCATTAAATTTGTAATGGTTGATTTTCGTTTAACGAAACCGTGTTGTTCTGATATTAAGTTTTGTTGAATGAAAGGGTAAAGCTTGAGGTGGAAAAGTTTTTCAAAAAGTTTAGCAATCGTAGATACTATAGAGATTGGCCGATAATTCTCAACTTTCTGCCTGGAGCCGTTCTTATAAACTGGTATTATGTTTGCTTTTTTCCAGACTCTTGATCTGAAAATTAAGTGAAGTGGCACGCAAATTGTTTCTGCTGTATTTTTAAGAAAGCTAGGAGGTATGCCGTCTGGACCTTGCCCTTTAGTAGTATCCAGTAACTTTAGTTGGTTTATGATTAATGAGATGCTTAAGTATACAAGATTATTTTTAGTATATGCGAAACCTGAATATAATTTGTTCAGAATCAGTAACTGAATCGATTCCAATAATTTTTACACCATGTTATATTTTGTACCA
The DNA here is from genome assembly GCA_932294355.1 of Aporophyla lueneburgensis. Taxonomy (NCBI): domain Eukaryota; kingdom Metazoa; phylum Arthropoda; class Insecta; order Lepidoptera; family Noctuidae; genus Aporophyla; species Aporophyla lueneburgensis. The sequence goes on from OW028736.1 coordinate 38,354,276, forward strand.
AAAATATTTAATTACGCTTCCAAGTCGCGGGCCTTAGTGTTTTGTTTCGATTTTAAAATTATCATGTCTTTCTCGTATTCAAACGTCCATTACACGGAGATAGTACGTACACTAGCTGTTTGTGGTGATCTGCATATGTTTTTGCGTGGACAACCAGGTAACTTATCAAGCTTATAACTTTGTGATTATTAATGATACAGTTTTGAAATTTTTTTCATAGATTCTTTACATAAAAATACTTGACCCGTGTTTCGGGTTTCGCATAAACAAAAATTAATGTTGTATACTGTCTAGTGCAACATTATTGTCCTGAATTTGATCAAGTGCAGGACACCAGTGATTAGACAAAGTCGAAGTTTCGTACACAGATTGAAAGAATGATGAGAAAAAATTGCAAATTTTATGTGGGTCGTTAGAAGATTGACTACTATAATTCATTTGGGATGGAATACCAGACTTGCCTTGTCGATTAGCTACATAAGCCCAAAAATATTTAATATTTTTGGGAATACTATCTTCAACAGTTTTTATATACTTATCATAGCATTTGCTACACTCAAGACTAAAACGGGTTCGATATGAAGAAAATACCTCGTAATCTGAAATATTTCTATATTTTTTCCATTTAATCCAAGTTTTGTTTTATAGTTATATATGTGAATAAGGGCAGGTGAAAACCAAATAAGAAATTTTGCGTTTTTAGGTTTTGGGAGTGGAGTACGGTTTTTGATTAAGCCATATATGATATTGTAGAATATTTCAATAGAGGTTTCAGTCTGTTCATTATCCAAAGTTGACTTCCAGTCGACCTCTTCTATATCTTTATTAATTAAATTATAATCCGCTTTATTGTAACAATATCTCGGTGTCTCTAGAGATCTCATTTGGGTGTATCTTATTGGTATTGACACGATAGTGTAAAATGGAGGGTGGTGGGTGTCCACTTGTAGTAAAGTCTGTGGAGGTGGATAAACATAGGAAATAGTATTAGACATAAGAAGGTCAAGTATGCGATTATTAAGATTAATGAGGTGGTTAAGTTGCTTGATATCATGTATGGTCATAAAGTCCCGTAGTTGGTTACATTTAGGCGTCAGACCGGTGCAAGTCAGATAACTATGAGAAGAGTTTACTTTTAACCTAGTAGTAGTAAGTTGTCTATACATATTGTTCGCTGCCAGGCTAGACCCCCTACAATTGCATTTCAATAGCGCAGTGGAAGTTATGATGGTGGGGTCCAGGAGACAAGAAGTGGCTAGCGAAACTAGTCCGCCGTACGCGGAGCAGACAATACAAGTACAATTCAAAGCAATAGGTACAATATACGAACAAAAGAACTTACCTGTGGTAGAAGAACACCTGCTCTGGTGCCTACCTGGAGTTATGTATGTAAGTGAGTGTATATGTATCGTTTAGTGACATTGTAAATGGGTTTTCCAGGTTACCATCCGCTGCAATAAGGCTGGAGGCAATCACAGCATGCGGTTCCAATAAGCGTCACTTTGCTTAACCTTCAAACTATTTCAACAAGATATATCCAAAACTCAACCCGTGTTATTTCACCAAATTGGGGTTATTTACAATCAAAGCAATGTGATCACGACTAATTGTCACAAACGGATCGATTTTAAAGGGATTAATTTCAACAGCGTCGCGGAAGCCAAGCGGCGACGATTCCCTCGTTCAAGCACCAAAAACAAAAAAAGTGTCAAGTGTCAAAGTCAAACTGACAAGTCAGATGTCATTCCGTTCGGGCGCGTTCCGAAGGCGCATAGAGTATCCAATTTAAACGGTTCGGAACATCTACCCCCCCCGGACGGGCCTTCCCGTCCGCTAATCACTTGGCAATCCCGACAAGGTTGCGTTTTATCAGTCCACCTGACGCGCTGCTAGAGGATGTGCAAATACTCCAAGCTCCAACGCTTCCAAAACTCTAAGCGAGCTGCTGCACCAACTGAAACCGCGATAGCCAATTTTGGCTCACATGGACAAAAGGGTGCTCCGGCAGGGCGACAAGTGGCTGTCAAATAAAAAAAAAAGTGGCCCGGGGTCAGGGCCTCCAAGTCGTTCGGGTCCGAAGACAGCGGGCACAATGGACGCGAGTTCAATACAGCTTCAATGCGGCAAAATACCGTAGCTAACTCCTTAAAGGTGAGAACGGTGTCTCCCAACAATCTGCGTCCCTGTGCCGCTTTCACCGCGGCCTCAAAAATACCCCCCCAATGAGGGCAGGCTGGCGGGTCAAAACAATAACAAACACCAAAAACAACCAAACAACAACAATTTAACCAAATGGCCCTCCTTAGGCAACAAAAGGGGGTGACGGGCCCCATAAGGAAGGCCAGAGTGCCTCAACCGTCAACAACCAAACAACAAAAGACCCGTATCGTCCAAAAGGGGTTCAACTTACTAACGGCTCCCGACAATATCCAAAACTCTCGCTGCAGAATGGCCAACAGCGCATTGCAACCGGCATGCGAGTTCATAATGTGACGATCAGTCACCAACAATTCAACAACTTGTCGAGGAGCTGTATCGACTCAACAAAAAATCAGGGTCCTTCGTTCCAACAGCAAGCACCTTGAGCCCGGGCAAAGGACCTGACATCAAGACTGGCGTTCGAGGCCAATCATCCTCGGGGCGAGTCAGCCAGGGTAGTCCCCACCATAGGGGGTGAGCAATCAAGCGGGGTGCCATGCACCCACGTGAGGCCACGGCGCTTGGGTTCAAATCTCCAGGCACGTGCCTCCAAATCAAAGGCGTTTCAGAATTTTGAATCTGGGACACTCGGTTCGCAACAAAGACCTCCAAAGAGTGGACGGACGTCTTCAACCAACACAAAACAATTTGACTGTCCATCCAGGCGTAAGAAACCCGAATGTCCACAGTCCACCCAAAGTGTGAGCAACGTGGTTCAATAGACGCACAAGACGCGCCGCCCCTGACAATTCAACTTAGGGGTGGTCAGTGCCGTCCGGAAGGGGGCCACCTTGCTCTTGCCCAAGACCAGTGACAAATTCACCTGGCCTATCGCGCAGACGGTGCGCAAACAAACAACAGCTGCATAACCGTGCGAAGACGCATCACAAACAAGGGTAGCAGTGTAGCTCCCAGGGGGGAGGATAGCGCGGGGTAACACGACCTCGTTGACTGCAGGGAGTGCGGATACAAATTGGAGCCAATCTTCCAACAGGGTTTCCCGAATTGGCTCGTCCCAGCCAAGTCCCACAGTCCAAAGGCGCTGAAGAAAACAATTTTGCCCAAAACAATACAAACAAAACAACAAAACAATAGACAAAAGGCAACCCTGGGCTCCCATGTCCAAAATGGCACGGACCACAACAGAGTCCCCCGTGGGCCCCCAGACCTGACCGATGCCGTTGGCAACAAAACCGATCTGAGGGGTACCTTAGCGGGGCAGGCGCCAATGTCCTAACAATGCCTGGGCGGCGACCGATCGCCGCACCCAGGCTCAAGTCCCTCACGACGAGGATGGAGTCAAACTCCTCGTCCGCGCGGTGTCCCGGGCCACGCGCCATCGCTGGAAGGGCATATCCCACCGGATGCCTGAATGGCGGGGGGCGTGACTCCAAACGGGGACGTTCCGCCAATGGAGGGGGGGGGGGGACGGCAGTGCTGGTCTAGCCAGCGTTGCCTAGCAACAAGTGCGTAATCGCTTTTACGCGGGGAGACCAAATGGCGGTCGCGCGGCTCCCGATCAACTTGCACGGGGGGTGGAGTGCGGCGCTCAAAATTGCGGGCCTCTCTCCGGTTCTGAACCGGCGAGCCAGAAGCACCGGTGACTAACTCCATGGTACCCCCCCATGCGCGAACCTTCATCAGAGGCTGGTCTGCCAGCGTGGTTCGCGTTAGCGCAGAAAATGTCCAAATGGGACCCCCTACAAATTCTACAAGGGCGGGGGTTGGGGCAGTCCCTATGGAAGTGAGCCCCCAAACAAGAGAAGCACAGGCGGCGTGCATTGGCAATTCGGCGGCGGGCACTCACGTGCAATTTCAAAAAGGCCGCGCTAGTTGCCATGCCATGCCCCGTGTCCCTACAAAACTCACAACCAGGACGACTCTGGGTGCCAGCAAAACGAGCGGCGGGGCGACCATCAACAGGCCCGCGAGCCCTAGTCCGTTCCTGGTCTCGTGGCCGGGAAGACGGCTGGCATGACTCAGTGGCAACGCCAGAGTTGTCCACAAACCGACACTCATCATCCAAAAATTGGACGAGGTCACCAAATGGGGGGAGATGTGTAACACTATCCCCACCATACTTTTGCTCGAAACGAGCCCTCAAATCGGCAGGAAGCCGTTGCAGCACAACGTGCACCAAAAGGTAAGACCAATGTTCCACCGGTAAGTCCAATCGCTTTAAAGCGTTGGTCGCTACCACCAACGGGTTCAACAGGTCAGTACGCAATGCTGACAAACTAGTAATGACCGGTAACCCCAAAATCAATTCAATATGAACGTCAGCCAAACAACGTTTATTTTGGTACCGCCGGGTGAGTAGTTCCACAGCGGTAGGGTAGGCTGAGTCAGTCAACGACAGATGCTGTACCAAGGCTCGGGCCTCACCTTCTAGGACAGACAACAAATAGGCCAACTTTTGGGCGGGTCTGAGGTCCGAGCGTGCATCAACCAAACTTTCAAATAGGTTTTGGAAACCTAACCAGTGGTCCAGGCGACCGTCAAAGTGTGGCAGTTCCAAAGTAGGCAGTCTACTCAATAGTCCGGGACCTGAAACAACCGAGGTCTCCGGTTTGACCTGGACAGGTGTCCGGCTCTCCAATATTTCCCGAGCACGTTGACCAATGACATCCCCCAGGTCCAAGATCTGGTCATAGTCAGCAAGGACCTTGTCACGTGCTGCCTGATCCAGCACTTCCAGAGCCACATCACAAATGTACTCGTTGTAGCGGGTAAGCAGAGCATCAGCGTTGCCGAGTCTCACGTTCAACTGCTCGAACCGAGCCAGAGTGACCGCTTCAAGATCCGGGCGCTCAGCGGTCGCTGCAGCTGAAGTGAACCACCGTAGCTGTGTGGCCAATCCACTGATTGCCTCTCTCACCGCTTTGTGTGCCATTGCACAAACAATACAATTTAAATAAACCAAATAATTAAATAATCAAATAACAAAGTTCAATCAATCAATTACAAAATAACTACAAACAAACAATCAAACTACCAAACTGCCAGTCAGCAACTCAAGAAATAACAAAATATTGGTTTCAATTCAATTCAACAATAAACTTTTATTTTAATTCAAACCCAATATCAACGTTCAAAAATTTCTATATCATATTCAATTCAAAATTCAAATTCAAATCCAATTCCAAATGTTAAGTTCACAAACCACTTTGTTAATGGTACAACAATAATGACCCTTTATTCCAATTTAAAATAATGGTAATACTCAAAAATGCCAATTTCAATTATTAATTTTCACAAACAACCATATCGATGGTACAAACTCAATATTTTAATGTCTTCCTGACATTCAACAGAACAGAGGTCAAATACAAACAAGGGGTTGTAGCATAGCCCAATCTAATCAACTCTGTCAGCATATGCAAACCCGGTTGACCCTGGCAACATGAGTTACTCGTCTCAACAAATTTAAACTAATTATTTCAAATAAACAAGCAATCATAGTTATCAAATATTTACAGCGTATTACTACTTCCCTTATAGAGACTGCCAAGTAATTAGCCTACTATAAATTACCAATTTGGTGGTTTTGTAGGTTAGAACCACGCCTTTGCTGCCAAAAATGTTCGCTGCCAGGCTAGACCCCCTACAATTGCATTTCAATAGCGCAGTGGAAGTTATGATGGTGGGGTCCAGGAGACAAGTGGCTAGCGAAACTAGTCCGCCGTACGCGGAGCAGACAATACAAGTACAATTCAAAGCAATAGGTACAATATACGAACAAAAGAACTTACCTGTGGTAGAAGAACACCTGCTCTGGTGCCTACCTGGAGTTATGTATGTAAGTGAGTGTATATGTATCGTGTAGTGACATTGTAAATGGGTTTTCCAGGTTACCATCCGCTGCAATAAGGCTGGAGGCAATCACAGCATGCGGTTCCAATAAGCGTCACTTTGCTTAACCTTCAAACTATTTCAACAAGATATATCCAAAACTCAACCCGTGTTATTTCACCAAATTGGGGTTATTTACAATCAAAGCAATTGGATCACGACTAATTGTCACAAACGGATCGATTTTAAAGGGATTAATTTCAACAGCGTCGCGGAAGCGAAGCGGCGACGATTCAAGCACCAAAAACAAAAAAAGTGTCAAGTGTCAAAGCCAAACTGACAAGTTAGATGTCATTCCGTTCGGGCGCGTTCCGAAGGCGCATAGAGTAACCAATTTAAACGGTCCGGAACACATATTGAATTGATTAAATTATTTAGTGTTTCAAAGTGTACCTTGTATGCAGAACTCGGTGAGCTGCTAGGAATATAGGCGGCACTAATTAGGTTTTGTTTCGTATTATTAGAATTAGGAATGGTGACTATTACATGTTCATAAAATTTACTTGAATCTAAGGAATAATGTTGGGATAACGAGACACAAACGGGATTCAACTCACGTAAAACTGCGATATGTACACCCCCTCCGTCAGACTTATTAGTGGCAGCACGGTCGCGGTCACATCGAAATACCACGTAACGGCTATCAATGAACTCGCTGTCGAATATCGAAGACGTAAGCCAGGTCTCAGTTAGTACGATCACGTCATAACAATTTGATAGGATGTTCATGTAAAGGGTATTGAGTTTAGTACGTATTCCTCTACAATTCTGATAATAAGTACTTAGCTCGTTCTTATTCATATAATTGTTAGCCATGGCAGATATTGTGAGTAAATATGATAAATAAAGTTTAAAACTAACCGAGTAAGGTGAATAATTAGTGGGGATTAGAGCTAACACTTTTGATTCTATCTAAATCATTGGTACATTTAATAGAATATGTTGCAGAAATTTCTGATTGTTTAACGAGAATTGTGGAGTGCTTGACCCACACAAACCTGTAGCCATGCTTCTTAGCCGCCTCACGTGTTTCCCTCAGAAGTTGCTTGTTTTTGAGAGTGAGGTGTTCGTTGATGTAGATAGGGTGCGACACGCCTGGAATATCCAGCTGAGTAGAGGTAAGTCCTTTTTTCAGTCGACACGCACTTATGACGTTATCTCGCAAGATACGTGTTTTTAGTTTTGCAATTATATTTTTAGGCCTTGCGCTGGACATAGCGTGTGGGACACGATGCACTGAGATTACCTCTTCTCGTGGGATTGAGCAGTCAATGTGTTTGCCAATATAACACAGTATATTAAGAAGATTTTCTCCATGTTGGAGTTGGGAGCGGCAAGCAGGGAAGATGAAAATATATCGAATACGCTTAGCTTAATATTTTATATTTGAATATCAAACCGACATTTGCTTTTTACATACTTATTGAATTAGGAATCAACACACCATGGTAACCATAGGGTTGCTCACAAACACTTACATTAGAGAAGTGCTACATAATCGATTTGATTCGATTCAACACTCCTTCTCACTCCTAATGTATTCCCATACTGGTTCTTAAACGTGCAAGTCTTGGACCTGTTAATCCTTTCGTCAATAGATCCGCCTCCATATCTTCTGTAGGTTGATATTGAACTTCCACGAGTCCTTCTTTGATGCAGTCTCTGATATAATGCATTTTAAGGTCTATATGCTTCGACTTCGAAGATACTATTGGATTTTGACACAGTTTTATTGCTGCTTGATTATCATTCAATATTAGTATCTTTTCTTGTATTATATTTATTTCATTGAACAATGCTCGTAGATACGCTGCTTCTTTAACAGCTTCTGTAAGAGCGACATATTCGGCTTCTGCTGTGGATAGCGCAATGCTTCTTTGTTTTCAACCGACGAAAAAAACGGAGGAGGTTATCAATTCGACGCGTATTTTTTTTTTTTTTTTATGTATGACCACGCATAACTTTTTACATAGTGGTCCGATTGTGACAATTCTTCTTCTATTGGAAAGGGTATACTCCCGAGGTGGTCCCATATCAATTTGGAAAACAAAATCGAACCCTAAGGGTCGGAAAACAGGGGATGATTGATTATTCACTCACTGATTGTAATGTATAAACACGCATAACTTTATACAGAGTAGTCCGATTTTGATAATTCTTTTTGTGTTGGATAGGGTATACCATTCCAAGTATTATTAGTTCATTAAAGCCACAAAAAAATATAAAATAAAAACTTTTTAACAAAAAATTAAACCGCCGAAAAACTGAAAAGCATAAAATAATAAACCTTAAAATTGTCGGCGCTTTGAGTGATCCTTGTTCATTGATTTTCAGCGCCGACTCAAAATTTTAAGGTTTAAGTATTATTTTATGCTTTTCAGTTTTTCGGCGGTTTAATTTTTTGTTAAAAAGTTTTTCTACATCCCTAGCTGATAGGAGCTCCAGCAAATTTAAAACAATATCCGGAAAAAGGACTTTCTGTCTATCTTACATGAACCCCAATCAGCATCAGCCATGCCATATAGTTTATTTCCGGTCTTCTTGAAATTTAAACCGATATCTTGTACCCTTCAGATACCTTAGAACACGTTTTGCACTTTTGAAATGTGTTTCATCAAAACAGTCATTAAATTGCGATAAGTAGCTTACAGCAAATACAATATCTGGCCTTGTAGCTACAGCTAAAAACATTAAAGTGCCAATCAAGTTTTTATAAGGCAGGTCTACTATTTCCTTCTTGTTTGACTCTAGTGCAATGCCTGGTTCTATTGGTGTAGTAGTAGACTTACATTCTTCCATTTTAAATGTTCTCAAGGCTTCGTCTATTTTCTTTGTTTGCTTAATAATAATTTCCTTGTTTTTGTAAGATACTTCTATGCCAAGTATGCATTTTGGTTTTCCCAGATCTTTCATTTCAAACTTTTGACTTAGCATTTCTTTTATTTCTTTCAACTTCTTTTGACATGAGCAGGCAAGTAATATATCATCGACATATATTCCAATGATGGCACGCACTCCTCCTTCTGTGTATGTGTATACACAGGGCTCTGCTTTTGTTGCCTGAAAGCCAATATTTTTTAATTCTGTGTCCAGTTTGATATACCATTGTCTTCCTGCCTGCTTAAGTCCATAAAGAGCCTTTAATAATAAAAAGACTTTTTCTCCTTCTATGCTTTTTAGATCTGTTAAAACCTCTTTTGCTTTATTGTAGACGATTAGATCATCAGACTCAAACTCAGCAACTAGTATCTCTCTTACATATCTCTCTATGTAATTAGGCAATTTCATATAAATTCTTTCTTCAATATTTCCATTTAAATATGCTGTGACTACATCCATTTGGTTCAAACGCAGGCCTTCTTCAACAGCAATACCAAATATACTTCTTATAGAACTTAGTTTTGCAACGGGTGCGTAAGTTTCGTTATAATCAACACCCGGACGCTGCGTGAAACCTTTAGCCACTAGTCGTGCTTTGTTTGTAACTTTGTTTTCTGGGCTCACTTTTCTTTTTAAGATCATCTTGTAGTCTATGATTTTCATACCTTTCCCTTTCTTTACGATTTTCCACGTACCATTTTTAATGTGTGATCTAATTTCAGATCGAATAGCATCACACCAATCTTCAGTTTGATCATTATTTTCAAACGAATAAGCTATTTTTGATGACAACTGACATTCTTCTGAAACTCCCATGTCATAATCCTTCATCCAAGTAGGCTGTTTTATATCTCTTTTCGGCCTTTCTCTAGTCATTGTTTCAGGTGCGTCAACATAAGCTTCTTGTTCCTCATCTGATGATGCTTCATCAAAATCGGTGTCTGGTATGATATTTGGTGTAGACTCTGTACTTGTGTTTTCTTTAGATGTCTCCAATTTATCTGAGACTTTTTCTTTATTGTTGTTTATTTCTATGTTTACTTCAGTGCTCAGATTTTTCTTTTGTTTTATTTGTTTAGTTTGTTTTTCTTTCTCAGGTATTTGTCCCAATTCTTCAACAACATTTTCGTAGTTTTCTTCTGCTTCATAAAACATTTTGTTTATGATTTTAACATCCCTGCTAATTATTACAGAATTCTTTTCAGGAACGTAAATTCGGAATCCTTTTGCGTTTTTAGCATAACCCATAAATACACCGAATGTAGCTTTTGCCGATAGTTTTCCCTTTCTTCTTTTCTGAAGTACAAAAGCTTTGCTTCCGAAAATATGAAGGTGATTTCCTGATGGAGTTCGTCCGACCCATTTCTTGAATGGTGTTTCTCCTTTCAGTGCTTTGGATGGACTTCTATTTATTAAATAGTTGGCAGTATATACTGCTTCTGCCCACAATTGCTTTGGTGTATTTGCTTCTATCATTAAGCATCTGGCTTTATCCATCAGGGACCTGTTTTTGCGCTCGCTGATTCCGTTTTGTTGCGGAGTATAAGGTGTACTTAACCTTCTTTGGATTCCATGAAGTTTCAGATAATCGTCAAATATTTTATTTACGTATTCCCTTCCGTTATCTGATTGCAAATTCTTTATCTTTAAGTCAGTAAAATTTTCCACCTTACTTTTAAATTCCTTAAATTTTTCAAATACTTCGCTTTTCTGTGCGATAAAATATATGCAACAGTACCTGGTATAATCATCAATGAACGTTACGTAATACTTTGATCCAGCTATAGACTCATATTCCAATGGATCACATACATCACTATGGATTATTTGCAATGGTTCAGTAGTGTATATTTCCTCATGACGCGGGAATGGCAATCTTGACAGTTTTCCTTTTATACAGGTTTCACAATTATCAAGTTTTCCGTCAACTACATCAAGTCCATACATCAATTCTTCTTTTGCCATCCTTACCAAATCTCTTTCATTGATATGGCCTAGTTTTCGATGCCACTGCATGATTTTGCTATCATTTTCAGTTGCGCGTGTATATTTTGCGGTCTCATTTGATTCATCAAATTCGAGGTAGTATAAATCGTTACTCCTCTTTGCTGTCAGTATTATTGTTCCATCGTATTCCATTATATATGCCTTTTCTTTTTCAAAAATAACTTTATTTCCTCTTTCAGTTATTTTACTAACTGACAATAGGTTGGTTGTCAAATCAGGAATAAACAATGTGTCATTTAAATTAAATTTTTCTTTTTCTTTGAACACTGTCACTTTTCCTTTTCCTTCAATCGTTGCATAATGTTTATTTGAGGCCAGCTTCAAATTTCCTGACGCTGACTCCATGGTGTTAAATAAGAGGCTTTCACCACAAAAGTGCGATGTACAACCGCTATCAAGACACCACGTGTTTTTATTAGTAACCTCTTTTCCTGTGTTTAGGCATACATTTAAATTTTTCTCAGGTGTTTTCTCATATTTTTTCTTGGGAGCATTATGCTTTTGACTCCAGCACGCCTGAGTGGTATGGCCTTTCTTTTTACACTTTTGGCAATATTTTCCTTTCTTTGTGAAAAAGGGCTTCTTCATTTTCTTTACTACAGTCAATATTTTTTCGTGCCTCACTCTCTTCAACGATTTTTATTTTCAGTTCTTCGGGAGACGGTAAGGTGTCACGAGTTTCCACTGCTATACGGAAATTCTCGTAAGCAGCTGGAAGGCTGTAAAGCATCATTATGCTTAGTAGATCGGGATGCAAGCTAACGCCCATATCCGCTAGCTTGTCCACGATGTCAATAAAATTATTTAAGTGTTCACAGACGTCATCTTTATCAGCCTTTTTTAATATTAGCTGTTTTAGCAAATTTGCTTTCCGAGCAGGGCCTTTGCTTTGGTAAATTCCTTTTAATTTAAGCCATAGCTCGTTGGATGTCTTGCGTCCCCGCACTTGTTTAAGTTCTGACGGTGAGATGATCAGTAATAACTCTGATCGAGCAAGCAAGTCATTTTCAAGGAACTTACTTTTTGCTGTTTCCTCTTTTGGCTCGGTGATTGATCCACTGGCGTATCCCCACAGTCCATTTTTAATTAGAACTGCTTCAGCCTGCACGCTCCACGTATCATAATTTTCTTTGGAGAGTGGCGCTCATTTTTCCTTGTAACCACGCTCTGCTACCATTTGCTGGAGTTGGGAGCGGCAAGCAGGGAAGATGAAAATATATCGAATACGCTTCAGCTTAATATTTTATATTTAAATATCAAACCGACATTTGCTTTTTGCATACTTATTGAATTAGGAATCAACACACCATGGTAACCATAGGGTTGCTCACATACACTTACATTAGAGAAGTGCTACATAATCGATTTGATTCGATTCAACACTCCACGCCTCTCCGGAATGTTGGAAATTTCAAGGTTGCATTGTCGGGCTTGTTGTTATAAACTATCAACTTTCGCTTCAAAGGCCAATATAGTATTTTGATTCACAGTGTGGTCTTTCAGATTATCTATTTTTTTTACAAAATCATCATACTGGTCGTAGATAAAATTGGCTGAGTTCTTTATCTCACCAACCTCCGATGTTAATACGGCGACACGTTGCTTAATTGTTGCATTTTCTGTACGAAGAAAATCCATTTCTTTTTTACTTTCAATTACATATGTTTCTAAGTCGGTTTTGATGGAATTTATACTATCATTTATGCTAGCTAGCTTGGAATCTAAGCTTATTTTCCAGTCATCGAGTGTTTTCTTTAGGTCAAAAATAGAGGCAAGCAAATCACTGTGTTCGCACTCCGGCTGCTTACGTTTCCTGTTATTAACGTTGCTCTCGGTGTCCGCAAGTGATGGTATGTCCGGATTAGAAACATGACTTCTGGGTGGTGATCGAAGTACGCTAGCCATAATTCTTTATAATCGTTGTTGAATTGATTACAGATAATCTTCAAACCGAATGTGCAGTGGTGCCAGTAAAGAAAGCGGTAATTAGCAGCGACCTGTACTGAGTGACGGGATTTTAAAACGATATTGATAATAACACTGTCGCTAAACTGTCGCTGTGTCTTGGTACCGGCCACACGCTTGATCTGACGTGACGGTTAATTTCGCCGCGCGCTGCCTATGTTGATTTGGCTCGGAGGCGCGCGCCGCTACCTCTACACGGCGAGACGCCGCGCCGCACAGTGGAACGAATGTATGGGAGCGGTTGGACGTAGACATGTCCGAAAAAAAAGAGTAAAATTATGCCAAACTAATGATGCCATCTTATTCGATTACTTAATGCCTTCATAACTTGTGGTGATGAATTTCTTCATAACTCCCATATTTCGGGAGTAATTTGAGAAAATGTGAAATTTTACTATGAAAATGAGTGTATCGAGCTCTCTCCCTCCTGATTCCGGGCTTGTTTCAAGTAGCGGTCTCTAATATCATAATGCTAATACTAAGAGCTATATTTAATACTAAGACACATAGTGCGCCAAATGTGCACTTTCTGGGATAAAGAGTGATGTTTATTTTATAACACAATTTTTTTATTTTTTGTTTATTTTGTTGATTAAAACCGTTTTTCTAAAGGTTTACCTTATTACAATAACATTTCTGAGCAGCCAATTAGAGAAGATATAAGCTAATTAGGATATATAATTAGGGAGTTAAGGTTTACATATAAAACTGATGCACTAATGATTACTGATAAGAACATTGCTATTATTTAATTACTAAATGGCTCTTAATACACTAATTTAGCATGCATCATTTACTAATTATCACAATAACTAATTACCTTGCAATATTTAACAAAGGATACCTGGGATACCTGGATTTTATATAAATAGGTCACTATTAGTAACTTTAAAATCAGTGTTGATTTACACCTCGTTGTATCCAAGCTAATCTCGCAATGTATTTTCCAAATTTTAATACAAATCTTGATATTCACGTTGCTTTATGCGCACGCGCACATAAAGATTTACGCGACTTTAACTATTTGTTCAGTGTTTTAAAAGATAACAGTTGTGTTCAGTTATGTGAAAGTGCTGAAACAAGTTTAAAAGACTGGTGTCGTCGATTTTGCTACCGCATTTATGCAAAATGGACACAGTCTGGAAGAAGCACAGATAAGTTTCGGAAGAAACATGAGATTTGGCTACAGGCTGCAATTCAATGGCCGGAATTACAGAATGAAAATATGGAACCTTCTACAGAAAATATAAGTGACGTCATCGAGCCCATAATTTCTCCTGCTAAATCTGATGCTTCAACTTGTACACATCCTAGTCCTCGTAAATCTTTTGAGGACCTTAGTAACCGGCAAAAAAGAAGACGCACTGAAGATAGTCTTTCATGCAGCAGTAGCAGCGCTGAAATTATGTTTTCGGCCGAAAGGGCGCTTCAAAAGGCAGGACAAAGCGATACAGCTTATGTTATGAAATACTTGACGGAGAATCCAGAAGAGGCCTCAAAAATCAAAGCCTTCATTGAAGGTAAATCAATTCAGGTACGGGAAATATCCCCTTTGAAGGCATTGGCTCTTTATGTATCGATGAACTTATCGAAATGGCGCTATAACACTCTTCGGGATTTCAACACTCAAGAAGGAGCTCTTCAATACCCGAGTTACTACATGTTGGTTAAAGAAAAAATTAAGTGCTATCCGGCCAAAGAAGATCTCACAGTTACAGAGAGCTCTGCAAAAATCAAATTACAAGCCTTGATGGATTTAACCTCAAGAAGACTTATTAGGTCGTTAGAAACCCCTGTTGATCCCAATCAACAGCTCGTATTGACCAGCAAATGGGGTTTTGACGGATCATCTAGCCAAAGCATTTATCATCAAAGGACGAGTGAAGATGAGCAAATCGATCTTGCTAGTAATTTTATGATTAGTCTTGTACCACTGCGGCTCGTCTCAAAAGGTGTAACAATTTGGGAAAACGAGCGACCATCTTCCACTTCATTTTGCCGGCCAATATTGTTTAAGTTTATAAAGGAAACCAAAGAAAATGTGCAGAGAGAGATGGCTGAAATCGAAGCAGAGATTGAAGCCTTAACTCCATCCACCATCACTGATGGAATTAGTGTCAAACACCAACTGCTGTTGACAATGATTGATGGTAAAATTCATTCCATTATATCCAATACAGCAGCTTCAGTGTGTGACATATGCAAGGCTTGTCCTAAAGAAATGAATAATTTAGAGTTAATCAAAGATAAACACGCAAACGAGGACATGTATAAATATAGCTTAAGCACCCTTCACGCTTGGATTCGCTCAATGGAATGCTTATTACACATTTCCTACAAATTAGACATAAAATCATGGCAAGTAAGGGGTGATATAGCAAAAAGGCAAGTTGATGACAGGAAGAAAAGAGTTCAAGAGGCTGTAAGAAGAGAAACGGGCTTACTTCTCGATGTTGTGAAACAAGGCAGTGGATCCACCAACAATGGCAACTCGGCAAGGAGATTTTTTGAAAACTACACTAAATCTGCTGAACTGACCGGAATAGATGCTATGCTTTTAAGAAAAATCTGTGTGATCTTGCAGTGTATTTCATCAGGAGAGAAGATCAACGTTACTAAATTCCGAGAGTTCTGCTTTGATACTGCTAAGCTTTACGTGGAGTTATACCCATGGTATTATATGCCTTCTTCACTTCATAAAATTTTAATGCATGGGCCAGACATAGTTCAGAACATGTCAATTGTGCCCATTGGTTTTCTATCCGAAGAGGCATCTGAGGCTAGAAATAAAGATTTTAGAAAATATAGAGAGGGGCATTCTCGAAAGCATAGCAGTATCTCATGCAATGAAGATATTATGCACAATCTTTTACTGTCTTCTGATCCACTTGTTACAAGTATCCGTCCAAAAGGAAATAAGTTTGTAAAAAAATCTTCTTTTAAGGAATTTTATGAGCTTACGGATTCTGAGAAAAGTGATATCGAATTTGTTAACATAAATGATTTAGCGGACATCGATTCTGAATTTGAATTAATTGATGATGATGATGATGACGAAGATAATTAAATGATGTTATTGTTTTAAAATGTGTAACTTAGTAAATTAGAGCTTACATCTTAATTATTTATTGTACTTTTAATGAAACTAGGTAATTTATTATCAACTTACTTAAAAGTCATACTCTCATCAGTTCTTGTGAATATTTTTGTTAATATATATTTCTGTATATATATAATATATTTATAGACCTCTTAATAAGTCTGTCTGCGGTTTAAAGTAAATACAAATGGGGAAAAAACGTTTTTTTTTTTAAATTTTCATTTCCTTTTATCCCAGAAAGTGCACATTTGGCGCACTATGTGTCTTAGTATTAAATATAGCTCTTAGTAATAGCATTACGATATTAGAGACCGCTACTTGAAACAAGCCCGGAATCAGGAGGGAGAGAGCTCGATACACTCATTTTCATAGTAAAATTTCACATTTTCTCAAATTACTCCCGAAATATGGGAGTTATGAAGAAATTCATCACCACAATTTATGAAGGCATTAAGTAATCGAATAAGATGGCATCATTAGTTTGTCATAATTTTACTCTTATTTTTCGGACATGTCTACGTCCAACCGCTCCCATACATTCGTTCCACTGTGCGCCGGTTCGAATCTTGGCGAGCGCGTTCGCGACTTTTAGTTGTAATAAATTTGCTCACCCAATAAATGTCCGATGAGCGAGAAAGCACCATCCAGGCCCAGTACAAAATTCAATATGGCGCCCACGACTTATGGATATGACACCAAGATAAAACGAGAGGGGCCGATAAAAGGTATCAACTCGACGAAAAGCACCAAAAATCACAAAATTACTCGAAAAAAGCGCAAGAATAACGTCCGTACACAGCAAAACAAAAATAACCGAATGACATACTCTAGAAAAGGAGTATCAAATATATATATTTTTAAACCATATAACTCGTATAGTCTCGCTCTACTTTTATAAATACCTGGAGTAGCCCATTGGTTGAAGCTAACAGAGGTGCTATTAATGTCAATAGTTTTGGTCTTGAAAATAGATTGGTATTCTTTTTGCACAATATCAAAAAGGGCTCCATAGATTTCATTAGGATTCTCGTGTTCTACTATAGATGGTGTAATCCTATGAGCAATATTATTTTTAAATTTGTTGCTAGGACTAACTGTATAGGGCCTGCATTCTATTTTATGCGGCTTTTTTTTTAGTGGCAAAGGGAAGCTGTCTAATAATCCACAGTGGTCAGACGTTAAGTCACTTAACACTAACTTATTATTGGCATCACAATCACTAAATATATTATCAAGACAAGTCGAAGACGATGCTGTGATCCTAGTAGGTTCGAAAAACAAGTTTATTAAATTAAATGAGTTAAACAGATTGAGTAGTCTAATACTTAAAGGAGTAACATCTAAAATATTAATATTAAAATCTCCACATAAAATTATACATTTATTAATTGAATTTAATTTATTGAGTGAATCCTCCATTACCGATTCGAAACGAATAAAATCCCCAGAGGGGGGACGATAAACGCATATTATGACGTAACGCTCTAGTTCAACACAAGACAATAGTGCGCTCGATTGAAAGATTAACTAAATCTAAACGTTGTTTACATTTCTACTTGTTTGAAACAAGAACTAATGATCCACCGCGTTTAGCACTTTTTCTCACAAATGCACTTTGCACAGTAAAAAAATCATCATTCATAAACACTATTTCATGTTCTTTCAACCAGTGTTCAGTCAAACATAATACCTGAACATCATGGTTTTCTATAAATAAACTTAACTCTAGTTCTTTGCCGCACAGACCCTACACATTTTGATGAACAACATTCAACATATGCGGCTTACCCGTTATCGCACCTAATAGTTTAAAATACTAGGTGTATCAAAAGTGGTGCTAGAACCACTACTAACAGTAATCGATGGTACGCTACAAGTACCAGTGTCACGGTGTAAATTGTATGCTAAAAGATCAGCAATTTGTCTCCTACAACTAGGTGGCAAACACATAGTATAATTTGTCGATTTGTAATCAGTAATAAATTGATTACAATCAAAATATAAAATAGCGTCACTGTGACAACTAGTCCTATTATAAATTAACATATTTAAATTATAAATGTGCCTGTTTTGCTCCTCAGACAAGTATTGTGAATAAGGCAAGGCACAGAAAATAAATTTACAGTGATTGGTCTCATTGAGATGTAACATCAAATGGACACATTGAATTATTTCTTTTTTTTCTAACATTTAAACTATCCCCATATAATAAATTACAGTAGAACCAGGGTTTATTTTTGACAATTTAATTTTACTTAATAATTGGCTAATACTGGCACCGGGTGAACTATTATTAATTACATACAAGAACAAGGCGTGATGTTATGTTATGTTGTATAAAAGCAATAATAACATAACATAACATCACGCCTTGTTTCCCCGAATGGTTAGGCAATAATAATTGATAGTTAATTAGAAATAAGTGAAATACAACTGAGAACAAAACACAATGACAGAGAAGCTACTTGTAGTTGATAAACAAAGCAGTGTTGCCATAAAAAATGGGTTCCCTCTATCTGGCAGAAACTTGATGCTCCGAATTTTATTTGGCATAACACACTTGGCATAATCTTATTTAAGCGAATATTTGTAAGGCATAAAAAATGTTTAGCATAATCATTGTTTGGCCGAATATTTATATGCTCGACTTTACGCTGGCATACTTTTAAGATGGCATAATTTTATTTCGCGTAATTACCCTTGGCAGACTTAAAATTCCGCATAATTTCGTTTAGCATAACATTTATTTAGAGCAATGATTATTTGGCATAATTTCACTTGGCATACTATGAAGATGGCAGAATTTCATTTAGAATAGTTTTGTTAGGCATATTTTCATTTCTATTAAATTGCATTTTAACCTTAAATAAAATGAAATAGTGTCTCAAAAAGTCAGTATATGTTGTGCTACAAAAATTATTGACAGAAACGAATCGCTGCAGAACCGACTCCACGTAGTCTTGTCTGCCCTACCCCTAGAGTGTAATTTAAGCCCGCGTAGGCGCGGAGTGGCGAGGCGGCCCGCGAGCTGAGGAGCAGGTGGTTTTGGCGGTCGCCGCCGCGGCCAAGGCTGGCCGGCGAAGCCATCTGCGACGATGAGGTCGCGTGGGTCTGCCGGAGCCCCGCAGCGCCAAAGCCGTGACAGAAACCATGCATGCTGCATGTTGCATGCTCGCCTGCATGCTGTAAGCTTGCTTGCATGCTGCATGCTTGCTTGCATGCTTGCTTGCTGCATGCTTGCTTGCAAGCTGCATGTATGGTTGCTTGCATGCTGTATGCTTGGTTGCTTGCATGCTGTATGCTTGCTTGCATGCTGCATGCTTGTTTGCATGCTGCATGCTTCTTCGATATGAAATGTATGCCAAAAGATGATTCTAAGTTTAAAGTTTCTGGGATATGATAGTTCTGCCTTTTAATAACTATCGATATGTAATTATGCCAAGAGACGATTCTGACTGCGAACTTTCTGCGATATGATGGTTCTACTTTTTAATTATTATGGAATAAAATTTATGCCTAAAGATGATTCTGACTTATAAAATTATGCGTTGTGAATGTATGATAAATGAGTGTATGCCAAACGATTTTCTGCGGAATGAAGTTTATGCCATCCGCTGTTATGCAAAATAATATTATGACGAAAAAAATTCTGCCATAAAGGGTGGACCCCATAAAAAATATATTTTAGTTCCAACTGTCACCGCGTGAATATACAAAATGAATAAAACAATAAGGAGTAGTGCTGTGAGCTGTGATATACCAAGTTTTCTTAAGATATTTGGCGGAATCGGAAGCGGAACAAATTTTGTCTCCGATTGACAATGTTTTCGAAAGAACTGCCGACATGCAGTGCCGGATTAGCCATGTAGCAGGAGGCAGCGAATGCTACGGGCTCCACGCCATGCGGCGCCTGTGCAAAAAAAAAAAAAACTACAAATTAAAGAAATTGGAAGCCACCCACTAAGTCACACACATAGTAGCAATTCTTAGTGAGCGCTGGCCAGATTGTAATTATTTATTGTACAGGTACATTAGCTCAGTAGCTGGAGCCCTAAAACGAATATACAAACATTTCGTACATTATTATGCCGATAATTTGCAACTCCAAAATACTTATAAGGTGTATCTATTCATACACGAAATATTTTACGACGCACAGCTGTAGGTGGTAAAGAAGCTACAGCAACGAAAAAAAAAAAATTCTAAAAGTATTTTTTTCAAAATTTTGTATTTATAAATTTGACGCACACAATAAATACTGGCTCCTTCTTATTTTTTACGGCACGAGACACCGCGGCCATGCTCGTGCCATCCGGTCACCGCCCTCGCAGCGTCAGGCGGGCCATTCATAGAATTTGGAGTAAAGGTTTTATGCAAAACGTCTCAAGCAGTTTTAAAATTATAATAATTACGAAAATTCAAAAACGCTTACATAAAAATTTTCTTTATGCTTCTATAGCTTCTTTACCACCTACAGGTGTACCTCTTAAAATATTTCGTATATGAATAGATACACCTTATATAGCTTGGCAAAAAAGAGTCTGGAAAAAATGAGGGTGCCCGTTTAGTAGGTATGGCCACTCTGTACACTAGGACTAAAAGTGATAAGATACTTGGTGTTTTAATCAACAAACACGAGATTCCGGGAATTCTCAACAGACAAAATTTTAAGACTTGATAGGCACACAAGCTTTTACTTTCATTGCATTTAGTAGATTGTAGATTATTTCGCTGGAATAACCTTTTATCTAAGAGATGCGAGTGCCATCATAATAACATAATGAAAACTTATTCACTATAAAAATAAATTAAATTACACTCAGGGATTGCCGATTGAACCCGATACACAATAAATAATGTTCAACAATCGGTTTTGCGGCCACCAGCTAGGGTATTCACAACCATTCGATGGTTGGTATGCCTGTATCAAATCTGACATGAATGATAATGAACGAATCCTATTAATGCTGACAGTTTATAGTCGACAAGAAGGCGACTAACAGCTGCTTACTGTCGGAAACTAATCGGAAGTCGGAGAGTACCATGTCGCATTGAAAAGGTACGGGCAATATCGAATAAACTTGAACAGTTGACTAACGAAGCCGTCAGGTACAAACGCTGTCACATCAAGCTACCCGAAACTGTCAAATTTTCCCAATCAATCTTGAACCTAACACTTTAGCAATAAAGTTGAAATCATCAATCTATTAAAGAAATTTGACAAATTGTAGTAGCTTTATGCGAATAAATGAATAAATGAATGAACACGCAAAAATTTAGGTTTTATTAAATGATAAATTTTATTTCTGTAAGTAGGTTTGTACAAACACTTTTACATGTCAATATTTTTTTTAACTATATGAGTTCGGCGTTTCCTAACTGACTACTCTGAGAAGATAGGCCAAAACAAACTCAGAGGTCACAGTCTCAAGTCCAGACATAATCTTGTTCACATTCTGTGAAGATCATGTAGATTGGTGACTGAAATGGTCTTTTGAAGAAAGAACCACACACATTGAGTGGACCTGTCCAGTCAGTGCAAGCATTTGTCACTAATCGTTTAGCTCAACTCGGAACTTAAGGAGCCCAACGCTTTGACGAACAGTACCAAAGAAAGGACATTTGGGTAGGCCACATAAATTACTCAAACTGCCAGACCATAATCAAAAGTGAAACAATGACCCACATAGTCCTCAAATTGTCAATGATCAAAGTAATATTCATACAATTAATATCATGATTACTGAGAAAGACAGAAAACAAAATAAAAAAAAGACCCACATAGTCTTCACATTCACAATAATTTAAACAATACGATACTTTACAAAGTAAATATTCATGTCATTGTATATATAAAAAATTATCAATGTAATTTTGTTGGTCAGATCATTTGATGACCATGTAGATCGGTGTCTGAAATGGTATTTTGATGAAAGAACCACACAGAAATTGAGTGGATCTGTCCAGTCAGTGCACGCATTTGTCGATAATCGTACAACTCAACTCGGAACTTAAGGAGCTCAACGATTCGACGAACAATACCAAAGAAAAGACATTTGGGTAGGCCGCACAAACTACTCAAACTGCCAGACCATAATCAAAAGTGAAACAATGACCCACATAGTCCTCAAATTGTCAATAATCAAAGTAATATTCATACAATTAATATTCATGTCATGTGAAACGATAAAAAAGAGTAAAAATAGCAAAATAATAATAATAAAAAAAAACAACATTCAGTGTAGATTTATTGGAGCAGCTCAATCCCAGGCCGTTTTATCCTCAATATAGTCTTTAACAGTATAATAGGCTTTCTGACATAATTTACGCTTTATAAAAGATTTGAATTTATTTAGGCTTAGTTCTTGAATGAGGCTAGGAAGTTTATTATAAAAACGAATACATTCGCATCTAAACGAGGCACCTATTCTCTTGAGCCTGGTCTTAGGAACAACAAAGTTTTGTTTGTTTCTAGTATTGACATTATGGATATCACTGTATCTTTTAAAGAGATTAATATTTTTATGTGCATACAGCAGATTTTCATAAATATACTGAGAAGGCACAGTCATTATATTAATCTCTTTATATTGGTCTCTGAGGGAGAATCTGGGACTTAATTTATAAATCGAACGAATTGCCCTTTTTTGTAAAACAAAATTAATAATAATAATAATAATAATATTCCACAACTATCACACAACGCCATCTAGTCCCAAGCTAAGCAGAGCTTGTGTTATGGGTACTAGACAACTGATAAACATACTTAAATATTTCTAAATACATACATATTATAGATAAATTACACCCAGACACAGAACAAATGATCGTGCTCATCACACAAACATTTGTCCTGGGTGGGAATCGAACCCACGACCTCCGGCATAGCAGTCAGGGTCACTAACCACTAGACCAACAGGCCTGTCAAATAAATGGCCTGGAATATCGGCGGCATTTCCCCACAGCGGAATACCGTACGACATCACGCTATGAAAATAACTAAAGTAAAGTAAACGGGCTGTCTCTAAATCAGTTAAATCACGAATTTTTCTAACAGCGTATGCTGCAGAGCTAAGCTTTTTTGACAATTTATCTATATAGAGGCTCCATTGAAGCTTGGCATCCAGAGTTATACCTAAGAATACTGTGGTATCTTCGGGTTTCAACACTTCACCCTTTATGAGGACACTAGTTTCTACTTGTCTAACATGAGGTATCGTAAACTTAATACATTTAGGTTTTTTCTCGTTAAGAAGTAGGTTATTAACATTAAACCAGAAACTACATTGGCAAGGGCTCTATTTACATTGTCAGTAACCAGCTGCTGACGTTTGAGTTTGAATAAAAGTGAAGTGTCGTCTGCAAACAACACTATATCATGTTTATCCTTTATGAGGTAAGGCAAGTCATTTATATAAATAAGAAATAAAAATGGGCTTAAAATTGAGCCCTGGGGGACCCCCATTCTAACTATAGATCCAGGTGATCTTTTCCGTTGACGTCAACTCTCTGGATACTATCACTTACGTATGAAGTAAGAAGATCCAGACAGGCGTTCCGGATTCCGTAGTGGTGAAGTTTCCTGATCAAGGTTTCATGAAGAACACAATCGAATGCCTTGGACAAATCGCGAAAAATACCCAAAGCCTCGCATTTGTCCTCCCATGAATTATATATAAGGTGTATCTATTCATACACGAAATATTTTAAGAGGTACACCTGTAGGTGGTATAGCAACGAAAAAAACAATTTTCTAAGGGTTTTTTTTTCATTTAATATTTATAAATTTTTTGACGCACATAAGAAATACTGGCTCCTTCTTATTTTTTACGGCCCGAGACACCGCGGCCAAGCTCGTGCCGTCCGGTCGTCGCCCTCGCAGCGCCAGGCGGGCCATTCATAGAATTTGGAGTAAAGGTTTTATGCAAGACGTCTCAAGTAGTTTTAAAATTATAATAATTACGAAAATTCAAAAATGCTTAGATAAAAATTTTCTTTTTGCTTCTGTAGCTTCTTTACCACCGACAGGTGTACCCCTTAAAATATTTCGTGTATGAATAGATACACCTTATATATGATCTAAAAGTTCAACTCCGGCATCGGTAGTTGAACGACCCTTTGTGAAACCAAACTGTTTGTTGTGTAATAAGTTATGTTTATTAAAAAATCGTTGCAATTGATTTAGAATAAGTTTTTCAAAAATTTTACTGAAGGTAGGTAGCACTGAAATTGGTCTATAGTTAGTACAGTCCATTCACACTTATTTTACCTCTGATTTTGCGTCACAGTCAAAATCAAAGTGATCTTTGTTTATGTTACAATAAGGTTGCTGTTGGGTTGCTATTGTCAGTACTGTCAGAGGTAAAATAACTGTGAACGCACTGTAGGGTCTGATGTGCTACCCGATTTAAACAAGGGTATTATTTTACTATTTTTCATAAGATCAGGAAACTCACCACGGTCAATACAATTATTAAAAATAACAGCTAAAGTTAGTGCTACAATGTTTATTATTGACTTAGCAGTATCCACAGAATTACATTACATACACAGACAAACATTTAAAGAGTGAAAAGTTTCAATGATATCGTTACAGGTTGCATATTGGAAATGAAATTCAGTATCACTATTTAAAAGAAAAACGTGACATAACATCATTCGTGTATTCCTTTTTGCTGTTTTAATAGATTTTTCCATTAACACTGATGTGTCAGTATTATATTTCTTATTTATGAAATCTAAATAGTGTAAAAATCTTTCTTAGATGTTTACAGCTCCCATTTGTAACCCAAGTCTCCTCAAACTATAGGTAATATATTACGTAGAATAGGCACCTGACAAATTTAAAAATGTAAATTACGCTTTTTTTACTGTGGTTTGTGGTATATAGGGTTGCCACCCGTACTTTATAATAAAGTATTGTACGTTATTTCACATAATTGTACTCTATACTTTATAGGAATAATAAAGTACACGATAATACTTTATTTCGCAAGATTTGATGATAAGATAAGATAAGATAATCATTTATTTGGCGAAACATGAGTACAAGACATACAACACTAATTGTCAGCATGCAAGAGATGTTAATAGTGAATATAAATAGATCATCACGTTTGGCTTAGACAATGGCATGCAAATATTTGACCATTAATTTAAAATGCAAGTACGAGTCAAATTATTTAAAAATGTCATAATAATAAATTCTTGGGGATTTCTTGGGAATTTTGAAAAGTTTAGTCATGAGTACTTTTTCGTTAAACGAATTTATGTGATACACTGCAAAAAGCAATGAAATATATGTTTATAATTCTACACTATCCACATCCACACTAATATTATAAATGCAAAAGTAACTCTGTCTGTCTGTCTGTCTCGCTTTCCTGCTAAAACTACTGAACCGATTTAAATGAAATTTGGTACACAGATAGTTTAGAGCCTGAGAAAGGACATAGGCTACTTTTTATCCCGGAAGTATGTTCCCGCGGGATAATTTTCGCCCTTCACGCGGGCGAAGCCGCTGGCAAAAGCTAGTATAATAATAAAGACAAATAAATCGTCCTTTATTTTTATACTACGTATTTTTTTTTTCTTACCTATAATAACGAATGTACTTTAATTGCAAGAAAAAAAGGTCGCAACGCTAGGGGTATGCGATAATAGGATTAACAAAAAATACTTGCCTGTTTCTTTACAGTGTTGAACATTTTGTCTAATTGCACACATATCAAAATCATCTAATTCTTTCTTCCACCAACTGTTTTGGTGTTTCTCGATGTTCGCCGCCAGGCCAGGCCCCTACCATAGGATTTAAATATTATGTGGAAGCGTGATAATCGTGGGCCCTGGGTCAAGAGTGGCGAGCAAAACTGTCCGCCGTGCGCGGAGCTTATTAAAACAATCAAACAAAAGACTCACCTGGTTGAAGAACACCCGCTCTGGAGCCTACCTGGATTTATGTATGTAAGTGAGTGTATAGTGTATTGTGTTGTGACGTTATGAGTTTCTCCAGGTTACAATCCGCTGCAATACGCCCTGCTACCAAAGGCATGCGGTCTTCAATGGTATCACTAACACATCAAACTATTTCAAACAAAAGATATATCCAAACTCAACCCGTAATATTTCTTCAAAGGGGGTTATTTACACACAAAACAATTGGGTCATGACTGATTGTCCACCAAAACGACCGATTCTCAAGGATTAATTTACAAACGGGGTCGGGACGCCAAGAGGACCCCCATTCTTTTCCAAAGAACAAAAAAACCAAGAGTCAAGTGTCAAAGTCAAACTGACAAGTCAGATGTCACTACGTTCGGGCGCGTTCCGTTAGGCGCATAGAGTAAACCAATCAAACGGGACGGAACACTCGAGGTGTAGAAAAAATCCTTAATTTTTTTCACCTTCACTAACAACTTCTCTAATTGTACTGTGAGATTTACCTTGAAAACAATATAAAGACAATCATATTCATTCCATGTACATTTTTCAATTTCAAGTATCAACCATTAAGAGTCAACGTACACGCGAATAAAACAATAAAAAGGCTTGAAACTATTAAATACAGATAAAACTTAGTATTAGAAAGGAAAAACAGTGACTGGCATTGATTAAAAGATACCTGTCATGTCGACAGTTCTTTAGAAAACATTGTCAATCGGAGACAAAATTAGTTCCACTTCAGATTCCGCCAAATATCTTACGAAAACTTGATATATCATAGCTCACACCACTACTCCCTCTTGTTTTATTCATTTTTTATAGGTACAAAAGCATTAATAATTGATAGTTAATTAGAAATAAGTGAAATACAACTGGGATCATAACACAGTCACAGATTAACTACTTGTTGTTGATAAACAAAGCAGAGCTGCCACAAAAAAAAAAATTGTTCCATTTTTCACCACGACAGACTCTTTTTTGCCAAGCTATACAGGTGAATCCCCTAATATTGATTGAATTCGATTCAAGCTGTATGTGTAACCCGACCACGAAAAATAGTTTTTAAGTGATAACCAATAATAGTTAGGGAGGTGGCGAGCAAAATTTAGATACGATCAGCACACAAGGCAGACGTTATTAATAGTGATAATTATACCCTAAGGACCTCGTCTGCCACCATAGTGTCGCTGCGTTGTAAATTTACAGCGTTTCAAAAATGTTTAAAAAAAAGGTGTGCTATATTATGCGCACACGTCTGCCGCTGGGGCTGATGATCACAGTCATCCTGGAAACACAAAGAATCGAAAAGGCAGACATACAGGGCTCTGACTTTTGTAGTATTCAATTTTTTAATTTATTTTTATGATTTATAAAACTGTATATAAAGTGCACACTTGGCAGATTTGAATTGTTCGATTAAAAACAATGAGAAGAACCACGGAAAAATAGTCTGCCAATATGTTGCCTCTGCGTTGTCTATTTACAGTGCTCCAAAAATGTAAAAAAAAGAAGGTATGCTATATTATGCGCACACGTCTGCCTCTTGGACAGATGTTTGAATTACTTATGAAAACCAAGAAAACCGATGAGGCAGACGTTCAGGCCTCTGATATTCCAAAGGCAGACCATTTGATGTACTTTTTTCAACCCGACGCTCGCGCCAAACCAAGCAGGTATAAAATATCCCCATAGATCCTTTCGTGGTGTCTCTCTTTTCTTTGGGAATATGTATAACTCAGTTGCGACCTTTTCCGTATTGTGAAACTAAATGTATAGAGCGTATATCTATATACAGCTTATATCTATATACGTATTTTACACAAATAAAACGTGATTTAAAAAGTTTAAGACTGTTCCTATCCAGATCCTAATCCTATTCAGATTACATTCAAGCATGCAATTTAAAAAAAAATACTTTCTAATTAGAGTTCCAAGCGCATTTCGTTTCTGCTTGGCATTGAGACAAAATATGATTGCATAGATTTCAGCTCCAGAAGTTTAATCGTTACCGTGAGTTTAGAGGGTAATATTAAACAAAATTATAAGAATAAAACTATGAACAATAACAATAATCCCATGCAATACTGGCTGTCCCTTGATTCCGTGAATTTCAAACAGTTATACAGCTGAAAATCAGTGAGCAAAGTGTCTGCCACATGTTTTTTCGAATCCACAGAGTCATAGTGAATCGAACGGGCGCAATGAGAACCGCGTGCAAATGACTTAGTAGAGCTTTTTTTTTGACATTTTTACAACTCCGTCGCATGATAATGCAGAGTCGGAGAGTCCTGAATGTCTGCCTCTTCAATTTTCTTCATTTCCAAGATGATTGTGACCATGTACTCCAGAGGCATAAAATCAAAATCAAAATCAAAAGTCATTTATTCAAACTAGGCTGAGAGTCAGCACTTTTTGAACGTCAAAGTTACACAAGACAGTCCCCCCAAAACGCCCGCCCGCCCGACACTTCCTAGTGCTTTAGCTGGGAAGAAGAAGTGGCGGAACAAACTCCCCAGCAGCACAGCTGTCTGTTAAGTTAGAAGAACTTGATTCTATACAATACCTTGTAAGTAATTAATATTATAAAACAAAAATTACATTATTCACATATGTCAGCTAGCACACGCCAATATACCACCAACAAAACACTGTAAACTAAACTCAAGCTGAAATAAATAATAAAACAAAATAAAACAAAATCGTAAACAGAACTTAAAACGTAAATAAAGCCTCCAGGCATAAAGGGCGTGCCCGCTTACATATTCAACGATGCAAATTGATACATACAGCTAAGTTGAAGTTACAATAGTTAAACTAAGGACCTACGGACCAAAATAAAATAACAGTTAATACAAGTAACAATAACAAAAACCATGGTCAGCAAGACGACCAGTCACCACAAGCAGCACCCGTTCACGAGCATAACGCAAAGGTCAGCCATTACCCCCCTCGCCATATTTGAGGGAAGGTGGTAACCCGACCCCCGACGCTACCGCAAGCAGTGACATCTAAGGGAGCATGACGAACTTGCTGCCGGTTGGGCAGGCAAGAATATTATTAACAGCTGACGAGGTCGCTAGCTAACTACATGTTGCAATACAACTCATTTAAAATCATTGTAATGAGTAGATTATGTCCACAGTAAATGAAATTAAAATAAAATAAAAATAAATAAAAAAAATCAGTTAAATAAAAAAATAAAAACAATTATATGAACTACCCATATAAACTGTCGGTAGGAAAGCTAATTCTGGATTGAAAGAACATAAACATTGTCTTGAGTTAATCACAGCGACCAGCTATTCTTATCGTTTAAGTAGTCGTTGATAGAATAGTATGCCTTTGAACAAAGGTTGGATTTTACTTTAGCTTTAAACTCATTAAACTGCAAATCTAGCAAAGCAGAGGGAAGCTTGTTATAAAAGGTAATACCAAGACCAACAAAAGAATTATGAACCTTATGAAGCCGGTGAAAGGGGGCTCGTAGTTTGTCCTTATTTCTAGTATTATTATTATGAAAATCACTGTTTTTAGTGTACAAGTGCATATTTTGCCTAATATATAAGATGTTGGCGAAGATGAATTGTGATGCCACCGTAAGAATACCAATATCTTTAAACAAATCTCTCAGAGAAACTCTAGCACCTAGTTGGTAAATCGCTCGAACAGCTCGTTTTTGAAGAACAAAAATATTTTGAATGTCCGTGGCTTTGCCCCACAGCAGAATGCCGTAGGACATTATGCTAACATTAATTATTTAGGGAGTCAAATAGAGCCAACTACGGTCGCTAAATTTCTTGGCATCATTATAGATAATAATTTGACCTGGAGGTCCCAGACTGATGAAATTTGTAGAAAGATTAATAAGTTCGCGTACGTTCTTTACAAACTATCAAAGACTGTTAGCCTAGAATCGGTTCTAATAGCTTATCACGGCTATGTTGCATCAACACTGAGGTATGGCATAATGTATTGGGGCAATTCAGTTGATAGAGAACTTGTATTCAGAGCTCAAAAAAGGTGTATCAGAGCTATGTGTGGAATAGATAGCTCCGACAGTTGCCAACCTCTGTTTAAAAGTTTAAAAATACTCACCCTACCATCACTATATATCTATGAAACTAATGTATTTGTAAAAACACACATCTCGCAATACAAAATAGCTGTCAAAAGTCACTATAGACAACTTCGCGATAAAAATAAGCTAGAGCTTGAAATTCCACATGGTAGAACAGCCTTAATGAACAAAAGTACTTTCTGTATGGCCACAAAAATATTCAACAAGCTGCCTGACTCATTAAAATTGCTAAACCTGGACAATTTCAAAAGAGTGTTAGTAAAAATATTAATCGATAAATGTTACTATTCGTTACAGGACTATTTGAATGACAATTCTATAATTCCTCCTAAACAATGAGTCACCCGACCTGTTTTTTTTTTTTTGACATTCGTATATACATATTTAATTGTCTTTTATTTATGACATTTTTTTTTTTTTTATATGAGCATCTGAGTGAGAGTGTACTTCGTTGACATTTTATTGTAGACATTAGGAAAAAATATTGATTTGATACTTACTATAACTTGATTAAATTTTTAATATGTAAGTTGATGAAGTAGGTACTTAATTAATTTAGATGTAAATTTATAACAATATTTGTACGCCTAATGGCAAAACATAGAGAACCTATGGAAATTTTGTAACAGCTCACACACTGTGTAACTCTACCTATGTTTACAAATAAAGTTCTGATTCTGATTCTGATTCTGATTCTATGAAAATAACTAAAATAGACTAGTCGAGCTGTATCAACGTCCGTGTACTGTCTAACTTTCCTTACGGCGTAGGCAGCCGAACTGAGCTTTCCCGCTAGGCTTGATATATGTGATCCCCACTGAAGTTTGGCGTCTACTACGTCATACATGTGCAAATGATTTAATACCCCGATTTTTTTAAGCAACTTCAATCCACTGTAACGTGAAAACGCAGCGACATAGAACCTTAATTGATTAGACCAAATCGATTCGTAATGATTTCAACTGCAATCCACCTCGACGTCAAACGTGTGCAAATCATATACCGAAATGCTCGCCACCTCCCTAACTATAAGAAAATAGCAAAATGCATACTTAATTTTTGATAAGCCTAATTCAAAAATTACATGAGTTTATTTTCTTTTAAGAGTGTTTTTATTACTGCACTCTTTACATCGTGTTAAAGTTACTTAGTTTTTACGTGCTTGCTTTTGTGTTAGGTATTATTTCTGTTTTGCCGTTCCCTGTGGACTTATACAAACTCATTATAATATTACTGTTTGTAATATTATAATGAGTTTGTATAACAGTAAAAGTGCGTTCGTTGCATCTCCGTCCACGATAAAATATCAAAGATTTATGATCGTTAGGCATACAGTTAGGGTGGCGAGCAATGGGTAGCTCGCCGCCCGGTAAGGACCAAGCTCGGGTCGACGGCGCGCAGTATTCCACGCGCGCCTCAAAGAGATGTCAGCAGCAGTGTAGGGGTCTACTAGGACCGATGCCTGCCGGGGTCGCGTGATTGTTCGAAAGAGATACCGTGACCCTGGCACATGGGCAACTGATGGAACACGGGTGGGTTTTAGTCAGTAAAAGTCTGACACGCCCTCCCGCTCCGCCCAGAGCGGGAGAAGTCATTTGATGATTTCCCATCCTGAAAAAAAAAAAAAAAAAAAAAGGTATACAGTTACAGATTGCAATCTGGATAGTTCAAAATTTGAAAATAACTAAAAAATCCGGATAGTTCGAAATTCCAAAATAACTGAAAAATCCGGATTTTCCGTCCTCATATAAATTTTAATATTAAAATCCGGTTTTTTCGAATTTCAATAAAGCGTTTTTTGTAAACCGATAAAATAGAGCATGTGTCTTCAACCACCAATTTAATTATATTTCAGCGTAAATTACATGATAAATCTAAAAACAGTGTAAACTCCACATAACGTCACTCGATTTAACGACAAACTCACTAAAGCGTCGAAATTACTCCAGTTTAATTGGTTTAGCTTGTCTTCCATACAATGATGTAAAAACTGCGCAGCTGTGTACGTTTCTTTTGTCGCTTTATTATCCCTTTATTAGCCCGTAATAAGCTCGACTGTCGGCATTATACACAGGTAGAACGGGCTGGTGTTCGCAACTCCAAGTCTGAGCGCGTATTTTGCGTACGGGTGGGAAATCGGTTATTAGATCCACCCCAGCTCCTCGAGAAAGGCCAGCAACGCCTTGATGTTGCTGACTATCTCACGTAGGGTACCTGGGATACCGAAGTACTTGGCCCTGTATGTGGCGATCGCCGGTCAGTTTAGAAGCACGTGCGCTGTTGTCTCGTCGTTCTCAATGCAGGCCCTGCACAGCGGACTGTCTGTAACTCCTACGACAAATAGATGTTTATTAAACGACCCATGGCCAGTTATTGCTGCTGTAATCATACGCAGCTGTCGTTTCTTTAACCGGAGGACCTGTTTTGTGAGGCGAGTATCGATGGTAAGAAGTACTTCCCTGGTACGTTTTCTTACCAGAGAGCGTAGGAACCCAAAGCGGAGTGGCACGATGGGTTCTGGTAACACCGGTGTCATGCTCGACCCCCTTCTGGCAAGTTCATCGGTGGCATCGTTACCTAGCGAACCGCTGTGTCCTTTTATCCATTGAAAGGTTATATTATTGAGGGTACCCATCTGGTTGAGGCGCTGGTGGCACTCGTATATTAGCCCAGAGTCAATCGAGTGACTGTCCAGCGCTTGCAGAATAGCCATACTGTCTGAGAGTATGCGGATCGAGTGGTCTTTAACTGCCCTGGCCATAATGGCTGAAACAGCAAGAGAAACAGAAAAAGTTTTACTGATACGCGCAATAGAGTTGGGAGAGAAGATAAGTGATGTTGGCAGACGCTTTGGATTTAGTCGCTCTACCGTGTCCACCATATGGAAAAATAAAGAAAAGATTCTACAAGCAGAGCAGGATGGAAAATCTTCCAAATTAGAAACCTAAATAAGAAGATTTGGATCAAGTTATACTGTCATGGTTTCACCGACAGCGCCAGCATAATTTACCTATGTCGGGGCCGATCGTGAAAGCTAAGGCGCAGAAGTTTGCTGAAGAACTTGGTTTACTTTTTTCAAAGCATCAGAAGGATGGCTCGGTTTTTTTTAAATTTTTCTGATACAGATTTTTCTTCTCTCCATTTAACGACAACTCTCTATAACGTCGAAATGTGCACAGTCCCTTGAGTGTCGTTGTATAGTTTACACGTATAATTTTTTTTTATAAATAAAATAAAAAAAACTTCGAAAAATCCGGATAGTCTGGATATGTGTGCGATTGTACTGTGATACTTTGTAAATGCGGATTTGAAAATAATCCTGATTTTGCATTCCCTACATACAGTATTCAAATTTACAGAATTTTTTTTTGTTAGTCTCGCAAACCAGCGATATGTCGTTTTGCAAAAGTTTTGGAGCAACCTAAGTAATCAAAACTTCCCTCTTTGAGGAGTGGATAAAGAGGCGCCATGGCCGCCTCACCTTCCGCCTAACGCAGGTCCTCACCGGGCATGAGTGCTTTGGGGGGTTCCTGTTCAGGATAAAGCAGGAGGAAACGCTCGGGTGTTTCCATTGCGAGAATCGTCTGGAGGACACGGTGGAGCATACGGTGGAGGTGTGCGCTGCCTGGAGGACACGGTGGAGCATACGGTGGAGGTGTGCCCTGCCTGGAGGACACGGTGGAGCATACGGTGGAGGTGTGCCCTGCCTGGAGGACACGGTGGAGCATACGGTGGAGGTGTGCCCTGCCTGGAGGACACGGTGGAGCATACGGTGGAGGTGTGGCCTGCTTTTTTTTTGTGGGTGGGAAATCATCATATGACGTCTCCCGCCCTTGGGCGAAGCGAGAGGGCGTGTCAGACTTTTACTGACTAAAACCCACCCGTGTTCCTTCAGTTGCTCATGTGCCAGGGCCACGGTATCTTTTTCGAACAAATCTCACGACCCTGGCAGGCATCGGTCCTAGCTGACCCCTTCGGTTGTTGCTGATATCTCTTTGAGGCGGGCGTGGAATACTACGCGCCGTCCGGGCAGAATGAGGTGACGGCTCCCCATGTCCTCTTGCTCCGTACCATGGCTCGCACCATGGCCGGACGCGAGAGGTCGCTGCCACCGATCGCCTCCACGAGGATACGGTGGTGCTCCGCCCAAGCAGGGCACACCACACGGTGGAGGCAAGCTATGTGCCCTCACGCCCTTAGCCGCCGCAAGAGGAGAAGTCCCGGGCGTCGGGAATCGATTACGGACTCCCGGCCACCGCAGGCGCGAGCTTGCGAAAAGGACCACGTCCATGTCGACGGCGTGTAGTGTTCTACGCGCGCCTCAAAGAGATGTCAGCAAACTGAAGGCGTCTCCTAGGACCGATGCCTGCCAAGGTCGCGTGATTAATTCGAAAGAGGTACCATGGCCATGGCATATGAGCAACTGAAGCAACACGGGTGGGTTTTAGTCAGAAAAAGTCTGACACGCCCTTCGGCTCCACCCTAGAGCGGGAGACGCCATTTGATGATTTCCCACCCCAAAAAAAGGGCCCCCATCACAATTTTGCTAGGGGCCCCGCGCTGGCTTTATCCGGTACTGCCGAGATGACAGGTATTTAACCTCTAAGTCCCTGAGATACCACATTTGGTATAGACACAATGGTTTTTTAATTGTGTCTGTAATTACGGTAATTGACTGGTTAACCAAAATAATTATCTTTTAGTCAATGCCAGTCATTGTTTTTCCTTTCTAATACTTACTTTTATCGTTACTATTAAGTTTCAAGCCAATTTATTGTTTTATTTACTAATAGATTATTGAGGTTATATTTAATTTCTAGTTTGACAAATCGCGTGTACGTTGACTCTTCATGGTTGATACATGAAATTGAAAAATGTACACTGAATTACCGTGTGGTGCCGGACGTAAAGAATAGCACCATCCCATTTCTGCCTGTGGATGTCGTAAGAGGCGACTAAGGGACTTACTAGAGAATGGGCAGCAGCGTTCCTTATGCACTATACCACCGTACTGCGATCGCCAACCCGCTTTCCAAGCGTGGCGATTATGGCAAACCCCCCCAAATTGGGAGAGGCTTATGTCCAGCAGTGGACGTAATTTTTTTTTTTTGGGTGGGAAATCATCAAATGACTTCTCCCGCTCTGGGCGGAGCGGGAGGGCATGTCAGACTTTTACTGACTAAAACCCACCCGTGTTCCTTCAATTGCCCATGTGCCAGGGTCACGGTATCTCTTTCGAACAATCACGCGACCCCGGCAGGCATCGGTCCTAGCAGACCCCTTCAGTTTTGCTGACATCTCTTTGAGGCGCGCGTGGAACACTACGCGCCGTCGACCCGAGCTTGGTCCTTATCGGGCGGCGAGCTACCCATTGCTCGCCACCCGCAAGCTCGCGCCTACGGTGGCCGGGAGTCCGCAATCGACTCCCAACGCCCGGGGCGTCTCCTCCTGCGGCGGCTAGGGACGTGAGGGCGCAGAGACTGCCACTCCCTCACGCACCCCGCCTCCTCCTTCGCGAGCATTACTGCTTCGCAGAAGGAGGTGACGGCTTCCCATTCCCTCTCGCTCCGTACCATGGCTCGCACCAGGGCCGGACGCGAGAGGTCGCCGCCGCCGATCGCCTCCACGAGGACACGGCGGTGCTCCGCCCAGGCAGGGCACACCTCCACCGTATGTTCCACCGTGTCCTCCAGACGATCCTCGCAATGGAAACACCCGGACGTATCCTCCCGCTTTATCCTGAACAGGAACCCACCGAAGCACCCATGCCCGGTGAGAACCTGCGTCAGGCGGAAGGTGAGGACGCCGTGACGCCTCTCTATCCACTCCTCAAAGAGGGGACTTACCGCCGCAATTGTGGCGTGCCCAGCACTGGGTTGCGACAATCGTACCCGCCATGTCGCCATGAGATCACACCGAAGCTCTGTCCGCCGTGCCGCGATTTGTCGCGGCAGCGGAGTTTCGCCCCGGCGTTTCGCCTCCTCGCGCCACTCCCACATGTGGGCGAGGACCTTTGCCTCCAGATCCCATGGCGGCACTCCGGCAAGTCTGGGAGCCAAACGTCGGAAGTGCTCGACGAAGTTCCACCGGCTGTCGAGGACAAGTCCCAGGTACTTCATCGTCGACTCGACGCCGATGTGAACCCCTCCCACTGTGAGTTGGGAAACCGCAGGTGGCGCGTTCCGAGGACCATGAAAACCCATGGCCTCGGACTTGTGCAATGCCACCTCGAGTCCCAATTGCCGGATCCTATCGACGATTGTCGCAACCCCGCGTGTCATAAGTTCGGCCGCCGCCTCGTATGACCTCCCCTGCGCCAGGACCAGCGTGTCGTCAGCGTAGCAAACCACGCTGACGCCGCTAGGGAGGTCGGCGCGCAGCACCCAGTCGTACCCGATGTCCCACAGATGCGGCCCCAAGACCGATCCCTGTGGGACACCGCACGACATCTCTCGCCGGTTCCAGTCTCCCTGGTGACCGGGGTAGATGACGGCTCTATCCGTCATGTAAGCCTCGACTACGCGACAGAGGTAGGTCGGCATCCGGTGATACCGGAGTGCCTCCCTAATGCAACTCCAGGGCAGGGTATTAAAGGCGTTGGCGATGTCTAGAGACACCGCCAAGCCGACCCCACCCCGGGCCACTGTATCCCCCGTCGTGAGGGCTCGCACGCGCATGATGGCGTCCACCGTGGAGCGCCCCTTGCGGAAACCGAACTGGCTGTCCGCCAAATCCGGCCCCTCCCGCGCCAGCCACTCGACGAGGCGGTCTGCAATTACTCTTTCAAAGAGCTTGCCCACCTCGTCGAGCAGCACGATGGGCCGGTAAGCGGACGGAGAGTCCGCTGGGTGCCCCGGCTTTTTAATGAGGACCAGTTTCCCCGTCTTCCAACGAAGTGGGAACTGGCCCCTCCCCAAACATGCGCTTAGGAGCCCCCTGAGTCGAGGCCCGAGAGCCTCTAAGGCCAGGACCCAGGCTTTGCCAGGCATGCCGTCGGGTCCTGGGGTGGTATTTTTGGCATTTAGCCGACGTACCGCCACTCTCAACTCTACCTCGGTCACCTCTGGAGCGTTGTCGTCGTCATCGGTTGTGTGGTCCGCATCGGGCACCGCAGGAGGCGGAGCCATGGTTGGGGGGCTATGTTCCCCTCGCGAAGGGAACAGAGCGCTCACCACGTCCTCCACAAGCTGGGGCCGGAGACTCTGAGTCAGCGGAGGAGCCCATTTATTTATTTATTTATTTAATACTTCAAGCACATTAATGTACAGAGGCGGACTTAATGCCATAGGCATTTTCTACCAGTCAACCTTTGGGTGGTGCAGAGACATACGTGGTAGGTGCAATGATTAAGAGGATATGTAAATATGACCGCTTAACAT
Source organism: Aporophyla lueneburgensis (assembly GCA_932294355.1). Lineage (NCBI taxonomy): Eukaryota > Metazoa > Arthropoda > Insecta > Lepidoptera > Noctuidae > Aporophyla > Aporophyla lueneburgensis. The sequence goes on from OW028736.1 coordinate 38,391,678, forward strand.
ATTTAAATTATTAACATAAAATATATACCTAACTATATATAAACATAAATACATAAATAAATATACATACATAATTGAATTTATTAAAACAAACGAGACAAACAATGACGAAATATTACCGTTGTGATGATACTGCCAACTTCTTGCGAATATGCTCGCGAACTTTAAATTTGAAGGTCAATCGGTTGGATGCCATCCTGATTTCCTGGGGGAGCGCATTCCACAGAGAGACACACTGGACAAAGAAGGAAGAGTGAATGAAGTCTGTGCGATGAGTGGCCATGTGCGGAGTTTCTCCCGGACGGCCTTGTAGGGCCGTCCCCATGGGTCCCTGTTCAGAGTTTCCAGCGACTCCTTGCGGGCCAGTCCTCTGGCCCACAGGATCTCGTCTTGGAGGGCGGTCTTCACCGCTCTGTACCCCTCGTATAGCTCCGCCTGAATGGCTTCCGTATTCGATGGGCGGATACGGAGCCTGCGGTGCCTGGTGTACCGGCATCGTGCCGCAACGCACGCTTCGCGCAACGACGTCAGCTGCGGCGACCACCAGTACACCTGGCGCCAAGCCCGTCCTGGCTGGACTCGGGGCATAGCCACGTCACAAATCTCGGACATGGCCTCCCGGAACCACTCGGCCTCGTCGTTGATGTCAGCAGTCCTGTCCAGTGGTGACACCCAGGCCTGCACGATCGAGGCTTCCAGGAGAAGCTCCCGGTCCAGCTTCTTAAGCGCCCACCGCGGACCACACGGGGCCTGTCGGACCGGCGCGGTCGAGGTCTGGGCGGAGACGTCAAACCGGATATACCGGTGGTCGGAATACATCTCCACCCCCTCCATTACACGCCAGTCAATGACCTGCGGCGACAGAGGGGGACTGGCGAACGAAATGTCCACCACTGAATCGCCCCGCATCCGTACGCACGTAGGGACAGAACCCCGGTTAAGGACGACTAGGCCTGTCTCCAGAGCCCAGTCCTCCGCCATCCTGCCCCGTGTGTCCGTATACCGGGAAACCGAAGCCAAATTCTTGGCATTGAAGTCCCCGAGTACGAGCACGGGGAGGGGACGGAACCCGGCGACGACAACTTTCAACTCCGCAAGGGAGTTGTGGAACTCGGCGAGAGTTCGGCTCGGGGAGAAGTATACTCCTACCACGACAATCTCCCCGAACCGTGCTGCTACGCAACCCCGTCCCTTCTTGACAGCCTCGAGGGTCGCAGTGGACGTCATACGGCTGAAATGATGAATGATGACATGGAATTAATATGATTGTCTTTATAATTTCTTTAAGGTAACTTTGTCAATACAATTAGACAAATTGTTGATGAAGGTAAATAAATAATGGATTATTTTTCTACATCTGGAAAACACAATAAATGTACTTGAAAGAAGACTTGAATGATTTGTATGCATTGAGACAAAAAAGGTAATTACCCAAAAGGAATTCACGCAACGCTCAATATTTTCAGAGTTGCTTCTACCGAGCAACTTAAGGGCACACCTAGTGTAACGGCCAAAAAAAAGGTGATTTTTGAGATTTTTTATAAAAAAAAACTGCTTTTTTAATTGTTTCAAAATTTTAAGAGTACATTTATACATGTTTTAAGAATATAAAGCAAACATTTTTAAATATTTTTTAAAATATGTAGTAGACGCTGACGCTTCATTTTGTATTCGAGTTAAATGCGCAGTGCCCGGCGACGGACAGTTCGCCCGCAGACAACATCGCCTATAGACGCGCTGACGATCTTTACACCAAATTCCTAATGTAATTCGCTTCGTGAAGTAAAGTACATATTCAAATCTAATCCGCATTTGATTTCTCTCCTTACACACACACCTAAAGACAATATACACGCACCCACAAAATTGGTGACCCCGACGTGATCTAAAAAGTGTCGTGATAAAAGTGTGACGTGACTTTAAAGTGTGTACGTCAAGAGAACGGGCAACTCAACTCGCGTCTATACGGTGATACTTTCGTCCATATTCATCCATATCCGTGAACGAAAATGGAAGCAAAACTGTCCACCGACGAATATGTCCTCTCATCCGTCTCCATAACTGACAAGATCGTAGATTTTTGGCCAAGGGCACCATAATTATGTTTCGTCAAAGCAGAGGCGATCATAAATCCGCAGAAGATGTCCGACGATTCCAAGTATTGGATTTTATTATCAAAACTGAACCTGGAAGTCACCGAACAAGTCGCGGATATCCTACTAGATCCGCCAAAAGAAAAGAAGTATGAGGCTTTGAAACAAAAGCTTATTTCGGTCTACAAAGAGTCAGCAGAACGTCAAATCAAGAAGTTGATTGGAGAAATGGAGCTAGGCGATCAACAGCCATCGCACCTCCTACGAAAAATGCGGGACCTGGCCAGAGGAAAAGTTACCGACGAAACACTCAAGGTAATGTGGAAAAATCATTTACCACCATTGGTACGTGGCGTTTTGGCAGTGACGGAGAAATTGGCGTCGATTGCAGACAAGGTCGCTGAGACTATCACCCCGATTCACAGCGTTTCAAGTATTAAGGAAACACCAGGACAATCGGACAAAGATAATTTTGTGATAGCGGAAATAAACAAATTAAGCGACAGATTAAGAAAGATCGAGAACAGTTTCAGAGTTCGCTCAAGGAGTTACTGGTCCAGAAGATTTCGATCCAGATCAAGTTCCAGGTCTAGGAATGTGAGAGCACCTGATGACGACCCCAACTGGTTGTGTAAATACCACTTCAAGTTCCGCAACAAGGCGAATAAGCGTGTTCAACCGTGCAACTGGAAGAAGAAAGACGCCAAGCCATCGGAAAACTAGAGTCGGTGCAGTCAGCGACGGGAGGCTGTGACCGCGCGCACGTCAATCATCGTCTATGTGTCCGGGACAGGAATTCAGGTTTGAACTTTTTAGTGGATAGTGGTGCAAATGTGTCTGTTCTACCTCGCAAGGCCGTATTTAAAAGTGCTAATGCAAATAATGTTAATTATAAGTTGTACGCTGCGAACGGTACCGAGATTACTACGTACGGTACACACATTTTAGAACTGGACTTAAATCTTAGAAGAGCGTTCCGTTGGTTATTTACGATAGCGGACGTACAGCAACCAATATTAGGTGCTGACTTCTTAGCTAATCATAAGTTGTTAATTGACTTGAACGGACGAAGGCTAGTCGATGAGGTTACTAATCTAAGCACAAGAGGAAATCTCTCTATTTCGACTGAGCCCACTGTAAAAACCATTGTTGATAATTGCCACTATTACGAGTTATTGAGTAAGTTCCCAGATTTAACTAAGACTGTTTCATATAAGGAGACACCTAAACATGGCGTTTGTCATCACATAGAGACAATAGGTACTCCAGTGCACGCGCGAGGCAGATAGCTTCCACCGGACAGGTATGTTAAAGCCAAAAGTGAATTTAGGGTTATGCAAGAGCTTGGGATCTGTAGGCCGAGGCATAGCGCTTGGGCAAGTCCCCTGCACGTAGTACCCAAGAAGGTCGGTAATATTAGGCCATGTGGAGATTATAGGCGTTTAAATGCGATTACCAAACCGGATCCCTACCCCGTGCCCCGTCTTCATGATTTTACGTACATTTTGGCAAATAAGAAGATTTTTTCTAAATTAGATATAAATCGAGCATATAATTGTATACCTGTCGCGGAAAATGACATTGAAAAACCGCTGTTATAACACCCTTTGGTTCATACGAATTCATGCGGATGCCTTTCGGATTACGTAATGCGGCACAAACTTTTCAGCGTTTCATGCATCATAATGTTTTACAAGGTTTAGATTTTTTATTTAACTATATTGATGACGTAATAATTGCGTCAGATAATGAAACGCAGCATAAAGAACACTTAGAAAAAGTTTTTGAACGATCCAATGAATATGGTAGGTATAACTATTAATTTCTCAAAATGCAGTTTTGTTAAACAAAAATTAGAATTTTTAGTATTATGAAGTATCCGTAGAGGGAATTAGACCTCTAGAAAATAAGGTTCAAGCTATTTTAGATTTCCCCAAACCACAAACTATTGAGGAACTAAGAAGGTTTTTGGGAATATTTAATTTTTATAGAGCTAGTATACCACACTCAGCTGATCACCAAACAGAGTTAAACAAATACTTAGGAAATTCTAGGCGTAAAGACAAAACTAAAATTAACTGGACAGAAGACGCCGCCGCGCCGAACGCAATTTCGAGCAATGCAAAGAAGACCTAAGAAATGTAGTTTTGCTATCGTATCCAATGACAGATACTCCTTTGGCATTGATGACCGATGCGTCAGACACTTGTGTAGGTGCAGTTTTACAGCAAAACGATACATAACGAGTGGAAACCATTGGGTTATTATTCTAAAAAGTTGACAGATGCTCAAATTAAATATAGCACTTATGATAGAGAACTATTAGGAATTTATTTGGCTATAATTCACTTTCGTAATATAGTTGAAGGTCAAGAGTCGATTATATTTACAGATCATAAGCCCTTAACTTTTGAATTTAATAAAACAGGTACGAATAGAAAAACCTCACGACGGGCTAGGCAAATTATGTTCATTAGCGAATTCAGTACAGACATAAGGCACATTGAAGGGAACGATAACATAGTAGCAGATGCTTTATCTGGGCATTTTCACAAAAATGTATACCCCCCTGATTTTCCAGTGTCCCTCGAATTCAATTAAATTTTTATTAATGAAGTAGTTGCCAGAATTATTATATTTATCATCAAAGTGAATAAACGTATACAATATTTTGTTGTTTTAATAAAAACTTTATGATAATCTCAAATTAATTCATTTTAATTAAAAATAACAATTGAAAATTGGGTGATTTTGCGCTGTCCCCTGCTTAGTCTTACGAATATAATAACTTATATCTTTACTTTATTGTAAGAAAGACACCCTCTTTTAAGGTTTTTTTTAGTCCAGGATAATCAAATATTGTGATACTAGGTAAAATATAAAAACCTAAAAACAAAAAAAATATTTAAAAAATGAAGAAGGTAAATCAAAAAAGTTGTCCTTCCCGGAACCAGTTTTGTCACCCATTTTTCTAACAAAATATTTACTGTAGTTCGAATAGTTTTGCATTAATGACAACACCATAGCTGCCGCTATGCAATTAGTCAGGTTAGAAGCCGTCAGTATAAAAAAAGTGCTTAGAAGGAGAGCACGCGTGTTTGCAAGCCGCAGGGAACGAAATCTTGTCTCAGGTATGTGACCATATTTTGTCTTATTTCCTGTAGTATTTATCTTGTAGTTTTTCGTTAATTAGTTTTAAAATATTATGTTAACTAAGTTGAACAAAAGTTTTGATAGATTTAAGTATTGTGGCTATTTTTAAACAGTTTTTATTACTAGAGGATAACCAAATGTGACTTCCGTTGTGTGACTATTTGAGCGGTCACATACATGCTGATCGAAAAATCACAACATGCCTGAACACATAAAGCACAGTTTACATGGCAATTTTCTTGACCTATAAAATATTTTTCTAAGACCTTTTTGACTGAGTGCCAAACCACGGCAAATAGTAGATTTAAAAAGAATCATTATTGAAAAACAACTTGAACTGTTTGATGTTGTATGTTGTATGTTTATTAAATTTTAACGTTACTTGTATCGGTGTACATTTTTAGGGTTCCGTAGCCAAATGGCAAAAAACGGAACCCTTATGGATTCGTCATGTCTTTCTGTCTGTCTGTCCGTCCGTATGTCACAGCCACTTTTTTCTGAAACTATTAGAGCTATGCTGCTGAAGTAGATGTATTCTGTGAACCACATTAAGATTTTTATACAAAAAATAGAAAAAAAAACAATAAATTTTGGGGTTCCCCATACTCAGAACCAAAACTCAAAAAAAAAATTTTCTTCGAACCCACACGTGTGGGTTATCTATGGATAGGTCTTCAAAAATGGTATTGAGGTTTCTAACATAATAATATATTTTTTTCTAAACTGAATAGTTTGCGTGAGAGACACTTCCAAAGTGGTAAAATGTGTCTTTCACGGCGTGTGTGAGCTCTTATAGTTTAGGAAAAAAGTGGCTGTGACTTACGGACGGACGGACAGATAGACAGACATGACGAATCTATAAGGGTTCCGTTTTTTGCCATTTGGCAACGGAACCCTAATTAAAAAAAAACATTTAATTTCATAAACATGCACCTTATGCATAAACCATGAATATCTACAGGTTTGTACGGAACCCTTGGCGCGCGAGTCCGACTCGCACTTGGCCGGTTTTTATGTTTGTATATTGTAGGTTTCATTTTAGTTGTACCAATTTTGTTTTAGGAATATCAACTTACATCAAAATGCCTCTTACCGGGGCTGAAAAAACTAGGCGTTATAGGGAAAAACTCAAACGAGTTCGCCCGGAAGAATATAAAGCTCAATGTAAAAAAAATTTAGAAAGAATGAAAAGCAAAAAAAAGAAAATATCGGAAATGACGGAAGAAAAAAGAAGAAGCAATATGCAGAAAAAACAAAAGCAACCAGAACTAAGAAATTTAGATAATGAACCTTGTATAACTACGAAAGGTAAAAATGAAACAAACATCAGGAAAAAATGTAAGCAATTACTAAGAAAATGCAGAAATTTGTTGACGCAGGTTAAAAAAATTCAAACTCAAAGAGAGGTATACAAAAAAAGATACCAACGTCTTAAACAACGTACTACGATAAAGATAGCGGACTTAGAAAATGAATTGATGAAACACAAATCAAGGGAGGAAGTGCTTGAATTCACATTAAAAAAGACATATCACAGGGCAAAAGCTCATAAAGAGAAACAATATTTAAGACAACTTGTGAAAAACACCACAAACAAAAAATATGTACGCAAAATGATGGGCTTAAAAGCAAAAGACAGAAAAAAAAATAAGATAGTAAGGTTCGAAATTGAAGAGATAACAAAGTTCTATTTAAGAGATGATGTGAGTAGAAATACAGCAGGAAAAAAACAAGCTAAAACCAGAAACAAAATAAGAAAACAAATAAGATATTTGACAGACACTCTTGCTAATCTTTACGAAAAGTACAAAAGTGAAGGTGGGCGCTATGGCTTCACAACTTTCTACAAGCATAAGCCTTTTTATGTTTTAACACCTCACATCACTGCAAGAGATACATGCCTATGTATAAGACATAGTAACGTGGAATTCCAACACACATCATTGAAAAAACACGGATTACTTAAAAATGGAGTCAGAGAAATTTTGAATGACATTTCATGTGATACTAAAAATTACTCGTGTATGTACAGTAATTGTCAAAATTGTAAAGATCGAAAACCTCTTTATTGCACATTAGAAAATGGAGTTGATGATAATGATAAGAATGTTTCATGGTTACGTTGGGAAAGAAGAGATCATACGTATACAAAAAAAGGAGATGACATGACTGAAATTAAAACAAAAAAAAACAGAAAAGGTGACAAAAACAGGAAGTTTAGCTAATTTAAAAGAAGAGTTTGAAAGACCTGAAAGAATTTAAAAGACATCATTTTAATATGCAACGCCAACATAATCAGTATCAAATGGCGGTTTCAGAATTAAAAGACAACGAAGTTGTTTTAGTTTGCGACTTCTCTGAAAACTACGAGGCTAAGTTGAGTGAAGAGATACAAGCAATGCACTTGGGTGCCTCTAAAAACCAAATAACCCTCCATACCGGAATGATTTATTGGGCTAATAAATCACAGTCCTTCTGTACCATATCAGACCTAAACAATCATCAACCACCCGCTATTTGGGCTCATTTGACGCCATTATTAGACCTTATCAAAGAAGAATCTCCAGACTTATCTGTCGTACATTTTTTCTCAGATGGGCCATTGTCACAATACCGGCAAAAAAACAACTTTTATCTGCTGGCACATTTTACAAAATGCCTTGGATTGAATTATGCAACCTGGTCGTATTTTGAATCTGGGCACGGAAAAAGCGTGGCAGATGGCATAGGTGGCTGCGTAAAACGTACATTAGACAGAAAAGTCTGCCAAGGAATGGACGTAGTTGATGCAAAAGATGCCTACGAAATTCTCAGGAATAGCCTTAAAAGAATTAAAGTTTTCCTCATTCCAGACTGTTCCATCAGCGATATCAGTAAAATATTGCCGTCGAATGTGCAACCATTAAAAGGTACTCTCCTTGTACATCAAATTATCACAAGAGACGAAAATTCAATAAAATTCAGGGATATAAGTTGTTTCTGTGGAACACTTCCAGGACAATGCGATTGTTTTTCCCCGCGAATCCATCATTTGGTTCCAAGCCATATTCAAACTCGACCCCAGACCGAAAACAAACGGAAGAACGTTTTCGTACTATCCCGCAAAAACTCTGCAACATCACGTACAGATTTAAAAATGACAAATATATATACCAAACCACCGTCCAAGAAACCAAAACATGAATACTCTATTCCTTCAACTTCCAAAGAAAATCTAAGACCAGCAACATCACTTCAAGATTTCGAGATGACAAATATTGATACCGAACCACCGATACCGTACTCTCAAGACTTGGAAGACCGTTCTCAAGAAATTGAGTTTTTTGGTACGTTGGACTTCGAAAGCGAAGGCAATATGTCTCTGATTGAATTTGATGACTACGAAGAAGAACTATTAAATGTTCCTATAAATGTTGCTAAATGGCCGATGACATTTATCCTAATGATGATTCTAAAGAAGTACTAAAATCTGTAGCGATTATCGAAAACAGAAAAACTAATTGTTCTCTTGAATGCCACAAATGCACATGCTCTATTTTAGGAAAGAAAGCTAAATGTCTTGCATGTTCAAAATGGTATTGCGAAGAATGCGTTGATGGAGGGCCAATGGAGTTTGATTATATATGTGATCAATGTTTGCAAGGTAGGGAACTAAAATTTAGCTTGCATGTCGCTTACTGCATCTTAGTTTTTTTCAGGATGTTTCTCATTTGTTTTTTTATTTACAGATTAACCTTCGTGTTTGCTTCCACTGAAACAAGAAATTTAGATTTTTAAATCCATTATGGTGATATACGTCGATATTGACAAATTACTTACATACGAAGACTTCGTCAGGTTCTATAAGTATGATTTGACGTGGCCTTGGGCGGAGACTCATTTTGTCTTCACCCAGAACTGTTCCAGATGTGGGAAAAATGATGTAACTAATAGACCTCTGCATTTTATAATTATTAATATGCATCGTCCACATTTTAGGGCATTTTTGAAAAGTTCTTTGTTCTGGTGTAATTTTTGTTCCACAAGTGTTTATGATCATTATCTTATTGATGAATGTGTCCATTGTTATAATTAAAATTATATTTTAAAGCTACAGATCTCAGTATGTAACTATAAGTTATCCGGTGTAGTTAGATATTTAAATCCAAAAATTGTTATGGTCTAAGGACCGGAATTGATTGTGTTGTTTAAGATTGTTTGTTATGTATGATTCTTAATTAATATTAATGATAAACGAATCACGAAGACTGATATAAGTGCCATACAAAAACATAAAATGATTTCATAATCTTGATAGTAAATAATTTACCTTTAATAATTAATAATAAAAATGTGATGCCTTAGGCAAGACCTGATTGTGATAATTTTGTTAAGACTTCAATAATGTTAATGTTATACATATGATTATATGTATTTATTTTGCCTGCGTACTTTTTTTCGCCATGTAAACGCACCTTTTCCCTTTTTAGGTATTCAGTTGTGTGACTGTCCCTATATTACGGAGCTGAAATTCTTGATTATTTGAGTAGATTTTACATTTAATGACCTTCAAATTACTCTCTCAAATAGAAAATGATTCTTTAGTATAATATTTGCGGACTTTTCCCTAAAAACGTATAAAAAAATATGAAAATGAAGATAATTATGACAGTTGAAGTACCAGAAGTCACATACTGAACATATTATGTACTTTTAATAAGCTAAGATACAAAAATTGGAAATGGTGAGTGTTTTTTTTTAAATTACATGAGCATTTAAAAGTCATTAATTAAAAAATATCTAAAAATTCTTATAATTTACACCGTTTTTTCAGCCACTGAATATAGTCACACAACTGATATAAATTTGCGAGACATTCCGTTATGTTCTAATATTTTTACAGTATTTCCGTTTTAAACCCATAATATTTTAGTTTTTCTTAAAGGATATTGAATTTCCGTTCTAACGAGACCAAAGACAGTTTAAAATATAATATTATCAAAAAAGCATTATATTTCAAGGTGGGGGTACATTTTTGTGAAAATGCCCATCTAGAGTATCAACTATATCGTGTCCCACGATGCTAAATTTTTCAGAGCTTGCAGCTGCACAGGAAACGGACGTCGAGCTTGCAAAAATGCAAAGCGATTCAAATGACAGTAACAACGTGTTGTTGAAACGTGTTATTCTATTTGGAACGTAAAAGTACGTAGTGTGCGAAATGTCATCCGATACCGCACGTCCATACGTGACTGGAAAATTCCGACGTTTAGCCTTCGATTCGATACATAATTTGACAAGTAGGAAATTAGTTAGTAATAGATATTTTTTGCCAAACTTGAATAAGGATGTTGGTAATTGGGCAAAAACTTGCATTAAATGTCAAAAAACGAAAATTCAAAAACATACATAACCTTTACTAACGTCACCTGAAGGATTTCGATATTGTTTAACAATCATAGATAGATTCACGCGTTGGCCAGAGGCGTTTCCGATAAAAGAAATAACTGCAGAAGTAGTAGCTAAAACGTTATATGACGGTTGGATTAGTCGTTATGGCTGTCCAGTAAAGCTCACGAGTGATCAGGGAAGACAATTTGAAAGTAATTTATTTAAAGAGCTAATGTTGTTAATGGGAATTCAAAAAACGCGTACCAGTCCTTATCATCCTCAATGTAATGAAGCGGTAGAACGATGGCATAGATCATTAAAATCTGCGTTAAAAGCACGTTTAGATACCAAAAGCTGGGTAGACGAATTGGCAACGGTAATGTTAGGGTTACGCACAACAATTAGGTCTGACTCAGGCGTAACCGCAGTCAAATGTTGTATGGTGGCAATATTAGGTTACCGGGTGATTTTTACGACGCCAGTAATGTGAAATTCTACGATGATAAGTTTTGCAAAAAAAATAAAGGACGTAATAGATGGAATAAAGCCGTCCTGTAGGGAAAACAAGTCACCCCACAACATTTTCGTACACAAATATTTATATACTAGCGATTATGTATACTGAAACCATTACAATCTCCTTATGATGGACCATATCGCGTCATCAGCAGAAATGATAAAGTATACCGTGTACAGTTGCCAGACAGACAAACTAATGTATCCATAGACCGTTTAAAACCAGCACATATATTGATAGAAAATGAATCGCCATCGGAGAATTATGTTAAACAGATAACAGATAAAACTAACATTAAAAAAGACAAAACACCGAAAAAAGTAACTTTTCAAACGAGCAATCCCAGTAGCGAAACATATACAACGCGAACTGCGGCCTAATTGCGGAACGCATTATTGGCAAATGATTGAGACTAGTTGCTTTCGTTTTTATCGCAGTTTGTTTAAAATTACGAATTTGGTATTGCGTTACTCCCTTAAAGTGTGAAAGCAACGGCTAGTTGGTTTGAACGATAAAGAGTGAACGATATGTCAAGAAAAAATGGGCAAACGTCTATTTTTGGAATTGCGTAACTTATTTGACAAGCGACAATTTGCTTAAATCGTTGTCATGAAACAAACGGCTAGTTGTATTGAAGCAGAAGGCGAGCTAGTCGTCGCTATCGTTTTCCGTTCCACATATTTTATGATTTAAACGTAAAATCTGTTAAATTATAGCGAAAAAATGTAAGTGATAGTCTTCCTGATAAATTGTGGATGTGATTTTGTGTAAAACTCCAATAATAAATGACTATTAGTGGTATTATGAATATCGAAAGAGCGAGGTGATTTTATAAGAAAAATTGGAAGTTTTCTTCTGTGACAAGTGTATACAAGGCAACCGCAAGTTATCTGCATCATGTGCATGATATTTAAGAACCGAGTTATATTAGTTAGTGGCATTTTTACGAAAGAAAAATTCGTAACTCGTATCCTATTATGCTTAATCTGTGGCAAGCTGAGCAAGCCCGTCGAGCTGTTGCTTATTTGGAAAAGCAAAAAGCGATCAATGCAAAGAGGAACAACTATAGAAAAAAAATTGAAGCAGTAAATGTCAATAATAAAATAGCACACACACCATACTTAGACTTATTTCCACAACATGTCTGTTTAAGGTACCTACTTACTTAATTTTCAATATTATTTTCTTTAAAAGTGTTTAACTTTGAATATTCTCACTATAAGTAGCTACCTACCTAAATATTGTATGTACCTTAAATGTTTTTCTCATTATTAAGGATATCGAAGCCAATAATTGTTTGTCCATGGATTACAGCCCACTCCATCTCACACAGGAGGCCCGTGTCTCAGCAGAGGGAATTATATAGGCAGATTATGGTAATCCCTGTCAAGTTTATTGCACATGTTGCAAATCAATTCAATCAAACAGTAAGTATTATTCTTTTCATTCGGTGGATATGAACATAATCAGTATTGTAGTTCATGACTACAATACTGATTATGTTCAGATCGGACTATGGTAGTCTTTAAAATTGTTTTCTAAAGATTGAATTTTAACGTTACTGTAGAGCATCATAATACTTTATTTCTGTTTATTATGAGGTTTATTACTATTCAAAATAGTTTTTCGTATTGAATAGGTTTTGCTTGATATAAAGCAATGTATGTAGTTATATCATAGGTCCATCAACCTTTTTATCTAATACCTAATACTAGACTAAATTATAATGATGGATATTCTATAATCCAGTTGGAGGATGAGGATGTACTTAAATTCATTTTTTATCTTTCAGGTAGGTCAACCACACTAAACAGGAGAATTGTAAACTTTCTCTTTTGCCCTCACAACAAACATTACTAAGCTGTATTTAAATTATAAATAAATTATAAATACTGTTGTCTGAAGGTTGTAATTATATGAATAAAAATGTCTTTTTTGACCATATATTTGTTTCTGTTTACCTCAAGGTGATAATGAATGCCAGTTAATTAAGTTACACACCATTCTTTTCTAAACAGTATCAAATAGTCCATAACTAGACTTTAAAAAAAAATACTTAATGCTTAAATATTTCATAACAAGTTATTTTTATTTGTAGCTATATAGTTCATAAATGAAACACTATTAAAGTTAACACTGTTTTTAATCAACACAGTAAGTACATAATTTATCGCTGTTGAAATAACATTGAATGGTTTTCTTAAACACATTTATTATCTTTAATGAACAATATTCAGTTCCTATTTCTGCCCTTGAGAAGCTTCAAAACTGAAGTAGTTGCGGAGCAGCAGTAACAGTGCAGTCAGAAGTAGATCTCAACAGTGGCCGAAGGAAATAGCAACAGCATCATTCATGCTGCTTTCAAATCTTCACAGGTGAAACGCCTGAGGACTCTCCTGCAGTTTTAAAACAAAATCAAATTATTTTCTACTCAATTATAGTACTTAATAAATAATGCAGCAAACTAAGCTCATTAACTAGATTTTCGTCAACCCACGGCTGGGCAAAAGCTCTAGGCCTTGTCATTGCTGGCAGTTGTTCCGCCAATTTTTATTGATCAGCTATTTCTATTGAACATAACACTAAATTAGAATGACAAACAATACTTATACATAAAATATATGATGTGATTTATTTAATTTGCCTAAATAAATGTATTCATAATTATGAGTTGCCAATTGATTCTTAGCATCCATACATAAACTCACGCTTTTATCCCATGGGGGTAGGCAGAAAGTACAGAATGCCACCTACGATCCTTGCATACTGTTTTTGCTTTGTTTACGTTCATACATCTGGTCATACACGCACGCCGGTTACCAGTACTACGCACCTGACCTTTCTGAACAGCACCAAAAAGGTATGTCCTCCTAAGGTGTCCCAGTGTTCCAGTGTTCTGGCGTGTCTAGTCACATCAGCCTTGTAAATACTTGTTGTTAGCCACCTATCATTCATCCACTCCAGACTAAACCATCAAAGCATACTTCATTCTCGTTCTTAACTGTGACAAAAGGCTCACCTCCAATGATTGATACAGAAGATTGTATTTCTATGTCCAGCGTTGCCAGCAAATTCTTTGTAGGAAAATCCCCTGTATGTCAACTAGATTGATGTTGGTAGGGAAGCGTTCCATTCATGTAGATTCAGCTCTAGCAACTTCTGCGAAAATATGATTAATGTACTGTTGTTACTTCGTTACTTAGTGGTTATTTTAGTTTGCATCAGCATCTACATACATACAAAAATATCAAATAACAATAATATATATCTCTTTTGTTAGAATGTGAGGCTGACATACATAATCATTAAAATAACTAGAAATAAGTTGCAGAAGTCTACACAGTAAAAGAATGGTTGTCCGTCTGGTCAATAATGTACCTACAGCTACAATCACTTCTACACGCATAATTCCTATTTACATAGGCGTACTTACTTGCAGTGGTGATATTGACTTGTCCTTTTCGTTTTGGAGCAAAACAGCATAAGTCCCTATTCTTGCCAAAGGTCTTCCAAACCAACCCTTAAATATTCTGTGCCACTAGAAATGTTCCAAAACTGCTTTTCATCGGCTGAAGCCCATGTATCTGTATGCGAATAGTAAAAATATAATTATGTATAATGAAAATAACAAGTTGCAACAAAATTCAAGTCAAAACAAACAAAAGGCGGTTTTTTTTTACTCAGTGTTGCCAATTTTTTTCCCGTGTCCTTGTTTTTCTCACACTGATAGCGGTTCTGCAAACGACTAAAATAAACTATATTCGCAATTTTTCATATTATTTATTCCTATTACTGTCATTCGGTCGTGGTTTTGAGGATGAAATAAAACTTATCATGTCTTTGTTATAACATAATATAACACTATAATTACTGGAAAAGTAAGTGAATATATTTCTTTGATTGTTAGCTACACAATAATGGAATAATGGTTAATTTTACTATCCCTAAAGTAGGTTCACATGGAATATTTTTTTCAAAATCACGTGTTTCGATATTCACACTGGCGCTGTTCACTATATTTGTCATGCCGAACTATCTTTCCAAATCAACGTTTGTATCCAAAGTGGTTTCGGCATTTAAAAATAATCATAAGTGCCACAGGCTTCTTGAAAATAATAAAACAGCTTGCCAGTATCGTGTTAATATAATATTTTCTCGAGTCAAAGCTTTACCAGTGAATTTTATTATTTTCAACAATTTAAATTAGACTAACCAAAACAAAATCACCAGCTACAAACAAATAGTCCGCCAGTTGCGGTGTCCATACCAACCAACCCGGGATTAGTGGAAATCTCAATAAGTTGACAACCCTGCTTTTTTACTATTTTTCCACTGGCCACAGATAACTAAAGCGTGAAGACAATAACGTTTCGTTGTGTTTTTCAAAGATGGTAGTTTTTGGTAGAAAGTGTTTTATAAATTGGTTTTTAATTTTTTAAGAAATCATTGTACTTTTTCATTTATAAGCAGTAGTAGACCATCAGTTGTCATTAAAACAATGTTATATTATTGTAAAATTATTCGCAAGCAAATAGTTCATATTTGATGAAACAAAACGCATATGTGAAAACGATTGGGTAAGATTTTGGTACCCTCCCTAGTCAATTTGGCAGAATTTGTTTAATTTTATTTACACAATTCCGATTAAGGGAACCGAAATCGACTGGAGTTTGTTTAAATTCGGAATTGCTATCAGAAATTAAATGTGTTCCGCAATTAGGCCGCTGGTCGAGTAAGCAAAAGACCATTAAAATATCGTTAAATTAGCAGTATCTAAATTGAGGTCAAATACTCGTACACTGAATTTAATTAAAAATAAAACATTAATTTTTGTTTATGCGAAACCCGAAAGACGGGTCTAGTATTTTTATGTAAAGAATCTATGAAAAAAATTTCAAAACTGTATCATTAATAATCACAAAGTTATAAGCTTGATAAGTTACCTGGTTGTCCACGCAAAAACATATGCAGATCACCACAAACAGCTAGTGTACGTACCATCTCCGTGTACCTAATGGACGTTTGAATACGAGAAAGACATGATAATTTTAAAATCGAAACAAAACACTAAGGCCCGCGACTTGGAAGCGTAATGAAATATTTTTGGTACAAAATATAACATGGTGTAAAATTATTGGAATCGCTTCAGTTACTGATTCTGAACAAACTATATTCAGGTTTCGCATATACTAAAAATAATCTTGTATATTTGTCAGTACTTCTTAGACAC
Organism: Aporophyla lueneburgensis; assembly: GCA_932294355.1. Classification (NCBI taxonomy): domain Eukaryota; kingdom Metazoa; phylum Arthropoda; class Insecta; order Lepidoptera; family Noctuidae; genus Aporophyla; species Aporophyla lueneburgensis. The sequence goes on from OW028736.1 coordinate 38,408,041, forward strand.
TAGTCGACAAGCTACACATTTTAGTACAACTAGATTATTGTGAAAATGGGTTCCAATCAGACAAAGGAAAATGTGATTGTTAACTAGAACTTGACAAACGTAGCACAGGTGGACGCTAAATTAAATATTATTGGTATCATAATGATAGTAACGATGATGTTATTGGCCATAGTTATAATCTACACAGGAAAACGAAGGTGCATTAGAGGTGTACGGAAATGGTTAAAGAAAGAAATGGTGGCCAGCTCAATGGCCTTACCGACTATAAAGGTGGAACCTATGCAACCACCACAAATATCACCTAATCCCAAAGTTGTTTTTTAAGATAATCAGCTCAGAAAACATCGTCCATCGTCCATTCAAGTCAAGTGATGTGAAGTAAATATGTGTAATTTTTTAATACATCAATGTGTGTAATAGTGTAAGTAAAACGCAAGTGTGAACGTGTCTTTATTTGGCGTCATCATGACGAATACTGTGGACTCTCAGGGGTGCCAATTTATTTTTTCAGAGTCGTTCGTCATGGTGACTACCCTTAAACTGTTACTATTAAGGTTATTTCGTTGTTAGCATAACGTTTTTTTTTAATTGTGGATAATTATATTCATGTTGTTTTAACAAAATATTAATTGTATTCCCATGCTAGAAATAAGTGAAAAGATTTTTGTAATAAAAAGACACATTGCTGATACCCTTTTGTAATCGTAGCGTGATGATAAAACTTAAAACTTTCATTACAATAGTCACAACATTGTTTAAAGTGTAGGTACTATCGGCAAAACTTAAGCATGCTCACTTAAGAAAATAGTCCTGCGGAAGCGCAGATAGTGACAAACCACGCCCCTTCCTTGCTCCACCCAATTAGAGACAATACATATTTGTGTGAGTGCAGTAAGTGCGTGCGGCAAAAAATATCAACAAACATTAGCCAGTGCCAATTTGCATCTCGCTATTTGTTCACGCTTTCTGTTTTCATCACAATTTTATTTTACGACCTGTTTATTTCTATCGGACTGATTGCCTGCCCAACTGTTACCTTTGCTTTGTATACCGGACTGTGATTGTGGAACTCTTTTTGTCCCTTGATCGTATCCTGGACTGTGTATCGTGATTAAATCGTAGGTTACAAACAAATTTTTAATTATTCATATTATATTTGAACGCGTAAAAAAAACCTACATGCATTTTTTATATTTCGTACTAGCTTCTGCCAGCGGCTTCGCCCGCGCGGAGGTCGGAAAATATCCCGCGGGAACGTACTACTGATATAAAAAGTAGCTTATGTCCTTTCTCAGGCTCTAAACTGTCTGTGTACTAAATTTCATTTAAATCGGTTCAGTAGTTTTAGCAGGAAAGCGAGACAGACAGACAGAGTTACTTTTGCATTTATAATATCAGTGTGGATATTTGTTGTTGTTATTATAAATTTTATTCTAACGAAAGCGTGTATTATTGAGTTTCTGTGTAAAAGAAATACACAAATATATTAATGACTAGCTTCTGCCCGCGACTTCGTCCGCGTTAAATTTCTTGTGCCCCCGACCCTTCCCGTCGCGTCGAAACGCCTACCCGTGCGATTTTCCCCATTTCATCAAATCTCTACCTCGAGTCTCTAAGTACTCGTAGTATAAGCAGTCGCTGTTTCAGTCTGTCTGTCTGATACTCCGCTATTTTTTTTTTCTAAGCAATGCAACGGATTTTGATATGGGTTCACACTCTCATTTAGAGAATTTTTTTTGGAAGGTTTTTATGCATGCAAATTATTATAGAGCAAAGCCGAGAATTTTAGACATTTGTAAGACCCGTGTGAAGTCGAGGTAGATTAACGGTAAATATTAATAAAATACATAACTTAGGATTTTGCAAAAATAAAATAACAAATTTCGTTTATATATTCAAAATATTAATTTAAAAAGATGTTTGATTTTTCCTTTCTTTTTTTAATATCTGCGCGTTCAAACACATTGTTTGGAGATTTTATGACCCGATAACAAATCTTTCAACACCTAAACAACGGCCTTTAATTTTAAGTCATCACTGCATTTTGAAATTGAGTTACCGCACTTAAGTCGTAAACAATAATGCACAAATTTGCTTGGGAGAGTTTTACACATTTTGGAATTTACAACAATGCCATTGTTAAATATCTGTTTGTGGTGTACTACCCCTATAAAATACAGATAAAAATGTTAATAACTAAAATAGATATTTAAAAAGTTAGGGTTTATTTGTCATTAACTTAATCCTTTTGCACACTGCTACTAATGTATTGTTTAATTCCTATATTATGTGATAATTCGATGCTAACTAGGAATTTGAAAAAATAAAATATACTGATTTTTTTAATGTATTTAAAAACTTTATTATTAATAATATTGATATTTATTGCAAAAAACTTAAAAAAATCAATTAAATACAAACAATTAAAAATTGTTATAATTTCAAAAATATCACGTGACTATGAACGCGCTACACACAATAATTGTGACGTCATTATGTTTAGTTACTTCATCGGGCAACTAAACATTATGAAGTCACACGCGCTCACGTTTATTCGGGTGTTTTCGGTACTGGATTCAAAAGTAAATTTTTAGTTTGAAATAACTTTTGAACTATTGCGAATAGAAAAATTAAAAAATAGTTTTGCTATAAAATTTATATATTATCTTTCCTTTTGTCACAATAAAATATCAAAAACCTAATTGTTACTTTTTAGGGTTCCGTACCTTGAAAGGAAAAACGGAACCATAATAGGATCACTTTGTTGTCCGTCCGTCCATCTGTCAAGACCCTTTTTCTCAGGAACGTGTGAAGGTAATAAGCTGAAATTTATATAAAATACTCAAATCTACTGTCCCTTGGAGCAGTGAAAAAATCAAACTTTTAAGCTAACGCAATCCAAAAGATATAGCCGTTTATGCCGCAAATTTTCGAAACCCGCAAGGGAATCAAAACCTAAAGGGTACTTCCAGTCGGTCTAGAATTTGGTACGAAGCAACAGTCATATAGCACAGATAAAGTAAAAATTGCGAAAACCGTAAATTTTTCGTAATATCATATAATAAAAATATTTTTAATAAAAATCTAACGGCTGCGGTACGGAACTCTCGGTGCGCGAGTCCGACTCGCACTTGACCGGTTTTTTTACAGAGAACCACAGTGCGCCATTGGGTGCGTAGAAATGAAGAAGGAGAAGATCTAACTCAGCGCGTTCGTGCACCTCAACTCACTAGTAGGTAGTTGTTTACGTATTATCTTAGTACGAAATATAAATGTTTGTGGAAGGTTGAGACTAATTAAATAATACCAATAACACATTTTCCAAATCAAACATAATATATTTTATAATGCGTACATTAACTTCTTGTCAACAATGATTTATAAAAGACCTCACGCGGGCCATATATGATATGTTTGAAACCGAAACGACAATTAGAATTGAAAAAAAAAATCACAAAACGAGGGAAACAGCTTACTAATGTGCGCCCCTGCACACTAGTGTGAGTGTTCACTTCTACACATCATTGTATTACGACGAACACAACAAAAATTCGTTTCCTATTGGTCAAAACGCATGCATACGGTGTTCGTGTCGAGAGCCGTGCTATACGATTATCGCTTTAAAGGTGAGCATGCGGAAGTTTGGTCGATAGTACATTGTTAGTTGCGCAAAGGCGCACAGATATCAGCTTACGACATAGTTTATAGAACCTAAATGATGTATAAGCAAATTCTTTGTAACTTGTAGTACTGTTAGTCAGAAATGTATTTGGTGATGTTATTACATATTCGATTTTAGAATGATGATAGTATTTTGTAAAAAAAACCTTTGTTTTTTTTTAAAACAGGGAGGAATAGTGTAGTGAACGCTGACGCTTCATTTTGTATTCGAGTTAAATGCGCAGTGCCCGGCGACGGACAGTTCGCCCGCAGACAATATCGCCTATAGACGCGCTTACGATCTTTATACCAAATTACTAATGTAATTCGTTTCGTGAAGTACGAAGAGTACATAAGGTAAACGCAGCTATCAACGACCCATCGAAAATCTGTAGTTATTACCGACCTATAAAAGTAATTCGAAATTTTTACGTTTCCAGAACTATTCTAGCTATAGAATGGCAAAGTTACACACGCGTTTATTCCTTGAGCATCGTATACTTTTACGTTAGTGTGAGTAGCTGTGCAAAAAAGGGATAAAATACGTCAGTTACTGCGGGGCAGCGTGGACACAGGACGTGTCGTACTGTTCCCTTGTTCCTTCAAGTAAGTACGTGATTTTTTTATTTAAGACATTTATACAAACAAATGACGTCTATACTTTATCTAATATTACTAAATGTATTCATTTAAGTGTCAACTCTTGATTTTTTACGACATTTTATTAATAAAAAGTAATTTGATACGATAAAACTTTAAATTAAAATGGGATGGTGTTAGCTTCATCAGTTTTAGTCTTGGCAGCTATCAACGACCCATAAGTCGGCAATAGCAACAACGTAACTTTTCGTTTTATTTTTCTTTTATGTTATTATATCACACTGACACAAGTATTTTTATAGACCAGTTTAAATCTAAGCTATCAGTCTTTATAAAAATCTATTAGCGACTAAACTTTTATGTCTAGTTTTTACCTTTTAGCGTTGTCAATTTAACCAAAGTTATGATATTTTTCGAGGATCGATATTGAATAGTTACAGTAATAAATCATTGCTTTTGTGTTTAAAACAGTGTGCATTTGTTCATATTTTTTGTGACATTAATCAATTATAATCTATTTTATAGTCCGAAGGTCAATTGAATTAAAATAACCATTTTTTTATGAGTCGGTAATACAATTTAAGTTTATACGTACCTACTTTAAGAAGCTATTACCGATCGTATATAGATTACTTAGTTTCTCACCTACTTTTATGACATAATAGGTACCTATTAGTAAATGCTACTTCTTGGCTAAAACAACATGAAACATACAATTATATTTTTTCCAGAAGTATGGAGTTACAAAAGCGGCGAAAAGTATACAGTAAAACACAATTCGCCGAAGCAATCAAAGCAATTAATGACGGTACATGTGTATATGAGGCATCAAAAAGGTTTAATATTCCCAAAACTACATTACGAGACAAACGGGACGGGAAATATAAGAATGAAATTTGCGGAGTTCAGCCTGTTCTTAATTTAAGTGAAGAAAAACAGATTGTAGACTGGATTCACTACCTTGGAAAGATAGGATTTCCAATTACAAAACAACAATTATTAGCAGTGGCTAAGCTAGTCCAAAACTTAAATCGTCCAAACCCTTTTAAAAATAGTGTACCTGGCAGATATTGGTTTGAGAATTTTATAAAAAGACATCCAACAGTATCTAAACGCGTTGCACAAAATCTTCCTTCAAGCCGAAATCAAGTCACAAAAGCGGCTATACGTGCATGGTTCGACAAAGTGAACAATTATTTTATGACAAATAATCTGCATCATGTTTTAGAAGATCCTAGACGAGTGTTTAACTGTGACGAAACTGCTTTCTTTTAAGTCCAAAAGAAAAGGAAGTTTTGGTCAGCAGAGGTAGCAAACGAGTGTATAATCGTGTTGCTAATGATGAAAAAGAGTGCTTGACTGTGCTTGTGAACGTTTCAGCTGACGGAAATCTAGCACCTACAATGATACTTTTTCCGTATAAACGTTTGCCAAAAAATCTTTTGCCTACATTACCTCGTGGATGGGGACTTGGTAACACGGAATCGGGTTGGATGAACACAGAAGCATTTTATGAATATGTTACCAACTGCTTCTATCCGTGGCTTGTAACAAATGAAATACCATTTCCAGTAGTTTTGTTTTTGGATGGTCACACATCTCACATATCACTTCCACTATCAACATTCTGTAAAGAAAAAGCAATCATCCTGATAGCTTTACTTCCCAACTCTACACATATACTACAGCCGCTTGACGTAACTGTTTTCAGACCAGTCAAAGGAATATGCAGGACTGTTGTGCATGAATTCAGAATTCAAAATAACTATGCCAAGCTTAAACGCACTGATTTTGCTCAAGCAGTAAAAAATGTTTTGACCAATGCCTTAATCCAGAAACCATACAGAGCGGATTTTGATGTTGTGGATTATATCCATTTGATCCACCTTAAATAAACTACAGTAAACTGTTGCCAAATTTAAAATATACTGAAGACATCAATCATATAACCACATCTGAATATGCAGAAAATTTAAACATGATTTCGAGGCTAGATCGTCACCTTACAAACTTTCAAAGATTCGGGAGGCCAATGGATGGGAGATCTAACTTATAAAAAGTTATTCGAATATTGGAAGAAAATTACCCTCGAAAACGCCATAAATCAAGAGAGTGGAAGTATTCTGCAGTTAGGGGAATCAACACTAAATAACAATTTTGTGAATGAAACGCCAGATATATCCGAGGCTATCCAAAATTTTGATATAGTTGCTGAGAGTAATCTAATAATCTGGGTTGGTCTGGGTTGGTCTGGCTGCCAATAGAGCAAGGTTCAAAAGTATTGGGAGAAGAGGCTTCCAACTTATCCTTCTTTATTGAAAAACCTCTACCCTCGTCGCCTACTGTAAACTTATTAACTGTACAAGATAAGTTAAACCAGTTTCTGCAGACATCTACTCCTTAACAAGATAATATACTTCTACCATCTACCAACGAGTTAACACCCTTGTCCACTTCGATTCTTGCACCAGAAAATAATACTTCAATTAAAATAACCGCGGAGCCGCTACAAACACTTCAGAAGTATACACCATCACCCAAAAATGCAACCATAGAGGCCGCTCCAAATACAAGTGGTAGCTCTGCTATTCCCAAACCGTTTAAGAATTATGCGACACCTTTTAAAAATTATCTTTACTTTCCGAAGAATAATATCGATTACAATAAAAAGAAGACATTAAATAAAAAACTCACGCTGACAGTAGCTATATCTGATGAGTTTATGGAATATCAAAGGAGAATTACAAAAGAAAAAGAATACAAAGAAAATAAAAAAAATAAAAAGAATACAAAGAAAATAAAAAAAATAAAAAGAAAACAAGAAATCTTGGAAAAAAGTGAAAGAAAGGATTATTGAAGAAAACAACGACCTTAAAGAAGAAAAAACCTATTTAAAAGGGAATGCGGTTAACAAAGAAGATTCTCCTGTAGCAGGACCTAGTAAATATCAATCAGAGAGCGAATTCGATTTTAATTTACTTCCAAAAGAAGCAGCAAAGCGTCGCGTGCTTTGTAACAGTGAGTTAGAAAATGAATCTAAAAAACCGGCCAAGTGCGAGTCGGACTCGCGCACCGAGGGTTCCGTACAAACCTGTAGGTATTTTGGTTTAAAAATATATATATTTTTTAATTTTTATATTTCAGTTGATTGAATGTAAGGTAAATTGCGGTTTACGATTTATGACGTTTTAAAAAAAAACTACTCACTCGATCTCGTTCAAACCAATTTTCGTTGGTAGTTTACATGGTAATGTACATCATATATTTTTTTTAGTTTTGTCATTCTCTTATTTTAGAAGTTACGGGGGGGGGGGGGGGGACACACATTTTACCACTTTGGAAGTGTCTCTCGCGCAAACTATTCAGTTTAGAAAAAAATGATAATAGAAACCTCATTACCATTTTTGAAGACCTATTCATAGATACCCCACACGTATGGAAACGTATGTATGGGGAACCCCAAAATTTATTGTTTTTTTTCTATTTTAGTGTGAAAATCTTAATGCGGTTCACAGAATACATCTACTTACCAAGTTTCAACAGCATAGCTCTTATAGTTTCGGAATAAAATGGCTGTGACATACGGACGGACGGACAGACAGACAGACAGACAGACAGACTATTCAGTTTAGAAAAAAATGATAATAGAAACCTCATTACCATTTTTGAAGACCTATTCATAGATACCCCACACGTATGGAAACGTATGTATGGGGAACCCCAAAATTTATTGTTTTTTTTCTATTTTAGTGTGAAAATCTTAATGCGGTTCACAGAATACATCTACTTACCAAGTTTCAACAGCATAGCTCTTATAGTTTCGGAATAAAATGGCTGTGACATACGGACGGACGGACAGACAGACAGACAGACAGACAGACAGGCAGACAGACAGACATGACGAATCTATAAGGGTTCCGTTTTTTGCCATTTGGCAACGGAACCCTAAAAAGGACATGAACATTCTAATAGTACTTTAATTAATGATAGAGATTCTTTTAAAACATAAATTACCGTACGTATATTAGAGTCAGACTCTGCAAGAGAGACAGTTAAACGTCGAGTCTTATATGTATAGCAGTGAGTCTGATGATGATTTTTTTTTTAAGTGACTTTACTGTTTCGTTTGTAAGCACCAGTTGTACCAAAACATATATGTTACTAATTAGTTGCAATTTATTTCTAAAAAGAGGTGATGATTAATATTATAATTTTCAAAAAATGATTGTGATCTTAATAGCATAAGGAAATATCCTAGAGTTTGAAATCCTTAAATTCAAATATATATATATGTGTATTAATAGTACTATGTTGATTAATTTAAAAGTTTATAATTATTTAATTCGTAGGTATTACTAAGAAGTCCTATTTTGTTTTATTAAAAATAACGATAGTAAAAAAATACGAATAAGTATTTGCATTTTTATTTTATTAAGATCGGTAATCATCATCATCACTAGCTTATATACATTCTATTGCTGGAAAAAGACCTCCTCTCATACACGATCGGTAATAGCTGCATGAAAATCGTAAATAGCTTCACAGCCCTTTTTATGGGTCGGTAATTGCAAGAATCGACTGTCACATTGTAAATTATTTTTTACAAGAGAATCCTTTATTTAAATGTATTTGATTCAGTAAACACATTTTTTATACATAACACTAGCATATAAAATGAAACTATTAATTTATTTATTATTTATATATGCTTTATTGTACACCATAAAACAATTAATCTTTAGAGGAACCAGTATACTAAAAAAATATGGTTGATTTTAAAATTGCCTTAGAGGGGTCGTTAATACTTGCGTTTACCTTATTCAAATCTAATCCGCATTTGATTTCTCTCCGTACACATACACCTAAAGATAATATACACGCACCCACAAAAAATACAATATTTTTTAAGTTATACACGATCTCCGACGGCTTAAAAAAAAGGTTCTCCACTGCTGCAGTAATTCCGGCCTTCTCCGTGGATGGAATATAAAAAAAAACTCGTTCTTAGTGCTTGGTGAAGCGTCAGTGCTATTACCAATATAAAAAAATTAAATAACAATATTTTAGGATTCTCACATAGAACATAATAGTAGTTTAGTTTCTCAGTTGATGAATCCTCGCATCAATATTTTCTATCGCAACGACCATGTATCGAAACGTTCTTGAGTATTATCGCAACATTGCTGATAGATGGCGTTAGCGAGGGAAAAAGTGAGTCCTATGTACGCTGCCCGTGCTCTGATTAAGCGAGCGCGTCACTCCATCTTTAAAAATTCCATTTTTGGTGAAATTTTGAAGATATTCGTAAAATAAATAGACCTACATCTGTGCTTCATTGAGAACTTATAGTGCGAGTTGATTTTTTGGAATTTGAACCATTCTACCGGTGGATTTATCAAGATTGAGCTAGCAGGCCGGCAGCATAACCACGCCATCACTATTATATTTGTTGGCTATTATATTTGCATTCAACGCATACAGACGTGTTCATCAGTGCACAATATCAATAAAAATAAATTAACAATTGCATAAACAGTGACCCAGTTTTAGTGTATCATAGCGTGTAATACCTATAAACATTATAGTGATGAGTTAATATAATGGACTGACGAAATATATTATTGTAAACTGATATATGGAAAGCAGCCCCTTTAATCGCAGCGCGATGATAAGACGTAGCCCTCCACCTACTCCAACCCCGGTACCAATACCGGCAAGGACATCGCCCAAACAACAAGCACAGGACCAAGATGAGGGAGTTGAAGTGGTGTCTACTCCGGAAATTCAGAACTGGATGGGGTCTATAGAGCAGTGTCTAAATGAGGGTGTTGTTATTGCTTCGGAGGGAAAGCTGAATTCTGATCAGAAGCTGAAAATTAGCAATCTCTGCCGGAAAGTTGGACATGGAGTTTCGCAAATGGCCGTTCAGTGCCAATCGCTGAAACAAAAAGCAATTCAAAACCATAACTCCCTTAAAACCATGACCGAAGCCCGAAACCTGTCAGATTGTTTAATGGCAGTGGTCTCGAAACTACCGAAAAATCGGTAGGTTCGAGACTTCGTTACTTAAGTATGATTGTTATAAATTAAGTCTGTAAGTTTTTTTTAATAAATAAACGAATTTGATTGTCTTTTTTTTTTTGTCATTTACCGATTTACCGTTTTAGCTGGCAATTCTACCGATCTCGTTCTATGACGTTCGAGACTACTGTTTAATAGAGATGAACAGGACGATTCAAGAGTCCTGTACGAAGCGGGAAGAAACCTCAACATCTTTTGCAGATATGGTCAAGAAGGCGTCCAACACCTTTGTTCGTCCTAACACTTATAGTTCCGTGGCCATTTATCCCAGTGACAACTCTAAGACCAGTGACGAAACCAAGAACATCATCATCATCATCATTTCAGCCGTAAGACGTCCACTGCTGGACTTAGGCCTCCCCCAATTTGGGGGGCTTTGCCATAATCACCACGCTTGGCAGGCGGGTTGGCGATCGCAGTATGGTGGTAAAATGCATAGAGAACGCTGCTGCCCATTCTCTATAGTAAGTCCCTTAGTCGCCTTTTACGACACCCACGGGAAGAAATGGGGTGGTGTTATTCTTTACGTCCGGCACCACACGGTACCCAAGAACATGGTCCAACAAATAATATGCCCTGGAGAAATGAAGCTGAAAGTGCGAGGCGTGCGCAAAATTGGAAAATGAGGCCTTATAATTAGCACGGAGACTAAAGATGACCTAGATAGGCTTAAGAAAACAGTCCAACTTGCTTCGTCAGGGCTTACCGTTGACGAACCTGAAAAGCGCAAACCTCGAATTATAGTTATCGGAGTTTTCACAGCGATGGCTGAAAATTAGGTTTATAAATGTATTTATGAACAAAACTTGGCCGACAAACTCCCTACTTTATCCCTAGATACATTTTTGACCTCAATAAAGCTAAGCCACAAATCAGGCAGGAAAGATGCTGAGAACTGTAACTACATTCTAGAAGTTCCAGCCGTCTCGTACGCAAGGCCGTCATTACTCAAGATCGTGTATTCATCAATTGGACGTCCTGCCCGGTACGAGATTTCACACTGGTAATGAGATGTTACAAGTGACAGCAGTACGGTCATGCACCCAAAACATGCAAAATTGCTGTTTCTACGTGTGGACATTGTGGTGAAGAAGGACACGCAATACAAGACTGTACTAAAAAATCCGAAGCACCTAAATGTGCAACATGTTTGCGCTTTAAAAAAACAAGCTAACCACAAGACAGGAGACGTAGATTGTACGGCCAAAAAAGCAGCCGAAAACAGGTACATCAACTCAATTGATTATATAGGCGCCTAAGAGCGCCACATCCTTTTTTTTAATATTTTAGACGTAATTTTCACTGTTATTTCCTTTAGTTTTAGTATGGATAATAACTTATTTACCGAAATAGATAACTCATTTGTAACAGTGTCAAAAACATGTGACGTTGAGGATTGCAGACAATATCTTTCCGATCATCAAAAGTCACTAACTATACTAACCCAAAACATTCGTAGTATTTTTAAGAACATAGATAGCTTTAAAATTTTCCTGCATAGACTTAATTTTGATTGTGATATAATTGTACTAACTGAGTGTTGGCTAGCTAACCGCTTAGATAACCTCCCAGTAATACCTGGGTATAACTTATTGCATACCGCAATAAACCGCAATCAAAATGATGGTGTGGTCGTTTTTGCTAAAGAATGTTTAAAGGTCACAGTCGAAGAACCAACTCTACCAGACTGTATGAGTAATTACTTGCTCATCAAAATTGGTGCAACTACAGCGATAATCGCTATGTATAGGTCTCCTTCCGCTAGAAATATTGATATCTTTCTCAACTCCTTAAACCAGATTTTTAAAACGCTAAGCTCGTTTAAGAATGTGATATTAACAGGCGATTTAAATATAAATATTGGCGCCGAAAACTGCGATGCAGGGACCCAAAATTACCTTAATATCTGCTCATAGCATGGTTTTCTTCCTGCTCACACATTGCCTATTCATCAAAGCGGTTCCTGTCATGATGATCAAAACCAGCTTATCATATATTACGCTTGTTACTAACGCAACAATTACTGACCATCACGCTGTCCTACTTTCGATAAATTTAACGCTGCCTAAGCTAAATCGTCCCCTGACCAAAAGCAAATTAAACACAAATAAACTCGAATATGACTTATCCAACCTCGATTTTTGCTTTGTTTACAATACTGCCAACGCTAATTTAGCTTTATCGTACTTAATAAAACATGTCCAACAAGCAACATTACGTAACACCACTGTTTCTATAGTGGATAAGAAACGATATAATATTAAACCTTGGATTACGCCTGGACTAATTCGATGTATAAGACACAGAGAAAAACTCCATCAGAGAACAAAATGATACCCTGATAATCTTATAATTCAAACCACCTATAAAAGATACAGGAATTTCTGCAACAATCTGCTAAAGAATTTAAAAAATAATTACGATAAAAACGAATTAAACAAAGCAGGTAACAATAGTAAGCAACTTTGGAAACATATTAAAAACGTCACCTATATATATGTCTAAGCGGTGTGAATCAAATTCGAGTTTACTGCTCATTAATCCTTCGCCACTCTTGTCAGCTAACAATGTTAATAACTTTTTTGTCAATGTTGGGAAAACTCTTGCCGAACAGATTCCGAAACATTATCGTGACCAACCTTTCCAAAAATCAAGCAAAATGTGTAGCCTGAAATCTTTTGCTATGCTCGACACCGACGAAGATGAAATAACCCGAATTATTTCTGGCCTAAAAGATGACTGTGCTGTTGGATAGGATAATATAAGCAACAAGATTCTTAAACTTTATAAGCATATTTTGGTACCTCCATTAACGCACATATTTCGAATCTGTCTTTCCAATGGAATTTTCCCTAGATGTCTAAAGAAGGCAGTTGTAATCCCTGTGTTTGCCGGGGTCGCGTGATAGTTCGAAAGAGATACCGTGACCCTGGCACATGGGCAACTGATGGAACACGGGTGGGTTTTAGTCAGTAAAAGTCTGACACGCCCTCCCGCTCCGCTTGCTTGACCGATTACATTTCAAAAGAACTTGACAAAGGGAACCAGACCCTGGGAGTCTTCCTTGATTTAGCCAAGGCCTTTGACACGGTGTCTGTTTCTGTCCTTCTGAATAAATTACAGACTATAGGAATAAGGGGAACGCCATTGAAACTACTTGCTGACTACTTACATGACCGATACCAATGCGTTAGAATAGATACAACCTTGAGCGATGAGCAAAAATGTACGGGTTTTGGTGTTCCTCAGGGAAGTATCCTGGCCTCAACGCTCTTCCTGATTTATATTAACGACCTGTGTAACCTTAATATTAAAGACGGCAAAATTATATCATATGCCGACGACACGGCGTTAATATTTAGCGCTAAAACTAGTACCGAACTTTTCGAAATTGCACAACTAGGTTTTAATACTGTGACTAATTGGCTTCAAAGAAATTTACTAACATTAAATGCTGACAAAACAAAATATATTCACTTCTCCATGCGCAAGTCCCAACTTAAGTTTGCTAACTCTCATCTATATGCCCATCAATGTGGTAACCGTTCAGTCAACATGTGTAATTGTCCTTTTATCCTCAAAACCAGCTACATAAAATACCTTGGCGTAATAATAGACGACACACTGGTGCCGATTCTGTTGTACACGAACTAAACTAACTAAACTATCTCTAAAATTCCTTACTACTGGCTATGAGAATTGTAACGCTATTCTCATCTGCAAGGAAAAATCTCTAAATTTAAAAATTATTTTGACACGACTAAAATCGAATTTGACAATCGCGACTCAGCGTGGTATTTTTTTTTCTTTTGGTTTCGCAACGTTGTACTTGTGTGTGCATTGCGTAGAATGAATTTTTTGAGAGACGAAGGCTTGTGCTGGGGGCGCAGCCTCAACGTGTTTTATATGGAATTTTTCACTTTTGTTTGAAAAATATAAAAAAAATATTACCCACGTGTTGAGATTTAAATGTGCCGGGATAAAAAAAAATTCATTATTTTTGCGATAGGACACGCCATTTTCAAGATATAAGCAAAAAGAAAATAAAAAATACAGAACTGTTTTTGCACGTGAAGGCGAGGCGCTGTTGAGAATTTTAGTTCATGACCACTAGTTTTATTCCACACCTTTTTAATCGCGTTTAAAAATAGTCAGATTTAGTTAAAATAAATTATTATAGTCAAAATTTTTGGTGAAAACCGGCAAACTCAGAATAGCAAAATTGACATTTTCACTAAACTAATAACTCAGTGCAATCTTAGTGCTGTCAAACTAAAATATAGTTAAGTTGTGTCACTTTAGTCTATTTCAGAATAGGAAATCGTCATTTGACAGGATTAAACCAAATTTTAGTGATTTTTAGTTTAGTTTAGAGAATTTTGTGACAACAGAGTCGGCACCACTGTCTTTCAGAATACATATAGAAAGTCTAGTTAAAAGAGTGCGCAAATTAATATATGTTTTAAAAAAATTACGTACATTCGCCGATTCAAAACTAATCACACAAGTTTACTTGGCCCTATGTCAATCAATAATTCAATACTGCATCACATCATGGGGTGGCGCACCAAAAACTAATCTGCTTCTTCTTGAAAGAGCTCAGAGAGCAATTTTAAAGGTTGCAAACTTCTATCCCTTTTTCTTTCCCACAGACCTGCTATATAAATCCTGCAACGTGCTGACTGTGTGCCAACTTTTTATAATGCACTTAGTATTAAAACAGCACACCATGCTTACCTACACTACTGACAATATTAACAAAAGGCGGAATGATATAGTATGCACATCTAATGCAACCTCAAAACATGTTTTTGTAGAAAGATTTTTTACATTCTTAGGCCCATTTCTGTATAATAGGTTGAGTAGAAAACAGAGTATCTTTAAATTAAATTACTTTAGCTGTAAACAAATTATACTTAAATATTTACTAACCATCGATTATGCACAGACAGAAGATCTACTTGTTGTCTGCAAATAGAACGACTAACATAATATGCTATTTTACTTTTACTTTCCCAATTTTAATTTAGTTTTTACTTTATACTCATTGTTAATTTATTATATTAAGTATTTATGCACTTACTAGCCTGAAGCACAGGTTCAACCTAGTTCAGACGAATGAGCAACTGTGCTCTATTTTAATTATTAAGTGACTTTGTAAATGTGCCCCTTTTTTATAAATAAACGATATTATACAGGGTGATTGGAAGATGGGTGCAAAGCTTTAAGGTGAAGATAGTATAGAAAATTTTGAACCATTTAAGCTATGGTTGTCTTAGACGAAGTCTTACCAAATTTTTTTAACCAAATTTTTAAGTTTTTTTTCGGAAATTCTCAAAATGTAATGTAAACTGCATAATTATGGCCAAATTGAATGATAAATGAATTATTTTTTTATTTATTTAATTAAAGTAATGTGTAAGCAACCAAGCAAAACATGTAACATGGCTTCTGTGTCATTAGACATTTTTTTTACAGATTTAAAGCTCAGAAAAAATAAAAAATTTGTACAATACGTCTTTTAAACCTTATTTAAAAAAAAAACGGAGGGTGCTTTTTTGTTCAAACCTTTTTGAAGACATACTTGATAATTGCTCTTTCTTTTGAGGTATCATTTATGTGGATATCTTACAAATTATTGAAATTAGGACCTACAAACCAATTCGAGGGAGAAATTTTAAATTTTAGGCAGTCTAACAAAACACAAAATTTTTGCTTAAAAGAATACTTTATGTGCTCGAAATGATAACATTGTTCAATTCTAAGAATTTTTGGCACATGCAGGAACCAATTGAGGGGAACCCATTGAGGGGATTCTCTAAACAATGGCCACCGAGCGCGGTGCGACGGCATTTCCAGGTAGAACGCCCAATGAATAGCAAAAAGCGATAATAGTTGGTTTTTACAGCAAAATGGTCTTAGTTACTGAGGCAACAAAGTCGTTTTTCTTTAGTCAGGGTCAGTCGGTCTGTGATGAAGCCGTTACATCTTTTACTTATTAGTCAAACTACTGCCCTTGTGAGTGGACGTTGTCGTGTTGATTCAAAATTTACCGTGTTCCTGCCGGGGTCGCGTGATTGTTCGAAAGAGATACCGTGACCCTGGCACATGGGCAACTGATGGAACACGGGTGGGTTTTAGTCAGTAAAAGTCTGACACGCCCTCCCGCTCCGCCCAGAGCGGGAGAAGTCATTTGATGATTTCCGATCCTGAAAAAAAAAAAAAAACCGTGTTCACTTGTAGCCCTTTGCGTTCCTGCACGTGTTGTTTGCGTTAGTTTTGAACTTTTTTGTTTCACCGTGTCCAGTCGTAGCCTCGCGCTCCTGCACGTGTTGATTTTTGACTTAATTGTGTTGAGTTGACATTTAGTGCGCTCCTACGCCGTTTTTCTTAATTGTTAAGTGACTATGGCTACTTTTTCCAATCAAGAATATGCGGATATCGTATTTATGTACGGTAGAGCAGACGGCAATGGATCTTTGGCGCGACGGATGTATCAAGAGCGCTATCCGAATCGCAGGATACCGAATGTCCGAGTGTTTTACAACACGTTTCGTCGTCTTGCCCAAGATGGGTTTCACCGCGTGGAACCTGGAGTCAACCCGGGCAGACACGAAACTGCCGTCGACGAAGACATTTTAGCAGCATTTCAAGCGGATCCTACTACCAGTACTAGAGCTCGAAATTTAAACATTTCTCAATGGAAGGTGTGGCATACAATGCACCAAAATGATAAGTATCCGTTCCATGGCAGGAGTGTGCAAGGTCTAGTAGAGCAAGATCCTCAAAGAAGAATTCAGTTCTGCCGTTTCCTCCTCAACAGAGACATCGAAGATGCGTGGTTTCTGAAATCAATCTTGTGGACGGATGAAAGTAAATTTTCAAGGGAAGGTATTACAAACTTTCACAACATCCATGAATGGGCCGACGCAGACAACAATCCACATTTTAAGAAGCAGGTGTCATTTCAGATGAAATTCTCTGTGAATGTATGGGCTGGAATAATTGGCAGAACATTGATTGGGCCCCACTTTTTGCCTGATCCATTGAATGGCGAAAATTATTTGCAATTTCTGCAAATTGATTTACCACTGCTGGTAGAGGAATCAGGTGTCCCGATCTTCGAAAGAGACCGAACAGTCATCTTTCAGCAAGACGGCTGTCCAGCGCATTGGACTTTAAATGTAAGGGAACACCTCAACAATTGCTTTCCTGATAGCTGGATCGGCAGGGATGGACCCATCCCTTGGCCCGCTCACTCCCCAGATCTGACCCCGTTGGACTTTTTCGTGTGGGGCCGGGCCAAGGAACTGGTGTATAACAACATAGAAATAAACACTAGAGAAGAATTGATACAAAGAATAAATTCAGCGTTTGAGACAATGAAGCAGGAGATGATGTTGAAAATAACGACTACAGAAGTTAGAAGACGGGGCCATGCTTGTATTAGGAATCACGGCCGTCATTTTGAACATGAAAAATAAATAATTTTAATTCAAATGTTGTTTTAATTAGTCTGCCTAAAATAAAAAAAATTCTCCCTCAAATTGGTTTGTAGGCCCTAATTTCAATAATTTGTAAGATATCCGCATAAATGATACCTCAAAAGAAAGAGCGATTATCAAGCATGTCTTCAAAAAGGTTTGAACAAAAAAAGCACCCTCCGTTTTTTTTAATAAGGTTTAAAAGACGTATTGTACAATTTTTTTTATTTTTTCTGAGCTTTAAATGTCTGTTAAAAAAAATGTCTAATGACACAGAAGCCTAAAACATGTTTTGCTTGATTTCTTACACATTACTTTAATTAAATAAATAAAAAAATAATTCATTTATCATTCAATTTGGCCATAATTATGCAGTTTACATTACATTTTGAGAATTTCCGAAAAAAAACTTAAAAATTTGGTTAAAAATATTTGGTAAGACTTCGTCTAAGACAACCATGGCTTAAATGGTTCTAAATTGTCTGTACTATCTTCGCCTTAAAGCTTTGCACCCATCTTCCAATCACACTGTATTATTATTATCACAAGCACAAGAACGAGCACTGGATCTCTGGATGGTTAAGGTATGTGGTTGCGTTGCTATTTTTAATTCCTTTACCTAACAGGTCTCACGAGGATTCATCAAATGTGAAAATTTTAGGCTCCCGCCATTACTTATATTTTTAATTTCAAATTGAGATTAGTTCCTAAAAGCAATCTCGTAGAAGGTGTAAGCTATTAACACGCCCATCACCATATTTTTGGTCCTTTCGAGTCGGATTAATGATCCCTAGTTAGGTTTTCACGTAACATTTTGGTGAAAATCATAAATTTATTACCGCACAACAGTTAGGTAGGTATACGAGTACCTATTTACGTAAACTTTTGGTAAATATCTTCTTAAACTCCCTAGTTAGGTTTTTACGTAACATTTGGTGAAAATCATAAATTAATTACCGCACATTAGTTAGGTTAGGTTAGGTTAAATATACCTTTACGTAAACTTTGGTAAATATCTGCTTAAACAATGCTTTATAATTGACAATAGATTATACGTAATTTATTCGTAAATCTGTCAATATTGCTATATAGAATTGAACGTGATACGTATTAATTCGTAAAGGTCATTCAATGTAGGTATACTTCAAGTAAATTTCACTTTGGTAACACGTAAAATAGTAGGTAGTTACCCATCATTTCGGCTTAGTTATTTTTACATATAAGTACCTCCTCAAAAAGTAAGGTGCGCTATTATTGCAAACTGCTTGTTAAGTACCTATTTACCGCATTCCAGATTAATTATTTCGGTTACAAAATTACTGATAAACAACTAAAGCCGGAAGATTTGCTGACGATTCTTCATGAAAAGAAAGTAAGTTAGTTTTTAAATGTCTTTATTATAAACATAAAAATTACAGAAGGTATGCAAAAAGATCTTATTCTAATTGTGTACAACCATAACAGTAACAAATTCTTAGGCTAACTTACCTTTACAGACATTTCGCACGGATTTTAACATTTTTATTCCAAAGCATTCTATAACAAGTTCACAAGAAAACAGTATTACTTGACGGCACAAAAGTCTTAGTAGCACTGACTTTAAACGCATACCATTATTTACCTACTAAAGGCAATGCACTTAACTAATACAGAAAAGAAAAATATTAGAAGCGCAGGATATAACATTACAAGAATAAAATATACGTTAGAATATAACATTTGTCATCATGAGTAGAATCAAAGAAAAAAGATAGATTCTAAGATGAGGGTAATTTGCGTAATATTTCGCCGAGTTTGCTTATTGCGACCGGTTGAGGGCAGTACGGTCGCTCCGGTGGTAGTTAGAAATTGTCATTCACTCAGAAAGTAGTGATGTGGTAAACGATATCGATTATATGTGTTTGAATACAATAAGTTATTAGATCTACTTTTACCTATGGATTAAAATTAATGGGTTGGGATGGGTTTGGGATTTTTCACTAAATAGAATTTTCGTGCTGATTTTAAATTGAAATTTTTTATTGTTGGAAATTTAATTTGTTCATGAACTAGTTTTAAATTTGTGCGAAAGGGAGTGTTAAAAGATATTTTGACTGCCTTATTTTGAACAACTTGCAACTTATTGTAATGTTTATCAGTCAGGCTACTCCAGGCTGGCGCAGCATATGTCAGACATGGTCGGACGAGGGTGGTATAAATGCGTAACTTAGTGGCTGCGCTTATCTTAGATTTTCTGTTAAGAATAGGTTTTAACGCATTCATAGCCTTCAAACCCTTTTCGCGAAGTGCATCAGTGTTTACACTCCAGTTAATTTTACTATCTAACACTACACCGAGATATTTGACTGAGCGGCTCCAGGGTATGGAGTCATTTTTAAATTGAATGCGCCTGGACGCTCGTTTACGTGTAAAAAGAATAGCTTCCGTTTTGCTGGAGTTTAATTTTAGTTTCCATCTAGTGAAATACGTGTCAAGTAAGTTTACTGCTAGTTGAAGCCGCCCAATTATTAAATCAACATCCTTTGAAGAAGTATAGGAGGCAGTGTCATCAGCATATATTGCAAGATGAGTTCGGGGTTGCTTAGGTATGTCATTAAGATATAAGATGAAGAGGAATGGACCTAAATTTGAACCTTGTGGTACACCAGATACAATTAATTTCGCCATAGAACAGTGTTCACCTATGAAAACTTTGAAATGGCGGTTAAATAGATAGTTTTGGACTATTTTGACAAGTGAGAGAGGAACGCCGTTAATAATTAATTTGTGAAGTAGTGCTTCATGCCAGACGGTGTCAAAAGCTTTTTCTATATCTAGCATTACCATTCCCGTCGATTTGCCTTCATTTAGGTTATGTGCAATATGCTCCGATACCCTGGCCAATTGCTGAGTGGTGGAGTGTGCCTTACGAAATCCAAATTGCTCTGGTAGCAGTAAATGTTCTGTGACTTTTAACAGACGGGTAAGAATAAGAGACTCAAACAACTTGCCCAGGCATGGTAGCAGGCTTATAGGACGATAATTTATAGGGATGCTGCCGTCTTTGCCAGGTTTTTTGAGCGCTATTATTTTTGCCATTTTCCAAGCTGTGGGGTAATAGCATAATCTTAAACAGCCATTAAATATTTTTGTGAGGTATACCAGGGCCTTTTGAGACAGGTTTTTGAGAAGTCGATTGCTGAGCCCATCTAGACCCGGGGATTTACGGAGTTTTAATTTAAGTATTATTTCCGAAACTTCTCTAGGTCTAACGAGAGAAAAGTGACTACTTATGTCTTTAGAATTTAATTTCGCCATGGATTCCTTGACAGCAACCTCAGTTTCGAGATCGCTGGTCCACTGATGAGTGAGACTCATATTACCAGCAAATGCATCGGCAAGAGCTTCACACTGCTCCGATACTGAGGATGTCATTTGATCGCCTCTGATTTTTAGGGAAGGGATCTTACTGGGATTATGATTGATTGATCGGGCCAAACGCCATACACCATTACTGGGATTATCCACTTTTGAGAGCTTTTCATTCCAAATACTATCATTCAAGGTCTGGATACTAGCTTTCATAGAGTGTTGTAGCTGGTTGACTTTGAAGAACAGTTGACGTCTGAGGCAAGGATTGTTCTCATTCAATTCCTTTCTGCGTATGTAATTTTTGTTTTTAATTTGGCTTTTAATGCGCCTTGGTATTTTAAACGACCTTTGTTTATTTCGGTGGTAGGAACACTTGCTGTCCGTGCATTTAGCACACTGTCAGTAAAATGATTTACAGCAGCGTCAATACAGGGTATTGAATCTAATATTGTACTAGATAGCGTGATATTGCTGTCCAAATGAGATCTAAAATATTTCCAGTCAGCTTTGGCAAAGTTAAATGATGTTTGGGATTTAAAACTATAGGTTCCACCAACAGTGAAGTGTACTGGCAGGTGATTTGACGAAAGACTTGTGAGAACTTGAGGTTCACTTACGTCGTGAGTATTATTCACCAATATAATGTCTGGAGTAGAAGGTTCGTGAGAGCTTTGGTAATGCACTAGGGTAGGTGAAGAAGGTGCTAGTATCTCATAATCATTTGCTACCATGTGATCGAAGAGGATTTTGCCATGTGGATTAGAGGTAGTGCAATTCCAGTAAGAAT
The DNA here is from genome assembly GCA_932294355.1 of Aporophyla lueneburgensis. Taxonomy (NCBI): domain Eukaryota; kingdom Metazoa; phylum Arthropoda; class Insecta; order Lepidoptera; family Noctuidae; genus Aporophyla; species Aporophyla lueneburgensis. Next base: position 38,430,004 of record OW028736.1, read on the forward strand.
GTTTGGCATTTAGGTCACCCAATATCAGGGACTTGTTGTTTGCACTTAGCAATAAGTCCAGATCACTATCCATTACAGGCAGATTTGGTGACTGGTAAGTTGAGTAGAAAGCTAAATTTTTCCCTAGAGTAGTTACCTGGACACCGATACACTCAAGTTATATGTGTTTGGAGTGGGAAGAAGGGAGTGTATTATGTTACTCCGGACCAACAGTGCTATTCCTTGCCCGCGGCCATCAGCCTTTTTGTCGTGCCTATAACAATTGCAGCCAGGAGTTTCGAGCTTGACACGAGAAGAGCTTGACATGAAAAGAAAGGATTGTTATGTAAACGCCTTAATCGATTATATGGTTTATCAAAAAATATTTCGTCGTTCGATTCGAGAATGAACGAGAGTTTTATGACTGAATCGGAAACAATTGACGACATTCGAGATAAATTTGAATCTTATGTCGATCAAATTAACTACATAAACATTAGTTTGAAGCCTGGTACGAGTCCTGATTATGCTTGTTTAGAATCTTTTGAAGATTTATATATTCACGTTAAACGTATTAGGAATAAAATAAACAGTACTCAATCTCCGTTAACACAGAGTAGTAGTAATCCAAAAACACTTTTTGAACTGCTTCTTTTTACTAACATATGGTTAAGACTTTTTACTAACAACATTATGGATAATTTGGTCTGAAATAAATGTTTATTATTATTATTATAAAGTTGCCTCCTATCGTGCTGCTATCTTTCGACGGGAAGACCGAAAATTGCCCGGTTTTCTATGAGTCGTTTAAATCAATTATTCACGACAATGATCAGCTGACTGACTCGCAGCGTGTGCAGTACTTGATAGGTCGGCTTACAAATAACGCATTGAAAGTTACCGCTGGCATTGTGCCTACGGGTGATACCTACAAGTTTTTATGGGACAGCTTAGTTAAAATGTACCAGGACAAGCGCTCATTAGGTACCTACACACTATTTAAATAACATTTTAGATTTAAAAAGTTGTTCTTTTAACGCAAACAGTCTCGATTCTTTCATTAAAACATTTAGTGCATCTATTTCTGCCATGAAACAACTTGGAATTCCGGATCTTGCGGATTTTATTCTCTTGCATTGTGTTATGAGAAAAATAGATTCACAGACTGGTCAATCGTTTGAACTTTCCATTCGCGATGTTGAAATTCCCACTACTAAATTGTTGATTAGTTTTGTTCAAGATCAGGCAAAGATATTAGCACGCTCAAACTTGTCCCATTCGAACGCGAACTCGAAAAATAATAATAATAGACCTCAGGGTTCCGCACTTCGCGAGTCACGCACGCAGACGAAATTGTTTGTTGTGAGTGAATCGACTGATTTTTCCGCTTCTACCCCCGCGACCATTTCGAGTTGTGCGTACTGTAAGGATAACGCTCATGTACAGTCAGCACCAAAAGTCGATGAACAGAATCAACATAACAAAACACCTGTTCACAATAAAATGCCATAAGTTATAGTCGCAACTAGGAAACAAAATAGCCTGTACACCAGAAACTTACAAAAGTCGTTAAACACGACTATTTTAAAAGTATCTGTGCACTAGTATTCCTAAAGTCGCTGTACACCATCAATCCAAATGTCGCTGAACATCATTGTATCAAAGTCACTAAACAGTTAATTTCACCTGACTAAACGAACTGCTGATATTGTTATTGTAGAACAAAGTGTTTAGTACTGAATAAAAGTATAATTAAAAATGTACTCATTTATTTATTAATAGCACAATCAAAAATTCAAATGAAAATATTTTAGATATTATAATATAAATCTTAACGCAAAATCAAAAATTTAATTTAAAAATAATTGACTCCTAGAACTAGGTTCGAGTTTATAAGATCCAAACGTGGTTGCGCGAATTGTCTGAGCACGTCACACGGTTTGAGTAATAATTGCAAGTCAACCTCAGTCTGTAACATATGTAAAAGACGCCATCATACGCTATTACATTTTGTCAAAGGAAATAATCCGCAAACAGCTGATGGTAAAACAACGAATTGCAATGTAGCCGTCACTTCGCCGCCCGCGTCCCCCTCGCCCCGCGCTGTGTCTTCGCTCGCCCCGGCACCCGCCGCGTTGCCGCGCTCTTATTCTCATTGCGATAAGGTCGATATTCCTGTGACTGTGTATGATTCGTGTGATACTACACAAACGTCTCCGACACATAATACAGCCATCTTATTAGCAGCTTAGATGAAGACTAGGGCCGCAATTCTATTATCAACCGCTCAGGTTTATGCACGAGCTAATAATAATAGTTCGGGTCATAAAACAATAGTGAGGTGCTTACTCGACAATGGTTCGCAAAACAATTTAATAACAGCTTGTTGTAGAAAACTTAATTTAGTAATAATTCCTTTAAGTAATTCTTTTGTTAAAAGAGTTGGTTATGTATCGCAACCGATAATAGGTTATGTAAACCTAGATATCGAGTCTCGCGTATACCCGCTTTAAAAGTATACTATTCGCGCGTTAGTAGTTGAGTGCATTACGGACCAGCTACCTTCGCACCATATTAAGTGGAATAGTCGTGTGGACTTCCACTCGCTTCCGCTCGCTGATTTAAGCTGGAATATTCCAGGAGATATTCATATAGTGTTAGGCGCTCAACTGTTTCCGTATGTCTATTTGGGGAACAGGGTGGACTTAGGTTCACATGCGCCACCCGCATTATTGACCACATTCGGGTATGTCCTTATGGGTGATTTTCCGCATAGTAAAGATTGTTAAGAGTTTATAAATAAAAGTCTCTGCTACACCCATTAATATTGTTTTAATTAGGCACTTCGCCATCTTATTTGATGCTACACATCCTACTGCACAGAGCACACACAGAGTAGACAAAAACAAGTCATAATCACAGATAATATCAAACATGCGTACAGTATTACAATAAAACTAACATTCCCCCTCGATTTAAAGGGTTTTTTGAAAGAAAAAGAACTTTACAATCGCTCAAAAATAACGAAATTACTCTTTAACAAAATATTCTGATTTTTTACAAACTATGTAGTTACTTTATAATCTTTGACGATACATTTAACATGACACTTCTACATCTTTATATTCTATGTAAATTGTAACTTTTAATAATTGGCAATTTACCTTCCATTTGCTAAACATAGATAGATAGGTTTTCATAAATTAGTTTAGTTTCATTAAAAATTTATTTAGCTTATTAAACTTTTCATTGCACAAAGTTTTAGTAAATATATCTGCAAGATTGAAATCGGATTGTACATATTCAACAGCAAATTCTCCCTTGTTTACAAAGTCTTTAACAAAATGAGTTTTAATATCAATGTGCTTTGCTCTTTTTGAATTTTCAAAAGATTTAATAAGCTCTAGGGCACCTCTATTATCAATATAAAGAATACATGGCACTTTAGTCACATTTTGGTTCAAATCAAAATACAGTCTTTTAACATAAAGTAGGTCACAGGCACTCACCGCCGCAGCTATGTACTCTGCCTCAGTCGTGGACAGGGCTACGCAGTTTTGCTTCCTCGAAAACCAAGATATGATGTTGCCATTGTAGAATGTCACAGATCCACTCAAGCTCTTTCTGTCAGAGGGGTTACCTCCCCAGTCAGCATCTGAAAAAGTCTCAATTAGGTCTTCTTTTTCTTCATTCTTCTCATACATCAAATCACATGTCCTTGTTCCTTTCAAGTATCTAAGAACTCGTGGTAGGGCTCCGACGGAAGGCGAAATTAGATACCTTCGACGCGGACCGAATAAATCTGATGAACACAAGTGTCTCGCCTAGGGGTTAAGGGATGAGGGAAACCGTGCACCTTACCTCCTCGTGAAGCCGCTCGATCTACCAGCAGCTCTGCTCCGGAGTCTTCGCAGAGTTCGGCTCACCACGTGTCGACAAAGTTCAGAGGCACAAACACAGCACTTCAGGTTCAACCGTCGAAGCCACAAAATACACCACTAAAGAAACAGCGGGACTGGAATGAACTTATAATATCCATATTATATCGTTCTGCGATAAATTAACACAGCGGGTAAAAAAAAAAAAACAGCGGGGAAGCGATCACAACGGAGTCCATATTTGAACTGTTATAATGTCCTTTCCGAGCGAGCCATAAAGAAGGTGACGCTCATTGGCTAGAAGGTGCACGGTGCTGATTGGCGGATAAAGGATTAGCTTGACATCTTGCGTAATAGTTTAGCAAAACAAAATAGATGGCGCTAACATTTCCTCTCCCTTTTAAAGGGTCACCTTTAAACCCAATCATAAAGTGTAATAAAGAACTGCGAAAATATAATATTGAAACTGCGTTTCATATAAGATAAACTGCGACAATCTTAAACTAACTAACTGCTAGCACTTAAACTACTGTGGTTACAAAAAAATAAAAAATAACAATCTTATTGCGTAGGTAATGGGCACAAACGTACGACCGGACGCACGTATGTACCTTTAACGGTTCTTACAGAAACTACACGCGTTATACCATCGTTGGAAGGAAGAATCTTCTCTACTATCGCTAATGGCCACGATAAAGGAGGTGAATTGTCAATTATAATAACAACAACCGTGCCAGGCTTGATTGGCACAGACGGAGTATTCCATTTCTCTCGGATTTGTAAACTATGTAAATATTCCATTCTCCATCTTTTCCAAAAAGATTGCACTAATTTATCAAGCAGAGAATGTCTCTGAAGCAAGTTGAGATTATCTGATTCTACTTCAGGCGCGGGCAATGAAAGTAAAGGAGCGGTATGCAAAAAATGACCTGGCGTTAACGCGGTAGGTTCTGCGGGATCGGCACTCAGAACCGTAAGAGGCCGAGAATTTAACAAACACTCGATCTGAACGAGCACTGTAACTAGCTCTTCGTAAGAGAGAAGCTGTTGACCGATGACCTTGAAAAGGTGCGTCTTGACGACCTTCACCATACTCTCCCAACATCCGCCAAAATGTGGGGCGGCCGGACAGTTAAACTTCCATGTGATACGGTTTTCAGCAAGCTCTTCTTCGAAGCGAGAGCGGAACTCGACATTATTAAGAAATTTATATAAGTCGCGTAAATAAGAATTAGCGCCTACAAAATTAGTGCCTCTGTCCGAGTGCATTACTTGGACAGGGCCCCTGCGAGACAAGAACCGCTTGAGTGCAGCTAAAAAACTGGCGGTGCTAAGATCAGTGGCTACTTCAATATGTAGCGCGCGAGTTGTGAGACAAGTGAACACGCAAAAATATGCTTTCAAAGCCTTTGCACCCCGACGGCGAATGGGAGTGTAAGATATAGGACCTGCGTAATCACAGCCCGTGTGAGTAAACGGCTTAATAACCTGACGCGTCCGACAGTCCGGTAAGTCAGCCATGAGCGGGAAGACGGGACGCGGTCGAGCGCGGAAACAAATATTACAATCGTGAACTACCTTACGAATAGCACGACGAGCAGACAGTATCCAGTATTTCTGCCGTAATAGTGACATGAGCTTTTCAGGCCCAGCGTGTAAATATTTCTTATGATAATATTCAATTAATAGGTTAACAAAAAAATCATGGCTTGGCAGAAGTACCGGGTGCTGCTGTGAGTAACTTAGATCAGAATGGGTGAGACGTCCACCAACTCTGATTAAATCGTTATGTAAAAACGGTCTTAATTTATTAAGAGACGATGAAACCTGCGTGTTCAGTTTTAAATTTAAAATTTCTTTATTGAAACGTTTATTTTGGATGAGTTTCAGCAATTTGTTTTCTGCAAAACTCAAATCAGCTGCGGTTATATGTACGAAATCGCGACGTGGTAACAAATTAGCGAATCTATAAATGTAAACAATCGTACGGAGTATTTTACTCCATGACGAAAGGCGGCAAAGAGTATCATAAACATAAGAATCGTTAGCGGGAATTAAAACAGCGTGAACGAGTTTCTTTTGTTCAGGTATCTCGTCCAAGGTGAGCGGTTCCGTACCTTCAGTAATAGGCCACTGCGACGGATGTAACGTTAGCCAGGGGGGCCATTGGGACCACGGAGGGTGGTCTTTAGGATTAAAACGATGAAGAATTCTCTGATAACGTCGATCAGATTTGCGAATCATAATTTGTAAAAACATTTGTTTACAATCAGCGGTCATCGCTACAGAGTGTAAACGAAAATTTAAAATAATTTTGAATAAATTACCCTGTAGGTTGGGCCCACTGTGCAGCAAATCATTTAACGAAACACCGGACGATGTTTTGCAGCTGCCATCCAGCACAGGACGCAACCTAGACGAAGACTTGTCTGGGCGGAGAACCCCATGATGTGGGATTATATAAGTAGGGTACACATCTGCAGTTTCATGCGGGAGAACTGAGACGGGCGAGATATAACCTTTAGAAAGGTAATCATTCAAAACTTCGTCATAAGCGGCGCGTAGCTCAGGTGAAGCTTCAAGCTTCCTCTCTAAGCATAAAAAACGTTTACGAGCGATGTTGAATGAGTCACCCAGTGTGAACACATCCTTATCAAACGGTAGACCCACGGTATAGCGACCAGTAACTGGGTCCCGTTGCGTAGTTGAATGATAAAAATATTCACATTCAGCATCAGCAGGATGCTGAACGGGCGGGCCAGGAACTTCTTCAAGTTCCCAGAAGCGGGAAATCAAATTGTTATCCATAGGCGAAGGGACTATGGCGCAGCACGATGTGACACATGCTGGGCGGTTACTGAGTGTAGGTACGACCCCCATGAGTACGTAGCCTAACACCGTATTGACAGCGGCGGGCACTGACGGGCCACCAGGAACCACGTCAGGCAAAAGTAAATGCGGAAACAGCGATGCTCCAATTAAAATATCAATTTTACTTGGAATAGCGAAACTATCATCAGCGAACTGAAGTTTATTCGAGTAAGGTAGGGCCTTAATATCAACAAAAGCGGAAGGTAAGTTGTCCGTAATTTGATCAACTACTAACGAGTCAATATCAAATCGGATATTTTTGTTAAAGCGTGAAAATATACGTAAATTTACTGTCCCGAACGACGTCCTCTCTGTGCCTCCAAAACCTCTTACGGTCGTAGACCGTGTATTGTTTTGACGTAAACGTAAAAGTTCACAACATTCCCTAGTAATGAAGTGACTTTGCGAGGCGGAATCGAGTAAAATTCTTATTAAATGTTCACGTCCAGTATTATCGTACGCCACGACTTGCGCTGTAGCGAGTAAAACAGTAGTATGCGAATTACATTTCGGCGTCTCGCTGCAAGCGGCATTAGAGGAAACAGAACGCAGAGCGTCAACGGACATCGAACACAAAGCTACATCAGGCTGCGTGGCGGAGCGCACCGGCTCGGACGCGGGCACGGGCGCTTCGGGTGCTTCGCGCTGTGACGTAGGTATAGTTGAACTCGCCGCTTCCGCGGTCCGTGGGTTCGAATCCCGAGTAAAATGTAATAGTGAATGGTGACGTTGTTTACACGTTCTACAGCCAGATGCGGATTGACAACTCGATAATTTATGTTTAATACTTAAACAATTAACGCAACCGTTAATTTTCCTAACAACCTGTAAGCGTTCATACGGAGTTGATTTATGAAAATCAGGACATTTAAATAAGTGTTGATGTGTGACATTAGTATATTAACATTTATCTGTTGAATCAGATTCGACCGTGCTTATATACGCGTTATAACGCGGGGAAGACTGCGGTTTTCTACTATCGTTAGAACTGCGGGAGCGATCAGCTGATTTTGCGGAATTATGTAATTGCGTGCCGGCTGTTAAAGCGTTAGCGCGATACAATATTTTACTCTGTTTATTAACGAAATCGACTAAATCATTAAATAAAGGAATATCAGACTGATCCTGACTGTTTTCAAAGTTACGAACAGTTTCACAGTCTAACTTGGTAATAGCTATTTGTACGAAAATTAAATTCAATAAATCTGGAATTTTTAAATGTTGTAAGGCACGGACGGCGTTAACAAACTTATCATTAAAAATGTCTAAATTATCGGAAGTAACGGAAGTTAACGGTTTAAAATTTATGATCTGTTTTAAATAAGTGGCCACTAGTGTGCGTTTGCCTTCATACCGATTCACTAGCGTATTGAAAATGAGTTCGTAATTCTCAGCGGTAGGTACAATGCCGGCGCATGCGGCTAGCGCTTTACCGGTCAATTTGCCCTGTAAATAATGTAATTTTTGATGATCCGAGAGAGATGGATTATCATGAACAGCGGATTTATAATTTGAGTAAAACAATGGCCATGAACGAATGTCACCGTTAAAACTTAACTTAATGAAAGAAGATTTTTTCTCTAAGATGGACGGAATGACGTCTGCATTGGTAGCAACCAAACGTTTTAAGCGACTATATAACTGTTCAAACGAAACCAGCGCCTTGTAATCAGCGCGCGCGGTGGGATCGGCTGTCAGTAGACAATTATTATACTGATCCATAACTTCATGAAATTCGGAACGAATAGCGTCAATGTTTGAGCTAGCGTCCAGAAAAGCCTCTTTCGCATCATCTCCCGTGCCTATGTCTTTAGATAAATCGTAGGCAGACTGTAAACACTCGAATAAAGCATTCCGTTTGGCTTCCAACGCCAACAACGAAAACTCCGTACTACCAGACTTAATAGCTGTCTTCATTATGAAATGAGAATTTTAAATTGAAGGTAACAAAATAATTTATTTGTGAGTTTGCGAATAATATAAAGTACAAGTGGGTACTTCTAAAAAGTTAAATCTCAGCGATAATTATCGAAATAGAACCTTATTTCGCGAATACCACTGAGAATATGAATATGTAATATTCATATATATAATAAGAATAATAAGATGAAATATTAGTATGACAGCGAGAAAATAAGTATTTAGTGTGAAGCGGTAACAAAGTGAAATAATTACCTTCGCGGTACGCAGCGAACGTAATGGCGTCGGTACATTTTCTCGGCTAACGAAAACCTAAAAACGGCGGGTTTTAACACTAAATCTCCTATTAGGTGACCTAAAAGGGGCGGAAACTGTATCAGTACGGTTCGAAGGACCACAATAATGGTAGGGCTCCGACGGAAGGCGAAATTAGATACCTTCGACGCGGACCGAATAAATCTGATGAACACAAGTGTCTCGCCTAGGGGTTAAGGGATGAGGGAAACCGTGCACCTTACCTCCTCGTGAAGCCGCTTGATCTACCAGCAGCTCTGCTCCGGAGTCTTCGCAGAGTTCGGCTCACCACGTGTCGACAAAGTTCAGAGGCACAAACACAGCACTTCAGGTTCAACCGTCGAAGCCACAAAATACACCACTAAAGAAACAGCGGGACTGCAATGAACTTATAATATCCATATTATATCGTTCTGCGATAAATTAACACAGCGGGTAAAAAAAAGACAGCGGGGAAGCGATCACAACGGAGTCCATATTTGAACTGTTATAATGTCTTTCTCGAGCGAGCGATAAAGACAGCGACACTTGTTAGTGAGGTGCACGGTGTTGATTGGCGGATAAAGGACTAGCTTGACATCTTGCGTAATAGTTTAGCAAAACAAAATAGATGGCGCTAACAACTCGTTTTGCTTGTATCCACAGACTTTTAGTTGGTTTGTCTAAATATTGGCTCAGAAAAGATGTGGCATAGGATATGTCTGGTCCGGAAACAGTGGTCACAAGCATTAAGCATCGAATTAATTGTCTGAATGGTACATCTTCTATTATTTCTGTATCTTCTACTTGAAATCCTTTTAGTATGGGTGTTTTACTTATATTTGCATCTGTCATCTTGAACTTCTCTAATATTTTGTCAATCATTCCTGTTTATGTTATTTTCAGTACATTTCCTTTCTTAATTATTTCCATTTCCAAAAATTTTTCAACATCTCCTAGATCTTTTGCACAAAATTCTTCCTGTAAATCTTTCATTATTTTTCTTACTTGCTCTTTTATTCCTGTTAGTAATAAGTCATCTACATATAAGATTATCCACACATCTTCTTTCATATACAGACAGAAATCATTATTTGATCTTGTAAATCCTTTTTCCAATATAAAGTTATTAAACCTTTCATTCCAGCACTTTGGGCTTTGTTTCAAACCATATAATCCTCTATTTAGTTTCAAAACATTTCCATACTTTATTTTCACTCCTTCTGTACTTAATATACTTCATCTTGTAATATGCCATTTAAGAAAGCAGATGGCATATCCATTTGATATATTGGATATTCCTTTTGGACAGAATGTGCTAGTAACATTCTCACTGAACTAATTCTTGCTACAGGAGCGTAATGATTTGTAAATGCTTCATCCTTGAGTTTAAAGCCTCTTGCCACTAGGCGTGCCTTCTTAGTTCCATTATCTTTAGTACGAAATATCCATCTTGAATCAATAGCCTTTTTATCATTTGGTAATTTAACTTCAGTCCATGTGTTTGATTTTTCTAATGCATTCAACTCCTTTTCTATTGCAATCTTCCAATCTTTATTTTTTATTGCTTCTGAGTATGTAACTGGATCTTCTGTTATATTAAGTAGACAAAAAGCTTCATAATTTGTATCATATTCTTCCAGGTATGCAGGTTTATTTATTATTCTTCCACTTCTACTTGTCATTTGGTTTTCATTTGTATGCTCTTCATTTTCTTTTGTTTCCTTTTCTCTGTATTTTTTCACTTTCTTTTTCTATTATGTCTTCTTGCTTTTCCTGTTAATTGTTTTCATCTTCTTTTTCATCATATATTTTTAGTACTTTCTTTGTCATAGTGTTGTTTCCGTTTATCTCATTTACTTCATTCTCATTGTATTTAACATTCATCTCATCAAATCGCACATCTCTAGTAACAAATACTTAATCTGTTATTGGATTCCAAACTCTATAACCATTTACTGCATATCCAACCATTCTTACTGGTATTGATCGGTTGTCAAATTTGTCTCTTCTTGGTAATATTATAGGCCAGCCTTTGCATCCAAAAACTCTCAATTTATTTAAATCAAATTCCCTTTCAAATTCTATTGCAGGTATTTTATACCTCAAAGCTGATGTAGGTGATCTGTTAATTAAGTAAGTAGCTGTCAATATTGCATATCCCCACAAGTATCTAGGTAAGTTTGACTCATCTAGCATAGCTCTCGCTTTGTCATAGATTGTACGGTTCATCCGTTCTGCTTTTCCGTTCATCTGGGGACTGTAAGGTAAAGTATATTCCAGTTTTATTCCATTTTCTGTACAATAATTTTTGAAAGATGTGGAAGTGAACTCTCCACCATTATCACACCGTATCCTTTTCACTTTTACTGATTTTTCTGTATTTATTTCTTTTATATATCTTATTATATTGCCACTTGCTTCTCCTTTCTGTTTTAATAAGTACGTCTGGGTAAAATGAGTATAATCATCTATAATTGTCTGAATGTATCTATAACCCTCTTTGGTTGGGGTACGTGTAGGCCCTGCAATATCAGTATGTATTAATTCTCCAATGTGCCTTGATTGCCTATATGTTATTGGTTTGAATGGCAACCGTGTAGATTTATTTTTCATACATATATCACACATATTCTTACTCACTGGCAATTGTAATAACCTCAGGCCTCTTCGGTTCAAATGTCCCATCCGTTGGTGCCAAGCATCATCACATGCACTGTAACATTTCTCTTCAATCTTTAGTGTAGCTTTTATAACATATAACTTTCCAAATTTTTCTCCATAATATGTATTCTTAGTACCTATTATTTTTAACTGTCCTTCTTGAAATATAATTTTAAATCCTCTTTCCATAAGTCTTGGTGGGGCTCCGACGGAAGGCGAAAATTAGGTACCTTCGACGCGGACCGAAAAACTGATGAACGCAAGTGTCGCGCCTAGGGCCAGGGGTGAGGGAATCGTGCACCTACCTCCTCGTGAACTGCTCGATCTACCAGCAGTTCTGCTCCGGAGTCTTCACAATTCGGCCCACCACGTGTCGGCAAAGTCCAGAAGCACCACACAGCACTTCAGTTTTACCGTCGAAGCCACAAATAACACCACTAAAGAAACAGCGGGACTGCTATGAACTTATAATATTCATATTATATCGTTCTGCGATAAAATAGTACAACGGGTAAAAAAAAAACACAGCGGGAATGCGATCACGATGGGGTCTATATTTGAACTTTTATAATGTCTTTCTCGAGCGAGCGATAAAGACGGCGAAACTCGTTGGTGAGGTGCACGATGTTGATTGGCGGGAAAGGGACTAGCTTGACATCTTGCGTAATAGTTTAACAAAATAAAAATAGATGGCGCTAACATTTCCTCCCCCTTTTAAAGGGTCACCTTTAAATCCAATCATAAAGTGTTGTCGGCGACGAAATCTAAGCATCTAGGCGCAAGTAGTATCGGAGTGCACCCTGACAATGATTTTGTAAGTTAGAAAGCATTTTTAAATTAGTAAAGGTCTCAAAAGTTCGTAAAAATGTCAAATTTAGACCCCCTCTGGGTAAGTGGGTGCAAGTAGCGCAGAGAGCGCCTTCATAATAAAATGTAAATATAAGGAATAATTTGTAGCTAGTAAGGAATTTAATAATTTTGAAAAGTCTTGTTTATAAGTTTATGTATTAGATTCTAATTAGTTTTAGTTTATAGATTTCATGCTTAGTTTTCTTATTAGAATCTAATTAACTTCAATTTGAGTGAATCTTGTAAGGAAATGTACAAAATTTCGAAAGGATGTTCTATAATTACGTAACTTGAAAATGAGGTTTTTTGTTTATGGTCCGATTGTTGCTATTTTTGTTGTTAACGATAGAATTAGATGTAAAACCACTTTTAACGTTTAAATTATCAAAATCGGACCACAGGATTCAGAGATATTATAGATTAAAGATAGTGGCAATTGTCCTAAGTCAAACTTTGTAAGTTTTTGTTCTAGAAAGTTTTTATTGTGACTATGTACATGCAATATTGTGTTTTTATATAAGAAGGGACCACATAACAAATGTAAAAATATATAAAATGTAAGGGTTATGTGATAATTAATTAAAAATAAAGGGGTTCAAAGACTTCGGCTTGATGAAAACTAACAGTGAAATGGGCTTGAAAATCACTGTCGTCTATAAGGTAATGGGAAGCGGCCCCGTCGACTATAAAATACGCACGATCGGCCGGGCCCATTTCATTCCACGCTCGACCTCCGCAGCGAACGGACGTGTTGTTCTCGCGCTCGCCGCTCCGCCGCCCGCGCCCCCCACCACTCCGCCGCTGTGAAAGTGCTCGTTCAGTGTTGTGTCTGCTGCGCAACGCTCCGCATCGTAGTCGCTCCGGCTACCCAATTGGCGATCGAAAATTTATTTTCGATCGTGAATTGTCTCAAACTGTCTTTTTCAAGACAAATTGTTTCTTTATTCGGATACGTCTAAAACGTAGTGGCCCCTTCTGGGCAAATCCACAGTTTCGTGGTCCTCGGTGGAAACCTCACGGTGTCAACGAAACCGAGTGGGTGCTGACCCAACGCACCCGCCTATCCCCTTCAGGGCTAGGCGAAAGTTTGGACGGGTCCCGGATCGCTGGCCTTGGGGGCTTCCCTCGTCAGTCCCGGTGACAGTTTTGCTTCCACAGCCGCGTACTAGTGCCGCGGGTATTTCTATACCCCCCGCACTAGACTGGTCAGGGTATCTCTATACCCATCCGCACTGACCGGTTAGGGCCCCGTCGCACAATAAGATTGGCGACGGTACACACAGATTAGGGCTCACGCAGTAGGTCACACCTCCCTGTCTATACCCGACAGGGAGTGCTACTCACCCCCGGGCACACCCACCCGGGGTTTAGGGCTTGTTAGGTTGTTAGGCGCTCCGATGAGCGAATAGGGTCCCCTCTTTTCCCAACCATGTTGGGCTCGAAGGTCTCCGAATGGAGCTCAAAAGAGCGAGAAAGTTTTTTCTCGCTCTGCGAGCTTTTCATGGACGACCCCGAGTTCAAGGGGTTGTTCAAGCGCTTGTCTAAGCGCGCTCTGGTTACCCAAGCGCAGACCATCGCCGCTGACGCTACTCCCGAGACTAGCGTCGCTACATTTAGCGACGCCCTAGAGTCTCCCCCCGTGCCCAGCTCTCAGGTGCCCATATCGATGGACACCGAAGAGGTCTCCTCTGGCGAGGAGGAAAACCGAGCAGCAGACTCGGTCTCCTCCCCCTCGTCTGACGAGGAACATTTCACGCTCGTTTCCCATGGCAAGGGAAACAAGCGTAAAAAGACAAATTCTAGCGCCGCCCCGGCCGCTAAGTTCGCCGCGATCGAGGAGTCATCCCCTCCCTCGCGTGCCCCCACCCCGCAGGCTAACGCCGCGTCCATCCCCACCCCTAAAGCGTCAACCTCCGCAAAGGTTGTCGCTCCCCGCGACATTGCCCCCACCCCTCCGGTCAACAAGACCGCTAAAAAGATCCCTCCCCCGCCCCCTGTATTTATACAGGACAAGGCGAAGTGGACGGAGATCTCCAAGTGGTGTGTTGACCAGAGGGTCAACTTCACTAATGCCCGCTCTACCCAGCAGGGCATTAAAGTCCAGACCCCTACGTCACGAGACTTTCGTGACCTGACCAAACTCCTCAGTGCACGTAATGTGTCCTATCACACTTACGCCCTGCCTGAGGAGCGTCAAACCAGGGTGGTGATCCGACGGATCCCCGTGGAGATCGCCACGGATGACATCAAGGCCGACCTCGAGGCACAAAACGTGCCCGTAGATGAGGTCCATCGAATGCACCGGGCCAGACATGGTCCGGCATTCGACATGGTTTTAGTCGTGTGCCCTCCCACCGAGGGTCACCACCCCATCTTCCGGATCAAGGCTGTCTGCAGCCTCACGGGCATCCGCATTGAGAAGCCCCGTAAAACTGGCAACATTGGCCAATGCCATAGGTGCCAGCTTTACGGGCACTCTCAGCACCACTGCTTTGCAACCCCCAGGTGCGTCAAGTGCTTGGGGAACCACGGAACAGTGGACTGCCCGCGTCCCAAAGACCGAGCCCTCTGCACAGAGCCACCCAGCTGTGTTCTCTGTGGAGAGGCCGGCCACCCCGCTAACTACCGGGGCTGCCCCAAGGCCCCGAAGTCTTCCTCCTCGAAGCTGGCGAAGCGCGCCAACGCTCGCCAGCTAAGAGAAGCCCCCTCTTCCAAACTTCCAGAGAGGTTGAGTCCCCAGAGACCCAGCCCCTGGAATCACTGGAACCAAGGGAACCACATGCAGGCATTCCCTGCATTAGGTCCTCCCAAGCCCTCCCCCGCTGGGATCCCTGCGTTATTGGACCCGCGTCCCAACGCCCCAGCCCCCCCCCCTGCGCCCCCCGCAAAGCCCGTTAAGCCCATGGCCGCTCCCGCCGCCAAACCGGCACCCCCTGCTCCCCGTCCCGTAGCACCCCCATCTGGAGCAAAGGTGAACCCCCTAGATGCTTTTAACATCATCTCGGGTACGTTCACAACGTTCTTTTCCCCCAGAGCCCAACGTATGGCCCAGGAGCTAGTCGACGCAGCACGCGCCGGCAACCTGCTCCAAATCCAGGCCATCTACAACGCGTATCCGGAGATTACGCAGGCCCTTGTCTCCCTCTCTACTCAAGCCCCCCATTATGGATAGTCGAGTACTAGCGAGAACCCTAAAGTTAGGTTTTTTCAATGCCAATGGCATACTCAACCAACGTGATGAGATCGCCACTTTCCTCCGCGACCATCAATTAGACATTCTACTCATCCAAGAGTCCTTCCTTAAACCGAATCATCGCGACCCGAAAATTGCCAACTATCGCTTAGTTCGCAATGACAGGACGCGCTGCCACAAAGGCGGCACCCTCATTTATTATAGGAAGTCCCTGTACTGCATCCCCATGGACCCTCCCCCCCTCTCCCGTTTAGAAGTTTCGATCTGTCATTTAGGAATGACAGGTCATCAGCCGATCACTCTGGTATCGGCCTATCTTGCCCCTCAGTCCTCGACGGAGAACTACCAACTCCTCACGGACGACCTCGATCTACTTCTTGGCTTGAGTGAGTCCGTTATAATAGCGGGCGATCTCAACGCCAAACACCCAGCCTGGAACAGTTCCAGGACTTCGACCAGAGGACGACACCTGTTCGACCTCTGTTCCACCCTCCACTTTGACGTCATCGCCCCGATGACCCCTACCCATTTCCCCCATGATCCCACCCACGTCGCAGACGTCCTCGATATAGCTCTTCTTAAGAATATCAGCCTTAGGCTGGATTCCATAGAAGCTATACCCGAGCTCGACTCCGACCATAGGCCGGTAGTCATGCACCTGGCCTCCCGCTTAGGTTCCCACGATCCCACCCAACCCCCCGCTACTAAAGTGATCACGGACTGGAGGAAAGTCAGCGAAAAGCTGAAAGCCACCACGTCCCCTCACTTAGATTCCATCCCGGATCACTTCGATTCGATCGCTGACACAACGACCGCGATCGACTCATTCACAGAGCACGTACAATCGGTCTTGAACGAATGTTCAAGGGAAGTTCCAGAGTTGGGCGACCAACGCTGGAAACTTCCGGACGATGTACGGGCTCTGCTGAATGAGAAGAACGCGGCCGTTCGTGCCTACAGCAACTTTCCCTGCGACGCGAACAGGGCTCACTTGCGTCACTTACAGCGTGCTGTAAGGACACGCATTGAGGAGCTACGTTCCGCCGGTTGGGAAAAGATGCTGGGCGATTTAGAACCGACCCACCAGGCATTCTGGGAGCTTCAGAGGAAACTCAAATCCAAAGAAGTCACCACAATGCCCCCCCTGATCCGCCCCGATGCGACACTTGCATTCGAGGATGCCGACAAGGCCGAGTGCCTAGCCGACAGCCTCGAGGCACAATGCTCGCCTAGCTCACTGCCAGTAGACCCAGATCACCTCGCTGAGGTCGATGCTGAGGTCGAGCGCAGAGCTTCACTCCCGCCCGTTGAGGACCCAGATGAGCCCTTGCCCCCCGTCACACCTGACGAGGTGCACGAGCTCATCAAAGGTCTCAAACCCCGCAAGGCCCCCGGATCAGACGGTATCACCAATAGGGTGTTCCAGCTGTTCCCCGCGCACTTGATCATGCTCATGTGTACCATCTTCAATGGTGCCCTGAGCAATAACATTTTCCCACAGGCTTGGAAGGAAGCCACAGTCATTGGCATCCCAAAGCCCGGCAAACCGAAGGCGGAGCCCTCGAGCTACCGTCCCATCAGTTTGCTCAATGTACTCGGCAAGATCTATGAGAGGCTTATTTATAAGCGTCTCAGAGATTACGCCGAGACAAAGGGCCTCATCCCCAACGAGCAGTTTGGTTTTCGAACCCAACACTCGTGTGTCCATCAAGTGCACCGTATCGTCGAACATATAAGCGTTGGCTTTCAACGCGGTATGTTCACGGGTGCAGTTTTCTTCGACATAGCGAAAGCGTTCGACAAGGTCTGGCACAACGGCTTGCTATACAAGCTGTACCAACTCGGAGTGCCAGACCGTCTCGTGCTCATCCTACGAGACTTTCTATCGAACCGCACCTTTCGCTATCGCATCGAAGGGGCACTGTCCTCCCCCCATCCTATCCGAGCAGGAGTCCCTCAGGGCTCTGTCTTGTCCCCTCTCATTTTTACGCTATTTACTAGCGATATCCCCAGAAGTTTAAAGGCTCAGTTGGCTCTGTTCGCAGATGACACGGCCATTTACTTCACGGGGCGCAGTCAAGACGCCTTGATTCGCTACCTCCAGGCCGCAGTCGACGACCTCGCCGACTGGTTCAGGAAGTGGCGAATCGAGGTCAACCCCGACAAGAGTCAGGCGGTTCTCTTTACGAAACCGCGACTCAAACCCCGCCCCCCGACCCCCCTATCCATGTTCGGCAAGCAGATCCCTTGGGAGAAGCGAGCCAAATATCTAGGCGTGATCTTAGATCAGCATCTCTCCTTCTCTGAGCACATAAAGAAGGTCCGCTCGCGGGCCGCTTTCGCTCTCGGTAGGCTACACCCCATTCTCAACCCAAAGAGCAAAATGTCACTTCGGTGCAAAAAGCTCATTTATACCGCGTGCATAAGGCCAATTATGACCTATGCTTGTGCAGTCTTTGCACACGCGAAACCCCACCACGTCCATAGGATGCAGACCCTCCAAAACCGTTTTCTCCGCAACGCCACAGGTTCGCCTTGGTACGTTCGGAATGCTAATCTCCATCTCGACCTTAAACTCCCGACTATCCACCAATTCATGAAACGCATCTCCAAGCGTTTCTTCGATAGGGCCGCAACCCACCGCAACCCTCTGGTTGTCGCGGCAGCCAACTACATCCCCTCCCGCATTAGTAAGACCCGCCGTCCGCGGCATATTTTAACCGACCCTGATGACCCCATTACCCTCCTCCAGGAGAGCAATAGGGCCACCAGCACCTTACTTAGACCGAAACGTCCGTCATACCGACCTCGCCGCCGAGGTCCGTCGTCGCGACACTCTCGACTAGCTAATAGTCCCCCCCGACCCTTGCATGAGCCAGCCCGCGTCGCTGAGCCTCTAGTTAACGACCCCCCCGATCCAGCCTATCCCTTGCTGATCCCCCCCACCAGTGACTCCCTAAGCCGAGGTCCGAACCCCACAGGGGGTGCCCTTAGGTCTTAGTCGCTTAGTTTGTAGTTTTTCCCTTAGTTTGTAAGCCCCTGGCTGGAGGCCTTAGATTCGCGTCTAGAGTCATCCGCAGGAAAAGTCCGGTTAAGTAGTAAAAGCCTTCGGGCTAACTACGAGAAGTCAGCGTCAAAAAAAAAAAAAAACGGGCCCATTTAGTCGCAGCTCAGCCGTTGAAGAGGCACAACGAAGAACAAGCCGGAGTCCATGGACCAAAAATAATAGAAGAAAAGTGTTTTATTTCGTCCGTTTCTCTCAGAATTCAGCCTCACGTTCAGTCTTCCGAGGTCTTGGTCGACCGTAGTGTTATTACGCATTCAGGGGTGCGTGGTGACGTGTTTTACCAGCGCAATAGGTAAGTAGGGAAGCACGTCAAAAACGTGGGAGAAGTCCCAGGGCGAGTAAGGGTGCTGATCACATCCCATTCGTCCACTACAATTGGTCCTTCGAGCGCCGGATTGCCTGCAGGAAGAAACCAGAAGAGTTCAGAAGATTAGAAGTTCAGAAGTCCGAAAAATTCAGAAGACTGAAACATGCCGGTTACCAGGTCGCAGAAGGATGCCCCCTCACGTCCGCCGTCCCGTCCTTCCGCTAAGGATGCGACAGAAGAGGCAACAGAATCAGAAGGGGTCACGTCGGCGTCATCGGGAACCGCAACTACATCGGGCACGAACACCTCTTCGGGTACGATGGCTACGGAAGAGACCACGACAACGGAGACAACGGTGGAGACTGCGACCACAGCGGCGACCGAGAAGAACGGTCAGAAGAAAGAAGCCGCACAAAAGGAAACGACCAAGAAGGCCCCAGAAGATGCCGCGGAAAAGGCTGTTCCTGGTTCTACCAAGACGCTAAAGCCGAAAGGGGTCGGTCGTCGCGCCAGGTCCACGAAGACCACGAGTACCACGGCCAGAAGACGCGAGCTGGAAGCCAGAGAAGAGTTAGCGCGCCTGGAACTGAAGCAAGCACAGGCTGCGGCGAAACTAGCCCGTGTCAGACTGGAACTGGCACAGTGTGAAGATGATGACTCCGTGGATGAAGACCTGGAAGACAGAACAGCACAGGTGCAGAACTGGATCCAGACATCTATAATGGAAGACGACAACAGGGAACGACCGGAGCCACGAGATCAACCTCCAGCAGAAGAACCCCAGAAGGTGAAGCCAGAAGAGCACTCTCCAACGAAAGGAACTACGATTGAAATTCAAACGTTGGCGACGGCGTTGAAAGAAGCCTTCACTATACGGGAACAAGCAACGCAGCCGAAGTATATCCACGAGTTACCCTACTTCGACGGCAGCAGCAGTGAGTGGTTGGCGTTCAAGGTTGTCTACGAGGATACAGCACCGATGTTCAACGACGTCCAGAATATGGCTCGCTTAAGAAGAGCACTTAAGGGCAACGCAAGAGAAGCTATCAAGAGTCTGCTGTACTCCGAAGCCTCTCCGCTGGAAGTGATGCAAGCCCTAAGAAGAAGATATGGAAGGCCTGACGCGCTGGTGTTAGCAGAATTGGACAAAGTCAAGGCGTTGTCGAAGATCTCAGAAAACCCACGAGACATATGTGTCTTCGCAAGCCAGATCAACAACAGCGTAGCAGCGATAAAGGGGTTGAAGAAACCGCAGTACCTGCATTCACCTGAAATAGTGAAACAAATAATAGAGAAGATGCCAACGGTCCTCAAGTTCAGATGGTATGACTTCACGGCAGCAGCAGAAGAAAGTGAATTCTCCGACTTAACCCTGGTATCCAACTTCCTGAACAAAGAAGCAGACAAATGTGGAGCCTTCGCGACCTCAGAAGAAAAGAGTGGGATCAAGAGGACTCATCGACAAGCGGCGCATGCTACGAAGGAGAAGGACTTCAAAGGAAAGGATGCTAAGAAGACTTGCCCCATGTGTGAAAGTGAGCACTTCCTAGTTGAATGTCAGAAGTTCCAGAAGGCGTCGGTTCAAGATCGGTGGGCAATAGTTAAGAAGAGCCACGTCTGTTTCAAGTGCCTTCAAGGGAAACACCGGAAGGAGAGCTGCAGGAAACCACCATGCAAGGAATGCAAAAGGTGGCACCATCATCTGTTGCACGTCGACTCAGAAGACAGGACCTCGGGAGACAAAAAGGAGACACATCAAGAAGAAACAAGTGTCACGGCGTCAGTGAATGCAGTAAACAACGCAAGAGCATACCTGAAGATAGTTCCAGTGGAAGTTTTCGGGTCAAAAGGATCTAAGAAGATACTAGCCCTCATGGATGAGGGGTCAACAGTGTCACTCTTGGATGAGAAGGTGGCAGAAGAAGTCGGCGCTCAAGGAAACAGAGAAGAACTGGTCATCGAGACAGTAGGAGGCAGGCTGATAAAGAAAAAGGATTCTCAGACACTGGACCTCACGGTGAAGGGAGTTCACAAAGGAACCAAGAAGACAATCAGAAGAGTCCGAACTATCAACGAGCTGAAGCTTGCACCACAGTTCTTAGACAGAAAAAGGATTGAAGAATGTCGACACTTAAAGAAGATCGCCAACTCGCTGTACTACGAAGGGGAACCACCGCAGCTACTCATAGGTCAAGATAACTGGGAGCTGATTGTGACTCAAGAAGTAAGAAGAGGGAAACCAGGACAACCAGTCGCTTCAAGAACAGGACTTGGTTGGGTGCTACATGGATCGGACAGCGGGAGTACAAGACCAGTGCAATTCCTGAACACGTGTCTTCATGTCAGCACACCTGAAGAAGAGATGCATCAAGCCATCAAGGACCATTTCGCGATCGAAGCGCTTGGGGTGCTACCGAGAAGACCTACTACGGACTCAGAAGGTAGAGCACTTGCCATCCTAGAGAAGACCTGCAGAAGACTTGAAGATGGTCGATTTGAAGCTGGACTCCTGTGGAAGAACGAAGAAGAGCAGATGCCAGAGAGCTACACGTCTGCTAAGAATCGATTGATCAACATCGAGAAGAAGATAGACAGGGATCTCCAGCTGAAGGCAGAATACAACAAGCAGATCCAGCATCTAATCGACAGCAAGTATGCAGAGGAAGCACCTATAGGACAAGAAGACTCCAAGAAGAAATGGTACCTCCCTCACTTCTCCGTGGTTCATCCCCTTAAGAAGAAGATAAGGATCGTCTTCGACGCAGCAGCCAAATCCAGGGGAAGAAGCCTCAACGATGCTCTACTGCCAGGACCAGACCTACTGCAGTCACTCTTTGGAGTACTGCTCAGGTTTCGTCAAGGGCCCTTAGCAGTGGCAGCCGACATAAAGGAAATGTTCCTGCAAGTTCGTATCAGACCAGAAGATAGAGACAGCCTGCGTTTCCTGTGGCGAGCGGATCGGCGCGACATAGTACCGAAGGAGTATAGGATGACATCAGTCATCTTCGGCGCAACTTCATCTCCCAGCACAGCGATCTACGTCAAGAACCGAAACGCAGCGGACTTCAAGGAACAATACCCAGAAGCTGCAAGAGCGATCGAGCTGAACCACTATATGGATGACTACCTACACAGCTTTCATTCAGAAGAAGACTTCAGAAGAGTGACGGCGCAGGTGGACTACATACATCGGAAGGCAGGCTTCGAGCTTAGAGGATGGGCATCAAACCAACTTGAGCTGCTGCAAGACGTAAAAAAGGACACAGCAGAGAAAACCGAAGTGGACCTTGGCGAGAAAGAAGAGAAGACACTAGGACTGCGCTGGTTCACAGAAAGGGACTCCATCGGCTTCAGGGCGAACCTTCGAAACACACCGGAGGAGATAGCTACAGGGCTCCAGGTGCCTACGAAGAGAGAAGTCACCAGCGCCGTAATGTCAACCTTCGACCCACTGGGATTAGCATCACCGGTTCTCGTCCAAGGCAAGAAGCTGCTTCAGAACATATGGCGAAGCGGCGTCGGCTGGGATGAAGAAATAGAAGACAAGGAATACGAAGCGTGGAGAACCTACTTAGAGAAGATGAAGCTGCTTCAAGACCTTCAGATTCCAAGATGTCTAGCGCCACATGGCACCGAGGGGGAGCTGCACACCTTCACAGACGCAAGCGAGATGGCGTACGCAGCAACAGTTTACTGGAGGACACAAGGTCGGGACGGGACTTACCACATCAGCTTAGTGGCGGCAAAAGTACGTGTCACACCACTAAAACCAGTGTCGATCCCGAGACTCGAGCTGCAGGCGGCCCTTCTTGGAAGCAGACTAGCACATTCGGTGGAAGAAGAAATGGACCTGAAGGTGGTAAAGAAGACCTTCTGGACAGACTCCAGCATCGTACTCTCTTGGATCAAGACGGACCCGAGAACCTTCAAGACGTTCGTAGCTCATCGCTTAGCAGAGATAGAAGATCTCACGAAACCACAGGACTGGAGATGGGTACCGACAGCACATAACCCTGCTGACGATGAGACGCGCGACGTACCGGAACACTTCGACTGCTGTCACCGCTGGTACGTTGGACCTGACTTCCTAAGGAAAGAGGAAGCCCACTGGCCGGCACCTAGAACATTCAAGAAGGAAGCCACCGGTGAAGAGAAGACAGCAGACGTCGTAGCAGCAGCAAGCTCCACTTATCCATCACCAGATCCTGAGAGGTTCTCGTCCTGGAAGAGACTGTGGCGAGCTACAGCAAGAGTGTTACAATTCATACAACTCTGCAGAACAAAGGAGAGGGTCAACGTCAGCCGAGAAGATCCCGCCTGGAAAGCGACGAAAGGAAAACGAACTAAAGGTGTCGAGAAACGACATCAATCTTCAAGAGTGCCAGACAGGAAATATATACCGCTGAACGCCGAACTACTAGAGCAAGCTGAAATCATACTACTGAAAGGCAGTCAAGAGAGAAGCCTCAAAGAAGACATCAAGTGTCTGCAGCAAGGAAAACCATTAGAAGGAAGCAGCAAATTGAAAAAGCTCGACGTAGTGCTGGAAGACGGTCTCCTGCGGCTGAAAGGAAGAATCGACGCGATACGGGGAGTAACAAGAGAATACAAGAGACCCATCGTGCTCGACAGTAAGGACAAGACCACGAGACTTATACTGGAAGATTTCCACTGCCGATTCAACCATGGTAATCACGCAACAGTAATAAACGAAGTGAGACAGCGTTTCTGGGTGCTGGGAATAAGATCAGCAATCAGAGCAGTGCAACATCAGTGTCAATGGTGCAAAGTGAGAAGAGCTAAACCGCGAGAATTACCGACGGGCAACCTACCTTCAGAAAGGCTGATGCACAGTACACATCCCTTCACGTGCACTGGCATAGACTACTTCGGCCCGATGACAATCACCGTAGGAAGACGCCATGAGAAGAGATGGGGAGCTCTATTTACGTGCTTAACAACTAGAGCCGTACACATGGAACTCACCCCTTCACTCTCCACCGACAGCATGATAATGGCCTTACGGAGATTCGCAGCAAGAAGAGGAATGCCGAAGATTGTCTACACCGACAACGGGACTAACTTCGTCGGCGCGAACAAAGAACTACAAGAAGCACAAGACACCATGAAACAAGAAGATCTCATCTCAGAAGCAGAGAAGATCGGCGTGCAGTGGAAGTTCATTCCTCCTGGTGCCCCGAATATGGGCGGTGCATGGGAGCGTCTAGTGCGATCAATCAAAACTGCGCTGGACACCACCCTGAAAGAAAAACACCCGCGAGAGGAGATACTCCACACCCTCCTCTTAGAGGCCGAGCACATCGTTAACTCTCGACCTCTCACTCACCTCTCCGAGAATCCTGAAGAAGAAGCGCTAACGCCTAATCATTTCTTAATTGGGCGGTCATGTGGCGCACCAAGAGTCGGCAACTTCGAAGACAGCGAGCTGGTGGGCAGACCCACCTGGAAGGCCACGCAGCGGCTTGCCGACCACTTTTGGCAACGCTGGCTACGGGAATACCTACCTACCCTGCTGCCCAGGAAGATCAAGGGAAGAACCAACCCCACCGATCTACGAGTCGGAGACGTCGTGCTCATCGTCGACCACAGCCTGCCGAGATGTACCTGGCCACGCGGCAGAATCCAGCAGGTGTATCCGGGACCAGACGGGCGAGTCAGGATCGTCGACGTCGAGACCAGAGGAGGAGTTCTACGAAGACCCAGTTCGAGAGTGGTGTTGTTGGTGCCGGGAGTATCGCCGAGCCTGGAGGATGGTGCGACGCACGAGGGGGAGAATGTCGGCGACGAAATCTAAGCATCTAGGCGCAAGTAGTATCGGAGTGCACCCTGACAATGATTTTGTAAGTTAGAAAGCATTTTTAAATTAGTAAAGGTCTCAAAAGTTCGTAAAAATGTCAAATTTAGACCCCCTCTGGGTAAGTGGGTGCAAGTAGCGCAGAGAGCGCCTTCATAATAAAATGTAAATATAAGGAATAATTTGTAGCTAGTAAGGAATTTAATAATTTTGAAAAGTCTTGTTTATAAGTTTATGTATTAGATTCTAATTAGTTTTAGTTTATAGATTTCATGCTTAGTTTTCTTATTAGAATCTAATTAACTTCAATTTGAGTGAATCTTGTAAGGAAATGTACAAAATTTCGAAAGGATGTTCTATAATTACGTAACTTGAAAATGAGGTTTTTTGTTTATGGTCCGATTGTTGCTATTTTTGTTGTTAACGATAGAATTAGATGTAAAACCACTTTTAACGTTTAAATTATCAAAATCGGACCACAGGATTCAGAGATATTATAGATTAAAGATAGTGGCAATTGTCCTAAGTCAAACTTTGTAAGTTTTTGTTCTAGAAAGTTTTTATTGTGACTATGTACATGCAATATTGTGTTTTTATATAAGAAGGGACCACATAACAAATGTAAAAATATATAAAATGTAAGGGTTATGTGATAATTAATTAAAAATAAAGGGGTTCAAAGACTTCGGCTTGATGAAAACTAACAGTGAAATGGGCTTGAAAATCACTGTCGTCTATAAGGTAATGGGAAGCGGCCCCGTCGACTATAAAATACGCACGATCGGCCGGGCCCATTTAGTCGCAGCTCAGCCGTTGAAGAGGCACAACGAAGAACAAGCCGGAGTCCATGGACCAAAAATACTAGAAGAAAAGTGTTTTATTTCGTCCGTTTCTCTCAGAATTCAGCCTCACGTTCAGTCTTCCGAGGTCTTGGTCGACCGTAGTGTTATTACGCATTCAGGGGTGCGTGGTGACGTGTTTTACCAGCGCAATAGGTAAGTAGGGAAGCACGTCAAAAACGTGGGAGAAGTCCCAGGGCGAGTAAGGGTGCTGATCACATCCCATTCGTCCACTACAAGTGTAATAAAGAACTGCGAAAATATAATATTGAAACTGCGATTTATATAAGATAAACTGCGACAATCTTAAACTAACTAACTGCTAGCACTTAAACTACTGTGGTTACAAAAAAAATAACAATCTTATTGCGTAGGTAATGGGCACAAACGTACGACCGGACGCACGTATGTACCTTTAGCTATTCTTACAGAAACTACACGCGTTATACCATCGTTGGAAGGAAGAATCTTCTCTACTATCGCTAATGGCCACGATAAAGGAGGTGAATTGTCAGTTATAATAACAACAACCGTGCCAGGCTTGATTGGTACAGACGGAGTATTCCATTTCTCTCGGGTTTGTAAACTATGTAAATATTCCATTCTCCATCTTTTCCAAAAAGATTGCACTAATTTATCAAGCAGAGAATGTCTCTGAAGCAAGTTGAGATTATCTGATTCTACTTCAGGCGCGGGCAATGAGACTAAAGGAGCGGTATGCAAAAAATGACCTGGCGTTAACGCGTTAAGTTCTGCGGGATCGGCACTCAGAACCGTAAGAGGCCGAGAATTTAACAAACACTCGATCTGAACGAGCACTGTAACTAGCTCTTCGTAAGAGAGAAGCTGTTGACCGATGACCTTGAAAAGGTGGGTTGACGACCGTCACCATACTCTCCCAACATCCGCCAAAATGTGGGGCGGCCGGACAGTTAAACTTCCATGTGATACGGTTTTCAGCAAGCTCTTCTTCGAAGCGAGAGCGGAACTCGACATTATTAAGAAATTTATATAAGTCGCGTAAATAAGAATTAGCGCCTACAAAATTAGTGCCTGTGTCCGAGTGCATTACTTGGACAGGGCCCCTGCGAGACAAGAACCGTTTAAGTGCAGCTAAAAAACTGGCGGTGCTAAGATCAGTGGCTACTTCAATATGTAGCGCGCGAGTTGTGAGACAAGTGAACACGCAAAAATATGCTTTCAAAGCCTTTGCACCCCGACGGCGAATGGGAGTTTAAGATATAGGACCTGCGTAATCACAACCCGTGTGAGTAAACGGCTTAATAACCTGACGCGTCCGACAGTCCGATAAGTCAGCCATGAGCGGGAAGACGGGACGCGGTCGAGCGCGGAAACAAATATTACAATCGTGAACTACCTTACGAATAGCACGACGAGCAGACAGTATCCAGTATTTCTGCCGTAATAATGACATGAGCTGTTCAGGCCCAGCGTGTAAATATTTCTTATGATAATATTCAATTAATAAGTTAACAAAAAAGTCATGGCTTGGCAGAACTACCGGGTGCTGCTGTGAGTAACTTAGATCAGAATGGGTGAGACGTCCACCAACTCTGATTAAATCGTTATGTTAAAACGCCCTTAATTTATTAAGAGATGATGAAACCTGCGTGTTCAGTTTTAAATTTAAAATTTCTTTATTGAAACGTTTATTTTGGATAAGTTTCAGCAATTTGTTTTCTGCAAAACTCAAATCAGCTGCGGTTATATGTACGGAATCGCGACGTGGTAACAAATTAGCGAATCTATAAATGTTAACAATCGTACGGAGTATTTTACTCCATGACGAAAGGCGGCAAAGAGTATCATAAACATAAGAAGCGTTAGCGGGAATTAAAACAGCGTGAACGAGTTTCTTTTGTTCAGGTATCTCGTCCAAGGTGAGCGGTTCCGTACCTTCAGTAATAGGCCACTGCGACTGATGTAACGTTAGCCCGGGGGGCCATTGAGACCACGGAGGGTGGTCTTTAGGATTAAAACGATAAAGAATTCTCTGATAACGTCGATCAGATTCGCGAATCATAATTTGTAAAAACATTTGTTTACAATCAGCGGTCATCGCTACAGAGTGTAGACGAAAATTTAAAATAATTTTGAATAAATTACTCTGTAGGTTGGGCCCACTGTGCAGATCATTTAACGAAACACCGGACGATGTTTTGCAGCTGCCATCCAGCACGGGACGCAACCTAGAAGAAGACTTGTCTGGGCGGAGAACCCCATGATGTGGGATTATTTAAGTAGGGTACACATCTGCAGTTTCATGCGGAAGAACTGAGACGGGCGAGATATAACCTTTAGAAAGGTAATCATTTAAAACTTCGTCATAAGCGGCGCGTAGCTCAGGTGAAGCTTCAAGCTTCCTCTCTAAGCAGAAAAAACGTCTACGAGCGATATTGAGTGAGTCACCCAGTGTGAACACATCCTTATCAAACGGTAGACCCACGGTATAGCGACCAGTAACTGGGTCCCGTTACGTAGTTGAACGATAAAAATATTCACATTCAGCATCAGCAGGATGCTGAACGGGCGGGCCAAGAACTTCTTCAAGTTCCCAGAAGCGGGAAATCAAATTGTTATCCATAGGCGAAGGGACTATGGCGCAGCACGATGTGACACATGCTGGGCGGTTACTGAGTGTAGGTACGACCCCCATGAGTACGTAGCCTAACACCGTATTGACAGCGGCGGGCACTGACGGGCCACCAGGAACCACGTCAGGCAAAAGTAAATGCGGAAACAGCGATGCTCCAATTAAAATATCAATTTTACTTGGAATAGCGAAACTATCATCAGCGAACTGAAGTTTATTCGAGTAAGGTAGGGCCTTAATATCAACAAAAGCGGAAGGTAAGTTGTCCGTAATTTGATCAACTACTAACGAGTCAATATCAAATCGAATATTTTTGTTAAAGCGTGAAAATATACGTAAATTTATTGTCCCGAACGACGTCCTCTCTGTGCCTCCAAAACCTCTTACAGTCGTAGACCGTGTATTGTTTTGACGTAAATGTAAACGTTCACAACATTCCCTAGTAATGAAGTGACTTTGCGAAGCGGAATCAAGCAAAATTCTTATTAAATGCTCACGCCCAGCACTATCGTACGCCACGACTTAAGCAGTCGCGAGCAAAACGGTAGTATGCGAATCACATTGCGGCGTCTCGCTGCAAGCGGCATTAGAGGAAACAGAACGCGGAGCGTCAACGGACATCGAACACAAAGCTACATCAGGCTGCGTGGCGGAGCGCACCGGCTCGGACGCGGGCATGGGTGCGATTGGGACGAAAGCAGCGTTTGCTTGCGTTGACGTTACTGGATCGGGCGCCTCGCGCTGCGGCGTAGGTCTAGTGTAACTCGCCACTTCCACGGTCCGTGGGTTCGAATCCCGAGTAAAATGTAATAGGGAATGGTGACGTTGTTTACACGTTCTACAGCCAGATGCGGATTTACAACTCGATATTTTATGTTTAATACTTAAACAATTAACGCAACCGTTAATTTTCCTAACAACCTGTAAGCGTTCATACGGAGTTGATTTATGAAAATCAGGACATTTAAATAAGTGTTGATGTGTGATATTAGTACACAAACATTTATCTGTTGAATAGGATTCGACCATGCTTACATACGTGTTATAACGCGGGGAGGACTGCGGTTTTTTACTATCATTAGAACTGCGGGAGCGATCAGCTGATTTTGCGGAATTATGTACTTGCGCGCCGGCTGTTAAAGCGTGAGTGCGATACAATATTTTACTCTGTTTATTAACGAAATCGACTAAATCATCAAACAAAGGAATATCAGACTGATCCTGACTGTTTTCAAAGTTACGAACAGTTTCACTGTATAACTTGGTAATAGCTATTTGTACGAAAATTAAATTCAATAAATCTGGAATTTTTAAATGTTGCAAGGCACGGACGGCGTTAACAAACTTATCATTAAAAATGTCAAAATTATCTGAAGTAACGGAAGTTAACGGTTTAAAATCTATGATCTGTTTTAAATAAGTGGCCGCTAGTGTGCTTTTGTCTTCATACCTATTCACTAGCGTATTGAAAATGAGTTCGTAATTCTCAGCGGTCGCATGCGGCTAGCGCTTAACCGGTCAATTTGCCCTGTAAATAATGTAATTTTTGATGATCCGAGAGAGATGGATTATCATGAACAGCGGATTTATAATTTGAGTAAAACAATGGCCATGAACGAATGTCACCGTTAAAACTCATTAATTCAATCGGCGGTAACTTAATGATAGAAGATTTTTTCTCTAAGATGGATGGAACGACGTCTGCATTGGTAGAAGCGACCAAACGTTTTAAGCGACTATATAACTGTTCAAACGAAACCAGCGCCTTGTAATCAGCGCGCGCGGTGGAATCAGCTGTCAGTAGACAGTTATTATACTGATCTATAACTTCATGAAATTCGGAACGAATAGCGTCAATGTTTGAGCTAGCGTCCAGAAAAGCCTCTTTCGCATCATCTCCCGTGCCTATGTCTTTAGATAAATCGTAGGCAGACTGTAAACACTCGAATAAATTTTATTTATTTATCTTTATATCAGGCATATAACCCATAATTTTGTTAGTATTACTTAAACTATGTTAGTATAATTAATGAATAAAAGGTACAAAGGAATCAGGAACAATAAATTACACTTAAAAGTAGATATGTGTATCGTAAGTAGGTATAGTATTCCACAAGTTACAATGAAACTTAAGGAACACTATATCTATTATTCCATCTTTTAGACACACCCGGCAACAATACATGCACTCCGCACAGGTGCCCCATCATATATCCCTCAGTTTTGCTAGCAACAATGCTCAGAAGACCGCTGTCGCTGTCTTGCATCCGACGCAGTAATGATGCGGATCTTTTACGTATGATCGCAAAGAAGTCATCTGTACGCGCTGCTGCGAACATTCCTGACGCGCTACAGAAACGTGGCAGCGACAGCAGTATTCTAAAAGCATTGTTGTATTGCACACGCAGGGCATTGAACGTTTTTTGCGTGTATCTGGTCCACAGACTGCAGGTATAAAAAGCCTGGCAGTATGCCCTAAACAGTGTTAATTTAACATTACTGTCGCACTTTGCAAATCTGCGGGCCAGCATGTTGCATCGTACGGCCAATGCCCTGCGCTCTATATCTATATCACAATTATCAGTGCCATCTTCTGTAACCCAGTGACCAAGGTATTTAAACTGTTTAACTCTGTTTAGAGTTGTACCGCATAGCGACACTGGTGGCGCCACTTCATAGGTCTTGTTTTGTGCCATAAAGACTAACAGCTCACTTTTCTTTGCATTATATCGTAGTCCATGGGCTCCAGCATTTTATTATTATTATTACTTCCTTTATTTAAATTTTTACAACATATAAATTACATTTTTAAATATTAAAATAACAAAAATCATAAAAACATTTAAAAATATAAAAAATAGTAGCCCACCGGTATCGGGAAGCGAATTTACAAAGGCTATACTATTTTAGTCACGAGTCAGACTCTAATCAGTGAGCTTTTGTTTCTGAATATTACTCGACAATACCTAGTCTATCTCAGTAAAAAAATTGACTCAAATAGACTAGCTTTTTGTTTTGATATTTTCAAAGAAAATGCACGGACAAAACCTAGTACCATTTCAGTCACGCGTGGACGAAATCCCATCCATGGTTAATACCCCGACTCAGACTACCCCGACTCGGATAGGTTAGGTTAGAAGGCTAAGGCGGGAGCGAAGCGGAGCGGAGCTCCCGCCTTAGGCTTCGTGGTTATTTTTTTTTTAACCACCCAGAAATAGGAGCCCCGCGAAGCGGGGCTCCGTCAACCTACCTTAGCGCAGGTGTAACTGATTGCCAGTTACATACATGTATGTAACTGATTGCCAGTTACATACATATTAATTTTGAATACATATTAATCAAATAGATAAGCTTCAATTATAGGTTGATAGTTACATGGCAACTGTTATCATTTTAATTGCTCGTTTCTATTATGTATTTGATAAACAAAAATAAAACGAATTAACAAACGAGAAGTACTTTTATTAGGTAAAGAACACTACCCACTTGTTGCGAGTATAAATTTAAAAATATCTCGCCAAAAGCTTAGCTATTCGAGTGATATGTATTATATAGAACTAGATTTTGTCCGTGCATTTTCTTTGAAAATATTAAAACAAAAAGCTAGTCTATTTGAGTCAATTTTTTTACTGAGATAGACTAGGTATTGTTGAGTAATATGCATAAACAAAAGCTCACTGATTAGAGTCTGACTCGTGACTAAAATAGTATAGCCTTTGTAAATACGCTATCGGGAATAGGATCCAAGCTACCGGTGGTCAGGGCCGCTGAGAGAGGAACCTTCTCACTATACGTGCCGTTTCCAGTAATACCGCCTTCTGGATCAAGCGCTTGATCCAGCTGCCTAACGAGAGCCTCTTTAGGTGTTGGTCGAGGCTCTTGGCTATTATGCCATTGGCCGTCACGACTATCGGCACAATGACTGCTGTATCCACATCCCACATCTCGACAACCTCGCGAGTCAAGTCAAGATATTTGATCTGCTTATCTTGTTCGGCTTTCACGAGGTTCTCGTCATGCGGGACTGCTATATCAACAATCATTGTGCGACGCTCTGATCGATCTATCACCACTATGTCCGGCTTATTAGCGACAATAGTCCTATCAGTGATGATAGATCGATCCCAATACAATGTGATATTTCCATTTTGGAGAACTGGGCCGGGCACATACTTATAGTACGGTACTTCTGATTCCACAAGACTGTATTTCAGAGCAAGTTGCTGGTGGATAATCCTGGCTACAAGGTTGTGTCTATGCAAGTAGTCTCCGTTAGCCAGACGAGAACAACCAGAAATAATGTGTCGGATTGACTCCCGCGGACGGTGGCATGCCCGACAGATGTCAACCGTGCCATCCTTCACAATATATTTCCGGTAGTTGTTTGTCATCATAACTTCGTCCATAATTGCAAAGACAAAACCTTCGCGGTTTCTCCAAATAGATCTCCGAATCGTAACCAGGATACGGACGCTAAGAGGTCTACATCGGGTCCATGCAGGACCCGGTAAAAGCGTCCGTGGAGCTCCTTGCTTTGCCATACCTCCCTGCGGTCATTAGTATCTAATACTTTAGGTTTGCGCCAGTTCTCGTTAGCCAAGGAGAGCGGGGTGAAGCCCTTGTCCACTGAGACCATATCTCGGTGCATCCCCACATCGGCTTCAAGGAAGTATTCCCTGAGACTGCATATCTCACGGTTGTGCAGGGTCTTGGCATTTAAATAACCTCGACCTCCGAACTTCCGCGGGATATACAGTCTCATCACCGAGGACCGTGGGTGATGCATCCGATTTACGGTCAGCAGTGTGCGGACCCGTCTATCCAGGGCGTCCAGCTCCGTCTGAGTCCATTTGAGTATGCCGAAAGAGTACATCAAAACTGGCATAACCCAACCGTTGAAGGCGCGCACCTTGTTTCCGCCTGATAAAAGACTATTTAGAACTTTATTCAGGCGGCCAAAGAAGCGCTCCCTCAACGATTGTTTCATGTCAGCAGTGTCGATGCCTAACGCTTCCGACATACCCAAATACTTGTATGTTTCGATTGAGGAGAGGGATCTTAGGTGAATGGAATCCGTGAGTTGGGTTCCCACGGATTCCACAATCTCCCCTCGCTTCACATGCATGACTGCAGATTTGTCCACACCAAATTCCATCCTGATGGCGCTACTGAAGGTTTCAGTTACTTTCAGTAGCTCCATCAGTTGCAGATTGTTGTGGGCAAAGAGTTTTAGGTCATCCATGTAGAGGAGGTGAGATATAACCTGACCACCTCTCCTCAATCGATAGCCTATACCTGAATCCTCCAGCAGTGTGCTAAGAGGATTCATGGCTAGGCAGAACCAAAGTGGACTCAAACTATTGCCCTGGAATATACCTCGCTCAATCCTTATCGGTTCGCTATTCCTCTGGATTTGTCGACATCCTGGATAGTGAAGGACCGTCCTCCACTGCCCCATACATGACATCAGGAACGTGCACAGCGTTGTATCTACTTTGTACAACTCTAACACCCTCCTGAGCCATGTGTGTGGTACCGAGTCATAGGCCTTCTTATAGTCTATCCAGCATGTCGACAGATTCCTTCGGGAACGACGAACCTGTTGACTAATGGTCATATCGATTAGGAGCAGCTCCTTAGTACCGCGGGACCCGTTCCTACATCCATTTTGAGAGACAGACAAGATAGAGTTTGTGTCAATATGATTGTAAATTTTAGCTCTCAAAATGGATGTAAGAATTTTATAGACCGTCGGTAGACAAGTGATCGGTCTATAATTTTTGGGTTCCGCGGTGCTACCTGATTTATGGAGCAGGTGGGTTATCCCTGTTGTTAAGAACTGGGGCAACGACCCTGACTCTAAGGCTGACTGGAACTGAGATGCCAAGCGAGCGTGCGACTTTTGGATCCACTTGATCCAAAAGTTGTGCAGTCCGTCCGGCCCCGGAGATTTCCAGTTAGGCAACGGACGGACTGCACAAGCGACATCTTGGGGGCTGATGGTAATTGCCCCCATTTCTGGTATTTGTCCGCACGCTCGCTCGATCTGCCTAGTCCAGTCACCTTCGGTGTGATTGACAGGCACCGACCAGATGTTTCGCCAGAACGAAGACATGGCGTCATCATCCGGAAGGGGCATGTCAGCCACACCTTGGTCCGGTCGCTCCCAAGCTCTGTAAACCCACCTTTCATCGCTTTGGAATGTGCGATTCTGAGTGTACCGCTCCACCCTCCGCCGATACCGACGAATACGGTTTGCCCATGCACAGATCTTCTGCTTCAGGAAGTCGATGCGCTCTGTGACGCGGGGCAAATAATCTCGGGGACTAACATCAGTCCCGGAGAACGCCCGCTTCACAAAGCGCATCACTCGAGGGCGAGTATTGCCCTCCCTGAAGCAGATTAGCTTACCGATGAGTGCTCTAGCCTCACCGATACGACACTCAATCCTGCACTGCCAAGCTGGTACGGCTGGTTTTGGCCGTGTAGCTCTGTCACTGTTAGGAAACTTAACATGAGCTACACGACAAGCCGCTACAGCTGCGCGGTACAAGATCGAGTGGGTATCAACCAGGTCTTTGCTGCCGTCAAAATATGTTGACAGCTGTGAGTCTAGAGCACACACCAGCGCCTTGTTTTTCTTATGCATGGGCAAACGAGGTAAACGTGGTCAATGTTCAGGCGGAGTAGAGCGATACTCCCTGAAAGCATCCTCCAAAGCGCTCCTCAATCGTGCATTGCATTGGGTACTCACGGATATAGCCCCGTCATCATCCTCTCCACCAACACAGTTGGGTCGCGGTGAAACACTGGGTAAATTTTGCAGCTGCACCGCGACCAGTGGCGAAGCAGGCGTAACATGGCTATTCCGTCATTCGAGGCAAAGTCGATCAAGCACGGCGGCATCCAGCATATGATTACGCTGGATGACCGGTGCCTGATCCGATAATCGTTGCGACGACACGTTGACACCTGGTTCAAGCACCTGAAACAGAGAGAGCATCCGACCACGGTACGCAGTCAAGTTAGTTCCCCCCTCTGTAGCCCCATAGTATGCGCGCATGACATTTTCGTTGACCGCTTGTGTCCACTTCATGCGCTGCACACTTTCACCGGTAGCGGGGACCCTATCAGAAGCCGGTGGGCCTCGGAGTCCCAAGCTGGCCGGTGGTCGGCCTCGTCCGCGCCGACGTACTGGTGGTGGTGTCGTCGGCGGCGAGAAGTATTCGTCGCTCGAGCTCGACGCAACTGCAGAGGCCGGTGTCACTGGACTCACGTCTGGAGCAGGATCCGGCAACTGCGAGGCGGAGCTGAGCGACGAACCCGAAGATGTTAGGCGTGTGTTATGTAGAAAACGTGCCCGACTTCGCGTCAGCATCTCACAATTTCTCGTGTTATTTAATTTTTTCTTATATTCTGGTATAATGTTATCATTATAGCACCAATATCAGGTACTTCCTTGGTGTTGTAGAAACTTATAGTAAAACATTTTTCCATGATTGGTGTTAAAAATTCTAGAAAAAATACACGGAGAAAAATTTTTTGCACCGTCAAGCTGACAGTTGGGCCACAGATTATTATTATTATTATTATTAAGCCTTTTATTTCCCAAAAATACAATGACAGTTTTAACTCATACTATCTTAAGATATTCGTGAAGATTAAAAAAAATCATTTACAGTAGTTAAAACATGCAATAAAGTAATATTAAATAATAAATAATTTGTTCTTTAAATAAATAGATTGGTTACATATAATAAAATTGTATAAAATTTAATAATTTAAAATAGAATTGATTGTTATATTGGGTGCCTATTTATAGGCAAAGGCCTCCTCCATTTTATGCCATTCCTATCTGTCTTGGGCTATTCGAGTCCAGGTGGGGCCGGCCACGGCCGTAATATCGTCGCGCCACCGGCGCCTGGGTCTGCCTCTGGTGCGTGGTGCATCTCGAGGGTACCAATGGAGAACTCTCTCACTCCAACGTCCATCTTTAGCTCTGGCTACGTGTCCTGCCCATCGCCATTTCAACTTACAAGCTAGTACCACGGCATCTATTATTTTAGTGCATAGTCGTATGTCTTTGCTTCTCTTACGGTCTCGAAGTTTAATTCCCAACATACTCCTCTCCATTGCTCGTTGGAAGGCTTGAAGCTTGTTCGTAACTGCCTTTGTTAATGTCCAACTTTGACAACCGTAGAGTAGTGTAGGTAATATGATGGTGTCCATAGCTTTCTTTTTCAAGCGAATCGGGATGTGTGATTTAAATACTTCTCTCAATGACCAATATCTTCTCCATGCACTGTTTATTCTGCGGTCTACTTCATTTTCTGTCGGTCTATTAAATTAAATGCTTTGCCCAAGATAGACACAGTTGTCTACGTATGCGATTGGGGTGTCATGTATTATCGTAGGTATTCTTAAGCTGTTGGTTAACAGGCATGTTTTTTCAGCGTTCATGCGAAGACCACATTTTCGACTCTCCTCGTCTAGACACTTCAGCATGAGCTCAATGTCGGCATGTGTTTCGCTTATCAATAGAATATCATCTGCGAAGCGGAGGTGGTTAAGGAACTCTCCATTTACTCTGATGCCGATATTGTGCCAGTTTAGCTGCCTGAAAATATGCTCCAAAACTGCGTTAAATAAATTAGGTGAGATGGGGTCACCTTGTCTGACTCCTTTTTGAATGTTAAATGGCTCACCCTTTTTCTCCAGTTTGATTATGGCTCTGCTGTTTTTGTAAATTTCATTCAAAAGTTTAATGTATTTTGTCTGAACACCTTGTTCACGAAGACAGCACCACAGAGATTCATGGGAGATAGAGTCAAACGCTTTGGAGTGGTCTACAAATGCTACGTAGAGCTCTTTATTGTGTTCATTGTACTTTTCGATAATTTGTGTAATCGTGAAAATGTGATCATTTGTAGAGAAGCCCGATCTGAACCCTGCTTGTTCTCTAGTTTGGTTTTCATCTACGGTCTTTGAGATCCTTTTTAATATTAGGCTTGTAAATAATTTATAAAGTGTCTGTAGCATACTCAGTGGTCTGTAGTTGTCCATTATGCCTGGATCACCCTTTTTGTAGAGTAAAGTTATAATCGCTGTGTTCCAGTCAGATGGTATTGATTCTTGTTTCACGGTTTCGTTGAATATTGTAGTTAAAATAGGTGTTATTGGCTCTCTGATGGCTTTTAATATGTCATTTGTTATGCGATCTTCATCTGGGCCTTTTTTCGATTTCAGTTGATTTATTTTTTTCAGTTAATTTCACACTCCAGAAATTCTGGTACACTATCTAAATCGAGTGACTCCACCTCTCGAATTGAGTCTCCGTGAGATACAGGATGCTCATATAATTTGGTATAAAATTCTGTTGCAATGTTTAAAATATGGTTTCTGCCTGTTACTTGGTTACTGTGTTTTGTTAGTTGCGTAATCCATTTTTTACTGGAATCTAGTCTTTTGTGCGCTCTTTTAACCGATGCAAATTTCTCTAATTCATGCTCAATAATAGTATATCTCCGTTCTTTTGCTTTCTTTTGTATTTGCTTTCTAGTTAGTTTGTATAATGCCGATAAATGTTTCTTTTCTATGATAGTTTTGTTTTTCTTCTCTTTTAACATAGTCCTCTCGTTGATTAATCTGGCTAGGTTTCCTTGAATAACAGGGTCAACACATTTTTTTTTGTTTTTCAGTTTATCTGTACTTTTTTTTTATTTTCGTGACTAAGGTTGAGTAAGTGTGCTGAATGTTTATAAAATCCAAGTTTTTGATTTCTTGTGAAAAATCTTTCTTCAAATACTCCTGCTCAAGAGGCGCAATGTCAGTAATGTTTTGTCCCCCGAAGTGTTTTCTTGAAGTAATGCGCTTGGTGTAAAGTTGTAGTGATGCACGCACCAGTCTGTGATCAGTAGGATGTGTAGTAGGTATAATATCGACGTTGTGGATAGTGTTATTATTCTTTGTTATAATGTAGTCGAAGATCCGTCGTTCGACTTCCGCTAAGAACAGTCGCGTCGCACACGCTCTTGCGCTAGTTAGTGTTCGGGTATAGCGCTGACGCAGCAGCATACCGGTCGTTACCTCTAGCCGTGCGCGGTCGCCGCGATGACCCAGTTACCGAATGAATTTCGCAACTATTTGTGTAAACAAAGTGTTAAGGTGAAGTTGTAATTTTCTCATAATAATTATGGCTTGCTCACCATCAATTAAAATAAAAACCGAAACGGAACATCTTTTGTATAAACATTATACAGAAGAAAAGTTAGAAAGAGAAAAACTGCAACGTTTGGTAAATGACCTTAAAAGTCAATTAGAAGAACTTCAGCAGCAGCTGAAAAAAGTCCAGGAGCAAAAAACTGCTGACCTAGAAAATAAAAATGTCACTACCGAGAAGCCAATACCAATCGAGTATGAGACAGACGAAGAGGAACTAGCAAAGGAAACGGAGTGGGTACGACAGAAGAGCAGAAAAAAAAGGAAATTGAACACATCACTGTCCCCACCACCTCAACAAGGACCCGAATCCAGCGAAAAACCTAAGGAAAATGTTAAGACAAGGAAACAGCCTACACCGCCACTTATAGTAGTGGAAAATGTTAAGAACTACCAACAGTTCTACGATCTTCTTTCGACTAACCTCACGAAAGACTCATTTATTACAAAAATGATGAATGGAGAAAAAGTTAAAATTAACTCCCATAATGATGACTCATACAGATGCATTACTAAGCTATTGTTGCAAAATAACTGCCTTTGGTACTCGTATGAGAATAAACAAGACAGGCCGATAAGGGTGACGGCAAAAAACCTTCATTCTTCCTGCCTGCCAAATAAAATAGTTGAGGACCTAACATCTCAAGGATACAAAATAGAGGATGCGGTCAACAAACTGAGCTGGAAGAGCAAAGAGCCCCTCAGTATGTTTATGCTCTCATTTCAAAAAGATGAAGACATAAAGAAAATTTACGGAATTAAATCCATACTAGGCTGCAAAGTAGATATACAGCCGTTAAAAACATCAAAGCTAATCCCTCAATGCAAAAGGTGTCAAGCATATGGCCACACACAGAAATACTGTTCTAAAGAACCCCGGTGTGTGAAGTGTACAGGCAAGCACCTAACCAGAGACTGCAATAAACCAGCAGAAGCAAAGCCAAAATGTGTTCACTGTGGTGAGCCTCACCCTGCTAACTATAGAGGATGCATAGTAGCTAAAGAGCTTCAAAATATTAAAGATAAAAATACTAGAAAGAATGTAGTGGTACCAACAAACTCTCAGCGTCCAAGTGCAAACGGAGACAAAAGACCTAGTGTCATCAAGCCAGCTACTAAAAGTGTATCGTATGCACAAATGGCGAAAGGAGCCCAACCACCGCCACAATCACATATGAAACCAGTGAGCCCTAACATGGATGAAAAGATTAATAAAATCATAAATCTTTTAACTAATTTTGATGAAAGGCTGAAGAAGCTTGAAGGTGGCACTAAAGCAGCTACCAAACAACAAAAAAACATCATAAATGGCTAACATACTAAGAATTATGGCTTGGAATGCGAATGGACTGCTCAAACATCAGAATGAACTTACGGCTGTCCTAAATATGGAAAGTATTGATGTGTGCCTTATATCAGAGACACATTTCACTAAAGAATCTCATATTCAAATTAAAGGTTATAAAGTATACCATGCATTGCATCCCAATAACACATCAAGAGGTGGTAGTGCAGTTATTATAAAGGAGAACATATTTCATTATGAACAACTCAAATATGAAAAAGAAGAAATCCAAGCAGTGGCTGTCTGTGTCAAAACGAAATATTGCCCTGTTTCCATATCAGCCATATACTGTCCACCTAGGTATTCGGTAAAAACAGATCAATACATGACCTTTCTAAACGGTCTTGGAAATAGATTTATATTGGGAGGCGATTTTAATGCTAAAAATACATTTTGGGGATCTAGACTGACCACAACCAAAGGAAGAGAGCTACTGTGCGCAATTGAAGGAGCACAATGCAAAGCTTTATCAACAGGTAAGCCTACTTATTGGCCTACTGACCTAAACAAGATTCCAGATCTCATTGACTTTTTTATATATAAAAATCTATCACCAAATCTTCTCCGCATTGAAGAAGGTTATGATATGAGCTCAGATCACTCACCTATAATACTTACTGTAAGTGAGTCTTTAATGTTGAAAGAAAACTACCCCACATTAGTAAATAAGAACACTGATTGGGCAAGCTTTAAAATAGACTTGGACTCTATAATAGATTTAAAAGTTCCACTAAAGAAGCCAGAAGACCTGGATCGGGATATCCGTCAATTCATTACTCAAATACAACAATGCGCCTGGAAAAACACACCTACATTCAAGTTAAAAAATAGATTAACCTACTACCCAGCAGAAATTGCAAAACTCATAGCCGAAAAGAGGCGACAGAGACGAATATGGCAACAAACAAGATATCCACAAGATAAAAGGCTTCTGAACAACCTTACAAAACAACTAAGGAATGCAATTCAGAAGTTCAAAAATGAATCAATGAGCAGTTATCTTAATCAATTAACCAGCGATCGCACGACAGATTACTCCCTATGGAAATCTACAAAAAGTTTTAAGAAGCCAATTATGCATATCCCACCTATCAAAGATATTAACGGGCGGTGGGCAATAAGCAACGAGCAAAAAGCTATAAGGTTTGCACAACACTTGGAACTCATTTTTAAGCCGAATGAAGAAAATGAAGACTGCGCTTTGTTAGATGAAACACCAAATGATGATGAACAAGAAATAAAATTCGTAACACCAAGAGAAGTTTTCAACGAAATCAAG
This sequence comes from Aporophyla lueneburgensis, assembly GCA_932294355.1. Taxonomy (NCBI): domain Eukaryota; kingdom Metazoa; phylum Arthropoda; class Insecta; order Lepidoptera; family Noctuidae; genus Aporophyla; species Aporophyla lueneburgensis. Next base: position 38,471,115 of record OW028736.1, read on the forward strand.
CGCCTTAGACTAAAGAAAGCACCTGGCTACGATCTTATTACTGGAGAAGTTCTTAAAAACCTCCCACGTAAAGCCATCGTAAAACTTACAACTCTTATCAATGCTACGTTCAGGCTTAAGTCTGTGCCTGATCTGTGGAAAGTTGCCGAAGTTATAATGATACCAAAGCCTGGTAAACCACCTCACGAAACCACATCATATAGACCGATCTCTCTGCTGCCGATCATGTCAAAATTATTCGAAAAGCTTCTCTTGAAACGGCTAAAACCCATCATCGAAGAAAGAAATTTAATCCCTGACTACCAATTTGGATTTAGGGAAAAACATTCAACAATAGACCAAGTACACAGGATTACCAACATTATAGAAAAGGCCTTAGAAGAAAACAAAGTTTGCTCAACGGTCTTCCTGGACGTAGCGCAAGCATTCGATAAAGTTTGGCACAAAGGGCTTATTAGAAAACTAAGAAACATGCTCCCAAAACAGTTTGCTGATATCTTAGAGTCTTACCTATCACAGCGTAAGTTTAGAGTAAGACAAGATGATGCATATTCAGAACTTAAGTCGATAACAGCTGGAGTACCGCAAGGAAGTGTCCTAGGTCCCGTCTTGTACTTATTGTACACTTGCGATATTCCTGAGTTAGAAAACAACACCATTGCAACATTTGCGGATGACACAGCTATAATGGCCACAGGTGTCACTCAAGAAGAAGCAGTGGAAAAAGTTCAAACAGCCGTCAATACCATCTTTGACTGGAAAAAAAAATGGCGAGTGAAACTCAATGAAACGAAATCCATTCACATAGACTTCACAAATAAAAAGCCAAATTATCATGCGGTATACATAAACAACCATGTCATACCGCACGAAAACACAGCCAAGTACCTAGGCATGACACTAGACACAAAGCTTCGCTGGAAAGCTCATGTTAAGAAGAAACGCGATGAGCTAGAGCTTCGCTACAAGTCAATGTACTGGCTGATTGGAAAACATTCCTCGTTGTCAGTACAAAACAAAATACTTTTGCACAAACAAGTCCTCATGCCTGTATGGACTTATGGTATTCAGCTTTGGGGCTGTACCAAACAAAGTAATATCAAAATTATTCAACGATTCCAAAACAAAGTACTCAGAGGAATCGTCAATGCGCCCTGGTACATTAGAAATGACGACCTTCATCGGGACCTCAAGGTAGACCTCGTCACAAACATAATTAAAACGAACGCCGAAGCTCATGAACGAAGGCTTCATCATCATGTGAACGTCGAGGCTATCCAGCTCCTCGACAACACGGACATAGTGAGAAGACTAAAAAGGACAAAACCTTTCGAGTTAGTTTAGTGAAGTGTTAGTTTAATGTAGTGAAGTGAGTGCTACCCATAAAGTACACAAGAACAAAGTGTCTTCCCCTTAATAGAGACAATAAGAAAAGTGTTAATGGACACATTCTTAGGTTTACTCTTCCTAGCAAATTAAGTTAGAATTAAATTACTCATTAGCTTTAGTATTAAGCTAGATTGTATTTTTTTATGTTGTTACCTTATTGGGATACATCATATAACAAAAAAAAAAAAAAAAAAAAAAAAAAAAAAAAATTATGTAGTCGATTTCATTGCGTGTAACGCTATTAGGGTGCATCCAAGTCCATCGTCGCTTTGAGTTCTTCTTAAAGTAGGTATTTGAAATATGTAATTGATGTTCGAAACAAAAATTTATTAGTATCTGACCCCTTGGACTCCGTTTCCCGTATCCCCACGATCCCATAACATCTTTATCATCATTAGTGGGCTGACCAATCTGTGCATTGAAATCACCTATGATCAGTGTGTCCCTGTTCGTGTTTTGCATCGCTTTTCTGAGATCCTTGTAAAATTGATCTATGTCCTCTAATGGTGATTGTTCCGTTGGTGCGTACAATTGGATAATATGACTTGTTTTACCATCAATGTATATGCTTAACTTGGCTACTCTGTCGGACACCAGTACAAAGTCTTTGATGTTTTCTTTAAATTCAATTTTTATTAAAAATCCAATACCGTTCCTGTTATGGGTTTGTCCGTAGTACATAAAGATAAAATCTGGATATTCTATTATTTCCTTGCCTGCCAGTTTTATTTCAGAGAGTCCAATTACATGCCAGTTTAGCTTAGCAATAGCGTGTTTCAGTTCAGTGAATCTCGACGTATGAATCAATGATCTCACATTCAGTGTGCCAATGTAGAGGTATTTGCTTTTTCTATTGTTTATTTTGTCTTTGATTTTATTTTTGATGGAGGGTTCTGGTCTACTGCTCCCACGGGGACCAGCCGTACCGGGAGAGTTAGGGGTAGTAAGGGTACATTCGCGGTTTTCATAATGCTTAGGAGGAAGGCCTGCTGGTTGCTATTGTTCAATTTGGGTACCACACATAGTTTGGGTTGGACTAGGAGTAGGAGAAGAACTTGTGTCTGTTTCTTTTGGTATAAAATAGTTTCTCATATCTACTTTAGTTTTTTTGTTTGTGCGTTGTGAAAGTGATGGTCTGTTTTCTTGATATGTTGTGAAAGTTCTTTGGTTCTCTGGTGATTTTGATGGCTTTCTTTTAGAGCTGTGTTCGTTGGTTTGGTAGGTGTTTTTTTGCTCTAAGTAAACAATTTTATCGTATCTCAGTACAGCATGTTTGCCCTGGCTTCTTGCTGTGTCGACTTCTTTTTGTAATTCTTTACGTTTTTCAATGACTTGAGGCGAAAAATCTTCTTTAATGTAATAACTGGTTCGTTCTAGCTGATTTTTCCTTTTTAATATTGTTAGTTTCGTGTTTAGTTTAGAGAACGTTATTTTAATAGGTCTTGCTTTCTCTCCTTTTTTTCCCAACCGTATGGCGGATTCTATATCATATGTGGTACATTTTGCGGCGAGATAGTCGTTGAAAATTAATATAATACGTTTTTCCAATTCTTCGTAGCTTTTTTCGTTTTCTTCTAGCCCAAAAAGAACAACATTTTTCATACGTACTTGTCTTTCTAGCTTTTCTATTGTATTTTGCTGTTTGTTAATAATTTCCTCTAGTTCTTCATTTTTAGAGATAATTTCGAAAATTTTTATATTCATATGTTCAATTATTGGTTTCGATATATCTTCTTTCAAGCTTTTTATTTCTGTACTTTGTTGTGACAAATCATTTTGCAGTTTCTTCAACAATGTTGTTATTTCTTCCATATCGAATTTTCGATTGCTACTTAGCGCCCTCTCGTGTGTAGTGGTGAACTTAGGTAGATAATTTAACTATCGATTGAACTTGCTCTACAGTGTTTGTTTTGGTGGTTCAGCTTGTCTCCACTAGATGGCTTTCTGCTACGATTTCCAACAAAATGCAACAGATGGCGTTGTAATCAAGATTTGCCGATGTTTTTGTATGACAAAGCGATTTTGTATTCGATGACAATTCAAAATTGGGTTATTTTTATTATGTTTTCTACAAAATCAGTTTTTCACTTTTATACGCACAGTTTTTAATGTCTGCATCAGCTTCTTGATGAAATATTAGTCCATAGCTGAGTATTTTTCTTAACCACTAGCCAATCTTCGTGACCAGAATTGTAACCGTCACTGATATATTTCTCGTAATTACTTATTTTCCCCTAAGCACCAGATAACACCTTTTAGTTTAGTCTTTGTATAATTGAATTATCAACACTGTTTTTAGTTTTCACACGTTTTTATTCGCCTTATTAATTTTTAAATACAATAACAATACAGAGCCGATCTAACTGTGTTGACAGCAGCGCCCTCTCCCAGCATAGCACTCACATATCTTCAATAGTTTCCTGAGGGCACTGATCGACGGACTCAGAAGCACCATATCGTCGGCATAACTGATGTTGTTGAAAGATACACCATCTATCGTGCATCCGATGCCAGTGCTGCTGAGTTCCTTGATCAGCTTATTTATATAAATATTAAATAACTTAGGCGAGGTCAGACCCCCCTGCCTCACCCCGCACTCTAACCTATATTCATCTGAGTAAGCGCCTGCCCACCTCACAATGTTATATTGGGCACCGTACCAGAACTTGAAGATATTAATTAATTCTGGCGGCAGGTTAGCTTCGTTGGATAATTTTTCCCACAGGATGTCATATGAGACTAGGTCAAAAGCGCTGGCTAAATCCAGGAAGCATGCATACACAGGTGTCCTCCTCCCAGTGTAATATTGCACTGTGCTCTTTAGAGTCATAATCGCAGTCTCCGTCGATAACCCATTCCTAAAACCAAACTGTCGGTCATTAATGTTTAATTGTTTACCTAGATATCTGTCAAGCAAACTATCCATAATTTTAGCTACAACCGTTGCTAAGGAAATCGGCCTGTAATTGGTTATATCCGACATATTAGCAGTCTTATTTTTAGGAACGGGCACTACAATTGTTCTCACCAAATTAGCTGGCAGATAGGTATGACTGACACAAAGGTTGAACAGCAAGGCAAGAATCCTTGGGAGATGAACACCTGCGTTCTGCAAGTGCTCAATACTTAAGCTGTCGTGACCAGGCGACTTACCTTTTAACATGTTTTTTATGACGGAAGTTACGTCACGGGCCGTAAAACGTACACTTAGGTCATAACAGCTTACATTCGGTGTTTTGTCTGCTGAACCCAAAGGTGGATCAATTTTGAAACGCTGCCGAAATAAGTTAGCTATATCGACTGACTCAGTTTTACCCTCAACACTCGCGGGGAGACTAGACTCAGGATTCAACCTTTTCGTTTCTCTCCAAAAGCTTCCAAAGTTCCTCGCCGAGTGGTGAGACGCAATAATGTCCATTTTAATTTGTTGCTGGTTGTTTTGACACCACTTTAGTTTCGCCTTAAAAGCTTTTCGAGAGTCACGGATGGTTGTAAATAGGCCCCACACCAGGTTTGCCATATTCCATCCAAAGTTCAAACCTGAATCGCGCCTCCGCGTGGACTTCTTTCACATGCTTGTTCCAACCCGTGACATACCTCCGCTTCACTACAGTCCGACATAAACAAGTCGCTGCCGCTGACTCACTTAAAATGCTAATAACACTATTATATAATTTATCTATATGCGGCCTGTGCTCCAAGTTATCACACATTTTATCACAACACTCATGAAAAACAATAGGAAAGTCAACCTCCCTCATCTTATTATGACATAACTCTTGGTACATTTTTATTTGACTAGCGTCTCGAATTCCCCACTTAACCTTCTTATAAAAGATATTACTCCTACCAAGTTTTGGCTGCAACACTTTCAAGTTGCATGTAAGCTCTAAAGGTAAGTGGTCTGACCAGAAAACATCATACACAACCCTAACATCAACAATCGTTTGCGAAGCGGCTTGAGTGACCACACAATGGTCAAGCCACCTACGACAGTTGTCATGAGAGTCACTAACGTATGTATACGTATCAGAATTAAGACCAAGTCTCTCTATATCTGCACAGAACCATTTTTGCTCATTACAAAAACTAAGCAATTCACTACCAAAACGCTCACCTGGGTGTGAATTAAAGTCTCCCAACACAAATACACTTTCAACGTTCTCGTTCTCAATAATAGCACTTATTTCGCTCAAACATTCCGTAAACTCAATAAGGTTGTCCACTGAGTCTGTAGGCATGTAAACAGAAAAGGCTATAAACACGCGGTCCTCCACTACAAACTTAGCTGCTATAAGACACACACTTTTACACTCAATGACAGACACCGATGTAAACAAACTCTTTCTCCATATTAACGCCACTCCACCATAGGGCCGCCCGCGTAGTATCTCGGATGACGTATCAACAGCTGACTTGCCCGCAAAGGCGAAATCATTGTGGATAGTGCCTAGGTATGGTACGTCGTGCGGCAGGAGCCACGTTTCCTGCAGTGCAATAATATCAGTCGATTGGCAAAGCGATCTCACACCGTCAATAGATCTATGAATAGATTTGCAGTTGAAGCTTATGAATTTAACTAGACTGTGATCCATTATGGTTGGTGCTAGGTGGTACTCGTAATGTTTCAGTAGATTTACCTCTGAAATTAATAAATTTCCTGAAATTAACACCTTCAGGCCACAGGTTATCGTCCATGAAGACAGGTAACTTATGTCTCGGCACATAAACTTTGTATGCACTGTAGTCTTTTTCCTGTTTCATTATAACCTTTTCCTACTGTACGGACACCTGCGTTTTAGTAAAAATATAACTCGAGATATCGCTCACTGAGGTACCTTTGTCTACGTTATTGATAAACAACGGTACTTTAATATCTGCCGCTTTGAACTTCATATCCAACTCATTCTTCGCTGTACCTTTTTGCCCGATAAAACGATTTTTGTATCGTTTTTTCCTAACTTCTATCCATTCTTCGTCATGTTTATTTTCTTTCCAAGTACCTGGTTGCTGTACAATATCCGCTAAGGTTCTTTGTTGTAATTTGCCGTTCACATGACGATCTATTTTTTCGTTAACTACCTCCACTTGCGCAGGCGCAGCTACCATACATTGAGTCGGCGCATGACACAGCTGTGAAGTCGTATGCACTGTACCAAATTGCTCGTTTACTCGTCTCGGCGACTGTGATTTTGCAAACGAGACGCACCTATCGTTAGCACGCTCGGGTGAAAGGGACAGCTGATCCGGCGCCTCGGGCGCTATCAGCTGTTCACTGTGTGTCACTAAGCCCATTGGTCCGCTATCGTAGCTATCACATAAAATAGCACCTCTTTTGTTATTAACGTTCAAATGATGAACGTTAACTAATGAAGCTCTCTTGAGATTTTCTAGGTCACATTTTAGAACACTAAACTGATCGTCGGTTACATATTTCTCCTTGATATGTGATATGTCGTTTCGTAAAATAAGGAGATCTTTGAGTAATCTGGTGACATCTACATGGTCAAAAGATATTGGAGGTAACTTTTGTAGATCACGAGCTACAAAAATTGGTATTAACTCCGGGTCTGTCTGTTTGAGAAGACTAATTATATCCTCCAAATTTCTGTTCGTCTTGCCTTTATTTTTACGCGTAATGTTACGCTTCGAAGTCCGGATAGAATCGAACAGCAGACTCTTGGCTTCTTCCACTTCCTCTTCCGAAAAAGCGGTCGCACAGATTTGCACTAAACTTTCTTCATTCATAACTTCTATTTTATTTTGCACAAATGCAAGCACTTCGCAGATCACAATGTTACAGTTTTGACATTTTAATACTTTAGAGGCCATTGCGTAGCCGGTCAATGACCGCACTCGACACGAACGCATAAACACCCACCCGCACAGGAAGACGTTTGCGCGTCGACTGAAAGTCGATAAAGCATTCCGTTTGGCTTCCAACGCCAACAACGAAAACTCCGTACTACCAGACTTAATAGCTTTCTTCATTATGTAATGAGAATTTTAAATTGAAGGTATACAAAATAATTTATTTGTGAGTTTGTGAATAATATAAAAGTACAAGTGGGTACTTCTAAAAAGGTAAATCTCAGCGAAAATTATCGAAATAGAACCTTATTTCGTGAATACCACTGAGAATATGAATATTACAGCGAATAATAAGATGAAATATTAGTATGACAGCGGGAAAATACGTATTTAGTGTTAAGCGGTAACAAAATGAAATAAATGCCTTCGCGCTACGCAACGAGCGTAATGGCGTCGGTACGTTTTCTAGGCTAACGAAGACCTAAAAACGGCGGGTTTTAACACTAAATCTCCTATTAGGTGACCTAAAAGGGGCGGAAACTGTATCATTACGGTTCGAAGGACCACAATAATGGTGGGGCTCCGACGGAAGGCGAAATTAGTACCTTCGACGCGGACAGAAAAACTGATGAACGCAAGTGTCGCGCCTAGGCTAAAGGGGTGAGGGAATCGTGTACCTACCTCCTCGTGAAGCCGCTCGATCTTCCAGCAGAATCTCGGAGCTCCGGAGTCTTCGCAAGTTCAGCTCACCACGTGTCGGCAAAGTCCAGAGACACTACACAGCACTTCAGTTCTACCGTCGAAGCCACAAAGTACACCACTAAAGAAACAGCGGGACTGCTATGAACTTATAATATTCATATTATATCGTTCTGCGATAAAATAGTACAGCGGGTAAAAAAAACACAGCGGGAATGCGATCACGACGGGGTCCATATTTGATCTTTTATAATGTCTTTCTCGAGCGAGCGATAAAGACGGCGACACTCGTTTGTGAGGTGCACGATGTTGATTGGCGGGAAAGGGACTAGCTTGATATCTTGCGTAATAGTTTAACAAATAAAAATAGATGGCGCTAACAAGTCTAGTTACTGATAACAAATTGTGTTTCAATCCGGGAACTATCAACCCTTCAACTGTAATTGCTTTGTTCTTGTAATAAATATTTAGTAATCCTTGCTTTGAAGCAGTCAAAAATTCTCCATTGGCAATTTTTATTTTTATGGGAGCCGGTAATGGTTTTACTTCTGTCATGACCGATTCAAGATACTCTTGAATGAAATGGTGACTCGCACCTGAGTCTACAATAAATTTCAGCTCACTTTCATTATAACATGTCATTTCTGTTGAACACGCTATGAACAACTCATTCTTTTGTTCATTTCCTGCTTCGCCTGTGAAATTGGCAACAGACCTTGCTCTATGTCTATAATTCATTCCTCTTGATCTTCTATTTCTTCCTCTATTTCCTCTATATGATTGGTTATTTGTCTTACATTCAAAGTACTTATGTCCTTCTTTTCCACATTTATAGCATGTTATATTATATAGATTAGCTTCACTTGTATTTTCTTTTACTTTTCCTTTAATTTTTAATTCTGCGTCCAATAACCTTGACTTTACAAATTCCATATCCAACTCTTTATCCATTGTTTCCAATGTAGTAATCACAGTATCATAATCTTCACTCATAGTTAGCAGCAAATGACATACCTTGTCACTTTCTTCCAATGTGGACCCCATCGTCTCCAACTTTGCTATCAAACAATCGAATTTAAGAAAATGGTCCTGCAATTTATCTTGCTTGCCGCATTTCAATGCCAATAGTTGTTTCTTTAGATGAAGCTTGTTGAACACACTTTTTCTTTCAAAAATATTTTTAAGTTTTGCCAACATGGCACCGGCTGTGTCGCATTTTCTTATTATTTCTAAATATTTGTCTGGTAAACATTGCACTATTATTCCTCTTGCTTTTGCGTCGTCTTTTTTATATTCACTTTTATTTTCTTTATCTATTTTATCTTGAATTGTGTATTCAACGCCTTTTTCTTCCAATAGAGTACACAAACGAAATTTCCAATCGTGAAAATTTGTCGACTCGTCCAATTGGGGATTTTGGTTTTGGTTCTTTTCACACATTTTTCACTTATTCCCAGATTTATCGATCAGAGGTCCGTGGATGTTAAGAGTTTATAAATAAAAGTCTCTGCTACACCAATTAATATTGTTTTAATTAGGCACTTCGCCATCTTATTTGATGCTACACATCCTACTGCACAGAGCACACACAGAGTAGACAAAAACAAGTCATAACCACAGATAATATCAAACATGCGTACAGTATTACAATAATCCTAACAAAGATAAGTCAAATTTATCTAGCTCTTCTTTTACAGCATTAGCCCTTAATGATTGATTGCAAAAATTTTGGGAATTGGAAGAAGTTGAAAATAAACGTTTTTTATCTCCTGAGGTAACCGAATGTGAGAATATTTTTTCCTCGACTGTGTCGCGTTACCCTTTAGTAGGGATCCTGCTGAGTTAGGTAACTCCCGCAGCGCCGCGTACCGTCGATTGATTGCTCTGGAGAGAAAATTCCGCCAATCGTTGCGGGAAAATTATAACGCTGTGATCAAAGAGTACATAGATAATGGTTACCTCAGTCAAGTTGACGAATCTGATCAATCTTCTGAATCTTCTGAATCTCATCACGCTGTCGTTTGGCCAGACAAACCGATGCCGCGCATTGTATTGGATGCTAGTGCTAGAACTCATACAGGGTTATCTTTAAATTATGTTCTCCATATTGGTCCAAATTTACAAACAGATTTGTTTATTCTTTTAGTAAATTTTAGATTATTTCCCGTCGCTCTATGTTTCGGACCGAACACTTTGTTACTCTATGCGCCTTCGGAACGCGCCGCCCGAACGGAATGACATCTGACTTGACAGTTTGATTTTGACACTTAACACTCTCTTGGAATTTGGTGGGAAAAAAAGGAACACGTCGCCGGTTGTATTTCGCGATCTTTTGTAAAGTAATCCCTTACCCCGGTCGTTTTGGTGACAATAGGTCATGACCCAGTTGTTTGTGTTAATAACCCCTATCTTGGTGAATTAATACGGGTTGAATTTAGATATTACTTGACATTGAAGAACCTTGAAGGTTAAGTGCAAGTGACGCTATTGGGAACGAGTGATTTGAAGACCGCATGCTGTGATTGCCTCCAGCCTTATTGCAGCGGATTCTAACCTGAAGAATACTCGTAACGTCACAACACGATACATATACACTCACTTACATACATAACTCCAGGTTGGCACCAGAGCAGTGTCCTTCAACCAACAGGTAAGTTCTTTTGTTGTATTGTAGGTGAGTTGTTCTCTTATATATTGTCTGCTCCGCGTACGGCGGACTAGTTTCGCTCGCCACTCTTGTCTCCTGGACCCCACCATAATATCTTCCACTGCGCTATTGAAATGCTATTGTAGGGGTCTAGTCTGGCAGCGAACACTATAAATGCTGACATTAAACAAATGTATTTACGCGTTGGTGTACCCGTTGACCAGCGTAAATACCTACGCATTTTGTTTCGATTCAATTTGAACGAACCTGTGTTAACTTTTGCTTTTAATCGCTTACCTTTCAGACTTAAGTCGAGTCCTTACATAGCTATGCGCACTGTGTGACAGTTGGCCTCAGACAGTCCGCATTATCCCGAAGCTGCTAACGTAGCAGAGACCAGTCTCTATATGGACGATCTGGTGTATTCGGTGAATAATGAAGACACCGCCATGCAGTTATTATATGATCCTATTGTGGATTTGATAATCCGTCATTACCATGTCATGAATTGTCACACTGGCCCAGGGCTACTTATGTCTCTTTTACGACAGCGATTTTGGATATTAGATGCCAGGAATGTCATAAGGTCCAAGTTGCGACAATGCAACACATGCTTTAGAGTAAATCCGACGCATCCCACTCCAATGATGGCGGACCTTCCTGAATACCGTGTATTGGAATCAAGGGCATTTGTCCATACTGGAGTGGATTATTCTGGTCCCTTACGCATAACTCTTACTCGTCGCAGAGGCCAACATGCTCAGAAGGCATACATCTGTTTGTTTGTGTGCTTGGTAACCATGGCTGTCCATGTAGAGCTAGTATCTGAGATGACTACCGGCGCCTTTTTAGCCGCGTTTAAACGTTTTATCTCGCGTCGAGGGCCAGTATCCTGTCTTTATTCGAATAACGCTACCAATTTCGTTGGTGCTAAAGCCAACTAGATGAACTTTATAATTTCTTAATAAGTTCAAATCTCAATTCATCTCTTTTAAACGAGTTATCAGCTCGCCGCATTAAGTGGAAAATGATTCCACCTCGCTCCCCACATTTTGGCGCCATGTGGGAAGCCAATATTAAAACATTAAAAACGCACCTTTATCGCGTGATCGGGAATCAACTCCTCACTTATGAAGAGTTACAAACTGTACTCATTCAAATAGAGTGCCTTATGAACTCGCGCCCTCTGAGCGTGTTGTCTTCTGATCCGCATCCTGAAGTTATTACTCCCGCTCATTTTTTAATGTCGACTCCATTGCAGTACTTGCCGGCAGCCGATTTGTCTGATCAGCGCTTACATCTGTCCCAACGTAAACAGTTGTTAGATAGTATGGTCCAATCTTTTTGGAAGAAATGGCACTTAGAGTACCTGCATACGCTGCAAGTTAGGCAAAAATGGGCAACTCCGGACAAGCCTGTAGAATTTGGAACTGTCGTACTCGTGGGACAGGATAACTCGCCTCCTTTGAGTTGGCCATTAGGAGTTATAACTGAGGTTTATAAAGGAACCGATAATGTCGCTCGCGTTGCAATGGTGAGGACAAAATTCGGTAATTTTAAACGCTCTGTCACTAAATTACATCCTACTAGCTTCTGCCCGCGACTTCGTCCACGTCAAATTTTTGCTCCCCTGACCCTTCCCGTCGCATCGATTTGCCTGCTAGTTTTCGTCCATTTTTCGTTGCTGCTCGCTCCTTTTGAGTTATAGTGAGTCAACCTTAAAAGATAGACAATTGCTCTCGCGGATTTTTTTTTAGAACTTTTTAAAAGAAACAATTCCGTCATACATGATTTTTGCGTCACTTTAACCGTTTACGCAGCGCACGCAACGGAAACTCTCAAAAGGAATAAGTTTTCCCCGTTTTTGCAACATTTTTCATTACTGCTCCGCTCCTCTTAGTTGTAGCGTGATGTTATATAGCTTATAGCCTCCCTCGATAAATAGGCTACCCAACACAAAAATATTTTTTCTATTCGGACCAGTAGTTCCTGAGATTAGCGCGTTCAATCAAACAAACAAACAAACTCTTCAGCTTTATAATATTAAGTATAGATTCCAACCCAAGAAAGTTGATTGTAGTTTTTTAAGGTTTAGGATTTGTTCCGTCCCGTTTGACTTGATTAATCTGTGCGCCTAACGGAACGCGCGTGTAACGAGGTGACAACTGTCACTTGTCAGTTTGACTTTGACACTTGACACTGCCTTTTGGTTTGATCTTGGGAAAAATGTCCGTCGCCGTTTGGACCTCGCGACGTGTTGTAAAGTAATCCTTTGGAATCGATCCGATTATGGACAATTTCTCGTGATCCTATTGTTTGATTGTAAATAACCCCTTTTGACGAAATAGAACGGGTTTTAGTTTGAACTTTGGTTGAAACAGTTTGAGGTTAGTGACAGTGATTGAACCGCGTGCTGGAACCAATCTCTGGCGTATTGCAGCGGCTGGTATCCTAGAATGCCCACTGACAGCGTCACTACACAATACAATATACACTCATTTACATACATAAATCCAGGTAGGCTCCAGAGCCAGTGTTCTACCATCAGGTGAGTCTTTTGAATACTGTATTGATCAGCTCCGCGCACGGCGGACAGTTCGCTACCGCCACCCTTGACCCAGGGCCCACCATCGCGCTTCCACATAATAATTAAATCCTATGGTGAGGCCCTGGCCTGGCGTCGAACAGGATTAGTATTAAATAACTTGTATCTTTTTGTTTTTCGCAATTCCGCATCCAGTCATAAAGCTTAAACTTTTTCTGATCATGATCTAGTCAGTAAATCTTTAGAATTTTTGCCTTTCTGTTGAAAGCACTTGCGTCCTTCCAAAGGGGGGAGCATGGTGAAGAGTCAATGCTTTTACCAATATAAAAAAATTAAATAACAAAATCTTAGGATTCTCACATAGAACATAATAGTTTATCATTTCAAATTAAATATTTTAGTTTCTCAGTTGATTAATCCTCGCACCAATATTTTCTATTGCAACGAACATGTATCGAAACGTTCTTGAGTATTCTCGCAACATTGCCGATAGATGGCGTTAGCGAGGGTAAAAGTGAGTCCTATGTACGCCGCCCGTGCTCCGATTAAGCGAGCGCGTCACTCCGTCTTTAAAAATTCCATTTTTGGTGAAATCTTGAAGATACTCGTAAAATTAATAGACCTACATCTGTGCTTCATTGAGAACTTATAGTGCGAGTTGATTTTTTGGAATTTGAACCATTCTACCGGTGGATTTATCAAGATTGAGCTAGCAGGCCGGCAGCATAACCACGCCATCACAAGCACAAGAACGAGCACTGGATCTCTGGATGGTTAAGGTATGTGGTTGCGTTGCTATTTTTAATTCATTTATATTGGTCTCACGAGGATTCATCAAATGTGGAAATTTTAGGCTCCCGCCATTACTTATATTGTTAATTTCAAATTGAGATTAGTTTCTAAAAGCAATCTCGTAGAAGGTGTAAGCTATTAACACGCCCATCACCATGGTTGGTCATGGCTTTGGTTTTAGACCGATTCATCGCGAGTCCTACCTTATGACTTGCCGTGCTTAGGTTTTGAAGCATAATCTGTAGTTCCAGAGCTGTGGTTTTATTGAACCAACCCGAGTGACAGCTTCTTCTGCCACTTGTATAGATAATATTTTTTGTAACTGTGATTACTTACACAAACAAATTGTAAATTTAGTTGCCATCGGATAACAGTGATCAAACAATAACATTTTGCTCGTATATGCCTCTACAAAAAATCCAAATAAGGTATAGGCCAATGACATGTAAAAATTTAGAGAAATTTAATAATTATTTGACTAGTACATTATCTGTTCAGAGTTTTAGTAATGAATGTGACGCAAATGAGTTCTACGCCGAGTTCTTCTCACTATTAAACACGCAATTTACTGACACTTTCCCACTAAAGACTAAAAGTATTTGCACAAAGTTCTTATTTAGTGATTGGACGACTCCAGGTAATCGTAAACTAGGGAAAAACTTTTTGAACTTTATGGCCTAAAGCAACATATGACTAATACAAGCTTTCATCAGTATGTGGCAAAATATTCAAAAACTTTTAAAAATGTGTGCATATTGGCCAAAGCGCTTTATAATAGCAATAAAATAAAATCAGCTGATGATAAAATAAAAACTACCTGGCAAATAATAAATAATGAAACAGGTAGGAAAAAACAGCGTAGTACTGAATTTAATTTAGAGACTGCACATGGCCCCATTAACTTAGATATAGAAACAGCTCAGGAATTTGAAAACTTTTTCGTTAATATTCCCGTTAAAACTACTGAAGCATTAAATTCCTCACCAGCGCGTTCCGCTGTCTTACTCAGAAAGAATGTAGGGGCATGCCCTTTAGAGTTTAGGTTTCAGCATACTAACCCCCAGGCTATTATAAAAGCATTTAAAGATCTTAAAATTAAATCAACAAAAGATCTTTGGGGAATGTCTGTTAAATTTTGTAGTTCTATTATTGA
Organism: Aporophyla lueneburgensis; assembly: GCA_932294355.1. Lineage (NCBI taxonomy): Eukaryota > Metazoa > Arthropoda > Insecta > Lepidoptera > Noctuidae > Aporophyla > Aporophyla lueneburgensis. The sequence goes on from OW028736.1 coordinate 38,486,151, forward strand.
AACCATTGCACCCTATTTAGCTTTCATATTTAACACCAGTGTAGACCAAGGAGTCTTTCCGGATCTAATGAAACACAGTAAAGTAGTTCCTTCGTTTAAATCCGGTGATAGTAAAGAGCCCAACAATTATAGGCCCGTGTCAGTTCTGCCAGTTCTCAGTAAGGTGTTTGAAAAGTTGATGCTCAATCAAATGTTACGTCACTTTAATAAAAATTCCATCTTTTATGAACACCAGTACGGTTTCACCACAGGACGTTGTACCACCCACGCTGGTGTCACCCTAATAAAGAAAATTTTTAACGCCTGGGAAGAAGCACAGGATGCCATTGGAATCTTTTGTGACCTCTCTAAGGCGTTCGATTGCGTAAATCATGAGACACTGCTACTGAAACTAGAGCACTATGGGATTAGAAATACACCTCTTGACTTAATAAGATCATACCTGAAAGATAGAACGGTCAAAGTCCAAGTAAACGGCGTAAATTCATCAGGGTCAGAAATGGCAATGGGCGTTCCTCAAGGTTCGATATTGGGTCCATTCCTCTTTTTGGTTTACATTAATGATCTACCCCATTTACTTCCAAACCAACCGAAGATAGTGTTATTTGCAGATGACACATCATTGATATTTAAAATCGAGAGACGGTCACAAACTCTTGACGACGTAAATAACTCAATTCTTCAGGTCCAAGACTGGTTTACAGTAAATAATTTGGTACTTAATAAAAATAAAACCAAATGTGTTCGATTTCAATTACCTAATGTCAGAAGTAGTGAATGTGACATCTTATTGAATGGGGATAAACTGGAATTTATTAATTAAACGGTATTCCTGGGAATCACGCTAGACGAGAAATTACAATGGGGACCTCATATAACATCTCTTGCGGGGCGGCTGAGCTCGGCTGCTTATGCTGTTAGAAAGATAAGACAGTTAACAGATATAGAAACCGCACGTTTGGTCTATTTTAGCTACTTCCACAGCATTATGTCGTATGCCATTTTACTGTGGGGTAGGGCTGCTGACATTGAATCCATTTTTATTTTGCAAAAGAGAGCTGTCAGAGCCATTTATAATCTAAGTCGCTGCAAATCTCTCAGAGGACTGTTTAAAAGTATTAATATTATGACGGTGCCTTGCCAATTCATTTATGAAAATATTATGTATGTAAGAAAAAATCTACATCTTTTTAAGAAAAATATCTGGTTGACCGAGCTTTGCTCGGTATTTTTTGGTAAATTGTGTTTAAAATACTAAGTTTATGTTCAAGTTGATTATCGATAAAGTTGGTCATTGAAAACATGAATAAAACGACATTGTATAAAAAATGAATCATAGCTAGATCGATTTATCGCCCCCGAAACCCCTTGTATACTAAATTTCATGAAAATCGTTGGAGCCGTTTCCGAGATTCAGATGATATATATATATATACAAGAATTGCTCGTTTAAAGGTATAAGATAAGCGATAGACATACTTTTAACACTAGAAAGAAATAAAGACAAGATAGATCAACCATTTTTCAGATTAGCAAAGTACATACATCTTTTATGGGGTATATTGCAATTAAATGAAAGGAAGTTTAAAAATCATATTAAGAGTACACTTTGTAAACGAGCTTATTACAAATTAGAGGATTACATCCAAGATAAGAATGCTTGGAAACATGCTGGTCTCGCTCCATAGGACAGTCTTAGAGTTTATCAAATTGGTTGCTAACTTAATTGTATTAGATTTATTTTTCCCCTATGACACTGATCTAGATTCTATGATTACTATAACTCATACACTGATATGTAACTTGTAAAATATTAGGAAATTTGTATTTTTGCCTTTGCAAAGTATGTGGGCACCATGTATCTATCATATAATTAATTTATCTCTCTTTGCTTCTTTTTAAATTTTTTACCTGTTGTGGTATGGTAATTTTATTTTAGGTGCATTGTCTTCACATATAATTAATTATACAATATGTTGATTTGCATCCTCGTCAAATTTCAGGTGGTTGTCATAAAAGACATAAATAATCAATTGAAAGTACAGTACTGGGCAATAACTAATAAGCGCTGCTTTTTTTGTTGTTGAAATTTAACAGTATTTCAGAATTAAACCCTTAATTCAATACAAATGAAACAGAATAATCCGACTTCCCAGTCTACGCACGCAGCGACAAGCAGCTGTGTGCGTGAATTTCGACGTCATACTCGTCGACTCGACCGAGGAATGACCTTAGCGATCGTTAGCAATAATTTTACCTAATTTTATTTCGAAAATCACCTACATTATTGTCATAAATTTCGTTTGATAATTAACTCATTTTAAGCATCAGTATAATACGGAATCTTACTAATTACAGTAATACTAGACGCCATAAAAAGTTCAATGACCTGCAGTCAGCTGATTAATAAAATTTAAGTTTTGCTTTATTGCTATCGTTCAGCCTAAACTTTTCGTAGTGATTTTGTTTTTATTTGTGGATTAAATTGGTTGATTTGAAATTTTCCTTCCTACTTAACGGGCTTAGGACCGTCAATAATATCGATCTACTAAGTAAAATGTTTTTTAAAGATTTGCTAGTTAAATGTAAGTAAGTGGTGATACTTTCGAGTTTTAGGTATTATTGGCGTAGTTAAAAATTTGAAATCAACTTATTTACACAAATTAAATTGATTAAACTAACAACGTATTTACAAAATGTACAAATAAATAAATTACCTACTATGTAAGCCGCATGTATTGTTCAAAGTTGCCACCATCACACTCTTGGCACTATCGAGCACGACGTAGCTGGTTTTCCTTCAGCTTACGTAAAACTAACACATTCGTTTTTATTGTGTCGAAAGCACTAATGATCCTTGCACGTAATTCTGTTACACTTGTCACTTCCTCCGTGTAAACTAACCTTATTGTTTGATTGTAAATAACCCCTTTTGACGAAATAGAACGGGTTTTAGTTTGAACTTTGGTTGAAACAGTTTGAGGTTAGTGACAGTGATTGAACCGCGTGCTGGAACCAATCTCTGGCGTATTGCAGCGGCTGGTATCCTAGAATGCCCACTGACAGCGTCACTACACAATACAATATACACTCATTTACATACATAAATCCAGGTAGGCTCCAGAGCCAGTGTTCTACCATCAGGTGAGTCTTTTGAATACTGTATTGATCAGCTCCGCGCACGGCGGACAGTTCGCTACCGCCACCCTTGACCCAGGGCCCACCATCGCGCTTCCACATAATAATTAAATCCTATGGTGAGGCCCTGGCCTGGCGTCGAACAGGATTAGTATTAAATAACTTGTATCTTTTTGTTTTTCGCAATTCCGCATCCAGTCATAAAGCTTAAACTTTTTCTGATCATGATCTAGTCAGTAAATCTTTAGAATTTTTGCCTTTCTGTTGAAAGCACTTGCGTCCTTCCAAAGGGGGGAGCATGGTGAAGAGTCAATGCTTTTACCAATATAAAAAAATTAAATAACAAAATCTTAGGATTCTCACATAGAACATAATAGTTTATCATTTCAAATTAAATATTTTAGTTTCTCAGTTGATTAATCCTCGCACCAATATTTTCTATTGCAACGAACATGTATCGAAACGTTCTTGAGTATTCTCGCAACATTGCCGATAGATGGCGTTAGCGAGGGTAAAAGTGAGTCCTATGTACGCCGCCCGTGCTCCGATTAAGCGAGCGCGTCACTCCGTCTTTAAAAATTCCATTTTTGGTGAAATCTTGAAGATACTCGTAAAATTAATAGACCTACATCTGTGCTTCATTGAGAACTTATAGTGCGAGTTGATTTTTTGGAATTTGAACCATTCTACCGGTGGATTTATCAAGATTGAGCTAGCAGGCCGGCAGCATAACCACGCCATCACAAGCACAAGAACGAGCACTGGATCTCTGGATGGTTAAGGTATGTGGTTGCGTTGCTATTTTTAATTCATTTATATTGGTCTCACGAGGATTCATCAAATGTGGAAATTTTAGGCTCCCGCCATTACTTATATTGTTAATTTCAAATTGAGATTAGTTTCTAAAAGCAATCTCGTAGAAGGTGTAAGCTATTAACACGCCCATCACCATGGTTGGTCATGGCTTTGGTTTTAGACCGATTCATCGCGAGTCCTACCTTATGACTTGCCGTGCTTAGGTTTTGAAGCATAATCTGTAGTTCCAGAGCTGTGGTTTTATTGAACCAACCCGAGTGACAGCTTCTTCTGCCACTTGTATAGATAATATTTTTTGTAACTGTGATTACTTACACAAACAAATTGTAAATTTAGTTGCCATCGGATAACAGTGATCAAACAATAACATTTTGCTCGTATATGCCTCTACAAAAAATCCAAATAAGGTATAGGCCAATGACATGTAAAAATTTAGAGAAATTTAATAATTATTTGACTAGTACATTATCTGTTCAGAGTTTTAGTAATGAATGTGACGCAAATGAGTTCTACGCCGAGTTCTTCTCACTATTAAACACGCAATTTACTGACACTTTCCCACTAAAGACTAAAAGTATTTGCACAAAGTTCTTATTTAGTGATTGGACGACTCCAGGTATTCGTAAACTAGGGAAAAACTTTTTGAACTTTATGGCCTAAAGCAACATATGACTAATACAAGCTTTCATCAGTATGTGGCAAAATATTCAAAAACTTTTAAAAATGTGTGCATATTGGCCAAAGCGCTTTATAATAGCAATAAAATAAAATCAGCTGATGATAAAATAAAAACTACCTGGCAAATAATAAATAATGAAACAGGTAGGAAAAAACAGCGTAGTACTGAATTTAATTTAGAGACTGCACATGGCCCCATTAACTTAGATATAGAAACAGCTCAGGAATTTGAAAACTTTTTCGTTAATATTCCCGTTAAAACTACTGAAGCATTAAATTCCTCACCAGCGCGTTCCGCTGTCTTACTCAGAAAGAATGTAGGGGCATGCCCTTTAGAGTTTAGGTTTCAGCATACTAACCCCCAGGCTATTATAAAAGCATTTAAAGATCTTAAAATTAAATCAACAAAAGATCTTTGGGGAATGTCTGTTAAATTTTGTAGTTCTATTATTGAAACCATTGCACCCTATTTAGCTTTCATATTTAACACCAGTGTAGACCAAGGAGTCTTTCCGGATCTAATGAAACACAGTAAAGTAGTTCCTTCGTTTAAATCCGGTGATAGTAAAGAGCCCAACAATTATAGGCCCGTGTCAGTTCTGCCAGTTCTCAGTAAGGTGTTTGAAAAGTTGATGCTCAATCAAATGTTACGTCACTTTAATAAAAATTCCATCTTTTATGAACACCAGTACGGTTTCACCACAGGACGTTGTACCACCCACGCTGGTGTCACCCTAATAAAGAAAATTTTTAACGCCTGGGAAGAAGCACAGGATGCCATTGGAATCTTTTGTGACCTCTCTAAGGCGTTCGATTGCGTAAATCATGAGACACTGCTACTGAAACTAGAGCACTATGGGATTAGAAATACACCTCTTGACTTAATAAGATCATACCTGAAAGATAGAACGGTCAAAGTCCAAGTAAACGGCGTAAATTCATCAGGGTCAGAAATGGCAATGGGCGTTCCTCAAGGTTCGATATTGGGTCCATTCCTCTTTTTGGTTTACATTAATGATCTACCCCATTTACTTCCAAACCAACCGAAGATAGTGTTATTTGCAGATGACACATCATTGATATTTAAAATCGAGAGACGGTCACAAACTCTTGACGACGTAAATAACTCAATTCTTCAGGTCCAAGACTGGTTTACAGTAAATAATTTGGTACTTAATAAAAATAAAACCAAATGTGTTCGATTTCAATTACCTAATGTCAGAAGTAGTGAATGTGACATCTTATTGAATGGGGATAAACTGGAATTTATTAATTAAACGGTATTCCTGGGAATCACGCTAGACGAGAAATTACAATGGGGACCTCATATAACATCTCTTGCGGGGCGGCTGAGCTCGGCTGCTTATGCTGTTAGAAAGATAAGACAGTTAACAGATATAGAAACCGCACGTTTGGTCTATTTTAGCTACTTCCACAGCATTATGTCGTATGCCATTTTACTGTGGGGTAGGGCTGCTGACATTGAATCCATTTTTATTTTGCAAAAGAGAGCTGTCAGAGCCATTTATAATCTAAGTCGCTGCAAATCTCTCAGAGGACTGTTTAAAAGTATTAATATTATGACGGTGCCTTGCCAATTCATTTATGAAAATATTATGTATGTAAGAAAAAATCTACATCTTTTTAAGAAAAATATCTGGTTGACCGAGCTTTGCTCGGTATTTTTTGGTAAATTGTGTTTAAAATACTAAGTTTATGTTCAAGTTGATTATCGATAAAGTTGGTCATTGAAAACATGAATAAAACGACATTGTATAAAAAATGAATCATAGCTAGATCGATTTATCGCCCCCGAAACCCCTTGTATACTAAATTTCATGAAAATCGTTGGAGCCGTTTCCGAGATTCAGATGATATATATATATATACAAGAATTGCTCGTTTAAAGGTATAAGATAAGCGATAGACATACTTTTAACACTAGAAAGAAATAAAGACAAGATAGATCAACCATTTTTCAGATTAGCAAAGTACATACATCTTTTATGGGGTACTGTGTTAAATGCTACAACAAAATTCCTTCTGATATATTGCAATTAAATGAAAGGAAGTTTAAAAATCATATTAAGAGTACACTTTGTAAACGAGCTTATTACAAATTAGAGGATTACATCCAAGATAAGAATGCTTGGAAACATGCTGGTCTCGCTCCATAGGACAGTCTTAGAGTTTATCAAATTGGTTGCTAACTTAATTGTATTAGATTTATTTTTCCCCTATGACACTGATCTAGATTCTATGATTACTATAACTCATACACTGATATGTAACTTGTAAAATATTAGGAAATTTGTATTTTTGCCTTTGCAAAGTATGTGGGCACCATGTATCTATCATATAATTAATTTATCTCTCTTTGCTTCTTTTTAAATTTTTTACCTGTTGTGGTATGGTAATTTTATTTTAGGTGCATTGTCTTCACATATAATTAATTATACAATATGTTGATTTGCATCCTCGTCAAATTTCAGGTGGTTGTCATAAAAGACATAAATAATCAATTGAAAGTACAGTACTGGGCAATAACTAATAAGCGCTGCTTTTTTTGTTGTTGAAATTTAACAGAATTTCAGAATTAAACCCTTAATTCAATACAAATGAAACAGAATAATCCGACTTCCCAGTCTACGCACGCAGCGACAAGCAGCTGTGTGCGTGAATTTCGACGTCATACTCGTCGACTCGACCGAGGAATGACCTTAGCGATCGTTAGCAATAATTTTACCTAATTTTATTTCGAAAATCACCTACATTATTGTCATAAATTTCGTTTGATAATTAACTCATTTTAAGCATCAGTATAATACGGAATCTTACTAATTACAGTAATACTAGACGCCATAAAAAGTTCAATGACCTGCAGTCAGCTGATTAATAAAATTTAAGTTTTGCTTTATTGCTATCGTTCAGCCTAAACTTTTCGTAGTGATTTTGTTTTTATTTGTGGATTAAATTGGTTGATTTGAAATTTTCCTTCCTACTTAACGGGCTTAGGACCGTCAATAATATCGATCTACTAAGTAAAATGTTTTTTAAAGATTTGCTAGTTAAATGTAAGTAAGTGGTGATACTTTCGAGTTTTAGGTATTATTGGCGTAGTTAAAAATTTGAAATCAACTTATTTACACAAATTAAATTGATTAAACTAACAACGTATTTACAAAATGTACAAATAAATAAATTACCTACTATGTAAGCCGCATGTATTGTTCAAAGTTGCCACCATCACACTCTTGGCACTATCGAGCACGACGTAGCTGGTTTTCCTTCAGCTTACGTAAAACTAACACATTCGTTTTTATTGTGTCGAAAGCACTAATGATCCTTGCACGTAATTCTGTTACACTTGTCACTTCCTCCGTGTAAACTAACCTTTTAGCGTCTCCCCACAAATAAAAGTCTAGAGGCGTCAGGTCCGGAGAACGCGGGGGCCAGGCCACAGGTCCTCCACGACCGATCCAGTGGTCACCAAACTCTTCGGTCAAGTAGTCGCGTACTTGCCGACCATAGTGAGGGGGTGCACCGTCCTGCTGGTAGAAGAGGTTGCGATGTAGTGCCAGAGGAATATCTTCCAACAACTCCTCGACAACGTGACGCAACAGCTCCAGATATGTTGCACTGTTGAGGTGCCCATCGATGAAGTATGGTCCAAGCACGTGTTCCCCTATTATGCCAGCCCACACATTCAGTCCAAACCGCATTTGGAACGCATGCCGTTTGGTTACGTGCGGGTTATGGTCGCGGTGAGCCCACCAATGTTCGTTATGAACATTGTAGACGCCAACTCGAGTAAATAAGCACTCATCCGTCCACAGGATGTTGGCGTCTTGGTGTTCCAGCAACCAGCGACAAAATTTAATCCGCACGGCATTATCAGCTGGGTGAATGTCTTGTGCCTTGCGGTAGTGGAACGGGTGCTGCAGTTCACGCTTCAGTAGGCGCCACACTGTGGTGTGGTGCACTCCAAAGCGTCGACCAGCCTCCCGCGTGCTTGCCCGTGGTTCTCGCTGGAAATATTCCAGGATGTCTTCCTGCAAGGCGACAGGCAGGCCTACGCTGCCGCGAGCTTGAGCATGCCGGGGAACGTCGAACTGCCGATAATCCCGCAGTCTCTGTGTTGCAGCCAGCATGACGCTCTGTGATGGGGGTGCTCGATCGGGAAACATTTCCGTGAACATCCGGATGGCTCCACGTAGGCTGTCTCCACTGATGGCATACAGGCGGACCATTTCCACCAACTCGACGTTGGAGTAATTGTCCGTCATCTTGCAGTTTGTATCGAATGACGTCTCAACAATGCACGTACCGCGACGCGGAATTCGCAAAGCACACGCGCGTACGCTGCGGCGACATCAAACACACTGTTTGTTCAGGGGCGGGGGGCCCGGCCGCCCGCGGCCCGTTGCCCGCGTGGCAAGGCGCATGCGCGGGGGACTCCCGCGCCGTGGTTGGTTGGGGTGAGATTGATTACCTACGAATTTATCAATGATCGTTGCGTATGCGTTGTGTATGAAAGTGTGCATTTGTTTGTGTGTGAAAGCGCGGTTATAGGGCTAGTGACAGACATGCCGCCTTTAAATACGGCTGGTTCACACTTACGGATTTCAGTAAACAGGAAAAAAAATAAAAAAATAATACCTACCAATTTTATTGTTGATTTGGGTCGAGAATCATTAGCATAATTACGTCCTTGAATTTGAATAGGATGCAAATCAACATATTGTATAAATATTGTATACAAATATTGAAAACATTTTAAAAGAGTAACGGTGGAGTTTCTTGCCCATTCTTCTTCATACCAATCTACCTTTTGGAAGGGGCAACTAGAATCAATTCTATTTTCATATAACTGTAGACGTTCAAAAGTGCCTTTTTGGGCCTATTTGAAATAAATGCTTTGACTTTGACTTTTACCAGAGGACTGGCCCGCAAGGAGGAGGGACCCATGGGGATGGCCCTACAAGGCCGTCCGGGAGAAACTCCGCCCATGGGCTCCTCCGCTGAATCAGAGTCTCCGGCCCCAACTCGTAGAGGGCGTGGTGAGCGCTCTGTTCCCTTCGCGACGGGAACATAGTCCCCCACCCATGGCTCCGCCTCCTGCGGTGCCCGACGCTGCGGACCACACCACCGATGACGACGACAACGCTCCAGAAGTGACCGGGGTAGAGTTGAGAGTGGCGGTACGTCGACTAAATGCCAAAAATACCGCCCCAGGACCCGACGGCTTGCCTGGCAAAGCCTGGGTCCTGGCCTTAGAGGCTCTCGGGCCTCGACTCAGGGGGCTCCTAAGCGCATGTTTGGAGAGGGGCCAGTTCCCACTTCATTGGAAGACGGGGAAACTGGTCCTCATTAAGAAGCCTGGGCACCCAGCGGACTCTCCGTCCGCTTACCGGCACATCGTGCTGCTCGACGAGGTGGGCAAGCTCTTTGAAAGAGTAGTTGCAGACCACCTCGTTGGGTGGCTGGTGCGGGAGGGGCCGGATTTGGCGGACAGCCAGTTCGGTTTCCGCAAGGCGCGCTCTACGGTGGACGCCATCATGCGCGTGCGAGCCTTCACGACGGGGGATGCAGTGGCCCAGGGTGGGGTCGTCTTGGCGGTGTCTCTAGACATCGCCAACGCCTTTAATACCCTACCCTGGAGTTGCATTAGGGAGGCACCCTGGATACATCCGGATGCCGTCCTACCTCTGTTGCGTGGTCGAGGCTTACTTGACGGGTAGAGCCGTCATCTACCCCGCTCACTAGGGAGACTGGAACCGGCGAGAGATGTCATGCGGTGTCCCACAGGGATCGGTCTTGGGGCCGCAACTGTGGGACATCGGGTACGACTGGGTGCTGCGCGCCGACCTCCCTAGCGGCGTCAGCGTAGTTTGCTACGCTGACGACATACTGGTCCTGGCGCAAGGGAGGTCGCACGAGGCGGCGGCCGAACTTATGACCCGCGGGGTTGCGACAATCGTCGATAGGATCCGGTAATTGGGACATTACCGAGGTGGCATTGCACAAGTCCGAGGCCATGGGTTTTCATGGTCCTCGGAATGCGCCACCTGCGGGTTCCCAACTCACGGTGGGAGGGGTTCACATCTACGTCGAGTCGACGATGAAGTACCTGGGACTTGTCCTCGACAGCCGGTGGAACTTTATCGAGCACTTCCGATGTTTGGCTCCCAGACTGGAGCGGGCTGGGGCTGCCTTAAAGTGGCTCCTGCCCAATCTGGGGGGTCCAAACGCCTCCTGCCGGAGGCTCTACACGGGGATCATGCGGTCCATGGCCCTCTACGGGGCACCGGTGTGGGCGCCCTCAATGAGGCTGCGCCCAGCGTGCCGGTTGAGTGCAGCCCAGAGGGTCATGGCCATCCGGTTAATCCGGGGATACCGCACGGTCTCCTGCGAGGCGGCGAGCCTCCTTGCCGGAGTGCCGCCATGGGATCTGGGGGCAAAGGTCCTCGCGCAGTGGCAGTTTATTGATGCCCTTCTTAAAACAATCAGCTGGACGGGAGGCAACAAATTCTTCAAAGGCATTTTGTACTGCCTCTCGGGTATTGAATTTTTTTCCCGCCAAGAAGTTATCCAAATTCTGGAAAAAGAATCAGTGTGTATTGACGAAAAAGTTTTACTGATACGCGCAATAGAGGCGGGATAGAAGATAAGTGATGTTGGCAGAAGCTTTGGATTTAGTCACTCTACCGTGTCCACCATATGGAAAAATAAAGAAAAAATTCTACAAGCAGAGCAGGATGGAAAATCTTCCAAATAAGAAACCTAAATAAGAAGATTTGGATGAAGGTATACTATCATGGTTTCACCGACAGCGCCAGCATAATATACCTATGTCGAAGCCGATCGTGAAAGCTAAGGCGGAGAAGTTTGCTGAAGAACTTGGTTTACTTTCTTTCAAAGCATCAAAAGGATGGCTTTTTTTAACAAAATCAAAAGACGGACGCTCTAAGAGAGAGCAGTGTTTACCCAATGGTTACGGCGGTGACATACAATGCCTTTTCTTTTTTTTTCTGGATGGGAAATCATCAAATTACTTTTCACGCTCTGGGCGGAGCGGGAGGGCGTGTCAGACTTTTACTGACTAAAACCCACCCGTGTTCCATCAGTTGCCCATGTGCCAGGGTCACGGTATCTCTTTCAAACAATCACGCGACCCCGGCAGGCATCGGTCCTAGTAGACCCCTACACTGCTGCTGACATCTCTTTGAGCCGCGCGTGGAACACTACGCGCCGTCGACCCGAGCTTGGTCCTTACCGGGTGGCGAGCTACCCATTGCTCGCCGCCCGCAAGCTCGCGCCTATGGTGGCCGGGAGTCCGCTATCGACTCCCGACGCCCGGGGCGTCTCCTCCTGCGGCGCTAGCCGCCGCGGACGTGAGGGCGCAGAGACTGCCTCTCCCTCACGCGCCCGCCTCCTCCTTCGCGAGCATTACTGCTTCGCAGAAGGAGGTGACGGCTTCCCATTCCCTCTCGCTCCGTACCATGGCTCGCACCAGGCCCGGATGCGAGAGGTCGCTGCCGCTGATCGCCTCCACGAGGACACGGCGGTGCTCCGCCCAGGCAGGGCAAACTTCCACCGTATGCTCCACCGTGTCCTCTAGACGATCCTCACAATGGAAACACCTGGGCGTATCCTCCCGACATACAATGCCTAAGGCATTAAGTCTGCCTTTGTACCTTTTTGTGTGCGAGAAGTTTAAATAAATACAAGTTGTGGGTCGTAGGTTCGAACCCACACAGTCACTTTACTTTGTGTAAATAATTTCACTGGGCCTACGTGGTGGATTACGCCCCACTCCCTCTCGCCGAGAGGAAGCCTGTTTGAAGCGCTTGGACATTTATAGGCTGAATTTCTATGGACGCTGAAAAAGGAGAGTGTTAACCGAGTTGGAACTCAGACACATAAAATAAAAGATTCTGTATTTACCTACATATAATTCTAGTTAGACTACACCGTCTGCTAGTTGCTCGTGAGACGAGTATTTAATATGCAAGTGCTCATAAAGGTGAAGAAGGCAGGCCATATCACTCATATTACCTAGATGTTTTATATTCAAGACGTGCACTAACAAGTGCATCAGTTGGATGCGCGCGGACGCTGTACGTGACTTAAACATTTTACAACACATCAGAGAGTGTTGCTGTTATGTCGGGCGCGCGTCCGACACGATCATGTGCTCACACTGTGCACTGGCAGCGCGAACATGTGCGCCACACGTCGCACGCCGCACGCCGCACGCCGCGCCGCCGCGCCGCCGTACTCCGTTGTGTTGACCTCTATTTCGCTAAAGTGTACTTTGTTGTCTACAAAAGCAACTGACTACAATAAAATACTGATATTGACTCTGATTTGAAATAGAATTTAATCAACTACACCTGTAGGCGAAGCCCAATAAAACAAGCTATAGTTAGTATTTATGTTTCTTTATTGTTGTGGGCGAAGCCCAATGAGACTAGCTAACTTTTAACATTAATATCTCCTCGCTATTGTATTCGGTAACTCCGGTATAGGCTCTGTAAAATACCTAAATAAATACCTATACTGATCTTTAATAAAAGTGGTACATTTCCATGAAAATACTTACGTAAATACCGATGTATGTTTATAATCACCTGTATTACCATTGTCTTGACCTTTTGAATTCTAATTAACCTGTAATTAACCTGTATCAATAACCTGTTGGATTCTAATTAGTCTGTAATTCCTGTGTCATGTTTGTATAAAACTAATTAGCTCATAGTTACCTAACTCATTGATTGTAAAGCACTAATTAGCTGTGATTAGGTATGAATATAGGTACCTAAAATATCTTATGTAGTTCGTACACGATTTTGAAAGTAGCGTATGTCCAATAGGACGAGCCACATTGTTAATCCAATAAGAAAGCAGAAACCTTGAACTCGCTTACACGTGTTTTGAAATTCTCGACAAGTCGAAACCTGTCCCTTAGGGAAAGTCCATTTTTCTCGCTCTCAGTTGGCGGAGCGGCTAATCAAAGTAAAGAAATGTATACGCTACTTGCAGTAGGCAACAAAAACTTTTTAACAAAAAATTAAACCGCCGAAAAACTGAAAAGCATAAAATAATACTTAAACCGTAAAATTATGAGTCGGCGCTTTGAGTGATCCTTGTTCATTGATTTTTCAGCGCCGACTCAAAATTTTACGGTTTAAGTATTATTTTATGCTTTTCAGTTTTTCGGCGGTTTAATTTTTTGTTAAAAAGTTTTATTTTATATTTTTTTGTGGCTTTAATGTACTAATAATACTTGGCAAGGTATACCCTATCCAACACAAAAAGAATTATCAAAATCGGACTACTCTGTATAAAGTTATGCGTGTTTATACATTACAATCAGTGAGTGAACAATCAATCATCCCCTGTTTTCCAACCCTTAGGGTTCAATTTTGTTTTCCAAATTGATATGGGACCACCTTGGGAGTATACCCTTTCCAATAAAAGAAGAATTGTCACAATCGGACCACTATGTAAAAAGTTATGCGTGGTCATACATAAAAAAAAAAAAAAAATATACGCGTCGAATTGATAACCTCCTCCGTTTTTTTTCGTCGGTTGAAAAGTTATAAAAGGGCCGAGCGTCTATTTTTGGATTTAGTATTTTTACAAGTTTACACGAATCATCAAGTTACCACGTAGTGTTTGTGAAGTAAGTGGCTCCGCTGTCCACTGCTTAGTCGCGATGTACCCTATATCTAGTTAGCCAGTCTTCAAGTGTAATATAGCTAGGATTTAATTATGTGTAGGTACTGCTTATTCTGATTGCATTTTATACTAGCTTTTGCCAGCGGCTTCGCCCGCGTGGAGGTCGGAAATTATCCCGCGGGAACATACTACCGGGATAAAAAGTAGCCTATGTCCTTTCTCAGGCTCTAAACTATCTGTGTACCAAATTTCATTTAATTCGGTTCAGTAGTTTTAGCAGGAAAGCGAGACAGACAGACAGACAGAGTTACTTTCGCATTTATAATATTAGTGTGGAAGTGTGGATTAGTGTGGATTGTGTGCTGTGTACTCTTTTACAACCATTTTTAGTGATTTCCGTGTAATTTCTGTGTACCAAATATACTCAATTATTGCGACATTCTGACTGGTTTAATTTCACTCTTTCGTCAAGGGAACACCGTCACCCCCGCCTACAACACCTGACTCCCGTTTTATTAACACCACCAATGAATGCGGGTTTTCAAAAGAAAAACTAGCTTATTCCAGGCGGGTTGCTAAATTATCGTGCTATTATAGGTATTCATTCGGCGTTCTGTTTGTTCCCAAACTTTTTAGCATGAGCCGACAAAGTAACTTGTATTTCTGTAAAGAAAACCTACCCTATCCGTAACAGGGTGATGGTTCTGATTTGTCCATAAAATTAATATTGAAGTCTCCTGCTCGTGTGAACTGATAGAATTGCTAATGCATTCAATGGCATATACTTCTATATTAATATTACAAAGCTTAAGAGTTTGTTTCTTTGGTTGAACGCGCTAATCTCAGGAACTACTGGTTCGAATTGTTAAATTATTTTAGTGATGGATCGCCCATTTATCGCGGAAGGCTATAGACTATAGGTATAACATCACGCTAGGATCCTTAGGAGCGAAGCAAAACAAGTCACGAATACGAAGACCTCGCACGGGTAGACGATTCGATGCAACGGGCTGGGTCGGGGAAGCAAGAATTAGATCACAATGAATACTTTCAATTGTTGGTAGGTACTGTAGAGCGCAACAGAAGCTAGTGGTTGAGTGTTGCTTTTGGCGTTTGCCTTCAGTTGAACATCGTTTCACCATAATCCTGGCTGCAATTAATCAAAATGTTCGTAGATGCATCTCTTGCTGAGCAATCGATGTGAAGGAAAAGCAACACTTACCAACTAAGTAGTTACTGCGGTAGGCAAAACCCGGCGATTACTTACAGGTAAATGAGTGGGTCGTGGTGGCTACCTACGTGCCTACTCTCACCTAAATTCCCCTCAGCAGCAGTTTCGAAAGGAAAAGGGTTAATTTTGCTTATTTGTTGTAATGCTTTATTTTCCTTATGTATTTGAAATACCCAATGCAGGTACTACGTCATACAATTTACCTGAAAGTCGATCACAGTGCGTTACTAACTTACCTATTACATATTCGGGTAGTCATACGCGCGACTTAGTACAGTGCCCAATGGTTCACCCTTGTTTGGTATAACAACTTTTGAACTGGCTGTACACCGCAGTGATCCAACCCATGATCACCTACGGGGCCGTGGTCTGGTGGCCCCGCACCAAGCTTATTACAGCCTGCAACAAACTGCAACGCATGCAAAGACTAGCCTGCATGGCGGTCACGGGCTGCATGAGGACTACTCCGACTGCAGCCATGGACGCCATGCTGGGAGTACCACCGCTCCACCTGTTCACACAGCAGGAAGCCACGATGGCGGCAGCGCGTCTGGACGCAACCAACCTCTTGAGAAAGAGAGACACACAACACACCGCGCTACTTAAGGAACTCAACAATGAGTTCCTCATCACCAAGGCTATAAAATTAAATGACCGGGTACCCAAACAGTTCATTTTTGATAAAAAATACAGAATCCAGCTTCACGAAGATCGCCGGTTTGAGGGTCTGCGCCCCACTGAGCTGCGAAGACAGTGGTACAGGTGCTGGAGTCTTCTCGCAGGACTTCAACATACATACCTATAGCCACACCATTAGGAGTCCACAACACAGTGTTCCAGGCGGAATGCATTGGGATCACTCTTGCCGCCTCAGCCATTATGGCCAGGGCAGTTAAAGACCACTCGATCCGCATACTCTCAGACAGTATGGCTGTTCTGCAAGCGCTGGACAGTCACTCGATTGACTCTGGGCTAATATACGAGTGCCACCAGCGCCTCAACCAGGTGGGTAGCCTCAATAATATAACTATTCAATGGATAAAAGGACACAGCGGTTCGCTAGGTAACGATGCCGCCGATGAACTTGCCAGAAGGGGGTCGAGCATGACACCGGTGGGACCAGAACCCATTGCACCACTCCCCTTTGGGTTCCTACGCTCTCTGGTAAGAAAACGTACCAAGGATCTACACTGTAAGCTATGGGTGGACCAAAGTGAGTGCAGGCAGGCCAAGGAAGCACTTCCTACCATCGATGCCCGCCTCACTAAACCGGTCCTCCGGTTAGACAAACGACAGCTGCGTATGGTTACAGCAGCAATAACTGGCCATGGGTCGTTTAATAAACATCTATTTGTCATAGGAGTTACAGACAGTCCGCTGTGCAGGGCCTGCATTGAGGACGACGAGACAGTAGCGCACGTGCTTCTAAACTGCCCGGCGATCGCCACATACAGGGCCAAATACTTCGGTAACCCAGGTACCCTACGTGAGATAGTCAGCAACATTAAGGCGTTGCTGGCCTTTCTCGAGGAGCTGGGGTGGATCGAATAACCGATTTCCCACCCGTACGCAAAATACGCGCTCAGACGTGGAGTTGCGGACACCAGCCCGTTCTACCTATTACCTATTAACAACTTTTGAAATGTTACTATTTCGAACAACGTTTAAGAAAATAATCAATTTGTATAATATCGATTAAGGCGCTATGTTTCAACAGAGACCGCGCTCACTAGTTTTTGAATCAATGGGAAAACATGGAAAATAGTGTTATAAAATTGTGAAAAAAATATATGTCGTATTTAAGGATCTGACGGATGTGCAGCAATTTTTAGAAACACGATTAAATTAACTTTGCTTGATAGAAAAAAAACCCAAAGATACCTCTTATCGTAATTTTTAACCATTTTTATAGCTACAAACCAAACGTTTTTAGGGTTCCGTTGCCAAATGGCAAAAAACGGAACCCTTATAGATTCGTCATGTCTGTCTGTCTGTCTGTCTGTCTGTCTGTCTGTTTGTCCGTCCGTATGTCACAGCCATTTTATTCCGAAACTATAAGAGGTATGCTGTTGAAACTTGGTAAGTAGGTGTATTCTGTGAACCGCATTAAGATTTTCACACTAAAATAGAAAAAAAAACAATAAAGTTTGGGGTTCCCCATACATAGAACTGAAACTCAAAAATGTTTTTTTTCATCAAACCCATACGTGTGGGGTATCTATGAATAGGTCTTCAAAAATGGTAATGAGGTTTCTATTATCATTTTTTTCTAAACTGAATAGTTTGCGCGAGAGACACTTCCAAAGTGGTAAAATGTGTCCCCCCCCCCCCGTAACTTCTAAAATAAGAGAATGACAAAACTAAAAAAAATATATGATGTACATTACCATGTAAACTACCAACGAAAATTGGTTTGAACGAGATCGAGTGAGTAGTTTTTTTTTAAAACGTCATAAATCGTAAACCGCAATTTACCTTACATTCAATCAACTGAAATATAAAAATTACAAAATATATACATATATTTTTAAGCCGAAAATACCTACAGGTTTGTACGGAACCCTCGGTGCGCGAGTCCGACTCGCACTTGGCCGGTTTTTTTTTATTATTTCTTATGTGAATGAAAAGGTAATAACATTGAATAGGTCTGGGCCTTGAGTTTGTCCTGATAAAATCATTACAATAATTACTATGTTAAAATACCTACCAAAATCGGGACCTCAACCACTTTCCTTGCCAATTTCAGTCCGTTAGTCGCGCGTTGGCGCTCTTAGACGGTGGACCTATATCAGTGCTTTCCGTGCGATCACGTGACCAAACGCAAAAGTAACTAATAAAACACGAAATATAAACTATGAACCTTATTTGTGTATGCGTAAGGTTCAAATTATTTTGTTGGCGAGTTTACACACGGTCCACAGTGTACCGCCGCGCAGACCGCCTGAGACCCCTTTGATAAATGCCGCCACATGCACCGCGAATTGTTGTGATGTGATTTCAATGTTTCTATTTTATTTATTTGACAACTGATTTTCGCGGCGGGAACTACGTCGGGTTTTTTTTACAAGCTTTTATTTACTTTCACCTGTCCTCCGTAATTAAACGACGCAACCCCATCGAGTTTGAGCTCGTTTGATTCGTCTTGACGAGTACTTTGATACTATGTGGTAACCAGGGTCTGATGATGGAGTTGGAAGGTAGCCATTGTAGGAACTCCGTAATTAAACGACGCAACCCCATCGAAATTGGGCTCGTTTGATTCGTCTTGACAAGTACTTTGATACTATGTGGTAACCAGGGTCTGATGATGGAGTTGGAAGGTAGCCATTGTAGGAACTCCGTAAATAAATGACGCAACCCCATCGAGTTTGCGCTCGTTTGATTCGTCTTGACGAGTACTTTGATACTATGTGGTAGCCAGGGTCTGATGATGGAGTTGTAAGGTAGCCATAGGAACTCAGTAATTAAACGACGCAACCCCATCGAGTTTGGGCTCGTTTGACTCGTCTTGGCGAGTACTTTGATACTATATGGTAACCAGGGTCTGATGATGGAGTTGGAAGGCAGCCATAGGAACTCCGTAATTTAACGACGCAACCCCATCAAGTTTGGGCTCGTTTGACTCGTCTTGGCGAGTACTTTGATACTATATGGTAACCAGGGTCTGATGATGGAGTTGGAAGGCAGCCATAGGAACTCCGTAATTTAACGACGCAACCCCATCAAGTTTGGGCTCGTTTGATTTCTTTTGATGAGTATCTTGGTAGACGTGAATATGCAACTCCAACAAATTTGGGAAAAAATTTTTATTAAAAGTTAAAAACAAATTTAAAGAAAAAAAACATGATTTAAAACAAGCTCTGTTTTTAAAAACATTTTTTTTCTTTGATTTTATTTAGTTCTGCTTTTTTTGCGATTTTTAACATATTAAAAACTAGCTTTTGCCAGCGGCTTCGCCCGCGTGGAGGTCGGAAAATATCCCGCGGGAACGTACTACTGGGTTAAAAAGTAGCCCTTGTCCTTTCTTAGGCTCTAAACTATCTGTGTACCAAATTTCATTTAAATCGGTTCAGTCGTTTTAGCAGGAAAGCGAGACAGACAGACAGAGTTACTTTTGCATTTATAATATTAATGTGGATAAGTGTGGATTATATTACGTGATTGTTTTGATTGAAACAAATAATTGATTTGAAATGGAAGTAAAACCAATTTCGGAACTGCTGTTTCAATGTCTAGTTGTTAAATTGCACAATATGTGACGTTGCATAAGGGAGAGGGGCTCTCACAAATGTGACCAGCTGTGACAAGGATGGGGGCCCACATGGAGGTCGGAAATTATTCCGCGACAACGTACTACTGGGGTAAAAGGGACCCAACGTGTTAATCCAGGTTATAAACTATCTGGGTGCCAAATTTTATCCAAATCTGTTCCGTAGTTTTGCGTGAAAGAGTAACATACATCCATCCATTCATCCAAACTCACAAACTTTCGCATTTATAATGTTAGTCCAGGTTATAAACTATCTGCGTGCTAAATTTCATCCAAATCTGTTCAGTAGTTTTTGCGTAAAGAGTGATAAACATCCATCCATACATCCATACTCACAAACATTCGCATTTATAATATTAGTCCAGGTTATAAACTATCTGCGTGCTGAATTTCATCCAAATGCGTACAGTAATTTTTGCGTGACAGAGTAACAAACATCCATCGATATATTCATACTCACAAACTATCGCATTTATAATGTTAGTCCAGGTTATAAACTATCTGCGTGCTAAATTGCATACAAATCTATTCAGTCGTTTTTGCGTAAAGAGTGATAAACATCCATCCATACATCCATACTCACAAACATTCGCATTTATAATGTTAGTCCAGGTTATAAACTATCTGCGTGCTAAATTGCATACAAATCTATTCAGTCGTTTTTGCGTAAAAAAGTGACAAACATCCATCCATACATCCATACTCACAAACATTCGCATTTATAATATTAGTCCAGGTTATACGAACTATCTGCGTACTAAATTTCATCCAAATCTGTTCAGTAGTTATTGCGTAAAAGAGTGACAAACATCCATCCATACATCCATACTCAAAAACATTCGCATTTATAATATTTGTAGGAGTTTGCTACACTTAGTGATATGATAACGGGGTGATTCTATTGGGGTGATGAAATAAAACCGACCACCGTGAATGTTCGTTAAACACTGATTTATTGAAATATATTTTTACATATTATTTGCAATAATGGATACAAATGCTGTGTGTGCAGAATGCACGGAGCGCAAGTCGTTAAAGTAATGTGCGGTTCCGTACATCCTGCCCGCCCAAACGGGACAGCTGAAATGATTGATAGATAGACAGAGTATTGTTATTACAGAGAAGTTGATATGAATAAATAATAAAATAATAATAGATTAATAGATACCTCAATGCGGTAAAACATTAATTTAAAAGAATATTCTAAGATACATTATGTCCTTAATCTTCGCGGTCTTGTGAGTGCAACGTTGGCGAGGTGGCCCTATCTACACCGCTAATTGTAAACACTTCACTACACTTTTTCACTGATTCCGCTGAACGTGATGTTACCGGCGCTGTGTCCGCCGGCGCGCCTGTCACTGGCCCCACCCAGCCAGCCTCCTGGCCCTGGGGGGCCGGCGACGCTGGTACTCTATCCGTACTTCGATTTTTTCTGATGAGCTACACGACAACGCCACCCAAGATGATAACTGAAGCTACACTGATGTACAGCACAGTATAGTGATGAATGTCGTGAATGCTCAGGTCTGTTGACGACTGTTCCTTAACCTCGTCAATCTGAGCCCTTAACTGATTCCAAATGAGATGATGATCTTCGGCTACTGTGAAGTTCTCTGGTGCAGATGTTTTCATGATTTTGTTTAGCATAGACACCTCTGGGACTTCGAAGTAATTATGAGTATTTACATGATTAATGAAATTATTATGAGCATAAATACTAAATGTATCCCCTTTCAATGTGCAACCTTGACCTAGGGTAATAATCGCGTTGCCGACAAGGTTGACCATTGTGACTCCGTTGGCGCAAATTATGCGCACTTGGCATTCCGAGGAGCATGTATACAACCAGGTGTTCGGCCTGTGCAATTTGATCCATTGCTCTTCACATGATGATTTTACGGAGTGGCATAATTGTTTTTTATTGAGTATTTCGATTTCACAGATAGACTGCTTTATGTTTTCATCGTAAATGGGCATGTTTAATGAGCATAACAAGATATCGCTGGGAACATGAGTACATAATTGAAGGTCTGCTTCTGATAGAAGAAATGCTGTATCCTTTCCCCTCCTAAACAGATATAATTGTGTTTAGCTCAAACAATTCACTGCTTAGGAGGGGAAATTTGATTTCGATGATTAAGTAATTTGAGTAGACTTTAGCTGATACTTTAAGCAATCGATACAAGTCCTTGATATTTTGCGATTCTACTGGTAACGTAAGTTTACCATTCAGTTGGCTAGAGATGACGCTCAGCTGATACGATAACTGTTCCGGTGACAATAACATGACAAATAGTAATAAGAAACTAGTGAACAGTCTCTTCAATGATTATTGACGTTATTGCGAGGGAGTTGATTTCTCTTGCTTCGCTTGGGTGAATTGTCTTCATTGTCATTTTGATCCTGTGTCGTGTCCTTGTTTACTGGTAACAACACAAGTCTGGTGACAGGGCGTTGTATGATATTATTCTTCGTTTTTAAACTAACTACCCTTTCATAGCGATCCTTCCCAGGATGTACTGCTTGAATACGTCCTAACGCCCACTTGCCGGGTGGCAAGTTTTCGTCCTTGATAAGAACGACGTCATCGATTTGGAAGTTCCTACTTGGCTTACGCCATTTTGATCTAGCCTGCAGTTGTTGAAGATATTCGCTAGACCACCTTTTCCAAATCTGTTTGTTGATTGATTGAGTGAGTTGCCACCTTGTTGATTGATTCATGTGATCTGGATCCGTCTGCGGCCTAGATAGAAGTGGGCCACCGATCAAGAAGTGTCCTGGCGTAAGAAAGTCGTCGTCAGGGCTCTCTGTCAACTGACAGAGTGGTCTTGAGTTCAGACATGCCTCGATTTGGTGTAGTAGCGTAGTAAACTCTTCGAGTTTCTGATTGCCGATGATACGCTTTAGATGATATTTAAGGCTTTTCACCGCAGCTTCCCAGACACCACCTGCACTTGGCCACGCAGGAGCATTGAAGTGCCACTTTATGTTCATGTCATTGATATTATTGAAGAAATCGGTGTTGATAGTGGCTATGATCTCTTGGTACTCCTTCTTAAGGATACGATTGGCTCCTACAAAATTCGTGCCATTGTCACTGTATACGTGACTTGGCGTTCCACGTCGGGCCGAAAACCTACGAAAGGCTGCTAAAAATGCTGGAGTACTCAGATCGGAAACAAGTTCCAGATGGGTAGCCTTGGTACACAAACAAACAAACACTGCAATATACCCTTTGACGGTTTTGATTCAACTCGTATGGTAAAATCAACACCGGAGTGAGAGAAAGGTCGTGACGGGGTAACTCGTGGCTGTGGAAGATCGGCCATGATTTGCTGATATTGTGTTTGCCTGAAGCGCTGACACTTAACGCATGTTCTCAACTTCCTCTTGACGGTACGGATTCCACTGATTATCCAATATCTGTCTCTGATGTATGAAAGTGTCAGTCGCGGGCCTCCATGCAATGTGATGATGTGAGCCTGATCAATGATGAAATCGGTGAGACGACTATGACTTGATAATATGATGGGATGTTTTGATGAGTCGCTGATACATGCGTTTTTGAGTCGTCCACCCACTCTAAGGATCCCGTGCTCATCCATGAAAGGATTAAGACATGATTTTTTGCTTTTAAGGTGCTCGTGCCCCTTTTGATTGATAAATAAAATATCTTCATAAAAGTGGTGTGACTGATCATCTTTGATAATGATGTTCAATGCACCGTTCATCTCTGCTGACGTCAATACATCCGTTCTTGAATTGTGTTTGCCTCGTGATTGCGTAATGAAACGCGATATCCAAGCGACTATTTTTATAATGCGAGTTAATGAGCTGTAATTCTGCAATAATGCGTGTATGATTGAAATATGATTTGGATATAAGGCTGTGTTTACACTAAGTTGCTTGGTTTCCAAATCTGGTGATTGATATGAGGTGATAGGAAGGGTCGGATGTTCAAAATTGGTTATCCATTTCGGACCCTGCCACCACAACGGATTGCTTGTTTACCTCTGTGATGTCAGACCCCGAGTAGCACAATCTGCTGCATTCTCTTCCGACCTCACATGATGCCAACAGGATGATGGAATGATACTACTTATTTTCATAATTCTATTAGCTACAAACTGCTTCCACTTCTTCACATCGCCTTTGATCCATCCTAAAACTATCATGGAGTCCGTCCAGGCATAAATCTCTACATCCTGGTTTGATAAAGATTCCATGACTTTCTTGATAAGTTGAGCTAGCAGTAGCGCACCGCATAGCTCTAGTCGTGGCAATGATACCTTTTTCGCTAGAGGTGCTAACTTCGTTTTTGCTACAGAGAGCGTCGATGTGTACTCGCCCTTATTGTCTTTTGCTACTACATACACAACACATGCGTATGCTTTTTCAGAAGCGTCACAAAATCCATGAATTTGGTATGATTGATTTATGTTACCGAGATAACGTGGTATGTTAAATTGATCTATGATGTCGAAATCATTCTTAAGCTGAATCCAATCATCTTGAACAGAAAGCGAAACTTCTTCGTCCCACAATACATGTGATAACAATGCATTTTGAAATAGCAGTTTTGCTCTGATTGTTAGTGGCAAGAGCCAGCCTAAGGGGTCAAATAGTTTTGAAATTTCCGAAAGCAGCTGTCTCTTTGTGACGCGTTTGTCATGATGCTGTAATTGAGTTTGAAAGCTAAAGCTATCCGTTGATGGGTTCCATCTCAATCCAAGAGTTTTTCTTGTTTCTGAACACTTGAAGTCTAATGGGTTATTGAGTTGGTCAGGTGATAGATCCACCAGTAGGTCCGGTACGTTACTGGACCATTTCCGGAGGTTCATACCAGCACCCTTCAGCATCTCAATGAGCTGATGCTGAAGCTCCCTGGCTTGATGAATGGTATTTGCTCCACTGAAAAGATCATCCATATAGAATGATTGATTTAATGCTGATGCTGCAAGTGGATATTTGTCGGCATCATCTAGTGCCACCTGTTTAAGCGTTCTCATAGCTAGAAATGGAGCGGCCTTAGTACCGTACGTCACGGTAGCAAGGTGATATTCACTGAGTACGTCTTGAGACGATTGCCGCCAGATGATTGATTGGAGATGACGATCTGTTTGTCTGATTTTGATTTGCCTGAACATTTTCTCTATGTCTGCTGTGATTACATAACTGTAGGTTCTCCAGTTTAAGATGAGTGTCATGAGGTCCCTTTGCAGATTCGGTCCACAACACATGAGATCATTTAGGCTTTTGCCCGATGTAGATTTCGCCGACGCATTGAAAACGACTCTAAGTTTTGTTGTTGTCGAATCTAATTTCATTACGCCGTGATGTGGTAAGAAAAATGCACGTTTTGATTCGTCGACATTATTGGCAATACACATGTGACCCAGTTCTTGATATTCAGACATAAATGATTTATAATTTTCTGAAAATGATTCGTTATTGCACATTTTTCTTTCTAACTGTTTGAATTGTGCAATAGCCTTTACTTTAGATGATCCAAGCTGGTTTTCATATTTGGGTTTCATGGGTATGCCCACCACGTACCTACCAGTGTCCAAACGACGAGTAGTTTGCTGGTAAAAGTCTTCACAATACTGATCTTCACTGGTAAGCGATGATGATGATGTTTCTACATCCTCTATCTCCCAATATTTTGATAGGTTGGATAAGTCATTTGTTACGATATGACAATTAAATGTGCGCACGTTACCAGACAGGATCCATCCGAGTGCTGTCTGTTGCGCAATCGGAGCCTGTGCTGGTCCTTTGATGAGACCATCCATGATGATTTGTGAATAGATACTCACATCCAAGAGAATATCAATAGGCTTCGACACGTTGTATTCTGGATCTGCTAATTGAAGATGCTGGATATGAGACCACGATTGTTTTTTGAATGGTATACCAGGCAAGCAGTTAGCGACCTTTGTCAAAACCAGTGCTTCTGTAGTAAAGTGATAGTCGCCGTAAATAGATTGACAGTCGATTGATACCCGTCCTTTGCTTTGCCTAGCACCAGCACCTATTCCTGATATAGATGCGTTGTATCTTCGCCGCTGCAATCCTAACCGCTGCACAGCGTTTTCCGATATTAATGATATCTGTGATCCCTGGTCTAGAAGTGCCCTAAGCGTCACGTAGCTTGATGGTGGGGCCCTGGAACAAGAGTGGCTGCGAACTGTCCGCCGTTCGCGGAGCTGATTAATACAATATTCAAAAGACTCACCTGGTTGAAGAAACCTGGTTCTGGAGCCTACCTGGATTTATGTATGTAAATGAGTGTATATTGTATTGTGTAGTGACGCTGTCAGTATTCCAGGATATAAGGCCGCTCCAAGACGCTCTGCTACCGAGACATGCGGTCCCAATCACTATCACATCAAAGTATTTCAATCAAACAAACTGAACCCGTATTATTTCGTCAAAAAGGGTTGGTTACACAAACAAACAATTGGATCACGACAAATTGTCCACAAACGGATCGATTCAAGATGATTAATTAACAAACGGGTCGGAACGCCAAATAGGACCCACCATCTTTTCAAGATCAAACCAATTTCAAATGTTAATTTTTACAAACAACCATGTCAATGGTACCAAACTCCCATATTTTAATGTCTTCCAGACATTCAATACAACAGGTCACACACAAAAAAGGGCTACAACAAGGGGCTGCAACATAGCCCAATCCAATCAACTTTACTAGCATATGTAACCCGGCTGACTTTGGGAACATCAGTTTACCCGTCTCAACAATTTAAACAAATTATTTCAAATAAACAAACAATCATAGTTAACAAATATTTACAGCGAATTACTACTTCCCTTTAGAGACTGCCAAGCAATTAGCCTACTGTAAATTACCGATTTTGTGGTTGTATATCTTACAACCACGCTCTGCTACCAAGATTGTTCGACGCCAGGCCAAGGCCCTGGCCATAGGATTTAAATAGCGAGTGGAAACTATGATGGTAGGGCCTTGGAACAAGAGTGGCTCTGCGAACTGTCCGCCGTGCGCGGAGCTGATTAATACAATATTCAAAAGACTCACCTGATTGAAGAACACTGGCTCTGGAGCCTACCTGGATTTATGTATGTAAATGAGTATATATTGTATTGTGTAGTGACGCTGTTAGTGGGTATTCCAGAATACCAGACCGCTCAAGACGCTCTGCTACCAAGACATGCGGTCCCAAAATCACTGTCACTATAACCTCAAACTATTTCAAACAAAAAATATATCCAAACTATACCCGTATTATTTCGTCAAGAGGGGTTGGTTACACACAAAACAATTGGGTCATGACAAATTGTCCACAAGACGACCGGTTCAAAGGGATTAATTTACAACAGATCGCGAGGTCCAAACGGCGACGATCCTCCCTTTTTCAAAGACCAAACCAAAGTGTCAAAGTCAAACTGACAAGTGACAGTTCTCACTCTGTTACACGTCTAGAAACGTAGGCGCACAGAGTAACAATTCAAACGGGATGAAACAAGCATATCATTAAAATAAATATTTTAGAAGATATGAGATTATAATAAAATAGCCGCTGAGCGGCTAGAGAACCGTCCCGCGTTCGGCCGTCCCGGTTGGTAGCGGTCGGGATTGTAATATTGTAATTCATATTACTTTGGCTTCATAGTAAATGCGAATATCATGTGTGTTCGAAGTACTCAAAATAAACCTTATTGTATTATTCCAAGTAAATAGATCGCGAAATATTGCTTAGATGTTTAGATTTTTGGATGGATTTGGATTTTTGGTTATCCTGGATACTTACCATATAGGATACTTTATCCCAGTAGTAGGTTCCCGGGGGATATTTTCCGACAGCTATACGGGCAAAGCCACTGGCCAAAGTACTATTCTTATAACTATGTTTAATTTGGTGTCAGGTAAATAACTGAGTGTTTATATAGGTAGAATAGGAGCGTTAAGAAAAACCAGGAAGACTTATATTCAATTCAATCCAGCCCTATGTCGCAGTCTTCTTACTCTGAATACTATTAGTTTTATTTTAAGTACATCAAACACACAAGATATGTAAGGATCGTAGCAGGTGGCGTTCCGTAGTTTCTGCCTACCCCCATGGGAAAAAGGCGTAATTTTATGTATGTATAACATGGATTAATACATTCTTACCGCAGTAATACGTCCTACGCGGGCGAAGCCGCGGGCAAAAGCTAGTTACTGATAAAATAATAACTCTCTTATTATCATTACTTAAATATTTCATCTTTAATTACCAAGTTTCCTTTTTCTAATTTAAGATAATCATCCACACTATCCACATCCACACTAATCCACACTTATTAATATTATAAATGCGAAACTAACTCTGTCTGTCTGTCTGTCTGTCGATCTGTCTGTCTCGCTTTCCTGCTAAAACTACTGAACCGATTTAAATGAAATTTGGTACACAGATAGTTTAGAGTCTGAGAAAGGATATAGGCTACATTTTATCCTGGTAGTACGTTCCCGCGGGATATTTTCCCACCTCCACGCGGGCGAAGCCGCTGGCAAAAGGTAGTTGTTAATAATTATGAAAATACCTAGTCTTGCCATAAATATTGTCACGAAGAAAAATTTTTTTTTTATTGCATGTAATATTTATTATTTTTACAGTGTGTTAGTTTAATACATAAATATAAAACAATTTAAAATATAAACAGCTTATTCGAAGTGGTCTCCATTGGCTGCAATGCAGTCCTTTAAACGTTGAGGCCAGTTATCAATAGAAACACGCACTCTTTCCATGGGAAAATTCTTCACTGCCAATCGTATGGATTGTTTTAGGGACTCCAAATTATCATGGCGTTTAGAGCAAGCCATACTCTCTAAAACTGACCATAAATCATAATCCAGCGGATTAAGACCGGGACTAGACGACGGGCAGTCTTCAGCTCTGATGAAGTCCGAAACGTTCACTTCCAACCAAGACTGCGTGGACCGAGCTTTATGACCCGGCGCCGAGTCTTGTTGGAAGGACCATACTTGGTTATTGAACATGCTGTTGTTAAGGGGCTTAACTACCTTCTCAAGAATGGTATCTTGATACACTTGTGCCGATGTTTTGATACCTTTTTCACAAAAATATGGCTCAGTCACTCCTTCATAGCTAACACCCCATCAAACCATCACTGAAGTCGGATAATGCCCACGTTGCACTCTGTCGACTAATTGGGAAGCTTCCTTAGAGCTTTGAGCATAAAGCCTCCTACAAACAGGCGCGACGCGGCAGCGCGACGCGACACTCGTAGAACAATTTTTATGTGAACTTCATGGAAATTGTTCTACAAGAATCGCGTCGCGCTGTCGCGTCGCGCCGGTCTGAATAAGCCTTTAATACGGTCATTTTTTTGTTAAAATGTTGCTCAATTGTAAAGATTTTCTCATCCGTAAACAAAATTTTTCTGTGACCTCCCTTTGCGTACCGCTTCAGTAGTTGTTTCGATTTTACCACCCTATTCTTTTTTAAATTGTCAGTTAAAAAATATTTTATAGGTTGCAAGTCCTAAGTCATCTTTTAAAATACCTGACATGGTTCTGGGTGCTATCTTCATCTCCCGAGATAAAATCTTTTGCTTTCGTACAGGATTTCTTCGAATTCTTTCCCTTACTGCTTTGACCACCTTTTCGTACGAACACTACGTGGACGGCCAGATCTTTTTCTGTCACAAACAGAGGAGGTCTCATTGTACCCATTAATAGCCCGGTACACAAACATTTGACTAATACCAAGCGTATGGAGAGTTTTAAAAATTGCATTTGGCCCCATACCAACTTTGTGTAATGTAATCACAACGATACGGTTCTCTTTATCATCCCACTCCATTTTAATATCGCAAAATATTGTACAATGTATTGGCGCCAAAATTAGAAAACTCAATGAACAATCGTATAAGGCCTCCCCCACATTAGGCGTGCGCGATCCTCGGGCGTGTGAGTAGCGCGAGCGACGCGCGCGCGTCGCGAGCGCGTCGCGAGCGCGCCGCGAGCGCGCCGCGTGAGCGTCGCGTTTAGCTGCCCTGCGGCGCGCTCGCGGCGTGCGCGCGGCGTGCTCGCGGCGCGCACGCGGCGCTCGCCTTGGCGTTTAACCCTTCAGTCGAGTCAGTCACAATTTGAACAATTTTTGTTTCATAATCCACACTATCCACACTGATATTATAAATGCAAAGTAACTCTGTCTGTCTGTCTGCCTGTCTCGCTTTCCTGCTAAAACTACTGAACCGATTTAAATGAAATTTGGTACTCAGATAGTTTAGAGCCTGAGAAAGGACATAGGCTACTTTTTATTCCATGACTTTGTCTGCGTCCGCGATAAATGACATTTACGCAGAAGAAGTCGCGGGCAGAAGCTAGTCTTTTATAAATAAAGTGCTGATTTCTTCCCACACCTTTTTTTTGCAATACGATCACTATACTCCTTTGTAGTCATGTCCCATATCGCAGGACGATTCTGTATTTCTAGGATAAAGCTTTCGATATTAATTTCACTCGTGACTCTATTTTTAACGTGTGTCAACACAACACTGCCCACCATGTGACTGACCGAAACAGTAGCAATATACAACAAGTTACCAGAACCCATAAGGACAGAGAAAAAGCCATCTATTTACTAATAAATTAAAAAAGCTGCTGTTAAGCAAATGTTATTATAGCGACAACGAAATTTTAAATGATAAATCCCTGAAATTAGTTTAAAAAAGTCCAAAGCATGTATTTCATCTATTTTTAATTACTATTTTAGAATAAGTTACACTATAAGATAATCAATAGGTCCTCCTCTCTACCTACTGTATTTTCCTTTGCTGTGCCCGACAGGATCCACAATTGTTTCTAAATAAAATGTTTTACCACCTAAGCATATACATTGTGAAATGCAAAAAACTTTTTAACAAAAAATTAAACCGCCGAAAAACTGAAAAGCATAAAATAATAAACCTTAAAATTATGAGTCGGCGCTTTGAGTGTTCCTTGTTCATTGATTTTTCAGCGCCGACTCAAAATTTTAAGGTTTATTATTTTATGCTTTTCAGTTGTTCGGCGGTTTAATTTTTTGTTAAAAAGTTTTTATTTTATGATTTTTTTGTGGCTTTAATGTACTAATAATACTTGGCAAGGTATACCCTATCCAACAATAAAAGAATTATCAAAATCAGACTACTCTGTACAAAGTTATGCGTGTTTATACGTTACAATCAGTGAGTGAACAATCAATCATCCCCTGTTTTCCAACCCTTAGGGTTCGATTTTGTTTTCCAAATTTATATGGGACCGCCTTGGGAGTATACCCTTTCCAATAAAGAAGAATTGTCACAATCGGACCACTATGTAAAAAGTTGTGAGTGTCAGTGAGTGAACAATCAATCATCCCCTGTTTTCCAACCCTTTTTTTTTCTGGATGGGAAATCATCAAATGACTTCTCCCGCTCTGGGCGGAGCGGGAGGGCGTGTCAGACTTTTACTGACTAAAACCCACCCATGTTCCATCAGTTGCCCATGTGCCAGGGTCACGGTATCTCTTTCGAACAATCACGCGGTTTTCCAACCCTTAGGGTTCGATTTTGTTTTCAAAATTTATATGAGACCACTTTGGGAGTATACCCTTTCCAATAAAAGAAGAATTGTCACAATCGAACCACTATGTAACAAGTTATGCGTGTTTATACGTTACAATCAGAGAGTGAACAATCAATCATCCCCTGTTTTCCAACCCTTAGGGTTCGATTTTGTTTTCCAAATTTATATGGGACCACCTTGGGAGTATACCCTTTCCAATAGAAGAAGAATTGTCACAATCGGACCACTATGTAAAAAGTTATGGGTGATCATACATAAAAAAGAAAAAAAAAAAAAAAAAAAAAAAAAAAAATATATATATACGCGTCGAATTGAGAACCTCCTCCGTTTTTTTTCGTCGGTTGATAAAGTATTGAGTATTGAGTATTGTAGCAGGCGAAGGGGTAAGAACGCGACTCGAGCGCCGCGTGCGCGCCGCGAGCGCGCCGCAGGGCAGCTAAACGCGACGCGTAATGTGGGGTCAGCCTAAAAATGACAGATTCCAAATTCAAATGAAATATCTTTCTTATTTTTAACTGTAACAGTATTTATGGCCAGACTAAGTATATATTTCTTTTGGTTGGTCAACTTCCTAGAGTCGCAGGGGCTTTTCATGATGAACTCGTTCTTTGAAAAGAAACCCTAGAGGAAGTGGACCTGGCAGAGCCCTGATAACGTGACGAGGAACGAGATAGACTTCATCATGACGGATAAAAAGCATATATTTAGAGATGTCTCCGTGATCAGCAGGTTTAATGCCGGAAGCGATCACAGACTTCTACGAGGCACTCTAAATGTAAATTTTCGTGCTGAGAGAATCCGCATGATGAGGCCTACCCTCCGAGCTACGCAGCTCCAAGCCGCTTTGGGATCTGAAAAGTTCCAACTGGAACTTCAAAATCGATTTGCCCTGCTGGAAACTACAGGCACTGTTGACGAGAAAGCCGATGAGGTGGTCAAAGCGCTATGCGACGTATCACGCAAACTTAGCCCGTCGCAGCGAAAAAGTAAGGTGTCGAAACTTTCCTTGGAAACTCTCGGACTTATGAAGCAAAGACGAGAGTTGCATCCACGAAGCCATCTTCGGCAGATAAGAGGCTTAAACCTAAAAATTAGAAAGCTGACACGACGTGACCTTCGGTGCTCCAACACCCGTAACATTAAGGTTACGGTTGAGCAGAACCGAGGGTCGAAAGTGTTCGCTCAGCAATTAGAGAGAACCCATTTGACGAAACTAAATACAAAAAAATACAAAAATTTTATTTTTAAAGTGAGG
The DNA here is from genome assembly GCA_932294355.1 of Aporophyla lueneburgensis. Lineage (NCBI taxonomy): Eukaryota > Metazoa > Arthropoda > Insecta > Lepidoptera > Noctuidae > Aporophyla > Aporophyla lueneburgensis. The sequence continues at coordinate 38,518,825 of OW028736.1, forward strand.
TACAGTCTGTTACAGTAAATATAAGTCACAGTGTAGGGTAAAATTGAAAGACAAAAAGTAACATAATTTGAATCTGGCGTCCTAGCTAGGTTACATAGTAACCTGTATTAAGGTTCGCCAGCCCAGGTTCCCATATCAGTACAAACAATTATAGTAGACTGCTATAGTACTATAAGGAGCAAACGAATTTAACTTATAACTAAGGGTTAGTATAGTGTGTTTCGTGATGTAGGTATGGTGTGTGTGTATGTGGGTGTGTGTATTTTGTGATGTAAGTGTTTGGTAATGTAGGTGCGGTGTGTGTGTAAAGTAATAACGGAGTTTGAGTTTAAATACAGGGTTTTTGAAAAGTCACTACGATTGAGAGGAGAGCAGATGTTCGGTGTCGTCGTAGTTCAATTTGGTTACTAAGTCCGTTATTTGTTTCTTGCCCATTTCGTAGATGGATTGATGTAAAGGGATAGTTTTGTTGATTCTGTTATATAAAAATGGCCCAAGGTAGTAAAAGAAACGTTTGGTGAAAGCAAAGCGTGTGAAGGGAACTTCACAAATTTCGTTCTTTCTCCTTGAGACGATTGAGTTAATGTAAAAGGAGTTTGTGTGTGTTGTTGTAATAAAACTTTGAGAATAAATATTTGCCGGACCGTAAGGACTTTGCATTTTTTATAAAGATCAAAGGTTGGGTAGAGCATTGGCCGAAAAGTAGCAACCTTAAGAATTGCTCTCTGAGCCACTTCCAGTCTGCCGGGGTCGCGTGATTGTTCGAAAGAGATACCGTGACCCTGGCACAATGGGCAACTGATGGAGCACGAGTGGGTTTTAGTCAGTAAAAGTCTGACACGCCCTCCCGCTCCGCCCAGAGCGGGAGAAGTCATTTGATGATTTCCCATCCTGAAAAAAAAAAAAAAAAAAAAAAAAGCCACTTCCAGTGGTTTGAGTGTAGTATTTGCTGCTCCATCCCAACTACTAATACAGAACGAAATGACTGACTGACACATGGCAAGATACACGCTGCGTATCACATAAGTACTGGCAATGTGTCTGAGTGTTTTAAAAATGTATATGAGCTTACGAACTCGAGCTGTGAGGTGGGTGATGTGTGCTTTGAAGTTCAGATGTTTGTCTAGGATTATACCGAGGTATTTAGTTGTGTCAGTAGAGGAAATTGTCTGGCAGTTGCAAAAGGCCAAATTGGATTGGCAGGTGTGAGCTTGAAGAGTAATTGGTGTCAAGGGTTGTGTAGTTGAGTTTAGAGAAAAAGTTATGAGTTTAGTTTTATTTGTGTTTAGCGTGAGTGAGTGAGAGATAAACCATCTATATATTAAATCAAATCCAGTTTGAGCAGTTGCTTTCAGTTTAGCCCAGGATTCATCATAAAAGGTAATTGCAGTGTCGTCGGCAAACGAGACAATGTTACCAGAATTCAGGTGCAAGTTGCAAAGGTCGTTTATGAACACCAGGAACAAAGTAGGGCCTAACACACTACCTTGAGGCACTCCAAACGAAATATGCAGCTCGTCACTAAGGCAACCGTCGATTTTGACTATCCGCTTACGGCCCGAAAGATATGAATGAAAAAGCTGGAGTTGTTTACCACGTACGCCGAGACATTCTAGTTTAGATAAAAGGCAGGGAACTGGAACGGTGTCAAATGCCTTTGCAAGATCAATGAACACTGTGAGGCATTTTTTGCGATGATTTAGTTTATCAACTATTCCATTTATCAATCTTAAGGCTGCGTCTGAAGTTGATATTTTCTTCCTGAACCCAAACTGGTTGGTTGACAATAGATGATTGCTTTCAAGGTAGGAGGTAAGTCTGTTATTGATAATTCTTTCAAAAATTTTGGACATGGCTGGCAGCACCGCAATAGGGCGATAATGATTTACAGAGGCACGGTCGCCCCCTTTAAAAATGGGATGAATAATGGCCTTTTTGAACGCAGATGGGAAGGTACCAGAGACGAGGCATAGGTTAATGATATGGCTAAGCACGGGTGCGAGGATAGCAGAGTACCTTTTTATAATGGTTGTAGAAATGCCATCAAAGCCCACTGCAGCATTGGATTTTAGAGATCCAATAATAGAAGCTACCTCATCCCGAGTTGTCTCCAAGAGAACGAAAGAACTCAAACTGTTGGTGGTATTAAACTGAGAATGGGACGGGCAGCTATCCACATCTTTCGGAATACGATCAGCAAGATCTTTCCCTATATTAACAAATAATGAATTAACATCGTTAAGAGATTGGGACGGGGTATCCGAGGAGTAAAGTAACTCCGTAGGAGGGTGAGTAATTTTAGTTGTGTTTGTGACACGCTTTACTGTATCCCATAATATTTTAGTGTTACGACCGGCTTTGGAAATTTCATTTGAATCGAACTGTCTTTTGACCTTTTTAAGAATCTTGTTGCAGAAATTTCTGTATCTTGTGTAGGTAGCTTTAAGGATTTCACTATCAGGAGACTGTTTGTATCTTTTGTGTAGAATGTCTCTGTTCCTCATGCAACGGAGCACATACATACAATCACGCCTTTTTTCCATGGGGGTAGGCAGAAACCACGAAACGCTACCTGCTACGATCTCTACACACTCCTTTTGCCTCTTTAAGGTTCATACAATTGGTCATACACACACGCCGGTTGCGAGTACTACGCACCTGACCTTTCTGAAGAACACCACCAATAAGGTATGCTATATGTCCTCCTAGGGCGTCCCCTCCCGGTGTTTCCACTCACATCTGCCTTTTAAATACCTTTTGTGAGTCTCCCTTCATTCATCCTCTCAACATGACCAAACCATCTAAGCATACTTTTTTCAATTTTTGTCACTACATCTTCTTTTAAACTACACCGTTCTCTTATCACATCATTCCTCAGCCTATCATTCATAGTCAGACCACACATGCTTCGCAAGGAACGCATTTCCACAGCGTTTATTCTACTTTCATGCTTCATTTGCCACACCCAACATTCACTCCCATACATAAGCGTAGGCACCAGTACACCATTGTGAACAGCCAGTCGAGCCTTATTGGACATCAATTGGTTGGTCACAATTGCATGTAAAGCACCATTTACTTTATTTCCCGCATTCACTCTTCTTTCACTCTTCTTTCACTCTTCTGCAACGGAGCAGTCCTGGAGTAATCCATGGTTTAATGATTCTTTTGCGTTTTGCTGTACGCTTCAATTTTGAATGATATGCGATAGAGTTTGGATCAGACAGACAGTAGCAGCGTTTGGATCAGTCATGGAAAAAATATGCGCGAATTCAAAATTTTGCACAGAGTTGTCGAGTGAGGCAAAGTCGGTCTTAAGGATTGTGTTATTAAGAAAAATACGGGGTGGTTTCAAATTTAAACAAAAGAGGGTAGAAAACTGGTCCGTAATTGTAGAGTCGAAAATGAAGGTAGAAGAGGGTAATTTAGTTTTTAGAATAGTGTGGTCAAGACAATTATTACCTCTCGTCGGTGGGTGGTGGGCAGGTACATACCCGTGATGAGAAAGACAATTAGGGTATTCATGCGACGATTGGTTCATAGTCAACGTTGCGCTGTCTATGTTGATGTTTATATTTATGTCACCTGTTATAATTACAGTTTGAAATGCAGATAAGGAAGATAAAATTTCGTTTAAAGATTTGAGAAAGACTTCAATACTGCCATTAGAGGGGGATCTATAAACGCAGAGGATAGCAACATTGGAGGCAAGTTCAATGATTAAACCAGAAGCAGAGTCATAAAATTCAGGTTCACGTACTTTGGATGCAAGATTTGAACTGACGTATACGACTACTCCGTCACTCTGATTACGGTGTTTAGTAGTGTGGACCGAAGAGTAACCTTGGAGCTGGGGTAGAGTGGCATTACTTAGACAAGGAAGCCAACATTCCGTTAGAACAGCTACATCACACTCGAGAGAAAGACGGGATATGAGTGTTTCAAAATCATGAAAGTTTCGATTAATTGATCTGATATTTTGAGAGAGAACTTTCAGGTGACTATCTGGGGAATTTATAGTAGATAAACAGTCTTCTGGTGAGCACTGATATACTTTAGATACAGAGAATTCATCAAGGTTATCACTTAAACAGTTTACGTGATCGAATGTTATGGTATAGATTTAAATAAGAGTTAGGGCACAGTTCGAAGAGTGATTCTTGGTTTTCAGGTAACAATAGCAGTAATAATGGATAACAGTAAAGCTTGATGAGTCTAAGATAATTGTGAGATGTAGTGGTGAGTGTTAGGATGTTGTATTTATAAGTTGTTGTGTGTATAGATTAGAGTGTGTGAACGGAAGTGTACAGTGAAGTTTTTGATTAATGTAATGTATAAATTATCATGCAGAATTATTATTGTTTTTCTTAAGCGGTGGGTTACACTAATAATACATTTACTAAATCTCCAAAAATGTTCATTATAAAAAAGACGAAGAAATGTAAGTAATACTGACAATAGTCATACTTCAGGCAATTTCGACAACTGTTGTAATTGAGCTTCATTTTTAATAACAATGTATTCCTGAACCCTTTTTAAAAGAATACGGCCATTAGAAATCCAACAATAATCATATTTATGCGCTTTAGAAAAGTTTCTGGCCAAGTAAAACAGTTTTCTAGACTGTGCTGTCAGCTGCTCTGCTATATAGATAGAATAAGAATAAGAATAATCTTTATTACATAAGAAAAGGATATTACAATTATGTGAAGTCTCTGACACTTGTGCTAGGTGATTAACCTGTGTTACAAGAGCCAGTGCCCTCTCCCGGGAGGAAACACTATTGAAAATCTTATGCAATAATGAAAAGTGTGTGTGTGTGTGTGAGTGTGTGTGTGTGTATGTGTGTGTGTGTGTGTGTTTGTTTTAAGTACCATCCGAGGACGTGCGTATGAATACACAAGGCACGACCGAGGACCTTTTCAAAGCGAGGACCTTTTCAAGGGTCCTCGGTTTGATTTGACCAAAGATTCGTATTCTGCAAGCGATTTTGAGCCTTTCTATATACTTAATAGGAAAAAGTTGTCTGAACCTCGGTTTGATCAAAATTTTTCATAATCTTACACACGCATTGTGTATCCACCAGGTGGCGCCTGTGTCACCTCATACACAGCCTTTTTACACTCATTTCACGTTGGTTGTATTATTCGAGGACTTTTGTGTTAACTTTAACACAAAGGACCTCGGTTAGGTAGCTTTTCCAAACAATGTGTATTTGAGACCTCGGTTTGCTAGATTTTCCGAACAATGTGTATTCTAGTCCTCGTTTAGACAGTTTTCCTCGTGTGTAGAAGACGAGTTATCATTTAAGTGCTAGTTTTTCTTTTCTTATCATTGTTTCTGTTTGTTGACTATTACAAGCTAGGTTTTTTTTTCAGTGTCAGTCTCACTCGATGGTCTGTAAGAGTCCGTTGAGTGAGAAAAATCGTCGTTTTCAGATTTATCATCATAACTAATTGCATCTTTCTTCTTACGTGGTCTGCTTTCCCGTTTAATCCGATTAAGACCTTCGTCTTTTATCGTCATCGCATCATTATCATCAGAAGAACTAATTTCAGATGTCAGTGATAGTTCTTCGGACGAGTCGTAAAATTCCATACCTATCAATATTACGGAAATATAAATGTTTTCGAACTTAGTTTTTCAATTCGTCTCTTGAAACTTGGATCGGGGGCTGTATTTTAAGTATCGGAGAATTTTCATCTGCAGACATTAGATGTCAAATTAACTGTAATAACAGAACTTGCGTTAATGATACTATGTATTATTATCACGTATCTATGTCTTCGTGGTTGAAAATATTGACTCGAAAATATTAAATTGTCAATCTGTCAACTGTTAAGAAGATCCCTCATGAGGAAACGACCTTGGCTGCAGCATCACCACTAACTGGTAATTATTTTAGGTTTACTAGATAAACCTAACGCGTATGCCAAGGTTGAAGACGATGCTATCAACTATTGAGGAGTTCCCTCATGAAGAGACGACCCTGGCTGCGCATCACCACAAACTGGTAATTATTTTAGTTTTACTAGATAAACCTAACGCGTATGCCAAGGTTGAAGACGATGCTATCAACTATTGAGGAGTTCCCTCATGAAGAGACGACCCTGGCTGCGCATCACCACAAACTGGTAATTATTTTAGTTTTATTAGATAAACCTAACGTGTGTGCCAAGTTTGAAGACGATGCTATCAACTGTTGAGGAGTTCCCTCATGAAGAGACGACCCTGGCTGCGCATCACCACAAACTGGTAATTATTTTAGTTTTACTATATAAAACTAACGAGTATGCCAAGTTTGAAGACGATGCTATCAACTGTTGAGGAGTTCCCTCATGAAGAGACGACCCTGGCTGCGCATCACCACAAACTGGTAATTATTTTAGTTTTACTAGATAAACCTAACGCGTATGCCAAGGTTGAAGACGATGCTATCAACTATTGAGGAGTTCCCTCATGAAGAGACGACCCTGGCTGCGCATCACCACAAACTGGTAATTATTTTAGTTTTATTAGATAAACCTAACGTGTGTGCCAAGTTTGAAGACGATGCTATCAACTGTTGAGGAGTTCCCTCATGAAGAGACGACCCTGGCTGCGCATCACCACAAACTGGTAATTATTTTAGTTTTACTATATAAAACTAACGAGTATGCCAAGTTTGAAGACGATGCTATCAACTGTTGAGGAGTTCCCTCATGAAGAGACGACCCTGGCTGCGCATCACCACAAACTGGTAATTATTTTGGTTTTACTAGATAAACCTCACGCGTATGCTAAGTTTGAAGACGATGCTCTCAACTGTTGAGGAGTTCCCTCACGAAGAGACGACCCTAGCTACGCATCACCTGAAACAGGAAATTACTGAGGCACCGGGCACAAATCCAGCTTAATTTCTTCCTTTTTATTTATGTATAATGTTAGAGAAAAGAGACTTTCCGTGAAAATATTGTGTAAATAAACATTGAATCGTAACATAACATCACGCCTTATTTCCCCGAAGGGTTGGGTAGAGGTATACCAAAAGTACACCTACGTTTCGCCAGTTATGTTGGTATAACATAATACTTTGAAAAGCGCCTACAAACGTAAAGATAATCGACTCGTCCTCGCTTGGTACTTCATTTTTAGAAAATGTGTGTAAGGAATAATTCGGAACACTCTACTTACATTAATAAATTATCTAATGGTATTTAGGTAGGAAGTTTTTTCATGTCCTCGCTGTGTTCAAATTCTACTCAAAAACTGTCCTCACTTTATATCAAAAACTGTCCTCAGTTTAGTGATATAAAGTGTAACACAGCGTCCGCAGTTAGTACAAGATATAAGAAATATTGTGTAAAAATACGTCCTCGGAAGGGTGTCGCAGGACTGACTTAAGGGGTCTTCGGTTGGCATACACAAAGTCCTCGTATGTGCATCGGTGGTCACATTTGGCTGTGTATTTCAGGTCCTCGGTATGATAGCCGCAATTCATACAGAAAAATGTTGAGATAGCATTATGCCAATAAGCTTATCACTATATATTTAGTCATCTGTCTCTTTCTATCTTATTCAAAAAGGCCAACGAAGTATTAAAACCAGTTTTTTGGAGGGTCCTCGGTACGGTCAAGAACTACCAAGGTCCTCGTAAGAGTGTCTGTACAAACAAGGGTGTGTGTGTGTGTGTGTGTGTGTGTGTGTGTGTGTACGTGAGGTGTGGGTTTGTATATATGTAATTGAGTGTTCAGGAAAGGTTGATTGGGATCGCGACTAGAGGTTAGGTTGAGTGTCTCTCATTACTCATAAGGTAACAATTGGTGTTAAGAAACAGACGTGAGAAGTTGCTCTGTTTCATCGTAGTTGAGGGAAAGTAACCATGGCTTAAGAGTCTGCTTGACCTTATGCATTGTAAGTTTATAGATTGATAGGTTTCTGTTGATTTGTTATAAATTTGCGAGCTTCGGGCACGATCACGGAGCAAATACAAAGAGGAGTCGGCCTAAACAACTGTGCACTGTGATTTTCAACTTGGTCCTGACGTCATCGTCACGTCAGTGTATTGTTAGCGTTCGTCCTGTGCACAACTAAGTAAAAGTTCAATATATTCGCGCTAGACAAAAATAAGAATGAATTGTTGTGTTCTATCTTATAAAAACTACTCGGACAGACGTTCTGATGCTATGAATGGTATCACATTTCATTTGTAAGTAATTTTAAACGTAATTTATAAAAATTCTTCTAGAAAAATGTCATAACTTCGGTGTTTCCAAATATAATTGTACCCGACATTAGATGGCGACACTTTGTGACATGGGTACTAAAATTATTTAGGCACGTAAAGCTCAGTATTAATATATTTCAATAATTGTATGTACTGAAATTTATTCAAAATTAATTCCCAAAAACCTTTCAATCGCCTAAATATTGTTTTTGTAGTTTTTATCGTGGTTTTTATATCATTATGTCAACAGGCCGCCATCTATCGTCAACCATGAACAACAAACATAAATATAAAAAAACAGGGTCGTAATCGGATTCTAATTATTTTACCAAATGTGCCGCGACTGTCTCATAAATGGAAAGTGAAAAGTGATTTTTATTTCATACGAGTTTGTCATTGTGAGAAATCGACATTTTGAGAAATTGACATTATGCGGATTGGATATTCTAAGAAGTTGACATTCTGAGAAGTGAACATTTTGCGTCTGGTTGAAATTTTAAGACTTTGGCAGTATGCGATGATACGGTCGTGTTAGGTCCAGTAGCAACATTATAATAAGCGTGTTCTCGAATAAGTGGGTCTCTCCACTGCTTTGCCACTGGATATGTTTACATATTGCACTGTGAGCAGCGGACAGTGCTTCCCGGTCTAATGTTTTTAACCGCTACATTTCGTGTGTTCTTTTTGCTTTCTTTGTTTTATTGTTGATGTCAATTAGTTGTATATAAAATGTGTTTTTTTTATTTGTGTGTGAAATATAGATGTTTTGAAAAATAAATGTTTATGTTTAATGCTTGTCATTTAAAAATAAGAGACACACTGATTATCTTCTTTCGTCATGCATCAAAAATATTTTTATTCTAAAATTATTGTTTTTCGTAAAAAAAATACGTATTAAGATGAGTAAAAAACAAAGTACTCCCTGGTACGCAAATTCTGAGTACGACCCTGTTGCCTCCTGCACGTAGTGACATCTAGTATGAGATAGATGAATAACTACAAAAGCAAAATTGACGGTACGAGCACCTAGTTTTGCTATTAACCGGTAGATGGAAAATAAAGAAGTGGGCGGGATCTAACACCCCGCACCCCGCAAAATGTCACGCGTTGTTTCTTAGGAAAATCTAATTACAACATCTCCTCTTTGTATTTGCTCCGTGGGCACGATAGTGTCGTTGGGCGAGCGCAGAACGACACTGAACATATCCACAGACAGGAAAGCCAGTCCGCCGGTTGGATAGATTTGTATCAAGCAGCATCGTGGAATGTCGACGTAAGATGGTGCGGAGGACATAGAGTTTTCTTGCCGTGAATACTTGGGCTTCAGAGTACAACTGGGCAGTTGGGTAGTCCCTTTTGCGTAAACACATGACTTTGAGGACAGCCCGCTGGGCTCGTTCTACCCTAAGCATCACGGTTTTGAAAGTCCCCCCCCACACTGGAATGCAGTAGGTAATTATCGACTCACACAGGGAACGGTATACAAGTGAAGTTGTTTCAATGTCGGCCGAATGTCTAAGCTCTTTGAATAAATAAATAAGTTTACGAAGCCGGGCGCAAAGAGTATCCGTATGAACACGCCAATCTAGCCTCTTATCGATATGAATGCCTAAATATTTAATATTCGTAACCATATCAAGGCAATGGCAATTGCATGGTGAGGAATCGTGACAAATATGCGCTGTTATATTGGTTGAATCCTTTGGCGGTGTAGGTGAATTTGGTGGAAGAAACTGTATTACTTTAGTCTTCGAAACATTGAGCGTCAGGAGATTAATGGAAAGCCACTCCATGACCGATCGCAAGGTGAGCTCAGTTCTATGTTTAGCTTTGTCCCAAGTCTCATCATATATTAGAAGTGCTGTGTCGTCTGCGTAGGTAAAAATGTCACAGTTAACGAGGGGTAATTGACAAAGGTCATTTATATATATTAGAAACAGTGTGGGACCCAAGATACTTCCTTGAGGTATACCGTAACTGATGAATTCTTCGTTACTAATAACGAAGTCAATTTTAACACATTGGCTACTCTCCCTGAGGTAATCTGTGTAAAGATTTAGGGCCACACCACGTATTCCTATATGCTCCATTTTGGCCACAAGTCTAGGAATAGAAATTGTATTAAAGGCCTTCGTTAGATCTAGGAAGACACCATAGCACTTAAGGCGAGTATCCAGTTTGTCAATCAGTGTGTTGGTGAAATCAGAGACAGCATCTTCCGTGGAGATACCCGTACGAAACCCGTACTGGTTGTTTGCGATTAGTTTATTTTTTGATAGGAATTTTGTAAGGTTAGTGTTGAGGATTCGTTCGAGTATCTTAGATAAGGAGCTAAGCACTGAAATTGGACGATAATTAGACACATCGTCTTTAGCTTTGCCTTTGTACACTGGATGAATAACTGCGCGCTTGAAAGCTTTTGGGAAAACCCCCGAATTGATGGCACAGTTACATATATGGGCAATGGAAGGAGCCAGAATGGAGCTAGATTGCTTTATTATGATTGATGGGATGTTGTCCCATCCAATAGCGCAATCACTGCGTAAGTTTTGAATTGTACTTATAACAAGTGCTTCATCAACTAATGGAATCACTAGAAAGTTAATTGGAGACGGGGACGAAAATGAGTAAATGGATGGTCTGGTAGAATCTTTTGATGCAAGGTTCGTACCAATGTTTACAAAATATTTATTGACATTATTTACTGATACGATGGGGTCGACGGATGATTTTAGTAGAGCATAAGGATAGTGTTTTTGTTGGTTACTATGTGGGATAGATTTAATAACTTTCCATGTAGCTTTCGGATTATTATTAGCTTTAAGAAATTCTGCTTTCTCATAGGCTCGTTTTAGTTTTTTCAGTAGGGAATTACAGAAGTTGCGATATCGCGTATATGATGTTCTTAATATTAGATTGTTAGGGGACTTACTGACCTGTCGGTGCATTTTGTCACGATTACGTAGGCATCTAACCAAGCCAGCAGTCATCCAGGGTTTTATAACTGTTTTTCTATTAGGTGTATGATAAATTGTAGTATGTCGTGTTATGGCAGTCTGTACGTAGGAAGTTAAAATGTTGGTTGCTAAGTCTGGGTCAGAAGTGTTAAGAATAGGAGTGAAATCGAGGTTATCTATTTCATTTTTTATGGCCTTTTAGTAGTTTATTGGTTCCTTTTAGGCTGTCACTGTTGTCAGAAGGTAGAACAAATACGCGTTGATGTATGAATGTGAATAATCATATATTTTGTAGGACAACGCGTCTTATATACATTTTAACAATATGTGACCTAACCAATAAAAACACGTACATTAAAAATAGTAAAACATTTTCAAAAATATAACAAATAAGATCTACGATATTACATCCAATCACATCACAGCACAATGTTGTCTAAAGAATTCCGCACGGGGGCGCCTCACTCGCCTGTGGGTCCGTGGCGCGCCGAGCGGCGTGCTCGCCGAAGGCATAAATATAGGTGGCTAGTAATCCGCACTTCCATTTGGAGGCGGCCACCGTCGGGTGATGATGCGTGCAGTGAACCAGCAGGGCGCGGCGATGGAAGATGGAAGACTCCGTGAACCGCACACTGCACAACGCTGGTGTTCCTGGAGAACACGATGACGGCGTGTGGCATCTGCAGTCCTGATACTCCTGTTTCTTTAAAGACTTGTCAAAACGTGGTGTCAGTTCTTCTCAGGGCTGTTTGCTTCATTGTTTCTTTTACGGAATGTCTAAAACGTGGTATTGTGCTGTGATGACTTGTGGCTACAGCCTCATAGTTATATCGGATTAGAGTATTTTTTGATTGGGATGTAGTTGATTTGTTAGTTGCCAGAAATATAGCAACAGGAAGATGGTCAGTAATATGGGTGTCCAGCACGATAACCTTTGCAGGAAATTTAGTTTTCATCATGACATGGTCCAGGCAGTTACTTATCCTTGTTGGGAGGGTGTGGGCGGGCAATAATCCAAGCGTCGCAGTTAAGGTTAAAAAATCGTCTGCATGACGATCAGTATTGCCTGTCTTGATATCAATATTAATATCGCCTATAAGCATGATGTTATTTAAGGATTTAACAGATGTTATTATATCACTCAAACTAGAAAAGAAGTTAGTGGGATTTAAATAGGATGGGGAACGATATACTGCAATTACAGCTGTGTTATTAAAGCAAGTTACCAGGCAGTGGGCATCTAAGATCAAACGTTCAGGTGTAGAAGAATTAATTGTATTTTTGACGTAAATTACCACGCCGTCATTTTTTATTGGGTTGTTTTTTGTGCAGCATGAAGTATATCCGTCCAAGATAGGAATATGACCAGAAACCTGCAACCAGCATTCTGTAAGAATTATAAAATCAAATTCAACTTTCGTTAATGTTAGCATGGTGACAAATTGGTCTAAATTCTTTTTAATACTTCTGATGACATGAACAATGCGAAAACTATGATCACACTGACCTACAATATTTTGGCATTGATCTGGAGTACATGTATAAGACTGAGCAACCGCAACGTTATCTATTTCCTGAGTTATCTGATCAATATTCATCATTATGTAACAGTTAATACTTTTTGTCGCTGTTATAGAACTGAGGCGTGTAAAATGTAGGTTTAGGACTGCACTTTGGACGAGAAATACATTATATACTGAGTAATAAGGAGCAATAGTTTTATGAGTACAATAGAGCTTTCCTGTATTAAGGTAAGTTACTGTAAAGTTTGTATATGTGATTGTATGTGTGTGTACTTTAGGCTTACAAAATAACAAATAATTATAAAAAGATGAATAAGCAAACAACAAGCTAGACATTTTTAGCAATTTAGCTGGGCAACAAACCCCCGTCATTAGTCATTTACTAAGCCGGAGACTGTCGAGGTCTGCTTCGGTATTTATTAGGTACGGCTTTTGCTGTGAACCCTAGGTTGCTTGAATTATGCTTTTGGTTGGGGTTTCCCTTGTTGTAGCTTTTTACAGAGTCTAGAAATCTGCTTTTGATGAGAGTATTAGAGAATTCATTCTATTAACAACGCAGAGGAATTATTTTGTTTGTCAATCCTGTACCTAGAAATATCTCTAATGTCTGACTTAACATTAATGCCAACGACGTTAGAGAGAACCGAAACGTTGTCGTATAAATCTTGTTTAGACTCTTTTTGTCGTAGTGGGACATTTCTGATTTCAACACATGTTTTGATCAAGTTCCGCTCCAATGTGTCAATCTTATCATCAAGAGCTTAATAAATGGGTACACATATCAGCGCGCTCTTTCTCCAGACCTGTAATCTTGAATTCCAAGGAAGACATTTGGTCTGATATGCCGTTCAGGGAGCTCACCAAAGAAGTGTTTGAGGTCTCGATCTTAGTGAAATGTAGCTTGAGGTCCATTATATGAGATTCAAGGGTTTCAAGTCGGGTATTTTGAGAGGATATAAATTGCTTCATCATTTCTCTCAATTCATTTCTAAAATCTACTTTTTCGACTGGTTTTTCAATACTCGAAGACCTAAAGCGTTTAGCATTTCTTTGCGTAACATATGAGGAATTCAGATCGTCACTTAGCTCATTTTCACAGAGTTTGCTAATGTCAGCTTCGGAACGCGACAGGTTCACGTTCGTTTTTGACGTAGGAGGCGAGCGCAACATTTTAGTACCAGGTTATCATAAGCTACTAGACGTTATGTGAATTGAGAGTTCTATAACAAGCTGGATACAACATCACCCAAGTTCCTTGTAAGTAGGTGTAATCATATGATGTTTGTAGGTACTACGTGGCCCACATATTATATTGTGAGAACGGTAATTAGCACTCGGGAAACATAAAAACAGCAGGACGGTGCGAAATTATCGCTAATGTTCAATTTAGTGGTTGGGTCGTCGACGTCTACTTCAAAGTTTCCTTAAAACGCTATGGAATAACCATCACAACGCTTCGAGTACCAGGAGATCAAAATTAGTAGGAGGTGCTTACTCGCGTCCTGTGCTCGTAGACACCAGCAGTGGATGTGCGTGTGGATTGAGAGATCTTTTTGAAAAACTCTTCCAATCCCAAGCAAATTATAAAAGGATTTAGGAAATAATTGTGAAAACTTCATGGTAAGGTATAAAATTTGTGAAACTTAAACAAAGAAAGTTAGAACTTATTAACTGGATCTCTCAATCTGGACAACTGAAGAAAAAGCCATAACGTGTATCCAAGAATATACTGCCTATGTGTTTATAATTTGCATTTTAATTAATTGTGAAGGATTTGTGAAAGTTGATAAACAAAATTTCGATTCGTTTCAAAGCCACGTTTAAGATTTATAACGGTTTATATGGATCACTCAGAGCGGACAATTTTCAATAGAGTGATCTTGTAAAACACGACCTAATACTGAAAAAGTATGAATTATTATCATGTTTATTGCAAGTTATTCTTCTGGGTTTGTGAAATAAAAATCGTGATTGAAATCTTACTGGTTCAAAAGAAAATGAAAATCTTGTTTTTTGTCGATCGTCCCAACTGAGAGATCATTATTTTGAACTATAATTAATAAACCAAAACTTATAGGTAGAAGGTAGATACATCAGAAATTGTGAAAAATGTTGTACTAAAATTTGACGAATCAGTCGTCCCTGTAAGTGTTATACTTAAAAAGATAAATCATTTTTTACAATCCTTTAGGAAAACGTTGAGTAGCGTGATCATATCGCCGGTCGGAATCATTACCGGTACAATTCAAATTATGATGCACTTTAAACGTTTTTATACAAGTAATTTGTGTCTGGTTTCACGACATAATTTGAATAATATAAAATTACGTTTTTAAATGGCAAGTTTCTGCAAAGTTAGGTACTGTATGTGTAGTGCTCTTACTAAGGAATTCTAAGTTTGTAATTCTAATTCTAAGTAATTCTTACACACAAAAAGTTCAGAAATTTTAAGGTAACCAAAAAAAATTACTTTTTTAAATTTAAACTTTTTTAAATTTCTATCGTAATTACATAATAGGATGTAACCTAATCAATAAGTTCGCAAATCACAATGAATATATACAATGGTAGCGTGAATAGGGTAGTCAAAAAAAAAATCGGACAAAATAAAAAAGTATGTCTACCCTACTCAACGTTTTCCTTAAGGATTGTAAAAAATGTTTTATCTTTTTAATTATAACACTTACAGAGACGAATGATTCGTCAAATTTTAGTACAACATTTTTCACAATTTCTGATGTATCTACCTTCTACCTATAAGTTTTGGTTTATTGAATATTGTTCAAAATAATGATCTCTCAGTTGGGACGATCGACAAAAAACAAGATTTTCATTTTTTCTTAAACCAGTAAGATTTCAATCACGATTTTTGTTTCACAAATTTTCCCAGAAGTATAATTTGGTTTGGATTGGAAGAGTTTTTCAAAAAGATCTCTCAATCCACACGCACATAGCAGGGGGCGGGGGCTCGTTGTAGTCGACCGAGATAGCACGATGTCTTGGTAGGCGCTGCGCGTGCGGCAGTGGTTGGTGTCTCTGACGTTGCAGACCAGGGCGGAGCCAAGGTGGAGCCAGTAGTATGACGCATGGACTAGCTTACTCGTCGGTCTAATCCGCTAGCGGTTGGAAGCGTATTAAGTAACTCCTGTTAATTTATGCGCTCCTATTTTTTGTAGAGTATTTTTTTAACCAAATTGCATTTAAATATTGATTTAAAATGATAATAAAGCCACTAGCACGTCTACTCGTGTACGAGGTCCGGAGGGAAGGGGAACTAAGAACTGCGGATGGCAGAATCGTGACTTTGAAGTCCGAGATACTCGAGGAAGTTGAGAACTTCTACGGGCACCTTTACTCAACGCGGACGGTGAAACCAGCGTGACATAGTGAAGATGACCATCGAGCCGAACTAACGCGCCACTACACGGAGGACATCCCGGATGTCGACCAGTGCGAGATTAGGGCGGCTCTCGAGTAGCTTAAGAACAATAAGGCACCTGGGGATGACGGAATAACGACAGAGCTCCTTAAAGCGAGAGGGGCACCAGTCCTGAGAGAGCTCGCAAGTCTCTTCACCTCCATCATCCTAGAGGGTACAACACCTGAAGCGTGGAGCAGGGGTGTGGTAGTTCTGTTCTTTAAAAGAGGTGACAAAACCTTGCTGAAGAATTATACACCCATCTCACTCCTGAGCCACGTGTAGAAGCTGTTTTCGAGGGTCGTCACGAACCGTCTCGCCAGGAGACTTGACGAGTTCCAGCCACCAGAACAAGCCGGTTTTCGAAAAGGTTTCAGCACCGTAGACCACATCCATACTGTTCGGCAAATTGTACAGAAGACGGAGGAGTACAATCAGCCGCTGTGTATGGCATTTGTGGACTACGAGAAAGCCTTCGACTCCATCGAAATTTGGGCAGTTCTGGCCTCTCTGCAACGATGTCAAATTGACTGGAGGTATATTGAGGTGATAAGGTGCTTGTATGACGCTGTAACGATGACTGCCCAGATCCAGGATACGAAAACCAGCCCAATAAAACTGCTTAGGGGGGTGAGACAGGGGGATGTGGCATCCCCGAAACTGTTCACTAATGCGCTGGAGGACGTATTTAAGACGCTGGACTGGACTGGACAGAGGATCAACGTAAACGGCGAGTACATCTCACACCTTCGTTTTGCCGACGACATCGTCATAATGCCACAGACGCTGGGACAGTTGGACCAGATGCTGCATAGCCTAAATGGAGCATCTCGGCGGGTAGGCCTCGGCATGAACTTGGACAAGAC
Source organism: Aporophyla lueneburgensis (assembly GCA_932294355.1). Classification (NCBI taxonomy): domain Eukaryota; kingdom Metazoa; phylum Arthropoda; class Insecta; order Lepidoptera; family Noctuidae; genus Aporophyla; species Aporophyla lueneburgensis. Next base: position 38,535,795 of record OW028736.1, read on the forward strand.
GAAAGTCATATTCAATTCGCATGTCTTGTTGAGTCCAATCCGCATCAAAGGGTCGCTTCTCGAGGGTGTGAAGGAGTATGTCTACCTAGGGCAAGTCATCCAGCTTGGTAGACACAACTTCGAGAAAGAAGCCGACAGGAAGATCCAGTTGGGTTGGGCAGCGTTTGGAAAACTTCGTCAAGTCTTCTCGTCGATGATACCGCAATGTTTGAAGACGAGAAGAGAGGTTTTCAACCAGTGCGTCCTGCCCGTTATATCATACGGTGCCGAAACGTGGACACTGATCGTGGGGCTAGTCCACAAATTTAAGGTCGCTCAACGGGCTATGGAGCGGGCTATGCACGGAGTTTCATTGAAGGATAAAATCAGGAATGAAGTTATCCGGATAAGAACTGGAGTTACCGACATAGCTTGCAGAGTAAGCAGGCTAAAGTGGCAGTGGGCTGGCCATGTCTGTTGAAGGACCGATGGCCGATGGAGCAGACGAGTTCTGGAGTGGAGACCGTGTATCGGCAAAGCAAACGTAGTGTAGTACGCCCCCCAGCAAGATGGACCGACGACCTCAAAAAGGTGGCTGGGACAGACTGGATGCGGAAGGCGGAAGACAGGATGTTGTGCCGCAGCATGGGAGAGGCTTATGTCCAGCAGTGGACTGCTATAGGCTGAGTTGATTGATGATGATGATTGATTGATGATGATTGGTTGATATCTTTTGGTTCAACAAACACAGGCTTATTTTTACGCCTTTCTCTGTAAATTATTTGCTTTAACGCACTGGTTGTTGGTAACTGTGACGCAACATCAAAATCTGTACTTTATAAGACTGTTTGCAAAATCTGACATGGTTTTAAACGGTTGTTCTTAAGTGCTTCTTCTTTTAATTCACTTATTACACTTCAAGTTGGTTATTTACATGCACTGGGTTCGTGATTATGTTCGGCGTGGCTTAATACTGTACGTATAGTTATAGCACGCGAAGAACACTTATCCTTGTTTCGTTGTTCACAGGACCAATAGTATTTATTCACCACTTCCTTATTTTTGTTGAAAGAAAACCTATCTATATTTAGCTTCATTCCACCTCTCTTGCTTATAGTCCGGTCTATTTAGACATTCGAAGGTGCATAAATTCCCAACAAGCTGAAAATCAGTAAAATTGTTCAAACATAATCCACACTTCCACACTATCCACACTAATAGCAAAAGTAACTCTGTCTGTCTGTCGGTCTCGTTTTCCTGCTGAACCGATTTAAATGAAATTTGGTACACAGATAGTTTAGAGCCTGAGAAAGGACATAGGCCACTTTTTATCCCGGTAGTATGTTCCCGCGGGATAATTTCCGACCACCACGCGGGTGAAGCCACTGGCAAAAGCTAGTTATAAATAAAAAATCGAAGTTCCCCATCATTCCCGTGTATGGTTTTTTTATTCAAGGTCAAAGGTCAAAAAAATGAGTTTCTCACGATTTTCAGCAAAACGGTAAGTTTTATCATAAAAGTACTTCCGACAAAAATTGTAGATCATAAAATTATCTATAAAAATGTCTCAATATTTTTTCCCTACGAGTCTCCGTTTCTGAGATATAACGATTCAAAAAGTTGTAACAGTTGTTATAGTCACACACACACGTTGCCACGCTACCTATGTGGTAGTGGACTTAGTGCGTTTTTTTTTAACGTGTTTTCCCCAGTAGGCTTACTCCACGGGTTAGTTGTGATCCTGTTTAATTTGAAACTATTGCAAAAAACAGAAATTTTCAAAGATTGGAAAAGATAAAAGCTATGTAAATTAAAAAAATAAATTCATAAATTCAAGGTCGCTCAGCGAGCTATGGAACGAGCTATGCTTTGAGTCTCTCTGAGGAACAAAATCCGGAATGAAGTGATCCGGCAGAGAACTAAAGTTGTCGACATAGCTCACAGAATTAGCAAGCTAAAGTGGCAATGGGCCGGCCATATCAGCCGTAGAACCGATAACCGTTGGGGTAGACGTGTTCTTGAGTGGAGACCACAAATCGGCAAACGTAAGGTAGGACGCCCTCAGGCTAGGTGGAGCGACGATCTTCGCAGGGTGGCTGGTAGCAGCTGGATGAGAGTTGCTGTAAATCGAGCACAGTGGCGTGCAATTGGAGAGGCCTATGTCCAGCAGTGGACTGCTATAGGCTGATGATGATGATGATGAGTGAAGTTCATTCGTCTGATTCGTAACCTTCAAATTCTTCTTGGTTTTTTACTTGTTCTTCTTCTTGTTCTTTTCTTCTGCTTCTTCTTCATTTTGGGTGTAAGTAAATTGCGTCAATAGCGATGTATCGCATGAAACTTCGTTGGAATCAAACGAATCCTCCACTGTTGGTGATTCAACATTAGAGCACGACATAGTTACAATCAATGTTTAGTTTGAATAATCATCTTTGGTTCACAAGTTTTAACCTAGGTAAACTCGTAATTGAATAGGAACTATATAAAAAATATAATTAAAATTAATCGAAGCCTCTAAGGAAATTGACATACATAATAAATACGAAAATTGTGAAGTATATATTTCACAAAATATGAAATATGAGACCAAAGAGAACAATTGTTGCACCGTTGCCAGCACTCGTTGGGCTTGGAACGGGAAAGGAGGTCGTTACAGTAAATGCATGCGAAGTCATCATCATTATCGTTCGACACAGCTGGAAATCTTCTACATTTGGCTCCTCAGCGTAATGAGTCTTCTGTACCAGTGTCCACCTTTTTTCTGACCGCTTTTAAGGATCATTATCGTAGTTCGATTCAACATCGAAAAAGTCATCATTGACTAAAGGTATGTCGTTTTGCCCCGAATGTAAGTATGTCATTTTGCCCCACAGGTTATCTTAACACTAAATAAGCCATAATTACTATAAACACGAGATTTATAAATAAATAATTTTAAATAATGCAGCGTAATGCTACACTTTTTGATTTTACAAACAAAAGATGTAATAGAAACCACGAGAAACTGATAAAAAATTAAACCGCCGAAAAAACTGAAAAGCAAAAAATAATAAACCTTAAAATTATGAGTCCGCGTTTTGAGTGATCTTCATTGATTTTTCAGCGCCGACTCAAAATTTTAAGGTTTATTATTTTTTGCTTTTCAGTTTTTTCGGCGGTTTATTTTTTTGTTAAAAAAAATTATATTTTTTTGTGGCTTGAATGTACTAATAATACTTGGCAAGGTATACCCCATCCAATGAAAAAAGCATTATCAAAATCGGACTACTCTGTATAAAGTTATGCGTGGTTATACATTACAATCAGTGAGTGAACAATCAATCATCCCCTGTTTTCCGACCCTTCGGGTTCGATTTTGTTTTCAAAATTGTAAAAAGTTTCAAATTTATATGGGACCACCTTGGGAGTATACCCTTTCCAATAAAAAAAGAATTATCACAATCGGACTACCATGTACAAAGTTATGCGTGGTCATACATAAATAATAAAAACTTTTTAACAAAAAATTAAACCGCCGAAAAACTGAAAAGCATAAAATAATACTTAAACCTTAAAATTATGAGTCGGTGCTTTGAGTGATCCTTGTTCATTGATTTTTCAGCGCCGACTCAAAATTTTAAGGTTTAAGTATTATTTTATGCTTTTCAGTTTTTCGGCGGTTTAATTTTTTGTTAAAAAGTTTTTATTTTATATTTTTTGGGGCTTTAATGTACTTATAATACTTGGCAAGATATACCCTATCCAACACAAAAAGAATTATCAAAATCGGACTACTCTGTATAAAGTTATGCGTGTTTATATATTACAATCAGTGAGTAAACAATCAATCATCCCCTGTTTTCCGACCCTTAGGGTTCGATTTTGTTTTCCAAATTGATATGGAACCACCTTGGGAGTATACCCTTTCCAATAGAAGAAGAATTGTCACAATCGGACCACTATGTAAAAAGTTATGCGTGGTCATACATAAAAAAAAAAAAAAAAATATACGCGTCGAATTGATAACCTCCTCCGTTTTTTTTCGTCGGTTGAAAAATATACGCGTCGAATTGATAACCCCCACCTTTTTTCTTCGTCGGTTAAAAATAGGACGAAATCAATCAAAATAAAAAACTTTTATGCGCACAAAACGCGTTCCTGTCAGTTACTTCGGCATGACCCAGTCAATGGCGGTATGAACTTAACAGGTATGCCACCATGGCCGGCGTCACATAATGATATGCCAATTGCAGGATTATAGCCCGCCAATTTCGAAAAAACCCCGGTGTGTCATTTTGTCCGTATATGTCATTTTGGACGTACTTCCTCTATAGCTTGGTAATGTACCCGAAAAAGATGTTGATGTGCAGCAACTGAGGTTGGAGGAAGGCAAGCTAATTGAACTTGTTTTTATTTTTCAACCGACGAAAAAAAACGGAGGAGGTTATCAATTCGACGCGTATATTTTTTTTTTTTATATATGACCACGCATAACTTTTTACATAGTGGTCCGATTGTGACAATTCTTCTTCTATTGGAAAGGATATACTCCCAAGGTGGTCCCATATAAATTTGGAAAACAAAATCGAACCCTAAGGGCTGGAAAACAGGGGATGATTGATTGTTCATTCACTGATTGTAGTGTATAAACACGCATAACTTTATACAGAGTAGTCCGATTTTGATAATTCTTTTTGTGTTGGATAGGGTATACCTTGCCAAGTATTATTAGTAAATTAAAGCCACGAAAAAAGATAAAATAAAAACTTTTTAACAAAAAATTAAACCGCCGAAAAACTGAAAAGCATAAAATAATAAACCTTAAAATTTTGAGTCGGCGCTGAAAAATCAATGAACAAGGATCACTCAAAGCGCCGACTCATAATTTTAAGGTTTATTATTTTATGCTTTTCAGTTTTTCGGCGGTTTAATTTTTTGTTAAAAAGTTTTTATGGTATTTTTAACGAAACATGCATGTCGATGCTTATCCAAACAGGTAGTTTTTTTAGGAGCTCCGTACATAGAAAGATGAAAGCGGATGCCGTTGGTGATAACTTCTTGTTGAGTTGAATTACTCTTTGTAAAAACTTCAGCACATTGAACTAAATCTTGTTTAAATCTTGCGTATAAATTAAGGGGCTGGGTTTCATTTCACCTGATATTCTTTTAGTTATAACATATTTATATCTGAAATTTTAAGTAAAAGGTATGACCGATGGAAAAAAAAACTTATAAAACAACTCTATAGAGATGTATATGTTATGGACCAGGTGATTAATGCGGGCATTATACATAATGTATGAGCATTATGAATAATGTCTAGCTCTATCGGGCAAAGTGATTAATACTATTTTAACTTCATTATTTATCACATTGCACGGTCATTATTATATTGCTACTTGATAATTGGGCAATTTGATAATAAAGCTAAATATGACGCGGTGTGAGGGCAGGGAGGGAGGCACGCATGGCGTGGCACGCTTTGACCAATCAGAGACCGCCATTATGACTTTCCTTAAGTTTTAAATGCAAAAATTAGGGAATTCTTGATGTAGAAGTTCTTGATAATTAATCCAAATAATAAGTCTAATTATTTAAATGGTTTAATATTTAGTTTATTTTAAGTTAAATGACAATAACAATAAAAAAATAGTAAATAATATGGGAATTAATTTTTACAACTGTTTAATTTTTACAAGTATTGTCTTATAAATTCAATATGTTGTGCTGCATTTAGTGACAGAAACGAATCGCTGCAAAACCGACTGCACGTAGTCTTGTCTGCCCTACCCCTAGAGTGTAATTTAAAACCGCGTAGGCGCGGAGGGGCGAGGCGGCCCGCGAACTGAGGAGCAGGTGGTTTTGACGCTCGCCACCGCGGCTGAGGCTGGGCGGCGAAGCCGGCCAGCGAGCCGAAGCTGCGGTGGTGAGCGTAAAACACATCTGCGACGATAAGCTCGCGTGGGACCGTCGGAGCCCCGTAGCGCCGGAGCCTTGACAGAAATCATGCCTGCTGCATATTGCATGCTTGCTTGCATGCCTCATCGTTTATAGAACTGCTTAAAATAAAAGTTATTACTAACCAATTACGATTTGTTAACTATACGCGCCTAACCACCCAGTTCAACTATTCCACGGCTCAGTATTTATTGAACTGCCCGTTTAAATTATTTTAGGACTCATTTTTATTTAGTTTACTGCTCAGTTTTTACTGCTAAACTAGTTTGCAAACATGAGTTTTTATTTTTTTTTACCTACCATAACTCAAATATTGAACTGCCGCTTTAATTCTATGCCATTAAATATATTTGTATTACTCTGCCCAAAAGGTGATGGACAATATGTATAATGCCCGGTCAATTTGATTATTTGAATAATTATTATCAAATTGCATTCTCATATTGGGCATTTTTCATAATGACCGGGCATTATGTATAATGCTCAATTTCTCACATGGTCCATAACATATATACTTGTACGTGGCGTACTCATGCATATTATGACGATAACAAAGTTTTACAACTATTTGAATCGTTATATCTCAGAAACGGTGACTCGTAGGGAAAAAATATTTAGACATTTTTATAGACAATTTTATGATCTACAATTTTTGTCGGAAGTACTTTTATAATAAAACCATTTTGCTGAAAATCGTGAAAAACTCATTTTTTTTACCTTTGACCTTGAATTAAAAAAAAACCATACACGGGAATGATGGAGATCTTCAATATTTTATTTATAATTATGTTTTCAACAGTTTTACTGATTTTCAGCTTGTTGGGAATTTATGCACCTTTTTTTTTTTTTTCAGGATGGGAAATCATCAAATGACTTCTCCCGCTCTGGGCGGAGCGGGAGGGCGTGTCAGACTTTTACTGACTAAAACCCACCCGTGTTCCATCAGTTGCCCATGTGCCAGGGTCACGGTATCTCTTTCGAACAATCACGCGACCCCGGCAGGCATCGGTCCTAGTAGACCCCTACACTGCTGCTGACATCTCTTTGAGGCGCGCGTGGAACACTGCGCGCCGTCGACCCGAGCCTGGTCCTTACCGGGCGGCGAGCTACCCATTGCTCGCCACCCGCAAGCTCGCGCCTACGGTGGCCGGGAGTCCGCAATCGACTCCCGACGCCCGGGGCGTCTCCTCCTGCGGCGGCTAGGGGCGCGAGGGCGCAGAGACTGCCACTCCCTCACGCGCCCCGCCTCCTCCTTCGCGAGCATTACTGCTTCGCAGAAGGAGGTGACGGCTTCCCATTCCCTCTCGCTCCGTACCATGGCTCGCACCAGGGCCGGACGCGAGAGGTCGCCGCCGCCGATCGCCTCCACGAGGACACGGCGGTGCCCCGCCCAGGCAGGGCACACCTCCACCGTATGCTCCACCGTGTCCTCCAGACGATCCTCGCAATGGAAACACCCGGACGTATCCTCCCGCTTTATCCTGAACAGGAACCTACCGAAGCACCCATGCCCGGTGAGAACCTGCGTCAGGCGGAAGGTGAGGACGCCGTGACGCCTCTCTATCCACTCCTCAAAGAGGGGACTTACCGCCGCAATAGTGGCGTGCCCAGCACTGGGTTGCGACAATCGTACCCGCCATGTCGCCATGAGATCACACCGGAGCTCTATCCGCCGTGCCGCGATTTGTCGCGGCAGCGGAGTTTCGCCCCGGCGTTTCGCCTCCTCGCGCCACTCCCACATGTGCGCGAGGACCTTTGCCTCCAGATCCCATGGCGGCACTCCGGCAAGGAGGCTCGCCGCCTCGCACGAGACCGTGCGGTATCCCCGGATTAACCGGATGGCCATGACCCTCTGGGCCGCAAACAACCGGCGCGCTGGGCGCAGCCTCAATGAGGGCGCCCACACCGGTGCCCCGTAGAGGGCCATGGACCGCACGATTCTCGTGTAGAGCCTCCGGCAGGAGGCGTTTGGAGCCCCCAGATTGGGCAGGAGCCGCTTTAATGCAGCCCCAGCCCGCTCCAGTCTGGGAGCCAAACGTCGGAAATGCTCAACGAAGTTCCACCGGCTGTCGAGGACAAGTCCCAGGTACTTCATCGTCGACTCGACGCCGATGTGAACCCCTCCTACCGTAAGTTGGGAACCCGCAGGTGGCGCGTTCCGAGGACCATGAAAACCCATGGCCTCGGACTTGTGCAATGCCACCTCGAGTCCCAATTGCCGGATCCTATCGACGATTGTCGCAACCCCGCGTGTCATTAATTCGGCCGCCGCCTCGTACGACCTCCCCTGCGCAAGGACCAGCGTGTCGTCAGCGTAGCAAACTACGCTGACGCCGCTAGGGAGGTCGGCGCGCAGCACCCAGTCGTAACCGATGTCCCACCGATGCGGCCCCAGGACCGATCCCTGTGGGACACCGCACGACATCTCTCGCCGGTTCCATTCCCCTTCGTGACCGGGGTAGACGACGGCCCTATCCGTCAGATAGGCCTCGACCACGCGACAGAGGTAGGTCGGCATCCGGTGATACCGGAGTGCCTCCCTAATGCAACTCCAGGGTAGGGTGTTGAAGGCATTGGCGATGTCAAGAGACACCGCCAAGACGACCCCACCCCGGGCCACTGCATCCCCCGTCGTGAGGGCTCGCACGCGCATGATGGCGTCCACCGTTGAGCGCCCCTTGCGGAAGCCGTACTGGCCGTCCGACAAGTCCGGCCCCTCCCGCACCAGCCACCCGACGAGGCGGTCTGCAATCACTCTTTCAAAGAGCTTGCCCACCTCGTCGAGCAGCACGATGGGCCGGTAAGCGGACGGAGAGTCCGCTGGGCGCCCGGGCTTCTTAATGAGGACCAGTTTCCCCGTCTTCCAACGAAGTGGGAACTGGCCCCTCTCCAAGCATGCGCTAAGGAGCCCCCTGAGTTGAGGCCCGAGAGCCTCTGAGGCCAGGACCCATGCTTTGCCAGGCAAGCCGTCGGGTCCTGGGGCGGTATTCTTGGCATTAAGCCTTCGTACCGCCACCCTCATCTCTACCTCGGTCACTTCGTGAGCACCGTCGTCGTCGTCAGTGGTGTGGTCCGCATCAGGCACCACAGTAGGCGGAGCCCTGGGTGGGGGACTATGTTCCCCTCGCGAAGGGAACAGAGCGCTCACCACGCCCTCCACGAGTTGGGGCCGGAGACTCTGAGTCAACGGAGGAGCCCATGGGCGGAGTTTCTCCCGGACGGCCTTGTAAGGCCGTCCCCATGGGTCCCTGTTCAGAGTCTCCAGCGACTCCTTGCGGGCCAGTCCTCTGGCCCGCAGGATCTCCTCTTGGAGGGCGGTCTTCGCCGCTCTGTACCCCTCATATAGCTCCGCCTGAATGGCTTCCGTATCCGGAGGGCGGATACGGAGCCTGCGGTGCCTGGTGTACCGGCGTCGTGCCGCAATGCACGCTTCGCGCAACGCTGTCAGCTGCGGCGACCACCAGTACACCTGGCGCCAAGCCCGTCCTGGCTGGACTCGGGGCATAGCCACGTCACAGATCTCGGACATGGCCTCCCGGAACCACTCGGCCTCGTCGTTGGTGTCAGCAGGCCTGTCCGGTGGTGACACCCAGGCCTGCACGATCGAGGCTTCCAGGAGAAGCTCCCGGTCCAGCTTCTTCAGCGCCCACCGCGGACCACTCAGGGTCTGCCGGATCGGCGCGCTCGAGATCTGGGCGGAGACGTCAAACCGGATGTACCGGTGGTCGGAATACGTCTCCACCCCCTCCATGACGCGCCAATCAATAACCTGCGGTGACAGAGCGGGGCTGGCAAACGAAATGTCCACCACTGAGTCGCCCCGCATCCGTACACACGTAGGTACAGAACCCCGGTTTAGGACGACCAGGCCTGTCTCCAGAGCCCAGTCCTCCACCATCCTGCCCCGTGTGTCCGTATACCGGGAACCCCAAGCCAAATTCTTGGCGTTGAAGTCCCCGAGCACGAGCACGGGGAGGGGACGGAACCCGACGACGACGACTCTCAACTCCGCAAGGGAGTTGTGAAACTCGGCGAGAGTTCGGCTCGGGGAGAAGTATACTCCCACCACTACAATCTCCCCGAACCGTGCTGCTACGCAACCCCGTCCCCTCTTGACGGCCTCGAGGGTCGGGGTTCCGGCGGCGGCCGATGAAATGAGGGTCACTGAGCCGCTCAGGTCCTCCACCCAGTCATCCCTGGGCGGGACAAAGTACGGCTCAGCGACCACAGCGATGTTAATCGACCACTGCGCCATGCTCTGGAGTAACAGATACTGAGCGGAGGCGCAGTGGTTGATATTCGCTTGGAGGAGGCGTAATGGGGTACCTATTATTGGCACTCCATTTCAGCCCCCTCCTGAGCCCCCTGTGAGGGCCCTGCCGTGGTGGTGCCGGCCACGACAGTGGTCGAGGCAGCAGCGGCGACGGCGGTGACGGCGGCTTGCCCTTGCCCCTGGCCTTGGCGGATGAAGCGCAGGCCTTACTCCCAGCCCGGTGTTCGGCCGGCTTGCCAGCCGCCGCACATGCATAGCAGTGCGGCGTGGCATTGCACGAGCCGGCCTTGTGACCGGGCTGACCGCAACGGAAGCAATGACCGCTGCGGTCCACCTCCGAGGTGCATTTCACGTAAACGTGGTGACCAGTCTGGCATCGGAAGCACCTCAGAGGTCTGGGCTCCAGCAGTTTCACCTGCGCCGACACCCAGCCCACCAGGAGCCTTCGGCCCTCCGCGGTTATTTTTTGAGCCGCCGACACGGGTCAGCTGACCGTTATGGTGCTCATCCCCGTGCTGTCAGGACGGATGGTGCCTGCCCTCACTTGATCGGCAGAGCACCCCCCCGTCCTAACAATGGCGGCTACCACTTCAGCCTCCGTCACGCAGTCGTCCAGACCCAGGATGCGCATGTCAGCGCACTTGGTGGGCCTGGACACTCGGGCCTCGTCCGCGTCTAAGGACGCTCTCAGCCTATCGGCCAGAGCGTCAGCAGCCGGACCACTGGCCGCACCGGGGACCTCCAGCATCCGGGCTCCAGTCAAGGTGACCTTCACCCGGAGACCGTTGGAGATGCCGATCTCCTGGAGGTCCACTGCCGCCTTAGCCTTGGAGAGCAGGTCGCGATAGGTCACGCCCTTCTTTTCCGCTTCCGGCTGTAGCGTGACCACTACAGCTGCGGACTTCGGGGCGCGAAGCCTAGCCGCGACGCTGCTCTTTTTTCGCCGCTGCTGCCTCTTTTTGTTTCTGGCCGCCCTTGCAGCCTTGCTTGCCTTCTTCTTCTCCCCAACCACTTGCCATTCGGCGTTGGCAGGGGGAGATTTAGAAGGCGGGGGCGGCCCTCTCACCTCAGTCGCTGGGGTCCTCGCGGGGGCCTGCTTGGGCCGGCCTTTTGTCTGCCCCGACCCTTTGGCTGGGGCATACGCGGAGGCAGCATACGAAGCCGCCTTCGGCTGGCCCGAGGCTGCCGTCGGCTGGGCCGAGGCTGCCTTCGGCTGGCCCGAGGCCGCCTTCGGATGACCCGAGGCCGCCTTCGGCTGACCCCAGGCTGCCCTAGGCTGGCCCGAAACTGGCCGGCTTGCCGCCAGCGGGGGGCGCAGGACAATAGCCTCCAGAGCAGAGAACCTACTCTGGAAGGCAGCGAGCTCTCGCTGCACCAGGGCCAGCACCTGGGCCTCGGCAGGCGGGGGCATGCCCTGCCCGTGCCGCGCTTCTCCCTGCGACGCCACCTCGGGGCCGGCTCCTCGGAGCCCAGCCAGGTCCGCGCGGAGCTCCTCATTCTCCTTTCGGAGGAGCTCCATGGCGGCAGTCACGCGGGCGACCTCCGCCCGCAGTTCTGCCACCCCATCCACCACCGGAGGCCCAGAGCGAAAGGCCTTCGCTACCGCCACGATGGCTTTCGTGGCAGCAGATATGGCCTTGTCCTTGGACCTCTGTAGCCTCTTTAAGGTCGCCGCCTTGATGGACGTGGCCACGACCTCCGCGAACCTGCCCATCTCCTCGGAGTAGGCGGCAGCATCCGACTCGCCACCGGAGGACTCCGAGGGGGCCCTACTGCTGGTCCCTCCAGAGGGGTGCCCCTCCGTGGCGAGCCTCTTCCCTCCTTGGGTCAGCTCGGCTGAGCCTGCTTGGCTCGGCTCGCCGGCCTCCTTGGTGGAGAGTCCTCGGCCGGCGCCCCCCTCATGGAGCCCACCACGCCGTGATATTTTCCGGCGGGCCGAGCTCAGCCCGCCGTCGGAGGAGGACTCCTGCCCTGCCCCCGATTTAGGGCGCTTCTGTGAGAACTCTCGGTTCCCTCCAGCAGCGCCCGCCACTCCCCGCTCCGAGCTCGCACGCGAGCCCTTCGCACTCGACGCGGCGTCGGACTCCGACCCCGCATCGCTCCCTTCCGCTTGTTTTGTTGTTTGTTTGTTTTTCAAGAAATTTTCCATATTAGATCCCACGAGTATTTTTCATTCATGTCTTAAATTCAGTGGTTCGTCGCACTAGTGACTAATTCAGCTACCCATTAGTCAAGCTGTCAACCTCCCTCACGGTGCGCCGCCGCTTGGAGGTTTGGGGTGATTTTTTATAGAGGTTTTCTACCTCGCGGCCCGGGCGATTAAGCCAAGACCCTCGACCCCCGTCAAAAGTCAGAGACATGACCGTGACGATCTTCGGGGCTACGAGACTAACGGTGGCAGAAGGGGTACATTCCTTCTTGCCTGCCCGGCGGCAGGTTAGTGCACACCGAGCCCGCTCTAACTCCACCGCTGTGCGCCTCTGCTAAGATCAGAGGGACACACGGTGGAGCGTTCCTCCGACAGGACATTCGCATACGGGCAAAACTCCCCTTAGGCACAAGTACCCAATGGGGAGTATTTGCCCGCACCCCAGGGTGCACCGTCCCGGAGATTGACCTTCCCCCCGGACGTATCCATAAGGGAACTCCAACCCCCGGGCACACGAGGAGGTTTCCTGTCCAAGCACCCCAATTTATGCACCTTCACTCTCATTTTTTGGTCTAAATTGACCGGACTATTAGGAATATGCTGCTGCACATTTCGAAACAGTTTTATTTACCTCGACTAAACAATTTAACACAAAAATATATAATGTTTACTTAGATAAGAGACACAAATCATTCTAGTGCAGGACAATGACAACCTGTATGATGCATTTTTCTTAGTAATACCTTCATATTTACGACTAGCTTTTGCCCGCGGCTCCGCCCGCGTAGATGTCGGAAATTATCGCAAGAGGACGTACTACCGCGGTTAATGTATTAAGAATGCATTAATCCAGGTTATACAGGTAATTACCCGCGACTTCGTCCGCGTGTTATTTTTAACAAAAAAGTTAGCTTTTTTCGTGAGATTCCATTTTTTTTTAAAAAGGAGCCTACGTTACTCCTTGTTACATCAGCTATCTGCCAGTGAAAGTGCCGACAAAATCGGCCCAGCCATTTCAGAGATTAGCCGGAGCAAACAGACAGAGACAAAATTGTAAAAAATGTTGTTTAACCGTGTAGAAAGAAAGAAAGAAGAAGAAAGAAAATACGTTTATTTAGCACAAACTCAAAGGCACACAAAATAATACTGGAAAAATACATAAATTAACAAAAAAACAAAAATTAAAAAGAAAATCAATAAAAAGTGTGAAGAAACAAGTGTGAACACGTGAGAAGTGTGTGAGTGTGATATTAGAAAGTAGATTTAAGTGTGCCCCACGGCTGCGCTAAAAAGGTTCAGTTCAGCAAAAATGCCAGACAACTAGTGCCTGACGCTGAACGGATGTAAAACAGTTTTATACAAATACTGTAACGTGGCGAATGTATGCATACTTAAATAAAATAGATAAATAGTGAAATGTTAATATAGGTATATACTAAGTTTAGTAACTATCCATATACACTTAGTAAAAAGCGGTTATTTTAATATTACAAACAGACACTCCAATTTTATTTATTTGTCTAGTATAGTAAATCTTAATAATGTTCCACTTACATCTACTAGATGGCGTTAGAAGTACGGCGCGCGGCGGCGTGGCGTTAATCTATATATTATATAAAAGAAAGTTGTGTTAGTTACACTATTTATAACTCAAGAACGGCTGAACCGATTTAGCTGAAAATTGGTGGGGAGATAGCTTAGAACCAGGAGATGGACATAGGAAAAAGCTGAAGCGTTTGTTTGTTTGATTGAACGCGCTTATCTCAGGAACTGCTGGTCCGAATTGCAAAAATCTTTTTGTGTTGGGTAGTCTATTTATTGAGGAAGGCTATATGGTATACAACATCACGCTACGATTAAAAGGAGCGGAGCAGCAACGATAAGTGGACGAAAATTGGCAGGCAATTCGATGCGACGGAAAGGTTCAGGGAAGCAAAACTTTGACGCGGACGAAGTCGCGGGCAGAAGCTAGTAATAAAAAATTATTAATGAATTCAGTAGATGAAGGAACAATGTTAGTTTATAGATAACTAGCTTCTGCCCGCGACTTCGTCCGCGTCAAATATTTGCTCCCCTGACCCTCCCTATCGCCGCCTGCCAGTATTCGTCCATTTTTTTGTTGCTGCTCCGCTCCTTTTGATCCGCCATCCGCGTGATGTTATATAGCCTATAGCCTTCCTCAATAAATAGGCTACCTGTTCCGTCCCGTTTGAATTGTTTACTCTATGCGCCTACGTTTCTAGACGTGTAACAGAGTGAGAACTGTCACTTGTCAGTTTGACACTACTCTTTGGTTTTGATCTTGAAAAAGAATGGCGGTCCTTTTGTGCTTCGCGACCCGTTTGTTAAACTAATCCCTTAGAACCGGTCGTTTTGTGAACAATTTGTCGTGACCCAATTGTTTTGTGTGTAACCAACCCCTTTTGACGAAATAATACGGGTTTAGTTTGGATATATTTTTTGTTTGAAATAGTTTGAGGTTAAGTGATTGAACCGCGTATTGGAGAAAATCTCTGGCGTATTGCAGCGGCCTGATATCCTGAATACCTACTTACAACGTCGCTACACAATACAATATACACTCATTTACATACATAAATCCAGGTAGGCTCCAGAGCAGGTGTTCTTCAAACAGGTGAGTCTTTTAAATATTGTATTGATCAGCTCCGCGCACGGCGGACAGTTCGCAGCCACTCTAATTCCAGGGCCCTACCATCATAGTTTCCACTGCGCTATTTAAATCCTATGGCCGGGGCCCTGGCCTGGCGTCGAACACTACCCGACTCAAAAAGAATTTTTCAATTTGAACCAGCAGTTCCTGAGATTAGCGCGTTCCACTCCCCATTTTAGGGAAATGGGGGGTTAGAAAGAGACAAAAAGTAGCCTATGTCACTCTCCATCAACTATCTCCACTTAAAAAAACACTTAAATTCGTCGCTCTGTTTTGCCGTGAAAGACGGACAAACAGACACACACACTTTCCAATTTATAATATTAGTATAGATGAGAAACGAATTAGTAATGAACTGAATATTCAATAGGATCTTTCAACTAAATCATTATCTAGTGAAACATTATTTTAAATAAAATTAGTGCATTTGAAAATTCGGTCAAATGACATTATTTCAAAGAAATAAATATGCTAAATAAAAATCTACCAATTTATTATTCGGTCAAATGAATAATTGTACGAAATGACTTTATTGTAACTAAAATTAGCCTTAATTAATCCTCTAGGCATTTTTTCAATCACAACTTTCCGCGAATAAGTATTTTAAATCCGTTAAAATTGACTAAATCAGATTTCTGAATGAGCGTAAGCTAGGACTGAAAGCCTTTTTATATGAAAAGAAAAATTGGACTGTTTTATTGTTTTATATTCTAAATCTGTATTTTTAAATAAATAATCTAAAAAGAAATCATAATATAATCTGCCGTAACAAAAAAGATTTCGATTTTTCAAAGTGACCACAAACTTTTTTTGATGTGTCTTAATGCACAGTCCACGTGCACTATACACAGTGCACATGCATAGTGCTCAGTGCATAGGCAGCACAGTGCACAGCTACTCCTATTGTATTGTTTACATTCATAATCACGTAGAGTACATATCGCCACTATCTTACAACTGGATCACTCGGCGAATCCTCACTATCTTTATTTACGCCATCGTTTATCATAGCCTTGGAATTAAGAACTTGTCAAATACTCGTCAAGTAGTCACGATATTATCTCAATGGAATATTTAAATTTTTAATCTGATCAACCCGAACCTGCAAAGCTATAAGCTAGGTGCCTTCTTCCTAACAGTGAGTACTTAACGGTTGGTTACGTACGTTATATATATTAGATATTATACGAAAACCCTAACCATAGGTAGGTACCGATTTTGTTTTCCGACTTCATTTATTTACTTACTTACCTTTTTTTTTTCTTTTTTTTTGGATGGGAAATCATCAAGTGACTTCTCCCGCTCTGGGCGGAGCGGGAGGGCATGTCAGACTTTTACTGACTAAAACCCACCCGTGTTCCTTCAGTTGCCCATGTGCCAGGGTCACGGAATCTCTTTCAAACAATCTCGCGACCCTGGCAGGTACCTACTTACCTTAGTTAAGCTTAAATTAATGCCATTCATTTTCAAAAGACGCGTCAGCGACGGTAACATCAACTTATGTAATTTTACGAAACGAATACGTCAATTTTTTTATAAGATTTGTCACTAAATTGATGTATACGATACTAAGTACAATGTGTGATCATCGTTTTCGTTAGGAAATCGCACCTAAACCTACTTCATACCAAAATGGATAGCAAACCACTGCTAATCTATTGTTTTGTTCGCTACCAGTTTATCTATCAGTTTATACTGCAAATGCATAAAGAGACTGTGACCTCTGAGTTTGTTTCGGCCTCTCTTCTCAGAGTATTCGGATAGGAAACGCCAACCTAATCTACAGCTTGGCAAAAAAGAGTCTGTCGTGGTGAAAATTGGAACCAAAATTTATTTTTGTTGGCAGCACTGCTTTGTTTATCGACTAGAAGTAGCTTCTCTGTCATTGTATTATGTTCCCAGTTGTATTTCACTTATTTCTAATTAACAATCAATTATTATTGCTTTTGAACATATACAAAATGAATAAAACATTATGGAGTAGTGATATGAGCAATTGGAATTGAAGCGGAACTTTTGTCTCCGATTGACAATGTTTTCGAGAGAACTGCCGACATGAGAGGTTTTTATCCAAGAAAATTATCTTTTAGTCAATGTTTTTCCATTCTAATACTTAGTTTTATCGGTACTATAAGTTTTAAGCCATTTTATTGTTTTATTTACTAATAGATTATTGAGGTTATGTTAAATTACTTTCGAAAAAACCACTATGAAGTGAAAAATAACTTTAATTTTGGAAGTCTGTGACAAAAAACTAAACAGAACCAAAGTCACAAAGATTTTTTCGGAAGCCGGTTCTTGTTTTCTGGAAAATGTTTTTTTGAGTAGTACTTTATGATTCCTAAGTACTTTCACAATACAAACCACAACGGCAGGTATCTATGTAACCTACGTCATCGTCAGGGTTAACACAGGTATTAATAACGAGCTATACCTACCTAACTCAAGCTGACGCAATCAGTTACGTTGCTCTGCGTTGAGGATAAACAAAATATAATAATTCTGTTCAGTTTCGATGATGACGATCACACGGGTAATTATTTATTTACCTGTTTGAAACGAGGAAAACAGTCACCGCCTCAAACACGCATTGCCTAGCTATAGCAGCTAACAGCTATATCGTTTTTAAATTTCGACACGAGTGAATTGACGTGTGAGAAGTATTCGCATGGGTCAGCCTAATGTTTCCAACTGATTTTTGAAACCCAAGCAGGTGTTTTACTGTGCGTAAGTGAATAATTTAATCGCCAATTCACCCCTGTGCTCAAAATGGCTGAAAAAAAAAAAATCGTGTAGAAACCGACATGTCCAGAAAACGTGGTATGTTATGGGCTGTAATCTACCACGCGGGCCTAGTGTGGTTGGAGACTGGACTATCCTTACTACTAGATATTATAAATGTGAAAGTTTGTAACGATTTTGATGAAATTTGCCACACAACTACCTAACTAGTTTATAACGTGGATAACGCATAAAGTATGTATACCGGAAATAGGTACGTTCCCGTGGGATAATATCAGAGCTCCACGCGAGTGATGCCGGTGGCTACAACTAGTAATATTTACATTTATAGCCAACTCCCTCTCGAAGAGAGGAAGCCTGTGTTCCGGCAGCAATATAGCGTGATGTTATATAGCCTATAGACTTCCGCAATAAATAGGCTACCCAACAAAAAAAGATTTTTCCAATTCGGGCCAGTAGTTCCTGAGATTACCGCGTTCAACCAAACAAACAAACGCACTTATGATACGTCAGGAGCTAGGTAAAAAAATACTTCGTCATTTGGGAGCAGTTATTAGATATTTACATAGTTATGCGGTGATTGACGTACCAGGCAAGCCACATGTGCAGAAGGAATTATTGACAAACTTCCTTGTTTTCAACGTAGTCTCTGACTGCCTCGTTGGTCTAGTGGTAGCAAGCGCTACTGCTGAGCATGAAGTCCTGGGTTCGTTTCCCAGGTCGGGCAAAGTGTTATTGGGTTTTTCCATCTAGAATTTCTCAGTAGCAGCTCGGAGTCTGGATTCATGCCCGGTTAATGGCAATAGGCTCGCCCCCTATTGGACTTGGGACTATCCCACATGGGACTTGAACATAACAGGCGAAATATGGGTGTACTATAGATATACCTCTATCCAACCCTTCGGGGAAACAAGGCGTAATGTTATTTTATGTGTTATGGATATTATGATTCTATAATTACTTTAAACAAGGCGTAATGTTATTTTATGTGTTATGGATATTATGATTCTATAATTACTTTAAACAAGGCGTAATGTTATTTTATGTGTTATGGATATTATGATTCTATAATTACTTTAAACAAGGCGTAATGTTATTTTATGTGTTATGGATATTATGATTCTATAATTACTTTAAACAAGGCGTAATGTTATTTTATGTGTTATGGATATTATGATTCTATAATTACTTGAAACAAGGCGTAATGTTATTTTATGTGTTATGGATATTATGATTCTATAATTACTTTAAACAAGGCGTAATGTTATTTTATGTGTTATGGATATTATGATTCTATAATTACTTTAAACAAGGCGTAATGTTATTTTATGTGTTATGGATATTATGATTCTATAATTACTTTAAACAAGGCGTAATGTTATTTTATGTGTTATGGATATTATGATTCTATAATTACTTTAAACAAGGCGTAATGTTATTTTATGTGTTATGGATATTATTCTATAATTACTTTGGTGTAGTTTTTGAGAGTGTACTACGCCAAATCGAATGCCAAATCATCGAATATCAATTGATCGACCACTATAAATGGAACATTCAAAATATCGTAGGTACTCAATACATCAAGTGTTGAAAATATCGAACGTTTGTTTGATCGAGTGTTCACCGCATCGCATATTCATTGTATCGAAATATACAACAATACACTGAATACGGTTTACATAAAGTACATGAAAAATACAAAATTTACTAACTAAAAATTCTATGGTAGCATAAAGACCCCGTTTGTGCTTCAAGCAACGTGTTCCATATTCTGTACGGATGGCAATCAATGTTATTTATCCCAAGAAGAGATACCAGATGTTTTCGATAAATTGAGAGAACCCAACGAGGCCAATGATATCACCAACTGGTTTGGAAAACATAATATTTGGGAAAATATTCATTCTCGTGAGATGGGGAATAATAAATTACCGATAGCACGCTCATCGCCTATGTTACCACTTTCACAATGGTCCAAGTTTCAAAATAATACTCTGGGTTTTCCTAGAAATCAAAATAACAATGAAGGATAGCACAGAAGATGGAAAACGTTTATTGCTAAGCACAAACGGGGTCACAAAGGAGCAAGCTATAACAAAATGCGAAAGTTTGTGAGTACAGATGTATGGATGGATGTTTGTGACTCTTTCATGCAAAAACGACTGAACGAATTTGGTTAGGCCATACAGATAATTTCTAACCTGGATTAACACGTAGGGTACTTTTTATCCCAGTAGTATGTTCCCGCGGGACAATTTTCGACAACCACGCGGGCGAAGCCGCTGGCAAAAGCTAGTATTAAATAATCGAAACAACATGGATTTATTAGTTTTTTCGTGTAATTGCAATTCACATACCTATAACTTTAAAATGTACGTACCTATCATCATCATCACCATCATTTCAGCCGAAAGATGTCCACTGCTGGACATAGGCCTCCCCCAATAAAGGGGGGTTTGGCAAGCGGGTAAGCGATCGCAGTTTGGTGGTAAAATACAAGGAGAACGCAGCTGCCCATTCTCTAGTAAGTCCCTTAGTCGCCTCCTACGACACCCATGCCGTGGGAAGAAAGGGATGGTGCTATTGTTTAAGTCCGGCACCACACGGAGCATGACACGTATGACGTACCTATCTACACAAATAAATAAAAGGGATGGTGCTATTGTTTAAGTCCGGCACCACACGGAGCATGGCACGTATGACGTACCTATCTACATAAATAAATAAAAGGGATGGTGCTATTGTTTAAGTCCGGCACCACACGGAGCATGACACGTATGACGTACCTATCTACACAAATAAATAAAAGGGATGGTGCTATTGTTTAAGTCCGGCACCACACGGAGCATGGCACGTATGACGTACCTATCTACACAAATAAATAAAAGGGATGGTGCTATTGTTTAAGTCCGGCACCACACGGAGCATGGCACGTATGACGTACCTATCTACATAAATAAATAAAAGGGATGGTGCTATTGTTTAAGTCCGGCACCACACGGAGCATGGCACGTATGACGTACCTATCTACACAAATAAATAAAAGGGATGGTGCTATTGTTTACGTCCGGCACCACACGGAGCATGGCACGTATGACGTACCTATCTAGACAAATAAATAAAAGGGATGGTGCTATTGTTTACGTCCGGCACCACACGGAGCATGGCACGTATGACGTACCTATCTAGACAAATAAATAAAAGGGATGGTGCTATTGTTTACGTCCGGCACCACACGGAGCATGGCACGTATGACGTACCTATCTAGACAAATAAATAAAAGGGATGGTGCTATTGTTTACGTCCGGCACCACACGGAGCATGGCACGTATGACGTACCTATCTGCACAAATAAATAAAAGGGATGGTGCTATTGTTTACGTCCGGCACCACATGGAGCATGGCACGTATGACGTACCTATCTACACAAATAAATAAAAGGGATGGTGCTATCTAGACAAATAAGTAAAATTGGAGTCTGTTTGTAATATTAAAATAACCGCTTTTTACTAAGTGTATATGGATGTATACACGGTTCATATACCAAAACAATTTTTTTTACAATTTTTGTCTGTCTGTCTGTTTGTTCCGGCTAATCTCTGAAATGGCTGGACCGATTTTGACGGGAATTTTATTGGCAGGTAGCTGATGTAATAAGGAGTAACTTAGGCTACTTTTATTTTAGAAAAGCCGGACAGACAGACAGACACTAAAAGTTTAAAAAAATAATTTTTTGGTGTAAGTACCGTATTTACTTTCATAGCATTTAGGGAAAAGCTGTTAATTTGAAATTACAAACAAACATTTCAGTTTTTTTTTGTAGAGATTATTTGTAGAGATGTATAGATGAAAAATCAGTAGTCTATGTCCTTCTCCGGGTCCTAAGCTGGCTATCTGTCTGTTATACCTAGCTGTGCGTCACACAGAATACAAACAGAAGTCGGCTTATCTGTCAGATAGATAAGTAGGTACCACAACACAATAGTGTAATAACAACTAAGCAAACATCTCAGTATAGAGCTTCAATTACGACTTGTGAGTTTCATCGGCGCGCCGATAAGATACCGAGTATTTGTAACGATATCACTCCACTTCCGAGTAGCGCACACCGCCGCGCCGGCGGCGTCCGTCCCTAGCGCCCATAGCAGCGGCGGCGGCGGCGGCGGCGGCGGCGGCGGTGAGCCTACTGGATACTGAACCGCTGAACATAAATAAGGTGTAGAGTAGCTAACTAAATTGGTGATGGAGCTAAACTGCGCTCCTAGCAGGTACTCATCATTATGATGAGTTTAGTTCTTTCCAAAAACGAAGAGTGATGATGTTCTCAGAGATCTCTATGAAAAACCAATCCGCTATCCGACTTGACCTTTACTCAATAAGCAAAGTTTTCACGGTGAGGCAGCTCTTCGTACTACAGACTGTTTTCAAAACACACAAGTTCATACTCTTCGACCCAATCTATAGTACAGCGAAACGACGCCGCTTACGCAGGCAGAGTGCCGCTTGGGAGGAGCCGCGCCCTCGTCTCAGGAGTAGACAGCGACCTGCCGCTGTCGGCCGTGATCGAGACGATGGTCGGCAGCGAGGAGTCCTTCGACGCGATGGTATCCTTCTGCTAAGCAGTCGTGTCGCAGATGGAAAGGAAGCGGGAGATCTCTTCCAGTCACCCGACCCGCGGCGAGCGAGCCGTCCGTCGTCGTCGGAGCGCCGACAACGACCTTTTCCAGACCCCCTAAATGGGTCCAGGGCTGTCGCCCCCTGTTCCTTAGGACCCGAGATGGCGGTACGTAACGTTCCAAGCGCGCCCCTCTAAAATGTAAAATGGGTTAGTGTAACACCTCACTGCCCTCCCTGACTTGAGGTGGGATCGACTTGAGGTGGTCGGCTCGGGGTAGTTTTAATCAGTAAGAGTCTGACAGGACCAAGCCCAAACCAGGGCAGAGGACATCCATGAGGATGTCCACTCTGACATAACATAAAAGCCATAACAACCTAACTAATTTTACTATGGGACAGGGACCAACCAACCTATTTCTATTGTGACGTGTTCCCTCTCGGAGGTGGCGCTATTGGCTATTATAACAGTTTTATAAACGAAGACAAAACATAAATGTGAACCTGTCTTTAGTTCCAATAAATATTGAATTTAAATATTTGAACCTGAAATAGACAAAGATGAAAACGCAATTTACTCGTTATTTAATGTTTGAGGCGAGAGGCCTTCTAACAAACATTTTTCAATTAGGTCCTAATATGTAGGTATTTATTATAATTAACACTATCTATCAAAACTCAGCAAATATCTAATGCTCAGAATACATAAATTTTATTGTAATCCGGTCTCAGGAAGTTCTTTTACTTCCTGAGACCGGTTGATAATTTATTCGTGTGATTTTAAATCACCTCCATCTTCTTAAAAAAATATGCAGAATACGTCATAGTAGTGCACGATTCAAGAAGCAGAATAATTAATGACGCTAGGAAAGGAAGATGGTGTTTACAAAAAGAATGTCGCGGTTCCGAGTCCACAATAAATTATGCAAATAAGCGCCGACCCTCCGCTCCTGCCCCTCCCCCTCGCCCCCGCGTGACCGCACAGCTGACCGCGTGACTGCGCACCCGCCGCGCGCCGCCGCCCGCGCCGCCGCGCTCATCGTAACGTGCCGTTCACATTCACATGTTAATTTATGTAAAAAACCGGCCAAGTGCGAGTCGGACTCTCGCACCGAGGGTTCCGTACAAACCTGAAGGTATTCTCGGTTTAAAAATAAATGTTTTTTTTTTAATTTTTATATTTCAGTTGATTGAATGTAAGGTAAATTGCGGTTTACGATTTATGATATTAAAAAAAAAAACTACTCACTCGATCTCGTTCAAACCAATTTTCGGTGGTAGTTTACATAGTAATGTACATTATATATTTTTTTTAGTTTTATCATTCTCTTATTTTAGAAGTTACGGGAGGGGGGGGGGGGAAACTCATTTTACCACTTTTGAAGTGTCTCTCGCGCAAACTATTCAGTTTAGAAAAAAATTATATTAGAAACCTCATTACCATTTTTGAAGACCTATTCATAGATACCCCACACGTATGGGATTGATGACAAAAAAAATTTTGAGTTTCTGTTCTATGTATGGGGAACCCCAAAATTTATTGTTTTTTTTCTATTTTAGTGTGAAAATCTTAATGCGGTTCACAGAATACATCTACTTACCAAGTTTCAACAGCATAGCTCTTATAGTTTCGGAAAAAAGTGGCTGTGACATACGGACGGACGGACAGACAGACAGACAGACAGACATGACGAATCTATAAGGGTTCCGTTTTTTGCCATTTGGCAACGGAACCCTAAAAATTGGGAACACGTAAATAAATTGACTTATTTAATAATAGTAATTCATCTTAATCTCGCTCAATTATCAACCGACGAAAAAAACGGAGGAGGTTATCAATTCGACGCTTATATTTTTTTTATTTTTTTTTATGTATGATCACGCATAACTTTTTACATAGTGGTCCGATTGTGACAATTCTTCTTCTATTGGAAAGGGTATACTTCCAAGGTGGTTCCATATAAATTTGGAAAACAAAATCGAACCCTAAGGGTCGGAAAACAGGGGATGATTGATTGTTCACTCACTGAGTGTAATGTATAAACACGCATAACTTTATACAGAGTAGTCCGATTTTGATAATTCTTTTTGTGTTGGATAGGGTATACCTTGCCAAGTATTATTAGTACAATAAAGCCACAAAAAAGTATAAAATAAAAACGTTTTAACAAAAAATGAAACCGCCGAAAAACTGAAAAGCATAAAATAATAAACCTTAAAATTTTGAGTCGGCGCTGAAAAATCAATGAACAAGGATCACTCAAAGCGCCGACTCATAATTTTAAGGTTTATTATTTTATGCTTTTCAGTTTTTCGGCGGTTTAATTTTTTGTTAAAATTTTTTTTATAAGAACTAGCTTCTGCCCGCGACTTCGTCCGCGTCAAATTTCTTGCTCTCGCGACCCACCCCGTCGGCGTCGCATCGAATCGCCGCGCGCCGGCCCGTACTTAGTGTTGAGCAATTAAATGGGTTATAGTGAGTCAACCTTAAAAGATAGACATATGCTCTCGCAGACTTTTTTTTAGAACTTTTTAAGAGGAACAATTCCGTCATGCATGATTGATGCGTTACTTTAACCGTTTACGCAGCGCACGCAACGGAAACTCTCAAAAGGAATAAATTTTCCCCGTTTTTGCAACGTTTCTCATTCCTGCTCCGCTCCTTTTGATTGTAGCGTGATGATATATAGCCTATAGCCTTTCTCGATAAATGGGCTACCCAACAAAAAAAGAACTTTTCAATTCGGACCAGTAGTTCCTGAGATTAGCGCGTTCAATCAAACAAACAAACAAACTCTTCAGCTTTAAGGCTCGTTCAGACTAGCGCGACGCGACAGTCGCGCGCCAATCGGCGATTTATATCCGTAGAACAATTTATATGAAAACGCGCGCGACCGTTTACACAGGGGCGACCTGTCGCGCCGCGACACGGGCGCGCCGCGTCGAGTAGCGCGACAGCTTATTGGTACATTTTGTATGGCGTCGCGGCGATAACGCGGCGATATCGCGGCGATTTCGCGACAGCGACGCGACACCACACAAGAGAGTATAAAGGACGGTGCAATCCAATCTGAGCTCAGTAGTTGACGATCTTCGTCATAGGACGAACACAGATCTATGCGTGTTTGCTTATCGTGGGGCCTGAGGTTCAATACCCCGGTCGATCGACATTGGTACCTACTTAGGTTAGGTTTTAGTTTTAATAGCTATAGGAGGAACTGTCCTCGTGAGTGGGCAATCAACAAATACCAGGTACTTAATGAAATAGAAAATTGTGTACAGTCTATAAGGCCTACAACGTTCTCACATTCATTCACAAAATATAAAAGAATCTACATTAATGATAGTAGGTATTTCATAAATCTAGACAAATAAATACAATTGGAGTGTCTGTTTGTAATATTAAGATAACCACTTTTTACTGAGTGTACATGGATGTATACACGGTACTTATAACAAAACAACATTTTTTACAATTTTTGTCTGTCTCTCTGTTTGTTACGGCTAATCTCTGAAATGAACCGATTTTGACGGGACTTTTACTGTAAAATAGCTGATGTAACAAGGAGTAACTTACGCTACTTTTATTTTAGATAAAAAAATAGAATCTCACGAAAAAAATATAAAACTAATGAAAATTTTTTTGTTAAATACCACGCGGACGAAGTCGCGGGTAACAGCTATTACTTATATAACCTGGATTAACACATTCTCACCGCCGTAGTACGTCCTCCTGCGTTAATTTCCGACATCCACGCGGGCGAAGCCGCGGGAAAAAGCTAGTAAACTATAATAACATTTTTAAAACAAATGTTATTATTGCCATGACAACCAAATAGGCAGTTTATCCCACATCACATTTCTCAGTTTACGATCTCATTTCCGAATTCGATCATTGTAATCTAAAGAAGTATGTAGGGACTTACTTGTGGAATGCAATTCTGTTGTAATTTGCCCCCATACCCTGCCTTTCTGTCTTTTATCTCTGTAGGTAGCACACCTCACGTCGTAAAAGACAGGCTTGGCCTGTTACTAAGTCAATTAATAATTCTATGTTCATTTTCCCTTCTCCTATGATTTTTTCTCTGTCAGTCGTAACACGCACAGATCTTACTGACTTTAACCTAAGTAGTTCGGCTCAGCTTGGATGTCGTCGGCGAGCCTCGGTCGTACATAGGGTTGCCAGATGTCCGGTATTTAAGCGTACTGTCGGCGACGAAATCTAAACATCTAGGCGCAAGTAGTATCGGAGTGCACCCTGACAATGATTTTGTAAGTTAGAAAGCATTTTTAAATTAGTAAAGATCTCAATAGTTTGAAAAATGTCAAAAAATGAGACCCCCTCTGGGGGTGGGTGCAAGTAGCGCAGAGACCGCCTTGATAATAAAATGTAAATATAAGGAATAATTTTGTAGTTAGTAAGGAATTTAATAATTTTGAAAAGTTTTGTTCATACATTAAGATTTTAGATTCTAATTAGTTTTAGTTTATAGATTTCATGTTTAGTTCTCTTATTAGAATCTAATTAACTTCAATTTGAGTGAATCTTGTAAGGAAATGTAAAAATAATTCGTAAGGATGTAATACGTAATACATAATTACGTAACTTGAAAATGAGGTTTTTTGTTTATGGTCCGATTGTTGTTATTTTTATTGTAAACGATAGAATTAGATGTAAAACCACTTTTAGCGTTTAAATTATCAAAATCGGACCACAGGATTCGGAGATATTGTAAATTAAAGATAGTGGCAATTGTCTTAAGTTTAAGTTTACCTTGTAAGTTTTTGTTCTAGAAAGTTTTTATTGTGACTATGTACATGTAATATTATGTTTTTATATAAGAAGGGACCACATAACAAATGTAAAAATATATAGATTGTAAGGGGTTTTGTGATAATTAATGCAAAATAAAGGGTTCAAAGATTTCGGCTTGGTGAAAACTAACAGTGAAATGGGCTCAAAAATCGCGGTCCTCTGTAAGGTAATGGGAAGCGGCCCCGGCGACTATAAAATACGCACGATCGGGCGGGCCCATTTCTTAACCCAGATCCAGCCAGTCCCTTGCTGTCCCCCCACCAGTGATTGCCTACACTAAAGCGAAAGCTCTAAGGGAACACCCTTAGAGCCTTCGCTTTAGTTTTTAAGTATAATAAGCCCCGGCTGGAGGCCTAAAAAGGTAACTTTTTAGAACTCGCCGGGCTACAATCCGCTTAAGTAGTAAAAATCTTTCAGGTTAACTACGAGATGTCCTACAAAAAAAAAAACGGGCCCATTTAGTCGCAGCTCAGCCGTTGAAGAAGCACAACGAAGAAACAAGCCGAAATCTATGGACAAGAAGTACTAGAAGAAAAGTGTTTTATTTCGTTTCTATTAGAGTACAGTCAAAAACGTTTAGTCTCCCGAGGTCTTGATCGACCGTACCGTCATTACGCATTCAGGGGTGCGTGGTGACGTGTACTACCAGCGCAGTTAGGCAAGTAGAGAAGCACGTCAAAAACGTGGGAGAAGTCCCAGGGCGAGTAAGGGTGTTGATCACATCCCATTCGTCCACTACACGTACAGTCCGGTATTTTCGAGGCCTGTCCGGTAAAAAATAAATGGTCATACCGGACAGAACAATGTCCGATATTTTGAGGAAAGTCGGTACTACTGGTCACAAGCGCCTACAAAAGTAGGCATATGAAATCCTTCAAACGAAAAATTCGCGCGCGCTCCTCGCTCGCTGTCTGTATCTTATGACTGCATTATATTTTGTTACTAATACTAATTAAGTTCAATTATATGATGTTGATTAATTAAAATAAAATATTAGTATAACAACGGTATTTTTGCGACCTAGCATACCCTCCTCCCCCCTGTTTGGGGTTGTCCGGTATTTTTTCGCGACTCATCTGGCAACCCTAGTCGTACAACGGACGAACCACACCGATCTTGTTAAAAATTTTAGTGCTGAGGAAAAACCGAATTGGTCTGCGATATCTTAGTTTAGCTGAATGATGAAATATTCATTCGATTGAATTAAATGAATTTAGAGGGTTGTATGAATGACTTTAATCATATTTGTTACGATCGCATATAATACAGAAATATTTTTAGCCTTTAAACATCCACATTACATTATGTATATCTCTTCATCAGCCTATAATATTCCCACAACCGGACACAGGCCTCCTCTCACAGAGAGGGAGTGGGCCTTAATCCACCACGCGGGTCCTGCTGGGCCATAGGTGCCCCATGTTTTCGAATTTTTTGGTTCTAAGACAGTTTGACACCGGTTTGAGAGCAGTAGTGAGGAAATAATTGACATAAAGCGAGTTGTGTGTTTAACTGCAGGAGCTGACGGTACCGTCCTATTTATCCGTGGTACCGTCCAACTTCCGACTCGTCCGAGACATGGCCAAAGTGTGTTTGCGTGCGTGTGTGTGTTATGTGCTGACACTACTCGTCTTCACGCACGTGGTTGTACACTTGGTTACCAAAATGCGTTGCTTCGTGAGATAAAAGGCGCGGCACTGCAACTGCGGCGGAGGCTTCTATGCGAACGGCGTGGCGTCCGCGAGAATAAAGCACCTTTTATTTGCATTTTTTCAATTATGCTTTGGCATTATTCAATGATTACAAAATAATACTTTCTCCAACATTTTTATTCGTATCTTCAGGGAGTTTAGTCTCTTCAATATTACAGTCAGCAGACTGCCTCCAACGCCTATAATTTTTTTGTCATTATAAGTAATTTGTTTGTCAAATTAATACTTTGTAGGTAGGCTAAACACGTGTTGTACATCCGCTTACTATGCTGTAGGTATGCACCTTGCAAAATACCGAGGGCTGCCAGCGGAGCCCCAGCACTCGTTCGGCCGTAGGCCGCTTCATTCCTACCGACCTTCGATCAAAATATTGATCGCATGCACCGGCCCGCGCCCTTCGGACGCCTTCGCCAGTCCACTACATCTACAAACCTCAACTGTGAATGTATGTCATTCCTAGATTGCGCCGTGTATTTTACATATTAGTGATGATAATCATTTATACTACAGATTTTAAAGTAGTGTTTAATTAAGTAGATAAACCTACCCCGAACACACAACATATTATGTATAATATGTATATATCACTAATAATAATACCTACTTAATACTTCTAAATGGGCGGGTGCACCTCGACTTGAAATGGCTCGCGGCGGAACGTGCGCCCGATTCATCGTAAGAGCGCTAGGTCTCCGCTAGGATGTGCGAGCTGCGTGATGTCAGCTGTGCGAGAGTCAGTTCGAGTTCAAATGTCAATGTGTGTATGCGAGCGAGCGGCTGTGTGCATATTACAAGCCCCTGGACATGCGCTGTTGTACTTGCGACCGCTAGACCAACGAAGCAGTTTGTTAGAAGTTACTATATTTACAAATAGCACTTCACCCGCGACTTCGTCCGCGTGACTCACAGGAACCGTGTATTTTTTCGGGATTAAAAGTAGCCTGTCTTACTCAGCGATAATACAGCTTTCTATTGGTGAAAGAACTTTTAAAATCAATTCTGTAGTTTTTGAGTATATTCATTACTAATAGACTAAGCGTAGGGCTGTTCGCTCACACCGCGGCATTTTTCTTACTTTTAGCATTGTATGCCCGTCGTAACTTCTAAACGAAAGGTCTGATTTGAATATTTTAAAGAGTAATTGACGTGTGTATAATTAGCCTCGATTATGAAACCATTTATTTGGATAAGGATTAATATCATGATACGAATGTCATCATCTTACGATTCTACCCGTGTTTTGACTGACTCACTTGAACAAAAAGCGGTTATTATGACTTAACTGTAATAGTTGGACATACAGCCTCGCGGACTTTTTGATAGGTAATGATGAGTACTATAAACATGTAGTACATTATTATATGTACCATCAATAGTTAAAGCAGCGTACGCCAAATAATGACTTTTATAGGCAATTTTTGGATACCTTGGGTTACATTGTTTTTATTGTCGTAAGGATCTCTTTTTTTAAATCAAAATATAGCCTATAAGTGTTGCTGTTAATGTAGCTTTCTATTGGTGAAAAAAATAATTAAAATCGGTTCAGTACTTTCGAGTTTACCCATTACAAACAAACAAATCTTTCCTCTTTATAATATTAGTTTAGATTAGATCACTCATTGGACATATTAAGTTATTAATTACTGATTTTTTTTTAAACACACACATAACATCGCCCCTGCCATCCCCAAAGGGTTACACAGAGGTAACGGTACGTATAGTACCTACCTACACCCGCATTTCGCCAGTTATGCGTACCTATTAAACGTAGTTTACGAGAGTGTAAATTAAGATTTCAAAATCATAATATGTACCTAATCTCCTCATAATAATTGTCGTGTCGGAAAGTACACTTAACATGTATAAAACAAAGTCATTTTTCCGAAATCACATGAATTGGAAACTAAGAAGTCCGTCAAAAATCAAAAATAATTACCTAGACTTCAAAACTTGATTTTTAAACAACTACTACGTAAAAGTACTTCAAGCGTAGGTACCTCTAGTTGGGTTGGGTTGTGTGACATTACCTAACTTAAGTAGGTACCTATGTCGACCGACCAGGGAATCGAACCTACGACCCGCAATCATCCACATACCTGCCTTCTTCCTCTGATTAAGATCGTTTACTACTGAGCTCCGCCCAGACTGTACCGCCATTTATACCATTTCTCACGGCGTCGCGCCGTGTCGCGGCGATATCGCTGCGACACGGCGCGACGCCATACAAAATGTACTAAAAGCTGTCGCGCTGCTTGTCGCGCGCAAATCGCGCGCGATTCGCGCGCGACGAGCAGGCCGGTGTGAAAGGTGTTGCGTCGCAATATGTCGCAGAATCGCCTCCGCGACAGGTCGCGCGGCATGTCGCGCCTGTCTGTACGAGCCTTTATAATATTAATAGTATAGATTACCTTTGCCTGCGTCCGCGATCCAAGAAACGCAATAAACATGAAGTGTAGTGTAGGTGAATATTGTTTCGCCTGAATGACATTAAGTCGACATTCACAAGGACTTATAATCGCGGCGGGATGTAGGTAGCTATTTAGATAGTCACAACTAATCTACCGGGCCGAATTCGATGTTTTAGGTCATGGGAAGCACGGCATGACAGTAGTTGTAACGCGGCCAGCCCTGCCAGTCTGGCCAGCGGGCGGGTGGTGGGGAGCTTATCTTCACCGAGCGCCAAGGATTGTGTAATCCATCAATACCTTCCGAGTTAGTGAGCATTATCTTGAGAGGTGCACGGATGAATGTGCCATGCGTCGACACTGATATGTCATTCGCGTAAGTACGCTAATCTAGTCGCCTGTCGCGGCGCATCGCACCTATCGTACTGATAAACTGCCGCTCATTCAACACTTGACAACTTCTCGTCTGTGTGACGTTTTCAAGTCGAACGATGACAACGGGAGAGTTTAGCGATCTGTTCGCAGGGCTGATAGCGCTTTACAGATAGCTCCGGTAGCGGCTGGCAGGTGAATAAACTGATAGCGCTGAGCTTGCACGTGTTGTACATAACAAAGAGCAGCTGCAGCGGCACGTGGCACGGGCTGGGAGCTAGCGTGAGCTATCGACAATAGAATAGACTGCGCTGCCGGCGAGAACTTGCACTGCTGTCAGGCCGAGGTCGTACGTGATAGCTTGTACTGCTGCCTTACGGAGGTAGTATGTGATAACTTGCACCGCTGCCTGGCGGAGGTAGTATGTGATAACTTGCACCGCTGCCTGGCGGAGGTAGTATGTGATAACTTGCACCGCTGCCTGGCGGAGGTAGTATGTGATAACTTGCACCGCTGCCTGGCGGAGGTAGTATGTGATAACTTGCACCGCTGCCTGGCGGAGGTAGTATGTGATAACTTGCACCGCTGCCTGGCGGAGGTAGTATGTGATAACTTGCACCGCTGCCTGGCGGAGGTAATATGTGATAACTTGCACCGCTGCCTGGCGGAGGTAGTATGTGATAACTTGCACCGCTGCCTGGCGGAGGTAGTATGTGATAACTTGCACCGCTGCCTGGCGGAGGTAGTATGTGATAACTTGCACCGCTGCCTGGCGGAAATAGTATGTGATAGCTTGTACTGCTGCGTGGCGGAGGTAGTATGTGATAGCTTGTACTGCTGCCTGGCGGAGGAAGTATGTGATAGCTTGTACTGCTGTCTTGCGGAGGTAGTATGTGATAGCTTGTACTGCTACCAGATGGCGGTAGTATGTGATAATTTGTACTGCTGCCTAGCGGAGGTAGTATGTGATAGCTTGTACTGATACCAGGTGGCGGTAGTATGTCATAATTTGTACTGCTGCCTGCCGGAGGTAGTATGTGATAACTTGCACAGCTGCCTGGCGGAGGTAGTATGTGATAACTTGCATGGCTGCCTGGTGGAGGTAGTATGTGATAACTTGCACCGCTGCCTGGCGGAAATAGTATGTGATAGCTTGTACTGCTGCGTGGCGGAGGTAGTATGTGATAGCTTGTACTGCTGCCTGGCGGAGGAAGTATGTGATAGCTTGTACTGCTGTCTTGCGGAGGTAGTATGTGATAGCTTGTACTGCTACTAGATGGCGGTAGTATGTGATAATTTGTACTGCTGCCTAGCGGAGGTAGTATGTGATAGCTTGTACTGATACCAGGTGGCGGTAGTATGTCATAATTTGTACTGCTGCCTGCCGGAGGTAGTATGTGATAACTTGCACAGCTGCCTGGCGGAGGTAGTATGTGATAACTTGCATGGCTGCCTGGTGGAGGTAGTATGTGATAACTTGCACAGCTGTCTGGCGGAGGTAGTATGTGATAACTTGCACGACTGCCTGGCGGAGGTAGTATGTGGTAACTTGCACGGGTGCCTGGCGGAGGTCGTATGCGATAACTTGCACCGTTGCCTGGCGGAGGTAGTATGTGATGACTTGCTAACTTGCACCGCTGCATGGCGGAGGTAGTATACACATTTTCTACTGGACTTTAGTGTTCATTTGGCACACGTAGAATAGCATGAATATAACAATTCTTACTTAGGTATCAAATCCTTATGTGCAACACAATATAAACGCGACATTCCCCCGGGGAAGTTCGGCTCGAACCAAGGGAAGACATAGCTGTTTGGTACCACAGGGCACGGGCTAGTGGAAACAAGTCGCAACTTTGGACTATCTCGCTCCCTCGCTCGCACACTGTAGTGTTATGCACTGATTGATGTTACGCTGGTTGTGATGGTGATGTTCTCCACAAGTTGAGGAGCGTATTCTTGGCAACCGGCGCGGCGTGCTCGTGGGTATTACCAAATGTATGAAAGTAAACGAAGCAATAGGAGTACGTATGGATCGTGGCTGGTATAATCTGTAGTCTCTGTCTACCTCCATGTCTTAAAGGCGTGAGTTTATCAATGTGCACTGATGCTGCTTAACACTAGAGGTGCGGTCGTCCCAAATTTGACCCATTTCGATGTTCTTCCTGCTCTAATTAATATTTTATTATGCATATGACTTTTTATGAATTTTCATGAAATATGATGATTATTATTATTTAATATTTATACGAGACTTCAACCACGTAATTGCAATATACATATTTTTTGTTATCCAAATGTACCTCAGTCGGTAAGTTCCGCGCTTCTTTCTAGTGATAACCTAATCAAACCGGCTACGCGGCTGCAAGGTACCGTACAGCGCGGCGACCCTGCTGTCTTATAACATAATAGTAGGTAATTGAAATGATGACATGACAATACCAGGAAAGCAATATTATTGAAAACAGAGTTGAGAGCACGAACCACTTAATGCCACGCAAGGCTAATGCTTTACAAACAATTACACTCGAAAAAACATTTCCGTCCTTCTGGGCAGTCGGGTTATAAACATATTTAAGTATAGTCACAAAACCTCTGACGTTACAAAACTTCAGTACCTATACAGGAGCACATTTATAACGTGATGTCATATCTCATCGAAGACCGCATACCGCAGGCAAGTTTGTCTAAAAAGTTTGCGTTTACTATTCTGTATAAGTAATACCTACCTACGCTAGTTTTGAGTACTAGACCACACAAAACTAATTATCGAACTGTGAAAGAGTCAAATAACACAACAGTTGCTAAATCAGCCCTTAGTCACACACTTTGTGTTTGGAGAACATGGTCCGCGGCGGAACTGTTGACACGTCCTTTGGCAGGGCCCAAGTCGGTCAATTAAAATGTAAGACAATGAAGTAACCAACCTTGAGCGTTGGCCGAAACGCGTAATACGGACCACAAACCTGAATGGACCGTATCGAGCGGCAAGCGCAAGCGGCAATAAATGTGATAAACACGCGACGGTACATAAACGTGTTGTTAAGCTGCGCGGCCGCGGCCCCACGCGCTCCCTGCCTCTCAAATGCTGACACTGCTCTACTCTGACTATGGCGGCTCTTTACTTACGTATGGGTTATTGGGCATCAACTCGGCTTCGTCCCATCTAATCCCCAGTCCCAACTCGCCCGCTTTTTTAACTGACTTTTAGATGCAAGGGTACAGTCTGTCGAAAAGGTTCTACGATGTAGAAAATAAATAATTATCATGGATAAATTTTGGTCTTGATCTTGTTCTATATATTTTTTATCGAAATTTTAATACCTAGAAATTTAACAATAAGCCTAAGCCTGCACGTGTCCGAACAAAACAATAATAAAAGTCAATAAACGCAGTAAGCAAAATAATGTTGGTGGCATCCGTTGATGCTATTGTAATAGCGGGTTTTGCTATTGTAATAGAGTTCTTGGTATCTTTCTATCTAATTCATTAATTTTGCAGAAACATTTGTTTTAACATCTTTAAGATGAATATACCTTTCTTTTGACTGCCCCAGTGCATAATTAGTTATTTGTTATACAAGAGTGCAAAGTTGCTTTTTAACCGCGTGCTCAATTTTGATGACCGAGCAAGCGAAGGATTCTAAAATTAGAATCCTGAGCGTAAGCGAGGGAATCAAAAGAGCACGAGGTGAAAAATCTTTGCACTCGAGTGCAACACGTAACTTTTCATTCTACCTCAGCGAGGAAAGAGTATTTTTAATCTTCAATATCTGAGTGGAAAAGCCGTTTTTATTCTCTAGAGGATAAAGTAAATTGAATTTAGAACATCGTGTGCACTAAATTTGTGATAGTGCACACGATGTTCTAAATTCAATTTACTTTATCCTCTAGAGAATAAAAACGGCTTTTCCACTCAGATATTGAAGATTAAAAATACTCTTTCCGAGATGGTGGGATGAAAAAGTAATTTTATGTATCCGTATGCGTCGGCAACATGTCAGCGGAAGGATCTTCTCGGGAAGTTTCGCGAAATTTTAAAATTGTTGAAACAAACGGGGAGTAGGTATCTGTTTTGGACGCCGGAAATACATATTATAAACGCCGTGTAAACAATTCGTCTCGTATTTGGAAGTGTGTTAACAGGCAAAAAAATATTAAGTGTAACGGATCAGTGTCTTTACACAATGAGACCGATGAGAACAATAAGACCGATGTGTTATTTAATAAAATTAAACATGTACATGAGTGTGTGCCTTTGGAAAATAACGCTAACACAAAATTTTTGCTGAAATACAAAGAAGACGTATGTACATACAAGAAAGCAAGTAGAGGAGCACAAGAAAGGTAATAAATATTCTGTTTACTACTTCACCAACGTAGTTAAAAAAATACTTATCATGTTTTGAAACATATTTCCGGATTTATTTTCAGATTCTCTATTGGAATTTAAATCAACAAAAGAAGGAAGACAAGCATTTCTAATGATGTCAGAATTTCTGAGCTGACAAGAGCGTATGTTGGAGGAACTAGTCATCAATGATTTTTTAAAAGAACTCAGTAAATCCGTCACTAATTACTGTTTCAAATTAAATATAGCTTTAATGATTGCACAAACTGTGTTTTCTTAGAAGACAGTTTAAATTATTTCATATACAAACTAAGATTTTTTAACAGGTAACTTTAATTGTTATAAAAACTGTGATTAGTGATGACTGAATAAAAATAATAAAATGACAATAAAACTCTAAATACAGATCCTAAGACACCGACTTCCGAAATTAAAGTTATTTTTCGCTTTGTAGTGTTTTCTAGTCTTTTTACTTCTGATGTTGCGTGACATCAGGTTGTAGTTGTCTAAAGAAAATTATTTTACAGACTTATCGTTTAAAAAAACGTTTACTAATGAATGTGTAGTCTACCCTGATTTCAAGAGGTTCCATATTAACATCTAATTCGTTCTTCTTATTACTAATACCACACTTTTAGTACCTACTCACGGAAAACCATCGGCCTGCTGCATTGCATTGGCACAAGTTCGAGTTGTGGGATAAAAGAGCTACTGCCGAATGAAACGGGCGACCCAGCGCGCTCCGAAATAACCACGAACAGGCAAAAGCCGTGGGACCAGCAGTGGGAGGCCTTTGTCCTGCAGCGGAACGATACAGTTGAGACAGTTCTTCGAAGTTAGTTTATTCTAAACGCTTTATTGTGTACATTATAAATTTCATTTTGGTCGCATCCGAGTGTCTGCTCGGTCCCGCTTGCACCGTGACCGCGGCCGAGGTCGTGTCGAGTGCGTGCCGGCGGCGGGCGCGCGGCGTGTTCGCCGGCGCGCGGCGGCACTAACGAGCGCTCCACGGCTCGGCGACAGGTGATAACTACCTCTAAGTAAACTATACGAACTTCAATATTTACTCATATTACCCAAATATGTGTTAACTTGTTATGTATTCAAACAATTTGAGAATAACATGAGAGGATTATTGACTTCACACTGTCGGAACAGGAACCATAAGTTATCTGATGACAACAACACAAAATGATGGTCGCAAGGCCACGAGATGAATATCGCTCACTGAGAGATTATTTAATTTCTACAGCAGGACATTTTCCCTGCATTGTTATACTCACAGAATATCCTCATGCTGACGTTCTTTAAAGCTGAGGCGTGAACAAAGACGCAAAACAAAAAAAACTTAATTCAGTATCTCGTATTTCCTCTCCGGGCTATAATAATTTACTGCTTCCATGCGGTTCCTTATGGAACGGATGACAGTCAACAATCTTGTGTTTCGGGATGTTATCTCTCTTTTCTTCTATAGCTGTTACAAGCTGACCGTGCGTCTCCGGAGCAGCATCTGTCGCTCTGCATGGTCTCTTCAACTCATCCTAAGGGTGTTCTATGGGATTAATAACCGAGCTTCTTGCTGGCCATTCCATATACGTAAAACCACATTGTCCTGCATAAAAATGGACTCTTCAAAGTAAAAGTCCCCTCCAACACGCGTTTTGGCCAAATAACTAATTTCCACACCAAACATTTTTCTTTCTGAAAATGTAAAATAAATGACCGTTCTCCCCTTATCTCCGTAGTTTGCATAGAGAAAATCTGAAATTATTCTACGTGATAGAAGTTTATGTGAAGACTAGCTTTTGTTCACGACTTCATCCGCGTCAAATTTTTGCTCCCCTGAGCCTTCCCGTCGCATCGAATTGCCTGCCAGTTTTAGTTGCTGCTCCGCTCCTTTTGATCGTAGTTTGATATTATATAGCCTATAGACTCCCTCAATAAATAGGCTACCCAACACAAAAATATTTTTTCAATTCGGACCAGTAGTTCCTGAGATTACCGCGATCAACTAAACAAACAATCTCTTCTAGGTTCAGCTTTATCATATTAGTATACGTATAGAATACAGGAAAAATACATGATGTCTCAAAGCACACTTTTTCAGAATTCAAACCCCCCAAAAACAGCCTTCACCACTTCCTAGTGCTTTAGCTGGGAAGAAGTGGCGCAACAAACTAATTCAAATCTAGCATTTCTATGACTCTTCTGAGGGTAGCTTTTTATAAAAGGTTATACCAAGCCCTATAAATGAGTTATGAGCCTTATGAAGCCGGTAAAACGAGCACGTAGCTTGTCCATATTTCTTGTGTTAACGGTGTGAATATCACTGTTTTAGTGTACAAGTGTATATTTTGCCTAATGTAAGATGATGGCGAAGATGAATTATGATGCCACCTTGAAAATACCAAAATCTATAAATATGTTCCCTAAGTGAAACACTGACACCTAGCTGGTAAATTGCTCGATCAGGGGGGCTAAAAAGGCCACTTTGGTGGAATCATAATAGGAAAATATTATGAATCATATTATAATTCGTAAAATGGTCACAAACTGACAATTCATAATATGTTCTGCGTACATTTCATTAAACACAATTCATCTATTTGACAGTTTTGTATGGAGATTCGTAAAATTGTCCACATAATATGAGTTGCTTTATTGAAGTTTAATGTCAAATAGCAGAATCATAAGAAGTTAGTCAAGAGGAACCTTTTACAAATCATATTTGGGATTTTTTGAAAAAATATCGTAATAATGGCAAATATAGGCCTTAAGAAAATTTTCTTGAGCACGCTCGTGATATGTAGTCCATTTTAAGTCATCAACGAATTGTGGCACTTCGAAAAATGGACATAGCGTTTAAAATGTGGGTCCTCCAGGTTTTTTGGGTTATATACGGTATATAGTATTTGGGTTATATTTGACAGGCCTGTTGGTCTAATGGTTAGTGACCCTGAATGCTGGAGGTCGTGGGTTCGATTCCCACCCAGGACAAATGTTTGTGTGATGAGCACGATCATTTGTTCTGTGTCTGGGTGTAATTTATCTATAATATGTACGTATGTATTTAGAAATATATAAGTTAGTTTATCAGTTGTCTAGTACCCATAACACAAGCTCTGCTTAGCTTGGGACTAGATGGCATTGTGTGATAGTTGTGGAATATTATATTATTATATTATATAGGCAAAATATATGTCGTGATAAGGTCCATGAGCTGGAGCCGTACATATGTACTGCCGCGCTGGCATGAGTACTACCTACCTTCAAGAAAAGTAGTCAGTTTTAAGGTAGTTCCAAATAGACACTACCATCTAGTGTTGTCATCATCATCATCATCATTTCAGCCGAAAGACGTCCACTGCTGGACATAGGCCTCCCCCAAGCTCCGCCACTTTAACCGGTTTGGTGCTTCCCGCATCCAGCGGATTGCTGCGCCCTTCACAAGGTCATCGGTCCACCTTGTTGGAGGCCTTCCAACTCTACGTCTTCCACTACGAAAGTGTTGTTCTAGTTCAACGAAAGTGTTGTTCTAGTTCTAGTAAGGACATTCCTAATTTTGAATTCAAACCCATTTCTATTGCCACGATTAAAAAATCATTTAAAAGTCTTAACATAAAAAACACAGAAGACTTATGGGGGATTTCGGTTAAGGTTCTTGAAGATATCATTGACACAATTGCTCCTGTCCTGACAGGCATATTTAATCAATGTTTAGACAGCGGTACGTTTCCTGATTTAATGAAACATAGTAAAGTAGTACCAATTTTCAAATCGGGTAGTAAGACTGATCCTTCTAATTATAGACCCATTTCTGTGCTACCAGCATTGAGCAAAATTTATGAAAAAATCATGTTGGACCAGATGTTAGCTTATTTCAACTCTAATGGGATTTTACATAGTCAGCAGTTTGGTTTCACGAAAGGTAGGTCGACGACTGACGCGGGAGTACAACTCATCAGTCACATTTTGGAATCCTGGGAAAAGTCCCAGGATGCAATTGGCATCTTCTGTGACCTCTCAAAAGCGTTCGACTGCGTTGACCACAATACTCTGATCTGTAAATTACACCATTACGGAATTCGTGGACAAGCTGCTGATCTTGTTCTTTCCTATTTATCAAATAGGCAGTAAAAAGTAAATGTTAACGGGGTGACGTCCTCGGGGTCTCTTGTAAAGATGGGCGTGCCCCAAGGTTCAATTCTTGGCCCTTTCTTATTTCTAGTTTACGTTTATGACCTTCCTTACATGATGGCTAACTTTTCGGATATAATTTTATTCGCTAATGATACTTCTCTTATTTTTAAAATAGATAGAAAAGATACGGATGTCTTACATGTGAACGAGGGTCTAGCTGTTCTTTCAAAATGGTTTGCAGCTAATAATCTCTTAATTAATGCAAGCAAAACTAAATGTATTAAATTCTCATTACCAAATGTACCCCAAGTAGATCTAAATGTAAAACTTGACGGCAATAAACTAGATGTTATTTCGGAAACTAAATTTCTAGGAATTACTTTAGATTCAAAGTTGCAATGGGGTGCCCACATTACAGCAATTTGAGGTAGGTTAAGTTCAGCTGCATATGCAGTAAGAAAAATAAGGCAGTTGACCGATATAGCTACAGCTAGATTAGTGTACTTTGCTTATTTCCACAGTATTATGTCTTATGGCGTTCTGCTGTGGGGTTCGGCGGCTGACGTAGATTCAGTTTTTATTTTACAAAAGAGGGCAATCCGCACTGTTGCGTCCCGTTCGATTGGTTACTCTATGCGCCTTCGGAACGCGCCCGAACGGAGTGACATCTGACTTGTCAAGTTTGACTTTGACACTTCTTTTTGATTTTGTTCTTGAAAAGGGATGCCGGTCCAAATTGCGCGTGCGACTCTGTTGTAAAGTAATCCCTTAGAACCGGTCGTTTTGGTGGACAATAAGTCATGACCCAATTGTTTTGTGTTAATAACCCCAGTTTGGTGAAATAATACGGGTTGAGTTTGGATATATCTTTGTTGAAACTTTGAGGTTAATGTGTAACCACTTAGAGACCGCATGTCTGGATGGCAGACCTCTTGGAGCGGATTGTAACCTGGAGATACTCATAACGTCACAACACAATACAATACACACTCACTTACATACATAAATCCAGGTACCACCCAGAAGCAGTTTCCTTCAACCATGAGGTGAGTCTTTTATTTGTTGTATTGTAATTGAATTATATTATTATCATTGTTCGGCTCCGCGCACGGCGGACAGTTTCGCTCGCCGCTCTTGTCTCCAGAGCCCCATCATCATAACTTCCACTGCGCTATTGAATCCCATGGTGGGGCTCTGGCCTGGCAGCGAACACGCGCAATCTATAAAATGAAGCCTGCGAGTCTCTTAGAATCAAATTTACAGAAATTGATATACTGACTCTACCTTCTTTTTATATTTTAGAATGTATCTTGTATGTTCGCAAAAACTTAGGCCTCTTCAAACTAAGAAGCGATTTCCATAATATAAATACTCGTAGTAAAAATGAAATTGTGATACCTAAATTTAGATTAACTAAAACTAGTAAATCATTACTTATAAACAGTATCCGCTTCTATAACAAGTTGCCAAAGTCGGTTACTGAACTTAGCTACGGAAAGTTCAAATCACGCATTAAGCGTGTCCTTATCAAAAATGCATATTATAAGATTAAAGACTACGTTCAAGACAAGGAAGTTTGGCAATAACTCCGTCTGCACATGTGGCTTCCCTGGTAGCTCATTACAGGATGACCATGTAAATCTTATACCTTTAAACGAGCAATTCTTGTATATATGTATATATATATATATAATCTGAATCTCGGAAACGGCTCCAACGATTTTCATGAAATTTAGTATACAGGGGGTTTCGGGGGCGATAAATCGATCTAGCTAGGATTCATTTTCATAAAACGTCGTTTTATTCATGTTTTCAATGAACAACTTTATCGATAATCAACTTGAACATAAACTTATTATTTTAAACGCAATTTACCAAAAAATACCGAGCAAAGCTCGGTCAACCAGATATTGTCTATTAACTGCTCTCAAATGACGATGTACATTATTTAAGATTTTTTTTTTTTTACTTTCTTCTTTGATATACTCTATTCATAATTTGACATTATATACTTACAATTCTAATTTGTCCTCTTTATTATTGGTTGTCATAACAACAATGACATTTGGTTTAAATAGGTTATTATGTTTTATTTATGTAATACTATCATTTAAGTAAATTCTTTTATATTTTGTGAATGTGAGAATGTTGTAGGTCTTGTAGACTGTAGACAATTTTCTATTTTATTAAGTACCTGGTTGGTTGGTGGTTTTAGTAGTACTTGTTGACAGTCCTACACTGTTCTCGCATACCTATTAAAACTGTTGTTTGAAAATATTGTAAAACCCAATTATTTTTAAAAGAGTAACCGTGGAGTTTCTTGCCGGCTCTTCTCCATAGGAATCAACAATTTGGAACCGTGCACCTAGCTTCTAACGTTTCATAAGTGCCCTTGCAGGCTTATGTGAAATAAAAATATTTTGATTTGATTTGATTTAGTGTTGTGAATGTTGCAAATTACCACAATCTTCTATTCATATTTTAGGCACTGAGTAGATCCAATTAGTACTTAAGCATCTGGATCATACCACAGGCTAATATGGGCGCACGCCATATACACAACACAACATATATACTTATACAACGATACAATTAAATATTGATTTAAGATGAACAACTATTTACTTACTCTGTATTAAAAACGATCCAACTTACATGAAATAAACATACAACCTACCTTCAAGAATAGTAATGAAGTAGTCAGTTTTAATGAAGCAGTTCTAAATGGACACTACCATCTACTCTTGTGAATGTTACAAATGACTACAATCTTATAATCATACTAGCTTCGGCCCGCGACTTCGTCCGCATCAAATTTTTGCTCCCCTGAACGAAAAATGGACGAAAACTAGCAGGCAAATCGATGCGACGGGAACGTCGCATCGATTTGCCTGCTAGTTTTCGTCCATTTTTCGTTGCTGCTCGCACCTTGTGAGTTATAGTGAGTCAACCTTAAAAGATAGATATATGCTCTCGCCGACTTTTTTTTAGAACTTTTTAAAAGAAACAATTCCGTCATACATGATTTTTGCGTTACTTTAACCGTTTACGCAACGCACGCAACGGAAGCTCTCAAAAGGAATAATTTTTCCCCGTTTTTGCAACATTTTTCATTACTGCTCAGCTCTTCTTAGTTGTAGCGTGATGTTATATAACCTATAGCCTCCCTCGATAAATAGGCTACCTAACACAAAGAATTTTTCAATTCGGACCAGTAGTTCCTGAGATTAGCGCGTTCAATGAAACAAACAAACAAACAAACTCTTCAGCTTAATAATATTAGTATAGATAAATGAACATTCGGCATAATACACTTTATATAATAAAATACTTAGGACATATGACTTTATAACGTGCAAAATTAGGAGATTTAATGATTATAGTATTTGATATTATGACAGAATAGTTTTAGAAGCAAAGATAATTATGTAAAACAAAATTTCGACTTTTTGAATATTATGGTTACTGCTGTTTATAGCTAACGTGTTATGGATAATGATTTTCGGACAAACAATTTTAGGAGAAGAAAGGGAGTACCTTATTTTTGTCATGCTTCATCATTTACACCAAATGTGATTCGGATATGAACTGAATTGAGTATGATATAGCTAATATGTGTCACCATTTTACGAAAGTTAGAGGAATTGCTAAGGTATTGCTGGGAATTCACAATATGAATTTGTTTTAGCGGAATTGCTTAATGTGGCCTTTTTAGACCCCCAGCTCGTTGTTGAAGGACGAAAATATTTTGAATAACAGCAGCTTGGCCCCACAGCATACCGTGGGACATAACACTGTGACAATAACTAGACTAACCGGGCTGTATCAACGTCAGTGTATTGTCTTACTTTTCTGACGTTGTAGGCGGCCGAACTGAGCCTCCTTGCTCCCCATTGAGGTTTGGCATTTACTGTTATGCCCAGAAAACCTGTCGAGTCCTCCTAGCTATATCTATATCTATACAAATAAATAAAACTGAAGTGTTTGTTTGTAATTTCAAATAAACAGCTTTTCACTAAATGCATATGAAAGTAAATACGGTACTTACACCAAAAATAGTTATTTGTTATACAAGAGTGCAAAGTTGCTTTTTAACCGCGTGCTCAATTTTGATGACCGAGCAAGCGAAGGATTCTAAAATCCTTCGCTAGCTCGGTCTCGCTGCGCTCGTGATTCAAAAATTAGAATCCTGAGCATTAGCGAGGGAATCAAAAGAGCACGAGGTGAAAAATCTGTGCACTCGAGTGCAACACGTAACTTTTCATCCCACCTCAGCGAGGAAATGACTA
This sequence comes from Aporophyla lueneburgensis, assembly GCA_932294355.1. Lineage (NCBI taxonomy): Eukaryota > Metazoa > Arthropoda > Insecta > Lepidoptera > Noctuidae > Aporophyla > Aporophyla lueneburgensis. The sequence goes on from OW028736.1 coordinate 38,580,247, forward strand.
AATGCAAAAAAAGCATTTACAATCACAAGATACTTTTATTTCAGTTTAGGTATTAATATTTATTAGGTACTACATTATGATAGGTAAGTATTACAGAATTATCTTTAAATTATTTCAAACTAGCTTTGCCCGCGGCTTCGCCCGCGTAGATGTCCGAAATTATCGCAAGAGGACGTATTACCGCGGTAAGAATGTATTAATCCATGTTATACATACATACAATTACGCCTTTTTCCCATGGGGGTAGGCAGAAACTACGGAACACCACCTGCTACGATCCTTACATATCATGTGTGTTTGATGTACTTAAAATAAAACTAATAGTATTCAGAGTAAGAAGACTGCGACATAGGGCTGGATTGAATTGAATATAAGTCTCAGGTTTTTCTTAACGCTTCTATTCTACCTATACAGACACTCAATTATTTACCAGACACCAAATTAAACATAGTTATAAGAATAGTACTTTGGCCAGTGGCTTCGCCCGTATAGCTGTCGGAAAATATCACCCGGGAACGTACTACCGGGATAAAGTATCCTATATCGTAAGTATCCAGGATAACCAAAAATCCAGATCCATCCAAAAATCTAAACATCTAAGCCATATTTCACGGTCTCTTACTTGGAATAATACAATTAGGTTTATTTTGAGTACTTCGAACACACATGATATTCGCATTTACTATGAAGCCAAAGTAATATGAATTACAATCCTACTAATTCTGCACTACGCGACCGCTACCAACCGGGACGGCCGGACGCGGGACGGCCCGCTAGCCGCTCTGCGGCTATTTTAATATAATCTCTGATATCTTCTTAAATATTCATTTTAATGATATGCTGTAAAGGGCAATTTTGATCTACATGAAATGCACAATTTATTTAAGGTACTTAATTGGATAAGGGTTAATGCTGTATTGCTTAAAATCGCATTCATAAATAAGCCATTATTTATCGTAAAAAGTAAAGGATAAAAATGGTTATTATGGGTTATCCCTAAGAGTTAGACATATACCATCGCGGACTTTTTTGTAGAACTTTTTAAGGTGTACAATACTGTAGTACATTATTTTGAGCTATTTCGAAGGGTTCAGCCAGCGCTCGCAATGTAAGCGCAAAAAAATGTGGTTATTTATGACATCACATTAGAAACCTCTAAAATTATCAGTGTTTCTTTACTATATTATGGATGTTATATACATATAAACCTTCCTGTTGAATCACTCTATCTATTAAAAAAACCCGCATCAAAATCCGTTGCGTAGTTTTAAAGATATAAGCATACATAGGGACAGACAGACAGCGAAGTGACTTTATTTTATAATATGTAAAGATAAAGATAAAGAAGATAATACTTAGGTATAATTAAGAAAAATTGAAAGTAAAGTTGCTACAGCTGCCTAAGTAGAGTGTAATATTTTTGTTAGTGACGTGAAAAGAAAATGGGGCGCGCAAAGTAAATTAAAAAAAGTACACCAATAAGGTTCCGAGTCTGAGTTTTTAACAAATTACAAAAAGATTGTATGATAAATTCGGCACCATGGAGGTAGAAGTAAATAGGTTTAATGATGTTTTGAATTTACAAACTTAGTGCACACGATGTTCTAAATTCAATTTACTTTATTCCCTAGCGGATAAAAACGGCTTTTGCACTCAGATATCGAAGGGCAAAAATACACTTTCCGAGATGGGGGGATGAAAAAAACATTTTTTTAAACTTTTGTCTGTCTGTCTGTTTGTTCCGGCTAATCTCTGAAATGACTGGACCGATTTTGACGGGACTTTTATTGGCAGGTAGCTGATATAATAGGGAGTAACTTAGGCTACTTTTATTTTAGAAAAAAAAAATATTTTAGAAAAATACCTCCGTCAATTTCCGACATCCACGCGGGCGAAGCCGCGGACAAAAGCTAGTTAATAATATAATAATAATATTTATTTAGGTACTTAAAGGTTTTGTAGTACATAAGAGACTTAACAAGTATGCATTTTTAGTAAGGTACATGGTATAGGTACAACGAACTGTTGGGTGAATCGCTGCTCCCTTAGCTAGATCACTGAGTAATAATGATGATCAAAAATCCCTGAAACTTGCAAATGAATTATGGAATATGTATGAAAGTAGCTTTTTATTTGAGGTTTGTGTAGGGTAGACTGGGTACGGTTGTGCCAGGTTACGGTTGTGACAGTCGTAATATTAGCGAAACTGTAAGGAATACCGGGGAGGGTGCAAGGGGAGAGAGGAGCAGTATGCCCGTCTGAATGTGTGTCACAATACTGCGTCAGCCATTGCGCGACATTAACGCTAGCAGAGGCCTATATTACTTTTTACCAGTCAAAAGCAAGTATTTTTACTCGATATATTTTAATAACTGTTGTTATATGTGTACAGATATAATTATGAGTGTTTATCTACGTGAAAAGTGAAACATTAGTAGTTATATAGCTGTAATTACTTTGTACATATGTTATGTTGTATTGTCATGGCAATTGTTTTTTCGCAGATGAGTGCATTGGGTACGGTTGTGACATATTTTCAGGGTACGGTTGTGACAAAGGTAAAAAAATATTTTTGGTTTTAGATACCCTGGAAACGTTTGAGAAAGATTGAAAGAGGGCAGTATGATATAATACAATATGAAAATGCTTATAAAGAAGTGAACAACAGAACTTCTTTACGGAGAACTGCGGAAATGCATGAAGTTAATCGCATGTCTTTGTTGTCATACATTCGTAAACGCCATTTTTTAAGTTTTTACAACTAAGAACGAACTTTGGATGCCTTCTGTTTTTTGATTTTGCATGTTGATAGCAAACAAACATAACAAACAAATGTTTAGTTTTGGTTGGAGAAGAGTTTTTGAGTTAATATTTACTTTGTACTTTAACACAGTTACCGCAATATATTAGATATGTTAAGTTAACTTTTTTGACTGATTTTCATATGAAGACTGTTATACTAGATCTGTTTTGTATTTATACCTGTGATTTTAAACCGTTTTTGTGTATTTTTGGACCTGTCACTACCGACCCCAAGCACTGTCACAACCGCCCCTGGGGTGTGGTCGGTTGTGACAATTTTCCTTTTTTTTCTGATTTACTCGTGTCAGTTAACCACTGTACTTAGGTGCATTTTTTTATATTTTTACGTAGTTAAATGTATACTTTACGATAAAAAACATCTTTCTTCCAGTTAAGTGGCATACTAACGAAATTATTGGCGATCCATTGAAAATTGTCACAACCGTACCCAGTCTACCCTACTGACTTAGTCGACTTCACTGCGGTTGTCTAAACTGTTGATTATCATCGCTACCTGGGTGCAACAATGGAACCTAGCAATGTTCACATTAGATATGGCGACAGGATAATAATAATACCGACATTCGTTTCAGCACCAACGTGACATTGAACAAACACATTTTTGTAAAAAGGAGAACAATTATTTATGCATTATTTTCCTTATATTAGTGGGTCGCAAGTTTTTTTTTATTACTTTTATTTATTTATACATTATAGTATTTACAGGTTCGTTTTGGTTTTGTATCATTAAACCTATATTACAAAATATCAACGTTTTACACCAAAATGTGTGTGGTATTAGTAATAAGAAGAATGAATTGGAATTTTATATAGAATCTCTTGACATCAGGCTAGACTACATATGCATTAGTGAACATTTTTTAAATGATAAGTCCGTAAAATCATTTTCTTTAGAAAACTGCAACCTGATTTCATGCAACACCAGAAGTAAAAAGACTAGAGGTGGTAGTTTAATCCTGCGACATGTGGATAGAAAAGTAGAGAATATAGATATAATTAACAAACTTTATAAGATGGACAGCTTTGAAATATGTTGTATTAAAGACATTGATACTGGTCTATATATATGCTGTTGTTATCGTACTCCTTATGACAAGAATTTTGAACTTTTCATGACACGCATGGAAAAATTGTTGGAACATTTGTTTAATAGGAATTGCATAATATGCGGTGATTTTAATATAGATTTACTTTGTCAGTTTACTAACACAAATTACAGTTTTAGGCATCTTGTTAACACTGCAACGTTTATTCGAAACGACTCATATTCATGCATCGATAATATCTTAACTAACCTTCCTGAATATTTCATACAGGAATGTGCGGTAGACCATAATGGTCTGGCTGATGGACATGGAGGTCTTTTAGGAAAATTTAGATTGGAATCTCTGAGTAGCAAGTTAAAAAACAATACCCAGCATGTTGTTATATATAAGAGAATTTTCAGTTCTAATAACAGCACCTATTTTAAGCAGGAAATAGTAAAACATAACTGGACTAATATGGGAATCAATGCTTTTCTACAGAAGTTCTCAGAGATTTTTAAAAATAGTTACAAAAAAATAAATGTAAAATTAACATTATAAAGAGTACCAAAATAAAGTGGGTCACCAAAAGCATAATAATCTCTAGCAAAATGAAACGTTTCTTATGCGTTAATAATGGTAATAATCTTGATACTAGTGTTCTAAATTACAAAAACAAATACATCAGAATTTATAGAAGGGTTATCACTAAAGCTAAAAAAATAACAGTTAGAGAAACAGTTAATAAATCAACAAACTCTAGCAAAGAAATCTGGAAAATTATTAACAAATGCACAAACCGATCTAAAGTTATGTATGCGGAACATCTATTTCTTAAAAATGACGGCAAATAGTTAATGATCCCAACGAAGTAGTAAACATTCTAGCAACACATTTTAATAACGAATGCCTCACTTGTGAAAACATAAATAAGGAAGCGATTTTGTTACTACAGCAGAGTACACAATGGGTAGATAAGGATCTTTGCTTTGCTTCCACCACTGCAAGTGAAATTTCCAATATAGTCAAGAAGATGGACAATAAACGTTCGTGTGGATATGACGAAATTCCTATTTCTCTGATTAAAGATCATTTAAATATTCTTGCTGAGCCGCTTTCTTGCTTCTTTAATAAGTGTATTAATGATGGAATATTTCCAGAACAGTTAAAAATAGCCAAAATCATACCGGTTCATAAAAAAGGCACAAAGACTGATCCTAAAAATTACAGGCCAATCTCCTTGCTGCCAACGCTTTCAAAGATATTCGAAAAAATAATCAAATCTCGGCTTTTGTTTCATATAAACTCAAACAAACTGTTACATAGAAGACAATTTGGATATCAAAAATCTTCGGGGGCGATAAATCGATCTAGCTAGGATTAATTTTTATACAATGTCGTTTTATTCATGTTTTCAATGACCAACTTTATCGATAATCAACTTGAACATAAATTTGTGGGTAGATTTTCGGCCCCCGGGGTTGTATTTTAAACACAATTTACCAAAAAATACCGAGCAAAGCTCGGTCAACCAGATATTAAACTTATAATATGGGGTAACAGTACCGACCAGAATAGAACATTTGTTGCTCAAAAAAATGCATTAGGGCATTACACGGACTTCATCCTGAGGAATTATGTCAGCCAACATTTAAGAAACTTGGCTTGTTACCGCAACCTTGTTTGTACATTCATGAAATATGCATGTGTATATGGAAACATGAGGAATTATTTAAAATAGCAAATGATGTAAATCCTCGAAGCCGACGAGATCCTCACAGGCTCATGCTTAATAATGCTCCCAGGCTTGCTAAGTACAATAAAAGCTGCTTAACTATGTGTGTACGAATCTATAACAAATTACCTACTGATCTGAAAATGTTAAACTTGAGATATGCTTTTAAGAATAAATTGTATGTATGGTTAAATAATAACAACTTCTACAGTATTCCTAGAGCGAAAATAGTGTTGATGTAATATTATAATAATAATTATGCTTAGGAAATTGTTACTACAATTATAATTTTAAATATTTGCATGCTATGTTTAATCTTGGCAAAACATGTCTGCTCTATTTTTTTACTATATTATAGACCTCTTTATACCATGTTTTACGCAATAAATTAATAAATAAATGAGATTTTTACGCTCGATTCTTTCTGCACGTATTTTGTACATTGTGTCATTTCTTATTTGTTTGTTATTATTTTTACGTCTTTCCAGTTCATAATTGTAATCTTATTTTCAAGTACTTGGTGTGACATAATTTGTTCTAACTACATTACATAATTGTTCTCTTTTAACTACACAACATAACCCCGTCGTGTTTGGGCTCGTAAGATTTGTCTCGACAAGTACTTTAGATGAAGATGGTGTCCAGGGTCTGATGATGAAGTCGGAAGGTGGTCATAGAAACTCTTTAAGTATACAACATAACCTCGTCGTGTTTGGGCTCGTTAGATTTGTCTTGACAAGTACTACAGATCTAGATGGTGTCCAGGGTCTGATGATGAAGTCAGAAGGTGGCCATGAAACTCTTTAAGTATACAACATAACCTCGTCGTGTTTGGGCTCGTTAGATTTGTCTTGACAAGCACTATAGATCTAGATGGTGTCCAGGGTCTAATGTTGAAGTCGGAAGGTGGCCATAGAAACTCTTTAGGTCAGTGGATACGAAACGGGCCACTATGAAAAAAAGACTTCAAGTGTTCGGGACCCGGTGGGATGTGGGAGTAGTAGGGTCGGGGAGCACCATGGGACACCTCAAGGATGTTGACCTTGACCTTGGGGTCGTTGACAATGAGGTCAAGGTCAAAATTTTGAAAGTCAAGATCCACGATTTTCCCAAGGTCATTAACCTTGAACTCGCCATTCACCTTGAAGTCAAGGTCAAATTTTCGGAAGTCAATATCCGCGTTTATCCCAAGGTCACTGACTTTGACCCCATGGCCATTGACTTTGAGCCGAAGGTCAAAATTACGGAAGTCAATTTTCGCGATTCTCAAGAGTAAGAGGTCAACATTCATGGAAAGTGACCTTAAGGTCAAAGTACCTTAGGATCAATGTCGAATTTGAGGTCAAGGTCATGTCATTTCGGAGGTTATGTCGACGGGTGGTTTTAAAAAAATAACCACGAAGGGGATGCCCTTCTAACCTAACCTGTCTAAGTCGGGGTGCCCCAAGTTCCGAGCTCGCTTCGCTCGCTCTTTCATCCTAAATAAATAAATAAATATCTCAGGACAACCAACACACTGTTATCTGATCCCAAACTAGGCAGAACCTGTACTATGGTAACCAGACAACTGATACTGAAATATACTTATATATTTCTAAATACATACATATCTTATATCTTTAAACGAGCAATTCTTGTATACTTATATATATATATATATAATCTGAATTTCGGAAATGGCTCCAACGATTTTCATGAAATTTAGTATACAGGGGGTTTCGGGGGCGATAAATCGATCTAGCTAGGATTCATTTTTATGAAATGTTGTTTTATTCGTGTTTTCAACGACCGACTTTATCGATAATCAACTTGAACATAAACTTATTATTTTGAACACAATTTACCAAAAAATACCGAGCAAAGCTCGGTCATCCAGATATTTATAGATAAATTACACCCAGACACAGAACAAATGATTGTGCTCATCACACAATGATTTGTCCTGGGTAGGAATCGAACCCACGACCTCAGTCTTTGCAGTCAGGGTCACTAACCACTAGACTAACAGGCCAATTTTCCCAATACAGGAATATTACATTTTGTACCGATCCCTTCGCCTTCGACATCGGTTTTACGAGAAACGTTTGGTCGGAGGCAAAAATCACCAAGATGCTTTTCGTTTTATTTTTATGATAACAAGGATTTGATTGAGAATTTGATGAGGAATTTGATGGAGGATTTTATTTTTAATACTTCTTTATTTTGTTTTGTTTTTTTAAGTTTTTTATTATTCATCATTCAACAGTATGTTTTTTGTTTCTATATTTTATTAACTTTAACTTTATTCTCTTTTGTACTTAATGATATGTACTTATACTTAATCAATATAACTCCGCACTAGTTTGTATAAATTGGAAAGCGTATTGATAGAGAGAGCCCTGGCATCCATAACACAAGTTTAATCTTAGCTTGGGTGCCAGTGGAGATATTTAGTGATTTATGCAATTTGAAAACAGTTGTGTTATAGTATTATCCTATCGCCTGTATGTTAATTGTGAAATTGGAAATAAAGTAATTTATTTGTATTATTAAATGAGACAGAATAGAGAAAATAAAAGATTTTCGAAAAAAAAAAACTTTTTGCTAAAATTTTGTCTTGTTTCCTCAGTGCCCCGTTACATACACTCCAACCACTCTTTAATATTATTTAACTCGAATGTAAATAAAATTAGAGGTGGAGGGTACAACTTAGATAGCGGTCCGTTTGGATTGTCGCCGCACCTACCCTCACAACATTCACAGCTGATCGATTCTGACTCACATTCGCAAACGCAACAATGACGATGACGGACCGAAGTATCGCTCTCTCGTTCACTCTCATGCACGAGTGCTACCGACTGTCACCGAATCTGCCACCACGCTACGTAACTCGACGTTTATTGAAAGTATTGATGACATGAATAAAAATCCAGTGCAATCAATGCAGGGTAACAAAACTAAGGTGGAAGTTTTAATGCAAGGTGAATGGCCTAAAAATCATTCTGAAGTTGGTTGGACGCTGGTTCAAAATAAAAAGTCAAAGAATCGGTTCGAGGGAAAAACGGGACCGCAAGCCCTAATGCGAACTTTAAATTTAGGGCTGCTGATTCTAAAATTCCGCTTTTTATAACTAATGTTGACAAAGAGGCTACGGAAACAGATATTTGTGATTACATCCAAAATAAGACGCAGGAAACAGTACAGCTTCAGAAAATCAATATGAAATCTGAAAGACCGTATAATGCATTTAAATTGTTTGTCTCTAAATACAAATTGAATAAATTTTTAGATGACAAGATACTTATGGCCCGAGGGTATACGGTTAAGACAGTTTATTTACTTTAAGAACAATAACGTTAAGTTAAATAAACAGCACAGTGTTGAAAATATAACTAACACATAATGGGTTGTATGTCGAACGTCAAACTATGTAGTTACATTCAACTGTAAAAATATATCCCGATCAGCTGGTTGCGTTCGTCAATTATGTGCTCGAGCCGACGTTATAGCGCTACAGGAGACCTGGTTGTTGCCCCACGTGCCCTTCCTGGCGACCATAGATGGAGACTTCGCGTGCACTGGGAAATCAGCTGTGAACATATCTGACGGTGTTCTCGTGGGCAGACCGTACGGAGGTGTGGCGCTGTTGTGGAGGAAATCGTTATTTGCGTCGGTTTCGGTTATAAATTGTGTTAGTGATCGTATCGTGTGTATTAAAATAGCTCAGGACGAGCGGTCCTTGCTAATATTTAGTGTGTACATGCCCACGGACTGTGCCAAGAATCTTCCCTTTACGAATTGGGTCAGTGAGATTGTCTCAGTGATTGAGTGCAGTGAAGTGGAGTCGGTTTTTGTATTGGGAGACTTTAACGCGCACCCAGGGACTCGATTCGCACGTGAGTTATTATCAACCTGTACTGATCAATCATGGTCCTGCATAGTTACAGAACTCTTGCCGCCAAACTCGCATACTTTTACTAGCTCCGCCAATGGATCTCTTTGCTGGCTAGATCACTGTGTTGTCACTCAAGCCGCCAGACATTTAGTGAATAATGCGTCTATTTTGTACGGCGTTTACGTGTCAGACCATATTCCGCTGTTAATAGAGTGTAACATTAATCTAATTAAACCTAAAATTGTTAGTTCCTGCATATCTTGTAACAAAGTCATATGGGGTGAGAGGGATTTACAACAGATAAATACATATTCTGAATACTATATAACAACCTAAAACAAATAGATTTTCTTCCAGAATTGTGTAAATGTGCTGATAATATGTGTCATAAAACTGAGCATCGGTTGGTGATAGATAGGATGTATATATAATAGCTTAATTTGTATTTTGAAAAAGGGAGCTGAACTTACTCATGCAGGTTATGTAACGAAGCGTCATAAAAGAAATTATGTTGTTGGGTGGAACAAACACGTTCGCGAGGCTCACCGCGATGCCCGACTATGTTATCAAATGTGGCTGTTATACAATAAACCTACTTCTGGATTAATTTATGAAAATATGAGTTCAACACGAAATCTTTTTAAAGCTAAATTAAAATTTTGTCAAAATAATGAAGAGCAAATTAAAATGGATATGCTAGCATCATGTCATAAAAGTAAGCAATTTAATAAGTTTTGGAAACTAACAAATAAATTCAAACATAGGTCGGGGGTGCCGATGAGCGTCGCGGACGTGAGCGACCCCACTGAAATAGCTAACGCTTTCCAAAAACATTTTAATGTAAACTCTTGTTTGTGTGGCAACGGCGAGCCGTCAAATAGCGGCGCAGAGGAGGCCGTGGCCGGGGTTCCCCCTGTCAGGTTCTCGGCTAAGGAAGTCGCGGGAACTATACAGAACATGGTAAGGGGAAAGTCCCCCAGTCTCGACGGCCTCAGCGTTGAACATCTTAAATACGCGGGAGTACACTTGCCACGAGTGCTCGCTATGTTTTTTAACTTATGTTTTAGTCATAGTTACTTACCTATTGAACTGACTAATACAGTCGTTGTGCCTGTTATAAAGAATAAGACCGGTGACGCCTCCAATATCTCCAATTATAGGCCTATATCGCTTGCCACTGTCTTTGCTAAGGTATTGGATAGTCTGCTTGATAAAATTTTAGCTAAAAATATCATTCTCGAAGATGCTCAGAATGGTTTTAGACCAAACTTATCAACGTATAGCGCAATGTTATGTTAAAGCAGACTGTCCAATATTATACAGACAGAAAAACTCCTGTAATATCATGTTTCTTGGACGTATCGAGGGCGTTCGACCTGGTCAATTATGACCTGCTCTGGCATATGCTCACTCATGACACTACTGTCCCAGCTGATGTTATATCGCTGTTTCGATTCTGGTACAGTAGTCAGAGAACAATAGAGTTAAGTAGGCTGGCTCATATTCTGATAAGTATGGGCTGGACTGTGGGGTGAGGCAAGGAGGACTGAGCTCCCCCCGTTTGTTTAACCTATACATATACAAGCTGATAGGTGAGCTTAGTAGCACCAAAGTCGGTTGTCACGTAGACGGTGTCTACGTGAACAACATTAGCTATGCTGATGACATGGTGCTGCTGAGCCCATCTATCGGTGCGATGAGAAGGCTCTGGAAAATCTGTGAAAGTTATACGGTGGCTCATGGGCTCAAATACAATACCAATAAAGTGAATGGTTGGTTTTTAAATCGGGTACTTAAACCTACAAACAGCTGCCAGAACTCTCACTTTCTGGGACTCCTTCGGGCCGGGTTCAGAGGTTTAAGTATTTGGGTCTGTTCGACGCCAGGCCAGGGCCCCGACCATAGGATTTAAATAGCGCAGTGGAAACGTGTTGGTGGGGCCCTGGAGCAAGAGTGGTGAGCGAACTGTCCGCCGTGCGCGGAGCTGACCAATACAATATTCAAAAGACTCACCTGATGGTAGAAACCTGCTTCTGGAGCCTACCTGGATTTATGTATGTAATGAGTGTATATTGTATTGTGTAGTGACGCTGTCAGTATTCCAGGACAGACAATCCACCGCTCCAATACACCCTGCCACCAAGACATGAAGTCCAAAAATCACTGTCACCACAACCTCAAATTATTTCAATCAAACAAAAGATATATCCAAACTAAGCCCGTATTATTTCGTCAAAAAGGGCCGGCTACACACAAAACAATTGGGCCACGACTAGGGCTTTCAAATACCGGATGTTTCCAATACCGGTATTGGAAAAGTCAATACCGTGATCACAGTACCAATACCGGTATTGAAGGAAGTTCTAATAAGACATTAATAAACCCTTAAAATACGTGTTTTTATTTTCAGATCAGTGTTTAGTGTTCTTATTTATTGAAAATTATACAACAAATATGTTTTATAAATAGCATAAATAAAAATTTAGTATATAGGTTGATTATTCAGGTAGTACTAGGAATTAGGAACGTATTTAAAACTTAAACTTGCTTTTTTGCAGGAAGGCATTTTACATAGACGTTGTAAAGGCCAATATTTAAAAACTATAAACTTTTAATTAATATCTAAACGTCACATGTCAAAATTAACATTATCATACATAATTTCAGCCAAAAGACTCCACTGTTTGACATAATTTTTGGATTGATTGTTTGGCATTCAACGCATACAGACGTGCTCATAAATGCACAATATCAGTAAAATAAATTAACGCTTACGTAAACAGTGACCCAGTTTAGTGTGTTATAGCGTGTTTTTCAATAAATATTACAGTAATAAGTTACAATAATGAACTGACGATAATACAATCCTATAAATTGGTATATGGACGGCAGCCCCTTTACTCGCAGCGCCATGATACGACGTAGTCCGCCACCAACTCCGACCCCGGTACCAACACCGGCAAGGACACCACCCCAACAACCAAGACAAGACCAAGATGACGCAGTTGAAGTTATATCCACTCCGGAGATTCAGAACTGGATGACGTCTATTGAGCAGTGCCTGAATGAGGTAGTTGCTATAGCTTCTGAGGGAAAGCTAAACGCTGATCAGAAGCTGAAAATAAGCAATCTTTGCCGGAAAGTTGGACATGGAGCTTCACAAATGGCTGTGCAATACCAGTCACTAAAACAAAAAGCAATCCAAACACATACCACCCTTAAAACCATGACCGAAGCTCGAGATCTATCAGATTGTCTAACAGAGATGAACCGGACGATTCAAGAGTCCTGTACGAAGCGGGAAGCAACTTCATCGTCATTTGCAGATATGGTCAAGAAGGGGTCCAACACCTTTGTTCGTCCGAATACTTTTAGCTCCGTGGCCATTTACCCAAGTGACAACTCAAAGACCAGTGACGAAACCAAGAACATGGTCCAACAAATCATATGCCCTGGAGAAATGAAGCTGAAAGTACGAGGCGTACGCAAAATTGGAAAAGGAGGCCTTATAATAAGCACGGAGACTAAAGATGACCTAGATAGGCTCAAACAAACAGTCCAACTTGCTTCGTCAGGGCTTACCGTCGACGAACCTAAAAAGCGCAAACCTCGCATAATAGTTATAGGCGTACCGTCATCGATGGCTGAAAATGAGGTTTATAAATGTATTTATGAACAAAACTTGGCCGACAAACTGCCCACTTTATCCTTAGATACATTTTTGGCCTCAATAAAACTAAGCCATAAATCAGGCAGGAAAGATGCTGAGAACTGTAATTATATTCTAGAAGTTCCATCCGTCGTACGCAAGGCCCTCATTACACAAGATCGAGTATTCATAAATTGGACGTCCTGCCCGGTACGAGACTTCACATTGGTAACGAGATGTTACAAGTGTCAGCAATATGGTCATGCAGCCAAAACCTGTAAAATTGCTGTTCCTACATGTGGACATTGCGGTGAAGAAGGACACGCAATACAAGACTGCGCAAAAAATCCGAATCGCCTAAATGTGCTACGTGTTTGCGCTTTAAAAAACAAGCCAACCACAAGACGGGAGACGTAGATTGTCCGGCCAAAAAAGCTGCCGAAAACAGGTACATAAACTCAATTGATTATGTAGGCGCCTAAGAGCGCCACATCTTGTTTATATTATTACCTTAGTTTTATTGTTATTTTCTTTAGTTTTAGGATGGATCCTAACTTATTTACCGATATAGACAACTCATTTTTAACTGTGTCAAAAACATGTGACGTTGAGGATTGCAGACATTGGTACCGATTCCCTTGTTCACAAACTAAACTAAATTTAAGTTCAGTGCATCTTTTTCTTTGTATTTCATTAAGAAGAGGACAAAAGATATCTTTTATTTTAGTCCTGTCAAATTAATCAGCGCCTGTCACTACTCCATACAAGTTTAGACGTGATTAAAAACTTGCCTACTAAAATTACGTCAATTTACCTCAAGCGCTGATTAATTTGACAGGACACAACTAAAATTTATCTTCTGTCCTTTCCTTAATGAAATAGAAAGAAAAAGATGCACTGAACTTAAATTTAGTTTAGTTTGTGAATAAGGGAATCGGCACCAATATCTTTCCGATCATGAAAAGTCACTAACTATACTAACCCAAAACATTCGTAGTATTTTTAAGAACATAGATAGCTTTAATATTTTCCTGCATAGACTTAATTTTGATTGTGATCTAATTGTACTAACTGAGTGTTGGCTAGCTGGCCGCTTAGATAATCTCCCAGTAATACCTGGGTATAACTTATTGTATACCACAACAAACAGCAATCAAAATGGTGATGTGGTCGTTTTTTCTAAAGAATGTTTAAAGGCAACAATCGAGGAACCTACTCTACAAGACTGTATGAGTAACTGTTTAGTCATTAAAATTGGTGTGACTACAGCAATAATCGCTATGTATAGGTCACCTTCCACGAGAAATCTGGATTTCTTTCACAATTCCTTAAACCAGATATTTCTATCGTTAAGCTCGTTTAAGAATGTTATTCTAACAGGGGATTTAAATATAAATATTGCTTCCGAAAACTGTGATCCAGGGACCCAAAATTACCTTAATATGTGCTCATACCATGGCTTTCTCCCCGCTCACACATTGCCTACTCATCAAAGCGGTTCCTGTCTCGATCATATGATGATCAAAACCAGCTTATCATATATTACGCTTGTTACTAACGCAACAATTACTGACCATCACGCTGTCCTACTTTCCGTAAATTTAACGCTGCCTAAGCTAAATCGTCCCTTGACTAAAAGCAAATTAAACACAAATAAACTTGAATATGACTTAAGCAACCTCGATTTATGTTTTGTTTACAATACTGCTGACGCTAATTTGGCTTTATCGTACTTAATAAAACATGTCCAACAAGCAATATTACATAACACCACTGTTTCTATAGTGGATAAAAAACGTTATAATATTAAACCTTGGATTACTCCTGGACTAATTCGATGTATAAGACACAGAGATAAACTCCATCAGAGAACAAAAAGATACCCTGATAATATAATCATTCATACCACCTATAAAAGATACAGGAACTTCTGCAACAATCTGCTAAAGAATTTAAAAAATAATTACGATAAAAACGAATTAAGCAGAGCAGGTAACAATAGCAAGCAACTTTGGAAACATATTAAAAACGTCACCAATATGTCTAAACCGCGTGAGTCAAATTCAAGTTTACTGCTTACTAATCCTTCGCCACTCATGTCAGCTAACAATGTTAATAACTTTTTTGTCAATGTTGGGAAAACTCTTGCCGAACAGATTCCGAAACATTGTTGCGATCAACCTCTCCAAAAATCAAGCAAAATGTGTCACTTGAAATCTTTTGCTATGCTCGACACCGACGAAGACGAAATAACCCGAATTATTTCTGGTCTAAAAAATGATTGTGCTGTTGGATGGGATAATATAAGCAATAAGATCCTTAAACTCTATAAGCATATTTTGGCACCTCCCTTAACGCACATATTTCGAATCTGTCTTTCCAATGGAATTTTCCCTAGATGCCTAAAGAAGGCAGTTGTAATCCCTGTGTTTAAATCTGGAAATAAGGACTTAGTTAATAATTATAGGCCAATATCGTTACTCCCCTCAATATCAAAAATATTAGAGAAAATTATAAACAATAGACTTGTGAAATATCTCGAACATAATAATTTCTTATCCCCTGCGCAATTTGGTTTTAGAGCTAAATTGTCCACAGCCGATGCGGTACATAGTTTGACCGATTACATTTCAAAAGAACTTGACAAAGGGAACCAGACCCTGGGTGTCTTCCTTGATTTAGCCAAGGCCTTTGACACAGTGTCTGTTTCTGTTCTTCTGGATAAATTACAGACTATAGGAATAAGGGGAACGCCACTAAAACTATTCGCTGACTATTTACATGACCGATACCAATGCGTTAGAATAGATACAACCTTGAGCGATGAGCAGAAATGTACGGGTTTTGGTGTTCCTCAGGGAAGTATTCTGGCCTCAACGCTCTTCCTGATTTATATTAACGACCTGTGTAATCTTAATATTAAAGCCGGCAAAATTATATCATATGCCGACGACACGGCGTTAATATTTAGCGCTAAAACCAGTACCGAACTCTTCGAAATCGCACAACTAGGTTTTAGTACTGTGACAAATTGGCTTCAAACAAATTTACTAACATTAAATGCTGACAAAACTAAATTTATTCACTTCTCCATGCGCAAGCCCCAACTTACCTTTACTGACCCTCACCTATATGCTCATCAATGTGGTAACCGCTCAGTCAACATGTGTAATTGTCCTGTTATCCTCAAAACAAGCAACATAAAATACCTCGGCGTAATAATAGACGACACTCTGTCCTTCAGAAAACATATTGAAAGTCTCGTTAAAAGAGTGCGCAAATTAATATATGTTTTTAAAAAATTACGTACATTCGCCGATTCCAAATTAATCACACAAGTTTATTTGGCCCTCTGTCAATCAATAATTCAATACTGCATCACATCATGGGGTGGCGCTCCAAAAACGAATCTAATTCCTCTTGAAAGAGCACAGAGAGCAATTTTAAAGGTAGCAAACTTCCATCCCTTTTTCTTTCCCACAGATCTGTTATATAAATCCTGCAACGTGCTGACTGTGCGCCAACTTTTTATAATGCACTTAGTATTAAAACAGCACACCATGCTTACCTACACTGCTGACAATACTAACAAGAGGCGGAATGATATAGTATGCACATCTAATGCATCCTCAAAACATGTTTTTGTAGAAAGATTTTTTACATTCTTAGGTCCATTTCTGTACAATAGGTTAAATAGAAAACTAAGTATCTTTAAATTAAGTTACTTTAGCTGTAAACAAATTATACTTAAATATTTAGTAACCATCGATTATGCACAGACAGAAGATCTACTTGTTGTTTGCAAATAGAACGACTAACATAGTGCTATTTCACTTTTACTTTCCTAATTTTAATTTAGTTTTTACTTTATACTCCTTGTTAATTTATTATACTAAGTATTTATGCACTTACTAGCCTGAAACACAGGTTCAACCTAGTTCAGGCAAATGAGCAACTGTGCTCTATTTTAATTATTAAGGTAACTTTGTAAATGTGCCCCTTTTTATAAATAAACGATATTATATTATATTATATATATATATAATAAAAAAAAATATAATAAAAACAATCTATAGGCCTTCTCCAACTTGGAGTGGATTGTCATAATCGCCACGCTTGGCAGGCGGGTTGGCGATCGTAGTATAGTGGTAAAATGCATAGAGAACGCTGTTGCCCATTCTCTAGTAAGTCCCTTTTTTGCCTCTTATGACACCCATGGAAGAACCAATAGTCATTTGGTGTTAAGTAAAGCAACATTGTTATAAGAGTGCAATAAAAAAAGCAATCAAAACAACTAAAATAAATCAAGCTTTAGTAATTTTTTCTGAATTTAAGACGTTTTTTTTAAAGTGTGATCGCAAAGAGCGCCTTTAATGTTGAATTAGATAGCGAATTTCTCAGCCTGTTAAATAAATAGCCTACTGAAGTAAAACCACGCTCAGCTACAACTCTTTTAGGTACTACAGACAGTAAAAACTGTTACATGCCTAAAGAAATCTCCCGACCACCCCCAGCAGTTTCGAAGAAACTCATCTCAACTCTTATGATTTAAAATCACATTTCGTATTTATCCCTCTCTAATTTCTCCTGTATGGACCTGTCTTCATTTTCACAGCTTGTATTCAGTGAAGTAGAAGGTTCTTCTATCGTCATATTATTATCATATTCCTGATCAGTCACTGTGTCTTTGAGCATTTCGTGTCTCATTATTATATCATAAACGTTCAAGTCAATTTATGATAATATCTAGTATTTCATATTGTTACGTAGATCGTAAAGTTCGTTTTTGTGTATATTGGTAATACTGGTTTTAATAAATTTATCCCAAACCCCAGTTTGTAACAATATTTATGTGGGTTTTTTGTGTAGAGAATGGGCAGCAGCGTTCCTTTAGCATTTTATCACCATACAGCGATCACCAACCCGCCTCAAATTGGGGGAAACCTATGTCCAGCAGTAGACGTCTTTCGGCTGAAATGATGATGAGGTTTTGTGAAGGCATTGTCATCGATAGTGAAGAAAGTTTCAGGGTCGTACAAATAATGTCTCTAATACCGTAATCACGGTATTGAGGCGTCAATACCGGTATTAGGCCAAAATAAAATTCGGGGTCACGGTATTACGGGATCCCGGAATACCGGTATTGAAAGCCCTAGCCACGACAGACCGTCCACAAAACCGACCGGTTCAAAGAGATTAATTTACAACAGGGTCGCACAAGCAAATTCGACCGACATTTTTCCCAAGACCAAACCAAAGTGTGTCAAAGTCAAACTGACAAGTGACAGTTGTCACTTTGTTACACGCGCGTTCCGTTAGGCGCACAGATTAATCAAGTCAAACGGGACGGAACATCTACCCCCCCCCGGACGGGCCTTCCCGTCCGCTAATCAATCGGCAATCTTGACAAGGTTGCGTTTTATCAGTCCACTTGACGCGCTGCCGGAGGATGTGCAATTATTCCAAGCTCCAACGCTTCCAAAACTCTGAGCGAGCTGCTGCACCAACAGAAACCGCGATAGCCGATTTTGGCTCACATCGGCAAAAGGGTACTCGGGCAGGGTGACAAGTAGCTGTCCAATAAAAAAATGGCCCGGGGTTAGGACCTCCAAGTCGTTCGGGTCCGAACACAGCGGGCACAATGGACGCGAGTTCAATACAGCTTCAATGCGGCAAAATACCGTAGCTAACTCCTCAAAGGTGAGAACGGTGTCTCGCAACAATTTGCGCCAAAGTCCCTTTGGCGCTTTCACCGCGGCCTAAAAAAATACCCCCCCAATGGGGGCAGGCTGGCGGGTCAAAACAATAACAAACAAAAACAACAACCAAACAAAAACAACCAAGCAACAACAACAACACAACAATTTAACCAAATGGCCCTCCTTAGGCAACAAAAGGGGGTGACGGGCCCCATAAGGAAGGCTAGAGTGCCTCAACCGTCAACAACCAAACAACAAAAGACCCGTATTGTCCAAAAAGGGGTTCAACTTACTAACGGCTCCCGACAGTATCCAAAACTCTCGCTGCAGAATGGCCAACAGCGCATTGCAACCGGCATGCGAGTTCTTAATGGGACGATCAGTCACCAACAATTCAACAACAACAAACAACAATTCAACAATTTGTCGAGGAAGCTGTATCGACTCAACAAAAAATCAGGGTCAAACGGAGAGTCCTTCGTTCCAACAGCGAGCACCTTGAGCCCGGGCAAAGGACCCGACATCAAGACTGGCGTTCGAGGCCAATCATCCTCGGGGTGAGTCAGCCAGTCTGGCCCCCACCATAGGGGGTGAGCAATCAGGCGGGGTGCCATGCACCCACGTGAGGCCACGTCGCCTGGGTTCAGATCTCCAGGCACGTACCTCCAAATCAAAGGCGTTTCAGAATTTTGTATCTGGGGCACTCGGTTCGCGACAAAGACCTCCAAAGAGTGAACGGACGTCTTTAACCAACACAAAACAATTTGACTGTCCGTCCAGGCGTAAGAAGCCCGAATGTCCACAGTTCCACCCAAAGTGTGAGCAACGTGGTTCAATAGACGCACAAGAAGCGCCGCCCCTGACAACTCTAACTTAGGGATGGTCAGTGCCGTCCGGAGGGGGGCCACCTTGCTCTTGGCCAAGACCAGTGACAACTTCACCTGGCCTGTCGCGCTGACGGTGCGCAGATAAACAACAGCTGCATAACCGTGCGAAGACGCATCACAAAACCCATGAAGGGTAGCAGTGTAGCTCCCAGGGGGGAGGATAGCGCGGGGTAACACGACCTCGTTGATTGCAGGGAGTGCGGATACAAATTGGAGCCAATCTTCCAACAGGGTTTCCGAAGTGGCTCGTCCCAACCAAGTTCCGCAGTCCAAAGGCGCTCAAGAAAACATTTTCGCCCAAAACAATACACAAACAAAACAACAAAACCATAGACAAAAGGCAACCCTGGCTCCCGTGTCCAAAATGGCACGGACCACAACAGAGTCCCCCGTGGGCCCCCAGACCCTGACCGATGCCGTTGGCAACAAAACCGTGTCGATCTGAGGGGGTACCTTAGCGGGGCAGCCGCCAACTTCCTAACAATGCCAACAGGCTCAAGTCTTTCCCGACGAGGATGGAGGTCAAATTCCTCATTCGCGCGGTGTCCCGAGCCACGCGCCGTCGCTGGAAGGGCATATCCCACCGGATGCCTGAATGACGGGGGTCGTGACTCCAACCGGGGACGTTCCGCCAATGGAGGGGAGGGAAGGTGGTGCTGGTCTGGCCAGCGCTGCCTAGCAACAACTGCGTAATCGCCTTTACGCGGGGAGACCAAATGGCGGTCGCGCGGCTCCCGAACAACTTGCGCGGGGGGTGGAGTGCGGCGCTCAAAATTGCGGGCCTCTCCCCGGTTCTGAACCGGCGAGCCAGAAGCCCGGTGACCAACTCCATGGTAACCCCCCGTGCGCGAACCTCCATCAGAGGCTGGTCTGCCAGCGTGGTTCGCGTTAGCGCACAAAATGTCCAAATGGGACCCCCTACAAAATCTACAAGGGCAGGGGTTGGGGCAGTCCCGATGGAAGTGAGCCCCCAAACATGAGAAGCACAGGTGGCGTGCATTGGCAATTCGGCGGCGAGCACTCACGTGCAATTTCAAAAAGGCCGCGCAAGTTGCCATGCCATGCCCCATGTCCCTACAAAACTCACAAACAGGACATTTCAGGGTGCCAGCAAAATGAGTGGCGGGGCGACTATCAACAGGCCCGCGAGCCCCAGTCCGTGCCTGGTCTCGTGGCCGGGAAGACGGTTGGCGTGACTCGGTGGCAACGCTAGAGTTATCCACAAATCGACACTCATCCTCCAAAAATTTGATGAGGTCACCAAATGGGGGGAGATGTGTGACACTATCCCCAGCATACTTTTGCTCGAAACGAGCCCTCAAATCGGCAGGAAGCCGTTGCAGCACAACATGCACCAAAAGGTAAGACCAATGGTCCACCGGCAAGTCCAATCGCTTTAAAGCGTTGGTCGCTGCCACCAACGGGTTCAACAGGTCAGTACGCAATGCTGACAATCCAGTAATGACCGGTAACCCCAAAATCAATTCAATATGAACGTCAGCCAAACAACGTTTATTTTGGTACCGCCGGGTGAGTAGTTCCAAAGCGGTAGGGTAGGCTGAGTCAGTCAACGACAGATGCTGTACCAAGGCTAGGGCCTCACCTTCCAGGACAGACAACAAATAGGCCAACTTTTGGGCGGGTCTGAGGTCCGAGCGTGCATCAACCAAACTTTCAAAAAGGTTTTGGAAACCCAACCAATGGTCCAAGCGACCGTCAAAGTGTGGCAGTTCCAAAGTAGGCAGTCTACTCAATAGTCCGGGACCTGAAACAACCGAGGTCTCCGGTTTGACCTGGACAGGTATCCGGCTCTCCAATATTTCCATTTGTATGTCATTGCACAAACAAAACAATTTGGTAAATCAAACAAAAAAATAATCAAATATCAAGGTTCAACAATAAATAACAAAGGAAATCCAAGCAAAAAATCAAACTACCAAACTGTTAGTCAACAACTCAAGAAATAACAAAATACTGGTTCCAATTTAATGAACAACAATAAACTTTTATTTTAATTCAAAACCAATGTCAACGTTCAAAAATTCAATTTCAAATTAAATTCAAAAATTCAAATTCAAATCCAATTCCAAAAAATGCCAATTTCAAATGTTAATTTCACATGTCAATTTTCACAAACAAAAAATGCCAATTTCAAATGTTAATTTGACATGTCAATGTTCACAAACAACCATGTCAATGGTACAAAAACTCATATTTTTTATCAATGGTACAAAACTCATATTTTTTAATGTCCTCCAGACATCCAATAAACAACAGAGGTCAGATACAACACAAGGGGTTGTAACATAGCCCAATCCAATTAACTCTATTAGCATATGCAACCCGGCTGACCCCGGCAACATCAGTTACTCGTCTCAACAAATTTAAACAAATTATTACAAATAAACAATCAATCATAGTTAACAAATATTTACAGCGAATTACTACTTCCTTATAGAGACTGCCAAGCAATTAGCCTACTGTAAATTACCAATTTCTGTTGGTTGTACATCTTACAACCACGCTCTGCTACCAAGAATGTTCGACGCCAGGCTAAGGCCCTGGCCATAGGATTTATATATTATGTGGAAGCGCGATGGTGGGCCCTGGGTCAAGAGTGGCGAGCGAAACTGTCCGCCGTGTGCGCAGCTGATCAATACAATATTCAAAAGACTCACCTGGTTGAAGAACACCTGCTCTGGAGCCTACCTGGATCTATGTATGTAAATGAGTGTATATTGTATTGTGTAGTGACGTTGTAAGTGAGTATTCAGGATACCAGGCCGCTGCAATACGCCAGAGATTTTCTCCAACACGCGGTTCAATCACTGTCACATCAAAGTATTTCAATCAAACAAACTGAACCCGTATTATTTCGTCAAAAGGGGTTGGTTACACAAAGAAACAATTGGATCACGACAAATTGTCCACAAACGGATCGATTCCAAAGGATTACTTTCAAAAGGTCGCGAGATCCAAGCGGCGACGCTCCTCCATTTTTCAAAGACCAAACCAAAGTTTGTCAAAGTCAAACTGACAAGTGACAGTTGTCACTTCGTTAAACGCGCGTTCCGTTAGGCGCACAGATTAATCAAGTCAAACGGGACGGAACAGGGTCACTGGGTCACTGATGAATTAAAAGACAATGTTGACATAGACAGGGAGCGCAGGTCGTTGGCTGTCCGCGGCAACATGCTGGCTCGCAGGTTTGCACGGTGTACTGAATCTGTTAAGATAACGCTTTTTAAGGCCTTCTGCCAGTCGTTCTACACGTGCAGCCTGTGGACCAAATTTACCCAGCGGGCATACAGCGACCTGCGTGTACAATACAATAACGCATTTAGGGTGTCATCCTTTCCGATCACACGTCACAAATACTCAGAGTTCCCATAAATAGAACATGCCGCTTGAAATTCTGGAAATCGCAAGAATATGTAAAAAAACAAAATTTGAAAAAAGTTTTTTATCTCACTCTAGATTGGTAAAGTTTGGTGTCCCACAAGGCAGCGTCCTTGGGCCACCTCTTTTCTTAATCTATATAAATGATCTGCCAAAGGTGACTCAACATCAAATGGTGATGTTTGCAGACGACAGCACTGCCATAGTAAAATGTATTGATCGCAATATTTATCAAAATGACATAAATAATACACTATCGGACATAATTAATTGGCTTAATAAAAATAATTTAGTTATAAACTTAAAAAAAACCAAAATAATGCACTTTCACCAAAGAACTGAAATACCAAAAGTAAATATCAGACATGGTAACTGTGACATTGAAGAAGTTAAAGTAGCAAAATTCTTAGGTTTATTCGTTGATAAACAACTTAATTGGAAGGCTCACATAGATGACCTGAGTAAGAAGATAAATAAATCAGCATACGCACTTTTCCAAATTGCCAGAAAAATAAATATGGATGCGCTACTAGTTGCATATCACGGTCTAGTAGCCTCAGTTTTGCGATATGGTATTATTTTTTGGGGCAATTCTACTGATAAAGACATCGTTTTTAAGGCACAAAAAAGATGCATAAGATCAATGTGTGGTCTGAAAATGGATGATTGCTGTGTACCATTATTTAAATCGCTAAAAATACTCACGTTACCCTCATTATATATTTTTGAAATCAGTGTTTTCGTCAAGACAAACATGAGCTTATTTGAGAAAGTGTCGACGTTACGAGATGTTGCGATTCGTAGCCAGTACGCAAATTCTTTAAGCAATCAGCGTTGTAAGACTGCCTTAGTGAGAAAGAGCGTTTTAGGCATGGCACCACGCATTTACAATAAATTACCCGATGCCATAAAAAGATTGAATGTTACAAAATTCAAAAAAGAACTTAAATTGTTATTAATTTAAAAATGTTACTATACGACTGATGAATTTCTAAATGACAAATTAATGTAGACGTACTTATTTATTTGACTAGAAAAATAATTTTTAATTGAATATTGTGGCTAATTGTAATTTATTATTATTATTATTTCTCATTGACTGTAGAAATTATTCCATATTGTGTTATTTTATAATTTTTGTTTTTATGTATGTTCATATTATATCATTCTTTTAATTTTGACATTACCAAGTAATTTAAATCTCGCATGAACAATATCTTATTTTGCATGCAACCATATTTGTACGCCTCTTGGCATAACATAGCGACCTATGTATTTTAATTTAAGAACTGTATTTATTACCTATGTTACACGAATAAAAAATGATTGATTGATTGATTGGTGCTCTTGAGACTGCCATGGAGATGTAGCGCGTCAGGGATGTTCGCGGAGGCGTGCGTCGACGGGTTTGCCGCGATCTTGCGGAGGCGCTGCGCTTCCATGGTTGAGCGCTTGCGGTGCTCCTCCAATGGCATCCTGAATGTGTTCTCAGACCGGTGGGACTCTCCCCTCTTGCGTAGGTAGCTGAGAGTTCATTCCTACTTAGACAAAGGAAGGAAGGAACCATTGAACGATCAGTTCAATGGTTCTTTTATTTTCTTTTATTTAATACTAACATTAGGGTACGTTTTTTTATTACTATCATTACTCGTATATGGATTTATTTCTGAAATAAATATTTTGAATTTGAATATTATGAATTTAAGTATACAAAAAAAATACATGTTACTGTTTTGAAAATGTGATTAAGTTCCTTTTTAACCGACGAAAAAAAAGGAGGAGGTTATCAATTCGACGCGTATATATTTTTTTTTATGTATGACCACGCATAACTTTGTACATGGTAGTCCGATTGTGATTATTTTTTATTGGAAAGGGTATACTCCCAAGGTGGTCCCATATAAATTTGGAAAACAAAATCGAACCCTAAGGGTCAGAAAACAGGGGATGATTGATTGTTCACTCACTGATTGTAATGTATAACCACGCACAAAGATATAGTCTTTGACCACGCATAACTTTATACAAAGTAGTCCGATTTTGATAATTCTTTTTTCATTGGATGAGGTATTATTATTTTTTGCTTTTCAGTTTTTTCGGCGGTTTTATTTTTTGTTAAAAAGTTTTTTGTTGAGAATCTTCAGTATACATGTCACTCGATTTATTTCATTAATTTTATTTTATTTTATTAGGAATCCTCGAGATTGGCATGTGAATGTTATATGTTATATTTTTTGTTCAAATTTTGTTGTATTTCCTCTAATTTTAATTTTTAGTTTATCGTTTACCTAGTTTTATGTGCATGCTGTGGTCTCCTGTAATTGAAGGAGCACACGTAAAAGAAACCTTTATAACTGTGATTTGTAATGTGTATGTGTATCCTTTGTTGGAGATCCTAAATAAATAAATTACCACTCATTAGATGACTGCTCCTAGTCAACGTAAATATTTTTATAGAGGTTGCTTCACTTATTATTTATTTTTATAAGGTTAGTTTTTTTATTTAATTAACTAGT
The DNA here is from genome assembly GCA_932294355.1 of Aporophyla lueneburgensis. Taxonomy (NCBI): domain Eukaryota; kingdom Metazoa; phylum Arthropoda; class Insecta; order Lepidoptera; family Noctuidae; genus Aporophyla; species Aporophyla lueneburgensis. The sequence continues at coordinate 38,605,854 of OW028736.1, forward strand.
ATTTAATATACCCACAATTGTAATAGTGTATGTGTGTGTGTGTGTGTGTGTTGTGTGTGTTGTGTGTGTGTGTGTGTGTGTGTGTGTGTGTGTATTTGTATTGTTGTGTTGTTGTTGTATTTCATTAATTACGATGGGAATTAAACATTTTACCGTTCGTCTGCCATAATAATTTTTAGCCTGAGTTACTATTAATTTATTTTGGCTGATACTTCTTGTGATTATTTTATGCGATATAGGTATTTGAATGGTTTTATTTTCAAATTGCTCGATCACGAGGGCCATTTTGAGTCTAGTCTGCACTTGCAAAATTGTACAATATTTAAATAGTTCGATGACGTTGTCTTTATATATTTGTCTTTTATTTTTCTTGGTACGATGAGTTTTAATAGTCTTACTTGCAGGTTGGATTTTTTTTTCAGATGTTTTAAATATTCGCCCGTAGCTCGTAAGTCCGTGTGTTATAATTGATTCTGCTAGAGCAATGTACATGCTGAGCAGCATTTTGAACGGGTGTAGTAGTAAGTAGCGAGGTGGTATGAATTTGAACAGTTGTCTGCTGATATAATAACGCGACCTCGCTGCAGTAGATACGTGTGCACGCCAGTACACGCTGCGTGCAGTGGGTGCAGTACCTGTCGCTGACACGCGTGCAGTGCGTGCAGTACGTGTCACACGCTAACACGCGTGCGGCGGGTGCAGTACGTGTCACTAACACGCATGCCGTGGGTGCAGTACGTGTCAAAATCAAAATCAAAAGCTGAGAGTCAGCACTTTTTGAACGTCAAAGTTACACAAGACAGTCCCCCAAAAACGCCCGCCTTTCGACACTTTCTAGTGCTGTAGCTGGGAAGAAAAAGTGGCGGAACAAACTCCCCAGCAGCACAGCTGTCTGTTAAGTTAGAAGAACTTGATTCTATACAACACTGTGTAAGCAACCAATATTATAAAACAAAACATACATTATTCACCATATGTCAGCTAGCACACGCCAGTATACCACCAACAAAACATTGAAAACAAGCAAGCAAGCAAGCTGAAATAAATAATAAAACAAAATCGCAAACAGAACTCAAAACGCAAACAAAGCCTCCAGGCATACAGGGCGTGCCCGCTTACACATTCAACAATGCAAAATGATACATATACATACACAGCATACACTGATACATACAGCTAAGTTGAAGTTACAATAGTTAAACTAGGACCTCCGGAGTAAAATAAAATAACAGTTAATACAAGTAACAATAATAAAAACCATGGTCAGCAAGACGACCAGCCACCACAAGCAGCACCCGTTCAAGAGCATAACGCAAAGGTCAGCCAGTACCCCCTCGCCATATTTGAGGGAAGGTGGTAACCCGACCCCCGACGCTACCGCAAGCAGTGACATCTAAGGGAGCATGACGAACTTGCTGCCGGTTGGTCAGGCAAGAATATTATGAACAGCTGACGAGGTCGCTAGCTAAACGACACGCCCTGACACGCGTGCAGTGGGTGCAGTACGTGTTACACGCTGACACGCATGTAGTACGTGTCACATGCTGACATCTGTGCAGTGGGTGCAGTACTGCCCTGGTAATCGAGAAGGCAGTAAGTCTAAGGTTGGCCACCTTCGACTTACTGCCCTCTCGATTACCAGGGCAGAGTAAATGTCACACGTTGACACGCGTGCAGTGGGTGCAATACGTGTCACACGCTGACAAGCGTGCAGTGTGTGCAGTTCGTCTGTACGTATCTCCTGCCGCGTAGCTAGTGGCTCGAGCGGCGTCTTCTCTGTGCTTGCAGTATCGTTCTATTGTTCCATCACTATCATCAAAAGATATTTCCATGGCAGACCAATGAACCAATCATTATTTGTTGTCGGTCTATTGCGTTGTTGCGACCGTGCTCACGAGTGCGGGAGTACGTGACTTTGACTTTAATTAATGCTCCCATTGCTTATATTGTTTATCCGTCCAAAATGTCCATTACGACACGTGTGACTTAAGTAGTCCATTACTGCTTGGCGTGAAATTAGCGTTCGAGCACAGCGATGGTAAATAAAGGCACTGCCAGAACCTAAACCGCCTATTTAAATACACTTTTCAGAAATCGAATAATTAAAAGTTAAAGAAAAAAAAAATACTAGTGAGGTAATGTAAAGTAAAAAAATGCAAGTGTATAATAAGCTGAATTGTGAACCTAACTGCGTTGTCATAAGAGACACTTTACAAGCAAGTGCGTCGAAAACTATTTTATAGCACGTGTTACCTACACCCATACTAAGCCACACTTCTGTGCGGTAATGTAAAATTTATAACCAACTACTCGCAGTAAATGAGTGCACAGGACTATTTCCGACTGTTTCCATTTAAATTGACACAACTTGAATACCTTGTACCTTATGAGAATCGCACGTCACAACTACACGTTACTTGTCGCTGTCTAAGTGTCTAAACACACTATGCCGAAGGTACGCGACCGAAATTCGGCATGATTACGCCTGCAATGCTAACTGAATTACTGACGACACATTATGCCGAAATTACGTTGCGTCATAGCATACAGCGGAACTTCGGTCCGGCGTAAGTTCAGCTGCAATTCGGCGGCAACGTAGGCATTCTGTAGAGCACACATTATACGCAACCGAAGTTTTGTTCAATTGCCTGCGAAGATCCTGTATGTATCCTCTTGTAAAGCCTCTGCAATTGCTATTACTGTAAAATAGTCTATTTGTCAGGTTTCGCACCTCAAAATTAATAACGGAACCCTAACAGGATCACTTTGCTTTGCGTCTGTCTGTCCGGCTTTTTATATAACACGACACTATGCCACAACAGCGCTCGAGACACTGAATACACACAAAGTTCCGCAACTGAATTTCTGCCGCATAAGTTCGGCACTCATGGTATGTCATATCAGCCGAATACGTCGGAACGTAAAATCAGCCGCGGAACTTCGGTCGCGTACCTTCGGCATAGTGTGTTTAGACCCTAATACGCGTCCCGCGCTGCAAACAACGTGATACACACTACGAGGTTAGCTCCCACATCCTTTGTGCTACACGTTACAAGCTACAAGCCACGCGCCACGGTCTACGTGCAATGGTACATGCTACACTGTACGAGCTACGCGCTACACGATACGAGTAACGCGCTACGCGCTACACACTACCAGCGATAAGGTAAGCGCTACATGTTACGCACTTCGCGCTCCGAACATAGGGCTACGAGATACGTGTTACGGCGACGGAGAAGTTGCTAAGAGCTACACGCTACACGTTTCGTGGTACCAGTGGCGAAAGCACCATATAACACGATTCCTACCGGCTTGCCTTTGGGGATTCGCATTGGTAACTCTATCACTATTAAAATTACAATAGTATGTAAGTAGTGGCTACTATTGTCAATAAATATAGTTACACTACGGGTATTTAATTCACCATAACATTCGACCAACAAAAAAGGTTATTTATAGCTTTGTATTACAACAAAAGAGAAATGTTCTAAATTAACCCGGCGCCAAAACGTCATAATCGGGAACTAAAAATTCATACCACAGCGATCCCGTAATGATGTCACTTTAGGTCACGTGGCACCGCTTGATATGTACGAGAGCAAGCCGCTGTACAACGGGTTATGACAGAGACAGGTATAGAAAAATGCGTCAGCGAGAACGAGATAGAGGAATATTGCATATTTTATTCGGTTTTCAGCTGTTCAATTTAATTGTATTTAATTCATTACATTCCTATATTAATTTTAGAATGATAGTAAGTATTCTTTATTGATGAGTCAGTAAGTTAAAGTTCGCTTCGGCTTCTCTTTTAGAAAAATTTACACCTCGCCGCTGCGTGGTACACACTACCTGTGCTGCGCTACAGGCTACGAACGATTTGCTGCACGCAACGTGCACCACTATCTACGCGCTACTCGCCACATATCACGCATACTCGAGGCTCGGCCCAGCAAGCTGTCAAGTAGCCCACCAACGTAGAATATAATAGAATAATAAATACATAATTGGCACTTGTGCTCCGAGCATTATGAAGGTCATGCTAAATAAATAACTTGTAGCTGCTAACACTGCCCGAATATGCAATTTTGTCTCAGACGTGTCCCGCCTCTTAATTTGCTACTATTCTAAGTAGTCTAATCTTGAGTAGTATCTAGTTGGAACATTTTTTTCAAGGCCTAATCATTTTCATGTATTGATTCCAAAAGTCATGCATTGCATAAATCAATTCGAAATACTTTGATTCAATACGTTGAATGAAGAATAATATGATGATTAGTTTAACGGTGCGGAAAGCGTCGTATAGTGTGCTGAGCGCTGCGTCCGTTCACGGAGCAGCGAATGTTAGGTATAGATGTCACTGAGCAACGTGCTACCGTGTGGTGCCGGACGTAAAGAATAACACCACCCCATTTCTTCCCGTGGGTGTCGTAAAAGGCGACTAAGGGACTTACTAGAGAATGGACAGCAGCGTTCTCTATGCATTTTACCACCATACTGCGATCGCCAACCCGCCTGCCAAGCGTGGCGATTATGGCAAAGCCCCCCAAATTGGGGGAGGCCTAAGTCCAGCAGTGGACGTCTTACGGCTGAAACGATGAGCAACGTGCCAGCTGGCGCGCGGCGGCCGGCGGCTCTGTGTGAAGTCGTCCCTAATGTCTAGTTCATTACAACATTTACAACTAAGCCTCGCGTCGCCGACCCGTCCCGCCCGCCCGCGCCCCGCCCGCTGTGTGAATAGACCTACCTTTTGAGCGCCACGACAAAAAAACAAAATCGTGCCCTCAGCGCCGATCTATAAATTCATGCTTTAATACCTACAAAATAGTAGTGAGTTCGAAGTTATATCGATAAAGCACTAACCATTTATTTTTTAACATATAATATGTTTTTAATAAAAGGTTACTATACCGGAAATATATAATAAACGAGTTTTATTTCAACCCACTTTGTCTTTTATGACAGAAATGATACGCTATGTGTCACAGTTTCGACGTTAAATCCACAATTCAAAACAACAGTCGATAAAAGTAAGTCAATACCATCACAGCACTATGTTCAGTCACGACGTACTTTCTTATCATCTCATGATGACACTGGCGTAGCTGGCACGTCTTTTCTTAATTTGCCCGCCTCTGCACTAGAGGTGCGCATCCGATATTTATGAATAATATCGAAATAATAAGAGTTTTTATTTTAATGGTTTCGCTTTTTATATACAGTAGCATCATTTTTATTTAATACAACTTGCTTCTGCCCGCAACTTCGTCCGCGTCATATTTATTGCTCCCCGACCCATCCCGTAACATCGTATGTATATACTTTTTTATGTGAAAAAGAAAAGTAATGTTTTTACTATTGTACACGCATTTTTTTTTAGCTACATTCATTTTTATTTATATAGATTTAAGTTTCTCTGAAAAAACAACCAGTAATAATGCCTTAATGTACAGCCACGTAGGTACTGATGATATCTCAACTGAAATAAATACCATTTACTGTAGATTTGTAATCATCAGGATACGACAAAAATAGGCGAAAGCAAATTTAAACCATCAAATGAACTTGTGTTTTAGTAAACGAAGTTTTTATACTCTATGACACGCCAGCTGAGCTTATGGCTGTTTGAAGTGGTTTACATGAATTTTATTCTCTTTTTAATTACTAAATCTGAACTTCACTTTGTAGTTTTATTTGAAACAAATTACTTATAACACAATAGTATCGTTCGACACGCCCTTCCGCTCCACCCAGAGCGTGAGAAGTCATTTGATGATTTCCCACCCACAAAAAAAGTCGTTCAGAATAATAAATTAATTAGAACAAACTACTGATACAAGTTAAGGAACAGCTCTATTTACAAATCGACCACATGTGACGTCATAGAATTGTAACGATTAGATGACTCTGGCGCTCCAGGCACAGACAGTATGACAGTGTGGTGGAGATGGGCAACACACTCATTATGATTTATCGATAATCAACTGACACAGACATTTAATGAGCAGATAGTTCGTTATTTTAATAATATTTAAATAATTTTCATGATTCCTGAATCATTCAACTTCAATATCAAATGTTTTATTTATTTATTGTAGGAAAATTGAAAGAAATGAAATATAACGTAGGTTACCGTCGAAGTCGATATTCTTGTATAATTGATTGCTAGCTACATCACTACGTGTCATGATATGATGACTGTGGCGCTGAAGGCACTAAGTTTTTCGAATTTTATAATTGGTGTTAGTTTTTGCAAACTTATGTTAATATGGATGAAATATAAAGAAAGAAGCTCAGCTAATATAAATTAGGATGAGTCAAGGAACATAATTAGCAAAGGAAATAAAAAAAACAATGTTGTTTTATGAGTTTTATTTACGTTTAAAAGTCTGTCACGGTATCGTGACCGTGGCGTGCTGGGCACGTTTTGGTTTGTCATCTATACATGACTCTGGCGGTCAAAAGGTTAATGTTTTTATAGCATCATCGTCTGTGCATGGAGACAATACGCGACCTGCCGTAGTAGCAATATTAGTTGATGTTGCGTATCACGTCCATGTTTACGTACCTATCAATCTTTCAAGTGCCCGAGTACGGTAGATTCTCAAATAACAAAGGAAGATATTTACGAAGTAACTAATATTTAAGTACCTTTCCATTAATTCCAATAAAGCTGCGAACTGCTCTGGAATTACTCGATATCTAAATTCTATCCTATAAAAGTAATCACTTCATTTAAGGTATCTTTCATTCATATGCAGGATCACATTTCAAGACACAGTCACGGTAATAATATCTATACAGTATTCTATCTTCATACAAACGCTCGGAACGCAAGTCATACTTACGCGCATCGAGTCTGGTACACTCCGAGTACATTCGCAGTCGTGTACGCACCGGTTTGACAAACGGACGGCGGGCGGTGTGATTGATGGTTTTGTTGTAAGTAGTTAGCGTGCGATTTATGAATATTTGATAATAATCAGTGCAAGATGATTACTATGGTAGTATTTTTTTTTATTACTTGAAAACTCCGAAAGGAAAGACTAGATTTTTTATATACATACCTACTAGTACTAAATTTATTTCTTTTTTTAATAGTTTCCCTCCAAGTAAAATACCTGGATTATTGAATAAGTAAGTGGATAGGGTGAAAAAAGTGATACACAAGTGATTTACCTACGCTTGTAGTAGTAGCAGGTAGTTTCCTAGCCTGGGGTGCCCAATCTTTTGATTTGAATCGATCTTTTGGATCGAAAATCATTGTATCGATGCATGATCTAGATCGCAGGATTTGAATCGGTCCAGCAAATATCATATATCGTAATTAAAAATCAATAAAAGTTGACATAATTTAAATTTTCTACTGTTTAGTCCCGTTTAAAGTAGTTTCGGAACGCGCCATCGAACGGAATGACATCTGACTTGTCAGTTTGACTGTGAAAACTTGACACCTCTCTTGGTTTTTGGTGGGTGTACGCTGCCAGGCTAGGCCTCCCAATACGATTTCAAGTGCGCAGTGGAAGAGTTATAATCGTGGGGCTCTAGAGACAAGAGTGGCTAGCGTACTGTCCGCCGTGCGCGGAGCCAAACTACAAATCAAACACTTACCTCATGGTTGAAGGACACTGCTCTGGTGCCAACCTGGAGATATGTATGTAAGTGAGTGTATCTGTATTGTGTTGTGACGTTACGAGTATTCTTCAGGTTAGATTCCGCTTCAACCCGGCTGGAGACAATCACAGCATGCGGTCTTCAAATCACTCATTCACAACAGCGTCACACTTTGCTTAACCTTCAAACTATTTATCCAAAATATGTCCAAAACCCGTGTTATTACACCAAGATAGGGGTTATTAACTCAAACAACTGGGTCATGGTCCATTGTCCACCAAAACGACCGGTTAAGAGATTGATTTCAACAAAAGCCCCGAGACCCAAACGGCGGCGTGCTTCCTCGTTTCCCCCCGAAAATCAAGAGAGCTGTCAAGTGTCAACGTCAAAAAATGACAAGTCAGATGTCACTCTGTTACTCGTTTAGAAACGTAGGCGCATAGAGTAAACAAATCGTTCGGGACTCAACATCTACCCCCCCCGGACGGGCCTTCCCGTCCGCTAATCACTTGGCAATCCCGACAAGGTTGCGTTTTATCATTCCACCTGACGCGCTGCCGGAGGATGTGCAAATACTCCAAGCTCCAACGCTTCCAAAACTCTGAGCGAGCCGCTGCACCAACTGAAACCGCGATAGCCAATTTTGGCTCACATCGACAAAAGGGTGCTCCGGCAGGGCGACAAGTGGCTGTCAAATCAAAAAATGGCCCGGGGTCAGGGCCTCCAAGACGTTCGGGTCCGAAGACAGCGGGCACAATGGACGCGAGTTCAATACAGCTTCAATGCGGCAAAATACCGTAGCTAACTCCTTAAAGGTGAGAACGGTGTCTCCCAACAGTCTGCGCCAGAGTCCCTAACCGCCTTCACCGCGGCCTCAAAATACCCTCCCAATGGGGGCAGGCTGGCGGGTCAAAACAATAACAAACAACAAAACAACCAAACAACAATAACAACCAAACAACAATAACAACCAAACAACAACAACAACAATTTAACCAAATGGCCCTCCTTAGGCAACAAAAGGGGGTGACGGACCCCATAAGGAAGGCTAGAGTGACTCAACCGTCAACAACCAAACAACAAAAGACCCGTATCGTCCAAAAAGGGGTTCAATTTAATAACGGCTCCCGACAATATCCAAAACTCTCGCTGCAGAATGGCCAACAGCGCATTGCAACCGGCATGCGAGTTCTTAATGTGACGATCAGTCACCAACAATTCAACAACAAAACAACAATTCAACAGTTTGTCGAGGGAACTTTATCGACTCAACAAAACTCAGGGTCCTTTGTTCCAACAACGAGCACCTTGAGCCCGGGCAAAGGACCCGACATCAAGACTGGCGATCGAGGCCAATCATCCTCGGGGTGAGTCAGCCAGTCTGGACCCCACCATAGGGGGCAAGCAAACAAGCGGGGTGCCATGCACCCACGTGAGGCCACGGCGCCTGGGTTCAAATCTCCAGGCAAGTGCCTCCAAATCAAAGGCGTATCAAAATTTTTAATCTGGGACACTCGGTACGCAACAGAGACCTCCAAAGAGTGGACGGACGTCTTCAACCAACACAAACCAATTTGACTGTCCGTCCAGGCGTAAGAAGCCCGAATGTCCACAGTTCCACCCAAAGTGTGAGCAACGTGGTTCAATAGACGCACAAGACGCGCCGCCCCTGACAATTCAACTTAGGGATGGTTAGTGCCGTCCGGAGGGGGGCCACCTTGCTCTTGACCAAGACCAGTGACAAATTCACCTGGCCTGTTGCGCAGACGGTTCGCAGACAAACAACAGCTGCATAACCGTGCGAAGACGCATCACAAACAAGGGTAGCAGTGTAGCTCCCAGGGGGGAGGATAGCGCGGGGTAACACGACCTCGTTGACTGCAGGGAGTGCGGATACAAATTGGAGCCAATCTTCCAACAGGGTTTCCCGAATTGGCTCGTCCCAGCCAAGTCCCGCAGTCCAAAGGCGCTGAAGAAAACAATTTCGCCCAAAACAATACAAACAAAACAACAAAACAATAGACAAAAGGCAACCCTGGGCTCCCATGTCCAAAATGGCACGGACCACAACAGAGTCCCCGTGGGCCCCCAGACCCGACCGATGCCGTTGGCAACAAAACCGTGTCGATCTGAGAGGTACCTTAGCGGGGCAGGCGCCAATGTCCTAACAATGCCTGGGCGGCGACCGATCGCCACACCCAGACCCAAGTCTTTCCCGACGAGGATGCAATTCAAATTCCTCGTACGCGCGGTGTCCCGAGCCACGCGCCATCGCTGGAAGGGCATATCCCACCGGATGCCTGAATGGCGGGGGGCGTGACTCCAACCGGGGACGTTCCGCCAAAGGAGGGGAGGGAAGGCGGTGCTGGTCTGGCCAGCGCTGCCTAGCAACAACTGCGTAATCGCCTTTACGCGGGGAGACCAAATGGCGGTCGCGCGGCTCCCGCTCAACTTGCGCGGGGGGTGGAGTGCGGCGCTCAAAATTGCGGGCCTCTCCCCGGTTCTGAACCGGCGAGGCAGAAGCCCGATGACCAACTCCATGGTACCCCCCCGTGCGCGAACCTTCATCAGAGGCTGGTCTGCCAGCGTGGTTCGCGTTAGCGCACAATATGTCCAAATGGGACCCCCCACAAATTCTACAAGGGCGGGGGTTGGGGCAGTCCCGATGGAAGTGAGCCCCCAAACAAGAGAAGCACATGCGGCGTGCATTGGCAATTCGGCGGCGGGCACTCACGTGCAATTTCAAAAAGGCCGCGCAAGTTGCCATGCCATGCCCCGTGTCCCTACAAAACTCACAACCAGGACGACTCTGGGTGCCAGCAAAACGAGCGGCGGGGCGACCATCAACAGGCCCGCGAGCCCTAATCCGTCCCTGGTCTCGTGGCCGGGAAGACGGCTGGCATGACTCAGTGGCAACGCCAGAGTTGTCCACAAACCGACACTCATCCTCCAAAAATTGGACGAGGTCATCAAATGGGGGGAGATGTGTGACACTATCCCCACCATACTTTTGCTCGAAACGAGCCCTCAAATCGGCAGGAAGCCGTTGCAGCACAACGTGCACCAAAAGGTAAGACCATTGGTCTACCGGCAAGTCCAATTGCTTTAAAGCGTTGGTCGCTGCCACCAACGGGTTCAACAGGTCAGTACGCAATGCTGACAATCCAGTAATGACCGGTAACCCCAAAATCAATTCAATGTGAACGTCAGCCAAACAACGTTTATTTTGGTACCGCCGGGTGAGTAGCTCCACAGCGGTAGGGTAGGCTGAGTCAGTCAAAGACAGATGCTGCACCAAGGCTTGGGCCTCACCTTCCAGGACAGACAACAAATAGGCCAACTTTTGGGCGGGTCTGAGGTCCGAGCGTGCATCAACCAAACTTTCAAACAGGTTTTGGAAACTTAACCACTGGTCCAAGCGACCGTTAAAGTGTGGCAGTTCCAAGGTAGGCAGTCTACTCAATAGTCCGGGACCTGAAACAACCGAGGTCTCCGGTTTGACCTGGACAGGTGTCCGGCTCTCCAATATTTCCCGAGCACGTTGACCAATGACATCCCCCAGGTCCAAGATCTGGTCGTAGTCAGCAAGGACCTTGTCACGTGCTGCTTGGTCCAGCACTTCCAAATCCACTTCACAAATGTACTCGTTGAAGCGGGTAAGGAGAGCATCAACGTTGCCGAGTCTCACGTTCAACTGCTCGAACCGAGCCAGAGTGACCGCTTCAAGATCCGGGTGCTCAGCGGTCGCTGCAGCTGAAGTGAACCACCGCAGCTGTGTGGTCAATCCACTGATTGCCTCTCTCACCGCTTTGTGTGCCATTGCACAAACAATACAATTCAATATACCAAACAAAATAATTAAGTAACAAAGTTCAAACAATAAATAACTGGTTCTAATTTAATTAACAAAAATAAAGTTTTATTTTAATTCAAACCAATGTCAACGTTCAAAACTGTCAATATGATATTCAATTCAAATATTCAAATTCTATCCAATTCCAAAAGTTAAGTTCACAAACCACTTTGTTAATGGTACAACAATAATGAACCTTTATTCCAACTCAAAACAATGGTAATACTCAAAAATGCCAATTTCAAATATTAATATTCTCAAATAACCATATCAATGGTACAAACTCAACATTTTAATGTCTTCCTGACATTCAATACAACACAGATCAGACACAAAAAGGGGCTACAACAAGGGGCTGCACCACAGCCCAATCCAATCCACTTTATTAGCCCGGCTGACCTTGGCAACATCAGGTTACCCGTCTCAACAAATTTACAAATTATTTCAAATAAACTAGCAATCATAGTTAACAAACATTTACAGCGCATTACTACTTCCCTTATAGAGACTGCCAAGTAATTAGCTCACTGTTAATTACCAATTTGTTGGTTATGTCTTATAACCACGCTCTGCTACCAAAATGTACGCTGCCAGGCTAGGCCTCCCAATACGATTTCAAGTGCGCGGTGGAAGAGTTATAATCGTGGGGCTCTAGAGACAAGAGTGGCTAGCGTACTGTCCGCCGTGCGCGGAGCCAAACTACAAATCAAACACTTACCTCATGGTTGAAGGACACTGCTCTGGTGCCAACCTGGAGATATGTATGTAAGTGAGTGTATCTGTATTGTGTTGTGACGTTACGAGTATTCTTCAGGTTAGATTCCGCTTCAACCCGGCTGGAGACAATCACAGCATGCGGTCTTCAAATCACTCATTCACAACAGCGTCACACTTTGCTTAACCTTCAAACTATTTATCCAAAATATGTCCAAAACCCGTGTTATTACACCAAGATAGGGGTTATTAACTCAAACAACTGGGTCATGGTCCATTGTCCACCAAAACGACCGGTTAAGAGATTGATTTCAACAAAAGCCCCGAGACCCAAACGGCGGCGTGCTTCCTCGTTTCCCCCCGAAAATCAAGAGAGCTGTCAAGTGTCAACGTCAAAAAATGACAAGTCAGATGTCACTCTGTTACTCGTTTAGAAACGTAGGCGCATAGAGTAAACAAATCGTTCGGGACTCAACAGTGGGAAAAAAGGGGAACACGTCGCCGGGTTGTATCTCGCGATCTTTTGTAAAGTAATCCCTTACCCCGGTCGTTTTGGTGGACAATAGGTCATGACCCAGTTGTTTGTGTTAATAACCCCTATCTTGGTGAAATACCTAATACGGGTTGAATTTGGATATTTCTTGACATTGAAGAACTTTGGAGGTTAAGTGTTTGAACCGCATGTTGGAGTAAATCTCTGGCGAGTTGCAGCGGATGGCAACCTGGAAAACCCATTTACAACGTCACAACACAATACAATATACACTCACTTACATACATAAATCCAGGTAACCCCAAGGAGCAGGTGTTCTCCTATATGAGGTGAGTTTTTTGCATATTGTAGTTTGGCTCCGCGCACGGCGGACTAGTTTCGCTAGCCACTTCTTGTCTCTAGAGCCCAAAGAGAATATAACCACTAGAGAGCGTATAGGCCAATTTCTTCTGAGCACACGACTCACCTCTGCGGGCCGGGGGACGAGGAAGAACGCGTGACTGCAATTGGTCAGTTCAAGGTCAAGTTGCGTAGGTATGCCCATCGTAGGCCTGCTCTACTTCATTAAGGGAAAATAGTCGATATCGATAATGGATTTAAAATTGTGATAAATACTCAATTAAAATCAAAGAAATCAGTCACTAATAAAATGAAAGCTAGAGAATCCAAGAACAAAATTTACGCCACTATCATATTCGACGAAATGGCATTCAGATGCGGGTTCGAATATCATCCCCAAGGCAGAAGGTACTATGGCTACGTGAGTTTTGGCGCCACTTTACAAACGGATTATCAAGACGAAGCTAAAGAAGTCACAGTATGTGAATTGAATAAAATTTTCACTTATTTTAATTTTGATTTTCGATATAAACTTTCAGCTATTAAAAGTAACAGCACTCATTTTTACGATAAAAATACAAAGAGACAGTAAGGGATAGATGCATTAGAATTGTCTAATGAAAGAGCGAGACTTTTCCAAAAGACATCAACGCGCGCGACTCAACCGTGTGCTCGTTCACCCAACCACCATTTTAAATAGACCCCTGCGGTGGATCATAATATGATTAAATCAAAAGAATTTTTCGTACTGTTTACTTACTGAAGAAAAGTTATGCGATCCTTTTTGTAACTAGAAGTCTTGGAATGTTTCCCACACCACTTCACCCCGCATAAAGGCATTTTGATGCGTTATAATTACAGATGAAGTTACATTATTTCCATTAATTTAGCGTGCACAGAGGTCTAAAAACTGGTCACAACTAAAATGGTAACCGAACCGTAGCCTATGCATAGGCGACAAAATACTAATAGTTTTCGAGCGTCGGGGCACTGTATGCGCAGTCAAGTGGTTATATAGTCTTTGCTAGAGCCCCATGATTATCACACTTCCACTGCGCATTTGAAATCGTATTGTGAGGTCTAGTCTGGCAGCGAACATCTACCCTTGTCACTTTTAATAAAAAACGGTCTGTTTAAAATGTCATTCCGCAGTATTAGGTAGGTACATAATTATAGACCAATTATAAGAAGAACTTTACCTTATTTCGTTTACTTTTGATCACTTAAAATTATTATTATTCCTTCTCCATACCCATTCCTTAGCCATTCAAAACAAAAGTTCTGCCCGCGCACTTAGTGCACAACTGTGACTTTGACATTAGTTTGACGTTTGTAGGAACGCTCACCATAGACTAACGTATAGGTTTTTTCTAAAAACGTTGCAGAATTAGCGTTCGACTCATACGGGAGGGGGTGTAAGTAGCTGCCGCCACAACCAGAGGGTTGCGGTGGGCTACGGCCCTATCGAAGAAACGCTTCGAAGCGCTTTTTATGAATTGACGGATAGTCGGGAGTTTCATATCTAAATGAAGATTGATATTCCGAACAAACCAAGGCGAGCCTGTGGCTTGACGGAGAAAACGGTTCTGGAGAGTCTGCATCCTATGGATGAATCGGGGTTTAGCATGTGCCCAGACTGGGCTTGCGTATGTCATAATCGGCCTGATACAAGCGGTGTACAGCCGCTTCTTACACAGAAGAGACATTTTACTCCGCTTGTTCAGGACGCAATGGAGCCTACCGAGAGCGAAAGCGGCCCGCGAGCGAGCCTGCTTTATGTGCTCAGAAAAGATGAGGTGTTCGTCGAGGATGACACCTAGATATTTGGCTTGCTTCGTCCAAGGGATCTGCTTGCCGAACATTGAGATGGGTCGGGGAGGGGGGTGATTACGTCGCGGTCGGGTGTAAAAGACCGCCTGACTTTTATCGGGATTGACCTCGATTCGCCACTTCCTGAACCATTCGCCGAGCTCGTCGACTGCGGTTTGGAGGTAGCGAACCAGCGCTGTGTCACTAAATCCCGAGAAGAAGATGGCAGTGTCGTCTGCGAACAGAGCTAACCTTGCCCTCTTGCTTCTGGGGATATCGCTAGTGAACAGCGTGAAAATGAGGGGGGCTAGTACAGAGCCTTGAGGGACTCCTGCACGGATCGGGTGAGGGGAGGAAAGTGCCCCTTCGATGCGATAGCGAAAGGTACGGTTCGCAAGAAAGTCTCGTAAGATGAGCACGAGACGGTCTGGCACTCCGAGTTGGTACAGCTTATATAATAAGCCGTTGTGCCAGACTTTGTCGAACGCTTTCGCTATATCGAAGTATACAGCGCCCGTGAACATACCACGCTGAAAACCAGCATTGATATGTTCGACGATACGGTGTACCTGATGGACACACGAGTGTTGGGTTCGAAAACCAAACTGCTCGTTGGGGATGAGGCCCTTGGTTTCGGCATAATCTCTGAGTCGCTTATAAATAAGTCTCTCATAGATCTTGCCGAGAACTTTGAGCAAACTAATGGGGCGGTAACTCGTGGGCTCGGTTTTGGGCTTACCGGGCTTAGGGATGCCAATGACGGTGGCTTCCTTCCACACTTGGGGGAAAATATTATTACTTAAGGCACCATTGAAGATGGTACACATGAGCATAATCAGGTGAGCGGGGAACAGCTTGATCACTCTGTTGGTGATGCCGTCTGATCCGGGGGCTTTACGAGATTTCAGACCTTTGATAATCTCGTGCACCTCGTCAGGTGTGACAGGGGGCAGGGGATCATCAGGGTCTTCAACGGGCGGGAGTGAGGCTTTGCGTTCGACTTCCGCGTTTACCTTATCGACAAACGCTTGGTCTACTGGCTGCGAACTGGGTGTGCATTGGGCTTCGAGGCTATCGGCTAGGCATTCAGCCCTGTCGATATCCTCGAATGCAATGGTCGGTCATCGGGGCGGGTCAGGGGGGGCATAGTGGAAAACTCAGAGGATTTCAGTTTCCTCTGAAGTTCCCAGAATGCGAGATGAGTCGGCTCTAGTTCGCTCACCATCTTGTCCCAGTTAGCGTCACGCAGCTCAGTCACACGTGTTCTTACAGCACGCTGTAAGTAACGCATGTGAGCTTTGTTAGCATCACAGGGAAAGTTGCTATAGGCACGAACGGCCGCGTTCTTCTCTGTCAGCAGATCACGTACATCGTCGGGGAGTTTCCATTTACGGTCTCCCGTATCTGGAACCTCCCGTGAACTTTCGTTCACGATCGATTGTACGTGCTCCGTGAGAGAGTCGATCGCGGCCGTTGTGTCGGCGACAGAGTCAAACTCATCTGGGATAGAGTCTAAGTGATGTGACGTGTTAGATTGTAAGCGTTCGCTTACTTTCTTCCAGTCAGTGATCACTTTAGTGGCGGGGGGTTGAGAGGGGTCGCGTATACCTAATCGGGGGGCCAGGTTCATGACTACTGGTCGGTGATCAGAGTCGAGTTCGTGAATAGCCTCTATAGAATCCAACCTTAAGTTGATATTCTTAAGGAGTGCTATATCAAGTACGTCGGGTAACTGATCGGTATCGAAGGGGAAGTGAGTGGGAGTCATCGGGGCGAAGACATCAAAGTTCATGGTAGAACAGAGGTTAAAGAGTTGCCTACCTCTAGTCGAGGTCCTGGTGCTATTCCAGGCGGGATGTTTGGCGTTGAGATCGCCCGCTATGATAACGGAGTCACTCATGCCGAAGAGTTCGGAAAGGTCATTAGCGAGGAGTTGAGGGTCCTCTGACTCATGTTGGGGAGGAAGGTAAACCGACACAATAGTGATCGGCTGGTGACCTGTCAGTGCTAACCGACAGGCCGAAACTTCTAATCGGGAGAGTTCGGGAGTATCCATAGGTATGCAGTACAGGGACTTCCTATAGTATATGAGGGTGCCGCCTCTATGACAACGTGACCTGTCGTTGCGAACTAAACGATAGTTTGCAATTTTCGGGTCGCGATGGTGAGGCTTTAGGAACGACTCTTGAATGAGTAAAATGTCTACGTGATGGTCGCGGAGGAACGTGGCGATCTCATCACGTTGGCCGTGAATGCCGTTGGCATTAAAGAAGCCTAGCTTTTAGGGAACGGTGTTTCAGTCTAGTTAATATTCCGCGATTATCCATAATGGGGGCGTTGGGAGTTCATGACATGGATTGCTTGCGTGATCTCGGGATACGCAGCATAAATTGTTTGGATGCGGAACAAGTTACCGCCGGCGGCAACTAGTTCCTGGGCCATCTGTTGGGCACGCGGGGAGAGGAACGTGCTGTAGGTATTAAAGGTCCCGGTGATGACGTTAAACGCATCAAGGGGAGCCTGACCTTTCCTCTGTACAGGAACTGGTCCTGCCATAGGGGCAGTGGGGGGGGTACCGCGGCGCGGGCGGGGGGAAGTGCGGTCGCCGGAAAACCGGGGGGCGTAAGGGGCGCGGGAGCGCGGGTACGCGGGTCCATTAAAGGAGGGATGGGAGCGGGCTTAAGCCTGGAGGAGGCCAGTGCGGGAAATTCCTTCTGGGAACTCAAGAGAGGCCATTGGGAGGGACGCTGTGGGGCCAGTCTCGCGGGGAGTTTGGCCGAGGGGGATTCCCTAGTCTGACGAGTGTCGAAACGCTGCGCCAATTTAGGGGAAGATGACTTGGGGGCTTTCGGGCAGCCCCGGTAGTTTGCCGGATGACCGGACTCTTTGCAGAGCACACAACTGGGTGGCTCGGTGCAAAGAGTGCGGTCTTTAGCCCGGGTACAATCTGCTGTACCGTGGTCTCCCAGGCACTTGACGCATCTGGGAGTAGCGTAGCAGTTGTACGCTGAGTGCCCGTACAGTTGGCATCTGTGGCACTGGCCAATGATGCCCGACTTACGGGGCTTTTCGATCTTAAGGCCTGACAGGTTGCAGACAGACTTTACATTGAATATGGGGTGGTGACCCTCCGTGGGAGGGCACACCACCAGGACCATATCAAAGGCAGTACCTTGCCTGGACCGGTGCATGCGATGGACCTCTGTGACAGGCACGTTCTGTCGTTCGAGGTCCGCCTTAATATCGCTGGTGGCGATTTCGCAGGGGATCCTGCGAATCACCACCCTGGTCAGTCGCTCCTCGGGCAAGGAATACGTATGGAAGGACACGTTCCTAGCAGAGAGGAGCCTGGTCAGATCGCGATAATCGCCTGACGTGGGGACCGATACTTTTATCCCGTGCTGGGTGGCACGGGCACTAGTATAGTTGACCCTTTGGTCAACACACCATTTGGACACCTCCGTCCACTTGGCTTTGTCCTGTATAAATAAATACAGGGGGCGGTGGAGGGAGTTTCCTGGCGGTGGTTGAGCCAGAGGGTATGGACGGGGTGCTAGTTTTAGCGCGGGGCGCGGCAACCTTCGCGGAGGTTGAAGGTGAGGGGCGGGAGGGGGACGCGTTGGCGGCGGTCGCCGGTGGCGTGGAGGGGATGGACGCGGTCGCGGTGGCGGGGGTCGCCTGCGTAGCGGGGTGGGGGGGGGTTCGCGGTGGCGGAGATCACCTGCGGGGTAGGGGCGCGAGACGGAGGAGCGGAGTCCTCAGCCGCTATGATTTTAGCGGCCGGGGCTGAGCTGCTCGCCTTGTTCTTCTTGCGCTTGCTCCCTTTGCCCTTTGTGTGGGAGACGAGCTCGTACGCCTCTGTGTCCGAGGACGAAGAGGAGTGCGAGTCCGTCTAGGGAGTGAGCGCGGCAGAGTCGGATGGAGTGGGGATGGGTACATCCTCTGTGTCCATTTGACACGGTTCATCGGTAGCGTTTGGGGCCTCGAGGGCATCGCTGAAGTCAGCGATGCCCGGGCTGGCTGGAATTGCGAGCTGCTCAGCTCTGTACAGCTCGGAGAATTCGCAAGCGAAATCCTTGTTTTTCTTTATCAATAAAAGAAAAACAGAGACCACAGCCCCGACCTCCGAGTGCTCAATGCTGAGCTGACTCGCAAGTTCAGCCAGGAGCGCCTCGATTTTGGCAAGTCTCTCCATGGGTTTCTCCATGGCGGAGGGGAGGGGGGACCTAATCACTCATGAGAGTAATCCTATCGCCAATCCCTAAACCTAACAGCCTAATCCCCGGTGGGATGCCGGGGGTGAGTGTTACACTCCCTGTCGGGTATAGACAGGGAGGTGATCCTGGTGAGCCCTAAGAGTGACTCCCGTCGCCAATCTTATTGTGCGAACGGGTTCCTAACCGGTCATGCGATGGGTACTGAAGGTACCCGACCAGTCTAGTGCGGGGGGTATAGATATACCCGCGGCACTAGTACGCGGCTGTGGAGGGAAGACTGTCACCGGGGCTGACGAGGGAAGCCCCCAAGGCCAGCGATCCGGGACCCGTCCAACTTTCGTCTAGCCCTGAAGGGGATAGACGGGTGCGTTGGGTCTGCACCCACTCGGCTTCGTTGGCACCGTTAAGGTATCCACCGAGTAACCACGAAACTGTGGATTTTGCCCTGAAGGGGCCACAAGCACACGTTTTTAGACACTCTGTATAAAGAAATAATACTGTCTTGTAAATAAGACAGAACGTTTTGACTGTATCCGTAAAGAAACAGGAATTTCCGAATTTTGCGATTTAAATAAATTTAAATCGCAAAATAGCGGAGAGTAGTCGGGGCGACTACGCAGCGTGGCGCACGGAGCACAAGTGACGGGCGATCGAGCGGCGGGCGGTGGAGGGGATACGCGCAGCGGAGCAGCAGCGTAACGACCTTCCAGGGCGAGCGTCGAGCGTAGAATGTAAAATCTTTGTTTTTTTTTTTTTTTTTTGTGGGGCATCTCGTAGTTAATCCTGAAAAGATTGTTACTACTTAAACGGACTGTGGCCCGGCGAGTTCTAAAAAGTTACCTTTTTAGGCCTCAAGCCGGGGCTTATAGTTAAAAACTAAAGCGAAAGCTCTAAGGGTTACCCCGAGGGGGGTACGAACCTCGGCTTAGGCAATCGCTGATAGGGGGGCAGCAAGGGACTGGCTGGATCTGAGTTAAATTATTTTGGGACTAATTTAAAGCTAACGGCGCAGCATCGCGGGCTGGCTCTTGCAAGGGTCGGGAGGGACTGTTAAGTCGGGGTCGCGACGACGGACCTCGGCGGCGAGGTCGGTACGGTTTGTGTTTGTGTGCTGGTCTAGCTGTACTGGTCTCTTTTCGACTCTCCTGGAGGAGAGTAGTGGGATCATCAGGATCGGTAAGAATAAAATCTTTGAAGTAAGTGCGTTACTTTTATAGTTGAGTTTAAAAATTCAATGTCGGTGCCCTATATTTTGAATTTTTTGGAATGTTAATTAATAACTCATAGGTCTTCTAATTTTTTGTAAATTGCTCACGAATAAATGCAATTAAATGAAATGAAATGATGACGCGAACTGTGCTCGGGTTTCTTTGAAAGATAAGATGTGAAAAGAGATTATCCAGAAAAGAACTGGAGTGGAAGACATAATCTGCCGAGTTAGAAAGCTGCAGGTGCAGTGGCCCCGCCATGTGTGTCAATGGACCCACAGTCGTAGGGCAGACGAATCCTGGAGTGGAGACCATGCATCGATAACCCGCTGCGGGCCCCAGCCGGATGGATCGACGACTTTAAAACGAAGCTGGGATAGACTTGACGTGCAAAGCCTAGAGCGGGAGTTATCGCTCAGCATAGGAGAGGCCTATGTACAGCAGTGGACGATTGATTCGTTAAAGAAGTTCTGTTATCAATCCCCGAAGGTGTAGTAATTCATTACTACGTACTAACCGATTGAATATCCTCAATGTTTGACATTTTGTCTGTATATCAATTTTAGGTCAAATCTTCATCACGTCCATTATTATTTTATGTTTTATCGTTTCACACTAGTCTTCTATTGTAATCCTTTCATTTAGTTTCATTGTAGATATTGTTTTACTGCAACAATTATGAGTTTATTACTTTTCACATTCATGTTACGCTATACTCACAAATTGCTCACAGATGATGCGCAACATTTTTTACTACACTATCCACGCACCAGAACCTTTAATTTCATTGTATTTCTTCATGTTTTTGCAAACTTTGTGATTATTAATTCTTTGACATTTATGTCTATAATCTAGTCGCCATAGCAACCCTTTAATCTTTTGTGGTTTTCTATGTGGACCTTTCCGCTTTTTATCTTTAAAACCAGAAAATCGTTCTGGCCGTCTACTTTTTACACTATATTTTCAAAAATATCCAACTCCAATTTTGATTTTCAAAATATATGTCAAAATCAGCTATAAAAGGCTGAGCTGCCCTAGACCTTCAGTCATTTCTTCGGCTAGTTGCCTAACAGCTAAACGAAATTATACAGGCCTTATCCCGGGGCCGACTGCCCCGGGACTCAAGAAAAGACCTCAAAGTCGCATGACAGATTCTTGGCCTTTTCTCCAGCATCTTCACCAAGCCTCTTCACCAGCTACTTCTCCGAGCTCAAGACTCTGTTGAGTCTCTCCACGGCGCCTCTTCATTGCTCAGGGTTCTGCTGAGACTCTTCACGCCGCCACAAACCTGCTGTGCCACTTCTCACAACCTCGTCACTGCACTTCGAGATTCGACGGAGCCACTCCACGTCATCTCCACTACAGGGCACCTCATCTGTGTCACCGGCTGTGCTGTGCTGTATTACGGACCTCCGTGAATAGCACCCTGCATTGACCTCCTCTACATCCGGGGCTGGAGTCAGCTGCAGGACCATATTGTCTGACTCGCCCCGGACTGCCGCCGACCCACTCCTGCCTTCGAACCCTCTCGTGCTCTCCATCATTCATTAATTCATTAAACAATCATCCTTCACCTTCAGATTGTTATTTTTGAATTTGGTTTGTCTTTTATACTCATACTGTTATAATAAATCGTTTTAAAGTTTATTTTCCTATTTTCTTTGTTTTGTTTTTAACTGTCGCTTCACGACAGTTTGGCGCCCAACTATTTGTCTTCAGGTTCTTCACTACTACACTTTTACATAACACTACACATTTATTTTTATAACCTTCACAAAATTCTAAAGAAAACACTTTGTCTAGTGTCCATAAATCAGAGTGAAAATAGGTACTCATTTTAAAACATTATTTCTGGTGGTCATACACCTTAAGTAATATTTTTAAGATTGTGGTATCCTACCTTTACATAGTGTGCCTCATTATATAAACTAAAGAGGTCATTACTCTTCACTAAACCTTAAAACCTTTCTGCTTGGCCTTAAAGAAATTGTTTCTGTTCCACCTTGACTACAATTTTCCTCTGATTTAATACCAACCTTTTTTTGGCAGTTTTTCTTGGCAACGTCATCTTAGACCATTCGTTCATCTTCATACCACTGACATCATAATTTGTATATTCATATAACTATCGTATTACTTTTAATTTTTCTTTTAGAAGGAAAACAGGTATTTTTCCTTAATTTTTTAGCTAACTTAATACTTCTAATTTTTTCTTTTCTTCTAGAAGGAAACAAGGTATTTTCTTTGAACCTTATCTATAATTTACTAAAATGTCTAGACTTATTAAGTTCGAATTTCTTAATAAACCTGAACTCGAATATGAAGTTAGGATCAGACTTGAGGAACCAGTAGACACTGTTATACGTTTAAGAAAGCAAGTTCTTCGACTTTCTTCTATTACCTCCTCAGAGGAAATTTTAATCTCACCAATTCCAATTGAGGAAGAGCTTCCTCAGGTTAACGCCACTATTAATTACTTAGACTTAAAAGTAAATAAATTACTACAGGGTGATTCCAAATACAGTCGTCTTATAGAAACTTATCTCAATCATTTATTTTTTAGATTCGAGCGTATAGACGTTGACGTACTAAACTCTGAACAGAAAAGTGAGTTTGACGCTTTACGGTCCAAATTTGATAGCCTTAACAACAAATTTGAGCCATTCACTTTCCTCCCAGCGGAAAATACTCCTTCTCCTCTCCACGATTTATCTACCTCTCATGACAACTCAGAAACTCCTCCTTCAACTATCCCTCCCTCACAGACAATTCTTGAGGCCCTCCTTCAACAAATTAATTCTACAGTTCCCCCTCAACAAGTGAGGCCTCATATCTTTAAAGATCTAAAAAGATACGCTTATAATGGAAAGTCATGTCCTAGGTCATTCCTTCAAAAACTAGAGGAATACTGCATTTCACGTAGCCTTGACAAAAAACTCTTGATTAGTCAAGCGTACGAAATCTTTACAGATAATGCTTTACACTGGTTCAGATTTCAGATTAATCGTAATCCAAATCTGACCTGGCAAGAAACTTCTGAGCTTCTCATAAAAGATTTTGGTGTTTTCGATTACGATTACAAATTACTCGAAGACATCAGAAAGCGAACTCAAGGTCTGGACGAAACTATAGCGGTCTACATTTCAATCATGTCCGGAATGTTTTCACGTTTGACTAAAAAAATGTCAGAGTCAGAACAATTAGAAATTTTACTGAGGAACATCAGACCGTGCTATTCAGTTTTTGTGGCACTAAGAGATTGTACTACTATTGACTCTCTCTTAGCTGTCTGCCAGAATTACGAAAAATTCTTGGACAAAGATAAAAACTTTAAAGAGCCCTCTCTGCAACAAAACTCTTTAACGGCTGAATTTAGCTACAAACCTCATATTCCAGTTACTAATTCAACCTCTGTAACTTTTCAGAAACCTCCTCCTCAGTACCTTCAAAAACCAAAACAAGTTAGCACTCTGACTCGATCTGCTCCTCCTCAGCAGAATAGCTTTTGCGTCCGTTGTCGTGTGCATGGACACACCTTAAATACTTGTAAGAAACCTCATTTCATTATTTGTTTCAAATGTGGTTTGAAGGACTTTAAAACTGCTGATTGCCCTAAATGCAATCCTAAGCCTGGTACTAGTTCAAAAAACTAACAACTGACTTGAAAAGCTCAAATTTTGACATTAATGATTGGAATAATTGGATCAAAACTCTTAAAAATTTCTTTTCTTTCTACAAAATTTCTTCAACTCTTTACTCTAATGACAATGATTCCAAACGCCCTTTCATTAACGTGCGAATTAATAACTTAAATATTTCTGGTTTACTTGATTCAGGTAGTTCTGTTACCATACTTGGCAACAATTCTCACCTGGAAATTCTTAAATTAGGCTTCAAGCTTTTCAAGTCAGACTTAATTACTGTCTCAACTGCTAGTAACCAAAAAATTAAATCCTTAGGCTATTTTGAATTACCTATTTTCTTTAATGACCAGACTCATTTAATTAAAGCTTACGTTTTTCCAGAATTATTCCCTTCTCTTATTCTTGGTATTGATTTTTGGAAAAAATTTAATCTTTTTCCCACTATCCTATCTTCTGTTAGTCAGTTGACCCTTAAATGTTCATCTATTCAAGATGCAGATAAAAAGATACTAGCTTATGAGCATCTTAGTGCAAATCAAAAGGATATTGCAGATAACATTATCCAACGCTTCAAGAGTATCTCATTTGAAGAAAATGGCATTTTGGGACGTACTCATTTAATTACACACAAGATTGACACAGGTGATTCTCTTCCCATCAAGCAAAGATGTTATCGATTGTCCCCTGAAAAACAAAAAGCTTTAATCAACGAAGTAGATAAAATGTTGAAATGGAATGTCATTGAACAATGCGAAAGTCCATGGCTATCTCCGGTGCTGATAACGCCGAAGAAGAATGGAGAATGGCGTTTCTGCGTCGATAGCAGAAAACTTAACTCAGTCACTCGTCGTGATGCTTACAGCCTCCCACTTATAAGTGAGATTCTTGACAATCTTAAAAACGCCAAATATCTCTCAAGCATCGACATTGCGAAGGCTTTTTGGGAAATTCCTCTCAACCCTGCGGACAAAGACAAGACTGCCTTTTATGTACCCGGAAGAGGCATGTACAGATTTAAAGTAATGCCCTTCGGCTTAACTAACTCTCCTGCTACTCAACAGAGACTAATGGATATGCTGTTTACTCCAGATTTTGACAACAAAGTATTCTGTTATCTTGATGACATCGTGATTATAAGCGATACCTTCGAAGAACATATATCTCTTCTCTTAAAAGTTCATGAAAAACTTTCTTTTGCTAATTTAACTATAAATTTTAAAAAAAGTCAATTCTTCAGGAAAGAACTCAAGTACCTCGGTTTTGTCGTGGGTGAACATGGCCTGCGAGCTGATCCTGACAAAATTCGAGCCATTTTGGAATATCCTACGCCAACCTCCAGAAAAGAAGTACGAAGATTCATCGGTACATGCAGCTGGTTCCGAAGATTCATTGCAAACTTCAGCACAATTGCTTCTCCACTTAACAGGCTAACTTGCTCTGGAAAGAATGCCCCTAAATTCGTTTGGAACCCTGAAGCGGAATCGGCGTTTGTGAAACTTAAAGAAGCTTTGGTTACTACTCCTGTTCTCGCTTGCCCAGACTTCAATCTCCCATTCTCTGTACATTGCGATGCATCAAATTTTGGCATAGGAGCAATGCTTACACAATATCAAAACGACAAGGAAGTTGTTATTGCTTACATGAGTAAAGCTCTTAATAAAAATCAACAAAACTATTCTACAACAGAGAGAGAAACTCTAGCCGTAATAACTGCTCTAGAACACTGGCGTTGTTACCTAGATAATGGTAAACAATTTACAATTTACACAGACCACGCTGCTCTTAAATGGTTCCAGAACTTATCCAATCCTTCAGGAAGACTGGCTCGTTGGACGCTACGCCTATCTTGCTTCAACTTCATTCTAAAACATAAAAAGGGTAAAGATAATGTTGTCCCGGACTTATTATCCAGATCAAAAACTCATGACTCTGAAGATTCTCAACCTCAAGGTGTAAATCCTATCTTAACAGACGAATCAATTCTTAACCGTGACTTGCAACACTACAACAAGATTTTACTTGGTTGCCAAAACAATCCTGATTCTTATCCAAACTATACGGTTAAAGAAAACAAGCTCTATCGTTGCATTCACTCTCCTTATTCTCTGAACGATGACTTCACGTGGAAAGAAGTTCCACTCCCACATGAAAGACAGGCTATTATCGAAAGGAATCACGCTCCTTCTCAAGGACCTCACCTCGGAAATTTCAAAACCTACAAGAAGCTTTCGCTACTATATTACTGGTCTGGCATGTTTAAAGATATCGCTAAATTCATCTCTAATTGCGACACTTGTCTTGCTTATAAACATCCTAATCACTCTCCTTATGGCCCTATGGGCAAACCAAAAATTTGCTCGAGACCTTTTCAATCTATATCGCTTGATCTTATGGGTCCGTTGCCCATGACCAGAAGACGTAACCAACATATTTTAGTTATTAATTGTACCTTTACTAAATATACCTTAATCTTTCCCTTAAAACGTGCTACTGCGTCTAACATAATTAACATTTTAGAGAATTCCGTATTTCTTATCCATGGTGTTCCTCAAAATATTATCATGGATAACGGTCCCCAATTTCAGTCCCGTGAATTTACTACATTTCTAAATAAATATAAAGTCCCTTTTATATTCTACTCTCCATTTTACTGTCCTCAAGTCAACCCTACGGAAAGGTATAATAGGACCATCATCACGGCTCTAGCTACTTTAGTAGGTGATGATCATCGAACCTGGGATATTTATCTTCCCAAAATTCAACACGCGATGAAAAGTTGTGTTAATGCTATAACTGGTTTTACTCCAAACTTTTTAGTATTTGGTCGGGAAACAGTTCCTTGTGGTTCATTCTACACTCCAACTCAAAATTTTGAGGAAGTTGTTTTTCTACCTCGCGATGTCTACGCTACAAATACTGGTTTCCTCTCGTCAATTTTTGATAAGGTTCAAACTAATTTATACATAGCGCACGCTAAGAATAGCGCTCGCTATGACCTACGTCGGTCATTTAAAGAATTTAATGTCGGCGATACAGTTTCGCGTAAGAATTACGTACAAAGCAACGCGGGTTCGTACTTCAGCGCAAAACTGGCCCCTAAATTTGTGAGATGCAAAGTCTTTAAGAAACTCTCGCCCTTAGTATACATATTAGAAGATACTAATGGAACGAAAGCTAAATGGCACATCAAAGACATTAAAATCTAAACCTCTTCTTCATCGAATCATATTATTTAGTTAGTTAATCTTTCATTAGCTCATTCATCATTCTCTTAAAATTAATCTTTATTTTTGTTTTGAATACGAGTTTTTAAACTCACAATTCAACATCCTATGCGACGTTACCTTAAACTTGTCTTTATTTTTGTAATTTAGAACTTACTGCTCTTATTCTTCACTTACAAGTAATTTCAGAACAATACTAGTTCTGATACCTTTACTTTAGAGCCCTACCGCTCGAATCTATCTTAGACTAAACTAAATAGTCATCTTAATAATTATATTAATTATTCCTTTATCTGTATTTTCTTTAATTACCATTTAAGGTTTTCTTCGTGCGGCTGACTACTCGTAGAATAAGCCTTAGGTTAATTTTCTATCTAAACTTCGGAGCGGCTGACTACTCGTGAAATAAGCCTTAGGTCAATTTTCTTTCTAAACTTCGGAGCGGTTGATTACTCCTTTAAAAAGCCTTAGGTCAAAATATTTTCCACCCATGGAGCGGTTGATTACTCCCTAAATAAGCCTTAGGTCATATAGAGACATACTTCTAGAGTGGTAGTCATTGACTGTGAACTCCACCCTCACCATTATGTAGATGATAGTATGCTCGAGGAAGAATGAATGTCTGTTAGATGATTTCTGTATGGACGAAGTTATGTTTCAAGGATTTCTCTCGAACCTTAAACTTAAAATTTTCTCTGAGTCGAAAATTTTCTGGGGTTGTCGGGGAAATGTAGTAATTCATTACTACGTACTAACCGATTGAATATCCTCAATGTTTGACATTTTGTCTGTATATCAATTTTAGGTCAAATCTTCATCACGTCCATTATTATTTTATGTTTTATCGTTTCACACTAGTCTTCTATTGTAATCCTTTCATTTAGTTTCATTGTAGATATTGTTTTACTGCAACAATTATGAGTTTATTACTTTTCACATTCATGTTACGCTATACTCACAAATTGCTCACAGATGATGCGCAACATTTTTTACTACACTATCCACGCACCAGAACCTTTAATTTCATTGTATTTCTTCATGTTTTTGCAAACTTTGTGATTATTAATTCTTTGACATTTATGTCTATAATCTAGTCGCCATAGCAACCCTTTAATCTTTTGTGGTTTTCTATGTGGACCTTTCCGCTTTTTATCTTTAAAACCAGAAAATCGTTCTGGCCGTCTACTTTTTACACTATATTTTCAAAAATATCCAACTCCAATTTTGATTTTCAAAATATATGTCAAAATCAGCTATAAAAGGCTGAGCTGCCCTAGACCTTCAGTCATTTCTTCGGCTAGTTGCCTAACAGCTAAACGAAATTATACAGGCCTTATCCCGGGGCCGACTGCCCCGGGACTCAAGAAAAGACCTCAAAGTCGCATGACAGATTCTTGGCCTTTTCTCCAGCATCTTCACCAAGCCTCTTCACCAGCTACTTCTCCGAGCTCAAGACTCTGTTGAGTCTCTCCACGGCGCCTCTTCATTGCTCAGGGTTCTGCTGAGACTCTTCACGCCGCCACAAACCTGCTGTGCCACTTCTCACAACCTCGTCACTGCACTTCGAGATTCGACGGAGCCACTCCACGTCATCTCCACTACAGGGCACCTCATCTGTGTCACCGGCTGTGCTGTGCTGTATTACGGACCTCCGTGAATAGCACCCTGCATTGACCTCCTCTACATCCGGGGCTGGAGTCAGCTGCAGGACCATATTGTCTGACTCGCCCCGGACTGCCGCCGACCCACTCCTGCCTTCGAACCCTCTCGTGCTCTCCATCATTCATTAATTCATTAAACAATCATCCTTCACCTTCAGATTGTTATTTTTGAATTTGGTTTGTCTTTTATACTCATACTGTTATAATAAATCGTTTTAAAGTTTATTTTCCTATTTTCTTTGTTTTGTTTTTAACTGTCGCTTCACGACAAAGGTCCTCATCAAATCTCCACCAACTTAGAACGACTCGAAAAATTATGTCGCAGGTAGACGTGATCAGGTTCTCACCGGGCATGGGTGTTTCGGTGGGTTCCTGTTCAGGATAAAGCGGGAGGATACGCCCGGGTGTTTCCATTGTGAGGATCGTCTGGAGGACACGGTGGAGCATACGGTGGAGGTGTGCCCTGCCTGGGCGGAGCACCGCCGAGTCCTCGTGGAGGCGATCGGCGGCGGCGACCTCTCGCGTCCGGCCCTGATGCGAGCCATGGTACGGAGCGAGAGGGAATGGGAAGCCGTCACCTCCTTCTGCGAAGCAGTAATGCTCGCGAAGGAGGAGGCGGGGCGCGTGAGGGAGTGGCAGTCTCTGCGCCCTCACGTCCCTAGCCGCCGCAGGAGGAGACGCCCCGGGCGTCGGGAGACGATTGCGGACTCCCGGCCACCGTAGGCGCGAGCTTGCGCGTAGTGTTCCACGCGCGCCTCAAAGAGATGTCAGCAGCAATGAAGGGGTCTACTAGGACCGATGCCTGCCGGGGTCGCGTGATTGTTCGAAAGAGATACCGTGACCCTGGCACATGGGCAATTGATGGAACACGGGTGGGTTTTAGTCAGTAAAAGTCTGACACGCCCTCCCGCTCCGCCCAGAGCGGGAGAAGTCATTTGATGATTTCCGATACAAAAAAAAAAAAAAAAAAGGTAGGCGTGATCATATGTACTTACAAAAAAACTAGACCACGTATTCTGTGATTACAACTATGTATTATGTTACCTAGTTACTATTATGTATATTTATGCTGTTCAGTTACATTGATAGCCAACGGTGGACCTCGTCCCCCGCGGCGACACCCGCTGCTCCTCGTTACTGCGCTCATGGCGTTCCACAAATGTCCATTGTCATCGCACGTGTATTTATAGCTCATTGTTTGGCGCCGAAGTGTTACCGCAAGAGGTGCGGGCTGCTGGCGGGGTGCAGGCGTCGAGGCACTCGACCGGTCCCACCAACAACTTACAGTTTTCATGTTGACTGGGTCATTGTCAGTGCTCACGTTGTGGTGGCCCTTCAGTCTCTTAACGTTCAAGTTGCAAAATAACACATGGTAGCAAAAAGTTCAAATCTCATAAGACCCAAGTCTCGAAACCTCCAAGTTGCAAAATATCTACATCTCAAAACGTTCAAGTTGCAAAATAGTCAAATCTCCAAACATCCATGTCACATAATATACATTTTTTATTAAAGTGGATTTGTAAGTGGTGTCTTTAAATTTTTGACATCGACTTTGATCCACCAGTTTAAAAAAAAAATATGGATACTATAACACCGCAAGTCAGCACAAGAAGAAGTTATTAGTGGCCTTCAGGCCACTGACATTGTAAATAAATCAGAATCAAAATAAAACATTCATGTTGGTATCAAATTCACTTAGTTGGAGCTTGTAAATGTAGGTAAATTACAACAATGTTATTTAATGCTGTTATTATTATCCCATCAAAAACATAAATGTGAAATGAGAGCCAAGTTCAATATTATGATATTTGTCTTGGTTGTTGACTTCAACGACAAAAGAAGGGAGATCTAAATGGGTGCCAAATTCAAGGGTTAGTCCTGAAATTTATTTATAACTACATAAAATATCACTTCTTCTTATAACTTAGGATAATATATTGTAGCCTAAGGTCTGACTTGGCTAGTTCTCATATACGAATTATTATGTTCGATAGCTAGTTTCTACAAGCAAGCCAAATTTTCGGAATAATAAAATAAGAACCGACAAGTAACAGGTTTAGAACTTGCGAAGGCTATAATATAATTCGTATATGAAAACTAGCCAAGTCAGACCTTGGGCTACAATATATTATCCTAAGTTATAAGAAGAAATGATATTTTATGTAGTTATAAATAAATTTCAGGACTAACCCTTGAATTTGGCACCCATTTAGATCTCACTTCTTTTGTCGTTGAAGTCAACAACCAAGACAAATATCATAATATTGAACTTGGCTCTCATTTCACATTTATGTTTTTGATGGGATATCATTACTTTTTGTACTTAAATTATTAGTAGGTACTTATTTATAACGAAATTAATACCTAATGGTTTTACCGTATTTTCCTACGTTTACGGGATATAGTTGTCTTTTTTGTGTTATTTTCTATATTTTCTTGTATCTTTGAAATGTTCGAGTGAATTGCCAATTCAGTATCCGGTTTTTTTTTACGTGTTTTCTGTTTATACTTAAATTGGCCAAGTTGGGGCGGTATAACGCGCGCAGACGATTGCACTCTACAAGAGAGCTCACTAGTGCCTTGATTTGACTTGTATCTAAACTGATAAGATGTTCTCCATCTAAGGTTTTAACTCTGGAGAGTCCAACGTAAGCCTGCCTTTTACTAAATATAGAGGAGCCTATGTCGAGAATAGTGATTTGTGGGTAGTAATAGCATATGCTAAGCAAATAGGGAATTGTTCCCTGTGAACATATACATTACTTAATATCTGAAACTTGGTCTTGACTCGTTCTAGTTCGTAAATTAAAACCATTAAAATCCACATAAAGACCAGCTGTCATAAGCTTTGATTGCTGATTCTTACATTTTTTTACATACATACTACAATTATTACAGGCACTAAGTACATAAGTGTTCCTAATAGAATCAATTAAGTGAAAAATTATAATAAAATGATAAAAAAATACCAGTTTCTGATTTATTCCTTTGTATTCACCTAATTACCTATATGCATGCCAAATTTGAACTTTCTAGGTCATCTGGAACTGGGTTAGAGTTTTGATCTATAGGTCAGTCAGTGATAAAAATGATGATTTTTGGACGTTAATATCTAAATAACCGTTTGAGATGTACTTATGAAATTTAGACCACATATGTATCTTGCAAGTTTCAATATATTAGCCAAATTTGACACGTTTATGTGAAATAGTTTTTGAGTTATGAGGGGGTCAAAAGTGGCTCCAAATGGTTCGTGTAATATTACACACGGTGCTGCGCGCCAGTTCTGTTACTTGAACTTGGCTTGACACGCTACCGCGTGTCTAGATATAGTCTATATTTATTTTTAATTTACTAGCACATGATAAGCAAAATGCTTATTGCAGGAAAATATATTATCAGATGTAATATACTTAAAATAGAATAGAATAGAATATTATTTATTTGCTCAGAATGTAGGTATTTACAACAAGGTGATTACATTATGTGATTTAAGGAATCCACACACATTCTACCACTTTGGCATGCAAATATTGATGCAGTTAAAACATCAAAGTAAGTATCAAACAATGATATATTTACAACTAAAATGTATCATCTAGGAAAGCGGATATGGATAAGTCATTACTTTGTCTGTAACTGTGTTATAGTTTACATATTCTTGATATGAATTGTGTTAAAATTACCTAAAACTAAACGCAAATTTATATTTTTGAAATTGAGGTTACACAAACCTTTTAAAAACACATCTTAACCAGGGTACTTTCTTAAATTGCTTTTTTTGTTGTACCCTCAATGTCGTTATTTTTTGCATAGTTCGACGAGAAGTGTATACTTTAGAGTTAAAATATTCTAGCTATTGGAAAATGGATCAGGAATTGGAGTTTCTTCATAACCAAAAAGGGAATTTATCATTGATTCGCGATGGATATAGATTAACAGAAGTGTGACTAATAAAAGTGGAACAAATTTTTGGAGATGCGTAATTAACCATTTGTGTAGTGCATTAGATGAGAGTAGAAAAAACATTTTAAGGGAGTCTGTACATACTTGTGAACAAAATCACAAAAAAAATGAAATTATTAAAGAAAAAAAAACAATCTGAAACGGGCTGTTTGTGAACATTTAACCTCTAAGTCCCACAGACCACATTTGGTATGTAAACAATCGTTTTTTTAATTGTGTCTGTAATTACGGTAATTGACCGGTTAAGTGCAGTGCAAAAGATAGTTGAAAAAAGAAAACGTGAAAAAATGGAACAGACTGGACAAGACCTGGGACTTACATATAACTGCGTCAAACATTCACTATACCGGGCTCGTAAAAAATATTTAAATACCTACTGACTTATTGACTCATAATAACCCAGAAAATATAATACTACCCGATGCACTGTCGCAATTTTTTTAAATATATAATGATGACAAAATTTTTGTTTTTGCTACGAATCTTGCAAAAAAAATGGTGAAAAGGCCTGGAAATTATTACGCAGATGGTACATTTAAAAAAACACCAAAACCGTTTTACCAAGTTTTTACTATGCATTTGGACATTGGCTCAACTAAAAACCATACAAATATAATTCCATGCACTTCTCGTAAACAAATGTGAAGAAACATATGTACGCTTCTTTAATGTCATTAAAGAAAAGCTTCAATTGAACATTAAAGCATTTAAATCCGATTATGAAATCGCCTGTGCTGCATTAACCGTTTACCCAACCGCAGATGTTATCATCATTTCAACAATGCTATTTGGAAGTACTCAAAAAAGGTAAAATTAAACACTACAAAACAGGGAAGAAATATAACTTTTGATGGTTATTATCGGCATCAATATGGTTGGCATATCAGTTGTTGCTAGATCTTGAGTGCTATCTGTAACGGAGACTTTTTAGGGTTCCGTAGCCATATGGCAAAAACGGAGCCCTTATGGATTCGTCATGTCTGTCTGTCTGTCTATCCGTCCATATGTCACAGCCACTTTTTTCCGAAACTATAAAAGCTATGCTGTTGAAACTTGGTAAGAAGATGTACCTATTCCGTGAACCTCATTAAGATTTTCACACAAAAATAGAAAAAAAAAACAATACATTTTGGGGTTTCCCATACTTAGGTCTTCAAAAATGATATTGAGGTTTCTAAGATCATTTTTTTTTCTAAACTGAATAGTTTGCGCGAGAGACACTTCCAAAGTGGTAAAATGTGTCCCCCCCCCCCTGTAACTTCTAAAATAAGAGAGGAATAAAACTAAAAACTTCCACCGAAAATTGGTTTGAACGAGATCTAGTTGCTCGCAGAACAGATGGCCGATGGGGTCGGAAGGTTCTGGAGTGGCGATCGCGTACTGGAAGACGTAGCGTTGGAAGGTCTCCCACAAGATGGACCGATTACCTGGTGAAGGCCGCAGGAATGCGTTGGATGCGAGAGGCACAGAACAGGTCGAGGTGGCGGTGCTTGGGGGAGGCCTATGTCCAGCAGTGGACGTCTTTCGGCTGAAATGATGATGATGATGATGATGATGACATCTAGTAAGTCGTTTTTTTTTAATACGTCATAAATCGTAAACCGCAATTTATCTTTCATTCAATCAACTCAAAAAAAAAAAATAAAAAAAAAATAATAACTAGCTTTTTCCCGCGACTTCGTCCGCGTCGAGTTCGGTTATATTGTAGCGTAACGTAGCGTAGGAGAGCGCTAAGGGCCTGGCCACAGTCTCAGGCGCACAGTGGAACGAATGTATGGGAGCGGTTGGACGTAGACATGTCCGAAAAATAAGAGTAAAATTATGACAAACTAATGATGCCATCTTATTCGATTACTTAATGCCTTCATAAATTGTGGTGATGAATTTCTTCATAACTCCCATATTTCGGGAGTAATTTGAGAAAATGTGAAATTTTACTATGAAAATGAGTGTATCGAGCTCTCTCCCTCCTGATTCCGGGCTTGTTTCAAGTAGCGGTCTCTAATATCGTAATGCTATTACTAAGAGCTATATTTAATACTAAGACACATAGTGCGCCAAATGTGCACTTTCTGGGATAAAAGGAAATGAAAATTAAAAAAAAAAAACGTTTTTTCCCCATTTGTATTTACTTTAAACCGCAGACAGACTTATTAAGAGGTCTATAAATATATTATATATATACAGAAATATATATTAACAAAAATATTCACAAGAACTGGTGAGAGTATGACTTTTAAGTAAGTTGATAATAAATTACCTAGTTTCATTAAAAGTACAATAAATAATTAAGATGTAAGCTCTAATTTACTAAGTTACACATTTTAAAACAATAACATCATTTAATTATCTTCGTCATCATCATCATCATCAATTAATTCAAATTCAGAATCGATGTCCGCTAAATCATTTATGTTAACAAATTCGATATCACTTTTCTCAGAATCCGTAAGCTCATAAAATTCCTTAAAAGAAGATTTTTTTACAAACTTATTTCCTTTTGGACGGATACTTGTAACAAGTGGATCAGAAGACAGTAAAAGATTGTGCATAATATCTTCATTGCATGAGATACTGCTATGCTTTCGAGAATGCCCCTCTCTATATTTTCTAAAATCTTTATTTCTAGCCTCAGATGCCTCTTCGGATAGAAAACCAATGGGCACAATTGACATGTTCTGAACTATGTCTGGCCCATGCATTAAAATTTTATGAAGTGAAGAAGGCATATAATACCATGGGTATAACTCCACGTAAAGCTTAGCAGTATCAAAGCAGAACTCTCGGAATTTAGTTACGTTGATCTTCTCTCCTGATGAAATACACTGCAAGATCACACAGATTTTTCTTAAAAGCATAGCATCTATTCCGGTCAGTTCAGCAGATTTAGTGTAGTTTTCAAAAAATCTCCTTGCCGAGTTGCCATTGTTGGTGGATCCACTGCCTTGTTTCACAACATCGAGAAGTAAGCCCGTTTCTCTTCTTACAGCCTCTTGAACTCTTTTCTTCCTGTCATCAACTTGCCTTTTTGCTATATCACCCCTTACTTGCCATGATTTTATGTCTAATTTGTAGGAAATGTGTAATAAGCATTCCATTGAGCGAATCCAAGCGTGAAGGGTGCTTAAGCTATATTTATACATGTCCTCGTTTGCGTGTTTATCTTTGATTAACTCTAAATTATTCATTTCTTTAGGACAAGCCTTGCATATGTCACACACTGAAGCTGCTGTATTGGATATAATGGAATGAATTTTACCATCAATCATTCTCAACAGCAGTTGGTGTTTGACACTAATTCCATCAGTGATGGTGGATGGAGTTAAGGCTTCAATCTCTGCTTCGATTTCAGCCATCTCTCTCTGCACATTTTCTTTGGTTTCCTTTATAAACTTAAACAATATTGGCCGGCAAAATGAAGTGGAAGATGGTCGCTCGTTTTCCCAAATTGTTACACCTTTTGAGACGAGCCGCAGTGGTACAAGACTAATCATAAAATTACTAGCAAGATCGATTTGCTCATCTTCACTCGTCCTTTGATGATAAATGCTTTGGCTAGATGATCCGTCAAAACCCCATTTGCTGGTCAATACGAGCTGTTGATTGGGATCAACAGGGGTTTCTAACGACCTAATAAGTCTTCTTGAGGTTAAATCCATCAAGGCTTGTAATTTGATTTTTGCAGAGCTCTCTGTAACTGTGAGATCTTCTTTGGCCGGATAGTACTTAATTTTTTCTTTAACCAACATGTAGTAACTCGGGTATTGAAGAGCTCCTTCTTGAGTGTTGAAATCCCGAAGAGTGTTATAGCGCCATTTCGATAAGTTCATCGATACATAAAGAGCCAATGCCTTCAAAGGGGATATTTCCCGTACCTGAATTGATTTACCTTCAATGAAGGCTTTGATTTTTGAGGCCTCTTCTGGATTCTCCGTCAAGTATTTCATAACATAAGCTGTATCGCTTTGTCCTGCCTTTTGAAGCGCCCTTTCGGCCGAAAACATAATTTCAGCGCTGCTACTGCTGCATGAAAGACTATCTTCAGTGCGTCTTCTTTTTTGCCGGTTACTAAGGTCCTCAAAAGATTTACGAGGACTAGGATGTGTACAAGTTGAAGCATCAGATTTAGCAGGAGAAATTATGGGCTCGATGACGTCACTTATATTTTCTGTAGAAGGTTCCATATTTTCATTCTGTAATTCCGGCCATTGAATTGCAGCCTGTAGCCAAATCTCATGTTTCTTCCGAAACTTATCTGTGCTTCTTCCAGACTGTGTCCATTTTGCATAAATGCGGTAGCAAAATCGACGACACCAGTCTTTTAAACTTGTTTCAGCACTTTCACATAACTGAACACAACTGTTATCTTTTAAAACACTGAACAAATAGTTAAAGTCGCGTAAATCTTTATGTGCGCGTGCGCATAAAGCAACGTGAATATCAAGATTTGTATTAAAATTTGGAAAATACATTGCGAGATTAGCTTGGATACAACGAGGTGTAAATCAACACTGATTTTAAAGTTACTAATAGTGACCTATTTATATAAAATCCAGGTATCCCAGGTATCCTTTGTTAAATATTGCAAGGTAATTAGTTATTGTGATTATTAGTAAATGATGCATGCTAAATTAGTGTATTAAGAGCCATTTAGTAATTAAATAATAGCAATGTTCTTATCAGTAATCATTAGTGCATCAGTTTTATATGTAAACCTTAAGTCCCTAATTATATATCCTAATTAGCTTATATCTTCTCTAATTGGCTGCTCAGAAATGTTATTGTAATAAGGTAAACCTTTAGAAAAACGGTTTTAATCAACAAAATAAACAAAAAATAAAAAAATTCTGTTATAAAATAAACATCACTCTTTATCCCAGAAAGTGCACATTTGGCGCACTATGTGTCTTAGTATTAAATATAGCTCTTAGTATTAGCATTATGATATTAGAGACCGCTACTTGAAACAAGCCCGGAATCAGGAGGGAGAGAGCTCGATACACTCATTTTCATAGTAAAATTTCACATTTTCTCAAATTACTCCCGAAATATGGGAGTTATGAAGAAATTCATCACCACAAGTTATGAAGGCATTAAGTAATCGAATAAGATGGCATCATTAGTTTGGCATAATTTTACTCTTTTTTTCGGACATGTCTACGTCCAACCGCTCCCATACATTCGTTCCACTGTGAGGCGGTGCGAGGCGTGGTGCGGCGGGCGGTGCGTCGGGTGGCGCGATTCGCGGTATACCACCGCCACAGCTAGAGTAGTTGTGACTGCGGCGGCGTCAGTGGTGGACGTATTTAGAAAACGGCTAAACGATTAAAATGCCCCTATCAAAAATGGAATTTCACACTTTTTATTATGAATATTGGAACTATCTTTATAATTTGTTTGAATATACGAGGGCAAGCATAGAAACTTTTGATTATATACTCGGATACACACATGAAGACTTGAAAACAAAAGTTTATTTTAAGAAAATCGTTTCACCTCTAGAACAGCTGTTTCTAACTTTAAGGTACCAATCTATACTTAATATTATAAAGCTGAAGAGTTTGTTAGTTTGTTTGATTGCACGCGCTAATCTCAGAAACTACTGATCCGAATTGAAAAATTATTTTTGTGTTGGGTAGCCTATTTATCGAGGGAGGCTATAGGCTATATAACATCACGCTACAACTAAGAGGAGTGGAGCAGTAATGAAAAATGTTGCAAAAACGGGGAAAATTTATTCCTTTTGAGAGTTTCCGTTGCGTGCGCTGCGTAAACGGTTAAAGTAACGCAAAAATCATGTAGACGGAATTGTTCCTTTTAAAAAGTTCTAAAAAAAGTCCGCGAGAGCATATGTCTATCTTTTAAGGTTGACTCACTATAACTCAAAAGGAGCGAGCAGCAACGAAAAATGGACGAAGTCGCGGGCATAAGCTATATCTAATACTAGCTACATTTTTCGTTGCTGCTCGCTCCTTTTGAGTTATAGTGAGTCAACCTTAAAAGATAGACATATGCTCTCGCGGACTTTTTTTTAGAACTTTTTAAAAGAAACAATTCCGCCATACATGATTTTTGCGCTACTTTAACCGTTTACGCAGCGCACGCAACGGAAACTCACAAAAGGAATAAATTTTCCCCGTTTTTGCAACATTTTTCATTACTGCTCCGCTCCTTTTAGTTGTAGCGTGATGTTATATAGCCTATAGCCTCCCCCAATAAATAGGCTACCCAACACAAAAATAATTTTTCAATTCGGACCAGTAGTTCCTGAGATTAGCGCGTTCAATCAAACAAACCAACAAACAAACAAACTCTTCAGCTTTATAATATTAAATAAGTATAGATATAAAATTCTCGTGTCACAGTTATCGTTGCCATACTCCTCCGAAACGGCTTGACCGATTTTGATGAAATTTTTTGTGCTTATCCGGTATCTATGAGAATCGGCCAACATCTATTTTTCATCCCCCTAAATGTTAGGGGTAGTCCACCCCTGAATTTTATTTTTTAGACAAAATTTTTAATTTCTATTTTTTTATGATACAACATACAAAAATACATACAATCCTCAATTTTCACCCTTCTACGATCAACCCTTATTTTTTAATAGCCATTTTAGTAATTTAATCATTTTTCCTCTCCGGTCGAAAACTGATCAATCGTCATTTAATTAGTTATCCCCGCCTAGGAAATTATTTATATGGCAAAACAACGTTTGCCGGGTCAGCTAGTAATATTATAAA
This sequence comes from Aporophyla lueneburgensis, assembly GCA_932294355.1. Classification (NCBI taxonomy): domain Eukaryota; kingdom Metazoa; phylum Arthropoda; class Insecta; order Lepidoptera; family Noctuidae; genus Aporophyla; species Aporophyla lueneburgensis. The sequence goes on from OW028736.1 coordinate 38,645,336, forward strand.
GCTGAAGAGTTTGTTTGATTGAACGCGCTAATCTCAGGAACTACTGGTCCGAATTGAACAATTATTTTTGTGTTGAGTAGTTTATTTATCAAGGAAGGCTATAGGCTATATAACATCACGCTACAATGAAGAGGAGCGGAGCAGTAATGAAAAATGTTGCAAAAACGGGGAAAATCGCACGGGTAGGCGATTCGACGCGACGGGAAGGGCCCGGAACAAAAAAAATTGTGCGGACGAAGTCGCGAGCAGAAGCTAGTGTAGATATATACTTACCACTACTACCAGGAAATTGTTGTTTTATTTCGTCCCACATTTTTTTATAACATGCCTATATTGATGATGTGGATGTTTTGTCATCGCCGCCGCGTGCCGCGCGACGCTTGCCGCGCCTCGCACCGCGCCGCAATCCGCGCCGCTCTGGGCTGTGGCCAGGGGGTGAGAAAGGAAGTAGAATTGCACGGACAAAGCCGCGGCCAAAAGCTAGTAAGCTACAAAACTTCTTTATACACCACATTTTTTGCTAATCTATTACTGTGTGCAAAAATGATCAGACTACTGGGCGAGCTTAGGCGGGAGCGAGCCACATAGAATTGCCCGTGTGAAAAACAGTTTACTCTCAAGTCTATACCCGCAAATTCAAATTTCTGCCCTTGTAATTTGTTTATGGTCATTGCAAAGCAGACTTTGAGGGGAAACTGTATTCGTTTAAATTCAAAGGGAAGGTCATTCGGGATCAAGGGAATTCTTGGTACAAATACAGTTTCCCCTTGCGCATATCCAATTATAACTATTTTGTTTTATGCTTTTGTGCAATTTTTGTGAAATAGTTGTTGTTTTCGTAATCAGCGACCCGATAAATGATAAAAACGATACCCATGTTGATTTTCAGAATATGTCACCCCTTTTCCACCTTTTAGGGGTTGAATTCTGAAAGAGCCTGAAACATTTGTTTGCTCATTTATTGATATGAGTACTCCTGTGAAGTTTCGAATAAAATAGTTTAACTAATCTTGTTTCCCCATTCAAACTTTAAAGCCCTTTTTCACCCCCTTAGGGGTTGAATTTTCAAAAACCCTAGAATACGTAACTATTTATTTCTAATCGTTAACCTAAAAACAAAGTTTCAAGCTTCTAGCTCTAAAAATGACGGACTTCCATACAAAATTTTAACCCCTTTTTCACCCCCTTCGGAGGCGAATTTTCAAAAATCCTTTCTTAGCGGATGCTTAAGTCACTACAACTATCTGTATGCCAAATTTTAGTGAAATCTGTTCAGTAGTTTCGGCTGTGCGTTGATAGATGAGTCAGTCAGGTTTGCCTTTTATATATAAGGTGTATCTATTCATACACGAAATATTTTAAGAGGTACACCTGTAGGTGGTAAAGAAGCTATAGAAGCAAAAAAAAATTTTTCTAAATGTATTTTTTTCAAAATTTAATATTTGTAAATTATTTGACGCACATAAGAAATAATGGCTCCTTCTTATTTTTTACGGCCCGAAACACCGCGGCCATGCTCGTGCCGTCCGGTCGTCGCCCTCGCAGCGTCAGGTGGGCTATTCATAGAATTTGGAGTAAAGGTTTTATGCAAAACTTCTCAAGCAGTTTTAAAATTATAATAAGTAATTACGAAAATTCAAAACCGCTTAGATAATTTTTTTCTTTTTACTTCTATAGCTTCTTTACCACATACCAGGTGTACCTCTTAAAATATTTCGTGTATGAATAGATACACCTTATATATAGATTTCATAAACATAAACCTTATGCATAAACCGTGAATACCTACCTACAAGTTTGTACGGAACCCTCGGTGCGCGAGTCCGACTCGCACTTGGCCGGTTTTTGCGTGTTGGAAGTAGCAACGTCAATATTGTTTGTTTTCAGTGGGGCTTCATAGTCCTGGCGGCTTTGAGTTGATCTTGACGGTCCCGCAAAATTGTTCGCGGTATACTTTTCACGCTCTTTGCATTGACGAAAGTTGGCAGAATGATTTCCACCACAGTTACAGCACTTGACTAGTTCGTCCTGGGTCGTTTTGGGGCATTCCGCGTTCGGGTGCGGGTTGCTACATTTTACACAGCGGGGCGCTAGGTTGCAGTTGGTTGCAGAATGGCCGAATCCTTGGCATCTGTTGCACTGAGTTCCGTAGCGATTATTGCTTCGGTAGCACCACGAGGCAGTTGTGCCAGAAAGGGAGGGCAGTACGAAGATTTTTCTGCAGGTACTTTCATTTTCCGAACAATCACATTCTCGAACCCAAGCGAGCCAATTTCGTCTGGAAGTACATCCTCGACGTAGTTATGAAGACCGAAGATTACCGCTTTGTACAACTTTTCATCCTTTTGCGAGTAAGTGTGAAAAGCTATGTCCTTGGAACGCAGACCGTCTTTGATGGCTTGGTGACCTTCAAGTGTGTGGCAGATGACAGCTAATCGATTATTACGTCTGTACTGCAGGTTAAAGTTTTTCGAGTAAGTCATAATTGTGGTTCTGATGAACTCGTGCGTCCATGTAGGTTTTATGTCCAATACGATAGGAGGGACACGTGTGACCTTTTTTGTGACAGCATCACGAAGTCTTGCGCTATAGTCAGCAGCCGATGATTGGTTGCCAGGCAGATTGCTAAAACTGTTCTTAGTCTTGATAGGCTCCGTTAGGCTTTGTTCGGATTGACACGCAGTTCTATTGGGAATTTTCTAATGACTGGTTTTAATGGGGCTTTCGAGAGGGCGTTTGCCAACAGAGTTGGAGCGTGTCAGAAAACATTTCATATCGACAACTTTTTATCGACCGTATTCCCATCACTAGTGGCAATGTGGAGTAAGCAGGTGGGGACTAAGGGGGACTAATAAGACGTGCAAACGATACAAGCGCGCGCACCGAACTGAGAGGAGGCATTGAAACCTCCTCAGAGGTGCAAAGTTTCCTCTGAAGATGCCAAAAGGCTTGGTGGGTGGGCTCGAGTTCACCGAACATCTTATTCTAACCCTCGGAACGGTGCTCCACAATGCGTTTCTTTACAGCACGCTGTAAATGACACATGTGGATTTTGTTCACGTCACATGGAAACGAGTCGTAGGCACGAATAGCCGCGTTCTTCTCAGTTATCAGTTCACGCACGTCAGCGGGTAGTATCCAGCGATGGTCTTCCATCACCGGAACTTCCTGTGAACAATCCGTCAATACGGATTGTACATGTACGTATTCTGTAAACGAGTTGATTGCAGACGTGTCTGCAACTGACACTATGTGGTCGGGAATGGAGTAACGACGTTGCGGATTGGAGTCTTTCGTCTACTTTCCTCCAGTCGGTTATCATTTGGGTCTGAGCAGCCGGTTAGGATCACTCGGGCCCGAGTAGGGTTTTAAGTGCATGAATAGGGGACGGTGGTCGGATTTAAGCTCGTGTGGAACGTCTCAATATACTGTAAACGGAGGTTTACATTCTTGAACAGCGCTACATCAAGAACATCGGGAAGCTGGCTGGGATTTCCAGGGAAATGGGTCGGATGCATCGGAGCGATGACGTCAAATTTTAGGGAAGCTCTTAGGTTGAACACAATCCTACCTCTGGTAGAGGTCACCCGCCAGGATGACGGAGTCACTCAGGCCAAAGAGGGCAGTGAAATCGCTGGTCAGAGTTGTGCGATCCTCGAAGCCGTTGGTGGGCGGAATAAAGGTGGAAATGATGGTTATCGGTTGATGAGCAGTCATACCGAGACTGACAGATAGAGACCTCCAGGGTTTCAGGTGAAATAGCAGTGGAGGTGGGTCGATGGGGATGCAGTGGAGGCACTTTCTGAAATATATGAGGATGCCGCCTTTGTGGCACCGAGACCTGTCATTGCGAACTAGTTTATAGTTGGCAATGTTCGGGTTCCGGTGATGGGGCTTCAAAAAAGTTTCCTGAATGAGGAGGATGTCAAGCTGGTGATCTCGGAGGAAAGAGGCGATTTCATCACGTTGACTAGTAACGCATTGGCATTGAAAAAACCTTGTTTTAGGGATCGAGGTTTGGAAACTGGGAATAAGTTTACGCGGGCTATTTATAGCTTGTTTCATCTAGAAAGATATGACACAATTATGACGCAACATTTGAATATTGCGTAACATTTTCTTTAAACTTTTATTCGTTACTTGAAAAACGGGTAGAACTTTTGCACACACCTATTATGTATGTAAATTAATTATGCAGATTTAGTCAAGCGAGATAGCGTGATGCAAGCGGCCTACAAACCATCGCTGAGGACGCCTATAAGTCTATGATAGATGGCTGTGTATCAGTATATCATACGTACAAGCTGTGCTTCGAGATAAATAATTTACACCAAAAACACTTAACAATTTATTAAAATAGTCATACTGCAGTAATCAGAATCGCTCTCACATATAGTTCACTGTTTAGCATTCATAAATGTATTGTACTCGCGGTTTTTTGTTTTTATATGGCATGTCGCAGGTTACCTTGAGAGGTGGTCACTACTTAACCGGGCTATCCCGTGGCTGCTTTCAGCAAACTCAAATCCTCCAGCCAGGCGCGAATTACTTACACAAGTAAGCAACTTCACGATAAGGGCGCCGCCTGTAAGGAACGAACCTCGTCTTAAGGCGTCGTCGTCGTCGAACAAAGGGGATCTCGTAGCCTTGCGGAGGAAACGGTTTTGGAGGGTCTGCATCCTATAGTTATGTTGGGATTTTGCGTGTGCAAAAATGGCATAGGTATAATTGGTATAATTCACGTTGTGTAAATGCGCAATCACTTGAGTGACAATTTGCTACATGCATTGAGAATGAAATGGAGCGTGCCGAGAGCGAAAGCGTCGTGCGAAAAAGCCTTCATGTGCTCAAAGAAGAAAAGGTACTGATCGAGGATCACATCTAGATATTTGGCCCGCTTTTCGCAAGGGATCGGTTTTCGAACAAGGAGACGGGTCAGAGGGGAGGAGGGAGATGGCTCAGAGGGGGACAGGTGATTTGAGAAGGTGACCTCTTGAATTTTGTCAGAATTGACTTCTTCACTTTCTGAACCAGTCACCTATTTTGTCGACTGCGTTTTGGAGAGTGTGACCTATCGAGTCTTGGCTGCGCCCAGTGAAGTTAATGACTGAATCGTCAGCGAACAATGCCAACTGTGCTTTTGTACTTTTAGGGATATTTATTTATTTAATCTTTATGCACAAGTAAAAAATACTGTACAAAAGCGGACCGCTGGTGAATAGCGTGAAAATGAGAACAGCTAGCACAGAGTCCTGAGGGCTCCTGCACGTATGGAATGGGGGAAGGAGTGTCCTTTCGATGCGAAAACAAAAGGTGCTGCCGGCCGTGGTCGAGTCGATGGTCGGTAGCGAGGAGTCCTGGGACGCGGTGGTATCCTTCTGCGAAATAGTCGTTTCGCAGAGGGAGGCAGCGGGAAGAGAGTGGGTGGTCTCAACGCCAAGGATCAATAAATTTGCTTATGCTCTCAGACAAGTGAAGAATGTGACAAACAGAAAAACGGCAATAACTACTTACCATGCATATATAGAATCCATTTTACGCTACGGGCTTATTATATGGGGGAACAGCACATAAAAATAGACCATTTATTGCGCAAAAAAATGCATCAGGGCCATTTGTGGTCTTCGACCTAACGACTCTTGCAAACCGTTTTTTAAAAAGCTGGGTTTATTACCACTTCCCTCACTTTATATTTATGAAATCTGTAAATATGTGTACAGTAATAAGGGGTTGTTCAAAAAAGCGTATGAAATAATCACTCGACCAACAAGGGATCCACACAGACTTGTTTTAAAGGATAATCCTAAATCAGCCAAGTATGCTAAAAGCTGCCTTGTAATGTGTGTACCATATCTATACTAATATTATAAAGAGGAAAAATGTGTATTTTTGTTTGTTTGTTTGTTATGGATAAACTCAAAAACAACTGGACCGATTTAAAAAATTCTTTCACCATTATAAAGCTACATTATCTGCAAGTAACATAGGCTATATTTTATTTTAGAAAAAATTGGGGTCTGTAAGATATTTGGGTTTTTCGGACCCAAGGTGTAAAAAATCATCCAAAAAAGTTCCTTATTAATATATCTTTGAAGTACCAGGTTGTCATAGCTTGGTAGGAGCTTGGTAGAGCGGTACGAAGTTCGCTGGGTCAGCTAGTATGTAATAAAATACCAAACGATCTAAAATTATTAACCAACACAAACCCATTTGAACACCAATTATACAAGATGCAGTTTTGAACCTGCAAAACATTTCAGGAGGTTGTTATGAGACTCGTAAATAATCATATAACAATACGGTACCAAGTCAATAATCAATAACACTTCTTATTTTAGATTTTTCAATTTTATTGTTTTTCAGAATAACATAACTTTCTTAATAACCCTCTTCAAAAAATACAGAATCACCCATTGCGATTTATCGCGCATCATGTCGCTGTGTGCGTGAATACAATGACCAGTGACGACACTGTACGATGCTCCGCCCACATTTCTACGAAACGAACGCGGCACTAAGTTGAACTAAAAAGGCGGTCGTTGCTATGGTTACGCGCAGCAACCGCACGTCATACCGCACTTCGATTGAGACGCGTAAATCTGTTACTGCGCATTCAAGGTTAAACCAACGTGCCGCGGCCCGCGATTAGTACAAGTTGTTGTAGCTACAGCAACTTATAGCAAATAATTTAACCTTAGATGTAGTTTGAATCTGAAAATCACAATGTACCTACGCTAAATAATAACTCATTTTTAAGTATCATTACAATGCGAAAATCTTCATCATCTGCCGAGCCTGTTACCAACTATGTTAGGGTCGGCTTTCAGTCTAACGGTATGCAGCTTATTACATGGAGTGCCAATGAATCACGTAGGGCGACTACGTATCAGACCTCACCAAACCAGTTAGTTGATAACACAATACCCATTTGTTTGACTAATTGTCAGACTTTCTGGCGTTTGACTATCCGTAGGTACCAATGACCATACGGTAGGGCTGTAAGGTCGTTGATCCGTACCGACCCGTGTGGTACATAACGATTGTCCGAGAGCTACAAATCAATCGGAACCAAAGGCTTTAATTAAGTGCTTACCAGAACACGGGATTTCAATGACGTCCTAGATAAATTTACAAAGTACTTACATTATTATGAATTTAAAAAATAACCACCAGACCACGTCTGGATTCTTTGACCCGGCGCAGTCGGCGCTCTCTGTAGGTAAATTCAGCCCCAAGGACGGTTTTCGTTTTTATTTGTAGAAATCTTAAACCAACCAATTTATTGATTTAAGATTTTCCTTCTTACTTTTTAACGGGCTGAGCACCGATAAAAATACCTCAAGATAATTTGTTTTTTAAGTAGGTAGGTACCCATGTGTCAGGGATGTTAACCTCTAAGTCCCTGAGATACCACATTAATTGGTACAGACATAATGGTTTTTTAATTGTGTCTGTAATTACGGTAATTGACTGGTTAAGTGATTTATTTTGTCTGATAGGTATTTTTGGCGTAGTTAAATCAACTTATTTACACTAATCAAGTTGATATAGCTAACATCGTATTTACAAATTATTGTCTATGTACTAATAAATAAATTACCTAAGCCTACCTTAACATAAGTATGTCACGTGGAGGTATTGTTCTAAGTTTCCACCATCACACTCCAGGCACAGTCTAGCACGACGTTGCTGATTTTTAACCGACTTCAAAAAGGAGGAGGTTATCAATTCGGATGTTTATATATATTTTTTTTTTTATGTATGTTCAGCCATAACTCCTTCATATATTAACGGATTTGCAAAATTCTTTTTTTTGTTCAAAAGGGGTTTATTTCGAAATGGTCCCATATAAGTTTCAGATAGATCTGATGATGACTTCCGGAGACAGACACCGGAACTCTTTAAAAAATGACAGCAAATCAACGCGATTTCTGCTATCGCAAAAATATGCCTTGTTTGTTTGGAATTAGTGCGGGGTAGATACTATAACTAAAAATTTAAAAATAAATAAAAACTTTTTAATAAAAAAAAAATAACCGACTTCCTTAAAAAACACTACAAAGTGAAAAATAACTTTAATTTCGGAAGTCGGTGGCAAAAACCTCAAATAAAAATCCTAAGGCACCGAATTCCGAAATTAAAGTTATTTTTCACTTTGTAGTGTTTTTTAAGGAAGTCGGTTGTTTTTTTTTTTATTAAAAAGTTTTCTTTCAGCTTACGTAACATAAACACATTCGTTTTTATTGTGTCGAAAGCACTGATCACTTTTGCATGTAGTTGGGTAACACTGGTGATTTCGTCTGTATACAAAAATCTTTTAACGTCTCTCCACAGATAAGCACAGGACAGATGGTGTTCCAGCAACCAGCGACAAAATGTAACTCGCGTGACGTTATCCAGTTGGTGGAGATCCTGTACCTTGCGTAAGGAAAAGGATGCTGCATTTCTTTGTGCAGTAGCCGCCACACCGTGGAATGGTGCACTCCAAACCGTCGAACAGCCTACCGCGTGCTTGCCCGTGGCTCTCGCCGGAAGAATTCCAGGATATCTTCCTGCAAGGCGACAGGCAGGCCTTCGTTGCCGCGACCTTTACCATGCTGGGGAACGTCGAACTGCCGATAATCACGCAGTCTGCGTAGCAGCCAGCATTACCATGTTAGAGGGACGTTGCCTATTGGGGAATAACTCCGCGAACATTTCGATGGCTCGAGATACATTGTCTCCACTGATGGCATACAAGCGGACCATCTCCAACTCTACATTGCACTATTGGTCCGCATCTTTACAACTAGGTAGCAGGTACCTATCGCTGCCGTTAATCGAAGGCGCCCTTGAGGGGCGGAATTTACAAGCGTATGCACACGCCGGCGTCATCAATCACACTAATAAATTGACCCGATTTATGTGCTTGCGATCGATGGCCGCGGGGGTGCGGCTAGGGGGAGGGGAGCGCGGCTTTGGATCTATGAATGAAATGTCCGTTGCGTTCGTTTGTGTGTGTGAAAGCGCAGTTTAAGGACGCGTACAGACTGGCCGCGTTTTAATAAAGGGAGTTCACACTTACCGATTTCCGTAAATAAGAATAAATTGAAAAAAAAAATACCTGCCCATTTTATTGTTGATTCGGGTCGAGAATCACTAACATAATTACCTCCTGAAATGTTTTGCAGATCCAAAACGACACCTTGTATAAATGGCTGAATGGACATAACTTTTATGATATTAAAGATTTTTTTTGACTTCAAAATATGAATATGTTGTACATGTATTAATAAAAATGTAAATGACTATTATTGTATTAGGTAATCTGCGACATTGTTTAGTTCATATTTAAATCGTGAATGTGTAATTATTTTGCACGCAATTAATAAAATTTTTGTTTCGCTAAACATGTGGAAATTATATAAAACCAAACTGTAACAACTTTATACCATATTTAAAGCAAATAAAGACTTATCTTATCTTATCTTATCTAACGTAAAATCTTTTAACTTTTATCTTATAATAAAACTGTAGAGAGGTCAATTCTGTACATTGAAAATATATTCAAAATTAATATTGAAGGATGAATGGTGATCGATACTGATGCCAAAAATGCAATCAGTAAATTTTTTGTCTGTCTGACTGTATGTGCACGCATGGGTCAAAAACTACTGAAGGGATTTTAACCAAACTTGGTACGATTTTAGTCCATGCTCCTGGGCAGGTTATAGGCTATATAACATAACGCTAAGACACATAGGAGCCGAGCAGTGACGATAAATTTGAAGCAAGTCGGATGAAAATGCGCTTTCGAGGTATAACAAAATTAACCTGGATTAACAATAGGCTACTTTTTATCCCGGTAGTACGTTCACGCGGGATATTTTCCGACCTCCACGCGGGCGAAGCCGCTGGCAAAAGCTAGTCTTAACTAAACATCTCGCCCAGAGTAGCACTCATAACGCACAAAGAACCTCGATCAGAGGAAGACATTTGTTCAACTGCCACCCTAAACTTCGTTGTCAATGCCCCGATGATTGACACCCATCTCCTTTACGACCCCACTCATACCCTCGATGTCCTTGATTTAGCGTTCCGAAAAAATATCAACCCATGGTAGGATTCTACAGAAGCAATGCAAGAGCTCTCCTCTGACCATCGCCCAGTCGTCATATGACGACCTGACTCCCCGAGCAGATCTCCCCTTTTTCGTTTAACGGACTCACCCAGACTAAGAAGGGTGGAGCGGAGTTTGGAGTTCTCTAGAGGACTGAGGGGGAAGACAGACCGACACTAGCGTGATCGGTTGATGATGTGTCAGGCCTAGCCGACAGATCGATACTTCTTAACGAGAGAGAGCGGGAGGGTCCATAGGTGTACAGTATGTTACCTTGCTATATTAATGCGGGTGCTGCCTTCGTGACAACGGGGCTTGTTATTATGAACTATGCGATAGTTGGCAATTGACGGGTCACGGTGATTGGGCTAAAGGAACGACTCTTGTATATCTATGTGATGGTCGCGGAGGAGAGCTGCGATCTCATCTCGTTGACCATGGATGCCATTGGCATTGAAGAAGCCTTATTTGAAGGATCGGGGTTTAGTTCTTGTAATAGTTCCTCTATCTATAATGAGGTTGCTTGAAAATGAGGAAAGGACTTGCGTACTTTCAGGATACACGTTATATCTAGATTGGACCATGTAGAAGTTGCCGCCATTTCTAGCCTACGTCTATGACGGACGGCACGCGGTGACATTATACAATTCTTCGCGGAGGAAGTCTATGAGTCTTTGGCGGACGGCCGCGGCATGGGGATATATGAACCGGCGTTACACAAACCTTCGCGGAGCCTTTCCTTATAAGTTATCGGTGGCATGCAGTAGTGTGTGTGCAGTTCACGTTTGTTAATAGCATCGACTCAGACCAAATAAAAAAGGTAGACGGAGCGCCGCGCTCTCGCAGTGAAGCAGGGTAAAGGAAGCCAAATTAGAAATAGGAAGCCGATCGTGTTCCAGTGCGTCGCGTGACACCGAATACGCTACACGTCATAACCCTAAAATTGGTAATTATTGTAAAATGCCTTCCTGTGTCGTAAAAACTTGTAAAAACAATTCTGTAATACAAAAAAATCCATGTGGGATAACTTTTCACTAGTAAGTGTTTCATTTTGTTTAATTTGAAATAAAAATACAAAAATATTTCGTAATGCGTTTTTGGAACACAAAACCTCGCATAATATCTTCGGTGTGACCAGTATATCCGTAAACAAAACTCCCCGAAATGCGGGTAGTTTAAGAATTATTATTTTTAAAATTGTTTGTGTATTGGTTAAATCTTTTTAATTACTACGAAAATTATTATTATCTATTTTCGACGTCAAATAAACAGAGTAAGCATTAATAAATTACTCGGGTTTAAATATTTTGTAATATAACATGAATACAATACGATAAGCTATAAGTATGTGATTATTAGGATAATTATTTCTATATGCAAGTACAATATAAAACGGTTTTATGTAAAATATAGTTTTGGATTAATTTATTTCTCAACCTTTTCATTTGTTACATTTGAAAACAAAGTGTTTTTATTATTTTAGTTTCCCAAGAGACCTAAAGTGGAAACAAAAGTGGATTGAGATTATTAGGTTAAGCCAAAATAACGAAACTTGGTTGCCATCAAAATTTAGTGTTGTGTGTTCCACACATTTTACAGATAATGATTTGTATCTTTCTAAATGTGGGCTGCGTCGTGTGATGAAAAATACAATACCAAAAAAAATATGAACCCATGTTGCTATTAGATTATGTTATATGTTTTGTACACTTTTGTACCTTCTAACATTCGATCAATATTCTTTTTAGGTTCTTATTGACCAACCTGGTAATGCTATTGATATTGCCGTTTCTGAAAACGTTGACGTTTTTTATGGTTTATCGGGTCGCCGATTACGAAAACAACAATTATTTCACAAAAATTGCACAAAAACATAAAACAAAAAGACAAGAAGATTTATACAAAAAAAAAAAATGCACAAAATTACACCTAAACAAAAAAATTATGATTAAAAATCAATGAAAATAAACAACCAAACCAAATTTTTTTTTTCAAATTAATAAAATGGCAAAACCAAAAGAAATACCTAAGCTTCCTAAGAACCTACTTATAAGTTCCAATCGCTACCAATAGATGGCGTTGGATCGTTTTAAAACGCGGTAACGTTGTGTTTTTTCGAACTAATATAAAGTGAATAAACAATAGCTTCTGGCCGCGAATTCGCCCGTGCAATTTTACTTCCTTTCTTAGCGTTCGCCAACGCTACGTTACGCTACGATATAACCGAATTCCACGCCGACGAAGTCGCGAGCAAAAGCTTGTTGGTTATATTGCTGGTGCTGTAGTACATTACTTATCAAAAAAGTTAAAATGTGAATCTTGTATCTCGAGACTTTTATCCACTCAGAAACTTTATTTTCATAAGTTAATTACGGTCAGGGACAAAGGTGGTTTACATTTTCCGTCAAAAGATATTTTTGCATTTTTTTCCGCTTGAGAAATCGTAATAAAAAGAATCGTCAAAGATGACATCATAATAAAGTCAGAGAGACAACATTTATATGTCGTTTCTCAAAAAACCTTTATATGGGCAAAAGAATTTATTTTTAATTTGGAAAACGAACACAATTTCGCCGGCATGGATCACAAAGTAAATTTTATACGTACTGTTGTTGAAAAATATATAAATATAAGATTCCACCATATTTCAAAACTAGATACTATATCCAGAAGTCGGGATAAAAAAGACCGGAAATTAATGCAACTCAAAAGTTTTTAAAATTTGTATCTTTTATTTTTATTAAAAGTAACTACCCAATCATAAAAAAGTGTTTTATTTAAAAGTATTTCAATGTCATAAAAAATCATAATTATTTAATCAGAAATGGGGAAAAAAGTTTTTGGTGGCAACATTTTTTCCTTCGCACACAGACGCAATACAAGTGTTGCTACACTGAGGTTACGCACACAATTCTCTAAATGGTGCTTCACTTTTCGAACGCTATTGTTGGCGTACGCGCCGTCTACCTTTTTTATTTGGTCTGAGAGCATCGAGTGAGAAATTATAAGTCGACAATGTCGAGTACATAATAAATAAGAAAACGTGTTTTTGATTATAATATTGCGTTACTAAAACCTACACTTGTAATGTGCAGTGACACTGGCATAATAATTATTTACAAGTAAGCATTTCGAAGAGGTAGGTCAGTGGCATGCGGAGGCAGCGGGCGGGTTGGTTGTATGCATACAACAAGGTGGCAGGTGGTATATACGTGTATACCTATCAAAAAAATAAGTCAATATAAAATAATTGATGTTTGCGAGTTCATGAGCTTGGTATAATCATGTAAGTATAGCGATATACGGGAGACGTAAGTACCGTACTTGTATCCCGGATGCGAGACATCGCGGGCAGCTCTATGTTAATCTAGACCAGTGGTTCCTAACCTTTTCGATCTTGTCACCCCTATGACTTATCTAGAGAATCTGATTTACCCCTCCCGCGCTCCCTCATGTTACCAATGAACACCAAACAAAACAACACACATAATTGCAAATTGACTTTATTAGAAATATAAAAATTGCACAAAAATATTGTGTAAGTTCTTTTAATCACATTATATATCTATATAATTTTTACAGACTTTACTAAACCTAACATTAAAAAACTTGCAAATTACCTTACAATTACCAATTACCTTACAATTACCAAGTACCTTACAATTACCAATTACCTTACAATTACCAAGTACCTTACAATTACCAATTACCTTACAATACAATTCGTACAAACCGTATGTCCGTATGTTTCACGCGCTTTATTAGAAACGCGGCTCCGACTTGTCATTTGATTACACAGTTAGGGCATGAAATGCACTGGTGAGCTAGATTTGGTCTTATTGGTCTAATCTTTGTTATATATTACCAGCTCATTACCGCCGCAAAATACCAGTTTTACCCCCGCAGGGGTAATTACCCCCAGGTTAGGAACCGTGGATCTAGACAAATAAATAAAATTGGAGTGTCTGTTTGTAATACTATAATAACCGATTTTTAGGGTTCCGTTGCCAAATGGCAAAAAACGGAACCCTTATAGATTCGTCATGTCTGTCTGTCTGTCTGTCCGTCCGTCCGTATGTCACAGCCATTTTATTCCGAAACTATAAGAGCTATGCTGTTGAAACTTGGTAAGTAGATGTATTCTGTGAACCGCATTAAGATTTTTACACTAAAATAGAAAAAAAACAATAAATTTTGGGGTTCCCCATACATAGAACTGAAACTCAAAAATGTTTTTTCTCATCAAACCCATACGTGTGGGGTATCTATGAATAGGTCTTCAAAAATGGTAATGAGGTTTCTAATATAATTTTTTTCTAAACTGAATAGTTTGCGCGAGAGACACTTCCAAAGTGGTAAAATGTGTGTCCCCCCCCCCCCCCCCCGTAACTTCTAAAATAAGAGAATGACAAAACTAAAAAAAATATATGATGTACATTACCATGTAAACTACCACCGAAAATTGGTTTGAACGAAATCGAGTCAGTAGTTTTTTTTTAAAACGTCATAAATCGTAAACCGCAATTTACCTTACATTCAATCAACTGAAATATAAAAATTAAAAAATATATAAATTTTTAAACCGAAAATACCTACAGGTTTGTACGGAACCCTCGGTGCGCGAGTCCGACTCGCACTTGGCCGGTTTTGTTACTAAGTGTATATGGATGTATACACGGTACATATACCAAAACAACATTTTTTTTTAATTTTTGACTGTCTGTCTGTTTGTTCCGGCTAATCTCTGAAATGGCTGGAACGATTTTGACGGGACTTTCAGCAGCATTGGCAGATAGCTGGTGTAACAAGAAGTAACTTAGGCTACTTTTATTTTACAAAAATGCTTTTAAAAATACCTGCGTTAATTTCCGACATCCACGCAGACGCTGCCGCGGGCAAAAGATAGTCTATACTAATATTTTAAAGCTGACGAGTTTGTTAGGTTGAACGCGGTAATCTCAAGAACTACTGGTCCGAATTGAAAAAAATATTTTTGTGTTGGGTAGCCTATTTATTGAGAAAGGCTATAGGCTATATAACATCACGCTACAATCAAAAGGAGCGGATCAGCAACGAAAAATGGACGAAAACTGGCAGGCAATTCGATGGGACGGGAAGTAATTCATCAATGGCTCTGTGACTGAGACTAAGATTCATCAGCATCATTTACAAGGCCGCCGAAGTGAATACGTTATCCCCGAAGTTGGAAGCGTCAGCGCGTTCGCCGCTGAGGAGATCTTTGTATCCTGTCAGCCTGTGCGGTCTGTTCTGCAGCCGTAACACCTGCTTGAGCGCTCGCGACTTGGTGGCGGTACGAGTGGCGAGAATTCCGCGTTGTATTGCTGCGTGCCGCGCTGGCATGTGGCCTTGGCGGACTTGGTGCGAGTTGTGCGATAAGACGTGCAGCTCACCCGCGCGAGCGCGACTCGTTCCGGTCACATGACAAGTGGCACGCACACCGCCGCGCCACCGCGTCGTCGTCGTCGCGTGCGGCCACCGCTGTCCCTCGCCCTACATATTATTATTATTAAGGACCGACCGAAGGTTCGGTTTCGGTTTCGGTTTCGGCTAGTTTCGGCCAAAAAAGCTAGTTTCGGCCACGGTTTCGGTTTCGGCCAAATATTGGCCGAACCTTCGGCACTGCCGAAACTAGGTGTTCGTGAATTGTCGCGCATCATTCAACTACCTTCGAGCGAGTGAATGTGATTGCCAGTTGAGTTCGCTAGCCGGCGCGATCGTGATGATTTGAGGTTACGTGGTTTTTTCGCGCAAACATTATTAGAAAAGTATTAGTATTTGATTAGAGTCTTGTCCTACAGTGGAAAATAAATAGGTTGTAACTTATAATAGAATAGAATTCATTAGATATTTTACTTGGTTCTGTGGAGTTATTCCCTAGAACTTAAACAAAATGAATTTATATAGAAATTAATGTAACACTTAAAAGATGTGTGAAGATACCTGTGATGTTTGATTCAAACATTACTATATTTGTTTGTAATTGTTGTTGGATTACATTTTGTACCCGTATTCAAACCGCCCCGTACATCACATATACAACGACCCCCGGTGATTTAACTATTACCGTGAATGACCTTCAGTACTATTAGTTATGTCGCATTTTTCCCCTTTAGTACGCGATGTGCTTAGTCAATTCGGACGCGTAGTACAGTAGTTAGTAAAAGCTTTCTAGTTAAATTTCATTATTTACTTGAATTAATTTTCCTATTGATAATGACTGGCATAGGTATGTTTACCTTACTAGTTTTTATTGTATTTTAATCTGTGAGATATTTTTTATTTATCATAGACTGATTTCTTTCAGGTTAAAAATGTCACAAAAAGAAAAGAATCCTATTTAGAAATTTTTTGAAAAAAGCATTATCGATACATCTAAGGCTATTTGTAAAATTCTCAATAAAGCATTATCATAGGGAAGTCACGAACCGAAAAAACAAACGTTACACGGAGTTAAACAACATTTATCAAAATTTCATGACGCGGAACACAGACTGGTCTTAAAACGACAATCAGAGGTAGATGAGTTGAAAAACATAGCCAAATTAAAGCGATCAGGCGCGAACATCTCATTGGAACTATTGAACACTGATCGGCCGAATTTTGTTCAGTCAACGATCCCAGGCTTGACCACTGAATCTAAAATTGTACAATAGCCTGATGATCATGAAATTACAATAAGGATTGACAAAGCAATAATTCACCTAATAATTGTAGAAATGGTGCCATATGCTTTAGTGGAAGGCGAAGCATTCCGTAAATAAAGAACAATTTTTGTAAATAAATAATACTTTAATTCTTGCATTTTATTTTTTTACACATGTTAAGGGCCCGGCGACGGTCAATCTGTCCATACAAACGTAATACCAAAATCATTTGCAATTTGAGCATATTTCCACCATTTTAAGATGATATTCGGCTTTAGACAGTATTTATCTAGGTTATGGTGACGTTTTTTTAAAAAAAAACTGAGCTAAAATGAAGTTTGAGCGAATTGCATTTCGCACATTTTTACAACGCGAATGACATGTTTTCTTTTTGTTTTTTCTGCATTAAAAACAACAATATCTGTAATAATATTATATCCATAACACAGCTTATATTACCAAGATACAAAATAACGAAAACCAATTTAAAATTCATTAAGTTTTCATTCATCATTTTTGGTATTACGGAACACAGCCAAATTATCATAAATTTTCAATAGCTAATAGTGCTATCGCGTCTCACAAAAATGTCAATGTGTGCACGGTCGTGCGGCTCGCAGTACGTGTGTTGTGTAGCGCTCGGACATGCATTCACACTAGCGCAACTAGCATTTTGGGCGTACTTTTATTTGTTTATTCAATTGTATTGTGATATTTCTGACATTATTATTGACCTATGCTATGGAACTTGGATTTTGATTTTTCTTCTGATTTGGTATCGAGTACAGAGACTGAATGACTGATGAGAATGTAGAATTCTGACGAACTTTGTTTTTTTTTGTTGGATGGAAAATCATCAAATGACTTTTCCCGTTCTGGGCGGAGCGGGAGGGCGTGTCAGACTTTTACCGACTAAAACCCACCCATATTCCATCAGTTGCCCATATGCCAGGGCCACAGTAACTCTTTCGAACGAATCTCGCGACCCTGGCAGGAACTTTGCTTTGTTTACGGACCTAGATTTAGGCGGGTTGCAGACTAAGAGCTAAGCTAAGTTAGTTTTGCTTAGCTCGCATAGCTGACGCAGTTTTCCATACATATCGCAGAGTTTGCGGTCTGCACACAAGTATGGAAAACTGCATCAGCTATGCGAGCTAAGCTAAACTAACTTATCTTAGCTCTTGGTCTGCAACCCGCCTTATTGTTTACGATTCGGTTTGGCTGCCAACATGGACTCCGAACGTTGGGATGTGTCTCACAGTAAGTACCTATTAGCCAATGATATATTACAAGTTATCTGCCTAATATTTTCTTGGCTACTAATTGTTTACACATATTTAAACTCAGCCCAATGAAATAAACATTATTTATTTCGTGGGTCGAGGTTAATAGTAGCAAGTACCTAACTAAGTATATTTTGTATAAGTTAGTATTTACCTACCTATCTAGGTATAGGTTAATTATGTTATGACTACGTTAATGTAATACGTTAATTATGTTATGACATAACACACGTTCCCACGGACGTAATAAAATCGCGGTTGGTTATTTTCGTGCACTGGGTCTTCAAAGTACTGCTCAGCGCCAAGAGGTGAAAATCCAACTGGGCTTCGACGTGCTGAGACTCACCCGCGCTGTAGGGGTCTACTAGGACCGATGCCTGCCGGGGTCGCGTGATTGTTCGAAAGAGATACCGTGACCCTGGCACATGGGCAACTGATGGAACACGGGTGGGTTTTAGTCAGTAAAAGTCTGACACTCCCTCCCGCTCCGCCCAGAGCGGGAGAAGTCATTTGATGATTTCCGATACTGAAAAAAAAAAAAAAAAGACTCACCCGCGCTGCACTCTGTTGTATTCTCAATGCTCGGTTCAACACCGACAGTTGAAAATGCGATCTTATTACGTCCGTGGGAACGTGAGTTTCACCATAATTAACGTAGTTTTAATTATTTCTGGGATAAACAATTGCCAGTATAGAAAATAACAGAAATCGATTCTGTAAACGATTCTGAACAATTTATTATCATAATGTTCATTTATTGTGTTACACACACTATTTAAACCTACTTCTACTATCCTTCACCAGTTTTTATTTATTTGTTGGTATATTGGCATAGCTAGCTGACATATGGCAAATACATAATCAGTCTATAACGTTCCCTGCTGGGATCCAAGCCTCCTTTCTGAGAGGGAATGGGCCGTAATCTACCACGCGGGCCCAGTGCGGATTGGTAGATGTCTGATGTCTTCGATATTTTAATTCTAAGACATGCCGGTTTCCTCACGATGTTTTTCTTTACCGGTGCGAGAGCAATTTTGATGAAATTATTTATACAAAGTAAAGCGCGTCCCTGGGTTCGAACCCGCTACCTATAACTCGTAAGTCGGGGCCATTACCACTGGGCCACCACTGCTCTTGCAGATATGGTAAATAATGTATTGTAATATTCTGTGCCTCATAATTATTGTATAGAATCAAGTTTATGTAACTAAACAGACAGCTGTGCTGCTGGGGAATTTGTTGCGCCGCTTCTTCTCAGATAAAGCACTAGGTATTGGTGACGGGCGGGCGGTTTGTTGTTTTCACGTTCGGAAAGTGCTGATTCTTGGGCACGCCACAATTGCGGCGGTAAGTCCTCTCTTTGAGGAGTGGATAGAGAGGCGTCACGGCGTCCTCACCTTCCGCCTGACGCAGATTCTCACCGGGCATGGGTGCTTCGGTGGGTTCCTGTTCAGGATAAAGCGGGAGGATACGTCCGGGTGTTTCCATTGCGAGGATCGTCTGGAGGACACGGCGGAGCATACGGTGGAGGTGTGCCCTGCCTGGGCGGAGCACCGCCGTGTCCTCGTGAAGGCGATCGGCGGCGGCGACCTCTCGCGTCCGGCCCTGGTGCGAGCCATGGTACGGAGCGAGAGGGAATGGGAAGCCGTCACCTCCTTCTGCGAAGCAGTAATGCTCGCGAAGGAGGAGGCGGGGCGCGTGAGGGAGTGGCAGTCTCTGCGCCCTCACGTCCCTAGCCGCCGCAGGAGGAGACGCCCCGGGCGTCGAGAGTCTATAGCGGACTCCCGGCCACGACACGCCCCGGGCATCGGGAGTCCATAGCCGACTCCCGTGCACCATAGGTGCGAGCTTGCGGGTGGCGAGCAATGGGTAGCTCGCCGCCCGGTAAGGACCAGGCTCGGGTCGACGGCGCGTAGTGTTCCACGCGCGCCTAAAACAGATGTCAGCAGCAGTGTAGGGGTCTACTAGGACCGATGCCTGCCGGGGTCGCGTGATTGTTCGAAAGAGATACCGTGACCCTGGCACATGGGCAACTAATGGAAAACGGGTGGGTCACACAAGTCTGACACGCCCTCCCGCTCCGCCCAGAGCGGGAGAAGTCATTTGATGATTTGCCATCCTGAAAAAAAAAAAAAAAAAAAAAAAGTGCTGATTCTAAACCTAGCTTAGCTTAGGAGAGTAACGTGTACATTAAAAATAAATGTTAGTTAAAAGTCTTTGTTTTTTATTTATCCTCTTTTATATCTGCACGTCGCGTAAATATGTATAAATTATTGAAATATATTTGTCTGTTACTAATATTTTGCGTAACACTTTCTACTATTCATCTATACTATATAATATTATAAAGCTGAATACTATATACTATATATACTATATTACTATATATATTTATATATTAGTACATAATATTATAAAGCTGAAGAGTTTGTTTGTTTGTTTGATTGAACGCGCTAATCTCAGGAACTACTGATCCGAATAGAAAAATTATTTTTGTGTTGGGTAGCCTATTTATTGAGGGAGGCTATAGGCTATATAACATCACGCTACAACTAAGAGGAGCGAAGCAGTAATGAAAAATGTTGCAAAAACGGGGAAAATTTATTCCTTTTGAGTTTCCGTTGCTTGCGCTGCGTAAACGGTTAAAGTAGGTAACGCAAAAATCATGTATGACGAAATTGTTCCTTTTAAAAAGTTCTAAAAAAAAGTCCGCGAGAGCATATGTCTATCTTTTAAGGTTGACTCACTATAACTCAAAAGGAGCGAGCAGTTTTCGTTGCTGCTCGCTCCTTTTCGGACCTTTTCGGACGAAAACTAGCAGGCAAATCGATGCGACGGGAAGGGTCAGGGGAACAAAAATTGAAAATGCATCTAAACCTTCCTCATAAAACACTCTATCTATTGGTGAAAACCGCATAAAAATCCGTTGAACATTTTTTGAGTTCTTCGCAAGTAGGCAGACAGACGCAGCGGGGTACTTTGTTTTATAATATGTAGTGATAACAATTTTTAAAATTAGTAAAAAGAATACTTACTTACATAAATATGACAGGTGGACTCACGTCGTTCATGTATCAATTTATAGAAGACCACAAACAACATAATTATACATTGGTTTACAAGTACCAAGTTAGGAAAGGTATGTAAGACTTTACAAAAGGCCTAGATCTCGAGATATTGTAATAATTCGAGATACCTACATTGTATAGAAATTTCCACAAAACGCATTACTAGTCTGTACATTTACTAACGATTCCCCAGAGTAGTCAACAAAAATAAAGCAAATAACGAACATACCTAATTACTAGTAAATAAAAATGCCTCGGAGTCGTTATGAATAAAACGTAAGTACAACTTCTTACTCACACACGGCTGCATACCGCGTCATCGTTGGCCTTCTATTGTCAAACAGAGACAGCAATATTCCGACCGAATATTGCCCTTGCGTCTCGGCTCGTGGTTTGCGAGTATAGGCGCCGCGTTCTTAACTGTCTTATATGCGTAAAAATACAATAGATTTAACATGCTTTAAAAATCAAATAAGTTTCGGTTTCGGTTTCGGTTTCGGCCGAAACTGGGACTAAGACCGAAGGTTCTGTTTCGGTTTCGGTTTCGGCTGAAAATCTTGTTTCGGTCGGACACTAATTATTATGTATGCAAATAATGAGCTGAGGCATCTGAAATAGGGCCCTTTCACATAGCGCCGATGTTATGACGACGACGTTATAATTTATATAATGAAAGATAGATTCTTTCCTCAGGTCCAAAGTAAACATTCCTACAAGACAAGCCATATTAAACATCCGTCATCGGAGGCAGTCACTGAGTACTGGGGCAGAGCGGAGGCTGAGGCGTGTGTAGTAGGGCATGCAAACCGGATACCCGGATAACCGAAAAACCCGGATAACCGACTGTTTTCAAAACCGGGTTTTTTAGGATATCAAAACCGAAGTTTTCGGTTTTTTCGGTTAACATTATAAATAAGAATTTTTCGACAACTAAACCGACGGCAACTACAACTCAGGAAAACTTAGACTATACAGTAGTAAATGTTTCATGGAACATCAAGGACAAACTCAGACAAGAAATAAAGAAGGCGCTCAAACAACATACCTCTGGTGCAAGCCCATCTACAGAACTTGATTTAGAAACTATTATGAGGGTGGAAATGGCACTTTATGACAGTGGAGGAAAAATGGGAGAGCATTTAATAAAGAATCTCCAACAAGTGTGGAATCAGAGAGAGCCTTTTTATCAGCAGGTCTCATCTATACTATCTATACTATATAATATTATAAAGCTGAAGAGTTCGTTTGTTTGGTTGTTTGGTTGAACGCGCTAATCTCAGAAACTACTGGTTCGATTTAAACAAATCTTTTTGTGTTGGGTAGCCTATTTACTGAGGAAGGTTATAAGCTATATAACATTACGCTACAATAAAAAAAGCGGAGCAGCAATGAAAAATGGACGAGAACTGGCAGGCAATTCGATGCGACGGGAAGAGTCACGGGAGCAAAAATTTGACGCGGACGAAGTCGTGGGCAGAAAATAGTGTGTAATAAATCCGTTGTACTCTAAATGATGACTCCCTCGATGCACTTGTATCCTATCAAAGTAAAAAATATATGGTAATTCTATCAAAGTACAAAATAGTAATTTGATTTAGCTGTGTAATTTTAATTTAGAATTAATAATCTATTATATCTATAAGAATGTCTGATTTATTTTGTTTTGGTTTATTAGGAACTAGCTTCTGCCCGCGACTTCGTCCGCGTTAAACTTCTTGTTCCCCCGAGCCTTCCCGTCGCGTCGAATCGCCTACCCATGCGATTTTCACCGTTTTTGCAAAAATTTTTCATTACTGCTCCGCTCTTCTTGGTTGGAGCGTAATGTTATATAGCCTATAGCCTTTCTCGATAAATAGGCTACCCAAGACAAAAAGAATTTTTCAATTCGGACTAGCAGTTCTTGAGATTAGCGCGTTCAATCAAACAAACAAACATACAAACAAACAAACTCTTCAGCTTTATAATATTATAAAGTATAGATAAGACTTCTATTTTATGCGATATTTCAATAATTACAATATATTGATCTCATTTTACGTACTGTTGATTTTGCCTGTTTGTTTTTATGACAGTTAAATTGTTATTTAATATTCTGTAATTTTAGGCCTTTGTCTACCTACCAAATGTTTCTAATTGTTTTAAAGAATATGTCATTTTCCTAAATAATAAGCTTTATGATTATTATTCTATGTTATGTATAAAGAAGAGAAACTTTTTGTATTGTTTGTTAGTAGTTGTAGCTTATTTCAGACATATTTCTCATTTATTTAACAAAAATTAGAAAACCCGAAAAAACCGATTTAACCAGTTTCACCGGTTTTGTAAACAAAAAACCCGAAAAAAAAAACGATTTTTATAAACAACCCGGTTTTTGCATGCCCTAGTGTATAGCCGGTAGCGGTTCCCATCAGTTTCCCGAGTCAACGAAACTACAAGTTCGACGCCAGGCCAAGGCCCTGGCCATAGAATTTTATTAGCGCAGTGGAAGCATGATGGTGGGCCCTGGGACAAGAGTGGTGACGAACTGTCCACCGTGCGCGGAGCTGATTAATACAAATATTCAATCACTCACCTGGTTGAGGAAAACTGGTTCTGGAACCTACCTGGATTTATGTATGTAAATGACTGTATATTGTAGGTATTGTGTAGTGACGCTGTAAGTATTCCAGGATACCAGGCCACTCAAGACGCTGTAGATTTTCACCGCATGCGGTCCCAATTAATCACTATCACATCAAACTATTTCAATAAAAAACTTTTTAACAAAAAATTAAACCGCCGAAAAAACTGAAAAGCATAAAATAATAAACCTTAAAATTATGAGTCGACGCGTTGAGTGATCTTTGTTCATTGATTTTTCAGCGCCGACTCAAAATTTTAAGGTTTATTATTTTATGCTTTTCAGTTTTTTCGGCGGTTTAATTTTTTGTTAAAAAGTTTTTATTTTATAATTTTTCGTGACTTTAATGTACTAATAATACTTGGCAAGGTATACCCTATCCAACAAAAAAAGAACTATCAAAATCGGACTACTCTGTATAAAGTTATGCGTGGTTATACATTACAATCAGTGAGTGAACAATCAATCATCCCCTGTTTTCCGACCCTTAGGGTTCGATTTAGTTTTCCAAATGAATGAATGAAATTATATGGGACCACCTTGGGAGTATACCCTTTCCAATAAAAAAAGAATTGTCCCAACGGACTACCATGTACAAAGTTATGCGTGATCATACATAAAAAAAAAAAAAAAAAAAAAATATACGCGTCGAATTGATAACCTCCTCCTTTTTTTTTCGTCGGTTAAAAAGTCCAAAATAAACCCGTTCTATATCGTCAAAAGGGGTTGGTTACACACAAAACAATTGGATCACGACAAATTGTCCACAAACCGATCGATTCAAGAAGATTAACAACAACAAGGGTCGCAAGGCAAAATACGACGACCGTCCATCTTTTAAAGACTAAAACCAAGAGTCAAAATCAAAACTGACAAGTGGCAGTTGTCACTCCGTTACACGCCATGATGCGTAGGCGCACAGAGTAAACAAGGTCGGTCCGTCTGTTGTCATGGGACGAAATATCTACCCCCCCCCCCCCGGACGGGCCTTCCCGTCCGCTAATCAATTGGCAATCTTGACAAGATTGCGACCGCTCTCTTCACGACCGATCCGTCCACCAAAACCTCTGCAAAACGAGGAACCCCGTCGGTGCCAGCCACCAAATTGAGAATGCGCTTCCGGCGCCAATACAAAGGCTTAAAAGGTTGGCATCCTTAATCAGGACGAGGTCTCCAATTTTGGGTGGATGCGTTTTATCAGTCCACTTGACGCGCTGCTGGAGGATGTGCAAATACTCCAAGCTTCAACACTTCCAAAAACTCTGAGCGAGCTGCTGCACCAACTGAAACCGCGATAGCCGATTTTGGCTCACATCGACAAAAGGGTACTCCGGCAGGGCGACAAGTGGCTGTCCAATCAAAAAATGGCCCGGGGTTAAGGCCTCCAAGTCGTTCGGGTCCGAAGACAGCGGGCACAATGGACGCGAGTTCAATACAGCTTCAATGCGGCAAAATACCGTAGCTAACTCCTCAAAGGTGAGAACGGTGTCTCCCAACAATCTGCGCCAGAGTCCCTTTGCCGCTTTCACCGCGGCCTAAAAAATACCCCCCCAATGGGGGCAGGCTGGCGGGTCAAACAACCAAGTGACACCTCGGCGAGCTAATTTGTTACCAATGTCAGCCTGGTTCTCAGCAAGGATGGCGTATCCCTCTTTCAAATAGTTACTTGTACCCTTGTAGTTGGTACCGCAATCAGACCTGATCAAAGTAGGTAACCCATGGCGAGATACAAATCTATCCAAGGTCGCCACAAAGGCCTTCGTCGAGAGGGAGGTTACCAACTCCAAGTGCACTGCCTTAGTTGACAGGCAGACAAACACACACAAATAAGCCTTAACAATTTTACTATTGCGAAGAGGAGACGTCTTCACCAAAAAGGGACCAGCAAAGCCGTTCCGACGCCTGCAAAGGGTCTCGCCTCATTGACACGATCAGCCGGCAAGTCTCCCATCATTGGCTGCATTTTAGAGGCCTTAGTCCGGTAGCACGGCAAACAACGGAAGACGATGCTACGAATAGTACGACGGGTCGACAATATCCAAAACTCTCGCTGCAGAATGGCCAACAGCGCATTGCAAACGGCATGCGAGTTCTTAATGTGACGATCAGTCACCAACAATTTAACCAAATGGCCCTCCTTAGGCAACAAAAGGGGGTGACGGGCCCCATAAGGAAGGCTAGAGTGCCTCAACCGTCCCCCAACACGCAAAAGACCCGTATCGTGCAAAAAGGGGTTCAACTTACTAACGGCTCCCGACAATATCCAAAACTCTCGCTGCAGAATGGCCAACAGCGCATTGCAACCGGCATGCGAGTTCTTAATGGGACGATCAGTCACCAACAATTCAACAACAACAAACAACAATTCAACAATTTGTCGAGGGAGCTGTATCGACTCAACAAAAAATCAGGGTCAAACGGAGAGTCCTTCGTTCCAACAGCGAGCACCTTGAGCCCGGGCAAAGGAACCGACATCAAGACTGGCGTTCGAGGCCAATCATCCTCGGGGTGAGTCAGCCAGTCTGGTCGCCACCAAAGGGGAGAGCAATCAGGCGGGGTGCCATGCACCCACGTGAGGCCACGTCGCCTGGGTTCAGATCTCCAGGCACGTGCCTCCAAATCAAAGGCGTTTCAGAATTTTGTATCTGGGACACTCGGTTTGCGACAAAGACCTCCAAAGAGTGGACGGACGTCTTCAACCAACACAATACAATTTGACTGTCCTTCCAGGCGTAAGAAGCCCGAATGTCCACAGTTCCACCCAAAGTGTGAGCAACGTGGTTCAATAGACGCACATGAAACGCCGCCCCTGACGACTCTAACTTAGGGATGGTCAGTGCCGTCCGGAGGGGGGCCACCTTGCTCTTGGCCATGACTAGTGACAACTTCACCTGGCCTGTCGCACTGACGGTGCGCAGATAAACAACAGCTGCATAACCGTGCGAAGACGCATCACAAAACCCATGAAGGGTAGCAGTGTAGCTCCCAGGAGGGAGGATAGCGCGGGGTAACACGACCTCGTTGACTGCAGGGATTGCGGATACAAATTGGAGCCAATCTTCCAACAGGGTTTCCCGAAGTGGCTCGTCCCAACCAAGTTCCGCAGTCCAAAGGCCCTGAAGAAAACATTTCGCCCAAAACAATACACAAACAATAGACAAAAGGCAACCCTGGGCTCCCGTGTCCGAAATGGCACGGACCACAACAGAGTCCCCCGTGGGCCCCCAGACCCTGACCGATGCCGTTGGCAACAAAACCGTATCGATCTGAGGGGGTACCTTAGCGGGGCAGGCACCAAGTTCCTAAAAATGCCTGGGCGGCGACCGATCGCCGCACCCAGGCTCAAGTCTTTCGCGACGAGGATGGAGGTCAAATTCCTCGTCCGCGCGGTGTCCCGAGCCACGCGCCATCGCTGGAAGGGCATATCCCACCGGATGCCTGAATGGCGGGAGGCGAGACTCCAACCGGGGACGTTCCGCCAATGGAGGGGAGGGAAGGTGGTGCTGGTCTGGCCAGCGCTGCCTAGCAGCAGCTGCGTAATCGCCTTTACGGGGGGAGACCAAATGGCGGTCGCGCGGCTCCCGATCAACTAGCGCGGGGGGTGGAGTGCGGCGCTCAAAATTGCGGGCCTCTCCCCGGTTCTGAACCGGTGAGCCAGAAGCCCGGTGACCAACTCCATGCTAACCCCCCGTGCGCGAACCTCCATCAGAGGCTGGTCTGCCAGCGTGGTTCGCGTTAGCACACAAAATGTCCAAATGTGACCCCCTACAAAATCTACAAGGGCGGGGGTTGGGGCAGTCCCGATGGAAGTGAGCCCCCAAACATGAGAAGCACAGACGGCGTGTATTGGCAATTCGGCGACGGGCACTCATGTGCAATTTCAAAAAGGCCGCGCAAGTTGCCATGCCATACCCAGTGTCCCTACAAAATTCACAAGCAGGACGACTCTGGGTGCCAGCAAAACGGGTGGCGGGGCGACTATCAACAGGCCCGCGAGCCCTAGTCCGTCCCTGGTCTCGTGGCCGGGAAGACGGTTGGCGTGACTCGGTGGCAACGCTAGAGTTATCCACAAACCGACACTCATCCTCCAAAAATTTGACGAGGTCACCAAATGGGGGGAGATGTGTGACACTATCCCCACCATACTTTTGCTCGAAACGAGCCCTCAAATCGGCATGCACCAAAAGATAAGACCAATGGTCCACCGGCAACTCCAATCGCTTTAAAGCGTTGGTCGCTGCCACTAACGGGTTCAACAGGTCAGTACGCAATGTTGACAATCTAGTAATGACCGGTAACCCCAAAATCTGTTTAATATGAACGTCAGCCAAACAACGTTTGTTTTGGTACCACCGGGTGAGTAGTTCCAAAGCGGTAGGGTAGGCTGAGTCAGTCACCGACAAATGCTGTACCAAGGCTCGAGCCTCACCGTCCAGGACAGACAACAAATAGGCTTACTTTTGGGCGGGTCTGAGGTCCGAGCGTGCATCAACCAAACTTTCAAAAAGGTTTTGGAAACCCAACCAATGGTCCAAGCGACCATCAGTGTGGCAGTTCTAAAGTAGGCAGTTTACTCAATAGTCCGGGACCTGAAACAACTGAGGTCTCCGGTTTGACCTGGACAGGTGTCCGGCTCTCCAATATTTCCCGAGCACGTTGACCAATGACATTCACCAGGTCCAAGATCTGGTCGTAGTCAGCAAGGACCTTATCGCGTGCTGCCTGGTCCAGCACTTCCAGATCCACTTCACAAATGAACTCGTTGAAGCGGGTGAGTAGAGTATCAACGTTGCCGAGTCTCAGGTTCAACTGCTCGAACCGAGCAAGCGTGACCCTTTCAAGATCCGGGCGCTCAGCGGTCGCTGCAGTTGAAGTGAACCACCGTAGCTGTTTGGTCAATCCACTGATTGCCTCTCTCACCGCTTTGTATGCCATTGCACAAACAAAACAATTCAAATAAACAAACAACAAAAAAAAAATTTAATATCAATGTTCAAACAATAAATTACTAAGGAAATCCAAAGCAAACAACTAAACTGCTAAACTGTTAGTCAATAACTCAAGAAATAACAAAATATTGGTTCCCATTCAATGAACAACAATAAACTTCCATTTTAATCTAAATAATGTCAATGTTCAAAAATGCCAATTTCAAATGCCAATTTCCCCAAACAACTATGTCAATGGTACAACAACTCCTACATTTTAATGTTCTCCAGAAATCCAACAACAACAGGTCAGAACCTGCAACAAGGGGCTGCAACATAGCCTAATCCAGTCAACTTTATTAGCATATGCAACCCGGCTGACCCTGGTCACATCAGTTTACCCGTCTCAACAATTTAAACAAATTGTTGCGTCCTGAAATAGTTACTCTATGCGTACGCAACGCGTAACGGAATGACATCTGACTTGTCAAGTTTGATTTTGACACTTGACACTTCTCTCTTGAATAGCCGCTAAGAAGTTTGAAGGTTAAGTGTTTGAAGACCGCATGCTGTGATTGTCTCCAGCCTTATTGCAGCGGATTGTAACCTGAAGAATACTTACAATGTCACAACACAATACAATATACACTCACTTACATACATAAATCCAGGTAGAACCAGAAACCAGAAGCAGTTTCCTTCAACCATGAGGTGAGTCATTTGTTAATTGTATTGCGTCTTCACTTGAATTGTTTGATTTGATTGTCTGCTCCGCGTACGGCGGACTAGTTTCGCTCGCCACTCTTGTCTCTAGAGCCCCACGGTTATCACACTTCCACTGCGCATTTGAAATCGTATTGTGAGGTCTAGTCTGGCAGCGTACAATTTTTGGTATTCAGAGCGCGGTTATAAGACATAACCACCAAATTGGTAATTTACAGTAGGCTAATTACTTGGCAGTCTCTATAAGGGAAGTAGTAATACGCTGTAAATATTTGTTAACTATGATTGCTTGTTTGTTTGAAATAATTTGTAAATTTGTTGAGTTGAGTAACTCATATTGACGGGGTCAACCAGGTTTGCATATTCTAACAGAGTTGGTTAGATTGAGCTATGTTATAACCTCTTGTTGTTGTTAATTGACCTCTGTGTTGTATTGAATGTCAGGAAGACATTAAAATATTGAGTTTGTACCATCAATATGGTAGTTTTGTTGAAATTGGCATTTTTGAGTATTACCATTGTTTTGAATTGGAATAAAGGTTTATTATTGTTGTACCTTTGACACAGTGGTTTGTGAACTTAACATTTGGAATTGGATTTGAATTTGAATTTTGAATTGAATATGATATAGAATTTTGAACGTTGATATTGATTTTGAATTAAAATAAAAGTTTATTGTTGAATTGAATTGAAGCCAGTATTTGTTATTTCTTGAGTTGCTGATTAGTCAGTTTGGTAGTTTGATTGTTTGCTTGTAGTTATTTTGTAATTGATTGTTTGAACTTTGTTACTTAATTACCTTTTGCTTGGTTTATTTTATTTGATTGTTTGCGTTGGATTTCCTTGATATTTATTGATTGAACTTTGTTATTTGATAATTTAATTGTTTTGTTTATTTGAATGGTTTTGTTTGTGCAATGGCATACAAATGGAAATATTGCAGTGCCGGACACCTGTCCAGGTCAAGCCGGAGACCTCGGTTGTTTCAGGTCCCGGACTATTGAGTAGATTGCCTGCTTTGGAACTGCCACACTTGACGGTCGCTAGGACCACTGGTACGGTTTCCAAAACCTGTTTGCAAGTTTGGTTGATGCACGCTCGGACCTCAGACCCGCCCAAAGGTTGGCCTATTTGTTGTCTGTCCTGGAAGGTGAGGCCCGAGCCTTGGTACAGCATCTGTCGTTGACTGACTCAGCCTACCCTACCGCTGTGGAGCTACTCACCCGGCGGTACCAAAATAAACGTTGTTTGGCTGACGTTCATATTGAATTGATTTTGGGGTTACCGGTCATTACTGGATTGTCAGCATTGCGTACTGACCTGTTGAACCCGTTGGTGGCAGCGACCAACGCTTTAAAGCAATTGGACTTGCCGGTGGACCATT
This sequence comes from Aporophyla lueneburgensis, assembly GCA_932294355.1. NCBI lineage: Eukaryota > Metazoa > Arthropoda > Insecta > Lepidoptera > Noctuidae > Aporophyla > Aporophyla lueneburgensis. The sequence goes on from OW028736.1 coordinate 38,676,106, forward strand.
GGTCTTACCTTTTGGTGCAAGTTGTGCTGCAACGGCTTCCTGCCGATTTGAGGACTCGTTTCGAGCAAAAGTATGGTGGGGATAGTGTCACACATCTCCCCCCATTTGATGACCTCGTCCAATTTTTGGAGGATGAGTGTCGGTTTGTGGACAACTCTGGCGTTGCCACTGAGTCATGCCAGCCGTCTTCCCGGCCACGAGACCAGGGACGGACTAGGGCTCGCGGGCCTGTTGATGGTCGCCCCGCCGCTCGTTTTGCTGGCACCCAAAGTCGTCCTGGTTGTGAGTTTTGTAGGGACACGGGGCATGGCATGGCAACTTGCGCGGCCTTTTTGAACTTGCACGTGAGTGCCCGCCGCCGAATTGCTAATGCACGCCGCATGTGCTTCTCTTGTTTGGGGGCTCACTTCCATCGGGACTGCCCCAACCCCCGCCCTTGTAGAATTTGTAGGGGGTCCCATTTGGACATTTTGTGCGCTAACGCGAACCACGCTGGCAGACCAGCCTCTGTTGAAGGTTCGCGCACGGAGGGGTACCATAGAGTTGGTCACCGGGCTTCTGCCTCGCCGGTTCAGAACCGGGGAGAGGCCCACAATTTTGAGCGCCGCACTCCACCCCCCGCGCAAGTTGATCGGGAGCCGCGCGACCGCCATTTGGTCTCCCCGCGTAAAGGCGATTACGCAATTGTTGCTAGGTACCGCTGGCCAGACCAGCACCGCCTGCCCTCCCCTCCTTTGGCGGAACGTCCCCGGTCGGAGTCACGCCCCCCGCCATTCAGGCCTCCGGTGGGATATGCCCATCCAGCGATGGCGCGTGGCTCGGGACACCGCGCGTACGAGGAATTTGAATTTCATCCTCGTCGGGAAAGACTTGGGCCTGGGTGCGGCGATCGGTCGCCGCCCAGGCATTGTTAGGACATTGGCGCCTGCCCCGCTAAGGTACCCCTCAGATCGACACGGTTTTGTTGCCAACGGCATCGGTCAGGTCTGGGGGCCCACGGGGGACTCTGTTGTGGTCCGTGTCATTTTGGACACGGGAGCCCAGGGTTGCCTTTTGTCTATTGTTTTGTTTTGTTTGTATTGTTTTGGGCGAAATGTTTTCTTGAGCGCCTTTGGACTGCGGGACTTGGCTGGGACGAGCCAATTCGGGAAACCCTGTTGGAAGATTGGCTCCAATTTGTATCCGCATCCCAGTCAATGAGGTCGTGTTACCCCGCGCTGTCCTCCCCCGTGGGAGCTACACTGCTACCCTTGTTTGTGATGCGTCTTCGCACGGTTATGCAGCTGTTGTTTGCGCACCGTCTGCGCGACAGACCGGGTGAATTTGTCACTGGTCTTGGCCAAGAGCAAGGTGGCCCCCCTCCGGATGGCACTGACCATCCCTAAGTTGGAATTGTCAGGGGCGGCGCTTCTTGTGCGTCTATTGAACCACGTTGCTCACACTTTGGGTGGAACTGTGGACATTCGGGCTTCTTACGCCTGGACGGACAGTCAAATTGTTTGTGTTGGTTGAAGACGTCCGTCCACTCTTTGGAGGTCTTTGTTGCGTACCGAGTGTCTCAGATTCAAAATTCTAAAACGCATTTGATTTGGAGGCACGTGCTTGGAGATTTGAACACAGGCGCCGTGGCCTCACGTGGGTGCATGGCACCCCGCTTGTTTGCTTACCCCCTATGGTGGGGACCAGACTGGCTGACTCATCCCGAGGATGATTGGCCTCGACCGCCAGTCTTGATGTAGGGTCCTTTGCCCGGGCTCAAGGTGCTTGCTGTTGGAACGAAGGACCCTGATTTTTTGTTGAGTCGATTTAGCTCCCTCGACAAATTGTTGAATTGTTGTTTGTTGTTGTTGAATTGTTGGTGACTGATCGTCACATTAAGAACTCGCATGCCGATTGCAATGCGCTGTTGGCCATTCTGCAGCGAGAGTTTTGGATATTGTCGGGAGCCGTTAGTAAGTTGAACCCCTTTTTGGACGATACGGGTCCTTTGTTGTTTGGTTGTTGACGGTTGAGGCACTCTAGCCTTCCTTATGGGGCCCGTCACCCCCTTTTGTTGCCTAAGGAGGGCCATTTGGTTAAATTGTTGTTGTTGTTGTTTGGTTGTTTGTTACTGTTTCGTTCCGCCAGCCTGCCTCCATTGGGGGGGTATTTTGAGGCCGCGGTGAAAGCGGCACAGGGACTCTGGCGCAGATTGTTGGGAGACACCGTTCTCACCTTTAAGGAGTTAGCTACGGTATTTTGCCGCATTGAAGCTGTATTGAACTCGCGTCCATTGTGCCCGCTGTCTTTGGACCCGAACGACTTGGAAGCCCTAACCCCGGGCCATTTTTGATTTGACAGCCACTTGTCGCCCTGCCGGAGCACCCTTTTGTCGATGTGAGCCAAAATTGGCTATCGCGGTTTCAGTTGGTGCAGCAGCTCGCTCAGAGTTTTTGGAAGCGTTGGAGCTTGGAGTATTTGCACATCCTCCAGCAGCGCGTCAGGTGGACTGATAAAACGCAACCTTGTCGGGATTGCCAAGTGATTAGCGGACGGGAAGGCCCGTCCGGGGGGGGGGTAGATGTTGCGTCCTGAAATAGTTACTCTATGCGTACGCAACGCGTAACGGAATGACATCTGACTTGTCAAGTTTGATTTTGACACTTGACACTTCTCTTTTGATTTGCCGCTAAGAAGTTTGAAGGTTAAGTGTTTGAAGACCGCATGCTGTGATTGTCTCCAGCCTTATTGCAGCGGATTGTAACCTGAAGAATACTTACAATGTCACAACACAATACAATATACACTCACTTACATACATAAATCCAGGTAGAACCAGAAACCAGAAGCAGTTTCCTTCAACCATGAGGTGAGTCATTTGTTAATTGTATTGCGTCTTCACTTGAATTGTTTGATTTGATTGTCTGCTCCGCGTACGGCGGACTAGTTTCGCTCGCCACTCTTGTCTCTAGAGCCCCACGGTTATCACACTTCCACTGCGCATTTGAAATCGTATTGTGAGGTCTAGTCTGGCAGCGTACACAAATTATTTCAATAAACAAACAATTACAGTTAACAAACATTTACAGCGAATTACCATTTCCCTAAAGAGACTGCCAAGTAATCAGCTTACTGTAAATTACCGTATTGTTGGTTGTATATCTTACAACCACGCTCTGCTACCATGAATGTTCGACGACAGGCCAAGGCCCTGGCCAAAGGATTTTATTAGCGCAGTGGAAGCATGATGGTGGGCCCTGGGACAAGAGTGGTGACGAACTGTCCGCCGTGCGCGGAGCTGATTAATACAAATATTCAATCACTCACCTGGTTGAGGAAAACTGGTTCTGGAACCTATCTGGATTTATGTATGTAAATGAGTGTATATTGTATTGTGTAGTGACGCTGTAAGTATTCCAGGATACCAGGCCGCTCAAGACGCTGTAGATTTTCACCGCATGCGGTCCCAATTAATCACTATCACATCAAACTATTTCAATCAAAGTCCAAAATAAACCCGTTCTATATCATCAAAAGGGGTTGGTTACACACAAAACAATTGGATCACGACAAATTGTCCACAAACCGATCGATTCAAGAAGATTAACTACAACAAGGGTCGCAAGGCAAAATACGACGACCGTCCATCTTTCAAAGACCAAAACCAAGTGTCAAAATCAAAACTGACAAGTGACAGTTGTCATTCCGTTACACGCCATGATGCGTAGGCGCACAGAGTAAACAAGGTCGCTCCGTCTGTTGTCACGGGACGAAACACTACATATTAATCATTGCGTCTACTTTATTTTGCCATATGTGAAAAGGAAAACGTGAACCGCGCAAGTCCACCTTGCGCACTCCAAAATATAAGAATAAGAACGCATAAAAGGAGTTTGTTAGCTAAATTTGTCGCGCAACCTCGACGTTAAGGAAGTCTTGACATTCAGATGCAGCGCGGTGTGACGCGGTCTGTCGCGGTGTGCTGCGGTGTGCTGCGGTGTACCACGGTGCGGTGCGGTGCGGTGTGCTGCGGTGTGCTGTGGTGTGCTGCGGTGTGCTGCGGTGTACCACGGTGCGGTGCGGTGCGGTGTGCTGCGGTGTGCTGTGGTGTGCTGCGGTGTGCTGCGGTGTGCTGCGATATGGCGAGGTGTGGCGCGGTGTGTCCTGGTGTGGTGCGAGGTGGCGTGGTGTGGCGCAGAGTGCATCAGTTGAGTGGAAGTATATGGTCTGTGTGGTCCGGTGTGGTTCTGTGTGGCGCGAATGTCATTGATATACGGTGACTTGGAATCTAGATTTGTTTTTAACCGACTTCAAAAAAAGGAGGAGGTTATCAATTCGACTGTATTTTTTAAATTTTTTTTTATGTTTGCTACCTCATAACTTTTAACTGGATGACCCGATTTTGATGATTATTTTTATTTGAAAGCTGGTGCTTTCCGAATGGTCCCATTTTAATTTGGTTCCATTCAGACAATGGGGTCCATTTGAAAACCATATAGGTAAGTCTTAAATTTGCATTAAGTATTTGCGCGACAAATGAACGAATAACACAATTAGATTAGTGCGGAGTATCTGCCATAACTAAAAAGTAAAAAAAAAAAACTTTTTACAAAAAAAAAACAACCGACTTCCTTAAAAAACACTACAAAGTCAAAAATAACTTTAATTTCGAAAGTCGGTGTCTTAGGCTCTGTATTTAAGGTTTTTGCCACCGACTTCCGAAATTAAAGTTATTTTTAACCGACTTCAAAAAAAGGAGGAGGTTATCAATTCGACTGTATTTTTTTTTTATTATTTTTTTTATTTTTTTTATGTTTGTTTCCTCATAACTTTTGACTGGGTGAACCGATTTTGATGATTCTTTTTTTATTTGAAAGCTGCTGCTTCCCGAATGGTCCCATTTTAATTTGATTCCATTTGAACAATGGGGTCCATGTGAAAACCATATAAGTCTTAAATTTGCATTATGTATTTGCGCGACAAATGAACGAATAACGCGATTAGATTAGTGCGGAGTATCTACCACAACTAAAAAGTTAAAAAATAAAAACTTTTTACACAAAAAAACAACCAACTTCCTTAAAAAAAACACTACAAAGTCAAAAATAACTTTAATTTCGGAAGTCGGTGGCAAAAACCTTAAATACAGAGCCTAAGACACCGACTTTCGAAATTAAAGTTATTTTTGACTTTGTAGTGTTTTTTTTTAAGGAAGTCGGTTGTTTTTTTGTGTAAAAAGTTTTTTGACTTTGTAGTGTTTTTTTTAAGGAAGTCGGTTGTTTTTTTTTGTATAAAGTTTTTATTTTTTAACTTTTTAGTTGTGGTAGATACTCCGCACTAATCTAATCGCGTTATTCGTTCATTTGTCACGGAAATACGTAATGCAAATTTAAGACCTATATGGTTTTCACATCGACCCCATTGTCCAAATGGAACCAAATTAAAATGGGACCATTCGGAAAGCACCAGTTTTCAAATAAAAAAAGAATCATCAAAATCGGTTCACCCAGTCAAAATATATGAGGTAACAAACATAAAAAAAAAAAAAAATACAGTCGAATTGATAACTTCCTCCTTTTTTTGAAGTCGGTTAAAAAGAAGGTAAAAATCTGGCTAAACATGTACACACAATCTCGAAACATACCTGTACACATAAGCGCACACACACACACACACCCCAACACAGCTACACTCATATCAGCTCCCTCTGTTTTGAACAACTTTGTTTTATTTAATCCTGGCTTTATTGTATAGTTCGATTCAAACTTAATGGCGGCTGTGAAGTGCGCTCTTGGCGTCGCAGTACCTCGCCCCTCACCCCTGATGACACCGGAAATTGTTACTGCGCAGCCACTCGCCTCGTGTTCAGAGCCGCCATTAAGTTTGAATCGTACTATAATTTAGTTTTTATTCTCATTTTATTTTGTTTTATCTTGATTTTAATAATCAATTTTTAATCAAATCTTATCATAATTCTTATTATATTCTAATAGTTTTTTGTTTCTAATTATATTTTAGTGCTTAATTTAAATGATTAGTATTGAATTTAATTTTTAGTAAAATAAATGTGTCAATATTTGCTGCATACAACTCACATAATAAAAACCTAAATGGAAGAAGTCACTAGCTCCTGGTACTTTAACCTAGCTCTGAAGGTAGGGTCTTATTTTCTGTAACCTGTTTTTATGGTAATAAAGATTTAAATATTTATTAGAATTTATATTCAATATAACATTTTTGTATGATTATTTACATTATGCTTTGGCGATGTGCTCAGTTCCTGACAACGTAAAACATTATTTCAATGACAAACAACAACATACGTTTTTATTTCTTTGCAAGGAACTGCTTCCCACTCAAACAGTATGATTTAAGTATTTCCGGTTTCGTTTAGGTCAAAAGTGTTTTACGTAATACAGAAGATGCGTTTTGTGTTACGTAACCCATGTTTATCCAAGAAATTATAATATAGCCCGTTTATTTATTTTTATACATATTGAATTCATTTTTATAAAAGAAACATAAAAAGTAACTTAATTTGTTTTAATCATCCTACTATCCTACTAATATTATAAATGCGAAAGTTTGTATGTATTGTTAAGGAACGTGTGTATCCTCAACTTTATAATTATTGTTAATCTGTGAACACTATAAAAAGAGGAAGATCGATTAATAAAAAATGAAGAGACGTTGGTCAAAAAGTGCATCTGGTGTTTTATTTCATACGAAGAGCTACCTTCTGTAATAAATTCGTGGACAAACCGTACACAATCTGGCGACCGTGAAAATGGATTCAAAAATTAAGGTACGCTCCGTCTTGCGTCGGCATTTTACAAATCTGCGAATGCATTCGGAACTGTGCTGGACGCAAAAGATTTCAATGAAATCAAGGCGAAGTCTTGCTACAAATATATGGAAGAATGCCACAAAAATTTGAGCACGTTAGATAACGAGATTCAACAAATATTATTGAATTCAAGTGATTGGACAGAAAAAGATCTCGATGAAGAATTGAATGACGCTGACGTCTCGAAATATGAAAAAAAAAAAACCGGCCAAGTGCGAGTACGACTCGCGCACCGAGGGTTCCGTACAAACCTGCAGGTATTCTCGGTTTAAAAATAAATGTTTTTTTTTTCATTTTTATATTTCAGTTGATTGAATGTAAGGTAAATTGCGGTTTACGATTTATGACGTTTTAAAAAAAAACTACTCACTCGATCTCGTTCAAACCAATTTTCGGTGGAAGTTTACATAGTAATGTACATCATATATTTTTTTTAGTTTTATCATTCTCTTATTTTAGAAGTTACGGGGGGGGGGACACACATTTTACCACTTTGGAAGTGTCTCTCGCGCAAACTATTCAGTTTAGAAAAAAATGATATTAGAAACCTCATTACCATTTTTGAAGACCTATTCATAGATACCCCACACGTACGGGTTTGATGAAAAAAACAATTTTTGAGTTTCAGTTCTATGTATGGGGAACCCCAAAATTTATTGTTTTTTTTCTATTTTAGTGTGAAAATCTCAATGCGGTTCACAGAATACATCTACTTACCAAGTTTGAAACTTGGCAGCATAGCTCTTATAGTTTCTGAAAAAAGTGGCTGTGACATACGGACGGACGGACAGACAGACAGACAGACATGACGAATCTATAAGGGTTCCGTTTTTTGCCATTTGGCAACGGAACCCTAAAAAGATGGATGCTCCTACAAACGCGATTCGAATCGATTTCGGCGATAAAATCGTCTCCAAGATTCACAAACAAGGATCGCGAGGTGAAATTACCACGTCTACAATTTAAAACTTTCAACGGAAATATAAAAAATTGTTTGACCTTCTGGGGCTCATTCCAAAAAGTTGATAACAACCCAGAAATTGACGAAATCGACAAATACCTATATCTGTCACACAAGCGATGGAAGAAGGAACGGATGTAAAGTAATTTGTGGATAGTTTTCCGTTGGCAAATACAAGCTATAAACAATGTCTTGAAGAGCTCAAAGCACGATATGCTCGAGAAGATTTATTAATTCAAGTCTATGTGAGAGAGTTATTAGCATTAATATTAAACAAAGAATCGAATAATGACCTAATCTCATTATACATATGACAAACTCAATGCTCAACTGAGAGCTTTAGATATATTAGGAGTTGCGAAAGACAAATTCTCTGCATTTCTTCTACCAATGGTGGAGTCAGCGTTGCCAATAGATACCCTCAAAGCATGGGAAAGAGCGAGACCAGAGAAAATGGATGATGTACTCAGCTCATTATTGGAATTTCTAAAGAAAGAAGTGGAGAGTGAACAAAGAATAAGCATGGCTAAATCGTGTCCTCGTGGAGGCGATCGGCGGCGGCGACCTCTCGCGTCCGGCCCTGGTGCGAGCCATGGTACGGAGCGAGAGGGAATGGGAAGCCGTCACCTCCTTCTGCGAAGCAGTAATGCTCGCGAAGGAGGAGGTGGGGTGCGTGAGGGAGTGGCAGTCTCTGCGCCCTCACGTCCCTAGCCGCCGCAGGAGGAGACGCCCCGGGCGTCGGGAGTCGATTGCGGACTCCCGGCCACCGTAGGCGCGAGCTTGCGGGTGGCGAGCAATGGGTAGCTCGCCGCCCGGTAAGGACCAGGCTCGGGTCGACGGCGCGCAGTGTTCCACGCGCGCCTCAAAGAGATGTCAGCAGCAGTGTAGGGGTCTACTAGGACCGATGCCTGCCGGGGTCGCGTGATTGTTCGAAAGAGATACCGTGACCCTGGCCATCACATGGGCAACTGATGGAACACGGGTGGGTTTTAGTCAGTAAAAGTCTGACACGCCCTCCCGCTCCGCCCAGAGCGGGAGAAGTCATTTGATGATTTCCCATCCTGAAAAAAAAAAGCATGGCTAAATCAACATTTGACACGGAGACAGGTAAGTCTCTCAAATCAACTGCGTGCGGGATGTTTTATGGTAAACTAAACACTGAACCAACTCGAAAAGAGCGACCTGATAAAAAATGTATCTGTTGTGAAAAGGATCACTCAAGCATCGAGTGCTATAAAATATCAAAAATGTCTATTGAAGAGAGACGAGAATATTTAAAAAAGAAAAAAAGCCTGTGTCTTATGTCTTAGAGTTGTACATCATGCGAAAGTATGTAAATGTTTCATCAAATGCTATGTGTGTGGGCAAAGACATTCTCCTGTTTTATGCACTGGGATATCTTCTGATAAAACATGTGCAAAGTCCCAGACAAAGGGTGAACATAAGACATACCCAAAAGTTGAAACGAGTGACTCTGTTGCAACTCTACAAAATGTCTCACAGAATAATTTGAAGACATCAAAGATAACAACTCTATTGCAAACTGTAGCTGTCAAAATCCAGTTTGGAGACAGAGTAGAAATAGTTCAATGTTTGTTTGACAGTGGCTCACAAAGGTCGTATATAAAGAAAGATGTAGTTGAAAAACTCAGACTACCAGTTGCTGGGAAAGAAGAATTAAGTCATTCTTTATTTGGAGGTGTCACTGTATCCTTTAAAGAGTACAGTGTGTATAATTTCACAGTAAAAAGTACTGATAATTCATTCAAATTTGATATGCCAGCTTTAGAGCAATCTTCTATTTGTAAAAATGTTCCCAAAGTGGATAATGATTCTGTACTAAGATTGTTATACAAACAAAACATTCGGTTGATTGACACTGAGAGTTCTGATATAGGCCAATTGATAGGAGCTGATTATGCAGGGCTGTTACTAACCGATTCCTTTGTTCATCTCGAAAATGGTTTAACTGCCATTAAAACAAAATTAGGGTGGACATTACAGGGAAAAATAACTATGACAAATAGTAGTATAGTAACTTCTTTATTTTGTTCACAAGATGTAATAAACTTTTGGGACATAGAAATATTAGGCATTAATGACCCAATGCAAGTGCAGTCCAAGCAGCAAAGGGAAGAGGAGGTGATAGCAAACTTTGAAGAAAATATCCTAGTCAACTCTGAAGCCAGGTATAAGGTTCATCTTCCGTGGAAGACTGGGCATGATGATATTCTAAGCAATGAGCAGCTCGCCATTCTCAGACTGGAATCAACAACAAGAAAATTAAAAGCAGGTAATAAGTTTGATGATTACAACGCAATTTTAAGTGAATGGGAGCATGCAGGAATTATAGAAGAAGTACCTGATGCTGAGAGAGACATAGGCAGAGTACATTACTTACCTCATAGGGCTGTATATAAAGAGGCCAGTCTTACCACAAAGTTGCGTCCGATATTCGATCCGTCTGCAAAAGATAAAAATGGTAATTCATTAAACTCGTGTTTAGACAAAGGAATTAATTTCCTTGATAAAATTCCCAAAATACTAACAGGATTCCGCAAAGGTTGTATTGGTATAACCGCTGACATTGCAAAAGCATTTTTGCAAGTGTCAGTGACACCACAAGATAGAGACTACCTTAGGTTTTTTTGGTATAAGAATGAATCAGGTGAAGAGCTTAAGGTGTACAGACACCAGAGAGTAGTATTTGGTTTAACTGCAAGCCCCTTTCTGCTTTCTGCAACTATTTCACATCATCTTAATCAAATAACAGAGCAAAAGGATACAGCAGAAATATTAGCCAAATCATTCTACGTTGACAATTTAGTAACAAGCTTAGATTCCACTAAACAAACCCAGAAATTCATTCAAGAAGCTAAATGTATAATGAATAAAGCCAAGTTCAATTTGAGGCAGTGGGTAACATCCCCTTTACAAATAAATGAAACTAAAAGAGTGATTCAGGTGTTAGGGCTTCAGTGGGACACTGGCACAGATGAGTTATTTTGTAATTTAAGTACTATGCCGCCGTATACAGAATTACATAAAATTACCAAAAGAACTCTTGTCTTGGACACAAAAAATCTTTGTTCCCATTGGATTTACAAGTCCAGTCACCTTGGTTTCAAGACTTATTTTGCAGCAAATTTGGAAAAGGAAATTAACATGGGATGAAGAATTACCTTCAGATGTTCAATCACAATTTAAAAATTGGCATAAACATATTGAATGTTTAAATAATTGTAGGTTACCACGAAGACTGTCAGCAGCACAACTACAAGAATGCACTACAAGTCTGCATATGTTCTGTGATGCTAGCCAAGTTGGATATGCAGCCTGTGTCTTTATGAAAACCGAAAACAAAGGTATTGTGACTGTTCAAATAATTTCTGCAAAATCAAGAGTATCGCCTGCAGAGAAAGTGACAATACCGCGACTCGAATTGTTAGCTGCGCTAATAGGTTCGAGGTTATTAATGGAAACAAGAAATAATCTAGAATTGAATGACTGCAAAGAATTTTGTTGGACTGACTCTGGGGTAGTATTATGCTGGATTAAAAGGGAACTGCCATGGAATACCTATGTAGGGAACCGTGTCAGAGAAATTAGACAAAATACTAAGACAAACAACTGGCATCATATTCCAGGATCAGACAACTGGGCAGATTTAGCATCCAGGGGTTGCAACGCAAGTCAGTTGCTCGATGTTCGTTGGTGGGAAGGTCCAGCTTGGCTCCGACAGCGACCAGAAATGTGGCCGCAATCAACGGTTGTTTTGGATGCGAAAGTAGCCAACACAGAACTAAAAAACTCCATTTGTAATGCTAACACATGCTGTAAAGAAAGTATGATACATTCTCTGTCCAGCTATTTCTCTAAGTACACAAAAATAATAAGAACGATAGCATGGATTATGAGATTTATCTTTAATACAAGTCACAAGAATGACAAGCAGAAAGGAGAATTGACTTATGAAGAATATGAACAATCTGAAAAGAAAGTCATTAAAATAATACAAGATGAAAATAAAGAATTAATTGAGAAGTAGTGTGGAAAAACAATAAAGCCACATAATGATACAGACAAGCTACTTAGAGTACAAACTAAATTATTACTTACCGATTTTCCATACGACACGAAGTCTCCGATGATCGTACCAGCGAAAAATCTTGTCATCCGAAGAATGGTGGAACAGCGTCACATACAGCTACTACATGCAGGCGCCAAAATGATGATCACTGACTTACGAAAACGATTCTGGATCGTCGGCGTCAGGCTTCTAGTTAAGTCGGTCATAAATGATTGTGTAATATGTAAAAGACACAGATCTAAGCCAACACAAGCACCGACAGCGCCGCTACCTTTAGAACGTCTTCAGTTAAACGCCCCCTTCGAGGTGACAGGAGTAGATCTGGCAGGTCCACTATATCTGTTAGATGGTAAAAAATGTTGGATCGTACTTTATACATGCGCCGTTTACCGCGCAGTACATTTAGAGCTCACACAATCCTTGTCAACAGAGGCTTTCCTTAGAACGTTGCGTCGTTTTATAGCTCGTCGAGGACGTGTGAGAATAATGATATCTGATAACGGTACGAATTTCACAGGAGCAAAAAACTTGTTACATGATGTAGATTGGAATGAAGTACAACGACAATCAACTATACAGCGCATAAAATGGAAATTGAATGTCGCTACGGCAGCCTGGTGGGGTGGATTTTTCGAACGCCTAATCAAAACAATGAAAGGAATATTAAGACGTGTTCTTGGTAGTTCAACAGTTTCATATGAAGAAATGGAAACTATACTCTGTGATTGCGAGGCTATCATCAACAATAGACCACTCACTTATGTCGAAGACGACAGTGGCAACTCGCTAGAACCCCTCACACCGTCGTGTTTCTTACAAGCTTTACCTCAATCGGACGTGACCGATCTGGATCATGCACATTGATGCAACAAGCCTAAACAAACGATTAAGGTACCTACAGAAACTAAGGAACGATTTTCGTCAACGTTTTAGAAATGAATACTTAACTTCATTGACACAGAGAGGAAATCATAAACACGAAAGTTTAAAAGTAGGAGATGTAGTTTTAGCTGAAGGAGAAGATAAAAGGGTAAATTGGTCATTAGGACTTGTTATAGAAACTTTTATTGGAAAAGATGGGATCAGCAGAGCTGCAAAGGTAAAAACATCTTCTGGATACAAGACCAGACCTATTCAACGTTTATATAGACTAGAAATCTCTTCCTCAGAGGTGGAGGGACCGCAGGATAAGTGTAGCAAGGATCCTATTGGTAAGAAATTTGAAATTGTTACTAACCCAAGTAGTACACAAGTACCCAAGGATGAAGCTCAGGAAATTCCGACAAGCAAGGCAAGTACACAAAGGACTACTCGTACAGGCAGGATTCTCAAAATTCCAAGTAGAAATAATATATAATTTATGGATACTAAATGCCTTTTAAATGAGTAAATTTATTGGTCGGATTGCTCCTTGTCAATCATCCAATGTTAAAATTTATATTTTGTTTTAAGATATTATGATAATATTGAATTCAATTAATATAATACAAAGAGAAGTTTAATTTGGTTTTGTTTTGAGTATGTAGGTCATATCGATACCGGAAATTTCAATTGTCGTAAAGGACATTTTGCCGAAAATGTGTTATATATATATTTGGAATCAGCGTCGCAAGCTCAATCGATTGGTATATTTAAAAAAATTCTATCTTTAAAAAAAAGCCCCTTACGACCTGGCTTTCTAGTAGCTCTAGCGCGATTTTTTATACTATTTGGGATGTATCGCAAAAATAATTTTCAATAGGGGAGCGTAAAGCCATGTTTTAATTATTTAAGAGGTCGTAATCCTCATTTTTGCATTAAACTTTTTATACGACATTCTTAACCACATAATAAAGATATAGTCTTAACCCTTACGACCAAATCTATGCTTTGTTTTAACTTACGTAATTAGGGCGTAAAGGACGTTTGCAATGTGTCTGGTATACATACCTTTATGTAATATTAACGTATGGAACCTCCACGCGTGAGAACAAAAAGTTTTAATTTTTTTTTTTTGTATGGGTGAAAACACTTAAAGTTAATTTATTTGAAACTGAATGGAACTGAAGGGCTGATGCTCACAAGAGGTATTGTACCATACACGGCGATCTGTTTCAGTGCCGCTTCGCACGTACCAAATTTTTTGAATTCAAATTTGAAGTCAAACGAAGTTGAGCATCGATTTACTTGTACTGTCGTTAGTTAATAGCCTATTAATGATTTTTTTAATGAGAATAATTAAATACAATATTGATCAAATACTTTTTTTTTACAAAATTGCATAATCAGTCATAATCACGCTGATTAACAAGTGACTAAAAACTGATGTTACTAAGTCCCTCATTTGTTAATCACCGTGACTATGGCTGAGTTATAATGACACGCCCTTCCGCTCCGCCCAGAGCGGGAGACGTCATTTGATGATTTCCCAAACACAAAAAAAGGCCTCTAACTAATTCATTTCCGTAGGAGTTGCTTTACATAATTATATCACAAGTCGGAGATGAGGTATTTGATAGAAGATGGGAAGTGATTTTGCCATCAGTCATGGTCGTAGGCATCGAGTGCTTAACAGAATGGCCTCCCATAATAGAAGGCAGCAGGTCTTCAATCTCGTTTCCAATCGTAGCCTGTTCTTCAACTATGTTCAACCTGTTTTCGTTTGAAAACTTAAAATATAATGGTCTGCAGAACATTGTGAAAGATGGCTCTGGATTCTCCCATATCACTTCTTCGCCACAAACTAAGCGCAGGGGCTCAAACGAACATATGAAAATGCTAGAATCGTCATCCTCTACCAAAGTTTGCTTATACAAACTTTGCCCTGAAGCACCATCAAAACCCCACTTGAATATAAGTATACATTCTTTGCCATGCAGTGAAGATTCTACACGAAAAAAAAATCCAAGTCTAGCCACAGTTTTGTTCAAAATAGCTTGAAGTTTTACTTTAACCCCTCTTTCCGTGACTTCTATGGCATCTTTTGGCGGATAGCAGTTCTTCTTCGCTTCAAGGATAGCTGTATAAGAAGGATACAATGGTATTCCTTCTTCTTTTGCACAATATATTAATGTTATATACTGCCACTTCGAAAGCTTCAATGAGGTCAAAATACCTAAAGCTTTATCAGCAGAATATATGGGCATAGTTTTCTATGCCTTTAACAATTCCTTTATCTTTGTAGCTTCTTCGGGATGCTCCGAGACTAGTTTAATGATATCTGCTACATTCTTATTTTGTGCTTTTAAACCAGTTGCAGTTGCATGACTTTCAGTTTTGTACGTTAGGAGCTCTTCCACTCTTCTGTAGCGGGCTTAGCTTCACAAATGGTTTTCTTGGACTCACAACTGATGATGATGTTCCAACACTGCATGTTTCCGGTCCACAGGATGTTGATGCACCCTCATTTATAGCGAAGTCAGAACTGGAACATGGTTGCTGTTCTACTAACACCATAGAAGGGGTTATCTTTTCCCTCACGACCTCAGGCCATTTTATGTCCTTTTGCAGCTATGTCTCATACTTTTTGATGAATGTACGTCTCGTGCGATTACGCGAGATCCATTTGTTCCTCAACGAGCATACATAAGTCTGACAGAATTGTTTCAATTCGTTCTTTTCATTTTTGACAAATCAACTTTATTCGCAAAGCAACACAATAAAATTATAAATATAACGTAATAGCGCAAAACATTTTGTTTAAATTTTGAATTCCTATTAGAATAATATTTTTACTACTTTTTTACTAAATATTTGAATAATAAAAAAAATATATTTTAATTTCACTTGTTTTTACTACATATTGTAGGTATTTCTATTCAAAACTTTAGGTTTTTTGTTCCTTTTACCCCCATAGGGCGATTGTGCACTACAAGGAATTTTACTGTCCGGCAGTCCGATTTTTTACGGTCCGATATGGCACGCCATATAATGTATATACTAGTTTGTGCACTATACGTAATTTTACCGTCCGACATTTTACTTTTCCCCATTCCGGAACGTTTTTCCGGTCCGAAATGACAGCAATGAAAAACGTGTTTAAGCTTGTGCACTACGTCCGTTTTCATGAGCGGGCGGGGCGTGTAGTTTCAAAGAAAGAGCTACCCTACACTGAGGCGTATCATCCGAGTAAAGACGGACAAATGCACAAGCCAATCATCCGTTTTTTTCATGCCACTTCGGACCGTAAAAAATCGGACTGCCGGACAGTAAAATTCCTTGTAGTGCACAATCACCCTTAGTCTCTAGTTTAATTGACCTGTACTATCCAATGATAATCAAGATTAGTCCTTTACGACACATCTGACTTTATCATAACCAATTTTTCGTGGCTGTAAAGTACTTCAGTTAATTTTTTTGGGCTGTAAAGGACTCTCATTTTCGTCAATAATTATGTTTGGTTTATTTTATTAATTTTTATGGATAGAACACGAAAAAATAGTGAGGGTATCTTTTGACATCATGAATATAGTACTTTGTTTGAAAAAGATATAAGTCAAAAACAATATTTTTTTTGTTTTTTGGCTCTACTGAAAACTCGTGTTTTGTCCTTTACGACAATTGAAATTTCCGGTATCGATATGATTTGTAATTTATGTCATGGTGTCAGTCTGTGACCAATCAAAAGCAAATATTATATATATGTTCATCTATGTTTAATATTATGTTGTGTAATTGTTAAAGGTGGAATACTGTTATTAATGTTCATTTAAGTTCCTAGTAAAACACAAATATGATTGTGTTTTAAAATTGTCATACTGGAATTTGATATTGATGTTCAATTGTTCATTTATTTTAATTATTACTTCCTAATAATGTGTAGTAAGTTCACAATGTTTTTCTTGATACATAGAAAATAATTTAGTAGTTGTATCAGGCTATTTTGAACGTAAATGGAAAGTCGGATACACATAGTTAGATTTGTCTTCTGGGTGTGGAGGATGTTAGGGAACGTGTGTATCCTCAACTTTATAATTATTGTTAATCTGTGAACACTATAAAAAGAAGAAGATCGATTAATAAAAAATGAAGAGACGTTGGTCAAAAAGTGTATCTGGTGTTTTATTTCATTGGTACAACCGAGTCAACATTGGACATGTCAACAACCTCGTGTGCTATGTCGACATATTTATTTATTCTCTTTCTCAGCTTTCACGAGGTCGCCGTCATGTGGAAGGTAACATTGAGGATATTACCTACCTAACCTATTAGCAGGGTTTTTCTTATCTATGTAAATTTCTATACTCTAGGATACTCAATACTTTATTGCATTCCACAATGTATATGCTTACGTGGTAAACATTGGGTTTTAACATAATCGTTGACCCTGTCAGGCACAGCAAAAGAAATACAGTAGATCGTAGATATGAGGACCTATCATTTATCTTTTAATCTAAATTATTCTAAAAAAAATACATGCTTAAATTGATAAATCTCTGAAACTAGTTTAGAAAACCTATTTCTAAACTAGTTTCAGAGATTTATCATTTAAATATGCGTTGACACACACTCCATACAAAACACGACTGAACTTACCAACATCCCGCCTAAAAATACATTCAACAAGCACTCTGGTTATGTCAATAAAAATTTATAAGTAATAATAATAACTAATAAGTTACCAGAACCCAATACAAAAGAAAAAATATTGTATAACATTTACTTATTAATAGATTTTTTTAATTTGTGTGGCTGAGTGAGTGTGTCTTGTTTGTATATCTTATCGTTTAGTGTAAAACTCTTGGTGTTTATGAGCAAATTTACATATTTCAAGTATACGTACATGGCAGAGTTAAAATATTCAGCTTTACAAAATGGGGTTTGCAGCTAATCTATTTGTTGTATATTTACTGCAATAGGTACTGCGTCTGGCAACGACTTATGGGCCGAAAATATAGTTTTATGTTTTATCGTTTACGTCTCTTTGTCTGAATGTATGTTCCGTCACGCATTTGCGTGAACTGAATCTATCCCGTAGTATTTACTACGGGATAGATTCAGTTCAAAATTTGCATAGATATTCCCTCAGAGTCTGCTCAGTCTGTAGGCTATAAACGATCCTGCGGCAGCGCGGTCACTCGGCCTCAAGGTCGGCGCGCCGGCTGTCATAAACAATGCGCATAATATATCTAGCACGGACAGCGTCGCCGGGTGTCTTAAGCTAGCTTCCCATGGTCCGTGATATCGCGGACGGACGCGGATCATCTCGCACAACACACCGTGGCACAGTGTTTTATGAAGACGATTTTTCGGACATTGCTTTTTTATATAAAAAACTGGTAGTTTAAGTCATTACAATGCAATATTTCGTATCCCCGTTTCACTAGTATGTTTAGTTTTTGAGATATATTTTTTTGAAAATCGTCTTTTTTTCAACCAACCATTTAGAAAAAAAATCATATCTCTGAAACTAAATATGATACGCAATCTTGACCTTAGAATCATTGACGGCGTTTTTTATGCTGCATATTTCAGAGTACAAATAAATCTCGGACCTTCGTTAGATTCAGACTTATACGAGGTTTTTAGTTTTTATTTTTTCTCGGTAATTCCGTCGTATTTGGAAAAGTTATTTATACTAAAATTATGCGCTTTATCTTCCCTACATACCATAAAAATAACACATCCTAATTGCGTGGAATCTAGAAAGCACAACATTTTTAAGTTTGATCCGTATTCTACGTCGTTAGGGTTGTCACGCGATCATATTATATTAGTTCATATCCGGATCTGAAGTTATCTCTATATTTAAACCAAAGTTATCCACACAATCAGAAGAATCGCCAAACTTAACAGGCAGTGGGCAGGGCATATTTACAGTTTAATGTCATTTTTGATTTTCAGAACTACCTCCGATAGAACAATTTAGGGGTTTTTAAAGATTGTATGGAGGAATCTTATTTCTTAGGTTAAAAAACTTTAAACTTATTGTTAGCACAAATTCTTATCAAAATAAAGATTGGTGCCGATTCTGTTGTACACCGAACTAAACTAACTAAACTATCTCTAAAATTCCTTACTTTTGGCTATGAGAATTGTAACGCTATTCTGGAAGAAAAAATCTCTAAATTTACAAATTATTTTGACACGACTAAAATTGAAGTTGCATTTTACCACCCTACTGCGATCGCCAACCCGCCTGCCAAGCGTAGCGATTATGGCAAAGCCCCCCAAATTGCGGGAGGCCTAAGTCCAGCAGTGGACGTCTTACGGCTGAAATGATGATGATGATGATGAAAATCGAAGTTGACAATCGTGACTTAGCGTGGTATTTTTTTTTCTTTTGGCTTCGCAACGTGTTAGTTGTGTGCGCTACGCAATGAATTTTTTGAGAGACGAAGGCGCGCGCAAGAGGGCAGCCTGGACGTGTTCTATATGGTATTTTTCACTTTTTGTTTGAAAAATATAAAAATATATTTCCCCCATGTTGAGATTTATATGTGCAGGGGTATTACATAGGGGGTCGAAAATGTCATTATTTTTGCAATAGGACACGCCATTTTCGAGACATAAGCAAAAGAAAAGGAAAACAAAAAATACAGTACTGTCTTTGCACGTGAAGGCGAGGCGTTAGTGTGAATTTTAGTTCATGATCACTAGTTTTATTGCACACCTTTTTAATCGCGATTAAAAATAGTCAGATTTAGTTAAAATAAATTATTATAGTAAAAATTTTTGGTGAAAACCAGCAAACTCAGAATAGCAAAATTGACATTTTCACTAAACTAATAATTCAGTGCAATCTTAGTGCTGTCAAACTAAAATATAGTTAAGTTGTGTCACTTTAGTTTATTTCAGAATAGGAAATCGTCGGTTGACAGGGATAAACCAAATTTAAGTGATTTTTAGTTTAGTTTAGAGAATTTTGTGACAGCAGAATCGGCCCGTTATTCTTTTTTCAAAACTACCGTCAAAATACAGTTTTAAAGGGTGTTAAAGTTTTTATAAAAACAAGCGCGAACGAAGTTGCTGGTAAAGTGCTAGTTTCAGTTTAAATAACTTATCCCAATAATACGGAATTATCGAGAACAAAATTAATAAAAACTAAAAACCTTTTATAAGTCTGGATATAACAAAGATCCTAGGTTTAATAGTCGAAATTTTAATAACCAGTACGTCCCATTAAATAAAAATTGAGTCATCAAAATTCAGATTCGAAAGTGACAACCCTAGCAAAAACAGTTAATTTGGAATAACTTCTAGATTCCACGCAATTAGGATGTGTTATTTGTGTGGTATGTAGGGAAGATAAAGGGCATAATTTTAGTATAAATAACTTTTCCAAATACGATGGAATTACCGAGAAAAAAAATATAAACGAAAAACGAAAAACCTCGTATAAGTCTGAATCTAATGAAGTTCTGAGATTTATTTGTAATATAAAATATGCAGGATAAAAAACGCCGTCGATGTTTCTAAGGTCACAATTGCTTATCATATTTAGTTTCAGAGATATGATTTTTTTTCTAAATACCCGGTTGAAAAAAAGACGATTTTCAACAAATTCTATCTCAAAAACTAAACATACTAGTGAAATGGGGATACGAAATATTGCATTTAAATAACTTAAACTATCAGTTTTTTATATAAAAAAGCAATGTTCGAAAAATGGTCTTCATAAAACACTGTGCGTGGCAAGGGTCTCGTCTGTGGTAGCGCAGGACGTCTGTGGATGGCGGTGCGCCGGTATCCATCACAAGTCGGTAACTTCAAAGGTGCGGTGCGATGCTATCCAAGCGCGTACGACGCGGTTCGACAGACGTCCCGTGCTACCACGGACGAGACCCTTCCCACGGTGTGTCGTGCGAGATGGTCCGCGTCCGTCCGCGATATCACGCACTGTGGGAAGCCAGCTTGAAAGAGCACTGTCTGTGTGCGTTGCCGTCCGTGGTCGTCGGCTGTGCGTGATGATCCGCAGAATCACGCACCGTGGGACCCAGCTTTACAGAAACTCAGCTGATGGCTTTAGTCCGAAGTCCCAACGGAAGGGGTATTTACGTGTCCAAACGCCTCCTGCCGGAGGCTCTACACGGGGGTCGTGCGGTCCATGGCCCTCTACGGGGCACCGGTGTGGGCGCCCTCATTGAGGATGCGCCCAGCGCGCCGGTTGAGTGTGGCCTAGAGGGTCATGGCCATCCGGTTAATCCGGGGATACCGCACGGTCTCCTGCGAGGCAGCGAGCCTCCTTGCCGGAGTGCCGCCGTGGGATCTGGAGGCAAAGGTCCTCGCCCACATGTGGGAGTGGCGCGAGGAGGCGAAACGCCGGGGCGAAACTCCGCTGCCGCGACAAATCGCGGCACGGCGGACAGAGCTCCGGTGTGATCTCATGGCGACATGGCGGGTACGATTGGTACGGCAACCCAGTGCTGGGCACGCCACAATTGCGGCGGTAAGTCCCCTCTTTGAGGAGTGGATAGAGAGGCGCCACGGCGTCCTCACCTTCCGCCTGACGCAGGTTCTCACCGGGCATGGGTGCTTCGGTGGGTTCCTGTTCAGGATAAAGCGGGAGGATACGTCCGGGTGTTTCCATTGCGAGGATCGTCTGGAGGACACGGTGGAGCATACGGTGGAGGTGTGCCCTGCCTGGGCGGAGCACCGCCGTGTCCTCGTGGAGGCGATCGGCGGCGGCGACCTCTCGCGTCCGGCCCTGGTGCGAGCCATGGTACGGAGCGAGAGGGAATGGGAAGCCGTCACCTCCTTCTGCGAAGCAGTAATGCTCGCTAAGGAGGAGGCGGGGCGCGTGAGGGAGTGGCAGTCTCTGCGCCCTCACGTCCCTAGCCGCCGCAGGAGGAGACGCCCCGGGCGTCGGGAGTCGATTGCGGACTCCCGGCCACTGTAGGCGCGAGCTTGCGGGTGGCGAGCAATGGGTAGCTCGCCGCCCGGTAAGGACCAGGCTCGGGTCGACGGCGCGTAGTGTTCCACGCGCGCCTCAAAGAGATGTCAGCACCAGTGAAGGGGTCTACTAGGACCGATGCCTGCCGGGGTCGCGTGATTGTTCGAAAGAGATACCGTGACCCTGGCACATGGGCAACTGATGGAACACGGGTGGGTTTTAGTCAGTAAAAGTCTGACACGCCCTCCCGCTCCGCCCAGAGCGGGAGAAGTCATTTGATGATTTCCCATCCTGAAAAAAAAAGGGGTATTTACGTGGAAATAATAACTCTAGTCTATTAGTGTTCAGGAAGCTTCTTCAGGGTGTTTTCAGGGATTCTATTTAAAGTATCAGATGGTATAAGGGGGCGTCCATTAATCATGTGATGTTTTTTTGGCATTTTTAACCCCCCCCCCCCTCCCCCTTGGTGATACATGGTGAGATTTAAGACTACCCCTACCCCCCCACCCATATCACGTGTATTTTTTAGTATCTACAAAGAGTCTTAATTTTTTTTAATATTTAGACTTTAAGGGAAATTAGAAATTAAGGGATCAAAAATAAAATTCGAAATTTTTGGGCAATTTTCAACAGGCCGTAACTTCGAGAGAAATGGTCGTAAAAGAAATTTAAAAAAAGAAAAGTGTAGCTCCAAGTGTCTAGTTTTTGGATTAGAACTAATTAAAATTTTGTTGAGTCAGCGGATTTTGATTAATCTTAGAAAAGACAGCAACAAAAAATAAACATTTTTTTTAGTTTTTTGTTTTGGTCTACGGGCGTGGAAAAAATTTTTTTTGCTTAACCACTATATGAATCGGAGACATCATTCATTTAGCTTTAATTTCTTTTTTTAGGAACCTTGATACCGCGATATCTGTCTTCAAATGGAAAAGGATCCTTTTTTCTTTGATTATCGATATGTCAGCAACCAACGATCGCACAGAAAGTAAAAGGTTGGTTTCAAGAACTTCAATGAACTCCCTTTAACGACTAGTCACTGATTTTTCGAAAAAAAAAAAAAATCTTCTTTTTGTCGCATGAATTTGAATTTGCAACAAAAAGGGCTTTTAGTGGTGTTTTGGAAAATCAAGCGCTGTATCGAAAATATTGAGGAAACCAATAATGTTAAGGCGAGGTTGCAGTACTTTTTAACTTTTTCAAACCTCTGTAAATCGTGCAATATTCCGTAAAAACAAAAATAGTTTAGGAAAATTGAACATATTGTCCAGGGTTGTGTGAAGATAGAAACGTGAATTAAAACAATTAACTCGATAAAACAAAATCATAAAAATAACACTAAATCACTATTTTAAACGTGTGCCTTGAAGAGATTTCATCATCAAACCATGTAAAATGTATACCAAAAGATAGGGCTTATTGTTTTTAAGGGTTTGGTGAGAACACATTTTATGATTTCCTTATATTTTTTTTCTACGAAACAAATTTACACAAAATCTAGCAGTGCAAGCGCTCGTAACGACCGGCCAGTGCACGCCGAGACATCTTCGAGGTTGGACGCACGCCGTTTGTTCCACAGACTTCCCCCCTCGCTTGCGCTTTGTAATAGATAAACAATTTAATAAAAACTTGTGTTGGTTTGTAACAAAAATGGGTAATAAAATGAATAAAAGGATATACAGAAAGTTGAAAACTAGGGTATATCGAAAATTCGTACTTGACTCGTACCTACGTAATTTCTAATAATTTACTGTAAATAAATAATTAAGTAGATAATCTACTTATTTACGGTAAATAATTTCGTTTGATAACGTTCAGTTCCAAACATTATTTACCTACAATCATTGCTTAGACGCGCCACAATATAAAAAAGTACAGTAGGTAAAGATTTACTGAACAGATTGAATTTGTTCAAACCATTTTTTATGGTTGCTCAATAACTTTAAATATCGTATAGTAAAATAATTGATATTAAAAAATCTAGGTAATTATACCGAGATTTTTCAAAATCAATTATTATACTATACGATATCTATACTATATACTATAATATTATAAAGCTGAAGAGTTTGCTTGTTTGTTTGTTTGGTTGAACGCGCTAATCTCAGGAACTACTAGTCCGAATTGAAAAATTATTTTTGTGTTGGGTAGCCTATTTATTGAGAAAGGCTATAAGCTATATAACATCACGCTACAACTAAGAAGAGCGGAGCAGTAATGAAAAATGTTGCAAAAACGGGGAAAATTTATTCCTTTTGAGAGTTTCCGTTGCGTGCGCTGCGTAAACGGTTAAAGTAACGCAAAAGTCATGTATGACGGAATTGTTTCTTTTAAAAAGTTCTAAAAAAAACTCTGCGAGAGCATATGTCTATCTTTTAAGGTTGACTCACTATAACTCAAAAGGAGCGAGCAGCAACGAAAAGTGGACGAAAACTAGCAAATCGATGCGACGGGAAGGGTCAGGGGAACAAAAATTTGACGCGGACGAAGTCGCGGGCAGAAGCTAGTAATATAAATAAACGTCATTTCACGTCATTAAAATTATTTAACGACGTAAAATGTATCAGATTACATGAAGTTTATTTTGCAGCGCTTCAATGGGAACAAAAAAGCCATGGGTAGTTGTCACTCCTTAGATAAATTTGAATGCAATATGCGAAAGTCCCACATAAGTACTTTAACTTTATTACTAGTGGTTCGCCTAGAACTGAGACCTCGCAATGCATGTTCCGATTTTTCCATCTTTGCATAGTTACTCAAAGTGTATGACGTCAAAAAACAAAACATAATTTACACATGTACAAAAACATTACAACAGTTACAGTTTCAATTAATCTTCGTTTTGTTTGAGGAGTGGTTGAGTCAAATACAATTTTTAAGTTTGAATCTGAGCATAATCGGTCGCAGGGGTAACGATCTAAGAGGGGATCGAAAAAATGAATATAAGAAAGTATAATGTTCGAGTGAGTCAAAAGAAAGGCTTTCATTTGTAATAAGTTAACGAAGTAATCAACGAAATACATTTGTAACTTCCAGCGCCATCTAGTCACATGGTGTCTGTTCAGAACGAACTACTAGTCACAGTGAGTTCACCATAATTTAATAGATACATTCTCTCGTACTATGTTATGTATTATAAGTAAATAACGAATGTATCTGTATTTTGATATATTTTAAATGAACAAGGAAATATCCAACATACGATATTGCATAATATAGTCCCAGACATTAAAGTTTCCCATACACTTTCTGTGACTATGTGTTGTGATAATGCGTTTCTTTAGTAGGTTGTTTTCTAATAAAGTTATCGTTATTATAATAGACCAGCCGACCTACCCCAATTCGCAAGGGTTATTCTCGGTAATATATCCCAAATAATCATAAATATTTCTCTAAACATTCCTCTTGGAATAATCGATTGAATGGTAAAAATTCGAATAAAATCTGTTTGAGATTTACATTATTATTTATTTTGTGTATAATACTTTATAATTATCGATTTATTATAGAAGCCACTAAATGTAAGCAAATAAAATTATTATATTACTGCCATTTTTTTCAGCGATCTGAGTTTTTAATATTTTTGATATATTAAATTCGCTTGTTTTAGGACCGATGGAGACGATTCTTTGTTTGTTGAGGTAAAGAATAACAACGCAGATGAAAAAAGTGTTGCTTGTAGGCGAACTATAGACGCGAATTATTTCTTACGTCAATTGCAAGAGAAAGTATAGCACAACGCGTTGTTTGAATGTAAAAAATGCTATTTTAAAATAATGGGCGAAAGAAAATTTGGGCTCATGGCAAAATTCAAGCTCCAATCCAACATGTGCCAAGAAATTGTGTCAGTCAGTTCAGAAAATGTTGCTGATACTGAAGAGAAAAAGTCTTTGGACTCAAACACCAACTTTCTCCACCCATGCACTACAAACAAAGTTTAAGAAATTAATAAAAGAGGAATACAAAAAAAATCTCTAACGTCAATTTAAAGGAACCCAATATACCTTACCTTCTGCATTTACGCTGCATTGTGGCATGTTCAAACGCTTGCATCGGCTAGCTGCCGGGCGCTCGCTCGCTGCGTCTATACGCTCGATACATACCTATTATGCGGGGGGTGAGGAAGCGTTTTCATGCCTACACACCGCACTACAAGACGGCCTTAAGTGTGCCTAGTACAGGTCAATATGTCCACAAACCCTACAAAGGACCAAATTAATCCAGCCCGCCGTTTTTTTGTGTCACTCGATCGAATTTTTGAAAAAATTAAAGGATCCCGTTTTCTGCTCTGAAAAGCTCATAATAAAAAAAAAAACAATTAAAATAATCCGAGCTTTTTCCACATTTTTATTTTGCTTAAATTAAAAAAAAGAGATTGTATTGGTTCGTCTGTCGGTATCTGGCATAAGCTCGAGATACGACGGATTGACTTACACCCATCTGGATGGCAACTCCAAGTTGACGATGGTAACTTTCGTCAATAAGAGTCACTAACCGAGCAACTTCCACGTCCTATAAATGTCGTCTAACCATGATTAAAAATCAAAAAAATAAGAAATTTTTAGTTTTGACGAAAAAATAAAAAAAGTGCTAAGCGATTAGTTTTGAAAAAAAAAACTGCTTAGATAAGCGATTTGCTGAGGATTCACGAAAATTATAGAAAAACAATCTCCGAAATTCAATTAGGGGTATTAACTTTATTTTTAATTTAATAAACGGGAGATCAGTAGAATCACTGAGTGCAGCGGCGGAAACGCGTTAAAAATGATTGGGCTTTGGTCTCTTCAATTTCCTAAAGATGTTCCAAAATATTTCTTTTTCTCATTTTTTGAAGATTATGAGCTTTTCAGAGCAGAAAACGTGATCTTTTAATTTTTTCAAAAATTCGATCGAGTGAAACAAATAAACGGCTGGCTGGATTAATTTGGCTCTTTGTAGGGTTCTTCTGGACATATGTTACGTATCTGCTTAGTGAAAGAAATGGATAAGGCAGATCTGATACAATTTATTAAATGAAAAAGAGTAAACTGTCAGAGTAGAACGCTTCAAGAGGGCTTCAGAGTAGACCGGCTTCAGAGTTCAGAGTAGACGGGCTTCAGAGTGTGAACGCTTCAGAGTAGACGGGCTTCAGAGTAGTTTCCCCAGAGTGCGGGTGCTTCAGAGTAGTTTCCTAGAGTGTGGGCGCTTGAGAGTAGTTTCCCAGAGTGCGGGCGCTTCAGAGTAGTTTCCCAAAGTGTGGGCGCTTCAGAGTAGTTTCCGAGAGTCTACAGTCTTCCAGAATGTGTCCTCCAGAGTGTGGTCCTCTAAAGTGTCCGCCATCAGCGGTTCAGACGCCCCTTTTTATACCAAAGCCGCCTTCCCTTTCCAAACATTTTCAAAATATTAATAGCCATCATCTCATCTGACAAGTGTAGTCGGCCAGGACATATCCATGAGTGCGTATAGCTGGCCACATGAGTGAGTGTAGCTGGCCACATGAGTGCGTAAAGAATTTTAAAAATATAATTTTAAGTTAAGTTATTTAGTAAACAATCGTAATAATTAATAAAATCAAATAGCTAGACATATTGATAAAAATAATTTAAAATTATATAAACCAAAAAGTAGCCATTCATAGACTAAGCAGAACAGTAACTGACATAACCATATAAATTTCCACCGAAAATTGGTTTGAACGAGATCTAGTAAGTAGTTTTTTTTTTTTTATACGTCATATATCGTAAACCGCAATTTACCTTTCATTCAATCAACTCAATGTGAAAAATAAAAATAAAAACATTTAATTTCATAAACATAAACCTTATGCATAAACCGAGAATACCTACAGGTTTGTACGGAACCCTCAGTGCGCGAGTCCGACTCGCACTTGGCCGGTTTTTTTCTAAGATTACTCAAAAACCGCTGACTCAACAAAATTTTAAAGTTTTAATCCAAAAACTAGACACTTGGAGCTACAATTTCCTTTTCTTATTTCTTTTACGACCATTTCTCTCGAAGTTACGGCTGTTGAGAATTGCCCAAAAATTTCGAATTTATTTTTGATCCTTTTTTTCCAGTATTGTATAAAGTTCACTACAAGCCGCTTTCGATTTTGTACACGTTTGACGAAAAAATAAATACACGTAACACCGCTTTTCAGCTCAGTATCGCGCGTTTACCGAAAAAATAACTACACGTGATATATTACTACACCCCCCCCCCCCCTGATGATATTTCGTGTTTTTTTATGGACCCTCCCCCCCCTTCGCGCCTCACGTGATTAATGGACAGCCCCTAAGTAACTTGCCGATGACTACGAATTCATCGAATGTGCACGCACGTACGCGCAAATGCTGGCCGAGGAGCGCAAGTCGCTTCTAGTGAACTAAGTTTCCTGATTTAAAGTTTTATTTGTTCTATTTTATTGATGTGTACACTGTCTGATACAGCTAAACATCGTTACATAAAATTGGTGCACGAACGAGCTTGAATATCACCTGACTCCTCAATAGTACTTACTGAACCGATTCCCAACTTACAAATAGAAACCTCAAGCTGGTCTGGTGACCTAAACTTTAGATTTCTTTAGGTCCTAAAGAAATCTAGTAGGTATTTATAAGAAACATTAAGATTCTTCAGGGCGTGCCACGCTTCTAAATGCAAGTGGTAACGACCATATTGACATAATTAACAAACTACTTATACGTAATACAACTTATAAACTCAATTAAGGCGAGGTGATTCAACACTCATACATATTTTAGGGGGTGAGGGCGGGGAAATCCGCGGGTCGCCTCCCACGCGTCCTTCTTGTCGAAAACGTTAGCGCGCCAAAAGTTCGGGCGGCGCGGCGGCGGCGGCGCGGCGAGCGTAGCACAGATAGGTTATAGTGTAGCGACATCAGTATGCCCACAGTATTAGAAACCACAGAAGAAAAGATAATACAAGAACAAACAGATTTATTTATTTATTTCTAAAACTATTTTACATAGTTCTTGATTGAATCGTCGTTGGAATATTTTTGTACACAGCAGCTTATTTTATCTAGTGTGTTAATAAAACGGGAGTCAGGTGTTGTAGGCGGGGGTGACGGTGTTCCCTTGACGAAAGAGTGAAATTAAACCAGTCAGAATGTCGTAATAATTGAGTATATTTGGCACACAGAAATAACACAGAAATCACACAAATGGTTGTAAAAGAGTACACAGCACACAATATAAAATACAATCAGAATAAGCAGTACACATAATTAAATCCTAGCTATATTACACTTGAAGACTGGCTAACTGGATATAGGGTACATCGCGACTAAGCAGTGGACAGCGGAGCCACTTACTTCACAAACACTACGTGGTAACTTGATGATTCGTGTAAACTCGTAAAAATACAAATCCAAAAATAGAGGCTCGGCCCTTATATAGATTTTGTTGCCTACTGCAAGTAGCGTATACATTTCTTTTACTTTTAGCCGGTCTGCCAATTGAGAGCGAGAAAAATGGACTTTCCCTAAGGGATAGGTTTCGACTTGTCGAGAATTTCAAAACACGTGTAGGCGAGTTCAAGGTTTCTGCTTTCTTATTGGATTAACAATGTGGCTTGTCCTATTGGACATACGCTACTTTCAAAATCGTGTACGAACTACATAAGATATTTTAGGTATATTCATACCTAATCACAGCTAATTAGTGCTTTACAATCAATGAGTTAGGTAACTATAGGCTAATTAGTTTTATACAAACATGACACAGGCATT
This sequence comes from Aporophyla lueneburgensis, assembly GCA_932294355.1. Classification (NCBI taxonomy): domain Eukaryota; kingdom Metazoa; phylum Arthropoda; class Insecta; order Lepidoptera; family Noctuidae; genus Aporophyla; species Aporophyla lueneburgensis. Next base: position 38,705,523 of record OW028736.1, read on the forward strand.
ACAGACTAATTAGAATCCAACAGGTTATTGTTACAGGTTAATTAGAATTCAAAAGGTCAAGACAATGGTAATACAGGTGACTATAAACATACATCGGTATTTACGTAAGTATCTTCATGGAAATCTACTACTTTTATTAAAGAACAGTATAGGTATTTGTTTAGGTATTTTACAGAGGCTATACCGGAGTTACCGAATACAGTAGCGAGGAGATATTAATGTTAAAAGTTAGCTAGTCTCATTGGGCTTCGCCCACAACGATAAAGAAACATAAATACTAACTATAGCTTGTTTTATTGGGCTTCGCCTACAAGTGTATCCTACTAATATTATAAATGCGAAAGTTCGTGAGTATGGATGTATGGATGGCTGTTTGCCACTCTTTTACGCAAAAACTACTGAACAGATTTGAATGAAATTTAGCACGCAGATAGTTTATAACCTGGACAAACATTATAAATGCGAAAGTTTGTGAGTGTGGATGTATGGATGGATGTTTGTTACTCTGTTACGCAAAAACTACTGAACGCATTTGAATGAAATTTAGCATGCAGATAGTTTATAACCTAGTCCAGGTCATATTATTTCCGACCAGTCGGAACGTCGGAGTCGACGAGCTTGTGCCCGCGATTTCGTCCGCGTTAAATTTCTTGCTCCCCCGACCCTTCCCATCGCGTCGAATCTCCTACCCGTGCGATTTTCCCCGTTTATGCAACATTTTTCATTACTGCTCCGCTCCTCTTGATTTTAGCGTGATGTTATATAGCCTATAGCCTTTCTCGATAAATAGACTACCCAAGACAAAAATAATTTAGTTCTTAGATTCTTGAGAGTAGTTCTTGAGATTAGCGCGTTCAATCAAACAAACAAACATACAAACAAACAAACAAACTCTTCAGCTTTATAATATTATATATAGTATATTAGTATAGATATATGGTAAGTATAGATGTGAAAGTTTGTGAGTATGGATGTATGGAAGTATGGATGGATGTATGTTGTTACTCTTTCATACAAAACTACTGAACAGATTTGGATAAAATTTGGCACCCAGATAGTTTATAACGTGGATTAACACATTGGGTCCCTTTTACCCCGGTAGTACGTTGCCGCGGAATAATTTCCGACCTCCATGTGGGCTCCCATCCTTGTCACAGCTGGTCACATTTGTGAGAGCCCCTCTCCCTTGTGTAACGTTACATATTGTGCAATTTAACATCTAGACATTGACACAGCAGTTCTGAAATTGGTTTTACTTCCATTTCAAATCAAAAATTTGTTTCAATCAAAACAATCATGTAATATAATGTTTCATATGTTATAAAATCACAAAATAGCAGAACTAAATAAAATTAAAGAAAAAAAAACTTTTTTAAAAACAGAGCTTGTTTTATATCGGGTTTTTTTTTCTTTTACATTTTTAACTTTTGGTATTTTTAATTTTTTTCCCAAATTTGTTGGAGTTGCATATTCACACCTACCAAGATACTCATCAAGACGAATCAAACGAGTCCATACTCGATGGGGTTGCGTCGTTTAATTACGGAGTTTCTATGGCCACCTTCCAGCTTCATCATCAAATCAGCTCTATGTCATAATAATATTGCATTGTCATCCAATTTATACATGCAGGCAAAACAGCTCAATCGGAAACCGGGAAGTGGATCAAATTTAACTTGCAAGATTTGATTACAGACAGACAACGGGACAGGTGAAAATAAATAACAGCTTGTAAAAAAAAAAAACCCGACGTCGTTCCATCCGTGAAAATCAGTTGTCAAATAAATAAATTAGAAACATTTAAATCACAACAATTCGCGGTGCATGTGGCGACATTTATCAAAGGTGTCTCAGGCGGCTCGCGCGGGGTCACTGTGGACCGTGTGTAAACTCGCCAACAAATAATTTGAACCTTATGCGCACACAAATAAGATTCATAGTTTAAATTTCGTGTTTTATTAGTTCCTTTTGCGTTTGGTCACGTGATCGCACGAAAAGCACTGATAAAAGTCCACCGTCTAAGAGCGCCAACGCGCGACTGACGGACTGAAATTGGCAAGGAAATGGTTACGTATTATAATACCTAATTTTGTTCTAACTATTTTCAAGATAACTACGATTGATTCACATAAGTTCATAACGCATATTGATCGACTCAACTACGGTTTAACTGACATAATGTTGATTAAACTAAAATCAATTGCACTAACGAACGAGTATTCTAATGCTTTTTTAAGATATTTGATATTTCAACTATGTATGAAATACCTAATGGACGACTCGCCTACAGTTTATTAATACTGTGCGCTGGATTGATTTCTAAAGTGGTGCGTAGTTACAATGTCAATCTCTTTTTATTATATGTAAATAAACTATGATTCAACGATTTTTGATAATTAGACAATGGTAAAAACCTTTCTGCGAGCAATTTGGAAGTAGCGCTCGCCAGCCGCTGCCGCGGCACCGCTCGCTACGCTCGCTCGGCTCACGCGCGGTTGGTCACAGTTTTAACTTAACCTAACCTATTTCATCATCATCATTTCAGCCGTAAGACGTCCACTGCTGGACTTAGGCCTCCCCCAAATTGGGGGGCTTTGCCATAATCGCCACGCTTGGCAGGCGGGTTGGCGATCGCAGAACCAACCTATTTACCCACTTCAAAATGACGAGACATGTTTTTATCATTGTCTAATTATCTACTCGCAGGCAACTTCCAAGTTGCTTGCAGAAATGTTTTTACCGTTGTCTAATTATCCGTGTTTTCGCAATATCGCTAGGGTTTTCGCGAAAATTCGAATTAGCAAATCATCCAATCGACATATACAAAATCATCAGTAAATCAAACACAAGAGCACAGATAAATGAACAGTAGGCGAATCGACCATTAGTTTAATCAAACTTAGTTGAATTAATTGTAGTTGAATAAACCGTAGTTGAATAAATCGTAGTTGAATAAACCGTAGTTGAATTGTCCTTTATGGATTTCGTTCATTAGTTATTACAAAAATAGGTGAAACGATTATTAGATATTTTAAACAATAGATCTTTTGAGCGTAGTTAAACTGAAAATAGTTGGAATAAACTTAGGTATTATGATACGTAACCAAGGAAAGTGGTTGATCTCCCGATTTTGGTAGGTATTTAAACATAGTAATTATTGTAATGATTTTATCAGGACAAATTCAGCGCCCAGACCTAAACAATCTTATTACATTTTCGTTCCCATAAGAAGTAATAAAAAAAACGTTTGGTTTGTAGCTATAAGATTGGTTAAAAATTACGATAAGAGGTATCTTTGGGTTTTTTTTTCTATCGAGCAAAGTTAATTTAATCGTGTTTCTAAAAGTAACAGCACATCCGTCAGATCCTGAAATGCGAGATTTTTTTTTCACAATTTTATAACACTATTTTCCATGTTTCCCATTGATTCAAACACTAGTGAGCGGGTCTCTGTTGGGTCATAGCGTCTTAAATAGGCTTTTCTAAAGAACTAGATATCTAAAAGATTGGTGCAGGGCTAGATCTTAGTCTGTGGTACCTGGACGCACGGCACTGTTAATTACGGCTATACGGGCGGGTAAGGCAGAGGTGCACCTATAGTTGTCGAAGCCCCATGTAATGTGAGGCGAGGGTGAGCCTGTTGCCGCCGACCGGGCACGAGTCCGGAGTCCAGCATCCTGCCGTTGTTATTGTCGAAACAACGAACGCGATAAAAATTAATCAATACTAATATACTACTCTATACTTATTATATTATTATTATTATATTTATTATATAATATATAATCTATACTACAATATTATAAAGCTGAAGAGTTTGTTTGTTTGTTTGATTGAACGCGCTAATCTCAGGAACTAGTGGTCCGAATTGAAAAAATATTTTTGTGTAGGGTAGTCTATTTATCGAGAAAGGTTATAGGCTATATAACATCACGCTACAACGAAGAGGAGTGGAGCAGTACTGAAAAATGTTGCAAAAACGGGGAAAATCGAACAGGTAGGCGATTCGACGCGACGGGAAGAAATTAACGCGGACGAAGTCGCGGGCAGAAACTAGTATATATTTTATATATAATATTATAAAGCTGAAGAGTTTTTTTGTTTGATTGAACGCGCTAATCTCAGGAACTACTGGTCCGAATTGAAAAATTCTTGTTGTATTGGGTAGCCTATTTATCGAGAAAGGCTATAAGCTATATAACATCACGCTACAATTAAAAGGAGCGGAGCAGACACGAACAATGGACGAAAACTGGCAGGCAATTCGATGCGACGGGAAGAGTCAGGGGAGCAAAACTTTGACGCGGACGAAGTCGCGGGCAGAAGCTAAGGTTGGACTTTTAATCCTATTCACTAACTTGACAATTGGAGAGATACCAGGTTTTGACAAAAAAAGATAGTGAGGTGGTGCAAGAATGAATGAAATTGAATGAACTTGAAATAATGTACTTACATGAAAACTTTGTAATTTAAAGGAGACGGATACGCTTCCATACAATTTTGGGCCTGGATGTAAAAAGATCAAAGTGGTGTCAATAGATAGGTACTATATTATAAAACAATCACTGAAAATTTTGTAGATTTTGGCAATCTGAGAGCAGAGTTAAAATAGATTTACGAAAATTGAGGTTTTGCAACAATCTACACTTAACACCTGATTTTTGAAGTGTGATTGGTATCCATACATCCACATCGCACACAAACAATACGGTGGCCAAGCTGTCTAGGTTCACCAAGAGGTGGTCTTTGAGCCAAGATCCAGCAAGCTTGGCAAACATGGTCATTGGAGTTTACCTGAAAGATGTAAAGTGTTTAGTAACAGATAACATGATCACTTTAAAAAAATCTCAGTTCAGTAGTAACTTAGTTCAACGTAATGTATCTTCATAGGCCTTTTAAATGATTACCTATGTATAGTTTATTATTTTGGTAGTCTAATGGTGACAGAAAACGCTGTAAAGACTGCAAGCCAGCGGGGTAGACGTTGGTGAACTAATAAATAGGAAGTAATTAAGTACTTACAGATTGTGGTGTACGCCATTGACGAATCACTGCTAAAATCATTTCGTCATCTAAAGCTCGACGACCTATTGTATTACAGCGATTAGTCGCTATGCCACAATTTACGCAACGATCCATGGTTTCAACTCTCAAGCGGTAGGCCGTTCGTGAAATCCAAAATAACAAGTCCAAGTCAAACGTTTAAGCGGGGTTCTCAGTGTCCGGTATGGTAACAAGGCAAAGGTTGTACAACGAGGTAGATCAGAAGTCCGTAGAATGAAAGCAGGGGTCGAGGAAAATATCAATAAAACTATGAGAGGAAACACACTCAAAACGTATACGCAACGCAAACGATACAAAACAAGTGAGTTGACCATGCCTACATGACACTGACGTGTTATGTAGGCATGGTCCGATATATCAAAAACGAATTCAAAATCCGATTTCATACAAAAATCGATTCGTATCGATTTCTCAAACTTGAAGATTGGATTTCAAAAATCTACCTAGCCGAACCAAACCCTAACGATCTACCACCAAACAAATCGACAATAAATAACTGGATCTCATCACCAAACGAAATCCAAACGCAAACTGGATTTTGTTAGAAATTCGCTTTCTCTCTTTCTAACTAAACGTAACTTAGCGGAGTAAAAAAGATAGCGTGAATTTTGTGATTTAGATTTCGGCTTTCGGAAATCTAACGGACATTATAATGCGATTAATATCATCTTTACTGTATTTCATTTTCGAGATTATACGTTGATGTATTTTGGTTTATGGTTCAAGGTTTCTTGGAGCGAGGCTTGGCGCTATGGAAATCAGATTTCTAAAAATGGATTTTGAAATCTGAAATCGGATGATCGGATGTTAGCGCTCAAAACCAAAAACGCCCATGCCTAGTGTCATGTCATGCATATCATGTCAAAGTTAGCACAGACTAAAAATACAATAATCGCTTGGTAAACGTGGATCAATTTATTTTAATTATGTAGATATTTAATCGGTTTTAGCTGTTCAATACGTTAATTCTAATACATTTAATTATTTTAATTCAATTAATCATCTAGTGAAGGCATTTTCTTAAATAGTATACACCCTGTCACGTTAATCGATTATAATTTAATCGGTATTCCATTTACATCGTAACCTTAACTTAATTTTCTGATTTCTCATTTTCCAGATTGTAAATTGAGTTGATTTTTCAGATTAATCCAATAGAAAAATATAACCTTTTTTTTAAACTATATCTCTACTTATTACAATTTGGCCCAGAAATGCCCGTCTCCTTTAATAACTTGTCTTAAAACAAGATGAGTACTATATCAATATATATGTAGTCTATGGCTGTCAGAGGAAATAAAATTACAATAGTAAAAAAAAAACCGGCCAAGTGTGAGTCGGACTCGCGCACCGAGGGTTCCGTACAAACCTGTAGGTATTCTCGGTTTAAAAATATATTTTTTTTTTAAATTTTTATATTTTAGTTGATTGAATGTAAGGCAAATTGCGGTTTACGATTTATGACGTTTTAAAAAAAAACTACTCACTCGATCTCGTTCAAACCAATTTTCGGTGGTAGTTTACACGGTAATGTACATCATATATTTTTTTTTAGTTTTATCATTCTCTTATTTTAGAAGTTATGGGGGGGGGGGGGGGCACACATTTTACCACTTTGGAAGTGTCTCTCGCGCAAACTATTCAGTTTAGAAAAAAATGATATTAGAAACCTCATCACCATTTTTGAAGACCTATTCATAGATACCCCACACGTATGGGTTTGATGAAAAAAAAACATTTTTGAGTTTCAGTTCTATGTATGGGGAACCCCAAAATTTATTGTTTTTTTTTCTACTTTAGTGTGAAAATCTTAATGCGGTTCACAGAATACATCTACTTACCAAGTTTCAACAGCATAGCTCTTATAGTTTCGGAATAAAATGGCTGTGACATACGGACGGACAGACAGACAGACAGACAGACAGACAGACATGACGAATCTATAAGGGTTCCGTTTTTTGCCATTTGGCAACGGAACCCTAAAAATAAGCAAAATGACATGATTTTAATATTTAGTTTTGTTTCTATCAGAAGAAAATAAAAAACCGGCCAAGTGCGAGTCGGACTCGCGCACCGAGGGTTCCGTACAAACCTGTAGGTATTTTCGGTTTAAAAATATATATATTTTTTAATTTTTATATTTCAGTTGATTGAATGTAAGGTAAATTGCGGTTTACGATTTATGACGTTTTAAAAAAAAACTACTCACTCGATCTCGTTCAAACCAATTTTCGTTGGTAGTTTACATGGTAATGTACATCATATATTTTTTTTAGTTTTATCATTCTCTTATTTTAGAAGTTACGGGGCGGGGGACACACATTTTACCACTTTGGAAGTGTCTCTCGCGCAAACTATTCAGTTTAGAAAAAAATGATATTAGAAACCTCATTACCATTTTTGAAGACCTATTCATAGATACCCCACACGTATGAGTTTGATGAAAAAAAAACATTTTTGAGTTTCAGTTCTATGTATGGGGAACCCCAAAATTTATTGTTTTTTTTTCTATTTTAGTGTGAAAATCTTAATGCGGTTTACAGAATACACCTACTTACCAAGTTTCAACAGCATAGCTCTTATAGTTTCGGAATAAAATGGCTGTGACAGACAGACAGACAGACAGACAGACAGACAGACAGACAGACAGACAGACAGACAGACAGACAGACAGACAGACAGACAGACAGACAGACAGACAGACAGACAGACAGACAGACAGACAGACAGACAGACAGACAGACAGACAGACAGACAGACAGACAGACAGACAGACAGACAGACAGACAGACAGACAGACAGACAGACAGACAGACAGACAGACAGACAGACAGACAGACAGACAGACAGACAGACAGACAGACAGACAGACAGACAGACAGACAGACAGACAGACAGACAGACAGACAGACAGACAGACAGACAGACAGACAGACAGACAGACAGACAGACAGACAGACAGACAGACAGACAGACAGACAGACAGACAGACAGACAGACAGACAGACAGACAGACAGACAGACAGACAGACAGACAGACAGACAGACAGACAGACAGACAGACAGACAGACAGACAGACAGACAGACAGACAGACAGACAGACAGACAGACAGACAGACAGACAGACAGACAGACAGACAGACAGACAGACAGACAGACAGACAGACAGACAGACAGACAGACAGACAGACAGACAGACAGACAGACAGACAGACAGACAGACAGACAGACAGACAGACAGACAGACAGACAGACAGACAGACAGACAGACAGACAGACAGACAGACAGACAGACAGACAGACAGACAGACAGACAGACAGACAGACAGACAGACAGACAGACAGACAGACAGACAGACAGACAGACAGACAGACAGACAGACAGACAGACAGACAGACAGACAGACAGACAGACAGACAGACAGACAGACAGACAGACAGACAGACAGACAGACAGACAGACAGACAGACAGACAGACAGACAGACAGACAGACAGACAGACAGACAGACAGACAGACAGACAGACAGACAGACAGACAGACAGACAGACAGACAGACAGACAGACAGACAGACAGACAGACAGACAGACAGACAGACAGACAGACAGACAGACAGACAGACAGACAGACAGACAGACAGACAGACAGACAGACAGACAGACAGACAGACAGACAGACAGACAGACAGACAGACAGACAGACAGACAGACAGACAGACAGACAGACAGACAGACAGACAGACAGACAGACAGACAGACAGACAGACAGACAGACAGACAGACAGACAGACAGACAGACAGACAGACAGACAGACAGACAGACAGACAGACAGACAGACAGACAGACAGACAGACAGACAGACAGACAGACAGACAGACAGACAGACAGACAGACAGACAGACAGACAGACAGACAGACAGACAGACAGACAGACAGACAGACAGACAGACAGACAGACAGACAGACAGACAGACAGACAGACAGACAGACAGACAGACAGACAGACAGACAGACAGACAGACAGACAGACAGACAGACAGACAGACAGACAGACAGACAGACAGACAGACAGACAGACAGACAGACAGACAGACAGACAGACAGACAGACAGACAGACAGACAGACAGACAGACAGACAGACAGACAGACAGACAGACAGACAGACAGACAGACAGACAGACAGACAGACAGACAGACAGACAGACAGACAGACAGACAGACAGACAGACAGACAGACAGACAGACAGACAGACAGACAGACAGACAGACAGACAGACAGACAGACAGACAGACAGACAGACAGACAGACAGACAGACAGACAGACAGACAGACAGACAGACAGACAGACAGACAGACAGACAGACAGACAGACAGACAGACAGACAGACAGACAGACAGACAGACAGACAGACAGACAGACAGACAGACAGACAGACAGACAGACAGACAGACAGACAGACAGACAGACAGACAGACAGACAGACAGACAGACAGACAGACAGACAGACAGACAGACAGACAGACAGACAGACAGACAGACAGACAGACAGACAGACAGACAGACAGACAGACAGACAGACAGACAGACAGACAGACAGACAGACAGACAGACAGACAGACAGACAGACAGACAGACAGACAGACAGACAGACAGACAGACAGACAGACAGACAGACAGACAGACAGACAGACAGACAGACAGACAGACAGACAGACAGACAGACAGACAGACAGACAGACAGACAGACAGACAGACAGACAGACAGACAGACAGACAGACAGACAGACAGACAGACAGACAGACAGACAGACAGACAGACAGACAGACAGACAGACAGACAGACAGACAGACAGACAGACAGACAGACAGACAGACAGACAGACAGACAGACAGACAGACAGACAGACAGACAGACAGACAGACAGACAGACAGACAGACAGACAGACAGACAGACAGACAGACAGACAGACAGACAGACAGACAGACAGACAGACAGACAGACAGACAGACAGACAGACAGACAGACAGACAGACAGACAGACAGACAGACAGACAGACAGACAGACAGACAGACAGACAGACAGACAGACAGACAGACAGACAGACAGACAGACAGACAGACAGACAGACAGACAGACAGACAGACAGACAGACAGACAGACAGACAGACAGACAGACAGACAGACCGAATCTATAAGGGTTCCGTTTTTTGCCATTTGGCAACGGAACCCTAAAAAGGAAATAACTGTTATAAAAAAATATTAATTATTCTTATAATCCACACCTAAAACGATTTTTTAAAGTTTTATTTAATTTAAAGCATTTTTAGGGTTCCGTTGCCAAATGGCAAAAAACGGAACCCTTATAGATTCGTCATGTCTGTCTGTCTGTCTGTCCTTGTATGTCACAGCCACTTTTCTCCGAAACTATAAGAGCTATGTTGTTGAAACTTGGTAAGTAGATGTATTCTGTGAACCGCATTAATATTTTCATACTAAAATAGAAAAAAAACAATAAATTTTGGGGTTCCCCATACATAGAACTAAAACTCAAAAAAAAATTTTTCATCAAACCCATACGTGTGGGGTATCTATGAATAGGTCTTCAAAAATGGTATTGAGGTTTCTAGTATCATTTTTTTCTAAACTGAATAGTTTGCGCGAGAGACACTTCCGAAGTGGTAAAATGGGTGTCCCCCCCCTCGTAACTTCTAAAATAAGAGGATGATAAAACTAAAAATATATATAATGTACATAACCATATAAACTTCCACCGAAAATTAGTTTGAACGAGATCCAGTAAGTAGGTTTTTTTTAATACGTCATAAATCGTAAACCGCAATTTACCTTTAATTCAATCATCTCAAATATAAAAATTTAAAAAAATATATATCATAAACATAAACCTTATGCATAAACCGAGAATACCTACAGGTTTGTACGGAACCCTCGGTGCGCGAGTCCGACTCGCACTTGGCCGGTTTTTATCATTCATTCTTTATGCGAAATCGTTCACTACCCCGACACTATTAGTTCTAAAATCAATGATGTTTGTATATAATATCATTGTCTAAAATGGTATCATTATTTTGCATTGAACTGTCATGTTAGTGAATAGGATTAAAAGTTCAACCTTAGTTAGAAATAAACAGCAATTCAAACAAACTAATGATGATAGTTTTGGCTAATTGGCTGTGCCATGTTCAAAAAGTGGTTTATGAAGAATATACAAAAAGAGCGAAAGGAGTGACCCGACAGGTCCAGTGGGCTAACCTGACGGACATCACCTCCCACAGTGTGTGGAGCGAGCCGCCCCACGCCCCGCGCCCCGCGCCCGTACAAAGTATATCAGCGTACAAATGTGCCGCGCGCCAGCGGCATCAGCAGTCCGATCTCAGTAAATTGAGATTCATTTAACTAAATGAAGCGCCGATCGCTTCATTGTTGACGAGTATCGATTGTCTCACAATAGCTTCTGCGTCGTCAATGAGCTACGATTGACGCGCGGCGCCGCGCCGGACTGGAGCGAGCCTCATATACTTGTGCGGAAACTACCGGCTATTGCTATACACCTACGACGTAGACTTAGTTCACATTAGGTCGGCCCGACAGTTTTATCGTTTACCGGCTGTCGGGTGTTGCTGTTCACACTAGAAGCTGCCGATCCGACCTAATGTGAACACCACCGCCGACAACGTCGTTTTACCGCTGCCCGGCAGTTGAGCGCTGGCTTTTGTATACGATGGACGACGATGACGTTTTGAATGTGTGGTATTTCAATAGAAGGCTGAAGAAAAGCAAAAGGAAATATTGGGTGCATCCAATCATTGCTGAGTGAAATGAAGGCGGGCGGGTGCCTCCGCCACAACGCGCCGACAAATGTGAACGGCGCTATACTTGCTAGTACGCCAATATTATGCCCGACCCGATAGAAATCGTGGCTGAACGTCCGGTAAAAGTGTCGGCTCCGTTAGTTTTATCGGGTCGCCCTTATGTGAACGGCGCTATTGAAATACATATGCCAATATGAATCCGACACGTTTACTGGCCCGATAAAACTGTCGGGCCGACCTAATGTGAACGAGCTCTCAGTGATGAAAACCAAAGTCGGTATTCATGGAAGGCGATCAGTCTTGACTTTCGACCATAACAAGAGCACAATAAGTAGCGGTTATCGCGCGAAGGTATTTGTTTCTCATTGAGTGGCGCTAATCTGACTGCTAACAAGCGCGAGTGCGTGCGGATGCGCCCCGTGCGGTGCGCTGGCGCAGCCACAGCACGCCGTGCATGAACATCAGTTAAGTATTGAATCGCGAACTGCGCTCGCAGACATTAGTAGGGCGAACCAAACGGAGGGCGAAGTGTGTGAGCGTTTTGTGGAAAATAAGAAATACATAATTATTGACATTGACAAACGTACGTACTTATGAAAGACATGTGCCAGCAGCTGGCGGCGCGGCGGCGGCGGCCCCGGCGCAGGTCGCGTTATCACGAGAGCGCGGCGCCCTTCACGCGGGCTATAAAGATTACGGCGAGTGTCGCACCTCGCATACCGACCTCCCACTGCTCCCACTGCTGCTCCTACCGCGCACGACATAGCGTGATGACGTCATAAGTGTATGCGTTCTGCCAGCCTCCGGACACGTAGGCGGCTGCGGGAGTTCCCTCCGACCGGCTCGCCGGCGAAGGCCCTCCATTTACATGATGACCAAGTTGACAAGTTGAGTACCAATTTATTAACCAATACACAATGTTATTTTATTCTATTGCTAAGTAACGCATATTTATAAACAATGTGACTGGCCACCATCACTTAATCTGTGTCGTTATTTTTTCAAAATACCATTTCAGACACCAATCTACACAGGTAGTCTTCACATGACCTGATCATGATTATATCTGGTCTTTGTAAGACACATGATCTCGGAGTTTTTTCGGCCTTTCTTCTCAGATGAGTAGATTTGCTACTGAAAAATGACATGGATACAATGTCATACCTAAATGGAATAGCAGGGTCGTGGGGGCTTTCAGTACAGAGACTGCGGTCCCGGATTGATCTTAAAACACAATAATATTTTGCAGTAGCATTTTGGAACCACAAGAAAAATGAAGTTAAATTACAGTGTAGAAATCTCTTTATCCTTCGAAGTACTAAGTGGTCATAACTCGGTAGGAGCTCATCTAATATGAGTGGGTATGATGTATTAGCTAGAAAACGCTTTATGCCTTCGAAGTACCAGGTTGTTATAGACCTGGTAGGCTTGGTATGAGACTAATAAGTTAACACATCATTCATTGAATCTAAGGCAGTACAAAGTTCGCTGGGTCAGCTAGTATATTAAGATTAGTGTCCGACCGAAACAAGATTTTCAGCCGAAACCGAAACCGAAACCGAACCTTCGGTCTTAGTCCCAGTTTCGGCCGAAACCGAAACCGAAACTTATTTGATTTTTAAAGCATGTTAAATCTATTGTATTTTTACGCATATAAGACAGTTAACACGTGTAAAAAAATAAAATGCAAGAATTAAAGTATTATTTATTTACAAAAATTGTTCTTTATTTACGGAATGCTTCGCCTTCCACTAAAGCATATGGCACCATTTCTACAATTATTAGGTGAATTATTGCTTTGTCAATCCTTTTTGTAATTTCATGATCATCAGGCTATTGTACAATTTTAGATTCAGTGGTCAAGCCTGGGATCGTTGACTGAACAAAATTCGGCCGATCAGTTATCAATAGTTCCAATGAGATGTTCACGCCTGATCGCTTTAATTTGGCTATGTTTTTCAACTCATCTACCTCTGATTGTCGTTTTAAGACCAGTCTGTGTTCCGCGTCATGAAATTTTGATAAATGTTGTTTAACTCCGTGTAACGTTTGTTTTTTCGGTTCGTGACTTCCCAATGATAATGCTTTATTGAGAATTTTACAAATAGCCTTAGATGTATCGATAATGCTTTTTTCAAAAAAATGCTAAATAGGATTCTTTTCTTTTTGTGACATTTTTAACCTGAAATAAATCAGTCTATGATAAATAAAAAATATCTCACAGATTAAAATACAATAAAAACTAGTAAGGTAAACATACCTATGCCAGTCATTATCAATAGGAAAATTAATTCAAGTAAATAATGAAATTTAACTAGAAAGCTTTTACTAACTACTGTACTACGCGTCCGAATTGACTAAGCACATCGCGTACTAAAGGGGAAAAATGCGACATAACTAATAGTACTGAAGGTCATTCACGGTAATAGTTAAATCACCGGGGGTCGTTGTATATGTGATGTACGGGGCGGTTTGAATACGGGTACAAAATGTAATCCAACAACAATTACAAACAAATATAGTAATGTTTGAATCAAACATCACAGGTATCTTCACACATCTTTTAAGTGTTACATTAATTTCTACATAAATTCATTTTGTTTAAGTTCTAGGGAATAACTCCACAGAACCAAGTAAAATATCTAATGAATTCTATTCTATTATAAGTTACAACCTATTTATTTTCCACTGTAGGACAAGACTCTAATCAAATACTAATACTTTTCTAATAATGTTTGCGCGAAAAAACCACGTAACCTCAAATCATCACGATCGCGCCGGCTAGCGAACTCAACTGGCAATCACATTCACTCGCTCGAAGGTAGTTGAATGATGCGCGACAATTCACGAACACCTAGTTTTGGCAGTGCCGAAGGTTCGGCCAATATTTGGCCGAAACCGAAACCGTGGCCGTAACTAGCTTTTTGGCCGAAACTAGCCGAAACCGAAACCGAAACCGAACCTTCGGTCGGTCCTTAATTAAGATAACATTTTGCATGCTTTTATTTTAAATCTATAACCATAAAACGAAATTCAATTTCAGAGCAATATTAAGTCGAAAGAATGTTCCGTCGAAATAGTGATCCGCCGAACAAGTGCATATCGAAGTAGTGTTCTGTCGAAGTAATGTTTGTCGAAGTATGTTCTGTCGGACTAATGTATGTCGAATATATGTTCTGTCGAAGCAATGTGTAGTCGAACTAGTGTGTTTCGAAATTGAGACAGTGTCGAAATAGTTAACCGTCGAAATTCAAGATGACGCTCAATATTATTAATGCGAAAGTATTTTTGTCTAGATATGTTTTTAGTCTGATCGTTTTCACGACTAAGCCACTGAACCGATTTTGATGAAATTTGGTACGGGGAGGAAGTTTGAACCCCAAGAAATGACTTATGCTACTTTTTTCCTCGACTTTGCCTGCGTCCGCGATAACCAATATTTACGCAGACGAAGTCGCGGGAAAAAGATAGTTTGTTATAAAACTATAAATAATCATAAATGATAGGTACAACTTTATTGCCTAACGAATTTACACAGATTTTAAATTGGCCCCAAAGTAGGCAAGCCTGTATTTTGGGCACCAATATGGAGGGTTATACATAGATAGTATATTTTTTTGCAACAAGGTCTGAACGGGGGTCTTAAAAAATCGAACTGGGTCTATGTGAGGTATCATATAAGTATAAAAGAGCGCTAATTGCACATTCTCAAAAAAATTTTTTAGACCCATTAGTTTTCGACGTTTGATGAAAAATGTAAAATAAAAATACCGCCCCCCCCCCCCCCCCCTCTCATCTCCGAAGTTTGCATATAGTAAAAACTGAAATTATTCTGTGATAGAAGTTTATGTACAGATTACAGAAAAAATTAAAGCGATTTCTCTAAATACCTAGCACATTTTGACAGAAATCTCAACAAAAATTGCATTAGTTTTACTAGGTATTGGTTAAGAGATGACGCTGACCTAAAACTGTATAGCATCACAGCACAGCTTTAGTTTCATGAAATAAACTAATATAATACATGAAATATTTGTATTTATGATGGTCTGGAACCCTCGGTGCGCGTATTCGACCGGCTTTACACCGGTTTTTTTATATAATGTATATGATTAACGTGTACAAGTGTTAGTACAAACTTACTTACAGAAATTAAATCATATATCTTTTTCATCGATTCTTATGAAATTGAAGTCAATTACAGTTTTTACTATCTAAACGAAAAGGTCGTTACAAATGACCTAATACATAAATTAGGAAATAAAATGATACCTACATGTCCGACTAAAACTCGTTTAGACGCAAACAATTAGTTTTCCGTGAAGAAACGTGATATCAACAAGTGCAACAGTTGCATCACCGCTGCGCGCCCTTGTTATCTGTCCCCGACGTGCCGCGCCGCCGCCGCCGCGCTGTGTCACTGAGCCGCGTGGCTGTACCTACAGTTATCGGTCCCCGACGTGCCGCGCCGCCGCCGTGCCTTGCCACTGAGCCGCGTGGCTGTACCTACAGTTATCTATCCCCGACGTGCCGCGTCGCCGCCGCGCCGCGCCGTGCCACTGAGTCGCGTGGCTGTACCTACAGTTATCTGTCCCCGACGTGCCGCGCCGCCGCACCGTGCCACTGAGCCGCGTGGCTGTACCTACAGTTATCTGTCCCCGACGTGCCACGCCGCCGCCGCGCCGCGCCGTGCCATTGAGCCGCGTGGCTGTACCTACAGTTATCTGTCCCCGACGTGCCGCGCCGCGCCGTGCCACTGAGCCGCGTGGCTGTACCTACAGTCGTACTAGCGTTACTAACTTTTTTTACAAGAAATAAAGTATTTTGAGGTCTGAGAAGAATATTAAACAGTGTTTTAGAAAAATGAACAGTATTTTATTATTTAATGTTTTAAATACATATTTTTAGAGCTTCTCGCACAATTTATTAATTTACATTCTCTTGTTTTTCTTTTTTATGTGCTGTGGGTGAAACTTTAAGTAAATAAATAAATAACTTCATACGCTGTACCACAATTATAACTAAAATTTAAATTAATGAGGAGCTAATTTTTTGTGAAAATAATAGTTGCTCTTTTCTTTCCTCCCGCAACTTTGCATTCATTACTGAAAAAACTCTTTCGGTAAATGCTAAGGTGGCGGGAACAGAAAGTAGATCTGAGACAATTTTAGTAATATTATTAAATTCGTCTGAAGTGTTTAATAATACACCTCAACGTGAAGATAAGAACACTCGTCAATAAAAGCTAGTGAATGTAGTTGTGCATCTTTTGACAGTTACCTACTCACCACAATTTCAGCTATCTCGGACGCGCAGTTGTCAGGTGGCAGTCGTTTAAGTGCATTTTAAGTGAGTCGAAGTGAGTGTTTCTGCGAAAACGGAAAAAACTTGGCATCGAGTTGTCATTACATTTTTGTTTTTGAAAGGCAGTACGCCCACGCAAATCAAAGATGAGTTGAAATCTGTGTATTGGGACTCTGCACCATCATTTACCACATTGAAAATTTAGGCAGGTGAATTTAAACGTGACCGTGAGAGCTTGGGAGACGATGGACGTTCGGGACGTCCAAAAACTGCGACTACTGACGATAACATCGCTAAAGTTCACCAAATCGTGCTAGACGCCCGCCGAATTAAAGTGAGACCCATAGCAGAGGCTATGAGAATGTCTAAGGAAAGTCTTTGTCACATATTAAATCAAGATTTAGGCATCAGAAAGCGGTCCGCGTGTTGGTTGCCGCGTTTGCTCACGTTACATCAAAAAAGTGTTCGAATGAACATTTCCAACGCTCTTTTGGCGCAGTTTAGATGCAATAAAACCAAGTTTTGGCGCCAATTAATTACTGTAGATGAAACTTGGATACATTGTTATACGCCTAAAACAAAAATTCAGTCATAACAGTGGACTGCAAAAGAGGAACTGGCTTCAAAAAAAAGCAAAAACAGCTTTTCGGCTGGGAAAGTGATGGAGGCTGTTTTTTGGGATATTCATGGAGTTATCTCAAACGATTTTCTTCAAAAGATTAAAACCATTACAGGAGCATCCCACGCATCATTATTTGATAAACTGAAGGCAGACATTGCGGAAAAGCGGCGACATTTACATAAAAGAAAATTCTGTTTCACCAAAACAATGTGCCCTTTCACAACTCAGCGGTTGCCATGGTGAAAATCCACCAATAACTGTTTGAAATCCTTGACCATCCACATAACTCACCAGATCTAGCCCCAAGCGACTTCTTTGTGTTCCTTCATCTAAAAATTGCGCTCGGACGATAAAGATTTTCGTCAAATGACAACAAAATCACGTTCGTGAACCATTATTTTGCAGAGAGTACTATTTGGACGTGTTAGAGAGCTGAGAGCATCGCTGGAAGAAGTGTGTAGACTTACAAGGAGACAATGTAGAAGAATAAAAATAGATTTTAAGAAATAAATCTTGTATCCTTTTTAGGTCGGAAACTTTTCAGACCACCGCGTACCGATGTAAATGGCTCCACTTTTGGGCAGAACTCATTTTAAGAAAATCTTTGTCGTCTGATACATACATACATAAACTCACGCCATTTTCCCATGGGTAGGCAGAAACCACGGAACGCCAACTGCTACGATCTCTACACACTGCATTTGCTTCGTTTAGGTTCATATAATTGGTCATACACAGACGCCGGATGCGAGTACTACGCACCTGACCTTTCTGAAGAACATCACCAATAAGGTCACTATATGTCCTACGAGGGCGTCCCCTCCCGCTGTTTCCAATCACATCTGCCTTGCAAATACCTTTTGTAAGCCGTCCTTCATTCATTCTCTCGACATAACCAAACCATATAAGCAAACTTTTTTCGATTTTTGTCACTACATCTTCTTTTAAACCACACCGTTCTCTTATCACATCATTCTGCAGCCTATTACTCATAGTCATATCACACATGCTTCGCAAGGATTGCATTTCCACAGCATTTATTTTACGTTCATGCTTCTTTTGCCACAGCCAACATTCACTTCTATACATAAGCGTAGGCACCAGCACACCATTGTGAACAGCCAGTCGAGCCTTGTCTTCTGATAATTTTTCATAAATTACTTTAAAATTTGTTAATTCTGAATATAAATATATAATATATAAAAATCTCAGGACAACCAACACACTGTTATCTGAACCCAAACTAGGCAGAGCCTGTACTATGGTAACCAGACAACTGATAAAAATACTTACATATTTCTAAATACATACATATTATAGATAAATTACACCCAGACACAGAACAAATGATCGTGCTCATCACACAAAGATTTGTCCTGGGTGGGAATCGAACCCACGACCTCAGTCTTAGCAGACAGGGTCACTAACCACTAGACTAACAGGCCAGTCAGCCAGCAATAATAATCATTCATACCAATAACAAATGCAACCAAAGACTTGTATGTTTTGCAGGTAAAAATTGTGTGAGTGCCTGTCTTTTGACGTGACAACGTCTTATAAATTGGTTTGCCGGGTGACACTTCAAGAAACTGCGTTACGCTCCGCTCACGTTATGCGCTCACAATGAGAGCGAGTGAGAGGCACGCGTCCCTTCCACTCGGGCATGGTTAGCCCGCCTAAGAGCGAGAGAGACAGACATAAAAAGTGAAAGGCACGCGTCCCTTCCACTCGAGCACAGTTCTTTGTATAAATAAATGTTTTAAATTGTTACTATTATTTCATCCTTCTTCCTACTATACGAATGAATATTCACATTAAAATTATTTTACCACTCAAAGTCGTTGTCACGTAAAACTTTCGCCCGTATACCGACTTTACAGGCAACCAATTTTTTTTTTTTTAGATGGGAAATCATCAAAGGATTTCTCCCGCTCTAGGCGGAGCGGGAGGGCGTGTCAGACTTTTACTGACTAAAACCCGTGTTCCTTCTGTTACCCATATGCCAGAGCCACGGTATCTCGTTTGAACAATCTCGCGACCCTGGCAGGCATCAGTCCTAGAAGACCCCTTCAGTTTGCTGACATCTCTCTGAGGCGCGCGTAGAACACTACGCATCGTCAACACGGGCCTGGTCCTTACCGGGCGGCGAGCTACCCATTGCTCGCCGCCCACAAGCCCGCACCTACGGTGGCCGGGAGTCTGCGATCGACTCCAGACGCCCGGGGCGTCTCCTCCTGCGGCGGCTAGGGACGTGAGGGCGCAGAGAATGCCTCTCCCTCACGCACCCCCCCTCCTCCTTCGCGAGAATTACTGCTTAGCAGAAGGAGGTGACGGCTTCCCATGCCCTCTCGCTCCGTACCATGGCTCGCACTAGGGCCGGACGCGAGAGGTCGCCGCCGCCGATCGCCTCCACGAGGACACGGCGGTGCTCCGCCCAGGCAGGGCACACCTCCACCGTATGCTCCACCGTGTCCTCCAGACGATCATCGCAATGGAAACACCCGGGCGTTTCCTCCCGCTTTATGCTGAACAGGAATCCCTGAAGTACCCATGCCCGGTGAGAACCTGCGTCAGGCGGAAGGTGAGGACGCCGTGGCGCCTCTCTATCCACTCCTCAAAGAGGGGACTTACCGCCACAATTGTGGTGTGCCGAAGCGTCTAACACTTATAGTGTTAAGCATTTTGATGCTGAAAACAGTATTTTGTATACTTTATGTTTGTTCAACAGTAAAAAGTATAATTTAGTGAAAAACAGTATAGTTGGCAACCCTAAGTCGTACACCTGTGCACTGTCGCCGGATTGTGGACTGTGCCGTACTGCTTACTGCTTACAGTATAGCGTTTTCTTTTTCGACATTCATATTCTTACTTTGTCAACTGATGTCAAACCTGCACTTACCGACAGATTTCACAACCTATCAAAGACTTACTTTTGATTTTTACACGCTTTATATTAGCTTCACTTGTATGTTTGTTTGTAACCGACTCCTTATAGCGCGATTTTGATCCACTTTAAATGACCAGATTTCATTCAAACTTTGCACACCTGTCAAAAACCGATGACAATGCAAAAAACCGTCTTCTAAAACTACGCTAAGATACGTCACAAACTACGCTGACATACGTCTCAAAATTCGAAATGCCCTAAAAAATAGAAAATTGTTTAAAAAATTGACGTGTGGCACACGGGGACTGCCGCGGTAAAGCTATTGCATAGCATTTTTTATCAACTTATGCAATTATAATTATTTATTTATTTTTTATTTGACGGATAAGAAAACATTTTTTTTTCTTTTATTGAATAAATGAGAAGTTACTGCCCTCGCTTTTTAAATCTCTGATATCTTCTAAGATCTTCATTTAAATTACATGCTGTAATGATCATATTGATCTATATTAAATGCACAATGTATTTAAGGTACCTAATTGGATAAGAATTAATGCTGTATTGGTTAAAATCGCTTCGTAAATAAGCCCTTATTTCTCGTAAAAAGCAAAGGAAAAAAATGGTTATTGTGGGTTATCCCTAATAGGTAGACATATACCATCGCGGAATTTTTTGTAGACCTTTCTAAGGTGTACAATACTGTAGTATATTATTTTGATCTATTTCGGTAGGGTTCAGCCAGCGTTCGCAATGTAAGCGTAAAAAAACCGGCCAAGTGCGAGTCGGACTCGCGCACCGAGGGTTCCGTACAAACCTGTAGGTATTCTCGGTTTAAAAATATTTTTTTTTTTAATTTTTATATTTCAGTTGATTGAATGTAAGGTAAATTGCGGTTTACGATTTATGACGTTTTAAAAAAAACTACTCACTCGATCTCGTTCAAACTAATTTTCGGTGGTAGTTTACATGGTAATTTACATCATATATTTTTTTTAGTTTTATCATTCTCTTATTTTAGAAGTTACGGGGGGGGGGACACATTTTACCACTTTGGAAGTGTCTCTCGCGCAAACTATTCAGTTTAGAAAAAAATGATATCAGAAACCTCATTACCATTTTTGAAGACCTATTCATAGATACCCCACACGTATGGGTTTGATGAAAAAAAACATTTTTGAGTTTTAGTTCTATGTATGGGGAACCCCAAAATTGATTGTTTTTTTTTCTATTTTAGTGTGAAAATCGTAATGCGGTTCACACAATACATCTACTTACCAAGTTTCAACAGCATAGCTCTTATAGTTTCGGAGAAAAGTGGCTGTGACATACGGACGGACAGACAGACAGACAGACAGACAGACAGACGGACAGACAGACAGACATGACGAATCTATAAGCGTTCCGTTTTTTGCCATTTGGCAACGGAACCCTAAAAATGAGCTTATTTATGACATCACATTAGAAACCCCTAAAATTATCAGCGTTTCTTTACTATATTATGCATGTTATATACATATAAACCTTCCTCTTGAATTGTTCTATCTATTAAAAAAATCCGCATCAAAATCCGTTGCGTAGTTTTAAAGATCTAAGCTTAATGCACGGCCTTCAAGCCACACCTCCGTGCCCGTCGGAGTGGGGAGCGTGAGGTTTTTTTTCGTTACGGAATTTCTGGATTCGGTCCCCGCGCTCAAGGCCCTCGATAGAAGCTATGCAATAGCTTAAAAAAACCGGCCAAGTGCGAGTCGGACTCACGCACCGAGGGTTCCGTAAAAACCTGTAGGTATTCTCGGTTTAAAAATAAATGTTTTTTTTTTATTTTATATTTCAGTTGATTGAATGTAAGATAAATTGCGGTTTACGATTTGTGACGTTTTAAAAAAAACTACTCACTCGATCTCGTTCAAACCAATTTTCGGTGGTAGTTTACATGGTAATGTACATCATATATTTTTTTTAGTTTTATCATTCTCTTATTTTAGAAGTTACGGGGGGGGGGGACACATTTTAGCACTTTGGAAGTATCTCTCGCGCAAACTATTCAGTTTAGAAAAAAATGATATTAGAAACCTCATTACCATTTTTGAAGACCTATTCATAGATACCCCACACGTATGGGTTTGATGACAAAAACCATTTTCGAGTTTCAGTTCTATGTATGGGGAACCCCAAAATTTATTGTTTTTTTTCTATTTTAGTGTGAAAATCTTAATGCGGTTCACATAATACATCAACTTACCAAGTTTCAACAGCATAACTCTTAGGCCTGAAACTGCGTTAAGCGGGCGCCCGCGACGGGCAACCGTCGCGTGTCTACGCGCGTGGACACGTGGGTGGGCTTCGTGGGTACGCGACGGTCCCCGTCGCGGGGACCCGACGCGGAGACCGATTTACGCAGAGTCGCTAGTTCAATTTTAACGGTGTGCTTGTATAGTTGCGGTTGCAGACTTTAGTAACAAGGCAATAAGCCTAAAACTACTAGACAAAAAGCGGAAATGTTTTGGAATCTTCCTAGACTTGTCGAAAGCGTTTGACACATTCTTATCTCCAAGATGGAAGGCATCGGCATACGTGGACTAACTCTAAGCATTTTTAAAGATTACTTGTCAGGTTGGACGCAGTCTGTTTGTATCGGCAGGGTGGTGAGTGATGAAAAACCCATAAATTACGGGGTTTCTCAAGGTAGTATCTTGGGACCAACTATGTTTCTAATCTATATTAATGATCTATGCAATCTTAAACTCCCATATTGTGACATATTAACTTATGCTGATGATACGGCGGTATTATCACACGGAGTATCACCTAGCGTTATTGACTGAACAAGCCCGTGCGTGTTACCGCTGGCGGGCACCGCGCGTGCCCCCGCGACGGGTCCCGTCGCACGGAGGCGGGCCCCGTTGCGTGGGTGCGGGGCGCGCCTCCCCGTGACGGACACCCGCGCTGGTCACCGCGACGGAGCACTTTTGTATGAAACCGCGCGGGTGCCCGCTTAACGCAGTTTCAGGCCTTATAGTTTCAGAAAAAAAGGGGCTGTGACATACGGACGGACGGACAGACAGACAGACAGACAGACAGACATGACGAATCTATAAGGGTTCCGTTTTTTGCCATTTGGCAACGGAACCCTAAAAACAAAAAAAAACACGCTTCCATAGAAAACCAAACTAAAAAGTAAAAAATAATGGAAAAAAAGCGTGGGGTCAATAACAAAATACCTTAATTTTTTTTTGAAAATATTGTTGGTGCTGCTAATTGTAAATACTAGATATCGCTGCATTGTACAAATTCAATCTTTTATAATAATAATAATAATTAGTATTGTATAATTACATAGCACATGTGGGAGAACTATGTTTCTTCTACAAAGCTATCATTTATTGAGTACGTCTCTCATTGACTTGAATGTGCCCTGACTGCTGAGAGTTTGTCATGCTCACTGGTGTCACCAAATGTGTCATGTGTCAAATATCTCGCTGGTGGTGGCGTGTGTGCTGGATCACTGAGTTCTCTTCAAAAGGTTGAGCTGAATGGTGCGGATCTATACGTTATGTTCGTGAACGGGCGCCATCAAAGAGCTTTGGGCGCCATCAATAGGGACTGGTCATTTCTTGGCTGCCACGGTTTATTTTAATTTCTGAATTGTTATTTTATTTTTGTTTTTAATTGCGGGTATTTTTAAATCGTTCTCACATTGATAATTTCAACATATGTGGTGTAACCAACAACTTTTTCTAACTAGCTACAGTTTTCTGACTCACCGCCACTTGACAATTCAAAAGTGCCTGTAAGAGGATTATTACCATGGAACAAACGCCTTGAGCTTGAGTTTATCTTTACCTATACTCTATACGTATACATACAAATAAATAAATACTTATTTAATTTTTGCAGTAGTATTTGTCATGCCAAAATAACAGCTTTATAGGTCCTAAACGCATATGAAAGTACTGTCTGTCGGTTCCGACCAATCTCCGACACGGCCCATGGCTGAACCGATTCTCACTGGCAAACACCTGACGTTATATGGATAACTTACTCTAACTACTTTTATTTTAGAAAACATCACACTTATACTGCTGAATAGATTTCGATAAAATTTGGCAAGGATAGATATAAGATAGAAGGCGTCCCGGGGAAAGATATGTATGTGCTATTATTTGTCACGATTGCATGATCCCGTGGCATGATTTCTAAAATCCGCGCGGGGGAACCCGTGGGCGTAGACAAACTCTTCAGCTTTATAATTATTATAGTATTATAGTATATAGTATATAGATTATAAAGCTGAAGAGTTTCTTTGATTGATTGAACGCGCTAATCTCAGGAGCTACTGGTTCGAATTGAAAAATTCTTTTTGTGTTGGGTAGTCTATTTATCCAGGAAGGCTATAGGCTATATAACATCACGTTACGACCAAGAGGAGCGGAGCAGTAATGAAAAATGTCGCAAAAACGGGGAAAATCGCACGGGTAAGCGATTTGACGCGAGTACACGACGGGAAGGGTCGGGGAAACAAGAAATTTAACACGAAGTCGCGGGCAGAAGCTAGTACTATCTAAACTAATATTATAATGCTGAAGAGTTTGTTTGTTTCATTGATTGAACGCGGTAATCTCAGGAACTACTGGTCCGAATTAAAAAAATCTTTTTGTGTTGGGTAGCCTATCTATCGAGGAAGGCTATAGGCTATATAACATCACGCTACAATTAAAATGAGCGGAGCACCAACGAAAAATGGATGAAAACTGGCAGGCAATTCGATGCGACGGGAAGGGTCAGGAGAGCAAAAATTTGACGCGGACGAAGTCGCGGGCAGAAGCTAGTTGAAACAATCTTTCACATTTATGATGTTAGGAGGATACCGTATGTATCAACAAAATAAATGGTCTATTAATGCCGAACCACATAGCCTTAGCAAAACCAACTCTCGTAGCAACGACGTGCAACTAGAACATAGCACGTACTACTTACAAGCGCTACATACATGTCGAGTCATCTACATTATACGTGTATATGTGCGCGGCGAGTGCGCAGTCGGAGCTGCGCAGGCTACACGCAGGTGGAGTGCGTAGTGGACGCTATGCGTAACTACTCTGTGGCTATGCGGCGACCGCGGCGAGCACTCCCGACCGACCTACGTCACCGGGGCACTCCGCTGAGTCAGCGTGGCGCACGCGCCGCCGCCGTCATCAATGGGCACTCTCTCAACCCCCCCCGCGCGCCCACTCGTTGCAGTCACATGACGGGCCCCGCACCCCGCGTCCCGCAGCCCGCGCGTACCGGCCCGACTTTCCTGTGCGGCACGAGCACACAGGCGCGTGCGCCGGGTCAACGGCCGCGCCTCCCGCGCCTGACCCGGTGCCGCTGCGGCACTACCTTGCACTACTTACGTGCCGCTCGGGAACGACCTTGCTCCGCTGCTCGTGCATCCCGCTAGTGACCACAGCTGCCACTGTTTGTAACGGTGATAAATAATTCTGCGACAGTGAGCCTGTCCGCCCTCTGCCGCTGTCACGTGAGCCATACCAGGTGCGCGTAGTATCGTGTCTGCCAGCTGTAGTTTATAGGAAGGAAGCTGTCGCGCCGCCATCACTGTTATCTCCAGATTATTTGATCGCGACATTATTATTCCATGTAAGCTCTCGTCACGTGAGAACGCAAATGAAGTGCAAGGCGGGCTACAGCGGAGCTCCCACGTGCGGCCGTGTGCGTGCGAGCGGGTGCAGTGTGCGTGCTGCGCGGTGCACTGTCACGTGAGCCCCTCCGTGCCCCTCGCCTCACCAGTCGGTGTGGACCGCTCCGACCCTAGGAACCTGCTCCGACAGATCGGAGAGCACGGAAGGCGGCGGGTGGCGGCGGCGGCGCCCCGCGCACATTCAACATCGACATCTATACTAATATTATAAAGTTGAAGAGTGTGTTTGGTTGAACGCGCTAATCTCGGGAACTACTGATCCAAATTGATAAATTATTTTTGTATTGGGTAGCCTATTTATAAGGAGCCTATTTATATTATTATTATATTATTATAGCCTATTTATTAACGAGGAAGGCTATAGGCTATAAAACATCACGCTAAGACCAAAAAGAGCGGAGCAGCAATGAAAAATGTTGCAGAAATGGGGAAAATCGTACGGGCAGGCGATTTGATGCGATGGGGAGCGTCGGGGAACAAGAAATTTAACGCGGACGAAGTCGCGGGCAGAAGCTAGTACATTATAAAGCAGAGCTTCCATTGGTTTTTACTTGGATATTAACAAATATTTATAAATATAAAACGTGTGTGTATTTAGCGCCACACACCGCAGAGCACAGCACCGACTGTAGAAGATACCGAGCAGCGGCCGCTCCTGCTAAAGAGTTCAACGCGCGCGGCACACGGGCCCGGCCCGGCCGCCCGACGACAAACTCATGCTCTTCTTTGATGCAGTATTTATGCTATGAACTAGAATATGAACATGCTGTAGTTATTGCCTACGCAGATTAGAGAAACTTGATTGCTGCCACGAAAATAAAGGCTGTTCAGACTCAAACTCAAAGCATTTATTTCAAATAAACCAAAACAGGCTCTTTTGAACTGGCAAGGGGTCGGTCAGTCAGAAAGATAAAGCTATTTTCCCATTTTAAGGCATAGTAGGTACCAGTTCAAATATTGGTTACAAAAATCATGTTGCAATTATGTGTCCAGTCCAGTCCCTACTGACGGCCGCGGCACCCGTCCGCAAACACGCATGGTCGGCGGTGATCGCTGACGGTGGCGCGTGGGCGGTGGGGCTGACACATTATTGAATAAAAGTATAATGTTTTATTGATATAAGAATTCTCGACCCTTGCTCGAGCCAGCCCGCGTCGCTGAGCCTGTAGCTTTAAATTCATCCCTAAATAATAATCACTCCGAACCAGCCTGTCCCTTGCTGCCCTCTACCAACGATGCCCTATCAAGAGACCCGTACCCCGCAGGGGATGCCCTTAGTGAGCAGTCGCTCTAGTTTAAAGTTTTTTTAAGCCCTGGCTGGATGTGCTCTCCGGCGCACGAAGTGCTCTCCGGACATGAGAGCTTCGGCACTCGAGGACAGCACAGCCGCGAGCCGGCGCGCGGCGCCCGGTTGCTGCCGCTGTGGTAGCTGTCGCGACATCACTCGAGGACAGCACAGCCGCGAGCCGGCGCGCGGCGCCCGGTTGCTGCCGCTGTGGTAGCTGCCGCGACATCATTCGAGGACAGCACAGCCGCGAGCTGGCGCGCGGCGCCCGGTTGCTGCCGCTGTGGTAGCTGCCGCGACATCACTCGAGGACAGCACAGCCGCGAGCCGGCGCACGGCGCCCGGTTGCTGCCGCTGTGGTAGCTGCCGCGACATCATTCGAGGACAGCACAGCCGCGAGCCGGCGCGCGGCGCCCGGTTGCTGCCGCTGTGGTAGCTGCCGCGACATCATTCGAGGACAGCACAGCCGCGAGCCGGCGCGCGGCGCCCGGTTGCTGCCGCTGTGGTAGCTGCCGCGACATCACTCGAGGACAGCACAGCCGCGAGCCGGCGCGCGGCGCCCGGTTGCTGCCGCTGTGGTAGCTGCCGCGACATCATTCGAGGACAGCACAGCCGCGAGCCGGCGCGCGGCGCCCGGTTGCTGCCGCTGTGGTAGCTGCCGCGACATCACTCGAGGACAGCACAGCCGCGAGCCGGCGCGCGGCGCCCGGTTGCTGCCGCTGTGGTAGCTGTCGCGACATCACTCGAGGACAGCACAGCCGTGAGCCGGCTCGATGCAGCGCCGAGAGCTCGTACGGACAGCGGAGCCTCCTATTGCACGGAAACCCTTGCTCCACTAATTTTGCGATATACATAGGTATACTTACGGAAATGCTGGAGCGATTGCAAAAGACCGGATATTTGAAAGCTGAAACAGATTTTCATAGTCAAGTTTGTTACACAGAGTGCCAAAAATGACTACTATGAATGTACATATGTATATGTATGTACCTACCTACCATGTACTACATTCTGTTTGTATTTGTATGACTTCGGTTTTCTGTGGGATTTCACCATTGGAATGACGGATTGTCGTAGATATTCTTATTTCAGATAAAGATAAAGCAGATTAACAAACTTGTGTTTATACACTATCTTATCGCCGGTCAATTTGAAGGTAAGTGTTATTTCAATAGTGAGCCTGCCTGAAACGTGCGGTCACTCTGCCTCTCAGTCACTACGGACTACTATATAGTTCATTACGATGTGCCTAATGTATAAAATTCTTCATATAATAGGTATATGTAAATAAATAAATAATGACTTTAAAAAACAAGAAAAGGAGGTGGTTCAACGGTGGCTGGCGCTGGACATGACTGATGCTGTTGAGCGCAACAAATAGCCAGCACGGCCAGCACGCAGTCTGGCTAGCGAGCTACCACGTGCGCCGACATGGCCCGTCATCTGTGGGCAGACGCAGACATCGTTGATGGATGAAGTGGGCAATGAGTTACATAAGTGCCGCGAGCTTTGAGTGCACCAATAATACACACGGTGACGGCCCGATGTTTACAATGTCGGATGGTCGGGGAGCGAGCGTGCGGCGGGCGCGCGCGGGGCGAGTTCGGGGGGCGCGGGCCGGGGGGTGGCGCGCAGCCTCCGCGCATCTCGGGGCGCGCGGCAGGCGGGTGCGGCACATCGACACTCCGCGCGCGTCGCCGCCGCACCGCCAGTCGCGCTCCGACCGCGCACACCTCCGCACGCTCTTCGCGCCCGCCGCGCGCTCTCCCGCTCTCCACACCGACAGCACCACGGCCGGCCCGCCGCGACCCCCGCCGCACGCCCGCTCCCGCTCCATGCGCCCCTGACACCGCCGCTTGTCGCACCGCACGCACTGCCCGCACCGCCCCGCGCCGGACTCCGCCGGACTCCCGCACAAGTGAGTGTTGTTCCGAGCGAGCCGAGTCGGCAGGCTGGACGTCGCCGGCAGCCCTGCGCCGGTCGCCGCCGCGCCGGGACAGAGCTCCGCGGCTCAGGTAGTGGCCCCTGCACACCTGGTTGTTATCGTACCGAGCCCCTTCGGGCGCACCGTTGCGATTGCGACCCCATATGCCCGAGACCATTTTCTACAAAAGAACGTGTTAAAAAATAGTTTTGAACGTCAGTGAGGTGAGTCACACAGCGTTAGTCGCATTCCTTACTTATTATCCTCTTTAATTTGTTGTTGTTAATTAGTTAATTGCGACAATCGCTCGAAGGTACAGCGAAAGCGAGACGTCATCGTATCTTAATGAAGACGGTTACTGTTGACGAAGTTTGTTGCGGTCTAGTCTACCTGTGCTTACATATATGACATATAAAGAACTCGCAAGATCGCATATCCCACTGCTTGTAGAGTTATCGTATTGCGCGAGAGTGGACGCAGGTGTCTTATAAATTGTTCGGCGTTACTTTCTCGCGCCGCGCGGATATCGGCTTGCACTCCGGCAGCCCGCAGTCGTACGGCTCCCTCGCTCCCTTGGTACTCCTTGGTGCAGTTCCCATAATATAGTGATAAGTTGAGTTTTTAAGGGCCGATTTTTCAATCCTCAGATAAACAGACGGATAGGGCTTATTCAATCATCATCATTATCATCATCATTTCAGCCGTAAGACGTCCACTGCTGGACTTAGGCCTCCCCCAATTTGGGGGGCTTTGCCATAATCGCCACGCTTGGCAGGCGGGTTGGCGATCGCAGTATGGTGGTAAAATGCATAGAGAACGCTGCTGCCCATTCTCTAGTAAGTCCCTTAGTCGCCTTTTACGACACCCACGGGAAGAAATGGGGTGGTGTTATTCTTTACGTCCGGCACCATACATGGTACAATACAATTTATTCAATAGATAGTAAAAAACTGTGTTGTTCAATCGTCAAATAGGCTTTATTGGTCGAATAATTCCCTTAACGGAGGTATAAATCTATTTGGCTCTTTGACGGCCAGATAACCGCTTGTTCCATTGATAAACGACGATGGCGTTACCAAACTTGAGGTTAGATTTCGTTTTTGATTTCGTCTTTACATATTATTATAAAATAAAGTCACTTCGCTGTCTGTCTGTCCCTATGTATGCTTATATCTTTAAAACTACGCAACGGATTTTGATGCAGGTTATTTTAATAGATAGAGTGATTCAAGAGAAAGGTTTATATGTATATAACATGCATAATATCGTAAAGAAACGCTGATAATTTTAGAGGTTTCTAATGTGATGTCATAAATAAACACATTTTTTTCAACTGACGAAAAAAAACGGAGGAGGTTCTCAATTCGACGCGTATATATATATATTTTTTTTTTTTTTTTATGTATGATCACGCATAACTTTTTACATAGTGGTCCGATTGTGACAATTCTTCTTCTATTGGAAAGGGTATACTCCCAAGGTGGTCCCATATAAATTTGGAAAACAAAATCGAACCCTAAGGGTTGGAAAACAGGGGATGATTGATTGTTCACTCACTGATTCTAACGTATAAACACGCATAACTTGTTACATAGTGGTCCGATTGTGACAATTCTTCATCTATTGGAAAGGGTTTACTCCCAAGGTGGTCTCATATAAATTTGGAAAACAAAATCGAACCCTAAGGGTTGGAAAACAGGGGATGATTGATTGTTCACTCACTGACACTCACAACTTTTTACATAGTGGTCCGATTGTGACAATTCTTCATCTATTGGAAAGGGTTTACTCCCAAGGTGGTCTCATATAAATTTGGAAAACAAAATCGAACCCTAAGGGTTGGAAAACAGGGGATGATTGATTGTTCACTCACTGACACTCACAACTTTTTACATAGTGGTCCGATTGTGACAATTCTTCTTCTATTGGAAAGGATATACTCCCAAGGTGGTCCCATATAAATTTGGAAAACAAAATCGAACCCTAAGGGTTGGAAAACAGGGGATGATTGATTGTTCACTCACTGATTGTAACGTATAAACACGCATAACTTTGTACAGAGTAGTCCGATTTTGATAATTCTTTTATTGTTGGATAGGGTATACCTTGCCAAGTATTATTAGTACATTAAAGCCACAAAAAATCATAAAATAAAAACTTTTTAACAAAAAATTGAACCGCCGAAAAACTGAAAAGCATAAAATAATAAACCTTAAAATTTTGAGTCGGCGCTGAAAAATCAATGAACAAGGAACACTCAAAGCGCCGACTCATAATTTTAAGGTTTATTATTTTATGCTTTTCAGTTTTTCGGCGGTTCAATTTTTTGTTAAAAAGTTTTTTTGCGCTTACATTGCGAACGCTGGCTGAACCCTACGAAATAGCTCAAAATAATGTACTACAGTATTATACACCTTAAAAAGTTCTACAAAAAAGTCCCCGATGGTATATGTCTAACTCTTAGGGATAACCCACAATAACCATTTTTATCCTTTACTTTTTACGAGAAATAATGGCTTATTTATGAATCCGATTTTAAGCAATACAGCATTAATCCTTATCCAATTAAATACCTTAAATAAATTGTGCATTTCATGTATATCAAAATTGCCCTTTACAGCATATCATTAAAATTAATATTTTAGAAGATATCAGAGATTATAATAAAATCGCCGCAGAGCGGCTAGCGGACCTTCCCGGTTGATAGCGGTCGGGTAGTGCAGGATTAATAGGATTGTAATATTATAATTCATATTACTTTGGCTTCATAGTAAATGCGAATATCATGTGTGTTCGAAGTACTCAAAATAAACCTAATTGTATTATTCTAAGTAAGAGACCGCGAATAAAGCTTAGATGTTGATTTTTGGATGGATTTGGATTTTTGGTTATCCTGGATACTTAATACATAGGATACTTTATCCCGGTAGTAGGTTTCCGAGTGATATTTTCCGAAAGCTATACGGGCGAAGCCACTGGCAAAAGTACTATTCTTATAACTATGTTTAATTTGGTGTCTGGTAAATAATGGAGTGTCTGTAGGTAGGTATAGGTAGAATAGGAGCGTTAAGGCAAACCAGTAAGACTTATATTCAATTCAATCCAGCCCTATGTCGCAGTCTTCTTACTCTGAATAGGTACTATTAGTTTTATTTTAAGTACATCACAAACACACACATGATATGTAAGGATCGTAGCAGGTGGCGTTCCGTAGTTTCTGCCTACCCCCATGGGAAAAAGGCGTAATTTTATGTATGTACAACATGGATTAATACATTATTACCACGGTAGAAGTCCTCTTGCGATAATTTCCGACATCCACGCGGGCGAAGCCGCGGGCAAAAGCTAGTAATTAATAAATATAAGTATATGAATGAAAATAAAGAAAGAATATGAACGAAAACAAAGAATTATAAGACCGAGTGTCGAACACTTTAAAGTGTGGGATTCAGTTTTGCTTTCCATGATTATTTTAATACAATAAGAAATCACAGAATTATAAATAAAAATACCACACAACCAAAAAAAACAACCTCTCAACGTAAAAAAAGGGACATCTGGCTGTCGCAGATTTTTTTATAACATTGACAGTAAACAATGAAATAGTCCGTCCCGTTCTAACATTGGTTTATTCTGTGTATTTGTTTTACCTCCCTGAAGTTAGAGTATTCACAAATGTGATATTTGGTCAGATAGTTATTCCTAAATAAAATAACGATTGAAAAACTGACGACCACTTATCAGACGAATAAAGAGTCTAATAACTTTATTCTTTAGGTAGCTATTGGTACTTTTATCTGAGGATTGAAAAATCGGCCCTATAAGTCATCAAGAGTATTCTCGCCTGCATCATTTCTTAAAAATTATGAATACCTGTTATTTGAACATTTAAAAAACCGGCCAAAAGTGCAATCACGTTTTCAACCAGAATTTTATTAAGACTATCAGCGTTGTTCAATTCTAGGTGACTAATATAGACATATTAGTCACCTAGAATTGAACAACATCGCGCCTGCCTCTGCACGGCCTATTACTTATTTTCTTTTTGCACTACAACCATTGTAGAAGAACGGTATCGCGTTCTTAGATACCTATGCGCGGTCGTGTGCGCTAACTTTTGATACAAATACATAAATGGCGCAAAGGTCGCGAATCTTTGTGACACAGCTATGGCATGACTGCCACTCGCAAGAGGGTCACGTAATGGTGCTCATGGACATCTGCGCTGAAACACATTCTGCTAATGATTATCAATTAATAACAATTTATGATCACGATGTACAATAAATACTTCTATTTGCATAATTACAAACATTCAAAGTTGTCTTGGAGAGCAACACTTAGCAGTCCTTCCATCCATTCCATTCGTCCATTCGTCCATCCTTTTTATTTAGGTAGGGAAACTAACAAAATAAATGCAGTTAAATAAGAGGCTGGACATAGTTTCCCGCGATCAGCTGCAATCTCGCCTGTTGCCAAGGTTTCAAAAGCACAGCGAGCTGACGCGCACGGCGCACCGCGCGCCAGCAATATACAGAGCTTGTGAGCGTGCACTATGCCGCAGTCCCGCGGCGGCACCACGCCACCACGCCAGCAACATACAGAGCTTGTGAGCGTGCACTATGCCGCAGTCCCGCGGCGGCACCACGCCACCACGCCAGCAACATACAGAGCTTGTGAGCGTGCACTATGCCGCAGTGCCGCGGCGGCACCACGCCACCACGCCAGCAACATACAGAGCTTGTGAGAGTGCACTATGCCGCAGTCCCGCGGCGCCACCACGCCAGCAACATACAGAGCTTGTGAGCGTGCACTATGCCACAGTCCCGCGGCGGCACCACGCCACCACGCCAGCAACATACAGAGCTTGTGAGAGTGCACTATGCCGCAGTCCCGCGGCGCCACCACGCCAGCAACATACAGAGCTTGTGAGCGTGCACAATGCAGCAGTCCCGCGGCGTCACCACGCCACCACGCCAGCAACATACAGAGCTTGTGAGCGTGCACTATGCCGCAGTCCCGCGGCGGCACCACGCCACCACGCCAGCAACATACAGAGCTTGTGAGCGTGCACTATGCCGCAGTCCCGCGGCGGCACCACGCCACCACGCCAGCAACATACAGAGCTTGTGAGCGTGCACTATGCCGCAGTCCCGCGGCGGCACCACGCCACCACGCCAGCAACATACAGAGCTTGTGAGCGTGCACTATGCCGCAGTCCCGCGGCGGCACCACGCCACCACGCCAGCAACATACAGAGCTTGTAAGCGTGCACTATGCCGCAGTCCCGCGGCGCCACCACGCCACCACGCCACCACGCCAGCAACATACAGAGCTTATAAGCGTGCACAATGCCGCAGTCCCGCGGCGGCACCACGCCACCACGCCAGCAACATACAGAGCTTGTGAGAGTGCACTATGCCGCAGTCCCGCGGTGCCACCACGCCAGCAACATACAGAGCTTGTGAGCGTGCACAATGCAGCAGTCCCGCGGCGCCACCACGCCACCACGCCAGCAACATACAGAGCTTGTAAGCGTGCACAATGCCGCAGTCCCGCGGCGCCACCACGCCACCACGCCAGTAACATACAGAGCTTGTGAGCGTGCACAATGCCGCAGTCCCGCGGCGCCACCACGCCACCACGCCAGCAACATACAGAGCTTGTAAGCGTGCACAATGCCGCAGTCCCGCGGCGCCACCACGCCACCACGCCAGCAACATACAGAGCTTGTAAGCGTGCACAATGCCGCAGTCCCGCGGCGGCACCACGCCACCACGCCAGCAACATACAGAGCTTGTAAGCGTGCACAATGCCGCAGTCCCGCGGCGCCACCACGCCACCACGCCAGCAACATACAGAGCTTGTAAGCGTGCAAAATGCCGCAGTCCCGCGGCGGCACCACGCCACCACGCCAGCAACATACAGAGCTTGTAAGCGTGCACAATGCCGCAGTCCCGCGGCGGCACCACGCCACCACGCCAGCAACATACAGAGCTTGTAAGCGTGCACAATGCCGCAGTCCCGCGGCGACACCACGCGACCACGCCAGCAACATACAGAGCTTGTAAGCGTGCACTATGCCGCAGTCCCGCGGCGGCACCACGCCACCACGCCAGCAACATACAGAGCTTGTAAGCGTGCACAATGCCGCAGTCCCGCGGCGCCACCACGCCACCACGCCAGCAACATACAGAGCTTGTAAGCGTGCACTATGCCGCAGTCCCGCGGACCCACCACGCTACCACGCCACCACGCCAGCAACATACAGAGCTTGTAAGCGTGCACAATGCCGCAGTCCCGCGGCGGCACCACGCCACCACGCCACCACGCCAGCAACATACAGAGCTTGTGAGCGTGCACAATGCCGCAGTCCCGCGGCGCCACCACGCCACCACGCCAGCAACATACAGAGCTTGTGAGCGTGCACAATGCCGCAGTCCCGCGGCGCCACCACGCCACCACGCCAGCAACATACAGAGCTTGTAAGCGTGCACAATGCCGCAGTCCCGCGGCGCCACCACGCCACCACGCCAGCAACATACAGAGCTTGTGAGCGTGCACAATGCCGCAGTCCCGCGGCGCCACCACGCCACCACGCCAGTAACATACAGAGCTTGTGAGCGTGCACAATGCCGCAGTCCCGCGGCGCCACCACGCCACGACGCCAGCAACATACAGAGCTTGTAAGCGTGCACAATGCCGCAGTCCCGCGGCGGCACCACGCCACCACGCCAGCAACATACAGAGCTTGTAAGCGTGCACAATGCCGCAGTCCCGCGGCGGCACCACACCACCACGCCAGCAACATACAGAGCTTGTAAGCG
Source organism: Aporophyla lueneburgensis (assembly GCA_932294355.1). NCBI lineage: Eukaryota > Metazoa > Arthropoda > Insecta > Lepidoptera > Noctuidae > Aporophyla > Aporophyla lueneburgensis. The sequence goes on from OW028736.1 coordinate 38,741,972, forward strand.
TGCACAATGCCGCAGTCCCGCGGCGGCACCACGCCACCACGCCAGCAACATACAGAGCTTGTAAGCGTGCACTATGCCGCAGTCCCGCGGCGGCACCACGCCACCACGCCAGCAACATACAGAGCTTGTAAGCGTGCACAATGCCGCAGTCCCGCGGCGCCACCACGCCACCACGCCAGCAACATACAGAGCTTGTAAGCGTGCACTATGCCGCAGTCCCGCGGACCCACCACGCTACCACGCCACCACGCCAGCAACATACAGAGCTTGTAAGCGTGCACAATGCCGCAGCCCCGCGGCGGCACCACGCCACCACGCCACCACGCCAGCAACATACAGAGCTTGTAAGCGTGCACAATGCCGCACTCCCGCGGCGCCACAACGACACCACGCCAGCAACATACAGAGCTTGTAAGCGTGCACTATGCCGCAGTCCCGCGGCGCCACCACGCCACCACGCCAGCAACATACAGAGCTTGTAAGCGTGCACAATGCCGCAGTCCCGCGGCGCCACCACGCCACCACGCCAGCAACATACAGGGCTTGTAAATGTGCACAATGCCGCAGTCCCGCGGCGGTACCACGCCACCACGCCAACAACCCAACACGCCACCACGCCAGCAACATACAGAGCTTGTGAGAGTGCACAATGCCGCAGTCCCGCGGTGCCACCACGCCAGCAACATACAGAGCTTGTGAGCGTGCACAATGCCGCAGTCCCGCGGCGCCACCACGCCACCACGCCAGCAACATACAGAGCTTGTGAGCGTGCATAATGCCGCAGTCCCGCGGCGCCACCACGCCACCACGCCACCACGCCAGCAACATACAGAGCTTGTGAGAGTGCACAATGCCGCAGTCCCGCGGTGCCACCACGCCAGCAACAAACAGAGCTTGTGAGCGTGCACAATGCCGCAGTCCCGCGGCGCCACCACGCCACCACGCCAGCAACATACAGAGCTTGTGAGCGTGCACAATGCCGCAGTCCCGCGGCGCCACCACGCCACCACGCCAGCAACATACAGAGCTTGTGACCGTGCACAATGCCGCAGTCCCGCGGCGGCACCACGCCACCACGCCACCACGCCAGCAACATACAGAGCTTGTAAGCGTGTACAATGCCGCAGTCCCGCGGCGCCACCACGCCAGCAACATACAGAGCTTGTAAGCGTGCACAATGTTGCAGTCCCGCGGCGGCACCACGCCACCACGCCACCACGCCAGCAACATACAGAGCTTGTGAGCATGCACAATGCCACAGTCCCGCGGTGCCACCACGCCAGCAACATACAGAGCTTGTGAGCGTGCACAATGACGCAGTCCCGCGGAGCCACCACGCCACCACGCCAGCAACATACAGAGCTTGTGAGCGTGCACAATGCCGCAGTCCCGCGGCGCCACCACGCCACCACGCCAGCAACATACAGAGCTTGTGAGCGTGCACAATGCCGCAGTCCCGCGGCGCCACCACGCCACCACGCCACCACGCCAGCAACATACAGAGCTTGTGAGCGTGCACAATGCCGCAGTCCCGCGGCGCCACCACGCCACCACGTCACCACGCCAGCAACATACAGAGCTTGTGAGCGTGCACAATGACGCAGTCCCGCGGCGTCACCACGCCACCACGCCACCACGCTGCCATCCCCAGCCTGGGACCGTCACTTCATGGCAATTGTAATGACATGTTTAGAAATAGAACGGGTGGTCTACTAGAACATCGTACATCGCCACGTTCGTCACCGATAGCAGCACCGCGCCGCACGCCGCGCGCCGCTTCAGAACGGGTTAGCCCACTATTACTGTTGAGGATAAACAGCACAACAAACTTACGAACATAATTTTCTTTTCCGTCTGCAGACAAGTTTTTAATCAATCATTTAGTCTGTTATTTTACGAAGCGGACCGGTCTTATTCTGTATTTTCGAAGACAGCAGAACACATGACATCACCTTAGTATTTCTCAAAGGATTTGGCGTAATTGTATCTATATAATAAATGCACGCTGCCCTAGTAACAGTACCTGGATGACCGAGCTTAGCTCGGTATTTTTTTTGTGAAATTGTATTTTTTAGAAATTATATTTAAATAAAAATTACATTTTGTTATTGTTTTTCCAATAAAAATATATAAAAAAAAACATAAGTTTATGTTTAAAGTTCATTATGGATAAAGTTGATTATTGAAAACACGAATAAAACGACATTTTCTAAAAATGAATCCTAGATCGATTTATCGTCCCCGAAACCCCATGTATACTAAAATTCATGAAAATCGTTGGAGTCGTTTCCGAGATTCAGATTATGTATATATACCCACCCAAAACATAAATGTGAAATGAAAGCCAAGTTCAATATTATGATATATGCCTTAGTTGTTGACTTCAGGGACAAAAGAAGTGAGATCTAAATGGGTGCCAAGTTCAATGGTCAGTCCTGAAATTTATTTATTACTATAATTTCTTCTTATAACTTAGGATAATATATTGTAGCCTAAGGTCTGATTTGGCTAGTTCTCATATACGAATTATTATATTCGATGGCTAGTTTCTACCAGCAAGCCAAAATTTAGGAATAATAAAATAAGAACCGACAAGTAACAGGTTTAGAACTTGCGTAGGCTATAATATAATTCGTATATGAAAACTAGCCAAGTCAGACCTTAGGCTACAATATATTATCCTAAGTTATAAGAAGAAATGATAGTTATAAATAAATTTCAGGACTGACCATTGAACTTGGCACCCATTTAGATCTCACTTCTTTTGTCCCTGAAGTCAACAACTAAGGCATATATCATAATATTGAACTTGGCTTTCATTTCACATTTATGTTTTGGGTGGGATATCATTACTTTTTGTACATACATTATTAGTAGGTACTTATTTATAACAAAATTAATACCAAATGGTTTTTATTACAAGTGTTCCTAATAGAATCAATTAAGTGAAAAATTATAGCAAAATTATAAAAATTTACCAGTTTCTGATTTATTCCTTTGTATTCACCTAATTACCTATCTGCATGCCAAATTTCAACTTTCTAGGTCACCTGGAACTGGGTTAGAGTTTTGATCTATAGATCAGTCAGTGATAAAAATGACGATTTTTGGACTTTAATATCTAAATAACCGTTGAAGATATGTTTATGAAATTTAGAGCACATATGTATCTTGCAAGTTTCACTATATGAGCCAAATTTGACACGTTTATGTGAAATAGTTTATGAGTTATGAGGGGGTCAAAAGTGGCTCCAAATGGTTCGTGTAATATTACACACGGTGCTGCTCGCCAGTTCTGTTACTTGAACTTGGCTTGACACGCTCCCGCGTGTCTAGATACAAGAATTACTAGTTTAAAGATATAAGATATCTAAAAAATACTACCTGAGATAACTTTTGTTTTGACATTGATGCATATTTTTACCGAACACTAGTTCAAGATTCAGACATCCTATAATGTTTAGAGAGCAGGAAGTTTTCACTTTTCTTTTATGTCCATACAGAGACTTCTTCAGATGTCAAAACCATTTCCTTTTGGCATTGAAACTGCAAGTGAGAACTTACTTTGTGCAATTATGACCAAACATTTTCGGGCAGTAGTCGGCCAACTCAACTGTTTGCAATATTGATGTTCTCTATTGCTAAGATATCTTGAAACTTTGCCGTTGTCTGTTTATTTTCCACGAATTTGGAAGTTTGGTTAGTTCAATATTTAGTAATAAAACATTTTAGAGAAAACTTCAGAGAGTCGAAAATTGAAGAAAGTTAACTTCTATATATACATAATTATGTAGTTTATTCGCGTTACGTGTTGTGAGTGAATCAAACAAAACGCGTGTGGTGATGAGAAATGTTAGTGAAAAGAGCAGGCCACAGACCTAACTTGCGAACTCCTTGAACAGTGAGGTGCGCAGTACTCTCAGAATGATGAGTGACCGAAGAACATGGATGAAGCAAACAGCAGGAAACACGTTGCGAAAAGAGATTCAGATCAACGTGAGCACGGCTGCAGCTCGAGTGGGAGCAGCATACCTCATTCAACACGGCGTACAATTGGAATGTTCCAACTTTAAAAAATGCAGCAGTTAGTAGTGTAGTACAGTGCGAAGCGAATCATTGTACCTTCTGATGGTAGCGGCTTGTAGCTGCGGTTTACACTCATACAACAGACATCTCATAACATTTCCCGTTGTTTATGGCTTTGTCAGAAATACCTCCACGGCACTAGTGGCTTGTAGCTGAAAATCAGCCATTACCGTTGTTTTCTTTTTTTATATTCTTAGGGTGTGTTCGACGCCAGGCCAAGGCCCCGACCATAGGATTTAAATAGCGCAGTGGAAACTATGATGGTGGGCCCTGGGTCAAGAGTGGCTCAGCGAACTGTCCGCCGTGCGCGGAGCTGATTAATACAATATTCAAAAGACTCACCTGGTTGAAGAAACTGGCTCTGGAGCCTACCTGGATTTATGTATGTAAATGAGTGTATATTGTATTGTGTTTGTGTAGTGAAGCTGTCAGTATTCCAGGATACAGGCCGCTGCAACCAGATATTTCCACAGCACGCGGCTCCCAAGTAAATCACTATCACATCAAACTATTTCAATCAAAGTCCAAAGATCAACCCGTTCTATTTCGTCAAAAGGGGTTGGTTACACACAAAACAATTGGATCACGACAATTGTCCACAAAACGATCGATTCAAAAGGATTAATTCAACAAACGGGTCGCGAGGCAAATAGGACCGCCATTCTTTTCCAAGATCAAAACCAAGAGGTGAAAAATCAAACTGACAAGTGACAGATGTCACACCGTTCGGTACGCTCCGTTAGACGCACAGATTAAACAAGTCACACATTTTTTAACCGACGAAAAAAAAAACGGAGGAGGTTATCAATTCGACGCGTATATATTTTTTTTTTTATGTATGGCCACGCATAACTTTTCACATAGTGGTCCGATTGTGATAATTCTTTTTGTTTTTTAAGGGGTATACTCCCAAGGTGGTCCCATATTTTGGAAAACAAAGTCAAACCCTAAGGGTCGGAAAACAGGCGATGTTTGATTGTTCACTCACTGATTGTAATGTATAACCACGCATAACTTTATACAGAGTAGTCCGATTTTGATAATTCTTTTTTCATTGGATGGGGTATACCTTGCCAAGTATTATTAGTACATTAAAGTCACAAAAAATTATAACATAAAAACTTTTTAACAAAAAATAAAACCGCCGAAAAAACTGAAAAGCATAAAATATTAAACCTTAAAATTTTGAGTCGGCGCTAAAAAATCAATGAACAAGGATCACTCAAAGCGCCGACTCATAATTTTAAGGTTTATTATTTTTTGCTTTTCAGTTTTTTCGGCGGTTTAATTTTTTGTTAAAAAGTTTTTTCTTTCTTTGTTGTTTGAGAAGTTTTTAACGTTGACTGTCGCTTAGATGAGAATACAACTAGTTTTTGAACGTTTTTAATATTGGGATTGGCCGCCGATGTATTTGTGCTATTATAGTTAATTTGGGAGGCTGCTGGGCGGCGAGGGGCGAGCGCTCGCATGTGGCATCCCTCGCCGCGCGCTCCGCACCCCTCGCCCGTCACCGTCGCTACCGCCACTCAATTGTACATACAATCATATCACGCACAATGTGTCCACATGTCCTACACACACGCAGTCTGTGGCCATTCCGCTGAGGAGCGCCAGGTGCGTCCTACACACACATTATACATATACAAAGAGTAAATTAATCATCTACCAATGTTTGCCCGATAAGCTTTAATCCCTTTTGTTTGTGTCATGTATGTGCAGTGTGCGTGGAACCACAACGTAGGATTTTGTAGGATCATTAATAAACTACATAAATTAAAAACTAAAACACAGACTTAACTGGTGTAAACAGACATTTAACGGAGTCGAGTCATTTACCCATTGTGAGCATTTTTAGGGTTCCGTTGCCAAATGGCAAAAAACGGAACCCTTATAGATTCGTCATGTCTGTCTGTCTGACTGTCTGTCTGTCTGTCCGTCCGTCCGTATGTCACAGCCACTTTTCTCCGAAACTATGAGAGCTACGCTGTTGAAACTTAGTAAGTAGATGTATTCTGTGAACCACATCAAGATTTTTACACTAAAATAGAAAAAAATAAATAAATTTTGGGGTTCCCCATACATAGAACTGAAACTCAAATTTTTTTTTTTCATCAAACCCATACGTGTGGGGTATCTATGAATAGGTCTTCAAAAATGGTATTGAGGTTTCTATTATCATTTTTTTCTAAACTGAATAGTTTGCGCGAGAGACGCTTCCAAAGTGGTAAAATGTGCCCCCCCCCCCCCGTAACTTCTAAAATAAGAGAATGATAAAACTCAAAAAAATATATGATCTACATAACCATGTAAACTTCCACCGAAAATTGGTTTGAACGAGATCCAGTAACTAGTTTTTTTTAATACGTCATAAATCGTAAACCGCAGTTTACCTTTCATTTAATCAACTCAAATATAAAAATTAAAAAAAAAAACATTTAATTTCATAAGCATAAACCTTATACATAAACCGAGGATACCTACAGGTTTGTACGGAACCCTCGGTGCGCGAGTCCGACTCGCACTTGGCCGGTTTTTTGTTACTAGACCTGGGAACCTTACGGAGATATCGAACAATCAAAAAAAAAAATATACGCGTCGAATTGAGAACCTCCTCCGTTTTTTTTCGTCGGTTGAAAAGGAGGTCAAATTCAATGTTTTTTTTTTACGAAACAAGTTTTAAATGCTTTCAAGCTTTAAATACTCGCACAACTCGTGTACCGTTGCTTGTTTCCATAAGCACAATGTTTTGTGTGCGTTACATTGGAAAGTAAATTGTCCTGATGTGGCCCAACCACGTAATGTACAACACGGAACATGGCACAGATATCAGGACCAACAGATTGCGGCGACGCTCAGTGATGCAACCCCGGGAACGGACAATGTTCACATTGGAATGCACCCCTGTTGCTCGGTGTGGAAACTCCAGGAATGATCAATGTTGTCATTGGAATGTACTACTTCTGCTCAGTGATGGAACCCTAGAAATGATCAATATTGACAAAGAAATGTACCTGTCTTAACAGCATGGATGTACAACGTTGGATGTTTCAGACAGAAGGTTGGCTCTACCTGCAGTCGATCAGATGAGGCGCGGCGCGCGGGGACGTACGAGCAGGGCAAACAAATACTAAACTGGGCATAATCGCACTATATATATGTAGAGGTATTATCAGTTAAAGTGTAACGCACAAGTTTAAAGATCGGTCTTGGAAAGGCAATAACGTGAATGTCCCAGCGCCGAACACAACGTATGTAGGTACCTAAAGGACTACATAATGTCCTCAGATGCTCACAGTACAAAATATTTTTTTTAATTTATAGAGTGTGGTAGATGGAGAGCCAAAACGGAACACAGTTGTTTGCTTCAGTACGAAACCCCACATTACATAATCCCGCTGCTGGGACATAGGCCTCGTCTGTTCGAGAGGGAGTGGTTGTTATGTACCACGCGGTCCCAGTGCAGGTTGGTAGTGGTAGATGTAACATGCCTTCGAATTCCCTCACGATGTTTTCCTTCAACGTTTTGAGAACAATGGTGATGAAATAATTTACACAAAGTAAAGCGCCCATCTGACCGACAACTCATAAGTCGCGGCTGTTACCACTTGGCTACCACTGCTCTATAAAACACCTAAACAACTCATAAGTCGCGGCTGTTACCACTTGGCTACCACTGCTCTATAAAACACCTAAACAACTCATAAGTCGCGGCTGTTACCACTTGGCTACCACTGCTCTATAAAACACCTAAACAACTCATAAGTCGCGGCTGTTACCACTTGGCTACCACTGCTCTATAAAACACCTAAACAACTCATAAGTCGCGGCTGTTACCACTTGGCTACCACTGCTCTATAAAACACCTAAACAACTCATAAGTCGCGGCTGTTACCACTTGGCTACCACTGCTCTATAAAACACCTAAACAACTCATAAGTCGCGGCTGTTACCACTTGGCTACCACTGCTCTATAAAACACCTAAACAACTCATAAGTCGCGGCTGTTACCACTTGGCTACCACTGCTCTATAAAACACCTAAACAACTCATAAGTCGCGGCTGTTACCACTTGGCTACCACTGCTCTATAAAACACCTAAACAACTCATAAGTCGCGGCTGTTACCACTTGGCTACCACTGCTCTATAAAACACCTTAACAACTCGATAAGTCGCGGCTGTTACCACTTGGCTACCACTGCTCTATAAAACACCTAAACAACTCATAAGTCGCGGCTGTTACCACTTGGCTACCACTGCTCTATAAAACACCTAAACAACTCATAAGTCGCGGCTAATACCACTTGGCTACCACTGCTCTGTAAAACACCAAAACAACTCATAAGTCGCGGCTGTTACCACTTGGCTACCACTGCTCTATAAAACACCTAAACAACTCAAGTCGCGGCTGTTACCACTTGGCTACCACTGCTCTATAAAACACCTAAATTACTCTGAAAAACCCACAACCTTACCATTTTATAAAATTAATATTAATAAAAGTAAGTTGCAATTCATTTATCAACCGACGAAAAAAAACGGAGGAGGTTCCTAATTCGATGCGTATATATTTTTTTTTTTAATGTATGACCACGCATAACTTTTTACTTAGTGATCCGATTGTGACAATTCTTCTTCTATTGGAAAGGGTATACTCCCAAGGTGGTCCCATATAAATTTGGAAAACAAAATCGAGGTCGGAAAACAGGGGATGATTGATTGTTCACTCACTGATTGTAATGTATAACCACGCATAACTTTATACAGAGTAGTCCGATTTTGATAATTCTTTTTGTTGGATAGGATAGATACCTTGCCAAGTATTATGAGTACATTTTTTTTTTTTTTTTTTTTTTTCAGGATGGGAAATCTTCAAATGACTTCTCCCGCTCTGGGCGGAGCGGGAGGGCGTGTCAGACTTTTACTGACTAAAACCCACCCGTGTTCCATCAGTTGCCCATGTGCAACAATCACGCGACCCCGGCAGGCATCGGTCCTAGTAGACCCCTACACTGCTGCTGACATCTCTTTGAGGCGCGCGTGGAACACTGCGCGCCGTCGACCCGAGCTTGGTCCTTACCGGGCGGCGAGCTACCCATTGCTCGCCACCCGCAAGCTCGCGCCTACGGTGGCCGGGAGTCCGCAATCGACTCCCGACGCCCGGGGCGTCTCCTCCTGCGGCAGCTAGGGACGTGAGGGCGCAGAGACTGCCACTCCCTCACGCGCCCCGCCTCCTCCTTCGCGAGCATTACTGCTTCGCAGAAGGAGGTGACGGCTTCCCATTCCCTCTCGCTCCGTACCATGGCTCGCACCAGGGCCGGACGCGAGAGGTCGCCGCCGCCGATCGCCTCCACGAGGACACGGCGGTGCTCCGCCCAGGCAGGGCACACCTCCACCGTATGCTCCACCGTGTCCTCCAGACGATCCTCGCAATGGAAACACCCGGACGTATCCTCCCGCTTTATCCTGAACAGGAACCCACCGAAGCACCCATGCCCGGTGAGAACCTGCGTCAGGCGGAAGGTGAGGACGCCGTGACGCCTCTCTATCCACTCCTCAAAGAGGGGACTTACCGCCGCAATTGTGGCGTGATTATGAGTACATTAAAGTCACAAAAAAATATAAAATAAAAACTTTTTAACAAAAAATTAAACCGCTGAAATAACTGAAAAGCAAAAAATTATAAACCTTAAAATTATTGTTAAGAATTAAAATTATTTATTATATTAATTGTTAAAAAGTTTTTTTACTAGCTAATCCCGCGGCTTCGATCACATGTATTCATTGATGGGCACTTGCAGTATTGCATGATTGGAAAATAATATGTTTACCCTTGTTCTTGTTAAAATATAAAGGTGGTAAAACTTGTTTATTTATTACTCAGTTTGTAGCCGAACCAAAAGTAAGCGTTCATAGTACTTACTATCTCTGTATGTATTACGTTCGTTATCGATAATGCGGATAATCCAGTGTGGCGCGATGGCGTGTTGTAATTGATTTGCCAAATGTTTGAGCCAATGTGTGCGAGTGCGCGTGCGGCCCGCACGTCGCGCGGCGGCGCGCGCCAGCACTCCGCGCCTGCTGCTGCACCTCCATCATTATGTTACCATCGTGGCGAAGCTCCACAGCAAGTAACAACACGTACACGCGGCTGTACGCACGGCTGACAGTTGCTTCGCTTCGTATGAAGCTACCAAGTACTTAGGTAACTAATACTGAGTCTGGCTTGGCTGGCTACATATTAAATTACAAATGTCAAAGAAAAATAATTAAATTACAATTGTCAAAGAGAAATAATCAAATTACAAATGTCTCAAATAATTAATTCCTAAATGCTTTTAAAAATATGTAGTTAGTTAATCCTGTGTTTCAGGCAAGCAGAGCCTAAATAGTCTCAATAAAATTAATAAATAATCAAAATTTGAGAATAGTCAAATCATTACACAAATGTTGAGTAACTTATCTCTTGGTTTCCAAAATTTGATAGAATTAAATACTTAGCGTAGGTGAATACTTACTTTAACACAGTAAATTCTATGTTTCTTCGTAAAACATACTTTAGTATGTTTCTCATAGAATTTAAAAACAATTATAATTTGTTTACATAGTTCAGTAAATACATTTTTTCGCGAATAAATGTTTTTTTTTTTTTTTTGCTATTGAGTTTAATCTAATATAGAGGAGAGGGCCGAGGTACAGATACAATTTGGATATAAAAGCATGCTGTGTTCTATTTTGTGGACAGACTACATCTTTACGTCTTGTTAGTAAATTCAGTGCTGTAAGGTGGGAGGGAGGAGAGCTGCGTGTTGTTTTAATACAATGCCCATTATAAAGACCTGTCGAACTGTTAATACTTCATAAGATTTGTATAGTAGGATAGTAGGGAAAAGGAATCTATACTAATCTACACTTAATATTATAAAGCTGAAGAGTTTGTTTGATTGAACACTCTAATCTCAGGAACTACTGGTCGAAATTGAAAAATTCTTTTTGTGTCTTGTAGGCCATTTATTGAGGAACGCTATAGGCTATATATAATATCACGCTACGGTGAAAAGGTGCGGAGCAGCATACGAAAAATGGACGAAAACTGGCAGGCAATTCGATGCGACGGGAAGGGGAGCGAAAATTTGACGTGGATGAAGTCGCGGGCAGAAGCTAGTTTATATATATATGATGGTATGGAATCCTTATGGAAGGAAAATCCGTGAATGAATGTTGGAAAGAGATGGCAGATTATATAAGGAAAGTAGGAAAAGATGTGTTTGGAGAACCGTAAGATAAAGTTATGATAGGAAAATATACATATTGGTGGAATGAAGACGTGCAAAAGATGCTGAAAGAGAAGAAAATTGCGTTAAAAGAATGGCAGGGCGTAGAAAATGAGAATTATAGTATGAAAAAAGATGAAGATTTATAAAGAATGTAAGAGAAAGGCAAAGAAGGCGGTAGCTGTTTCGAGGGCCAAGGTGCAGAAGAAGTTGAACTCACTGGATAGCCCGCGAGGTCAGAAGGAGCTCTACTGTATTACAAAAGCAAGAGAAAGGTGAACGAGAGATATAATTCATATGATATGTATGAAAGACATCTTTATTTTTGTACGTTCTGTACAAAGATGACGAAATAAAGGAAGGTTTATTTTAAAGCTAATGAACGAAGAGAATAAATGGAATGGTGTGCTCGGAGAGGTAAATCAATATGGGTTTGGTGAGGGAAATTAGCGTGGATGAAGAAAGAAAGGCAGTTCAAGGTATGAAAAATGGAAAGGCTATGGGGCCCAGATGATATATCCGTAAAAGTATGGAAGTGTTTAAAAAAAGATGCATGTATGTGGCTGACATTATTCTTCAATAAGTTGTTGCATGACGGAGGGATCCCACAAGAATGGTGCAATAGTTCGCTAGTGCCCATCTTCAAAAATAAAGGTGATGGATAGGACTGCAACAACTATCGAGGGATAAAGCTCATGTCACATAGTATGAAGATATGGGAGAAAGTAACAGAGAAAAGACTGCGAGAGGAAAGTGAGATTACCCCGAATCAGTTTGGGTTTATGCCAGGGCGAGGAACAATGGACGCCACTTTTGCACTCCGTCAATTGTGCGAGAAGTACAGACGTGCACACAAATACTTGCACATGGTGTTCATTGATCTGGAGAAAGCGTGTAATAGGGTAACTCGGGATGTGTTGTGGTGGGCTCTGAAAGAGAAAGGGTTGCCTGGGAAGTATGTAGAGTTAATACGTGATATGTACAGTCAATCTAATACATACGTCGGGTGGGCTGCTGACAATGCCGAATGAGTTCAATGTGGCTGTAGGCTTGCACCAGGGATCAGCCTTAAGTCCTTACCTCTTCCTGTTGACCATGGACGTTTTGACGTCGAACATACATGAAGAGGCACCCTGGTGCATGCTGTTTGCCGAAGACGTTGTTCTTCCCGGTGAAGATGTGTCTGAGATCCAGAGCAGATTGGTGAAGTGGCAACAGAAGCTGGAGAATGTTGGCTTGAAAATCAGCAGAACCAATACCGAATATAATGTTCTGCGATTTCGGTGGTCTCTCCAGCTCTGGAGCCATAGCGCTTGATGGTGCGCTTCTCCTTGTCTGCTCCGACTTTCGGTATCTCGGTGCGCTCGGGCAAAGCGATGGCGAAGTAGATGGGACGGTTAAGCACAGAATAAACACTGGATGGATGAAATGGCGGTAGGTCACAGGAACAATCGCGATTCCCACATCCCCTTTAAATTTAAGGGGAAGATATATAAAACCATGGTCAGACCTGCTGTCTTGTATGGGTGTTCGGCCACAAAAGGGATGAATGAAAGGCAACTGCATGCAGCTGAGGTGAGAATGTTAAGAGGAATGTATGGTTTTACACGAATGGATAAAATAAGAAATGAGTACATAAGAGAAAGTCTGAAAGTGGCACCAATAACTGAAAAGTTGTGTGGGAATCGGTTGTCGTGGTATGGTCACGTGATACGGAGGAACGAGGAAAATGTCGTGAGGAAAGTATTGCGTATGACTGTCGATGGCCTTAAGAGTAGAGGGAGACCAAAGAAACGATGGATGGACTGTGTGAATTATGATATGGATAGAAAGGGGCTGACTACTGAGATGGCGACTAATAAAGAATTGTGGAAGAAAAAGCCATGTTGCGCCGACCCCAAATAAATTGTGATAGGGGCCTTGGTGCGTGAGTCTGACTCGCTCTTGACCGGTTTTTTTTCTCCAACATCCGCTACTTGAGTAATGGAGAGCAGTTACATTTACTAATTCATTTAGGTATACCTAAATTATTTTTGAAATGTGGAGCATGTAACGGGGAGTCAAATTATATTGCAGGACTGTCGATTGCGAGCCACGGCGGCGTGGCGGCGTGGCGGCGTGGCGGCGACGCTAAGGACGGATAGATGGATGGTACATTTTATTCCGAATTCTGAATATCAATTCACAAATCAACTTATATATTTATTTTCGGGTAATACTTAAGATGATATCTACAACAAAAGTTTTTTAAGAAATATTGCATATGACATAGGCACCTGAGGCTAGGGCACCTGATTGTACTAAAAGTTTTTAACAATTCCAACCAGTAGTTGCCGAGATTAGCGCGTTCAACCAAACAAACAAAATCTTAAGCTTCATAATTTTATGGCATAGTATAGATTCATTTATACGTTTCTTGACATTCTAGGGACCCTGGATCCCGTACTTTTGAAAAGCGTACGAGGGGCCGTCGATGCCAATTCGCAGAGGCACCGTAACACGTTTTAAAGAATGTGAAGCCACCATATTACTGAAGTGAAAATTGTTCTCAAAAGTGGTAAAGCCGTTCAAGGCCGACTACACTTTGACTTCAGACAGGTAGCAGCTGGATCTTCAGCAAAACAATGATTCGTGAATACATAGCAATCATGGAAAACCACTAGTGTACGTATCGAAAGTATTCAGTTGTGACGAGACGGCCAATGCCAGTAGAAATAATTAATCATTTATTTATTTGTACTTATTTTACTGAATACTGCGGAGAATCATGTTCGTTTACTAACTAATGATTGGGAAAGCAAGAAATATTTATATAGAGAAGTAAAATGGTATTAAATAGTTATGTGTGAAATGTATAGTTTACATATAGCTCGGCATGGCACGGTGTACCTTACTGATATTGTTATATGGGTGAGGCTCCCAGCAACCCAGCAGACCAGCCGTCGCGCAGTCCCGCTCGTGCGTGCGGGCGAGCACGCCTCGCGCCAGTCGCGCCTGCGAGTCATGTGACATCGATACCACGCGTATGTGCTTGCGTACTCGTCTCAAATATACTGTCATTTAAATTTAAGGTAATTCAGTTTGTTTTAATGACGACGCGCGACGCGACTCGCGATACAAAGACCTTGTTCATTGCAAGCACATGACCAGGCCGGCGCGCGGCGCGGTGCGCGCACGCACGGCCGAGCTCTGTCTCTATTCATTCTTCATTACTTTTTTCATATAAATGGCAATAATTAATTTATTTATGGAAAGACCCGCGGCCCTTGCGGGTCCCTCATTACGACGATGGCATTGACAACATCAACTCACAACGATCCTAACGGTTGGATGGAGGTGGTTGTAACTTTAATATTAGTCTATTTCAACAGTATGAACCACCGTCCACTCCTAAAGTGACATGATGAAACATTCAATGTGTACTCTGTGTAGTCTTCCGCCAGATGTTTTAGATGGGCGACTCCCGTGTGCCCGTGACCCATGTCCCCGAACAAAACAATTCTATTATTGTTTATTATTAAGTTTGACTAATGTAATGATATCCCATCAAAAACATAAATGTAAAATGAGAGCCAAGTTCAATATTATGATATATGTCTTGGTTGTTGACTTCAACGACAAAAGAAGTGAAGTCAACAACCAAGACATATATCATAGCTCCTCTTGAAGTAATTTATAGCGCGGCTGACTCCTCGCACGATGGATGACTTTCTCATAATGCTCTCCCGCACTTTTATAATTTTTCAACATCAAAGATATTCTACTAGATATTCCCTGGGTTCCTACTTAATTACTTTCTAATTGAAACGTCTTTCAAAAACTTTTTGACAAAAAATTAAACCGCCGAAAAAACTGAAAAGCAAAAAATAATAAACCTTTCAGTTATTTTGATTTTGATTTTTTGCTTTTCAGTTTTTTCGGCGGTTTATTTTTTTGTTAAAGACTTTTTTTGTGGCTATAACCTACTAATTACTACATGCTTGCAAAATCGGACTATTCTGTAAGAAGTTATGCATTACAATCAATAAGTAAGCAATCAATCATCCCCTGTTTTCCGACCCTTAGGGTTGGAATTTTCTTTCCAAATTTACATGGGACCACTTTCGGGATTATACCCTTTCCCAAAAAAAATATTATCTAAATTGGCCCACGCTGTAAAAAGTTATGCGTGATCAATCATAAAAAAAAATATATACGCGTCGAATTGAGAACTTCCTCCGTTTTTTTTCGTCGGTTACAAATACTCGTTACTTCATATTATGAGTACATACATGAATAGTTCAGAGCGTGGATTTTGTTCTATTATTTATTTTGCGTGAAGTAACCGGAGTTATGATGGAAAAGATGCACAGTGCTCAAGATCAGTACAAAATTGAAACAACAACAAATTGACGGACAAGACCTTTTTTTAGAACTTTTTAATTGGAACAATTCCGTCATACATGATTGTTGCGTTGTGTTACTTTAGCCGTTACGCAGCGCACCAAACGGAAGCTCTCAAAAGAAATAACTTTTCCCCGTTTTTGCAACATTCTGCATTGATACTGATGCTCCGCTTTTATTGGTTGTAGCGTGATATTATATATCGTCGGCCTGATTTGTTAACTTGCTAAGTCCATTTTTGAGCAAAAAGAGACAAAAAAATCAGAATATTATATACCGCATGGTAAATCATCATATCACAATATCATCATAAAAAAAATATATACGGTCGAATTGAGAAACCTCCTCCTTTTTTGAAGTCGGTTAAAAAACGCAAGAAATCCACGCACGAAAAACTACTATCTGACCACCAGCCATTCTCCGTAATGAAATACTGCTAAATCCTAGGGGGGCCTCAGTTTTGAACTGAAAATGTGACAAATTTGTTGTGTTTGTTCAAATTTTGTTCTATTGGAAGACGTAAATGTCGTGCCTGCAGACACTCAAATTTTATCCTCTGCTTATGATGTTGACAATGCTTTCATCATAAACGAGAATTTTATTATAGTACTAGGTAACATAAACTGAAACAGAATCACATGAAATATTCATTGATCTGTTGTTCATTTAAAAAAAAAAAAAATTACCGCCGAAAAAACTGAAAAGCATAAAATAATAAACCTTAAAATTATGAGTCGGCGCTTTGAGTGATCTTTGTTCATTGATTTTTCAGCGCCGACAAAAAATTTTAAGGTTTATTATTTTATGCTTTTCAGTTTTTTCAGCGGTTTAATTTTTTGTTAAAAAGCTTTTATTGTACATAAATTATTAGTAGGTACTTATTTATAACAAAATTAATACCAAATGGTTTTAGTTATAAGTGTTCCTAATAGAATTAATTAAGTGAAAAATTATAACAATATGATAAAAATTTACCAGTTTCTGATTTATTCCTTTATATTCACCTAATTACCTATCTGCATGCCAAATTTGAACTTTCTAGGTCATCTGGAACTGGGTTAGAGTTTTGATCTATAGGTCAGTCAGTGATAAAAATGACGATTTTTGGACGTTAATATCTAAATAACCGTTTGAGATATGTTTATGAAATTTGTAGCACATATGTATCTTGCAAGTTTCACTATATGAACCAAATTTGACACGTTTATGTGAAATAGTTTTTGAGTTATGAGGGGGTCAAAAGTGGCTCCAAATGGTTCGTGCAATATTATACACGGTGCTGCTCGCCAGTTCTGTTACTTGAACTTGGCTTGACACGCTCCCGCGTGTCTAGATTATATATATTAATATTATAAAGCTGAAGAGTTTGTTTGTTTGTTTTTTTTTTTTTGTTTGATTGAACGCGCTAATCTCAGGAACTACTGGTCCGAATTGAAAAATTATTTTTGTGTTGGGTAGCCTATTTATCGAGGAAGGCTATAGGTTATATAACATCACGCTACGATTAAGAGGAGCGGAGCAGTAATTAAAAATGTTGCAAAAATGGGGAAAATCGCACGGGTTGGCGATTCGACGCGACGCGACGGGAAGGTTCGGGGGATCAAAAAATTTAACGCGGACGAAGTCGCGGGCAGAAGCTAGTTATTTATACACTAGTAATGAGAAGAACAACGTGTAAACGTGTGTTATTTACTACTCAGGTATCTACAGATTATTTATAAAAACTCAATCTTAGATTGAATACTGTGTTGTTACTTATTATGAGACTAATTAATTAATTTTTGATACTAAATATTTTCGTTTCATTGTACAATTAACTATTCCAGATCCTATACTTAATTTAAGTTTGAATTTGCTATGTCCTCAACCAAAATGAATTCAACCTCGAAAAGCTGCAATATATGTTTTTTTTACAAATTTTCTTAAAATGTATGAAGGATATGCTATTAGTTATGCCTTCAAAAAATCTAGGAAGAGAAGAAAATAAGAACCAACGGGACTTTCAGAATTTGTATTGCTAAAGCGATAAATATTTTAGACAGTCTTTTCTTCGTCCTGCAAACTTTGGAATAATGGACAAGGCAGGCCGACGATATAGCCTATAGCTTTCCTCGATAAATGGCTACCAAACACTAACTAAACATAAATGATAAATGATTTTATTTCTGTAAGTAGGTTTGTACAAACACTTTTACATGTCAATGATATTTTTTTTAAACTAGATGAGTTCGGCGTTTCCTAACTGACTACTCTGAGAAGAAAGGCCGAAACAAACTCAGGGGTCACAGTCTCTTTTAAAGTCCAGACATAATCTTGTTCACATCATGTGAAGATCATGTAGATTGGTGACTGAAATGGTCTTTTGAATAAAGAACCACACAGATTGAGTGGACCTGTCCAGTCAGTGCAAGCATTTGTCACTAATCGTTTAGCTCAACTCAGGAACTTAGGAAGATAAGGAGCCCAACGCTTTGACGAACAGTACCAAAGAAAGGACATTTGGGTAGGCCACATAAATTACTCAAACTGCCAGATCATGATTACTAAGAACGAAAGAAAACAAAATTAAAAAAAGATCCACATAGTCTTCACATTCACAATAATTAAAAAATACGATACTTTACAAAGTAAATATTCATGTCATTGTATATATAAAAAATTATCAATGTCAATGTGTATATAAAAAAAAAGAAATGGATATAATTTTGTTGGTCAGATCATTTGATGACCATGTAGATCGGTGTCTGAAATGGTCTTTTGAAGAAAGAACCACACAGATTGAGTGGACCATATTTTTTCAATTCGAACGAGGAGTTCCTGATATTAATGCATTGAACCAAACAAACTCTTCAGCTGTAGTATTAGTATTGATGTGAAAATTTCTTTGGTTAGAAAGCGTATACTGACCGAGTGGCCCATACTAATTTGGTCAATATCTGATTATTCATGTCATTGTATATATAAAAAAATATCAATGTCAATGTGTATATAAAAAAAAAGAAACGGATATAATTTTGTTGGTCAGATCATTTGATGACCATGTAGATCGGTGTCTGAAATGGTCTTTTGAAGAAAGAACCACACAGATTGAGTGGACCATATTTTTTCAATTCGAACGAGGAGTTCCTGATATTAATGCATTGAACCAAACAAACTCTTCAGCTGTAGTATTAGTATAGATGTGAAAATTTCTTTGGTTAGAAAGCGTATAGGTACTGACCGAGTGGCCCATACTAATTTGGTCAATATCTGATTAATGGTTTTTGAGTTAGCTTCAATATTACGTACTTTTCTCATCATCATCATCATAATCAGCCTATACTGTGAGTGCATCCCATCCAACCCGGTTGCAAAGCCCTGTTAACGGTGCAGTTGGGAACAATTGTTGCATCGACCCCGGTACTGCCGGCCCGGCGTTTAACGAGGCGGATAGCACAGATTGAGTAGCATACGCCCCGGTAGTGTTTACAAAGGGCAGAATAAGAGTATTGTGTTTACCAAAAAAATACGCCTTATAAATAAAATAGTACGAAACGAGAAAATTTCTTATTATCAGAGCGAAATCCACGCGGTGACGCGGACAAAGCTAGAGTAATAAAAAACTGAACATTGTAGAAATTCTTAAGGCACTGTAGTATATACTGCGGTGACGCCTCTTAATACGAAATTATATCGCAACAAGTTCAAAATTTATCGGAATCATTCGTTTACGGAAGACAACTTACGACAACTCCAAACAAATAACAATATTTCATTTCCTGGAAATACTATGATATTAGTGGTTTTACTTAATGATCGAACTACTACGTATGGTATTATTTTCAATAATACTGATTTACAAATGAAGCAAAAGAAGAAGAATGAAGAGTGAATGAAAGTTTGAAACGAAACTGTGTTAACTGATAATAAATCAAATGAATTATTTTTAGGTGTAATATAAGTTGAAAGTACTTATGTTCCTTTATTTGTACATTTTTTTAAAGTATTTGTTTACTTTATAAGACTGATTCATAAGTACGTATACTTGGTTCTTGGTGCTTACTAGTGATGAACATGTTGGTCTCTAATTTTAGATGTTAAAATCGGCCATTTTTTTTTAAGTAATAAAAATCAGTTAAAAATAGTAACATAACATTTTCGAGAATTTTTAAATATATGATTACACTTCATATTTATTTTTATACCAATAACTACATAGCTGTCCCAGCGAACTTCGTACCGCCTCTGAATCAATCAATGTTGTGCCTACCAAGTTTGACAACCTCGTACTTTGAAGGCATACAGCGTTTTCTAGCTGACATTCCTTTGTTTGGTAAGCTCCTACCAAGTTATGATAACCTGGTACGTCGAAGGCAAAAAGCGTTTTCTAGCTGACACTCCTTTGTCTGGTAAGCTCCTGCCAAGTTATCACTACCTGGTACTTTGAACGCATAAAGCGTTTTCTAGCTGACACTCCTATGTTTAGCAAGGTCCTACCCAGTTATGACAACCTGGTACTTCGACGGCATAAGTCATGTTCTAGCTGATACATTAGGTTAGGTGAGCTCCTACCGAGTTATGACCACCTGGTACTTCAAAGACATAAAGCGGTTTCTAGCCGACATACAAATGTGTGAGAAAATGACAAAATCCAATTTTTTGCTATCGTGAAATATTCCTAAGTGTTAATAAATTATTCTGCTATTCGGGCCAGTGACAAATCCAATAAATCAAAAACCATGAAAATCGGTCCAGCAGTTCTCGAGTAAAAGTGTTGTAACAGATCTGACTTTGATTTATATTTATAAGATAAAAACGAATTGAAACTTACAAACTCCTTTTTATTTTCCGTTCATATTTTATGTAAATGAAATAATACTCCAATTTTTTGGTAAGCACAAATAATACTCCTATTCTCTCCTCTTTAAACACAACCGGGGCGTATGCTACTCAATCTGTGCTGTCCGCTTCGTTAAGAACACACAGGGGTACATGAGACTAGATCTGTGTCATCCACTCCGTTAAACGACGGGCTCGGCACTACCGGGGTCGATGCAACAATTTTTCCCAACTGCCCCGTTAACGGGATGGTACGACCGGGGTGGATGGGATGCACTCTATATTGTTCGCAGTACTAGGACACACGCCTCCTCTCGGTGACGGGGAGTGGGCCGTAATCCACCGCACGGGCCCAGTGCGGGTTGGAAAATATCACATATCTTCGGATGTTTTGGTTCTAGGACTTGCCGGTTGCCTCACGATGCTTTACTTCACCGTTATGAGAGGAGTGGTGATGATATCTATACTTATATACTTATATCTATACTAATATTATAAAGCTGAAGAGTTTGTTTGTTTGTTTGATTGAACGCGCTAATCTCAGGAACTACTGGTCCGAATTTAAAAATTCTTTTTGTGTTGGGTAGCCTATTTATCGAGGAAGGCTATAGGCTATATAACATCACGCTACAACTAAGAGGAGCGGAGCAGTAATGAAATATGTTGCAAAAACGGGGAAAATCGCACGGGTAGGCAATTCGACGCGACGGGAAGGATCGGGGAAACAAGAAATTTAACGCGGACGAAGTCGCGGGCAGAAGCTAGTTATTTATATATTACACACGGTGCTGCTGGGTGTACGTTACCCTAGCAAGAAAGTGTCTCCTAGAGTTATATGAGTAGAACGTATAATGTGTGCCTTATCTGCTGTAAATGTGCCCCCAAATAAAAAATGTGTGCCCCCTGTCGTTTTGGAAAAAAACGGAAAAAACTATTCTTGCTGGGGTAACGTTTTTCTAGCAGGAAAATTCTAAACGAATGATCAGAGAGAGAAAAATTGTGCATGGCCAGAGAGCTTATATGTGTGCCAAAATGTGCCCCCAAAAATAAAATATGTGCCCCTTCAGGTTTTCGAGATATTGCATTTCCTGCTGGAGTAATGTTTTGATGAATCGTATATCTCTAAAACCATTGCATGTGCCCATGTAGAGTAAACATACACGAGTAGCTCTTTATGTGTGCCCCTTAGTGCCCCAATTAGATTCAAGAAAATATTTATAGTTTTCAAGTTATCGCGGTTTAATGAAAATCCGAAAAAACATCGCAGCGCCTAAATGAGACAAGGCACAAGTTCGCTGAAAACTGTATTCGGTCCTTCTTGACGCTAATAATAACCATACAAAGTTTCAAAACTGTTCATGCATGCGTTTTTGAATAATCTTGCTAAAAGTCAAAACGATGGTGTCATAACTTTGACGGCAAAATACAAGGAACCGGCTCAATCCCAGATGTGTACGTGTAAACCAAAATCTTGTGCCTTTATTCAAAAATATATGGTGAAAATATTCAGCTTGGAATGTTTCGCATTAAGTAAATATAAACAAAAAACCAAATGATGTAAACAACGGCTGGTTATCCGACCAAATTCCAATGACTACTAAAAAGCGACTGATTCATACATATCGATGACCTTCTTTATTGGACGTATTATACCTAAGCTGTTGTCCGTACAGTCGCGTTCAAAAGTTTTGGGGGCTGATTAAAAATATATATCGATACCGGAAATTTCAATTGTCGTAAAGGACATTTTGCCGAAAATGAGTTATATATATATTTGGAATCAGCGTCGCAAGCTCTATCGATTGGTATATTTAAAAAAATTCTATCTTAAAAAAAAAGCCCCTTACGACCTGGCTTTCCAACAGCTCTATCGCGATTTTTTATACTATTTGGGATGTATCGTAAAAATAATTTTCAATAGGGGAGCGTAAAGTCATGTTTTAATTATTTAAGAGGTCGTAATCCTCATTTTTGCATTAAACTTTTTATACGACATTCTTAACCACATAATAAAGATATAGTCTTAACCCTTACGACCAAATCTATGCTTTGTTTTAACTTACGTAATTAGGGCGTAAAGGACGTTTGCAATGTGTCTGGTATACATACCTTTATGTAATATTAACGTATGGAACCTCCACGCGTGATAACAAAAAGTTTTAAGCTTTTTTTTTTTGGATGGGTGAAAACACTTAAAGTTAATTTATTTGAAACTGAATGGAACTGAAGGGCTGATGCTCACAAGAGGTATTGTACCATATACGGCGATCATGGTGACATCAAATTCATATACCTTTCAGTGCCGCTTCAGGCGTACCAAATTTTTTGAATTTTCGATACGTGATTTTTCAAATCTTTGACATGGTCAAACGAAGTTGAGCATCGATTTACTTGTACTGTCGTTAGTTAATAGCCTATTAATGAATTTTTTAATGAGAATAATTAAATACGATATTGATCAAATACTTTTTTTTTACAAAATTGCATAATCAGTCATAATCACGCTGATTAACAAGTGACTAAAAACTGATGTTACTAAGTCCCTCATTTGTTAATCACCGTGACTATGGCTGAGTTATAATGACACGCCCTTCCGCTCCGCCCAGAGCGGGAGACGTCATTTGATGATTTCCCAAACACAAATAAAGACCTCTAACTTATTCATTTCCGTAGGAGTTGCTTTACATATATCACAAGTCGGAGATGAGGTATTTGATAGATGGGAAGTGATTTTGCCATCAGTCATGGTCGTAGGCATCGAGTGCTTAACAGAATGGCCTCCCATAATAGAAGGCTGCAGGTCTTCAATCTCGTTTCCAATCGTAGCCTGTTCTTCAACTATGTTCAACCTGTTTTCGTTTGAAAACTTAAAATATAATGGCAGAACATTGTGAAAGATGGCTCTGGATTCTCCCATATCACTTCTTCGCCATAAACTAAGCGCAGGGGCTCAAACGAACATATAAAAATGCTAGAATCGTCATCCTCTGCCAAAGTTTGCTTATTCAAACTTTGCCCTGAAGCACCATCAAACCCCCACTTGAATATAAGTATACATTCTTTGCCATGCAGTGAAGATTCTACACGAAAAAATATTCCAAGTCCAGCCACAGTTTTGTTCAAAATAGCTTGAAGTTTTACTTTAACCCCTCTTTCCGTGACTTCTGTAGCATCTTTTGGCGGATAGCAGTTCTTCTTCGCTTCAAGGATAGCTGTATAAGAAGGATACAATGGTATTCCTTCTTCTTTTGCACAATATATTAATGTTTATATACTGCCACTTCGAAAGCTTCAATGAAGTCAAAATACTTAAAGCTTTATCAGCAGAATATATGGGCATAGTTTTCTATGCCTTTAACAATTCCTTTATCTTTGTAGCTTCTTCGGGATGCTCCGAGACTAGTTTAATGATATCTGCTACATTTTTATTTTGTGCTTTTTAACCACTTGCATGAGCATGACTTTCAGTTCTGTACGTTAGGAGCTCTTCCACTCTTCTGTAGCGGGCTTAGCTTCACAAATGGTTTTCTTGGACTCACAACTGATGTTGATGTTCCAACACTGCACGTTTCCGGTCCACAGGATGTTGATGCACCCTCATTTATAGCGAAGTCACAACTGGAACATGGTTGCTGTTCTACTAACACCATAGAAGGGGTTATCTTTCCCTCACGACCTCAGGCCATTTTATGTCCTTTTGCAGCTATGTCTCATACTTTTTGATGAATGTACGTCTCGTGCGATTACGCGAGATCCATTTGTTCCTCAATGAGCACACATAAGTCTGACAGAATTGTTTCAATTCTTTCTTTTCATTTTTGACAAATCAACTTTATTCGCAAAAACTGCAAATAACATTTGAGGTTGTTAAAAAAAACTGGTGTTTGCCACAAACAGGAAAATGTCCAAATTGGTAACAAAACCTTCCATCACAATACAATAAAATTATAAATATAACGTAATAGCGCAAAACATTTTGTTTAAAATTTGAATTCCTATTAGAACAATATTTTTACTACTTTTTTAACTAAATATTTGAATAATAAATAAAAAAATATTTTAATTTCACTTGTTTTTACTACATATTGTATGTATTTCTATTCGAAACTTTAGGTTTTTTGTTCCTTTTACCCCCTTAGTCTCTGGTTGAATTGACCTGTACTATCCAATGATAATCAAGATTAGTCCTTTACGACACATCTGACTTTATCATAACCAATTTTTCGTGGCTGTAAAGTACTTCAGTTAATTTTTTTTGGGCTGTAAAGGACTCTCATTTTCGTCAATAATTATGTTTGGTTTATTTTATTACTTTTTATGGATAGAACACGAAAAAATAGTGAGGGTTTCTTTTGACATCATGAATATAGTACTTTGTTTGAAAAAGATATAAGTCAAAAACAATTTTTTTTTTTGTTTTTTGGCTCTACTGAAAACTCGTGTTTTGTCCTTTACGACAATTGAAATTTCCGGTATCGATATTAAATGCACCTTGTGACCATATTAAATGAAACAGCTTGTTAATGTGGACATTATTATTTTCATTCCCTTAAATTTTAATTCTTAAAGTAATTATTGCATCAAATCACAGATTACATTTCCTACCTATAAGTATTAGAAATTATTTGCACGTCGTGTAGTCATTATTATTTAAATCACAGATCAGTTTTTCATCTAACAAGAAGACCGCCAAGATTGTCCGCCTCCGATTTCAATGATTTTTATATATGTTGTTATGTTTGAGTAACTGAGTAATTACCCAAAAGGAATTCACGCAACGCTCAATAGTTTCAGAGTTGCTTCTACCGAGCAACTTAAATATAAGTTCAGTATACAAACTCAAAAACATTTGCAACTCTATCTGCAGAGATATAAGGTTCAAACTTGCACTGTTTGATTTGATGATAATTTTATTAAAAAATCATTTAAACTTATATTTAAGTTGCTCGGTAGAAGCAACTCTGAAACTATTGAGCGTGTCGATAGGATCCGGCAATTGGGCCTCGAGGTGGCACTGCACAAGTCCGAGGCCATGGGTTTTCATGGTCCTCGGAACGCGCCACCTGCGGGTACCCAACTTACGGTAGGAGGGGTTCACATCGGCGTCGAGTCGACGATGAAGTACCTGGGACTTGTCCTCGACAGCCGGTGGAACTTCGTTGAGCATTTCCGACGTTTGGCTCCCAGACTGGAGCGGGCTGGGGCTGCATTAAAGCGGCTCCTGCCCAATCTGGGGGGTCCAAACGCCTCCTGCCGGAGGCTCTACACGGGAATCGTGCGGTCCATGGCCCTCTACGGGGCACCGGTGTGGTCGCCCTCACTGAGGCTGCGCCCAGCGCGCCGGTTGTTTGCGGCCCAGAGGGTCATGGCCATCCGGTTAATCCGGGGATACCGCACGGTCTCGTGCGAGGCGGCGAGCCTCCTTGCCGGAGTGCCGCCATGGGATCTGGAGGCAAAGGTCCTCGCGCACATGTGGGAGTGGCGCGAGGAGGCGAATCGCCGGGGCGAAACTCCGCTGCCGCGACAAATCGCGGCACGGCGGACAGAGCTCCGGTGTGATCTCATGGCGACATGGCGGGTACGATTGTCGCAACCCAGTGCTGGGCACGCCACAATTGCGGCGGTAAGTCCCCTCTTTGAGGAGTGGATAGAGAGGCGTCACGGCGTCCTCACCTTCCGCCTGACGCAGGTTCTCACCGGGCATGGGTGCTTCGGTGGGTTCCTGTTCAGGATAAAGCGGGAGGATACGTCCGGGTGTTTCCATTGCGAGGATCGTCTGGAGGACACGGTGGAGCATACGGTGGAGGTGTGCCCTGCCTGGGCGGAGCACCGCCGTGTCCTCGTGGAGGCGATCGGCGGCGGCGACCTCTCGCGTCCGGCCCTGGTGCGAGCCATGGTACGGAGCGAGAGGGAATGGGAAGCCGTCACCTCCTTCTGCGAAGCAGTAATGCTCGCGAAGGAGGAGGCGGGGCGCGTGAGGGAGTGGCAGTCTCTGCGCCCTCACGTCCCTAGCCGCCGCAGGAGGAGACGCCCCGGGCGTCGGGAGTCAAGAGCGGACTCCCGGCCACCGTAGGCGCGAGCTTGCGGGTGGCGAGCAGTGGGTAGCTCGCCGCCCGGTAAGGACCAAGCTCGGGTCGACGGCGCGCAGTGTTCCACGCGCGCCTCAAAGAGATGTCAGCAGCAGTGTAGGGGTCTACTAGGACCGATGCCTGCCGGGGTCGCGTGATTGTTCGAAAGAGATACCGTGACCCTGGCACATGGGCAACTGATGGAACACGGGTGGGTTTTAGTCAGTAAAAGTCTGACACGCCCTCCCGCTCCGCCCAGAGCGGGAGAAGTCATTTGATGATTTCCCATCCTGAAAAAAAAAAAAAAAAAAAAAAAAAAAAAAAAAACTATTGAGCGTTGCGTGAATTCCTTTTGGGTTATTACTCAGTTACTCAAACATAACAACATATATAAAAATCACTGAAATCGGAGGCGGACAATCTTGGCGGTCTCCTTGTAAGTCTAAAATATAATTATAAATCCCTCATAGGTACGTAATACGACATAAAAAATGGAAACACGTTGTTGAAACACAGATCATTGTGCGGTTGACTATAGGAATATTTAGTGAAATACAACTCTCAAAACTGTAGGTACCAAGATTTATTTGGTTAAGGCGAATGCTCCAACCAACCCAAGAAAATCAAATTTTATTACGTTTTTTGCAAGCCAGTGCTAGGTTGTACAACCTTACTACCTCTAGGTATTCATCACACATTTCATGAACTATATTTTTTTTAAACATCGGGAACAATCAAATTTTGAGTCAAAGACCTGGCAAATGGCAAATATCTGGATATTTGCCATATCTTTCGTTCACACATAAATTACTGGATGTATTTTAATGAAATTTACCTTGGAATAGCACTTAGGCTACTATTTATAATGTACTTAATAATGTTTATGGTCGTAGAAACAGCTAGTAGAATATAATCCCATTGCAACTTTATTTTATTACTTATTACTTTTCTACTTCAGTGTACTCAGGCACAACACGTGTGAACCGGTGAGTGAGTAAAGTAAAGAAGGTCATCGATATGTATGAATCCGTCGCTTTTTAGTAGTCATTGGAATTTGGTCGGATAACCAGCCGTTGCTTACATATTTGGTTTTTTGTTTATATTTACTTAATGCGAAACATTCCAAGCTGAATATTATCAACATATATTTTTGACTAAAGGCACAAGATTATGGTTTACACGTACACATCTGGGATTGAGCCGGTTCCTTGTATTTTGCCGTCAAAGTTATGACACCATCGTTTTGACTTTTAGCAAGATTATTCAAAAACGCATGCATGAACAGTTTTGAAACTTTGTATGGTTATTATTAGTGTCAAGAAGGACCGAATACAGTTTTCAGCGAACTTGTGCCTTGCCTCATTTAGGCGCTGCGATGTTTTTTCGGATTTTCATTAAACCGCGATTACTTGAAAACTATAAATATTTTCTTGAATCTAATTGGGGCACTAAGGGGCACACATTAAGAGCTACTCGTGTATGTTTATTCTACAGGGGCACATGCAATGGTTTTAGAGATATACGATTCATCAAAACATTACTCCAGCAGGAAATGCAATATCTCGAAAACCTGAAGGGGCACAGATTTTATTTTTGGAGGCACATTTTGGCACACATATAAGCTCTCTGGCCATGCAAAATTTTTCTCTCTCCGATCATTGGTTTAGAATTTTCCTGCTAGAAAAACGTTACCCCAGCAAGAATCGTTTTTTCCGTTTTTTTCCAAAACGACAGGGGGCACACATTTTTTATTTGGGGGCACATTTACAGCAGATATGGCACACATTATACGTTCTACTCATATAACTCTAGGAGACACTTTCTTGCTAGGGTAACGTACACTGCTGCTGGCCAGTTCTGTTACTTGAACTTGGCTTGGCACGCTTCCGCGTGTCTAGATAAAGTAACCACGACCTACAACTCGCAAGTCGGGGTCGAAACCACAGCGCCAGCACGCGTAGCATGACCACCGTAGAAAAGGGTTTTATCGACGGAAGAATAGATAAAGTAACGTTTCGGGTACACAGTACGACAGCAGCAAAGTAGAAAAAGTCAACTACACTTTTGACATGCGATTTTTTTTTGATGTGATAATTAACATATTATTAATACGTTATTTTTGATTATACCATATTTATTTCGTTTCGTAAAGCATGCTTTATAAATATTACTTTTACAAAATATTTTTTTTGTTTTGCCTTGTGTCGCAGGTTCGCTAGGTTCAGCTACACTTCGCAAGGTTAACCCTTGGATGGGTGACCAATTAATCTATGTCTGGCGTTTTGTCGCAGGTTCGCTAGGTTAAGCTGTACTTCGCAAGGTCAGCCTTTGGATGGGTGACCATTTACTTTATGTGTGGCGTTTTGTCGCAGGTTCGCAAGGTTAAGCTGCATTTCGCAAGGTCAGCCTTTGGATGGGTGACCATGTAGTTTTTGTTTTGCCTTGTGTCGCAGGTTCGCTAGGTTAAGCTACACTTCTCAAGGTCAACCTTTGGATGGGTGACCATTTACTTTATGTGTGGCGTTTTATCGCAGGTTCGCAAGGTTAAGCTGCATTTAGCAAGGTCAGCCTTTGGATGGGTGACCATGTAGTTTTTGTTTTGCCTTGTGTCGCAGGTTCGCTAGGTTAAGCTACACTTCTCAAGGTCAGCCTTTGGATGGGTGACCATTTACTTTATGTGTGGCGTTTTGTCGCAGGTTCGCAAGGTTAAGCTATACTTCTCAAGGTCAGCCTTTGGATGGGTGACCATTTAGTTAGTGTGGCAAAATCTGTTCACCCAGTCGAAAGTTATGAGTAAGAAACATAAAAAATACAGTAGAATTGAGAACCTCCTCCTTTTTTTGAGGTCGGTTAAATATAATTCTGAGTCGAATCATTTCGAAGAGTAAATTTTATAAAAGTGCAGTTGACTCTTTCTAATTTGTTGCCGTCGTACTGTGTACCCGAAACGTTACTTTATCTATTCTTCCGTCGATAAAACCCTTTTCTACGGTGGTCATGCTACGCGTGCTGCACTGCTGAAAGCCCCGAGCAATCTTATTCCTGTGGATAATAAACCTGAAACTTGCCAATATTTGTATAATACAATTGACAATTGACAAAAAAACAACTCTCCCAGAGGGTTGAACTCGAAACAATTTGTTAGTTCTTCGTTCATACTACGTCGGAACAGAACCAGGTCCAGCGATAAATGATTTGAAAGGTACAGTCAGTAAATAATCAGCCAACTGTTTGTTTGTTGGACATCAAACGGAGGAAGGAAGACCAATAGGGCATGAAGAAACTTCGGAACACAAACTAGATTAAATCGAATTCTAAATCTAATATGATTTAATTTCATTGAAATTAATTTATCTAACTAATAGTGTACAAGACGTCGCGTTTCCTGCCAGGGTCGCGTGATTGTTCGAAAGAGATACCGTGACCCTGGCACATGGGCAACTGATGGAACACGGGTGGGTTTTAGTCAGTAAAAGTCTGACACGCCCTCCCGCTCCGCCCAGAGCGGGAGAAGTCATTTGATGATTTCCCATCCTGAAAAAAAAAAAAAAAAAAAAAAAGACGTCGCGTTTTATAGTGCTTTATTTTATTTATATTATTTACAGTCAAAGAGATTTTTTACAGTGTACTTCGCTATCACACAATACAAAACTTTTTAACAAAAAATTAAACCGCCGAAAAAACTGAAAAGCAAAAAATAATAAACCTTAAAATTATGAGTCGGCGCTTTGAGTGATCTTTGTTCATTGATTTTTCAGCGCCGACTCAAAATTTTAAGGTTTATTATTTTTTGCTTTTCAGTTTTTTCGGCGGTTAAATTTTTTGTTAACCTCCTCCTTTTTTTTCGTCGGTTAAAAATGGATAACAAGCAACTGAAAAGTACAGTAGTAACCATCTACGAAACTGTCGAGAAGCTCCTGGTGAGCTTTGTAAAAGCATCAAGATAATAGAAAGCTCTCGTAGGTATTGTCACGCATGATTTTCTTTGTTGTGTAGAACACAGTAGCATGTAGTGTCCCCTACACTCATGCTTTGTTTGTTTTCATCTCATACCTGGTTCCTATATTCAAGGGATCGTCAAAGTATAACAATTACCACCTGATCCCGCGTGACTAATAACGAGGCGTCACGTGGTGCTCCACACAGTTTTGATCTAGCCTGCCAGTACCCACCAGCAACGAACGTTCATCAGGTTCTTGTTAGCCGGTGCTCCCGAATCTCCTCTGTGGGTTTCGTTATTACAAAGATTAAGTTATGTGTAGTGTACTGTGTAGGAACGTCGAGCTAATTTCAACATTATGAACTAATTAAGTATTATATAATGTACTCTATACTTATATTGCAGTTGTTTGGCTAAGAAACCAATGTTGTCCTTCATAGAGTGACCGTTAATTTTGGACTCAAAATGGAACATTTGTTTATTTATCTCAACTAGAAGGCCGATTCTTAAAAAGAACTCAATTGCGAGAATACCAGCCTGGGTGTTCAGTGAAAAGAGAAACACAGTTTTTATTATTTAATCAAAATGATTTATTTCAAATTTGAAATAAATGTTCAGTATTTTTTTTTATATTTGCCAGCAGAATAAAGTTTTAATGGTGACGATTTTAAGTAAGAACAACATTCTTGGCACTTTTTTATTACTCACCTTAGTTATTAACAAAGACATTAAATTATATAATGTATTTGTTTTAAATCTCTTTGGTTATTAACATTGCCATAAGGACCGAAACCTGTATCTGGGTTTTTTCAGACATCCACAATTTATTCATGCAATTTATCAGGTCCGCCAATTATTGCATGGTTTCTGAAAACGGGACAATTTTCAGCTCCAAGTTCTCGTCTCGGAATCTGGGACGAACAACCGAAAAAAGGGACAGTTCAGTTCAAAACGGGACGTATGATCGCTTTATTAAAAACCGGACAAGTGCGAATCGGACTCGCCCACCGAGCGTTCCGTACAGATTTGTAGGTACTTATATTTTTCATTCTTCGTCTTAAATCGAAAACATCACAAAATCAATTAAAATCTGTTTAAGCTTGTGCCAATGAAGGCCTTTCATACGATACCCCACATGACACGGTTAACTCAATTCAAAATTTGGCGCGCCGTTCCTTGCATAAGGACTCTGTCCATGCGGACGAAGTCGCGGGCAGAAGCTAGTTATTAGATATAATTACTCCGCTCATATCATTGACATAAATAAGTCAAAAACAATTATAGTCAGTAAAATACGGTCACTAAGAAATTCGTATATTGATAAAACTTTTTAACAAAAAATTAAACCGCCGAAAAAACTGAAAAGCATAAAAAAATAAACCTTAAAATTATGAGTCGGGGCGCTTTGAATGATCTTTGTTCATTGATTACTCAGCGCTGACTCAAAATTTTAAGGTTTAATATTTTATGCTTTTCAGAATTAACAAAATTGGACTACTCTGGATAAAGTTATGCGTGATTATTATACATTACAATCAGTGAATGAACAATCAATCATCCCCTGTTTTCCAACCCTTAGGGTTCGATTTTGTTTTCCAAATTGATATGGGACCACCTTGGGAGTATACGCTTTCCAATAGAAGAATTGTCACAATCGGACCACTATGTAAAAAGTTATGCGTGGTCATACATAAAAAAAAATATACGCGTCGAATTGAGAACCTCCTCCGTTTTTTTTCGTCGGTTGAAAATTACCAGTAAGCAAAACGAATCGTTTCTTACACTGGCCATTAGGAACCGGGCATTAGGGGGTCATTAATTTTTTTTTTAGTGTTTTGTTACTTTGACACGTATGTATTTACAGAATTGTAATCATTCAAATTATTTATTAAAATAAATATTTTAGACCCATAAAACACAATTGTACTATTATATATACTTCTACGATTATATTACTACAAAAATATTCGTTTAGATTCAGACGTGACTGCAAGATCCTGCGACTGCAACAATTAGAAACTTCTTTACTATATGTTTAATTTTGTTGATCATACCCTAGCGATGGCGATACTGCTTCTAGTAGCGTTTGTGTTAGTATTAGTACCCACTGTGGGCACTGTGAGTGTGAGTGCGCGTGTCGCAGTGAGTAACAAGTGCGCCTCTGTTGCAGGATGATCCCGCGGCGCAAGCACAACGCGTCGTCCGGCTCGCTGCCGCCGCCCGACGACAAGCACGCCAGCAACGACTACATCCGTGAGTACCGCCACAATGTACTGACCGCAGTGTCCCAGTGTCGCAGTGTACACGTCTGCTGCAGGAGTGAGTAGTGCGCCACTAGAGTACAGTGCCTACTACAACGACTACATCCGTGAGTACCGCCACAATGTACTGACCGCAGTGTCCCAGTGTCGCAGTGTACACGTCTGCTGCAGGAGTGAGTAGTGCGCCACTAGAGTACAGTGCCTACTACAACGACTACATCCGTGAGTACCGCCACAATGTACTGACCGCAGTGTCCCAGTGTCGCAGTGTACACGTCTGCTGCAGGAGTGAGTAGTGCGCCACTAGAGTACAGTGCCTACTACAACGACTACATCCGTGAGTACCGCCACAATGTACTGACCGCAGTGTCCCAGTGTCGCAGTGTACACGTCTGCTGCAGGAGCGAGTAGTGCGCCACTAGATTACAGTGCCTACTACAACGACTACATCCGTGAGTACCGCCACAATGTACTGACTGCAGTGTCCCAGTGTCGTAATGTACACGTCTGCTGCAGGAGCGAGTAGTGTGCCGCTAGAGTACAGTGCCTACTACAACGACTACATCCGTGAGTACCACCACAATGTACTGACCGCAGTGTCCCAGTGTTGCAGTGTACACGTCAGCTGCAGGAGCGAGTAATGCGCCACTAGAGTACAGTGCCTACTACAACGACTACATCCGTGAGTACCGCCACAATGTGTTGACCGCAGTGTCCCAGTGTCGCAGTGTACACGTCTGCTGCAGGAGCGAGTAGTGCGCCACTAGAGTACAGTGCTTACTACAACGACTACATCCGTGAGTACCGCCACAATGTACTGACCGCAGTGTCCCAGTGTCGCAGTGTACACGTCTGCTGCAGGAGCGAGTAGTGCACCACTAGAGTACAGTGCCTACTACAACGACTACATCCGTGAGTACCGCCACAATGTACTGACCGCAGTGTCCCAGTGTCGCAGTGTACACGTCTGCTGCAGGAGTGAGTAGTGCGCCACTAGAGTACAGTGCCTACTACAACGACTACATCCGTGAGTACCGTCACAATGTACTGACCGCAGTGTCCCAGTGTCGCAGTGTACACGTCTGCTGCAGGAGTGAGTAGTGCGCCACTAGAGTACAGTGCCTACTACAATACAACGACTACATCCGCGAGTACCGCCACAATGTACTGACCGTAGTGTCCCAGTGTCGCAGTGTACACGTCTGCTGCAGGAGCGAGTAGTGCGCCGCTATGAACTGCCCATATAAACTGTCAGTAGGAAAGCTAATTCTGGATTGAAAGAACATAAACATTGTCTTGAGTTAATCACAGCGACCAACTATTCTTATCGTTTATGTAGTCGTTGATAGAATAGTATGCCTTTGAACAAGGGTTGGGTTTTACTTTAGCTTTAAACTCATTAAACTGCAAATCTAGCAAAGCAGAGGGAAGCTTGTTATAAAAGGAAATACCAAGACCATCAAAAGAATTATGAACCTTATGAAGCCGGTGAAAGGGAACACGTAGTTTGTCCTTATTTCTATTATTAATATTATGAATATCACTGGTTTTAGTGTACAAGTTTATATTTTGCCTAATATATAAGATGTTGGCGAAGATGAATTGTGATTAGTGATGGGCAGTGGATAAATACTCGGAGGATAAATACTCGAGTTTTTGTCCGAAACGGATAAATACTCAATTTTTACTCATTTTTACTGAGTATTTACTCAAAATGATGGATAAATATATATTTTGTGCATTGGATGATTCTTTTGGCATGTACTGTTATTTGAACTTTCCGAAATACTATCTTTTTACATTATTTAGTTCTAACATCGATTGCGGGGGCTGTAATTGAGTCAGGAGTTCTACTGTCTCTAATAGAACATACTTTTAGATATTTTTCTAGAACCTTTCTTTAATGAGAGTGTATAGAATCGCCACACAAGTGAATGTCTCCGTGTAGAAATTCTAAAAGACATTATAAACACAATGAAGAAAAGTTTGGTGTTATTGGTGACCACGCTAGAAACGCAGTTAGTAAAAGATGTTGACTCTTTGAACTGCGAAGTACGCACTATTAATTTGCTGGCACATGGGTCCGAAATATGTAATTTCAACAATTTCATAAACTATGCAGATAAAATAAAATCTATTTAAAAAAAAATCAAATGAACTGGTATTAAACCAGTCATTATAAAACAAAGGAAATCGGGAGAGAAGTTAAAGCTGCCGTGCTGCACAAGATGGGGCACCTGATAAATACAAAAGCCGCTCTCTTAGTGTTAACAATAAAAGATACTGTCATGTCAAATGACACAAGTAGCTTTCCTTGATGTTATTTTTGTGGGATTGCGTAGATCAATGCGCCCGTCCCTATTAACAATGTCGGTTCTGCAAAAAGACTACTGTTCAGTAGAGCAGTTCAAAGTTTGTTTTACTACTAACACTGTTGCGCGGACAACCGACAATATTATCTTAAAAACTGGCTAAATATCATGATTTTCAACAAAAAAAAAAAAAACGTACGATAGATCTTTTTATTGTGTATCTATTTATGTAAAAAAGTGAATATTGGTAAAAATGCATAACCGACATTGTTAATTGGGTTGGGACCGTCGAATGCTAGTGTGTATCATCTTCTACGATAAGAAATCTAAAATAAGGTTTATTTTGTTTAATTAAGGTTCTTGATAATAAAACCAAGAATCAAATTCTCTCAAAACGGTAACGATTTCCTATAAATTTTTCCGCCTATCTGCTTGACTCAGAAGCTTGCTGCTTGGCACGTGGTACGAAGGAATGAAGAAAATGTCGTGGGGAAAGTTTTGAGTATGAATGTCGATGACTAAAAGAGTAGGGGGAGATGAAAGAAACGATGGCTGAACTGTGTGAATAATATGGATAGAAAGGGTGTGAAGATGGCGACTAGTACCAAAGTGTGGAAGAAAGAGGCAAGTTGCGCCGACCCCAAATAAACTGGGATAAGGGCAGAAGAACGATGATAATGATGATGATGATCTGCTTCACCCAAAGACTAAAGGTCGAGTTAAATCAAGACAAAGAACTGGATGCCATAGATTTTATAAGTGGAATGTCGAAATGGTTTTTTGGATGTGGAAGTAATGCCAACATTTGCTGCATAAGGCCAGGAAAGCTTGTTGGTGAAAACCTTTTATTTGGAAGAACACTAACGAAATAAGCCCCTTAGCCGAGTGCGAGGGAGAGGCAATCTCTGCGCTCTCACGCCCTAGCCACCGCAGGAGACCCCCCCGGGCGTCGGGAGTCAATTGCGGACTCCCGTCCACCGTAGGCGCGGGCTTGCGGGCGGCTAGCAATGGTTAGCTCGCCGCCCGGTAAGGAGCAAGCTCGGCTCGACTGTGCGTTGTATTCCGCGCGCACCTCAAAGAGATGTCAGCGTTTTTGATGGGGTCCGCTTGGGCCGATGCCTGCCAGGGTCGCGGATTTTTTTGAAAGAGTGACCGTAGCCCTGGCATAGGCAACTGAAGGAACACGGGTAGGTTTTAGTCAGTAAGAGTCTGACACGTCCTTCTCCTCCATCCAGAGTGGGAGACGTCATTTAATGATTCCCACCCACAAAAAAGCCTGGTGGAAAGAGATATGTTTTTCGACAAAGTTAACTAAACTAGCAGTGGGTATTCTTTCAACACCGTATACTTCTGTTGCAACAGAAAGGCCTTTTAGACTACACACAAATATTCACAGAAAAAAATGTTACGACAGAAAAAGCGGCAAAACTTGCATTTATTAAATATAAT
The DNA here is from genome assembly GCA_932294355.1 of Aporophyla lueneburgensis. Classification (NCBI taxonomy): domain Eukaryota; kingdom Metazoa; phylum Arthropoda; class Insecta; order Lepidoptera; family Noctuidae; genus Aporophyla; species Aporophyla lueneburgensis. The sequence continues at coordinate 38,778,561 of OW028736.1, forward strand.
TGGTTTATTTTTAATGATTGATGTTATTATTTTCTGACGAACTCTATTTATGATTGAGTGAAATTATTGGAATACAGTCTTTTTAAGTGTTAATGTACGGTACACAACTTCTTTTTTTAAATTTTAATTAATTTCAATCCTTTTCTTTGTAAAATGACAAAATTTTCGTTAATGAAACTTGAAATAGTATTTATCCGTTGTTTTGGATAATTACTCAGTAAAAACGGATATTTATCGAGTATTTATCCATTTTGAGTATTTATCCGGATAAAATCCCAACATTGATTGTGATGCCACCGTAAGAATACCAATATCTTTAAACAAATCTCTCAGAGAAACTCTAGCACCTAGTTGGTAAATCGCTCGAACAGCTCGTTTTTGAAGAACAAAAATATTTTGAATGTCCGCGGCTTTGCCCCACAGCAGAATGCCGTAGGACATTATGCTATGAAAATAACTAAAATAGACTAATCAAGCTGTATCAACGTCCGTGTACTGTCTAACTTTCCTTACGGCGTAGGCGGCCGAACTGAGCCTTCCCGCTAGGCTTGATATATGTGATCCCCACTGAAGTCTAGCGTCTACTGTTATGCCCAGAAAAACTGCCGAGTGTACAGTGAAACTGTACCTCATTATCTAAAACGACATTGGGTCCCAGATTCCTAACATTTGGTAAGGCGAACTTTTTACATTTCGTTTTCTTAGCATTAAGAACTAGGTTATTTGAAGTAAACCGTTCCGTAGCACTATTCACGTTGTCAAAATCTTTTCTATTCCTGTCTACTTTCAAGATAAGTGAGGTATCATCAGCAAATAGTACAATGTCACAGATATTGTTTAAATAGAATGGTAAGTCATTAATATACACTAAGAATAAGAATGGACCCAGTTTTGAGCCTTGAGGTACACCTAACTGAACTATTACACCATTGACATCTACACACTGACTGCAGTGTCCCAGTGTCGCAGTGTACACGTCTGCTGCAGGAGCGAGTAGTGCGCCGTCAATAGAGCAGAGTGCCTACTACAATGCTGTAACAAAGTAAAACGTGTATGTACATTGCATTTCACGAGTGCAATTCAATCATTATTTTTGCAGTATATTATTACTTTACATTAAATAGCGAATTAAATTAGTTTCTATTTTTACGGTCAACCATACCTTACCTTTGTTACCGACAAGTTGTGCGCAGTTACATTTGCCGAGTATTGACAGTCAGTTACGTTTTGCTCGTGATTCGTGTTGCTCGCTCGCGATGACTGGCGGAATAGCAGCTGATGAAGTGTGAAATAGATCGGCGCGCACGTGGCGGCGGGGCACGCCGCGCGCCCTTGAACTTGACCGCCGAGCCACTCGCCACGCGCCACGCGCCACCCGCCACCCGCGACCGCTGCTTACAACTTGAATATACAATATGATTCGTTAGGGCATGCTACTCCGGGCACGCCCCTATTGCGGTGGTAAGTCCCCTCTTTGGCCACCGTGATGCCTATCCAACCACTCCTGGTTGGAGAGGCGCCACGGCGTCCTCACCTTGCGCCTTACGCAGGTCCTCACCGGACACGGCTGTTTCGGGAGGTTCCTGTTCCAAATAAGGCGGGTGGAAACGCCGGGGCGTTATCATTGTGTGGATCGCCTGGAGGACACGGTGGAGCATACGGTGGAGGTGTGCCCTGCCTGGGTGGAGGACCGCCGTGTCCTTGTGGAGGCGATTGGCGGCGGCGATCTCTCGCGTCCGGCCTTGGTGTAAGCCATGGTACGGAGCGAGAGGGCATGGGAAGGCGTCAACTCTTTCTACGAAGCAGTAATGCTCGCGAAGGAGGAGGCGGAGTCGGAGAGAGAGGCAGTATCTGCGCCCTCACACCCCAAACCACCGCAGGAGGAGTCGCCCCGGGCGTCGGGAGTCAATCGCGGACTCCCGGACACCGTAGGCGCTGGCTTGCGGGTGGCAAGCAATGGGTAGCTCACCGCCCGATAAGGAACAGGCCCGTGTCGACGCGCGCCTCAAAGAGATGTCAGCAAAATTGAAATCCCGTAGGATCGATCGAGATTTTTTCGAAAAAGTTACCGTGGCACTGGTATATAGGCAACTGAAGGAACACGGGTAGGTTTTAGTCAGTAAATTTCTGACACGCCCCCCGCTCTGCCCGAAGCGGGAGACGTCATTTGATGATATACGACCCACAAAAAAAGGGCATGCTACTCTGCTCTATGTAATCCTGTTAGAGTATTGTCAGTTGGTTGGTAGCAAGAACATTCTGTATTGTGTTGTTCCACACCCCCATTCATTAAAATAAAAAGAATATTTAAAAAAAAACTAAAAAACACGTTTCCATAGAAAACCAAACTAAAAAGTAGAAAATAATGGAAAAAACCGGCCAAGTGGGAGTCGGACTCACGCACCGAGGGTTCCGTACAAACCTGTAGGTATTCTCGGTTTAAAAATAAATGTTTTTTTTTAAATTTTATATTTCAGTTGATTGAATGTAAGGTAAATTGCGGTTTACGATTTATGACATTTAAAAAAAAAAACTACTCACTCGATCTCGTTCAAACCAATTTTCGGTGGTAGTTTACATGGTAATGTACATCATATATTTTTTTTAGTTTTATCATTCTCTTATTTTAGAAGTTACGGGGGGGGGGGGGGGAGGGACACACATTTTACCATTTTGGAAGTGTCTCTCGCGCAAACTATTTAGTTTTGAAAAAAATGATGATAGAAACCTCATTACCATTTTTGAAGACCTATTCATAGATACCCCACACGTATGGGTTTGATGAAAAAAAAATTGAGTTTTAGTTCTATGTATGGGGAACCCCAAAATTTACTGTTTTTTTTTCTATTTTAGTGTGAAAATCTTAATGCGGTTCACAGAATACATCTACTTACCAAGTTTCAACAGCATAGCTCTTATAGTTTCGGAAAAAAGTGGCTGTGACATACGGACGGACAGACAGACAGACAGACATGACGAATCTATAAGGGTTCCGTGTTTTGCCATTTGGCAACGGAACCCTAAAAAGCGGGTGCTTTTGAGGTATTTTTTAACCGACGAAAAAAAGGAGGAGGTTATCAATTCGACGCGTATATATATTTTTTTTATGTATGACCACGCGTAACTTTGTACATAGTGGACTACTATGTAGTTTTTATTTAGTTAAAAAAAAAAAAAAATCTTTTTATTTTAATGATTGTGATAATTCTTTTTTTATTGGAAAGGTTATACTCCCAAGGTGGTCCCGTATACATTTGGAAAACAACATCGAACCCTAAGGGTCGGAAAACAGGGGATGACTGATTGTTCATTCACTGATTGTAATGTATAATAATCACGCATAACTTTATACAGAGTAGTCCAATTTTGTTAATTCTGAAAAGCATAAAATATTAAACCTTAAAATTTTGAGTCAGCGCTGAATAATCAATGAACAAAGATCACTCAAAGCGCCGACTCATAATTTTAAGGTTTATTATTTTTTGCTTTTCAGTTTTTTCGGCGGTTTAATTTTTTGATAAAAAGTTTTAACTGATATCAAGCACCCCACGCTTTTTTCCATTATTTTCTACTTTTTTTAACTATTATTTTTAGGGTGTTTCTAATTTTGAGACGTATGTCAGCGTAGTTTATGACGTATGTCAGCGTAGTTTTCGAAGACAGTTTTTTTGCTGTCCTGGTAACCCTGGCAAGGATAATGGCACAAATTTATGAAATTATAGTATTGTCATCAGTCCTCGATAAGTCTACAGAGTTTAAATGAAATATGGTCGTTTAAAGTGGGCCAAAATCGCGCTATAAGGAGTCAGTTACAAACAAACATACAAACATACAAGTGAAGCTAATATAAAGCGTGAAAAAATGAGCGTTTACTAAATTACTAAGAAAAAATTAAAATAGATTGTGAAAATATTTCAATATTTATTCATTTTTCAACCGACGAAAAAAAACGGAGGAGGTTATCAATTCGACGCGTATTTTTTTATTTTATTTATAACCACGCATAACTTTTTATATAGTGGTCCGATTGTGATAATTCTTCTTCTATTGGAAAGGGTATACTCCTAAGGTGGTCCCATATAAATTTGGAAAACTAAATCGAACCCCAAGGGTCGGAAAACAGGGGATGATTGATTGTTCACTCACTGATTGTAATGCACGCATAACTTTATACAGAGTAGTCCGATTTTCATAATTCTTTTTTTATTGGATAGGGTATACCTTGCCAAGTATTATAAGTACATTAAAGCCACAAAAAATTATAAAATAAAAACTTTTTAGCAAAAAATAAAACCGCCGAAAAAACTGAAAAGCAAAAAATAATAATCCTTAAAATTTTGAGTCGGCGCTGAAAAATTAATGAACAAAGATCACTCAAAGCGCCGACTCATTATTTTAAGGTTTATTAAATTTTTGCTTTTCAGTTTTTTCGGCGGTTTTTTCAGTCTTATATTCACACAAAAATGTGTTATTGTATTATTCATAATAATATGGTTTAAAAGAATTAAATTTATTTAATAATAATATTTTTAATTATGATTATGATTGACCGAAGCTGCAATATAATTTGAGACGCTCGGCCGCGCGCTGTATTGAGAGAAATAAATTCATATTGTCATACTGAGTTCATATTGTGTTGTTATTGTTGTTAGTAACAAGCAGTGAAATTTTCTTTCGGGCAATTAAACTTTAATAAATAACGCATGTAGCCGACGAAAAAAAAAACAATTTTTTTTTACCGAAATTTCAATGAAATTTTTATATTGTGTAATTAAAATTTAATAAACAATACTTACGTTATAAACAAATAATGTTAAGCAATAAATAATTTTATAAAAAATTGATATTTGCCATAAATCCTGAAAATTTTATTAATTCATCTTTTAGCGGTTGATTTGTAATCTATTTTTAATTAAAAGTACCTACAATTATCATTGTAAAAAAATGTAAAATGAAAAATTGTGAAAATTCGCTTCTGGGATAAATATTTCGTAGTGACTACTTGAGAAAAGAATAAGCCTTAATTTTCAAGATCAAGTGTAAAATGGGGGTCCACTTGACGTGATTTTGCTCATAGCTAAATTGATCAAAATACCATTTCGCATGCCTTAAAGGCAGAATGTGTAATACCTACATACTTTGCAAATAAATATATTATATTCTATTTTCGGGCGCAGTGTCTGACAGCGCGTCTCGCTGCGGCTGGCGCGCTGCCCTACGGCGGCGCTTCAACCGCAAGACGCTGCACAAGCGGCTGCCGGTGACGTCATGGCTACCGCAGTACAACGCAGAGAAGGCGGTGGGCGACCTGATCGCCGGCATCACAGTGGGGCTGACGGTGATCCCGCAGTCACTGGCGTACTCCAACATCGCGGGTCTGCCGCCGCAGTACGGGCTGTACGGCTCGTTCCTGGGTTGTTTCGTGTACATCGTGCTGGGCGGCTGCCGCGCCGTGCCTGCGGGCCCCACGGCCATCGCGTCGCTGCTCACGTTCCAGGTGGCGGGCGGCGTGGTGGAGAAGGCCATCTTGCTCAACTTCCTGGCGGGGCTGGTGGAGCTGCTCATGGGCGTGCTGGGGCTCGGCTTCCTCATCAATTTCGTGTCGGGCCCGGTGTCGTCGGGCTTCACGTCGGCCGTCGCGCTCATGATTGCCACGTCGCAGGTCAAGGACCTGTTCGCCATCTCAGTGAGCGGCACCACGTTCCTGCAGCAGTGGATCTCCATCTTTCGCAATCTACACGCCGCCTCGCTCTGGGACCCCGTGCTCGGCTTCTCGTGCATCGCGCTCCTGCTCTTTATGAGGGTGAGTGCCATACCTGCAACTAACTCTCACTGTGACAAGTCATTTTTCAATAGCAACCTATAACGTGTCCTGACGTATGCTTTGCAGAAAATCGGTATGATAAAACTGGGTTCAAAGTCTGAAGATGGTCCAAGCACGAGACAGAAAGTGATAACCAAGTGTCTGTGGATGGTGAGCACGTGTCGCAACGCCATCATCGTGGTGGCCACCGGCGTGCTGGGCTTCTGGTTCGTGGCCACCTACGGGCAGCCGCCCGTGCGCCTCATGGGTACGTACCGCTCGCACATACGGCGTCTGACACTGTCTGTGTGATTTCCCGACTCACATATTTTCTTTCTGTTTTTGTGCAATCGCCAGCCGAGAATAGTTGCAGCGGTTAGTAGCGTAGAGAGTAGAAACCTTCACGTCATCGTTCAACTTCATATAGCGTAGTTAGCATCAGTCCTGTTCAGTCCTGTTCAGTCCGCATCAGTGTTGACGGCGTGTGAGTGACGCAGTGTGTGTGCGCAGGCGCCATCCCGTCGGGCGTGCCGCGGCCGCAGCTGCCGCCCTTCAGCTACGTGCGCGCCGACAACTCCACGGCCGACTTCCTGGACATGGTGTCGGAGCTGGGCTCGGGGCTGCTGGTCATCCCGCTCATCGTGCTGCTGGAGGACATCGCCATCTGCAAGGCGTTCTCGGACGGGCGCACCATCGACGCCACGCAGGAGATGATCGCGCTGGGCGTGGCCAGCGTGGCCAACTCCTTCATGCAGGCGTACCCGGGCGGCGGCTCGCTGGCGCGCTCCGTGGTGTCCAACGGCTCGGGCGTCAAGACCACGCTCAACGGCCTGTACACGGGTGAGCTACACCCCAGTGCGCGAGTGCGCGTGCGTCGGCTCGCACCCGTGGCTCGCAGTGCTCACGGCCGCTTGTGTGTCCACAGGCGTGATGGTGATCCTGGCGCTGCAGTTCTTCACGCAGTACTTTGAGTACATCCCGAAGGCGGCGCTGGCGGCCGTCATCGTGTCCGCCATATTGTTCATGGTCGAGTACAACGTCATCAAGCCCATGTGGCGCGCCAAGAGTGAGTACATTTACTTTTTTAAAAGCTCCTCATTCGGGCTTCCCTCATTCGCGATTTCACGGCGACCAGTTTTAGACCATTATTTGTTGCTGCTCCGCTCCTTTTAATCGTAGCGTAATGTTTTATAGCCTACTAGCTTTCGCCAGCAGCTTCGCCTGCGTGGAGGTCGGAAATTATCCCGCGGGAACATACTACCGGGATAAAAAGTAGCCTATATCCTTTCTCAGGCTCTAAACTATCTGTGTACCAAATCTAGACACGCGGTAGCGTGTCAAGCCAAGTTCAAGTAACAGAACTGGCGCGCAGCACCGTGTGTAATATTACACGAACCATTTGGAGCCACTTTTGACCCCCTCATAACTCAAAAACTATTTCACATAAACGTGTCAAATTTGGCTAATATATTGAAACTTGCAAGATACATATGTGGTCTAAATTTCATAAGTACATCTCAAACGGTTATTTAGATATTAACGTCCAAAAATCATCATTTTTATCACTGACTGACCTATAGATCAAAACTCTAACCCAGTTCCAGATGACCTAGAAAGTTCAAATTTGGCATGCATATAGGTAATTAGGTGAATACAAAGGAATAAATCAGAAACTGGTATTTTTTTATCATTTTATTATAATTTTTCACTTAATTGATTCTATTAGGAACACTTATGTACTTAGTGCCTGTAATAATTGTATGTATGTAAAAAAAATGTAAGAATCAGCAATCAAAGCTTATGACAGCTGGTCTTTATGTGGATTTTAAAGGTTTTAATTTACGAACTAGAACGAGTCAAGATCAAGTTTCAGATATTAAGTAATGTATATGTTCACAGGGAACAATTCCCTATTTGCTTAGCATATGCTATTACTACCCACAAATCACTATTCTCGACATAGGCTCCTCTATATTTAGTAAAAGGCAGGCTTACGTTGGACTCCCCAGAGTTAAAACCTTAGATGGAGAACATCTTATCAGTTTAGATACAAGTCAAATCAAGGCACTAGTGAGCTCTCTTGTAGAGTGCAATCGTCTGCGCGCGTTATACCGCCCCAACTTGGCCAATTTAAGTATAAACAGAAAACACGTAAAAAAAAACCGGTTACTGAATTGGCAATTCACTCGAACATTTCAAAGATACAAGAAAATATAGAAAATAACACAAAAAAGACAACTATATCCCGTAAACGTAGGATAATACGGTAAAACCATTAGGTATTAATTTCGTTATAAATAAGTACCTACTAATAATTTAAGTACAAAAAGTAATGATATCCCATCAAAAACATAAATGTGAAATGAGAGCCAAGTTCAATATTATGATATTTGTCTTGGTTGTTGACTTCAACGACAAAAGAAGTGAGATCTAAATGGGTGCCAAATTCAAGGGTTAGTCCTGAAATTTATTTATAACTACATAAAATATCATTTCTTCTTATAACTTAGGATAATATATTGTAGCCCAAGGTCTGACTTGGCTAGTTTTCATATACGAATTATATTATAGCCTTCGCAAGTTCTAAACCTGTTACTTGTCGGTTCTTATTTTATTATTCCGAAAATTTGGCTTGCTTGTAGAAACTAGCTATCGAACATAATAATTCGTATATGAGAACTAGCCAAGTCAGACCTTAGGCTACAATATATTATCCTAAGTTATAAGAAGAAATGATATTTTATGTAGTTATAAATAAATTTCAGGACTAACCCTTGAATTTGGCACCCATTTAGATCTCCCTTCTTTTGTCGTTGAAGTCAACAACCAAGACAAATATCATAATATTGAACTTGGCTCTCATTTCACATTTATGTTTTTGATGGTTTCATTTGTTACATCGGTTCAGTAGTTTTAGCAGGAAAGCGAGACAGACAGACAGAGTTACTTTTGCATTTATAATATTAGTGTGGATAGCCTTCTTCAATAAATAGGCTACCCAACACAACACAAAAAGAATTTTTAAATTCGGACCAGTAGTTCCTGAGATTACCGTGTTCAACCAAACATACAAGCAAGCTTTATAATTTTACTATAGATAGATACATTCATCAAGATGGTCTTTACATATATATTATTCATGACTTCGTGTATACACTGATCCTCGGCAACTGTAAGCTTGTGTTGTAAAGGCGCCTTGTGTTGCAGAGCTGGATCTGATCCCGGGCGTGGGCACGTTCGTGCTGTGCCTCACGCTGCCCATCGAGCTGGGCATCCTCACCGGCGTCATCGTGAACATCATCTTCATCCTGTACCACGCGGCGCGCCCCAAGCTGTCCGTGGAGATGCTCAAGGTGAGTGTTGGCACGCACGCACACACACACACACGCGTGTGCGCGTGTTGCGTGCGTACTGACGGCGCGCGGCGCGTGTTGCAGACGGAGCACGGCGTGGAGTACCTGATGATCACGCCGGACCGCTGCCTCATGTTCCCGTCCGTGGACTACGTGCGCCGCCTCGTCACCAAGCACGCCGCCTCCAGCTCCGTGCCCGTGGTGATCGAGTGCACGCACATCTACAGCGCCGACTACACGGCCGCCAAGAGCATCGAGCAGCTCACGGCCGACTTCCACGCCACGCGCCAGCCGCTCTACTTCTACAACGTGAAGCCGTCCGTGTGCTCCATCTTCGAGGCCGTGGCCAAGCCCGAGCACTTCGTGGTGTTCTACGAGGACGACGAGCTGGACCGCCTGCTGGCGGCCGACGAGCGCCTGGAGCCCGCCAAGCTGCCGCCGGCGCAGGCCTAGGCACTGTGATACGACGCACCTAACGCGAGAACATATTTTTTGAGATTGACTTGACGGAGTGTGATATTTAGATAAAATCAGACGTTATTATACAATACACGTAACAATAGTAATTATATGTATACTGAAGTAGCGGACTGTAAATACGTTCCCCTTCGTGCCAGCCGCTGAACCATCGGCGCACGACCGCGTCGGCCGCGTCGATGTAAAACTGTCTTGTTGTGTACATACATAGAGTACTTATTATTTGTAGGTGATAGAGTTTGAGAGCTTATGGCTGTGCGAGCTGTGATGGGCCGGGCCCCGCTCGCGGCCCGGCCCCGCCGCGCGGGCCCCGGCAGCGAGAACGCCTCAGGGGCCGGGGCGGCGGTACTTAATATTTATGTGTACGATGTGTGGTGTGCATGTGTCGCTCATGCTTTTCCTCGAGAGCGAAGCAGACCTTCGACTATAATATCAAACTTACATTTACGAGTAGGGACTAAAGAGTAACAAAACGTGATAGTTATGCATATAGAAGTAAGCATCGATCTATTTATTTGTAGGAAATGAAGTACAATTTAGGATACTATCATTACTTTATCGTTAAGGGTTTAAGGGGGTTGCGCTAAAGTAGCCTGCGCAAAATTTGAATTTGGCGGTGTACCCTGGCGTATCCCCCGTGAGAAGCAAGCTTTAACTGGCCTCCGGAACAGAGCGCGCGCGTACTGCACGGAGCGGTGGGCCCAGGGCCCCAGCGCACACTCGCCCGGACGTGCGGCGCTCCTCGGTTCGTGTAGGATTTATCCATTATTTTGTGATCCTCTACTAATACGTTAAGTAATAAATATATTTTGGAGATAATAAAATAAATTATTAATATTATGTCATTATAATATAGAAGTTTATCTAAAAATTGTGATTTACTATGTATGAATGTGATGGTTGTCGTGCCGCGAAAGATTTAAAGAATTTATTCAGTCAGCGTTCTAAGAACAAATTCAATAAACTCTTTGAGAGTAATACATAGTTGTTTGATTGGAGCCCGACGTCCCCTAGGTCCAGTAGCGTCACCGCACGCGATGCTCTGCGCGCATGGCCGAGCCGCCGAGCCGCGGTCAGTGCGCGCGACTGTACTCACCCGGCACTACACGGAGACTGACTGGTGTTACGTTCGTGGCGCAAGCGCAACACGAACCCAGATATTAACGTTCATTCCAATGACATTCAACCAACAGACTACATTATGACTTAAGAGGCCGTGCACAAAATTCACTCGCTAGAGTTTAGGTAAATTCCTGCTGTGCTGTTTGTGTGCATCGTTCACGAAGACATGCCTAAAGATCGAGCGTAGTCATCGCTTAAAAAGTTTTGATCCTATAGATTTTTAGGGTTCCGTAGCCAAATGACAAAAACGGAACCCTTATGTATTCGTCATGTCTGTCTGTCTGTCTGTCCGTCCGTCCGTATGTCACCGCCACTTTTTTCCGAAACTATAAGAGCTATGCTGTTGAAACTTGGTAAGTAGATGTATTCTGTGAACCGCATTAAGATTTTCACACAAAAATAGAAAAAAAAAACAATAAATTTTGGGGTTCCCCATACTTGATCTGAAACTCAAAACTTTTTTTTCATTGAACCCTTACGTGTGGGGTATCTATGGATAGGTCTTCAAAAATAATCTTGAGGTTTCTAATATCATTTTTTTTCTAAACTGAATAGTTTGCGCGAGAAACACTTCCAAAGTGGTAAAATGTGTGTCCCTGTAACTTCTAAAATAAGAGAAGGATAAAACTAAAAAAAAGTATGATGTACATTACCATGTAAAATTCCAAAGAAAATTGTTATGAACGAGATCTAGTTAGTAGTTTTTTTTTTTTAATACGTCGTAAATCGTAAACCGCATTTACCTTTCATTCAATCAACTCAAATATAAAAATAATAAAAAAAAAAACATTTAATTTCATAAACATAAACCTTATGCATAAACCGTGAATACCTACAGGTTTGTACGGAACTCTCGGTGCGCGAGTCTGACTCGCACTTGGCCGGTTTTTTTTTTAATTCAATTTGAATTTTTTTTCAAATTCAATTATTAATTTCAGGTAAATAACACCCATTGCCAAACATAAATTAATAGAAACTTTTACATATAAAATCACATAATTAAATAAAATTAAACCGAATAAAATCAAATAATGTCAAATAAAATCAATTAAAATTAAATTACATCAAACTAAATTAAATGAAAATAAATAATGTCAAATAAATAAAATCAATTAAAATTAAATAACATCAAACTAAATTAAATGAAAATAAATAATGTCAAATAAATAAAATCAATTAAAATTAAATAACATCAAACTAAATTAAATGAAAATAAATGATGTCAAATAAAACAAAATCAATTAAAATTAAATTACATCTAATTAAATAAAATGAAAATAAATAATGTGAAATAAAATAAAATCAATTAAAATTAAATTACATTAAATTAAATTAAATCAAATCAAAATAAATAATGTCATTTAAAAAACTGTAAATTAAAATCTTCTCTCCGGCACTGGTACAGCAACATGTCTGCTGGAACAATGCCGGAGGAATGGGCAGTCCAGCCTTCCCGCAATCATCGCCAGTACCGCGTTGGGGCTAACCCGCACCCTGTGCACCAAGGACGCGGCGCGCTTGCGTATGGTCGCGTGAATGTAGTCGGTGCGCGCCTCTGCGAACATACCCGAGGCACTGCAGTATCGGGGTAACCCCATCACCGCCCTGAACGCGTTATTGTACTGGACGCGGATGGCGCCGTAACTTCTATTAGAGTTGTGAGCCCACAGACTACATGAGTACAGCGATGTACAATACGCTCTAAAGAGCGTAGCCTTAACTCCACTGAGCACCGAGCAAATCTGCGGGAGATCATGTTCGCTCTAATAGACAACGCCCTCCGCTCCCGTTCCATGTCTGCATGATCTTTGAGGTCGACAGTCAGAATATGCCCCAAGTACTTAAATTGCTCAACCCTTTCCAAAGGAAACCCATTTAGTCTAACTGGAGGTATGCTTCCCGGGCATTTTGCACTGGCGGTCTCGAAGATCATACACTGACTCTTCTTTACATTATACAGCAAACCGTGACCACAAATATATTCCTCGCATATCTGTAACAGCTTCCTCAAGCCGCAGACCGAAGCGCTCATCAGCACAATGTCGTTAGCATAACTTAGATTATTGATGCATGTACCGTCAATTTGACAGCCGACATGCTGGCTGCTGAGCGCCACAATCAGATTGTTAATATACAAGTTAAACAGGGTGGGAGATGTTAAGCCACCCTGTCTGACTCCGCATTCAAGCTGATACGCCTCCGACATTGCCCCTGCCCACCTAACACTATTAGACTGGTGCGCATACCAGTACTGGAACATGCTGATGAGATCCGGCAGTAAACCTGTGCTCCTCAGCTTGCTCCACAGCAGGTCAAAAGCCTTGGACAAATCAAGGAAGCACGAATACACGGGTGTTTTACGGTCTGTGTAGTATTTGACGGTGTGCTTAAGACACAGTATAGCACTTTCAGTGGACAGCCGGGGACGAAACCCGAATCGTGCAGTGTTACTGATCTATTTAACTGTGCGTTAAGCAAACCGTCAAACACTTTAGCAGTTTCAGTGGCAAGAGAAATAGGCCTGTAGTTACTCTTATCAGTGAGGTCACCAGTTTTATTCTTCACTACAGGCACTACCACTGTTTTCATAAAATCGGCTGGCAGGTAGGAATGGCTCACACAAAGCGAGTAAAACATAGCCAGGACCCAACAATGTGTGGTCCGGCGTGCTGTAGGTGCTTTTAAGTAATACAGGGGTCGTCGTAGGTCTTTCGGGACCGGAACCGCTGTCCTGGATTCCACCTAAAATTTAATAATTATTTTGCAGTAGTATTTTGGGACCACAAGAAAAATGAAGTTCAAGTACAGTGAACAACAAAAATTACGAGAAAAAGAAATCCCATACATTTTGTATCTCAGCTGCAAAACGCATTATATACCCTTTGAATGATAAATGAGTTTTTGTACCACTTGCTCAAAAAAGTGACATTCTATGCCACAAAAAGCTAACATAACTATAGTCATTTTTAATCTGTTAAAAACAGGGAAAGAAAATTGTACTGAATTTCATTCATCCTCTAGGAGGAGAATGTGATTGAAATTTGGAATACTTACCGAAATTTATACTGAACTACATCAGTGTTTACACCATTGAGTTTATCTTTTTGAAAAAGGAATACGCATTTATTATGCAGTTATGATTATTAAATAAAATTACGAAAACCGACGAGGCCGTATGAGCTTGATGCCTTTGCTTTTCCGACAAAAAAATATTAGTCTAGGAATTTGCCGCGTATGAGGGAGGTTATCTCAGGGAAACACGTAGAACGGAAACCACCTTCTAGTTTTTTAATGTTTATTGAAAATAACAAGAAACACAATAGCTTACACAAACACATAAACACATTGGGGAACGAAAACCCTAAATAATATGGTCTTTCGCGTAACAACAATGGCGGGCGGCACGACGTAGGCGCATGGCGACATACACGTCTACGCGGTAAGCGTGCGGGCAGCGGACTAACGCGCAGTGACATGCTAGTCGCATGCAATAGTCCGGCGAGGGAAAGAGACAGGAGACTGCTATTCGTCTCTGTACCGAGGCGGTAAGCAACCGCGAGTCGCTCGCATCGGGCGCGATTGTGATTGGTTTGCTATATACTCCCCCTCCAGTCCTGGACAATGCCCTCGGTCCTGGACTGGTACATTAACAACAGCATTAGCTGGACGTCCGCGACTTCGTTTTGGAATAACGGGATTCGGTAAGGAGTCGTAGCTACCTCGGTAACGTGTAAGATCTTCGGAACGATATTTCCCTATATCTAAATTAGGTTCTTCTGTCCTCGCGATGGTGTACGTAGTTGGACTTACCTTCTTACTGATCTGGTAAGGGCCATCTCGGCGTGGGAAGAACTTAGAAGTGAGGTCTTTTGACCCTTTGCTCAATAAATGAGATTTAAGCATGACTAAATCACCTACCTTGAAGGCGTTAGATGGTCGGCGTGAAGCGTCGGCGTACTGCTTTGTCTTGTCCTGCTGGATCTCGACGCGTTCTCGAACAGCTGACAGTGAATGCAAGAAGTTTTCGAGGTAAGGAGTCACTTGTGGGACAAAGTTTTCTTTGAACTTGATGTCACGAAGGTCGTGAACGACCTCTGTGGGTGAGCGCATCTCTCTGCCAAAAGTCAAATAAGCCGGTGACTTACCTGTTGTGCGACATTTCGCGCTATTGAGGGCGAAACGGATCACTGGCAACTTCTTGGGCCATGAGGTGTGGTCATCAGCCACTAGGTGGGCCAGCATAGCTTTAAGGTCGCGGTTTTTTCGCTCTGCAGGATTAGCTTGTGGGTGATATAGCGGAACAAAATTTTGTTTGATGTCTAGGATTGACATACATTGTCGCATCACTGCGGAAACGAACTGGACTCCGTTGTCCGAAATAATCCTGCGAGGTAGACCGAATCGCATGAAATATTCCTCGATGAGGACATGAGCGCAGGCGTCCGCTGTCGCTTCTTTTAGAGCAAAGAGCTCTGTCCATTGGGTAGCAGTGTCTTCAATGAGAAAAACCCACCGCTCCCCCTGGTCTCCTTCCGGAAGTGGGCCGAACAGGTCCATGGCCAACACCTCGTTCCGCTGGCTCATGACAAGTGTCTGGAGTAGGCCTGGGGGTTTGG
The DNA here is from genome assembly GCA_932294355.1 of Aporophyla lueneburgensis. Lineage (NCBI taxonomy): Eukaryota > Metazoa > Arthropoda > Insecta > Lepidoptera > Noctuidae > Aporophyla > Aporophyla lueneburgensis. The sequence continues at coordinate 38,793,932 of OW028736.1, forward strand.
CGTTGTTGGCCTTATATCGCTGGCAGTGGATGCAGGCTAAGACATAATCGGTGATTATTCTCCGCATCCCTGTAAAATAATACAGCTGCGCTACCTTCTGGTAGGTTCTATCGATACCTGGGTGGCCAGCTGTTTGAGAGTCATGTAACTCCTTCAAAATAGCGGTAACTTGATCAGCAAGTACGACTAACTGAGGGGATTCACTCTCGGAGTCCGGATTGAATCGGTACAGGACTCCTTGATCCATGTGGTAACCCCTTTTTAACCATCGTTTAGACGCAACATCATCAGGTCCTTCTAGTTCCTTAATGATCTTGTCAACTTCAGGGTCCGAAGTCTGTTCCAGGCGAAGCTGACTAGGTGTCTTTGCGGGAAGATCACAGATGACGGTGCAAATACCGCAACTATCGCTTGTATCGCTGGAACATATGGGTCTACTTAGCGTGTCTGCTACGACATTCGCCTTCCCTGGAGTATATTCAAATTGAATATCAAATGATTGGAGCTTCAGAGCCCAACGAACTAATCTGCCTGCTGGTGATTTAAGTGATAGCAACCAGCGTAGAGGCTGATGATCACTTCCAATCACAACTGGTTGACCGTCTAGGTAAGGCCGAAAACGCTCCACCGCCCAAACTACAGCGAGTGCTTCGCGCTCCGTGGTGGAGTAGTTGCGTTCTGCTGCATTGAGGAGTCGGCTGGCATACTCAATTGGCCTTTCCTGATTGCCATCGCCCTGCAATAAAACTGCACCCAAGGCGTAGTTACTTGCGTCAGTTCGCAGAATGAAAGGACGACTGAAATCGGCTTGCACCAGTATTGGAGCTGTGGTCAGTAGACCTTTCAGTTCATTAAATGCTTGGGTCTGTTCTGAGCCCCAAGACCATACTTGATTTTTTTTAGTCAGGCGTGTCAATGGTTCAGCAACTTTTGAGAAGTTAGGTATGAATTTTCTGAACCACGAACAAGTTTGTAAGAAGGTTCTCAGGTGCTTTAGGTTTCCTGGTACCTTCATCTCGAGTACAGCACTCACCTTCCCTGGGTCGGTGGAAACACCATTTTGTGTAATAACGTGGCCGAGATATTTAACACTTTCTCGAGCAAAAGCGCACTTCTCCCTATTCACGTGGAGGTTAAACTCGGCCAGACGTTTAAAAACTGCCTCGAGGTGTTGCAGATGCTGTTGGTATCCCTGAGATATTACCAACAGATCGTCTAAATAAGCTAATAAAGTTACATCTTGTAACGCAGAGCAGGATCGGAGACGATCGATGAGACGCTGAAAGGTAGCTGGCGCGTTGCGGAGACCAAACGGCATTCTTTTAAAACGGTAAGTACCTAGAGGACAGACAAAAGCTGTTTTGTCTCTATCAGCTTCCCTTACCTTAACCTGCCAATATGAAGATCGAAGGTCTAGCGTACTCATGTAGCAGTCCCGTTTCGTGCTCTGAAGTAGCTCGTCGATGCGTGGCATCGGATATGTGTCAGCTTTGGTGACTGCATTCAAACGCCTGTAGTCAACGCAGAAGCGGATACCACCGTTGGACTTCGGCACCATTAGGGCCGGTGAACACCAAGCTGATTCACATTCTTCTATTATGTCATCCTGTAACATCTTACCTATTTCAGCCTTCATCAGCTTTTTCTTCGAAGGGTTGAGACGGTAAGGAGGAACAGCAATTGGAGGATGCTCACCTGTATCAATGCGGTGTTCCGCATACGGTGTTGGACCTCCCCCTGCTCTAAAGACGCGTGCGTGCCTGGTGAGGACGCCAGCAAGCGCTTGACGCTCAGCTGGTTTAAGGTGAGTACCTTCATCATCCCTAAGTATATCTGTAGCGGCGCAGGACACGTCACGCGAGGTAGGTTCGAAGCATAAGTTATATTTTACATTTTCGCATTTACTAAAATACCAAGCTTCTTTACAAAAATCAATAACTACTCCCGCGGCGGTTATAAAATCGATACCTAATAACGTCTCGTTATTAGTCGAGTCGGGAAAAATTAAGAATGGAATCGTAAAAACTACCGTTTCTAAGCACACCTCTAACGTGGTGGTAAGTACATCCATCGTACGGATTACACCGTCGGCAAGCTTAACTTCGCGTGTCGAAGAGCTGAGGGGATGACCTTGACGTTGAAGGAGAATATATAGCGTATGACCCGCAATACAATGTTTGGCAGCCGTATCAATCAACGCAGTGCCGGAGAAACCCAAAATTTTTATATTAAAAATAGGTCGTAAATCGCGGCCAATGGAGGGTCCCATACGGTCGTTACTCAAACATATGTCGGTTAAACATAAATGGGCATTATCCTTTTTATTTATGAAATCGCTATACACAACATCATTATCACAAAACTGGACATTCTCCTTTTGATTTTTAAAATTCTTACACAAAACATAATTATTACTAAAATGTACATTCTCCTTTATATTTTTAAAATTGTAACACAAAACATCATTCTCACATGAATGGATATTCTCCTTTATATTTTTAATATTATTACACATAAAATCATTTTGATGTGGATTGGTTTTATCCCTTTTAATTAACCCCCGACGCAAAAAGAGGGGTGTTATAAGTTTGACGTGTCTGTCTGTCTGTCTGTCGGTCTGTCTGTCTGTCTGTGGCATCATAGCTCCCGAACGGATGATGCGATTTCAATAAAAAAAAATATGTATTAAAGGTGACTTATCTGTGAGTGTTCTTAGACATGTTTGATGAAAATCGGTTGAGCCGTTTAAAAGTTGTGGGGGGGGAAGTGGGGAAGAGTAACCGAATGTCAGCAAATATACTCGAGTGGGGTCTCAAATGAAAGCGCACTGAAAGAGAATATTGATGAATTAATCGAGAGTGTTCTTAGCTTCGTTTGATTCTACATTATATTAAGTATATACCTATAAAAAGTACAAAATAAAAAATTAAATTAAAAATTTAAAAAACCCCCGTCACAAAAACCAAATTTCCCTTTAAAAAGTAAAAAATAATAAAAAATAACTCAATCTTAAAGTACCTAAGAATGTATTAATAATTCAAAAAAAAACGTCGCGTTGGGGGACCGCTCCGCGAGTGCAGACGTCGTTGACTGCTTAGTTAGATAATAAGACTATTAGTAATTAAATTGTTAGGTTTGAAGCGGTCCCCCAACGCGAGTTATATAGCTATAATAAGGACATTAGACAATGCCCTTCATTGTAATTGGATAATAAGTATCCATTCAGAATAGCTTCCTGGAGTCCACAGCGATAAGAAGGACATTACATTATAATTAGATCATAAGTATTCATTTAGAGTAGCTTCCTGGTATCTGCGATAACAGTAAGCAATTGATCATTGTTCATGTATCTTATATATATTGTATCTTAACCTGAATAAAGTTAGTCTTAACCTGTACTTCAGAGTGAGCACTCGTGCTCCTCTTGCTTTTTAAAAAGCCTTTCGCCCTCGCTCACAACCTAACTGGCGCAGTCGGTACGTCGCGTTCATCGGATCCAGTGGAAGATTCCTTAATACCTTGCTCCGTGGCGTGCATCAAGAACCTACCGTGAGCAGCAGCAGGCAGCGGCGACGGGCTACAAAATCCAGCAGAAGTCAGGAAGATTCACAAAACATCAACGGCCTCTCATCGGCTATGCTCGTGGGGTAAGCATTAAATCTGATTATTCCCGAGATTCCTTTTCACTATCCCGGACATAATAACAGTGACGCAACTTTTGTGGTGTTTCTAGTGTCTAGGGACTATTAGTATTTTAGAGATACTTAAAAAACCTCGCTAGGTTCTTCTAACCATTGTTCACTTCTTGTTTTTTGATAAAAATGGCAAACGATAAGAGGTCACATGAGGAAAAACCTGTTATAGATGAAAAGCCGGTACCAACCGACTATTCAACGTTCTCAAGACTATTGCCCAGCTACGATGGGAACAAGAGAACATTAGCTTTCTACATAGAAGGTGTCGAAAACGCTCTTGAGCTAATCACAAATAGGGATGACGAATGCATCGCATGTCTCATCAGAAATAAACTAACAGGAAAAGCTGTAGAAGCTTTATCCGAGAACCCTGGCACCAAAACATGGCCAAGTATAAAAAAGGTTCTCCAAAAGAAATTTGGCGAATTCCGCACTGAAATTCAATTAGTACAAGAACTAATGAACATCACTAGAGATAACAGCTCTATCGATGCGTTCGGTGATAAAATTAGACTCTTAATGAGCACACTAATATCTACTGAACCAAGTAAAAGGGTTTACTATGAGCAGATGGCTCTAGAAACCTTCCTAGACAAACTCAACCCCATAACCGCGATATTAATAAAATTAAAATGTGTAGAAAATTTGGATCAAGCCATAACGGTGGCTAAACAGGAGGAGGTAAAACTTAGAAATAGACGTGCACAACAAACTAATTCAAGCACATATAAAACCTCCACAAATAATAAACCGACAAAAGCAGGCTCTTTCCAAAAGAAAGATGGTTTTAACAAAAACAAAAACTCACAAAACAACGCGGAATCAGTAAAGAAATTACATTGTCAAAGCGAAACAAATGACGACGAAGACAATCAACCATCATCAGAGCAGGACACCGAGGAAAACGTTTCCGAGGAAGTCCAAGATGAAAATTTTCTCCTGGACTTGGAAAATCAACTCAAAATATAGTTTTCATGAATAACATCCAAAGCTACAACAGACTCCCTTACATATTCATAGAAGAATTAGGAGGCAGATTTCTTTTGGACACGGGAGCTTCACAATCATTAATACATCCACAAATTCTGAAGGAAAAGAAAAACCTCAACATTAAAATAAAGAACGAAACACATTTCATTAAAACAGCCCACGCAACATCAAAACACAAACAAGTAGCATACATAAAACTCCCGGAAAAATTATTTAATGATGATATCACACACAAATTTTTAATTTTCAACTTCGATTCGGACTTTGTGGGACTATTGGGATTAGATTTACTAGTTCCACTAAACTGCAAGATAGACATCAAAAATATGGTACTTCGGACAGAGAAAGCCAATATACCAATAAGGGACGACATAAAATCTTACACTAAAATAGGACCCAGATGTGAACAAGTAATTAATCTACTATGTAACTATCAAGAAGGAGAATATTTTTCCGACAAAAAAACAACAAAAAACGGATTGATATTCCCACCAGCATTAATATCAGTAAAAGAAGGAAACACATTGATGACAGTAATAAACACATCAGATAAAGAAATAAACTTCAAGAACAGCAGTCCCCTATATTTCCAACCTTTAAAAATAAAAAATAAGGCTCAAAATAAAGACACTGCTAACAAAATTGCAGAAATAGAAATAAAAAAAGACAAGATACTAAAACAAAATTTAGATAGATTGAGAACAAGTCACATGAATCCGGAGGAAGAGCGTGAGATCAGAAAACTCTGTTATGAATACCGTGATATTTTCCATTGCGAAGAAATACCATTAACCTTCACTCATGAAATAAAACATCAACTAAGACTCACGGACAACAAACCCATCTATGTGCGTAACTATAGACAAGCACCAAAACAGAAAGAGGAAATCAAAAAACAAATTAATCAACTCTTAGAAAATAAAATCATACAGGAAAGCAACTCTCCCTGGTCTTGCCCAGTACACATAGTACCAAAAAAAGTCGATGCTTCAGGAGAACAAAAGTATAGACTAGTAATTGATTACAGGAAATTAAATGACAAAACAATAGAAGACAAATATCCCTTACCCAACATAGATGACATATTAGATAAACTAGGTCGAGCACAATATTTCACTACATTAGATTTAGCCTCTGGCTATCACCAAGTAGAAATGCACCCAGCAGACGTCGAAAAAACAGCATTCACTATCGAACGTGGACATTATGAGTTTCTCAGAATGCCATTCGGTTTAAAGAACGCACCAAGTACTTTTCAGAGATTAATGGATTCAGTATTGCGGGGTCTAGACAACGTATTAACGTATCTAGACGATGTAATTATATATTCCACATCCCTGCAGGAACATCTTGATAAGTGCAAACAAGTTTTCGACAGATTCAGGGCACATAACCTCAAAATTCAGCTAAACAAATCAGAATTTTTACAAAAACAGGTTAAATTCCTAGGTCATACTCTAACAGATAAGGGCCTTCAGCCAAATGAAGACAAAATCGCAGCGGTTAAAAACTTCCCGATACCCAAGACACAGAAAGAAATCAAATCATTCCTCGGACTAGTAGGATACTACAGGAAGTTTATCCAAGATTTTGCAAAGCTAACTAAACCATTAACAAAGTGCCTTAAAAAAGGTAACAAAATTGAATTAACAAAAGAATACATACAAGCGGTTGAGAAATGCAAACAAGTACTCATTAACGCACCAATACTACAATATCCAGATTTCGAAAAACCTTTTATTCTCACTACAGACGCATCAGACGTAGCAATAGGCGCAGTACTATCTCAAGGACAATTAGGATCAGACAAACCGGTAGCGTACGCATCACGCACACTATCAGAGACAGAAACAAGATACTCTACAATAGAGAAAGAATTATTAAGCATCGTATGGGCCATCAAATATTTCCGCCCTTACCTATATGGAAAGAAATTTACTATTTACACTGACCATCGTCCACTAACATGGATCATGTCCATTAAAGACCCAAACTCTAAACTCACACGTTGGCGTTTAAGGTTAGCAGAATACAATTATGATGTTCAATATAAAAAAGGTAAAACCAATACAAACGCGGATGCACTATCAAGAATCCAAACAGTACACCATAATACAGTAAAGGAAAACTATAACACAAACGAACCCCAACCTAGCACCTCACATGATGATATGGACATAGCTAACATAGATATTAGAACTTTATTAGATATGCCTATAACCCCCGACACAGAAAACCAACCACAAGAAAACCAATCACAGGAAAACCAACCACAAACGACAGTAACACCTCAAACTACAGCAATTGACGAAATACCAAAAATAGACGACGCAATTGACAGACAACTAAAACAATTACACATACGAAAAACACCAGGTGACACATACAGAGTTGACGATAGATCAAAAGGAAAAACTATTATCAAAGACGTCTGGATTCCAATCAATAACACAAAAGACCAGATAATATTATTCCTAAAAGAACATACAATCCCAGACAGAATCTTTCATTGTTTCTTTCATCATGAAGAATACTACCCAATATTCTGCGAAGTATACAAATCAGTATTTAACAATCGTGGACCAAAATTAATTAGATGCAAAAGTAGAGTAACTCTAATAGAAAGTATTTCTGAACAAATTGACTTAATAAGGAAATACCATGAAGGAAAAACCATACACAGAGGTATTCAGGAAACATATAAACATCTACACAGAAATTATCACTGGCCAAACATGTTAACCTCAATACAAAAATTTATAAATAAATGCGATAACTGTCTTAAAAGTAAATACGAACGTAATCCTCTAAAACTACCACTATCACTAACAGATACACCACACAGACCGATGGAACATATGTTCATGGACCTATACAGCAGTGGAGGCACAACGTTCCTCACCGTAATAGACAACTTTACAAAATACGCACAGGCAATACCACTCACAGCTTCAACTAGTATCCACATAGCGGAAGCTCTACTCGGACTATTTTCAGTAATGGGGGTACCCAAGAAAATCACAACGGACTCTGATTCAAAGTTTGACAATGAAGTTATCACAGAAATATGCGCTATGCATAACATACACATACACTTTACGACACCCTATAACCCTAACTCAAATTCACCAATAGAAAGATTACACTCTACACTAGCTGAAATAATAAGAATACAGAGAATAACAGATAAAGATGAACCAACAAACCTTATGAAATACGCCATGATAGCATACAATAACACTATTCATTCATCAACAGGCTTCACACCCTTCGAACTACTGTACGGACACACTGACAGTAGAAACCCATTAGAATTACATTGCCCTAAAGAATTTTATCAGGAATACGTTATTAAACACAAACAAATCATGGAAAATACACAGAAATTAATTAATGGCAAATTGGCAAGCGAAAAACAGCAAATAATAGAAAAAGCTAATAAAGACAAAGAAACAGCACAATTTAAAGTAGGCGACGTAGTATACAAGCAAGTAGCAAAAACGGCAAGAAGCAACAAACTAGATCCAAAATACCTAGGTCCATATACAATAGTACGTATACACCCTGAACAAATAGCGGAAATCGTAGGAAAACATGTGAACGCCAAAACAATAAGAGTTCACTTCCGCTTATTAAGGCGCCCTGAACATGTTTCAGGAACGCCATCGCCTGCATCGCAGTGCTCCGGCTCGCCGCAGCAGCAGCTATCATACAGCCAATAGACAGTCATAATGGGATATTGGTACTAACAGAAGCCAAGGCCCAATATCAACTAGATACATGCCACTTAGCAGTAGTCTACAACACTACAAAGCTGAGAGAAATCTATCTAGATATTTGCAGTAACTACTACACAATAAAATTAAAACAGAGCACATCAACAGATAACGACGCGATAACCAAAAGAATAGATTATTGCATCGACACAATAGAAAGTAAGTTAATTTACTTAGGCTTAGAAACAGTAGGCTATAGATTAGGTCATAGATATAAACGTGGCCTTATAAACGGCTTAGGCGCTATAATAAAATCCATCACAGGAAACCTAGACCAAGATGATGCAATTAAATTCGATAACGAAATCAAATCAATACAGACATCACTTAACAACAATAAATCAAATCAAAGAAAAACAATAAGTATAATGCAGGAATTCATGAAAGGTTATGAAAATAACTTGAAAACTATAAAAAATAATCAAATAAAAATTTACAGAGCAATAGACAGATACTCAACTCAAGAAAACAATATGGTGTTAATAAACATCTTCAACGACATAGAAAGCTCACTCCAACAATTATATGATAGATTAGATACTTTAGAAAATGCACTAACATTTGCACAACTTGAAAAGATGCACCCGAGCGTTGTCGACTCCTCCTATCTAATAGAAGAATTGAATAATATCCAAAACGAAATCAGTGGAAACTTACCGTTTGACCCAAACCTAAAGAACATACAACTATGGGAAAGAAGCATTATAGTAAAAGCATATAGCACTAACGAAAGTATTAACTTCATACTGGAGATACCACTAGTTGCAGAACAACCATATAACCTCCTACACCTATACTCCATTCCTAACGAGAATAACACAATCCTAGTTCCCAAAAATCCATTCCTAGTCTTGGGTAGTAATGAGTTCGCCTATCCTCACGAGCCATGCACCAAGATCATAGAAGACGAGGTCATCTGCAAACACCTAGAGTGGAACACATTACTACACTCCAACGACTGTATAGCTCAATTGATTCAACACCAAGAACCACACAACTGCACCTATGCAACAGCAACCTTTGAAAACAACATCATCCAACAAATTAAGGATAATAGCTGGATAATAATAATGAAACAAGAAGAAGTTATAAAAACCACTTGTGGCAACGATGTTCAATACCAAAGAAACAAAGGCGTTTTCCTGGTAACTACAGACAACAATTGCAAGGTCCTAGTAATGGATAGAACTCTAGCAACGCATCAAAAATACATCAACATAAGAGAAACTATTCCGCTGCCTCGAGCACATCAAACACCGAAGGTATTACCAATCAAAATCAAACTAGAAGATATAGAACTGGATAACCTAAAGAAAGCAATACAGCAGTCAGAAGAAGTCAAGTCTACAATAGAACAACCAGCAGCCATCTCTAGTACACCTAGCTGGCCATCAATCACCTTGTACATCATGGTACTATTAACAGGCATACTGGTAGCAATCTACAAGCTGTGGTGGATACCCAGGTCGGCGCTCACTTCAGTCCAGCAAGAACCAGAAGCTGAAAGTATCCAGCTCCAGTCGCAGCCTTCAGCGCGCCTTCATCTTAAGGGGGGAGGAGTTATATAGCTATAATAAGGACATTAGACAATGCCCTTCATTGTAATTGGATAATAAGTATCCATTCAGAATAGCTTCCTGGAGTCCACAGCGATAAGAAGGACATTACATTATAATTAGATCATAAGTATTCATTTAGAGTAGCTTCCTGGTATCTGCGATAACAGTAAGCAATTGATCATTGTTCATGTATCTTATATATATTGTATCTTAACCTGAATAAAGTTAGTCTTAACCTGTACTTCAGAGTGAGCACTCGTGCTCCTCTTGCTTTTTAAAAAGCCTTTCGCCCTCGCTCACAACCTAACTCGCGGCGTATTTTTTTTTAATTTATTAATACATTCTTAGGTACTTTAAGATTGAGTTATTTTTTATTATTTTTTACTTTTTAAAGGGAAATTTGGTTTTTGTGACGGGGGTTTTTTTAATTTTTAATTTAATTTTTTATATCAAAACTACTACACACATTTTTCGAAATCTGCGACTTCGCAACATTATCAGAATTACATATACTATTCGTTACACATTGTGGGATAGCATCACTTTGTGTTTTACTAAAATATTTACGCACATTTTCTCGTGGAATAAAATTGTTTTTGTCGCAAATATAGTCTGACGCGAAATTTTTAGCAACTAAATGAGATTTTACGGAATAAAAACTTTGATCACTACTTTTACTTTGTTCACTCTCACCTTGATTCTGCAACTTACGACAATGTTCTTTGGTGTGGCCAAACCGTCTGCAGTATGTGCAAGACGGCCGTGGCCTCTTTGCCGTGTCGTGCTTCGATGGGAGAGGTGCGGGCGGCGCCGCTGGAACAGGCACGGGGAGCACGGGCGGAGCGGGCGCATGCTGCGCCGCGGCGGCGGGCGCGGCGTGCGCCGGCGCCCGGACGGGAACGAGTCCGCGCGCGGGAGCGCGGGCGTTATCACGAGCGGCGGTTTGCGTGGACGTCGGTAATGTTGCCGGCGTTTGTGTTCGACGCTCACTCGCCGTATTTACCTCGTCGAATGAATCCTCGATATTCCGTGCGAGGCGGAGTAACTCATAGAAACTGCGGCAATCCTCTCTTCGTAACCTCTTTCTTATTCTGCTGTGGAGGAGGCCGTAGGTCATGTCTATTTGAGCCGACTCCTTTACATCGCCTTGAGGTAAACGTGCTAAAAGGGCGCGGATGCGCGCTACGAAAATATCTGTGTTTTCATTGCCCTGCGGCGTCGCAAACATTTCTAAGTAGATCCGATGAGGCGGCCGGCGATCACCATAGGCACTTATCAAGTTTTCTTTGGCTTCGCGCCATGATGACACGGAGTATTTTATTCCTTGCCACCACGTGGCTGCTTCATCCTTGAATAGGTAGGCCAAACCGCGCAGAATGTTTGAATCCGCCACCTGCGCGCAATCACTAGAGGCCTCTATTGCGTCGATAAATGCTTCAACCGACTCCTTCGGTCGGCCGGAGAACGTGGCTTTGCAGCGGACTAGGGTGTTTTGGCCTAGCAGTGCGAGTGATTCCGGAGTCGATGCACTCGCCCGCGACATCGAGTTGAGCAACTCCCTTAATGCTTCTGTTTGAGAGCGTTGAAGAGAGGCGATAATAGTTGCCAAGTTTTCATTGGAGAACGTAGCGTTAGCATCGATGCGCGGCGAGGAAGAAAACGCGTCGTCGCCATCTTGAATGGCGGGCTCTGCGGTCGGCGTGTTTGGTCGCGAGGGGACGGGTAATGCTTCGTTTGCATCTTCCCTCCGAGTCAAACTAGCCGCTCTACTCCTGGTCACTGGCATTTTAGTTCGTCACTGCAAAACTGTCACAACTATGCACTATTGTCACACGAAAAACTAACGTTGGAGCGCCACATATGAGGGAGGTTATCTCAGGGAAACACGTAGAACGGAAACCACCTTCTAGTTTTTTAATGTTTATTGGAAATAACAAGAAACACAATAGTTTACACAAACACATAAACATTGGGGAACGAAAACCCTAAATAATATGGTTTTTCGCGTAACAACAATGGCGGGCGGCACGACGTAGGCGCATGGCGACATACACGTCTACGCGGTAAGCGTGCGGGCAGCGGACTAACGCGCAGTGACATGCTAGTCGCATGCAATAGTCCGGCGAGGGAAAGAGACAGGAGACTGCTATTCGTCTCTGTACCGAGGTGGTAAGCAACCGCGAGTCGCTCGCATCGGGCGCGATTGTGATTGGTTTGCTATACGCGTTTTTATTTTCTTCAAATACATAAACGTTAATTGGACCAATGTTTTGAATGTTAACTTTTACTTTTAATTGTCATTATTTTTAATAAATGCTTATCTCATATTATTATTGTGTTATTTTTTTCGCAAATGGTACGAAAAGTAGAGTATTTTCCTCGGTGATAAAGCTGTCTTAGTCTTGGGTGAAATTAAATCCCTCGCTACACTCAGGACTCGTGTTAAATCCCTCGCTTCGCTCGTGATTAAAGTTTTTAACACCACACCACCTTTTTTTTTTTAAACCTCGAGTCCTTCGTTAAATCGTCACCCGCGACAGCAGTGATTAGCCATGTAGCAGGAGGCAGCAAATGCTACGGGCCCCGCGCCTTGGGGGGCCCCGCGCCTGTGCAAAAAAACTACAAATCAAAGAAATTGTAAGCCACCCACTAAGTCACACACGTAGTAGCAATTCTTAGTTAGCGCTGCCCATACTGTAATTATTGTGCAGGTACATTCACCCAGTAGCTGGAGCCCTAAAACGAATATATAAAAATTGCCAATATATAAAAGTTGCCAATTTGCGGCATGTACATGCCGCAAATTGGCAACTCCAAAATACTCACAGGGGAATCCCCTAATATTGATTGAATTTGATTCAAGCTTTACGTATAACCCGACCACGAAAAATAGTTTTTCAATGATAACTAATAAGAAAATAGCAAAATGCATACTTCATTTGATACGCCTAATTCTACAATTACATGAGTTTATTTTCTTTTAAGAGTGTTTTTATGCCGCCATGAGATCTGGAGGCAAAGGTCCTTGCCCACATGTGGGAGTGGCGCGAGGAGGCGAAACGCCGGGGCGAAACTCTGCTGCCGCGACAAATCGCGGCACGGCGGACATAGCTCCGGCAGGAACTTATGGCGATATGGCGGGTACGATTGTCGCAACCCAGCGCTGGGCACGTCACAATTGCGTCCCCTCTTTGGGGAGTGGATATAGTCGCCACGGCATCCTCACCTCCCGCCTGACGCAGGTTCTCACCGGGTCCATGCTTCGGGGGGTTCCTGTTCAGGATAAAGTGGGAGGAAACGCCCGGGTGTTTCCATTGCGAGGATGGTCTGGAGGACCCGGTGGAGCATACGGTGGAGGAGTGCCCTGCCTGGGCGGAGCACCGCCGTGTCCTCGTGGAGACGATCGGCGGCAGCGACTTCGCGCTATCGGCCCTGGTGCAAGCCATGGTTTCTCTCTTTCTATCTCGCTCCGTCGAGAGTGCATGGGAAGCCGTCACCTTCTTCTGTGAAGCAGTAATGCTCGCGAAGGAGGAGGCGGGGCGCGTGAGGGAGTGGCCGTCTCTGCGCCCTCACGTTCCTAGCCGCCGCAGGAGGAGACGCCCCGGGCGTCGGGAGTCGATAGCTGACTCCCGGCCACCGTAGGCGCGAGCTTGCGGGCGGTGAGCAAATGGTAGCTCGCCGCCCGGTAAGGACCAGGTCACCAGGCTCGGGTCGACGGCGCGTCGTGTTCCACGCGTGCCTCAAAGAGATGTCAGCAATACTGAAGGGGTCTGCTAGGACCGATGCCCGTCAGGGTCGCGAGATTCGTTCGAAAGAGTTACCGTTGCTCTGGCATATGGCAACTGAAGAATCACGGGTGAGTTTTAGTCAGTAAAAGTCTGACACGCCCTTCCGCTCCACCCTAGAGCGAGAGACGGCATTTGACGATTTCCCACTCACAAAAAAAGCAGGGCAAACCTCCACCGTTTGCTCCACTGTGTCTCCTAGACGATCCTCGCAATGGAAACACCCGGGCCGGACGCGAGAGGTCGCAGCTGCCGATCGCCTGCCCGAGGACACGGCGGTGCTCCACCCAAGCAGGGCACACCACACGGTGGACCATACAGTGGAGGCAAGCTATGCGCCCTTACGCCCCTAGCCGCCGCAGTAGGAGAAGCCCCGGGCGTCGGGAGACGATTGCGGACTCCCGGCCACCGCAGGCGCGGGCTTGCGGAAAGGACCATGCCCGTGTCGACGGCGCGTAGTGTTCCACGCGCGCCTCAAAGAGATGTCAGCAAACTGAAGGGGTGCCAAGGCCTGCCAAGGTCGTGAGATTAGTTCGAAAGAGGTACCATGGCCCTGGCATATGGGCAACTGAAGAAACACGGGTGGGTTTTTAGGCAGTAAAAGAATCGTGTCTTCCAAATGGCCAAATATTGTTACGCATTTACTTGAGTTTGATGATCACAAACTGCAGCGGAGAACGTTCTTTTTAACCGACTTCAAAAAGGAGGAGGTTATCAATTCTGATGTTTATATTTTATGTATGTTCGGCCATAACTCCGTCATATATAAACGGATTTGCAAAATTATTTTTTTGTTCGAAAGGGGTTAATTCCGAAATGGTCCCATATAAGTTTCATATAGATCTGATGATGACTTCCATAGACAGACACCGGAACTCTTTAAAAAATGACAGCAAATGAACCGCGATTTCTGCTATCGCAGAAATATGCATTGTTTGTTTGGAATTAGTGCGGGGTAGATACTATAAACTAAAAATTTAAAAATAAAAACTTTTTTACAAAAAGAAAATCAGCCGACTTCCTGAAAAACACTACAAACTGAAAAATAACTTTAATTTTGGAAGTCGGTGGCAAAAAATTCAAATAAAAATCCTAAGACACCGACTTCCGAAATTAAAGTTATTTTTCACTTTGGAGTGTTTTTCAGGAAGTCGGTTGTTTTTTTTTTTTTTTTGTAAAAAAGTTTTTTCAACATTAAAATAGTCCAGGAAATGAAGCTAAAAAAATAGTAAAACCTCGCAATTTTTTCGTCCAGCACCGATTTGTACAAAAATTTGGGATTAGGCTTATTTCACCCTCTAGTTTATTTTCTGTATTGTAACGTTGTACGCTTTTTGTTTTACTACTACTCCTTATTGTCAAAAATTATAAAATAACATTAAAAACCTAAATATGTGTAAAAATAGTTAAATAATGATTGTTTCATGCTTTAGGATACAATTTCATAATCTTTCAACCTATCCTTGTTAAAAACTACGCTCCGAAGCGGATAATTCGAATTTTTCGAAAAAAAAAATTGATCAGTTTTTTAAGCATAGCTCCTTCATTTTAGGTTAATAGAATTTTTTTTCAGAAACGATTTTGTGGGCTTTTCAAGAGCTATAAGACTATGTAAATTACATTACTAAAGATCCCTTAATTTGTATAAGGTGATGTTCGATCGTAAATGTAGGTGTTAAACGGCTATATCTCACCGAATATTCACTGTACAAAAAATCTGCTCACAGGGAAAATGTTGTCATTAAAAAAGCTACAATTTAGTACACATAGTTTTTTTCGTATCTTTAGTATTTTGGGAGATATTTTTAAGAAAAGGGTTAAAAACACGAAATTGAAAAAAAATCGTTTGCCCTTTAAACTCCAATTTTTCTAAAATTAGGCTTTTTAAATTTGTCAAACTTCGTGGGTGTATTAATAATAGGTACCTACATATATAAAGAGAATCACAGAAGGGTGGCGATCAATTTTAATTAGGGGGTACTTTGGGGGTTGTTTTCACAGATTTTTTTCGTAGAAAAAAGCGGGTACCGATCTTATTTTGATCATAAGTCGGTCAATTTTCATGCTAGAGACATTTTCTTTCTTTTGTTTGAAAGCTCTAATTAAATACTTTAAAGAAGAGTTTTTACAAACTTGTTAAAGTAATACGAAGTGCGAGAGCAGTGCCACCTATCGTTAGTGATTCGCAAATTAGTCGTTCGGTTCCGCGTTCGCGCCGCTAACATCGTTGTAATGATTATCCTTAAATAAATATACTTTACTGCTATAAAAGGTGCTTTTTATCCCATACCCCTTCAGGTTATGGGCCCAGGCTTTGCCAGTGAGTGAAATCAAAACTGATAAGTGAATAATTGCAGTGATTTGAACTAAAACAGTTCGTCGTAATCAAAGTAATAAACGCGTCTACGCGAGTTAAAGTTTAACCTAAGTGATTAGTGTAACGCGGACTTGCAAGTTTACGTTTGCAGTTTGTTTACTACAAGTAATTAAGTTGTTACGAAGATTTTTTATCTGCATTATTGTTTATTTGGAGTTGAAGAAACTTCGATATGGCTATGTCAGTTAAGATTGATCGACTTACTGGTGATAACTATGATACATGGAAGATACTTATGCGAGCAGTCCTCATCAAGAACGATCTATGGGAATATGTATCGGGAGCGTTACCAAGACCACATTCAGGTGATTCGAAATATGCTGACTGGATGAAAATGGACAGAAAAGCCGAGTCAGACATATTGTTGGCGGTAAGTCCAAGTGAGTTAGCCGCATTAGATGGTTTGGGAAGTTCCAAGGCTATATGGGATAAGCTGAAATCTATGTATCAGTCAAGCGGACCTGCTAGAAAAGCGTCGTTATTGAAAAGGCTGGTGCTTACTCGTATGCAGGAAAGATGATGATTTGAAAAAGCACATCGCGGATTTTTTTGATGCAGAGCAAAAACTCAAAGAAATCGGTCTGATTGTTATTGACGAATTACTAGCCATATTATTGTTGTACAGTTTTCCGGATTCGTTCGCCATGTTCAGGACGGCGATGGAATCGCGCAATGATTTGCCATCAACGGAAACCTTAAAGGTCAAGGTTATTGAGGATTACGAAGCTCGTAAGTCCAAGACAATAGACCAAGGGGCTATGTTCGTCAAACGTATCAATAAAAAGAAATATGCCAATCTGAAGAAGAATGATAATGATAATGAAGGCCATAAAAATAATTTTGAATGTTTTCGTTGTGGTCTGCGCGGACATTTAGCGAGAGAGTGCAAGACTAAAAACATCAACAAGCATAAGCAGAGCGCACAAAAGTTAGAATGCAGTAAAGACAACGAGGAAAGGACAACAATGTTATTGAGTACTACCGAAGAGGTTATGTTGGGCGAGAAACTAAATCCTATTTGGTGCATTGACAGTGGATGCATGGGTCATATGTGCAACGAGAAGCAAATGATCGAGGATTTTACGCGGCTGGACTCCGAACTAAACTTAGCTAATAGCGGCAGAACACAAATTACCGGCGCTGGTAAGGTAAGGATTTTGGTAGACACTGGCAGTGAAGAACGCCAAGTTGATATAGAAAAAGTGTTCTACGTATCCGATTTACGAACAAACTTACTATCAGTGGCCAAGATGACTGATCGCGGGTTTGAGGTTCGTTTCAGAAAGAATGATGCGATCGTCATTGATAATAATGATAAAATTCATATGCGGGCAGACCGTGTTGGTAACCTATACCATGTTTGGACGAGTCAGAATCGTGCCAATAATGTTCAAGTTGTGAATAATTCTCTAGACACGTGGCACCAACGGCTAGGTCATCTCAACGAACGCGACTTGAAAGCTATGGCAGAGAATAGTTTAGTACATGGGCTAACATTCAAGGATGACGAAAAGTTATCTGAATGTGAGATCTGTATAAGTGAGAAACAAACTTGCACGCCTTTTCCAAGGAATACGGAAGATCGTACTAGCGATTTACTAGAAATAGTGCATAGCGATGTTTGTGGCCCCATGAAACATCAGTCTTGTGGCGGTAAAAAGTATTTTGTTACTTTTATCGATGACACTCCAGATGGTGTGAAGTCTACTTTTTAGCAAATAAAAGTGATGTTCTAAATGCATTTAAAACCTACAAAGCGTATGCAGAGAATTTAACAGGAAGAACGATAAAGTACCTTCAGTCTGATAACGGACGTGAGTTTGTAAACAACGAATTTGATGATTTACTGAAAAAAGCTGGAATCAGAAGAAAATTGACAGCCCCGTATACCCCGCAACAGAATGGGATCGCTGAAAGAAAGAACAGGACATTAGTAGAGATGGCACGGTGTATGATGCGCCAAGCAGGCAGTCCTCCTTCTTTCTGGGCAGAAGCAATAAATACTGCCAATTATGTAAGAAACCGGTGCCCAACTACAGCGTTAAATGGTCAAATACCGTTTACGCTATGGAAAGGGAAGAAACCCACTGTAATATATATTTACGTGTTCGGGTCAAAAGTTTACTATAAGGACAAGGGAAAACCGAAAGGAAAATTTGAGTCTCGTTCGCAATTAGGAATATTTGTAGGTTATGATATTCAATCTAAGGCATACAGGATACATGACCCCACGACAAGAAAACTAATCGTGAGTCGTGACGTGAAGTTTATGAATGAGACAGCGTTTAGACATGAATACGAAGAGATATTTGATGAAGAATTAGATACTAATGAGGAAAAAATAAGAGTAGAAATGAAGGTGTCTAACGCGAATAATGAAAGAGAGGAAGATAACCGGAAGATACTGAGAACCAGAAGAGATGGTAGTAGATCAAGAAGATCGATAAAAGGAGTTCATGAATCAGAAGAAGACAGATATAGAGGTCAACTACATAGAAAGAGGAACTCAACTGTCTCGTGGGAAAATTTAATAGAACCTCCTAAAAGAGGAAGAGGAAGACCTCGTTTAATTCGTACTGGTATGGCGGGTAGACCGCGCAAAGAATATCATACAGTTACAGAGGAAACTACAGATAGTGAAAATGAGTTGGATACTATAGTGTTCATCCTATACTTACACTTTAATTCATGATTCTTTATCATCCTCTTTATTTGTTTCTATGTTTACACTTCATGCTTTACTTATTTTATTTTATTTATATGTCTACACTCAACAAATCGATCTAAATACGATTTATTAACTTAAAAATAGCTGAAATAAAATATTAACTCAAATTTTCATGTTGTGACAAGCCAAATTGTCAACTGTCAGTTACTGTTCTGCTTAGTCTATGAATGGCTACTTTTTGGTTTATATAATTTTAAATTATTTTTATCAATATGTCTAGCTATTTGATTTTATTAATTATTACGATTGTTTACTAAATAACTTAACTTAAAATTATATTTATAAAATTCTTTACGCACTCATGTGGCCAGCTACACTCACTCATGTGGCCAGCTACACGCACTCATGGATATGTCCTGGCCGACTACACTTGTCAGATGAGATGATGGCTAAACTAATATTTTGAAAATGTTTGGAAAGGGAAGACGGCTTTGGTATAAAAAGGGGCGTCTGAACCGCTGATGGACACACTCTAGAGGACCATACTCTGGAGGCCGTACACTCTGGAAGACACGCTGGAAGACTGTAGACTCTCGGAAACTACTCTGAAGCGCCCACACTCTGGGAAACTACTCTGAAGCGCCCGCACTCTGGGAAACTACTCTCAAGCGCCCACACTCTGGGAAACTACTCTGAAGCACTCGCACTCTGGGGAAACTACTCTGAAGCCCGTCTACTCTGAAGCCCTCTTGAAGCGTTCTACTCTGACAGTTTACTCTTTTTCATTTAATAAATTGTATCAGATCTGCCTTATCCATTTCTTTCACTAAGCAGATTCGTAACAGATTGGCGCCCATATAGACACGAACCCACTCTTTTTTCAAAATTCTAAAAAAACTAACACTAGCATTTCCTTTTGGACTCCCTATTTGACATAACTAACTTATTTTTTTTTTCAGCTCTCCTGACTCCTACAACCTACTCAACTGACTCCTTCAACCTACTCAACATACTTCATACTGAACATCATCTAATACTACATCCCCACAGACATACCTTTACCCAACGGTAATTGGCATCCATTCTTCGCTTGTGAGTGTTCTTAAAACCATTCGTGGTCACTTACAAGTTGGGGTTTGGCTTACTCTACGACGTTCTATTGGAGAATATCCCGTAGACGTTTCCTCCTACACATAACTCTCTACCAATACATCATTACACTGCATCCCACATACTTGCACACCACTGCGTTTACCCACTGGTAATCGTACTCAGTTTTCGCTTGGTGTGTTTTTAAAACCCTTGTGGTCACTACCAAGTTAGGGGACTGAGACACTTCACGACAGAAACATGAGAATATCCTGTGGACGTTTTACAAACCTATACATCTACATAACTCCTATTACAAATACTTCACTATCTTACTATACATTTATATAATATATACGTACTAGCTTTTGCCCGCGACTTCGTCCGCGTCAAATTTTCGCTCTCCTTCCCGTCGCAACAAATCGCCTGCCAGTTTTAGTACATTTTTCGTTTGCTGCTCCACTTCTTTTGAACCGTAGCGTGATGTTATATAGCCTTCCTCGATAAATAGGCTACCCAACACAAAAATATTTTTTCAATTCAGACCATAAGTTCCTGAGATTAGCGCTTCGATAAACTCTTCAGCTTTATAATATTAAGTATAGATGTGCCTATGTATCGGAAACTTTGAACATGATTTTGTCTCCCTTTCGATTATGATGGGACTCCCTTTATCGCACTTAGACCCTCATTCGGGTGGGTCCCCGAATGAGGGTCTTTTTTATATTTATTTTATTCTGACTAACAAAGCCAGTCTAGCTCCGCCTAAAAGCGCAGAAGCTTCCTGGGAGCATCAGAGGCTGTCCGAAGCAATCTCATTGTTCCGTAGATTGGACTGCAGATTGGAGTCAGCACTTTTCGAATGACAAAATTACATAAGACAGTCCCCAAAATGCCCGCCCTTCAACAATTCCTAGTGCTTTAGTTGGGAAGAAGACAGTCCCCCGGCAAGTTGGGAAGAAAAACTGACGCAACAAACTCTTCAGCAGCTCAACTGTCTCTTCACTTAGAAGAGCTTGATCATCATAATCAGCCTATATTTTTCCCACTGCTGGGACACAGGCCTCCTCGCGGTGACAGGGAGTGGGCCGTAATATACCACACGGGCCTAATGCGGGTTCGTAGATGTCACATGTCTTCAAATTTTTGGTTCTAGGACATGCCGGTTTCCTTACGATGTTTCATGAACTTGATAAAATATAATTCTAATAGCTGACCCGGCGAACTTCGTACCGCCATATTTTATTTCTCTAATCGCAACTGAGGAAATAAAACCCTTCCGGTGAAATCAAATAAGCTAAATTGAAAATAAAATTGGAGTACTCAATTGAAAAATTCATATTGTCGTACAAAATGTGTGGGGTGCTTATTATAATTACTACAGGTATACTAAACTATCATTAAAATATTTACAGCAATGAAAATCAAACCCCCCACGCTTTTTATACAACAATATGATTTTTTTAATTGAGTACTCCAGTTATTATTTTTACATTTTTAGCTCAGTTAGTTTCAAAAGCGTGTTTTTTAGATTTTTCAAACTATAATTAATTAAATGTAGATTTTATTTTTCTTATCTTTAACTATTCTTTATAAACAATGACTTATTTACAAAATACATGAAGAAAATAAAATAAAATGCAAGCAAAAATACTTACATGTGTATAAAGTTATGATTTTGCACTGATTAATACTTGCAGAGGTTATATACTTGGTAAATGCACAGGTATATTTACGTAGAGACTGACGCAGAGAGTAGTACTAAGACTTGCACTGAGATTTTACTGAGACTATCACTTTCCGGGAGATAGTATTAATTCACTCGTTTAAAAAGGAACTGTACTGCGGTGACACTCGGCGCCAGTATTTATACCTGAACATTGAATTCGCTGCTGGCCCCACAGTCGGCCCCCTCGTCGGCCCCTGCACTTGCGGATGCAGAACTCCAAAAGATCGCTCGCATCTGTTTGTTGCAGTGCGGGCAGATGGTTGGGGCTCGACTGGAGGCCATAGAGCCGAGGCTCCTTCCAGCCGAAACCCTCCGCCCACCGCTGGCTGCGGACAAGCGGAGGAAGGAGGTGGCGGCCACGGTGACTGAGCCGAGACAGCCAGGCAAGGGGGCCAAAAAGCCCGCAATGGGGGCCGCAAAGCCCACGGATGCGGCTAGAAAGCCCGCAACGGCCGCGCCCATATCCCAGGCGGCAGCTTCTGTGACTGCGCCCGGACCATCTACGGAGGCCTGGACGACGGTTGTCAGAAAGAGGAAGAAAAAGAAGAAGAAGGCACCGCCAGCTCCCGCTAGAGCGCCGGTGCCAGCTAGGAGGAGGAACCAGGGACCGCCTAGGGCGACAGCCCCACGCTCCGCGGCTGTGGTAATTACCCTGCAGCCCGGAGCCATCGAGAGGGGCCTTTCGTATAAGGCGGTCCTGATGGAGGCAAAAGCCAAGGTCGCATTCCCTGACCTCGGCACTCCGTCCGGCTTCATACTGAGGCCGGCAATTACGGGGGCTCGGCTTCTGCAGATTTCCGGTGCCTCGAGCAACGAAAGGGCGGACATTCTGGCTGCCAAACTGAGGGAGGTCCTCAACCCGGAGGACGTCCGGGTGTCCAGGCCCATGAAGACAAGCGAGTTACGCGTCGACGGTCTGGACGACTCGACGACCCCAGCTGAGGTCGCGGCGGCCGTCGCCAGAGTCGGTGGGTGTGCGCCTGACGATGTCCGTACGGGCGAGATCCGCACCGACGCTTCCGGGCTCGGCGCGATCTGGGTGAAGTGCCCGGTGGCAGCGGCCAATAAGGTCGCCGACGCTGGACGTCTGTTGGTGGGGTGGGTTGCAGCGAGGGTCAAGCTGCTGCAACCCAGGGCTTTGCGGTGTTTCCGTTGCCTGGACATGGGGCATGTCAGGGCACGGTGCACCGCAGAAATAGACCGCAGCGAGCAATGCTATCGCTGCGGTCAGCCCGGCCACAGGGCCACCCAGTGCTCCGTGGCGCCAAACTGCAGCCTCTGTACAGCTGCAGGGAGGCCCGCTGGACACAGAGCGGGTGGTAAAGCCTGTGGCGCGCCCACCAAAAAGGGCAAGAAGCGGAGGCGAAAAAGGGGTGCCAAGGCTGCCGGGGGCTCTTTACCCCCCCCTCAGCCTGGGTGCTCAACGGCCGACTCCCGGCCTAGGAATGGTGCTGTGGAGGGAATGGACTGCGTATAATGGCGCCTTACCATTTCCTCCAGGGCAATATCAACCACGCTGCCAGAGCTCAGGACCTCTTGCTCCAGAGCATGGCAGAGTGGTCGATCGACGTGGCTGTGGTTGCCGAGCCATTCTTCGTCCCACTCAGAGATAACTGGGTGGGAGACTTGGACGGTTCGGTGGCCATAATTGGCGGGGCTCTTGTCAACCCGTCCCGAGGTCACGGCTGGGTAGCCGCCCTCGCGGACGGCATTGGCACGATTGGGGCGTATTTCTCGCCCAACAAGAGCCTCGCCGACTTCGAGAACTTCCTTGTCGAGTTGGGCGCCGTCGTAGGCCGACTCCACCCTCGCCCTGTGCTGTTGCTAGGGGATCTCAACGCCAAGTCATCGGCGTGGGGATCTCCGGTGACCGACGCTAGGGGCGAGGCGCTGGAAGAGTGGGTGGTCACGACGGGCCTGGTCGTTCTAAACCGGGGCTCGGTCCACACGTGCGTGCGGCAGCGGGGCGGCTCGATAGTGGACGTCTCGTTCGCTAGCCCTGCTGTCGCGAGCCGTGTCCGTGACTGGCGTGTCGCTGTGGGGGTGGAGACGTTGTCGGATCACAGATACATCCGGTTCGACGTCTCTACCCAGACCATCGGCGGCCGTAGTCCATCGGCCCCGCGAATGGACGGCCCGCGCTGGGCGCGTAAGCGCATCGACAGGGAACTTCTCGAGGAGGCTGCTATTGTCCAGGCCTGGAGCCGGGAGTCGGCAACGGACGGACCCGTCGACGTCGAAGAGGAGGCGCTGTGGTTCCGCGGGGCGATGACGCACATCTGCGACGCGTCCATGCCCCGCGTCCACACGCAATCAGCGAGGCGCCAGGTGTACTGGTGGTCTGCCGAGATCGCGCGGCTACGTGTCACATGCGTGTCGGTCAGGCGCCGGTACACCCACTACCGCAGGAGACGTCGTCGGGTCCCTGACGAAGAAGTCGCGCTGTATGAGGTGTACCGCGCGGCGAAGGAGGCTCTGTGGCTGGCCATCGGCGAAGCGAGGACGCGAGCCAGGGAGGAGATGTTGGAGACTCTCGATGGAGATCCGTGGGGGCGCCCCTATCGAGCGGTTCGAGGGAAACTTCGAGCCGCGGCGCCTCCACTCACGGAGAGTCTCCAACCAGAGCTGCTGGAGGAGGTCGTCGCAGCCCTCTTCCCGGCAAGAGCGGAGCACACCCCGCCGCCGATGGCTTTGCCCACGGCCGCAGAGCCTACAGAAGAGAACACCATCAGCGTCCCAGAGGTGACACAAGGAGAGATGGGGGCGGCCGTGTTGCGGCTCCGGGCCAAGAACGTGGCTCCGGGGCCCGACGGTATACACGGCTGTGCGTTGGCCCTCGCTCTGAAAGAGCTAGAGCCCCAACTGAGAGGACTCTTCACAGCGTGCCTTGAGCGGGGCCAGTTTCCTAGTTTGTGGAAAACAGGTCGTCTGGTCCTGCTCAAGAAGGCGGGGCGCCCTGCAGACTCGCCGTCTGCGTACAGGCCCATAGTGTTGCTGGACGAGGTCGGGAAGCTATTCGAGCGAATTATCGCTGCCCGCCTCGTCCACCACTTGTGCAGAGAGGGGCCTGACCTGGCCGAGAGTCAGTTTGGCTTTCGGCACGGGTGCTCCACCATCCACGCGATATCGCGGGTGAGAGTCCTGGCAGAGACTGGCGCGAGGAAGCGCGGGAGCGGGACGAGCGACTGACGGACCGCCACATGGAGCTTCGTCGGTCGCAGCTCCGCGCAGCCCTGGTGGCGAGCTGGCAGGATAGGCTTTCACGCCCTACCGCCGGCCTCGCCACCGTCGAGGCGGTCCGGCCAGTACTCGGGCAATGGCTCGGGAGAAGGCACGGCTCCCTGTCGTTTCGGACGACGCAGGTGCTCTCGGGGCATGGTTGCTTCGGGAAGTACCTGTGTCGCATAAACAGGGAGCCGGACGCCCGGTGTCACCACTGCGTCGACTGCCGGGAGGACACGGCGCGGCATACGCTGGCAGAATGTGCCGCTTGGGAGGAGCCGCGTCGTGCCCTCGTCTCAGAAATAGGCAACGACCTATCGCTGCCGGCTGTGGTTGAGTCCATGGTCGGTAGCGAGGAGTCCTGGGACGCGGTGGTATCCTTCTGCGAAACAGTCATGTCGCAGAAGGAGGCTGCGGAAAGGGAGCGGGAGATATCTTCCGCCCACCCAGCCCGCAGCAGGCGCACCGGGCGTCGGCGGAGGGCGGACAACGCCCTCTTCCAGCCCCCCTAAATGGGTCCAGGGGCGACGGATCTGGGGACATCCGTCACCCCCCTATTCCTTAGGACCCGAGATGGTGGCGCGTAGTGTTCCACGCGCGCCTCTCTGTGATGTATGGGGGGGAGTTTAACACCTCACTCCCCCCCAACGTGAGGAGGCCCGCAATGGCGGGCCGGCACTAGTCGGGGATCGCGGAAGACATATTGGTTCCCGTGGTCCCCGACGTAGGTGTGGGACGGAACACCGGGGTGGTTTTAGTCAGTAAGAGTCTGACAGACCCCTCTGCCCACCCCAGGGCAGAGGACATCCATGAGGATTTCCACCTCGAGATCAAAAAAAAAAAAAAAAAGGTTAGGTTAGGTTGGGGTGCGTGCAGAAAACCTCCTCGTGTGCCTTGATTGCTGCTCGTTCCTTGCGGATACGTTCGGGGGAAAGGGCAGCCGTTGGGCCGGTGCACCCTGGGTACGGTCAATATTCTCTCCATGTCGGTGACAATATTGGCTGTGGCGAATTTCTGCGTGGGGGGGGCGGAGCTTCATGCTCCTGGGTCGGTTCATCTGGACCGACCAACCGTCATCCACTCCTCCCTCTGCATACAGAGGACAGGTTGTTTGGTGACGACGGCGGCGCTCGTTGTGCACTCACCTGCCAACGGGCTAGCAGCGGGGATCTGATCCTCCTGACTGCATCCGTCGAAATCGTAATCCGTGACGAGATCATGGTCATGTTTTATGACTTGGAACGGGACGAGGATCTTGGCTTAACCGCCCGGATCGCGAGGAAGATAACCTCTATAAAAAATTCCTCTAATACCAAGTTTTGGTGTGCGGCGAGGGTATGAATGGCTGAGGAGAAGTGTCATCTGTAACTTTAGTTATAGGTGGCGCATCAGTCACGAGCGCACCCCCAGCCAGGGTACCAGTGGACCCCCTGGTTGGGTTACAAATTTACACTTACCTAGGGACAGGGGGTGAACCTAGGCGGACCTTTTACATCCCCCACACTCGTGGGAATCATATGGATCTTACAAAAACAAAGAAAACAAATGTGACGAAAGTGCCGACCGTTATGGTCGATCGTTTGGGGTCGGGTGCGGCGTCGGATACCGATGCTGCGTCTGACAGGATGAGCGTGGCGAGCGTGAGCTCGCAGCGCTCGCGGAAGGAAGAGGGGGTGGCGAGGCGCTGCGGTAAGCGCTCGCCACGCTCCTCTAGCGAGGAGAGCCTGCCGGCACCTAAGGTGCCGACGGGCAGCAGTAGACGAGGTCGAGCGGTGGCTGGCAGAGCTGCTGTTCCTTCGGTGGAGCGCGATGAGCGGGGGCGCTTCGCGTCGGTGTCTCGGCCCGACACTCCGGCTCCAGTGGAGCACGTTGAGATGTTGGAGAGTGACCCGACCAGCGAGTGCTCACTGCTCGGGCTTAATAAGGCGGAAGCCAACGCCGCAAAGCGGGCGCAGCGCAAGGCTGTGGCGGAAGACGAGGTCAGCGAGCTGACTCGTCAGATACAGGAGCGGCGCTCAGCCCGGACGGCTGCGGGGGGGGGGCTTGTCGCCGGTGGCGAATTGCCGCCAGGTTCTGGACGGCGTCGATGTGATCCTGAAGGTTGCCACTAAATCCGGCAACCTGAAGGGCACATTCACGCGCGCCCTTAAAGAGGTTGCTGAACTCATCAAGGAGGGAGCTGAGGTCCTCCTTAAGGGTTCAGGCTCGGAAAAGACGGCGGAGTTTTGCGAAGAGAACCGCCGTCTTAGATCCGAATTGGAGGACCTCAAGCGGGAGTTTGCCAACCTGCGGGCAGCCCAGGGCACCGGATCATCTCCGGTGCCGTTGCTGGCTCCACAGTCGGCCCCATCGTCGACCCCAGCACTTGCGGATGCGGAGGTCGACAAGATCGCTCGAATCTGTTTGATGCAGTGCGGGCAGATGATAGGGGCTCGACTAGAGGCCATAGAGCCGAGGCTCCTCCCAGCTGAAACCCTCCGTCCACCGCTCGCTGCGGATAAGCGGAGGAGAGAGGCAGCGGCCAAGGTGGCTGAGCCAAGCCAGTCTGGGAAGGGGGCCACAAAGCCCGCAATGGGGGCCAGAAAGCCCGCGGAGGTGGTGAAAAAGCCCGCAAAGGCCGCGCCCATTTCCCAGGTGACGGTTGCCGCGAGTGTTCCCCCGGCGACTGCGCCCAAGCCTACTACGGAGGGCTGGACGACAGTCGTCAAAAAGGGGAAAAAGAAGAAGAAGAAGGCGCTGCCAGCTCCCGCAAAAGCACCGGCACCAAAAAAGAGGACCCAAGGGCCGCCTAGGGCGACAGCCCCACGCTCCGCAGCTGTGGTGATTACTCTGCAGCCCGAGCCGTCGAGAGGGGCGTCTCGTACAAGGCGGTCCTGGCGGAGGCGAAAGCCAAGGTCGCATTCCCCGACCTTGGCACACCGTCCGGCTTCATATTGAGGCCGGCCATTACGGGGGCACGGCTGCTACAGGTCTCCGGTGCCTCTAGCCTCTAAAGGCGGACATCTTGGCCGCCAAACTGAGGGAGGTCCTCAACCCGGAGGACGTTCGGGTGTCCAGGCCTATGAAGACGAGCGAGTTGCGCGTCGACGGCTTGGACGACTCGACGACCCCGGCTGAGGTTGCGGCGGCCGTCGCCAGAGTCGGTGGGTGTGCGCCTGACGATGTGCGTACGGGCGAGATCCGCACCGACGCTTCCGGGCTCGGTGCGATCTGGGTGAAGTGCCCGGTGGCAGCGGCCAATAAGGTCACCGACGCTGGACGTCTGTTGGTGGGGTGGGTTGCAGCGAGAGTCAAGCTGCTGCAACTCAGGGCTTTGCGGTGTTTCCGTTGCCTGGACATGGGGCATGTCAGGGCACGGTGCACCGCAGAAATAGACCGCAGCGAGCTGTGTTATCGCTGCGGTCAGCCCGGCCACAAGGCCACCCAGTGCTCCGCCGCGCCAAACTGCAGCCTTTGTGCTGCTGCAGGGAGGCCCGCTGGGCACAGAGCGGGTGGCAAAGCCTGTGGCGCGCCCACCAAAAAGGGCAAGAAGAGGAGGCGTAGAAGGGGTGCCAAGGCTGCCGGGGGCTCTTTACCCCCCCCTCAGCCTGGGTGCTCAACGGCCGACTCCCGGCCTAGGAATGGTGCTGTGGAGGGAATGGACTGCGCATAATGGCGCCATACCATTTCCTCCAGGGCAATATCAACCACGCTGCCAGAGCTCAGGACCTCTTGCTCCAGAGCATGGCAGAGTGGTCGATCGACGTGGCTGTGGTCGCTGAGCCATACTTTGTCCCCCCCAGAGATAACTGGGAGGGAGACCTGGATGGCTCGGTGGCCATAATTGGCGGGGCTCTTGTCAACCCGTCCCGAGGTCACGGCTGGGTAGCCGCCCTCGTGGACGGCATTGGCACGGTTGGGGCGTATTTCTCGCCCAACAAGAGCCTTGCCGACTTCGAGAACTTCCTTGTCGAGTTGGGCGCCGTCGTAGGCCGACTCCACCCTCGCCTTGTGATGTTGCTAGGGGATCTCAACGCCAAGTCATCGGCGTGGGGATCTCCGGTGACCGACGCTAGGGGGGAGGCGCTGGAAGAGTGGGTGGTCACGACGGGCCTGGTCGTTCTAAACCGGGGCT
This sequence comes from Aporophyla lueneburgensis, assembly GCA_932294355.1. NCBI lineage: Eukaryota > Metazoa > Arthropoda > Insecta > Lepidoptera > Noctuidae > Aporophyla > Aporophyla lueneburgensis. Next base: position 38,822,936 of record OW028736.1, read on the forward strand.
CGGTCCACACGTGCGTGCGGCAGCGGGGCGGCTCGATAGTGGACGTCTCGTTCGCTAGCCCTGCTGTCGCAGGCCGTGTCCGCGACTGGCGTGTCGCTGTGGGGGTGGAGACGTTGTCGGATCACAGATACATCCGGTTTGACGTCTCCACCCAGACCATCGGCGGCCGTAGTCCATCGGCCCCGCGAATGGACGGCCCGCGCTGGGCACGTAAGCGCATCGACAGGGAACTTCTCGAGGAGGCTGCTATTGTCCAGGCCTGGAGCCGGGAGTCGGCAACGGACGGACCCGTTGACGTCGAAGAGGAGGCGCTGTGGTTCCGCGGGGCGATGACGCACATCTGCAACGCGTCCATGCCCCGCGTCCACACACATTCAGTGAGGCGCCAGGTGTACTGGTGGTCTGCCGAGATCGCGCGGCTACGTGTCGAGTGCGTGTCGGTCAGGCGCCGGTACACCCACTATCGCAGGAGACGTCGTCGGGTCCCTGACGAAGAAGCCGCGCTGTATGAGGTGTACCGCGCGGCGAAGGAGGCTCTGTGGCTGGCCATCGGCGAAGTGAAGACGCGAGCCAGGGAGGAGATGTTGGAGACTCTCGATGGAGATCCGTGGGGGCGCCCATATCGGGCGGTTCGAGGGAAACTTCGAGCCGCGGCGCCTCCACTCACGGAGAGTCTCCAACCAGAGCTGCTGGAGGAGGTCGTCGCAGCCCTCTTCCCGGCAAGAGCGGAGCACACTCCGCCGCCGATGGCATTGCCCACAGCCGCAGAGCCTACAGAAGGGAACGCCATCAGCGTCCCAGAGGTGACACAAGGAGAGATGGGGGCGGCCGTGTTGCGGCTCCGGGCCAAGAACGTGGCTCCGGGGCCCGACGGTATACACGGCTGTGCCTTGGCCCTCGCTCTGAAGGAGCTAGAGCCCCAACTAAGAGGACTCTTCACAGCGTGCCTTGAGCGGGGCCAGTTTCCCAGTTTGTGGAAAACAGGTCGTCTGGTCCTGCTCAAGAAGGTGGGGCGCCCTGCAGACTCACCGTCTGCGTCAGGCCCATAGTGTTGCTGGACGAGGTCGGGAAGCTATTCGAGCGAATTATCGCTGCCCGCCTCGTCCACCACTTGTGCAGAGAGGGGCCTGACCTGGCCGAGAGTCAGTTTGGCTTTCGGCACGGGCGCTCCACCATCCACGCGATATCGCGGGTGAGAGTCCTGGCAGAGGAAGCAGTGTCCCGGGGCGGGGTGATGGTGGCGGTGTCCTTGGACATATCTAACGCCTTCAACACCCTGCCTTGGAGCTGCATTCGGGAGGCACTGCTGTACCATCGGGTGCCTTCCTACCTCTGCCACACAGTTGGGGCTTATCTCGAGGATAGGGGTGTCACCTACATGGGACGTGATGGCAGAAACCAGCGCCGCATGTCGTGCGGTGTTCCACAGGGCTCGGTCGTTGGCCCGCTCCTGTGGAACATCGGGTACGACTGGGTGCTGAGGGGCGAGCTCCCGCCGGGCGTGGAACTAGCGTGTTATGCTGATGACACGCTGGTCACGGCCCGGGGGAGCTCGTACAGGGAGGCAGCGTTGCTGGCGACGGCTGCGGTCTCACTTGTTGTGGGCCGCATACGGCGCCTAGGCCTGGAGGTGGCCCTCAACAAGTCGGAGGCCATGGTCTTTCATGGCCCCCGGCGGGCGCCGCCGGCCGGATCACACATCGTGGTCGGGGGGTGTCGGATCGCTGTCGAGTCCACCATGAAATATCTGGGATTGGTGCTCGACAGCTGGTGGGACTTTGGCCCCCACATCCGGCGGCTGGCGCCTAAGTTGATGGGCGCGGCTGGGGCGCTGTCAACGCTGCTTCCCAATCTGGGGGGCCCGAGCGTCGCCTGTAGGCGGCTCTACGTGGGGATCGTGCGATCCATGGCCCTGTATGGGGCCCCAATTTGGGCGGCTGACCTGACGGCCGGCAGCATCGCTGTTCTGCGAAGACCGCAGCGTGCTATGGCTGTCAGAGTCATCAGGGGATATCGCACGATCTCCTACGAGGCAGCCTGTGTGCTGGCTGGATCCCCACCATGGGACCTCGAGGCGAAAGTACTCGCGTCACTGTATCGGTGGCGCGAGGAAGCGCGGGAGCGGGACGAGCGACTGACGGAGCACCACATGGAGCTTCGTCGGTCGCAGCTCCGCGCAGCCCTGGTGGCGAGCTGGCAGGATAGGCTTTCACGCCCTACCGCCGGCCTCGCCACCGTCGAGGCGGTCCGGCCAGTACTCGGGAACTGGCTCGGGAGGAGGCACGGCTCCCTGTCGTTTCGGACGACGCAGGTGCTCTCGGGGCATGGTTGCTTCGGGAAGTACCTGTGTCGCATAAACAGGGAGCCGGACGCCCGGTGTCACCACTGCGTCGACTGCCGGGAGGACACGGCGTGGCATACGCTGGCAGAATGTGCCGCTTGGGAGGAGCCGCGTCGTGCCCTCGTCTCAGAAGTCGGCAACGACGGCAGAATGTGCCGCTTGGGAGGAGCCGCGTCGTGCCCTCGTCTCAGAAGTCGGCAACGACCTATCGCTGCCGGCTGTGGTCGAGTCCATGGTCGGTAGCGAGGAGTCTTGGGACGCGGTGGTATCCTTCTGCGAAACAGTAATGTCGCAGAAGGAGGCTGCGGAAAGGGAGCGGGAGATATCTTCCGCTCACCCAGCCCGCAGCAGGCGCACCGGGCGTCGGCGGAGGGCGGACAACGCCCTCTTCCAGCCCCCCTAAATGGGTCCAGGGGCGACGGATCTGGGGACATCCGTCGCCCCCTATTCCTTAGGACCCGAGATGGTGGCGCGTAGTGTTCCACGCGCGCCTATCTGTGATGTATGGGGGGGAGTTTAACACCTCACTCCCCCCCAACGTGAGGAGGCCCGCAATGGCGGGCCGGCACCAGTCGGGGATCGCGGAAGACATATTGGTTCCCGTGGTCTCCGACGTAGGTGTGGGACGGAACACCGGGGTGGTTTTAGTCAGTAAGAGTCTGACAGACCCCTCCGCCCACCCCAGGGCGGAGGACATCCATGAGGATTTCCACCCCGAGATCAAAAAAAAAAAAAGGTTAGGTTAGGTTAGGTTTTTTTTTTTTTTTTTTTTTTTTTTTTTTTTTTTTTTTTTGTTATGGCAGGAGTGGGAAATCCTCATGGACACCCAGACTGTCTCACTTGTGACACAGTCTGGGTAGTGCCGGACTCTTACCGGCTAAAACCACACTCCTGCCTTTGCTCACTGTCCCTCTGACATAATCAGAGCCCTTGGCAGACATTAATTTGTTTGTTGTGCCTTTCTTTAAATTTTTTATGTTTGGTCAGTAATGTATAAGTAAGTTGGCAGTTCCTGGAAGAGGTTTGCACTCTTCTTCGACTTTTTCTAATAATATTTATGCTTAATTTTATATTTATATTTATAATACCTTTTATGTTATATAACTTAAAGCTAGATTTCTTAATTTCTATTTATTTTATGTGTTTTTTCTTTTCTTTTATTTTTATTTGGTTTTTTCGTTTTTGAGTCTCTTAAGTTTATACCTATTTATTTGTATCTAAATATTAAGCTATCCTATTTGTATGGCTATTCTTATATATATGCAATATACCACATAGACATAATTTCTTATTCTAATCTTTTTTATTTTTGTTACCTAATCTATCATTTATTATTACTAATTTAATTGTATATATTTGTGCAGGTTTAGTTGTAAACAATATTGGTAGACTCACTGACGAGGTCTCAATTATAATTTCTATTTTCTTTTTCTTCAGGTGCCGCTCGACGACCTGCGCTCTTCGGACTAAACCAGGACCTTGAATGCGGTGTTTCCAGGTGTTCCACTTCACATCAACGAGCTTTTTAGAACACATCGGTAATATAGTTTGGGCGCTGAATTTGCGTTTTTTATTTTTAAACAAGACTGCAGATTTTTTATATGATAGTTTCATTTTATTCAAATTTTTGTTACTTACCAAAGTATTTAGATAAGTTTCTCCTTTTAATTGGGTCAGTTTTTCATAAAATTGGCTCCAATTTCCCACTTTCGTATTGTAAATACTTTGGATCCCTATTGATATAGTAGTTTTAATTTTCTGTTGTTTAGATTTAAAGACATGGTCTAAGCTCATGGTTCCTACCGCATTCATTCCATACATTGCGCCAGCGTAAGCGTCGAGCAAGGCCTTACTGGACAGTTTTTTAAAACCAGGAGTTGCCAACTGTACTTTAGCAATAAGCCACCGACAGGCGTGCCAACGCGTCCCACTTCACGCGAATCGGGCACCCGCTGTCGAAGGCATTGTAGTCAGTGCGCTCTGATTTGGCCAAAAGGCAGTTGTGACACCTCGGGGGCTCCTCCGCCAGCCGTGTCGGGCAGTCGGCCCGCAAGTGAGGATCACCGCAGTGGGTACAGAGGTCGGCGGGCTTCGTGCACAGTTTCCTGCTATGGCCAAAGCTCAGGCAGCGAGTACACTGTACCAGTGGTGACTGGTCCTGCACCCGCACCCGCTGCAGGTCAACGTGCACGCGACCCGCCATAGTTACCCTCTGCCATACCATCGGGGACACCTGCAGGATGACGTGGCACATGTGGGGGTTCCTCGTCTTGCGACGGTACTTCACCCCCAACCTCACGTCACCCGCAGGAATGTCCCCGATCAAGTGAGTGTTCTGTCGCTGGAGGGCTTCCGTGACCTCCACATCTGTGTGGCAGGAGAGGACGTCCTTGACGATGATGAGCGGGTCTTTATTACTCATCTCTTCCGCCATGCCGGTGATTCGTGCGGTCACCCTGGCAAGCTCCTCCTTGGTCTTGAACCCGACCACCACCTTTTGATCCTTCACCTTGCGCAGCCGCTCCACCCTGGTGCCCTCGTTTCGCGCATCAACCGCCGTCCTGAGCTTCTCGATAACCTCTTCACTCGTGTCTTGATCATTCACAGATGATACAACTACTGAGTGAAGAGGTTCTCGGATATACGGCTTCGGGCCGGCGGCGACTTCCGCGAACGTGGGGCCTTGGTTTGCAACGAAGCGAGGGCTTAGCCGGAGCTGCTCCGACAGAGCCTGAGTGTGCTGCTGGCACTCAAGCAGTGAATGTTTGTGCTGCTGAAGGCCTTCCACAAGGCTCTTCATCAGCTCTGTCGGTTGCTCCAAGGTCGACTTAGGCTCCTTTAGGGTTTCCTGTTGTTCTACTACCACTGCTCCTCTTTCTTTTTCACCCTCCGCCTCTTTGACGAGCTGGTAAAGCCTCTCGACCGCCTTCGTGTTCTCGTCTTTTATCTCTTTTTTGAGATTTCGTGAGGCTTGTAGTTGCAGCTTTGCTTTTTGTAGGCACGCCTTTGCCTCCGTGGTTCTATTTAAGTACCTCACGGGTAGCACTTCGTGTGGCGAGTTGGGTTCGGTACTCTCCGGCTGTTTTGTTCCATCCAAATTGCTCCGATGAGCGAGCGTTGGTTTAGACTTAAGTTTGGGAGGGGAGGACACTGGGGCCCTTTTCGGAGGCGTCGGTGTTTTGAGGGGCCGTCCAGATGGTCTGTCTGCCTCCCACTCCCCGATACTACGCCTAACCGATGGGCCAGGCTGTGCCATTCTTGGCCTCTCAGTATCTGAGCCCTCCTCCGAGATCTTTGCTTTGCTCACAGGAGTTCTGAAGCCGAACATTTTTCACGATCACAAGAAGAGCAAAGCAGAACGGCTAGATAGTCAGGGGACACGAGTAGCAATACTAAATCCCTGTAAAGGGGGGATCAGCAAGTAATAAAATATAACAATATAGTATAAGAACTAGCCTAATAGCGGGCTCGGTCAAGTCAATTAATAATAAAATGTTTTCACGGGATGATACTTTGAAATAAGCAACGTCAATTTCCTTATTTTGACTACCTAATAAAATTGAAACGCTGGAAAAGCTGAATGGTTCAATAAAAATTTTTGCTCAATACTGTTGTGTACCTGTTTTATATAACCCAATTTGGGCAAAATTTTATTTCAGCTAGACGCACGGGCGAGGTGTCGGAAGACGCGTCTCCACGCGGGCCAGCTTACTACGGCGTTACTTTAGTTTTTGCAGAAGGAAAATCGAAAATTATGGTCCAAAAACGTGATTTTTCACGGAAAATTTTGAAAAAACCTCTAATATCTCCACCGAACGAGACTCCAGCTCACGGAACGCTCGCCAGAATACAGGTAAGGCAGGTAAGTTGCTATTTAAACTAATAAAAACAGGGTTCACAGTAAGAATTTTGAGATAAAAATAAAAATGTGGTTCAGTACAAAAATGTTCTGAATTTTTCTATGTTAATGGCGAAAAATGAAAATTGTTTCGCGTGTTGTCAATTGTTTCAGTCAAAATAGTCTAATGGTACCTAAATACAAGCGATTCAGCTGAAAACAGCTTCGAAATGCGACACCTGGTTGCAAAGATATTTCGAAGTATAGGGAATTTTGTATCGGTTAGGTGGATTTCGTAGGTAGGTACTGATATTGCTTAGGACAACGAAAAATTCAATGTTTGCAAACTTCTATTTCAGCTAGACGCACGGGCGAGGTGTCGGAAGACGCGTCTCCACGCGGGCCAGCTTACTACGGCGTTACTTTAGTTTTTGCAGAAGGAAAATCGAAAATTATGGTCCAAAAACGTGATTTTTCACGGAAAATTTTGAAAAAACCTCTAATATCTCCACCGAACGAGACTCCAGCTCGCGGAACGCTCGCCAGAATACAGGTAAGGCAGGTAAGTTGCTATTTAAACTAATAAAAACAGGGTTCACAGTAAGAATTTTGAGATAAAAATAAAAATGTGGTTCAGTACAAAAATGTTCTGAATTTTTCTATGTTAATGGCGAAAAATGAAAATTGTTTCGCGTGTTGTCAATTGTTTCAGTCAAAATAGTCTAATGGTACCTAAATACAAGCGATTCAGCTGAAAACAGCTTCGAAATGCGACACCTGGTTGCAAAGATATTTCGAAGTATAGGGAATTTTGTATCGGTTAGGTGGATTTCGTAGGTACTGATATTGCTTAGGACAACGAAAAATTCAATGTTTGCAAACTTCTATTTCAGCTAGACGCACGGGCGAGGTGTCGGAAGACGCGCCTCCACGCGGGCCACTTTACTACGGCGTTACTTTAGTTTTTGCAGAAGGAAAATCGAAAATTATGGTCCAAAAACGTGATTTTTCACGGAAAATTTTGAAAAAACCTCTAATATCTCCACCGAACGAGACTCCAGCTCGCGGAACGCTCGCCAGAATACAGGTAAGGCAGGTAAGTTGCTATTTAAACTAATAAAAACAGGGTTCACAGTAAGAATTTTGAGATAAAAATAAAAATGTGGTTCAGTACAAAAATGTTCTGAATTTTTCTATGTTAATGGCGAAAAATGAAAATTGTTTCGCGTGTATTCAATTGTTTCAGTCAAAATAGTCTAATGGTACCTAAATACAAGCGATTCAGCTGAAAACAGCTTCGAAATGCGACACCTGGTTGCAAAGATATTTCGAAGTATAGGGAATTTTGTATCGGTTTTTTTTTTTTTTTTTTTTTTTCAGGATGGGAAATCATCAAATGACTTCTCCCGCTCTGGGCGGAGCGGGAGGGCGTGTCAGACTTTTACTGACTAAAACCCACCCGTGTTCCATCAGTTGCCCATGTGCCAGGGTCACGGTATCTCTTTCGAACAATCACGCGACCCCGGCAGGCATCGGTCCTAGTAGACCCCTACACTGCTGCTGACATCTCTTTGAGGCGCGCGTGGAACACTGCGCGCCGTCGACCCGAGCCTGGTCCTTACCGGGCGGCGAGCCACCCATTGCTCGCCACCCGCAAGCTCGCGCCTACGGTGGCCGGGAGTCCGCAATTGACTCCCGACGCCCGGGGCGTCTCCTCCTGCGGCGGCTAGGGGCATGAGGGCGCAGAGACTGCCACTCCCTCACGCGCCCCGCCTCCTCCTTCGCGAGCATCACTGCTTCGCAGAAGGAGGTGACGGCTTCCCATTCCCTCTCGCTCCGTACCATGGCTCGCACCAGGGCCGGACGCGAGAGGTCGCCGCCGCCGATCGCCTCCACGAGGACACGGCGGTGCTCCGCCCAGGCAGGGCATACCTCCACCGTATGCTCCACCGTGTCCTCCAGACGATCCTCGCAATGGAAACACCCGGACGTATCCTCCCGCTTTATCCTGAACAGGAACCCACCGAAGCACCCATGCCCGGTGAGAACCTGCGTCAGGCGGAAGGTGAGGACGCCGTGGCGCCTCTCTATCCACTCCTCAAAGAGGGGACTTACCGCCGCAATAGTGGCGTGCCCAGCACTGGGTTGCGACAATCGTACCCGCCATGTCGCCATGAGATCACACCGGAGCTCTGTCCGCCGTGCCACGATTTGTCGCGGCAGCGGAGTTTTGCCCCGGCGTTTCGCCTCCTCGCGCCACTCCCACATGTGCGCGAGGACCTTTGCCTCCAGATCCCATGGCGGCACTCCGGCAAGGAGGCTCGCCGCCTCGCACGAGACCGTGCGGTATCCCCGGATTAACCGGATGGCCATGACCCTCTGGGCCGCAAACAGCCGGCGCGCTGGGCGCAGCCTCAATGAGGGTGCCCACACCGGTGCCCCGTAGAGGGCCATGGACCGCACGATCCCCGTGTAGAGCCTCCGGCAGGAGGCGTTTGGACCCCCCAGATTGGGCAGGAGCCGCTTTAGTGCAGCCCCAGCCCGCTCCAGTCTGGGAGCCAAACGTCGGAAATGCTCAACGAAGTTCCACCGGCTGTCGAGGACAAGTCCCAGGTACTTCATCGTCGACTCGACGCCGATGTGAACCCCTCCTACCGTAAGTTGGGAACCCGCAGGTGGCGCGTTCCGAGGACCATGAAAACCCATGGCCTCGGACTTGTGCAATGCCACCTCGAGTCCCAATTGCCGGATTCTATCGACGATTGTCGCAACCCCGCGTGTCATTAATTCGGCCGCCGCCTCATACGACCTCCCCTGCGCAAGGACCAGCGTGTCGTCAGCGTAGCAAACCACGCTGACGCCGCTAGGGAGGTCGGCGCGCAGCACCCAGTCGTAACCGATGTCCCACAGATGCGGCCCCAGGACCGATCCCTGTGGGACACCGCACGACATCTCTCGCCGGTTCCACTCTCCCTGGTGACCGGGGTAGATAACGGCCCTATCCGTTAGATAGGCCTCGACCACGCGACAGAGGTAGGTCGGCATCCGGTGATACCGGAGTGCCTCCCTAATGCAACTCCAGGGTAGGGTGTTGAAGGCATTGGTGATGTCAAGAGACACCGCCAAGACGACCCCACCCCGGGCCACTGCATCCCCCGTCGTGAGGGCTCGCACGCGCATGATGGCGTCCACCGTTGAGCGCCCCTTGCGGAAGCCGTACTGGCCGTCCGACAAGTCCGGCCCCACTCGCACCAGCCACCCGACGAGGCGGTCTGCAATCACTCTTTCAAAGAGCTTGCCCACCTCGTCGAGCAGCACGATGGGCCGGTAAGCGGACGGAGAGTCCGCTGGGCGCCCAGGCTTCTTAATGAGGACCAGTTTCCCCGTCTTCCAACGAAGTGGGAACTGGCCCCTCTCCAAGCATGCGCTAAGGAGCCCTCTGAGTCGAGGCCCGAGAGCCTCTGAGGCCAGGACCCATGCTTTGCCAGGCAAGCCGTCGGGTCCTGGGGCGGTATTCTTGGCATTAAGCCTTCGTACCGCCACCCTCATCTCTACCTCGGTCACTTCTGAGGCACCGTCGTCGTCGTCAGTGGTGTGGTCCGCATCGGGCACCGCAGTAGGCGGAGCCATGGGTGGGGGACTATGTTCCCCTCGAGAAGGGAACAGAGCGCTCACCACGCCCTCCACGAGTTGGGGCCGGAGACTCTGAGTCAGCGGAGGAGCCCATGGGCGGAGTTTCTCCCGGACGGCCTTGTAGGGCCGTCCCCATGGGTCCCTGTTCAGAGTCTCCAGCGACTCCTTGCGGGCCAGTCCTCTGGCCCGCAGGATCTCCTCCTGGAGGGCGGTCTTCGCCGCTCTGTACCCCTCGTATAGCTCCGCCTGAATGGCTTCCGTATCCGGAGGTCGGATACGGAGCCTGCGGTGCCTGGTGTACCGGCGTCGTGCCGCAACGCACGCTTCGCGCAACGCTGTCAGCTGCGGCGACCACCAGTACACCTGGCGCCTAGCCCGTCCTGGCTGGACTCGAGGCATAGCCACGTCACAGATCTCGGACATGGCCTCCCGGAACCACTCGGCCTCGTCGTTGGTGTCAGCAGGCCTGTCCGGTGGTGACACCCAGGCCTGCACGATCGAGGCTTCCAGGAGAAGCTCCCGGTCCAGCTTCTTCAGCGCCCACCGCGGACCATTCGGGGTCTGCCGGATCGGCGCGCTCGAGGTCTGGGCGGAGACGTCAAATCGGATGTACCGATGGTCGGAATACGTCTCCACCCCCTCCATGACGCGCCAATCAATAACCTGCGGCGACAGAGCAGGGCTGGCAAACGAAATGTCCACCACTGAGTCGCCCCGCATCCGTACACACGTAGGTACAGAACCCCGATTTAGGACGACCAGGCCTGTCTCCAGAGCCCAGTCCTCCACCATCCTGCCCCGTGTGTCCGTATACCGGGAACCCCAAGCCAAATTCTTGGCGTTGAAGTCCCCGAGTACGAGCACGGGAAGGGGACGGAACCCGACGACGACGACTCTCAACTCCGCAAGGGAGTTGTGGAACTCGGCGAGAGTTCGGCTCGGGGAGAAGTATACTCCCACCACTACAATCTCCCCGAACCGTGCTGCTACGCAACCCCGTCCCCTCTTGACGGCCTCGAGGGTCGGGGTTCCGGCGGCGGCCGACGAAATGAGGGTCACTGAGCCGCTCAGGTCCTCCACCCAGTCATCCCTGGGCGGGACAAAGTACGGCTCAGCGACCACAGCGATGTTAATCGACCACTGCGCCATGCTCTGGAGTAACAGATCCTGAGCGGAGGCGCAGTGGTTGATATTCGCTTGGAGGAGGCGCAATGGGGTACCTATTATTGGCACTCCATTTCAGCCCCCTCCTCAGCCCCCTGTGAGGGCCCTGCCGTGGTGGTGCCGGCAACGACGGTGGTCGAGGCAGCAGCGGCGACGGCGGTGACGGCGGTGGCGGAGGGCTTGCCCTTGCCCCTGGCCTTGGCGGATGAAGCGCAGGCCTTACTTCCAGCCCGGTGTTCGGCAGGCTTGCCAGCCGCCGCACATGCATAACAGTGCGGCGTGGCATTGCAAGAGCCGGCCTTGTGACCGGGCTGACCGCAACGGAAGCAATGACCGCTGCGGTCCGCCTCCGAGGTGCATTTCACGTATACGTGATGGCCAGTCTGGCATTTGAAGCACCTCAGAGGTCTGGGCTCCAGCAATTTTACCTGCGCGGACACCCAGCCCACCAGGAGCCTTCGGCCCTCCGCGGTTATATTTTGAGCCGCCGACACGGGGCAGCTGACCGTTACGGTCCGCATCCCCGTGCTGTCAGGACGGATGGTACCTGCCCTGACCTGATCGGCCGAGCACCCTCCCGTCCTAACAACGGCGGCTATCACCTCCGCCTCCGTCACGCAGTCGTCCAGACCCAGGATGCGCATGTCAGCGCACTTAGTGGGCCTGGACACTCGGGCCTCGTCCGCGTCTAAGGACGCCCTAAGCCTATCGGCCAGAGCGTCAGCAGTCGGGCCACTCGCCGCACCAGGGACCTCCAACATCCGGGCTCCAGTCAAGGTGACCTTTACCCGGAGGCCGTTGGATATGCCGATCTCCTGGAGGTCCACTGCCGCCTTGGCTTTGGAGAGCAGGTCGCGATAGGTCACGCCCTTCTTTTCCGCTTCCGGCTGTAGCGTGATCACTACAGCTGCGGACTTTGGGGCGCGGAGCCTAGCCGCGACGCTGCTCTTTTTGCGCCGCTGCTGCCTCTTTTTATTTCTGGCCGCCCTTGCAGCCTTGCCTGCCTTCTTCTTCTCCCCAACCACTTGCCATTCGGTGTTGGCGGGGGGAGATTCAGAAGGCGGGGGCGGCATTGGCGGCCCTCTCGCCACCTGCACTGGGGGGGCCCTAGCAGGCGCCTGCTTGGGCTGGCCTTTGGTCTGTCCCGGCCTTTTGGCTGGGGCAGACGCGACGGCGGCGTACGCCACCGCCTTCGGCCGGCCCGAGGCTGCCTTCGGCTGGGCCGAGGCTGCCTTCGGCTGGCCCGAGGCCGCCTTTGACTGACCCGAAGCCGCCCCAGGCCGGCCCAAAACCGGCCGGCTTGCTGCCAGCGGGGGGCGCAGGACCACGGCTTCCAGAGCAGAAAACCTACTCTGGAAGCCAGCGAGCTCCTTCCTCACCAGGGTCAGCACCTGGTTCTCAATGGGCAGGAGCCCGCCCTGCCCATGCCGCGCTTCCCCCTGAGATGCCTCCTGGGGAGCGGCTCCTCGGAGACCGGCCAGGTCCGCTCGGAGCTCCTCATTCTCCTTTCGGAGGAGCTCCATGGCGGCAGTCACGCGGGCGACCTCCGCCCGCAGTTCTGCCACCCCATCCACCACCGCAGGCCCAGAACGAAAGGCCTTCGCCGCCGCCACGATGGCTTTCGTGGCAGCAGATATGGCCTTGTCCTTGGACCTCTGTAGCCTTTTTAAGGTCGCCGCCTTGATGGCCGTGGCCACGACCTCCGCGAACCTGCCCATTTCTTCCGAGTGGCCGGCAGCGTCCGACTCACCACCGGAGGACTCTGAGGGGGCCCTACTACTGGTCCCTTCAGAGGGATGCCCCTCCGTGGCGAGCCTCTCCCCTCCTTGGGTCAGCTCGGCTGAGCCTGCTCGGCTCGGCTCGCTGGCCTCCTTGGTGGGAAGTCCTCGGCCGGTGCCCCTCTCCTGGAGCCCACCACGCCGTGATATTTTTCGGCGGGCCGAGTTCAGCCCGCCGTCGGAGGAGGACTCCTGCCCTGCCCCCGATTTGGGGCGCTTCTGGGAGACCTTACGGTTCCCACCAGCAGCGCCCGCCACTCCTCGCTCCGAGCTCGCACGCGAGCCCTTCGCACTCGACGCGGCGTCGGACTCCGACCCCGCATCGCTCCTTTCTACGTCTTTGGTTGGTTGTTTGTTTTTTAAGAAATTTTCCATATTAGATCCCACGAGTATTTTTCATTCATGTCTTAAATTCAGTGGTTCGCACTAGTGACTAATTCAGCTACCCATTAGTCAAGCTGTCAACCTCCCTCACGGTGCGCCGCCGCTTGGAGGTTTGGGGTGATTTTTTATAGAGGTTTTCTACCTCGCGGCCCGGGCGATTAAGCCAAGACCCTCGACCCCCGTCAAAAGTCAGAGACATGACCGTGACAGTCTTCGGGGCTACGAGACTAACGGTGGCAGAAGGAGGAGACTCCTTCTTGCCTGCCCGGCGGCAGTGTAAGTGCACACCGAGCCCGCTCTAACTCCACCGCTGTGCGCCTCTGCTAAGATCAGAGGGACACACGGTGAAGCGTTCCTCCGACAGGACATTCGCATACGGACAAAAACTCCCCTTAGGCACAAAGTACCCAATGGGGAGTATTTGCCCGCACCCCAGGGTGCACCGTCCCGGAGATTGGCCTTCCCCCCGGACGTATCCATAAGGGAACTCCAACCCCCGGGCACACGAGGAGGTTTCCTGTCCAAGCACCCCATTTTGTATCGGTTAGGTGGATTTCGTAGGTAGGTACTGATATTGCTTAGGACAACGAAAAATTCAATGTTTGCAAACTTCTATTTCAGCTAGACGCACGGGCGAGGTGTCGGAAGACGCGCCTCCACGCGGGCCAGCTTACTACGGCGTTACTTTAGTTTTTGCAGAAGGAAAATCGAAAATTATGGTCCAAAAACGTGATTTTTCACGGAAAATTTTGAAAAAACCTCTAATATCTCCACCGAACGAGACTCCAGCTCGCGGAACGCTCGCTAGAATACAGGTAAGGCAGGTAAGTTGCTATTTAAACTAATAAAAACAGGGTTCACAGTAAGAATTTTGAGATAAAAATAAAAATGTGGTTCAGTACAAAAATGTTCTGAATTTTTCTATGTTAATGGCGAAAAATGAAAATTGTTTCGCGTGTTGTCAATTGTTTCAGTCAAAATAGTCTAATGGTACCTAAATACAAGCGATTCAGCTGAAAACAGCTTCGAAATGCGACACCTGGTTGCAAAGATATTTCGAAGTATAGGGAATTTTGTATCGGTTAGGTGGATTTCGTAGGTACTGATATTGCTTAGGACAACGAAAAATTCAATGTTTGCAAACTTCTATTTCAGCTAGACGCACGGGCGAGGTGTCGGAAGACGCGCCTCCACGCGGGCCACTTTACTACGGCGTTACTTTAGTTTTTGCAGAAGGAAAATCGAAAATTATGGTCCAAAAACGTGATTTTTCACGGAAAATTTTGAAAAAACCTCTAATATCTCCACCGAACGAGACTCCAGCTCGCGGAACGCTCGCCAGAATACAGGTAAGGCAGGTAAGTTGCTATTTAAACTAATAAAAACAGGGTTCACAGTAAGAATTTTGAGATAAAAATAAAAATGTGGTTCAGTACAAAAATGTTCTGAATTTTTCTATGTTAATGGCGAAAAATGAAAATTGTTTCGCGTGTTGTCAATTGTTTCAGTCAAAATAGTCTAATGGTACCTAAATACAAGCGATTCAGCTGAAAACAGCTTCGAAATGCGACACCTGGTTGCAAAGATATTTCGAAGTAAGTATAGGGAATTTTGTATCGGTTAGGTGGATTTCGTAGGTAGGTACTGATATTGCTTAGGACAACGAAAAATTCAATGTTTGCAAACTTCTATTTCAGCTAGACGCACGGGCGAGGTGTCGGAAGACGCGTCTCCACGCGGGCCAGCTTACTACGGCGTTACTTTAGTTTTTGCAGAAGGAAAATCGAAAATTATGGTCCAAAAACGTGATTTTTCACGGAAAATTTTGAAAAAACCTCTAATATCTCCACCGAACGAGACTCCAGCTCGCGGAACGCTCGCCAGAATACAGGTAAGGCAGGTAAGTTGCTATTTAAACTAATAAAAACAGGGTTCACAGTAAGAATTTTGAGATAAAAATAAAAATGTGGTTCAGTACAAAAATGTTCTGAATTTTTCTATGTTAATGGCGAAAAATGAAAATTGTTTCGCGTGTTGTCAATTGTTTCAGTCAAAATAGTCTAATGGTACCTAAATACAAGCGATTCAGCTGAAAACAGCTTCGAAATGCGACACCTGGTTGCAAAGATATTTCGAAGTATAGGGAATTTTGTATCGGTTAGGTGGATTTCGTAGGTACTGATATTGCTTAGGACAACGAAAAATTCAATGTTTGCAAACTTCTATTTCAGCTAGACGCACGGGCGAGGTGTCGGAAGACGCGCCTCCACGCGGGCCACTTTACTACGGCGTTACTTTAGTTTTTGCAGAAGGAAAATCGAAAATTATGGTCCAAAAACGTGATTTTTCACGGAAAATTTTGAAAAAACCTCTAATATCTCCACCGAACGAGACTCCAGCTCGCGGAACGCTCGCCAGAATACAGGTAAGGCAGGTAAGTTGCTATTTAAACTAATAAAAACAGGGTTCACAGTAAGAATTTTGAGATAAAAATAAAAATGTGGTTCAGTACAAAAATGTTCTGAATTTTTCTATGTTAATGGCGAAAAATGAAAATTGTTTCGCGTGTTGTCAATTGTTTCAGTCAAAATAGTCTAATGGTACCTAAATACAAGCGATTCAGCTGAAAACAGCTTCGAAATGCGACACCTGGTTGCAAAGATATTTCGAAGTAAGTATAGGGAATTTTGTATCGGTTTTTTTTTTTTTTTTTTTTTTTCAGGATGGGAAATCATCAAATGACTTCTCCCGCTCTGGGCGGAGCGGGAGGGCGTGTCAGACTTTTACTGACTAAAACCCACCCGTGTTCCATCAGTTGCCCATGTGCCAGGGTCACGGTATCTCTTTCGAACAATCACGCGACCCCGGCAGGCATCGGTCCTAGTAGACCCCTACACTGCTGCTGACATCTCTTTGACTCCCTCACGCGCCCCGCCTCCTCCTTCGCGAGCATTACTGCTTCGCAGAAGGAGGTGACGGCTTCCCATTCCCTCTCGCTCCGTACCATGGCTCGCACCAGAGCCGGACGCGAGAGGTCGCCGCCGCCGATCGACTCCACGAGGACACGGCGGAGCCCCGCCCAGGCAGGGCACACCTCCACCGTATGCTCCACCGTGTCCTCCAGATGATCCTCGCAATGGAAACACCCGGACGTATCCTCCCGCTTTATCCTGAACAGGAACCCACCGAAGCACCCATGCCCGGTGAGAACCTGCGTCAGGCGGAAGGTGAGGACGCCGTGACGCCTCTCTATCCACTCCTCAAAGAGGGGACTTACCGCCGCAATTGTGGCGTGCCCAGCACTGGGTTGCGACAATCGTATCCGCCATGTCGCCATGAGATCACACCGGAGCTCTGTCCGCCGTGCCGCGATTTGTCGCGGCAGCGGAGTTTCGCCCCGGCGTTTCGCCTCCTCGCGCCACTCCCACATGTGCGCGAGGACCTTTGCCTCCAGATCCCATGGCGGCACTCCGGCAAGGAGGCTCGCCGCCTCGCACGAGACCGTGCGGTATCCCCGAATTAACCGGATGGCCATGACCCTCTGGGCCGCAAACAACCGGCGCGCTGGGCGCAGCCTCAATGAGGGCGCCCACACCGGTGCCCCGTAGAGGGCCATGGACCGCACGATCCCCGTGTAGAGCCTCCGGCAGGAGGCGTTTGGACCCCCCAGATTGGGCAGGAGCCGCTTTAATGCAGCCCCAGCCCGCTCCAGTCTGGGAGCCAAACGTCGGAAATGCTCAACGAAGTTCCACCGGCTGTCGAGGACAAGTCCCAGGTACTTCATTGTCGACTCGACGCCGATGTGAACCCCTCCTACCGTGAGTTGGGAACCCACAGGTGGCGCGTTCCGAGGACCATGAAAACCCATGGCCTCGGACTTGTGCAATGCCACCTCGAGTCCCAATTGCCGGATCCTATTGACGATTGTCGCAACCCCGCGTGTCATAATTTCGGCCGCCGCCTCGTACGACCTCCCCTGCGCAAGGACCAGCGTGTCGTCAGCGTAGCAAACTACGCTGACGCCGCTAGGGAGGTCGGCGCGCAGCACCCAGTCGTAACCGATGTCCCACAGATGCGGCCCCAGGACCGATCCCTGTGGGACACCGCACGACATCTCTCGCCGGTTCCATTCCCCTTCGTGACCGGGGTAGATGACGGCCCTATCCGTCAGATAGGCCTCGACCACGCGACAGAGGTAGGTCGGCATCCGGTGATACCGGAGTGCCTCCCTAATGCAACTCCAGGGCAGGGTGTTGAAGGCATTGGCGATGTCTAGAGACACCGCCAAGACGACCCCACCCCGGGCCACTGCATCCCCCGTCGTGAGGGCTCGCAAGCGCATGATGGCGTCCACCGTAGAGCGCCCCTTGCGGAAGCCGTACTGGCCGTCCGACAAGTCCGGCCCCTCCCGCACCAGCCACCCGACGAGGCGGTCTGCAATGACTCTTTCAAAGAGCTTGCCCACCTCGTCGAGTAGCACGATGGGCCGGTAAGCGGACGGAGAGTCCGCTGGGCGCCCAGGCTTCTTAATGAGGACCAGTTTCCCCGTCTTCCAACGAAGTGGGAACTGGCCCCTCTCCAAGCATGCGCTAAGGAGCCCCCTGAGTCGAGGCCCGAGAGCCTCTGAGGCCAGGACCCATGCTTTGCCAGGCAAGCCGTCGGGTCCTGGGGCGGTATTCTTGGCATTAAGCCTTCGTACCGCCACCCTCATCTCTGCCTCGGTCACTTCTGGAATACCGTCGTCGTCGTCAGTGGTGTGGTCCGCATCGGGCACCGCAGTAGGCGGAGCCATGGGTGGGGGACTATGTTCCCCTCGCGAAGGGAACAGAGCGCTCACCACGCCCTCCACGAGTTGGGGCCGGAGACTCTGAGTCAGCGGAGGAGCCCATGGGCGGAGTTTCTCCCGGACGGCCTTGTAGGGCCGTCCCCATGGGTCCCTGTTCAGAGTCTCCAGCGACTCCTTGCGGGCCAGTCCTCTGGCCCGCAGGATCTCCTCTTGGAGGGCGGTCTTCGCCGCTCTGTACCCCTCGTATAGCTCCGCCTGAATGGCTTCCGTATCCGGAGGTCGGATACGGAGCCTGCGGTGCCTGGTGTACCGGCGTCGTGCCGCAACGCACGCTTCGCGCAACGCTGTCAGCTGCGGCGACCACCAGTACACCTGGCGCCAAGCCCGTCCTGGCTGGACTCGGGGCATAGCCACGTCACAGATCTCGGACATGGCCTCCCGGAACCACTCGGCCTCGTCGTTGGTGTCAGCAGGCCTGTCCGGTGGTGACACCCAGGCCTGCACGATCGAGGCTTCCAGGAGAAGCTCCCGGTCCAGCTTCTTCAGCGCCCACCGCGGACCACTCGGGGTCTGCCGGATCGGCGCGCTCGAGGTCTGGGCGGAGACGTCAAACCGGATGTACCGGTGGTCGGAGTACGTCTCCACCCCCTCCATGACGCGCCAATCAATAACCTGCGGTGACAGAGCGGGGCTGGCAAACGAAATGTCCACCACTGAGTCGCCCCGCATCCGTACACACGTAGGTACAGAACCCCGATTTAGGACGACCAGGCCTGTCTCCAGAGCCCAGTCCTCCACCATCCTGCCCCGTGTATCCGTATACCGGGAACCCCAAGCCAAATTCTTGGCGTTGAAGTCCCCGAGTACGAGCACGGGGAGGGGACGGAACCCGACGACGACAACTCTCAACTCCGCATGGGAGTTGTGGAACTCGGCGAGAGTTCGGCTCGGGGAGAAGTATACTCCCACAACTACAATCCCCCCGAACCGTGCTGCTACGCAACCCCGTCCCCTCTTGACGGCCTCGAGGGTCGGGGTTCCGGCGGCGGCCGACGAAATGAGGGTCACTGAGCCGCTCAGGTCCTCCACCCAGTCATCCCTGGGCGGGACAAAGTACGGCTCAGCGACCACAGCGATGTTAATCGACCACTGCGCCATGCTCTGGAGTAACAGATCCTGAGCGGAGGCGCAGTGGTTGATATTCGCTTGGAGGAGGCGTAATGGGGTACCTATTGTTGGCACTCCATTTCAGCCCCCTCCTGAGCCCCCTGTGAGGGCCCTGCCGTGGTGGTGCCGGCCACGACAGTGGTCGAGGCAGCAGCGGTGACGGCGGTGACGGCGGTGGCGGAGGGCTTACCCTTGCCCCTGGCCTTGGCGGATGAAGCGCAGGCCTTACTCCCAGCCCGGTGTTCGGCCGGCTTGCCAGCCGCCGCACATGCATAGCAGTACGGCGTGGCATTGCAAGAGCCGGCCTTGTGACCGGGCTGACCGCAACGGAAGCAATGACCGCTGCGGTCCACCTCTGAGGTACACTTCACGAATACGTGGTGCCCTGTCTGGCATCGGAAGCACCTCAGAGGTCTGGGTTCCAGCAGTTTGACCTGCGCTGAAACCCAGCCCACCAGGAGCCTTCTGCCCTCCGCGGTGATTTTGTGAGCCGCCGACACGGGGCAGCTGACCGTTACGGTCCTCATCCCCGTGCTGTCAGGACGGATGATGCCTGCCCTCACTTGATCGGCAGAGCACCCCCCCGTCCTAACAATGGCGGCTACCACTTCCGCCTCCGTCACACAGTCGTCCAGGCCCAGGATGCGCATGTCAGCGCACTTGGTGGGCCTGGACACTCGGGCCTCGTCTGCGTCTAAGGACGCCCTTAGCCTATCGGCCAGAGCGTCAGCAGCCGGGCCACTGGACGCACCAGGGACCTCCAGCATCCGGGCTCCAGTCAGAGTGACCTTCACCCGGAGACCGCTCGAGATGCCGATCTCCTGGAGGTCCACTGCCGCCTTAGCTTTAGAGAGCAGGTCGCGATAGGTCACGCCCTTCTTTTCCGCTTCTGGCTGTAGCGTGATCACTACAGCTGCGGACTTCGGGGCGCGAAGCCTAGCCGCGACGCTGCTCTTCTTGCGCCGCTGCTGCCTCTTCTTGTTCCGGGCCTTCCTTGCGGCCTTGCCCGCCTTCTTTTTCTCCCCGACCACTTGCCATTCAGCAGTGGCAGGGGGAGATCCTTCAGTCGGGGGCGGCACTGGCAGCTCTCTCACCACCTGTGTTGGGGCCCTCGCGGGTGCCTTTTTGGGCCGGCCTTTTGGCTGTCCTGACCCTATGGCTGGAACAGCCGCGACGACGGAATACGAAGCCGCCTTCGGTCGGCCCGAGGCCACCTTTGGTTGGCTCGAGGCCACCTTTGGTTGGCCTGAGCCTGAGGCCACCTTCGATTGGCCCGCGGATGCCTTCGGCTGACCTGGGGCCGACTTTGGCTGGCCCGAAGCAGGCCGGCTTGCCGCCAGCGGGGGGCGCAGGACAATAGCCTCCAGAGCAGAAAACCTACTCTGGAAGGCAGCGAGCTCTCGCTGCACCAGGGCCAGCACCTGGGCCTCGGCAGGCGGGGGCATGCCCTGCCCGTGCCGCACTTCTCCCTGCGACGCCACATCGGGGCCGGCTCCTCGGAGCCCAGCCAGGTCCGCCCGGAGCTCCGCGTTCTCCTTTCGGAGGAGCTCCATGGCGGCAGTCACGCGGGAGACCTCCGCCCGCAATTCTGCCACCCCATCAATTGGAGGCCCGGAGCGGATGGCCTTCGCGGCCGCCACAATAGCCTTCGTGGCTGCAGATATGGCCTTATCCTTGGAGGTCTGAAGCCTCTTCAAGGTGGCCTTCCTGATAGCCGCAGCCACGACTTCCGCGAACTTGCCCATTTGCTCCGAGCCACTGGCAGCATCCGACTCGCCACCGGAGGAATCTGAGGGGGCCCTACTACTAGCCCCTCCAGAGGGATCCGCCTCCGTGGCGAGCCTCTCCACTCCCTGAGGTAGCTCGGCTGAGCCTGCTCGGCTCGGCTCGCCGGCCTCCTTGTTGGGGAGTCCTCGGCCGGTGCCCCTCTCCTGGAGCCCACCGCGCCGTGATATTTTCCGGCGGGCCGAGCTCAGCCCACCGTCAGAGGAGGACTCCTGCCCTGCCCCCGATTTTGGGCGCTTCTGGGAGAACTTACTGTTCCCACCAGCAGCGCCCGCTACACTTCGCTCCGGGCTCGCACGCGAGCCCTTCGCACTCGACGCGGCGTCGGACTCCGACCCCGCATCGCTCCCTTCCACTATTTTGGTTTTTGGGTTTTTTAAAAATCTTTCCATATTAGTTCCCACGAGTAAATAACTTTTTATGCACGAAATTCTGTGGTTCGCACTAGTGACTAATTCAGCTACCCATTAGTCAAGCTGTCAACCTCCCTCACGGTGCGCCGCCGCTTGGAGGTTTGGGGTAATTTTTTATAGAGGTTTTCTACCTCGCGGCCCGGGCGATTAAGCCAAGACCCTCGACCCCCGTCAAAAGTCAGAGACATGACCGTGACGATCTTCGGGGCTACGAGACTAACGGTGGCAGAAGGAGTACATTCCTTCTTGCCTGCCCGGCGGCAGGTTAGTGCACACCGAGCCCGCTCTAACTCCACCGCTGTGCGCCTCTGCTAAGATCAGAGGGACACACGGTGGAGCGTTCCTCCGACAGGACATTAGCGTACGGGCACCGAGACCCCTTAGGCACACAGTACCTAATGGGGAGTCCTTGCCCGCACCCCAGGATGCACCGTCCCGGACATTGGCCTTCCCCCCGGACGTATCCATAAGGGAACTCCAACCCCCGGGCACACGAGGAGGTTTCCTGTCCAAGCACCCCATTTTGTATCGGTTAGGTGGATTTCGTAGGTAGGTACTGATATTGCTTAGGACAACGAAAAATTCAATGTTTGCAAACTTCTATTTCAGCTAGACGCACGGGCGAGGTGTCGGAAGACGCGTCTCCACGCGGGCCAGCTTACTACGGCGTTACTTTAGTTTTCAGAGAAGGAAAATCGAAAATTATGATCCAAAAACGTGATTTTTCACGGAAAATTTTGAAAAAACCTCTAATATCTCCACCGAACGAGACTCCAGCTCGCGGAACGCTCGCCAGAATACAGGTAAGGCAGGTAAGTTGCTATTTAAACTAATAAAAACAGGGTTCACAGTAAGAATTTTGAGATAAAAATAAAAATGTGGTTCAGTACAAAAATGTTCTGAATTTTTCTATGTTAATGGCGAAAAATGAAAATTGTTTCGCGTGTTGTCAATTGTTTCAGTCAAAATAGTCTAATGGTACCTAAATACAAGCGATTCAGCTGAAAACAGCTTCGAAATGCGACACCTGGTTGCAAAGATATTTCGAAGTATAGGGAATTTTGTATCGGTTAGGTGGATTTCGTAGGTACTGATATTGCTTAGGACAACGAAAAATTCAATGTTTGCAAACTTCTATTTCAGCTAGACGCACGGGCGAGGTGTCGGAAGACGCGCCTCCACGCGGGCCACTTTACTACGGCGTTACTTTAGTTTTTGCAGAAGGAAAATCGAAAATTATGGTCCAAAAACGTGATTTTTCACGGAAAATTTTGAAAAAACCTCTAATATCTCCACCGAACGAGACTCCAGCTCGCGGAACGCTCGCCAGAATACAGGTAAGGCAGGTAAGTTGCTATTTAAACTAATAAAAACAGGGTTCACAGTAAGAATTTTGAGATAAAAATAAAAATGTGGTTCAGTACAAAAATGTTCTGAATTTTTCTATGTTAATGGCGAAAAATGAAAATTGTTTCGCGTGTTGTCAATTGTTTCAGTCAAAATAGTCTAATGGTACCTAAATACAAGCGATTCAGCTGAAAACAGCTTCGAAATGCGACACCTGGTTGCAAAGATATTTCGAAGTAAGTATAGGGAATTTTGTATCGGTTAGGTGGATTTCGTAGGTAGGTACTGATATTGCTTAGGACAACGAAAAATTCAATGTTTGCAAACTTCTATTTCAGCTAGACGCACGGGCGAGGTGTCGGAAGACGCGTCTCCACGCGGGCCAGCTTACTACGGCGTTACTTTAGTTTTCAGAGAAGGAAAATCGAAAATTATGATCCAAAAACGTGATTTTTCACGGAAAATTTTGAAAAAACCTCTAATATCTCCACCGAACGAGACTCCAGCTCGCGGAACGCTCGCCAGAATACAGGTAAGGCAGGTAAGTTGCTATTTAAACTAATAAAAACAGGGTTCACAGTAAGAATTTTGAGATAAAAATAAAAATGTGGTTCAGTACAAAAATGTTCTGAATTTTTCTATGTTAATGGCGAAAAATGAAAATTGTTTCGCGTGTTGTCAATTGTTTCAGTCAAAATAGTCTAATGGTACCTAAATACAAGCGATTCAGCTGAAAACAGCTTCGAAATGCGACACCTGGTTGCAAAGATATTTCGAAGTATAGGGAATTTTGTATCGGTTAGGTGGATTTCGTAGGTACTGATATTGCTTAGGACAACGAAAAATTCAATGTTTGCAAACTTCTATTTCAGCTAGACGCACGGGCGAGGTGTCGGAAGACGCGCCTCCACGCGGGCCACTTTACTACGGCGTTACTTTAGTTTTTGCAGAAGGAAAATCGAAAATTATGGTCCAAAAACGTGATTTTTCACGGAAAATTTTGAAAAAACCTCTAATATCTCCACCGAACGAGACTCCAGCTCGCGGAACGCTCGCCAGAATACAGGTAAGGCAGGTAAGTTGCTATTTAAACTAATAAAAACAGGGTTCACAGTAAGAATTTTGAGATAAAAATAAAAATGTGGTTCAGTACAAAAATGTTCTGAATTTTTCTATGTTAATGGCGAAAAATGAAAATTGTTTCGCGTGTTGTCAATTGTTTCAGTCAAAATAGTCTAATGGTACCTAAATACAAGCGATTCAGCTGAAAACAGCTTCGAAATGCGACACCTGGTTGCAAAGATATTTCGAAGTATAGGGAATTTTGTATCGGTTAGGTGGATTTCGTAGGTACTGATATTGCTTAGGACAACGAAAAATTCAATGTTTGCAAACTTCTATTTCAGCTAGACGCACGGGCGAGGTGTCGGAAGACGCGCCTCCACGCGGGCCACTTTACTACGGCGTTACTTTAGTTTTTGCAGAAGGAAAATCGAAAATTATGGTCCAAAAACGTGATTTTTCACGGAAAATTTTGAAAAAACCTCTAATATCTCCACCGAACGAGACTCCAGCTCGCGGAACGCTCGCCAGAATACAGGTAAGGCAGGTAAGTTGCTATTTAAACTAATAAAAACAGGGTTCACAGTAAGAATTTTGAGATAAAAATAAAAATGTGGTTCAGTACAAAAATGTTCTGAATTTTTCTATGTTAATGGCGAAAAATGAAAATTGTTTCGCGTGTTGTCAATTGTTTCAGTCAAAATAGTCTAATGGTACCTAAATACAAGCGATTCAGCTGAAAACAGCTTCGAAATGCGACACCTGGTTGCAAAGATATTTCGAAGTAAGTATAGGGAATTTTGTATCGGTTAGGTGGATTTCGTAGGTAGGTACTGATATTGCTTAGGACAACGAAAAATTCAATGTTTGCAAACTTCTATTTCAGCTAGACGCACGGGCGAGGTGTCGGAAGACGCGTCTCCACGCGGGCCAGCTTACTACGGCGTTACTTTAGTTTTCAGAGAAGGAAAATCGAAAATTATGATCCAAAAACGTGATTTTTCACGGAAAATTTTGAAAAAACCTCTAATATCTCCACCGAACGAGACTCCAGCTCGCGGAACGCTCGCCAGAATACAGGTAAGGCAGGTAAGTTGCTATTTAAACTAATAACAACAGGGTTCACAGTAAGAATTTTGAGATAAAAATAAAAATGTGGTTCAGTACAAAAATGTTCTGAATTTTTCTATGATAATGGCGAAAAATGAAAATTGTTTCGCGTGTTGTCAATTGTTTCAGTCAAAATAGTCTAATGGTACCTAAATACAAGCGATTCAGCTGAAAACAGCTTCGAAATGCGACACCTGGTTGCAAAGATATTTCGAAGTATAGGGAATTTTGTATCGGTTAGGTGGATTTCGTAGGTACTGATATTGCTTAGGACAACGAAAAATTCAATGTTTGCAAACTTCTATTTCAGCTAGACGCACGGGCGAGGTGTCGGAAGACGCGCCTCCACGCGGGCCACTTTACTACGGCGTTACTTTAGTTTTTGCAGAAGGAAAATCGAAAATTATGGTCCAAAAACGTGATTTTTCACGGAAAATTTTGAAAAAACCTCTAATATCTCCACCGAACGAGACTCCAGCTCGCGGAACGCTCGCCAGAATACAGGTAAGGCAGGTAAGTTGCTATTTAAACTAATAAAAACAGGGTTCACAGTAAGAATTTTGAGATAAAAATAAAAATGTGGTTCAGTACAAAAATGTTCTGAATTTTTCTATGTTAATGGCGAAAAATGAAAATTTTTTCGCGTTTTGTCAATTCTTTCAGTCAAAATAGTCTAATGGTACCTAAATACAAGCGATTCAGCTGAAAACAGCTTCGAAATGCGACACCTGGTTGCAAAGATATTTCGAAGTATAGGGAATTTTGTATCGGTTAGGTGGATTTCGTAGGTACTGATATTGCTTAGAACAACGAAAAATTCAATGTTTGCAAACTTCTATTTCAGCTAGACGCACGGGCGAGATGTCGGAAGACGCGTCTCCACGCGGGCCAGCTTACTACGGCGTTACTTTAGTTTTCAGAGAAGGAAAATCGAAAATTATGATCCAAAAACGTGATTTTTCACGGAAAATTTTGAAAAAACCTCTAATATCTCCACCGAACGAGACTCCAGCTCGCGGAACGCTCGCCAGAATACAGGTAAGGCAGGTAAGTTGCTATTTAAACTAATAAAAACAGGGTTCACAGTAAGAATTTTGAGATAAAAATAAAAATGTGGTTCAGTACAAAAATGTTCTGAATTTTTCTATGTTAATGGCGAAAAATTATGTGATTAAACGAACTTACCTTAAGTGAAGTTCTATCATAATTATACGAAGCTCCTTCTCCGAGACATATTAACGTGTAGTAGCGTGGGATTGTACCAGCGCGGTCACAATTATTACAAAGCTAAAAAAAAAAAAATATAAAAAAGTGTTCTCTCATCGGGCAACACTGTACTGTCATTTCGTTTAAAGCTAGTTATTGTAAACAACCCTAGGGAAACTTCAGTAGGGATGGGTAGGGAGACCTGTCTCGGAGAAGGAGCTTCGTATAATTATGATAGAACTTCACTTAAGGTAAGTTCGTTTAATCACATAATTATACTTACTCCTTCTCCGAGACATATTAACGTGTAGATGTTTGAAGTCAGTGAGGGTTGTTTATGGGTTAGTAATACTTGGTTATAAAAATAGTAAGGTATTTATTAAAATCACAGAAATTATGTATTACAATAGCAATTCAGTAATATATATATATAAATGTTAAAATTATGAAATTGTGACATCAGCAAAATTAAGTTATATTATTTACGGTGTTACATATAACATCACTGAACACAGATGGTTCTTGAATAACCGGCCTGTTATAATGTCTAGCAAAGGTGGCTGAGTTCTGAGACCACCCAGCTGTCCTTTGTATTTGGTCTATACTGATCCCAGATCTTTTAGCAGCTGACGTAGAAGCATGTCTGGTGCTGTGTGCTGTGAAAGTATTTACATCAATTCCAGACTCATGTAAAGTTATTTTAATCCAGCGGCTTATAGTTTGAGTTGAAGCGCAATGATGTGGCTTTTTAAATGTCAGTATAAGCTTATCAGTACCTCTTCTCAGTGGTTTAGTTCTATTAATATAACATTTAACAGTAGTGACTGGACAAATCTCAATTCTATTTTCAAAGGTTTTAAGGTGTAATAGTGGCTGAAGGCTGCCTGTTTTGGAGGTTTTTATTATGTCTGGGATGTATATCTGAATTCCATCATTCATGATTTTAATATTTTTAGTATTAATTAAAGATAAAGTTTGTACTCTATGCCCTGTAGTAAGGGCAAGAATAGTTACGACTTTTTTTGTTAGTTTTTCTAAACTGATGTCTTCATTAGGGTAAAGATTTGCCAAATATGTTAATACAACTCCAGGGTCCCAAGTAAGATTATACTTTGGGGCAGGTGGTTTCGTACGGTATACTCCTCGCATGAAACGTTTAATCCTTTCGTCTGATCCAATTTTAGAACTAATTAACAGTGAAAGGGCTGATCTGGTAGTATTTATTGTACCATATGAGGCTCCGGATTCAAATGATTCACTTAAAAATTTTAGGATATAGGGAATGGAAGCTTCATAGGTGTCTATGTTGTATTTCTTACAAAATATCCACCATGATTTCATGGATGAGTCATATTGTTTCATGGAACTATTAGACAGTGAATTTAACATAATTTGTAGGGCTGAATTCGGTGTGCCTCTTCTTATGTATGCCTCGCTGAGAGCAGCCCTGCAGCCAGGGTAAGCTGGTGGTGAAGGGGGTGACTTTCTCTGAAAGGAGAGGATAGTAACCCTATATTTGGTTCAAAGATTAATAATCTCTTAGTCAACAATGAATCCAATAGTGGAAACCATGGTTGAGATGGCCAATACGGAAAAACTAAGATACCTGTTGCCTTATCTGTCTTGATTTTATGAAGGCATTTTAATATTAGTGAGAATGGAGGGAATGCATAAAAAAAGTAATTAGACCAGTTAAGAGTGAACGCATCAACTTTGAAAGCTGCAGGATCACATTTCCAGGACACAAACTTTTCACATTTACTGTTTATTCTAGAAGCAAACAAATCTATATCCGGTACCCCGAAACGATTTACTATTTTACTATAAGCCATTTGTGACAGCTCCCATTCAATGTTGATTTTTCTTGATTCTCTGTCGGCTTCATAGTTATCTTTGGTATTAATATAAGATGCATAAATCCAAATATTCCTCTCTTCGCACCATTGCCATATATCTCTAGTAATACTGTTTAGGTGGGGAAACTGAACTCCCCCCATTTTGTTAATATATGCAACTGCAGTAGTATTATCCACTCTTAATAACACCTCACAATTATGCAAATCTTTTGCAAAACACTGGAGCCCTAAGAAGGCAGCTTTTAATTCTAAATAATTTATATGGTAGTTCTTTTCTAAATCTGACCATGAACCTGAGGCTTTATTTAGTTCACACACAGCTCCCCAACCAGTAGTTGAGGCATCTGTTAGTATTTCTGTTTTAAATTTATGTTGCTTTATTGGATTATGTTTGTATACATTCTTACTCCACCAGTCTAATTCTGGAGGAACTATACTTTTGAGGGGCATTATTGCATCATAATTATCGTTTGACTGTAACAGACCTAAATATTTCTCTCTCTCCAGAATCTTGGTATATACCCAGCCATATGGAATGGCTGGACAAATTGAGCTTAACGTTCCTAACAATTGAGAGAATTCTCTAATTTGACATTGACTTTTCACTTGATAAGTTTTGATTTTTTCTAATATTGCAATTTGTTTTTGTTGGGGGACCGATAAGGCAAGATTTGTTGATTCTAAAATAAAACCCAAATACTGACATGATTGGCTTGGTTTAAGGTGGCTTTTTTCAAAATTGATGACAAACCCTAATTCTTGTAAAAGATTTACTGCAAATTTTACATTTTCCTCACATTTTCTTTTTGATTTATGAAGATACAGGCTATCGTCTAAATAACATGTCATGATGATGTTATTATTTCTAAGGTAAGTACAAACTGGTTTTAGTAGTTTTGTAAAAACGAATGGTGCTGTACATAAGCCATAAGGTAGAGCATTGAATTCAAATAATTTGTTATCAAAAGTAAACCTTAAGTATTTTTTATACTTATCCGCTATAGGTACTGAAAAATAGGCTTCTTTTAAATCAATTGAGGCCATATGGCAATCTTTTGACATAAGTTTGCAAGCTGTTCTTATATCTTCTAATTTGAAATGTTCTGTGTCTATAAAACAATTGAGTTTTTTCAAATTCAATATAAATCTGTATGAGCCATTAGGCTTGGGAACTAAAAATATGGGTGATGTAAATTGATTAGGGCAGAAAGAACACTCTGAGACTGTACCCAAAGTAATTAGTTTATCAATTTCAAGTTTAATTGATTCTTTTTCTTGTTCTGACCAATATTGTAACATAGTTTGATAAGGAGGTGGAGTTTCCCTGAATGGAATCTCATAACCTTCAATCCATTTTAGAACTACTGGGTCATTGGTTAGTTTGCACCAGTTGTTCTTAAAATACTTAAGTCTACCTGCATGTACCTGAGGGTCTATCTGCGGAATCTGGGCCTGAAACTGGATGGAGCTGGCTTCTGAGTCTTCCAGCGAGTTTGATCCGGTTGAGGTTGTCGCTGATGTTGATGTTGTTGAAGCTGATGCCCGCCGCGAGCTCGTTGCTGTTGTTGGTACTGCGGCGGGCCTCTCCAGTTTACCTGTTTCTTCTGAGTTCCTAGTTTTACTGTTTTCTTTTCTGTGGTCTTAATCAGGGAGCCTGCTTTTTGGACAGCTTGCGCGGTCCTAATTTTTTCAGCACAGTCTTTTCCGAATAATGTGTCATCTGGTGTTGCTGTCTTTACAGCATCTTGTACCACCTTATTGACGCCAGCCAAAGCAAAAAATCTTCTTGAAGAGGAGTCCTGATAATAAATTTCAGCAGCTAATTTTGCTGCATCACTTATTTCTTCAACAAGGACTTTACTGTTTATATTACCCATCAGTACCTTGCTTAACGACTTTCCTAAACAAGTCATAAGTTTTCCAGTTAGGTTTTGTCTATAGCAGATCCTTTTATCCCTTTTGAGGGTTAGATCTGACAGGGAGGCTGATATCTCAGCATTCATTGAAGGAGCCACTGCCCTTGGGAAATTGATAGGCGTAGGGTATTTTTTGACAATAGCCTCTCGAGGTTCTTTACCAAGACCTGTTTGCGTGATCCTCGTCCAACGGAGTGCTAGTTCGGGTCTGATAGCTTCTCCAACCTCTGTTATGTCTTCGCCTTCAGTTCCCAGGGCTTGTAGGAGCTCATCAGGTAGATTGTCCTCTGAAAAGTTGAACAAAAAGATATAGACATGTCTATCCGCTTAGTGATAGCGCTAAGTCAATAGTATTCCAGTGTGGAAATGAATTTATTGGCATTGTCTACCCGCAGTGTGATAGCGCTTGCCATATATTTTACACAGTGTCCACCCGCATGTGGTGGCGCTTATGTGTTTATAACATGTTATCCCTCTATTGGGATCACCCAGGCGTTTGAAGAAGTGACATCGTAGGTTTACCTACATAGTTAAAATTCGGATAGGTATTTAAACACAATTCATGTTTTACAGACCTGTGTTCAGTTCTTGTTCTAAATCGTTTTGAGCAGGTATATTATGCGCAGGCGGCGACGGTGGTTCAGTCGGTTGAGTAACCACAGGCAGTAGTGTAGGTGGAAAAGGTGATTGAGGCCGCGACGGCGGTGAACATGGCGGCGATGATACTTCTGAGTCCACTTCGACGGGTAACTTTTCCAGTTTCCTTTCCAGTTTTCTTATCTTTCTCTTTATGTGATCCGCGTCTTTATTCTTTCGTTTTCCCATTTTCTTCAAAAGCACGGTCTTATTCAATTTATTCGGAGACAAATTAACAATGACCGCGAAAAAAACCGATGTCAGAAAAGAAAATTTTTAAAATTGAACGAGTTTTAGTCAATGGCAATGACAACCGGAAATAGCCTTTTGATTGACATAAAAGAAAAAAGACAAATAAAATTGTTTTTGGTATCCTCTAATACTAGGAATTCTTCATAGAATTCGTGAACAAATTAGGTCTTACCTTGATGATGCTTCGTCATAATGATCATTCTTCATATTTTCAGTAACTACATACCTTTTTCCTTGTTACACAAAACCAAATGTCAACAAAACTCACCTACCGGCGGCGCCGGCGCGCCGGTATGTACCTGAGTTCACTGCACTTGTTTTTTCACTAACTGATGCACTACACACATCATTTATCATAAATATAATCATGGTAATCGGTTTTAGTACGACTTTATTCATTAATAAATAAGAAAATTTAATAATATTTGTATTTTGTTGAGAGAACGTAGTGACAGCGCTAAGCACAAAAACACGTAATGACAGTACAGTGTTGCCCGATGAGAGAACACTTTTTTATATTTTTTTTTTTTTAGCTTTGTAATAATTGTGACCGCGCTGGTACAATCCCACGCTACTACACGTTAATATGTCTCGGAGAAGGAGTAAGTATAATGAAAATTTTTTCGCGTTTTGTCAATTCTTTCAGTCAAAATAGTCTAATGGTACCTAAATACAAGCGATTCAGCTGAAAACAGCTTCGAAATGCGACACCTGGTTGCAAAGATATTTCGAAGTATAGGGAATTCTGTATCGGTTAGGTGGATTTCGTAGGTACTGATATTGCTTAGAACAACGAAAAATTCAATGTTTGCAAACTTCTATTTCAGCTAGACGCACGGGCGAGGTGTCGGAAGACGCGTCTCCACGCGGGCCAGCTTACTACGGCGTTACTTTAGTATTCAGAGAAGGAAAATCGAAAATTATGATCCAAAAACGTGATTTTTCACGGAAAATTTTGAAAAAACCTCTAATATCTCCACCGAACGAGACTCCAGCTCGCGGAACGCTCGCCAGAATACAGGTAAGGCAGGTAAGTTGCTATTTAAACTAATAAAAACAGGGTTCACAGTAAGAATTTTGAGATAAAAATAAAAATGTGGTTCAGTACAAAAATGTTCTGAATTTTTCTATGTTAATGGCGAAAAATGAAAATTTTTTCGCGTTTTGTCAATTCTTTCAGTCAAAATAGTCTAATGGTACCTAAATACAAGCGATTCAGCTGAAAACAGCTTCGAAATGCGACACCTGGTTGCAAAGATATTTCGAAGTATAGGGAATTTTGTATCGGTTAGGTGGATTTCGTAGGTACTGATATTGCTTAGAACAACGAAAAATTCAATGTTTGCAAACTTCTATTTCAGCTAGACGCACGGGCGAGGTGTCGGAAGACGCGTCTCCACGCGGGCCAGCTTACTACGGCGTTACTTTAGTTTTCAGAGAAGGAAAATCGAAAATTATGATCCAAAAACTTTTAATTTGAATGAATGATCGCTGCCCGCCTCGTCCACCACTTGTGCAGAGAGGGGCCTGACCTGGCCGAGAGTCAGTTTGGCTTTCGGCACGGGCGCTCCACCATCCACGCGATATCGCGGGTGAGAGTCCTGGCAGAGGAAGCAGTGTCCCGGGGCGGGGTGATGGTGGCGGTGTCCTTGGACATATCTAACGCCTTCAACACCCTACCTTGGAGCTGCATTCGGGAGGCACTGCTGTACCATCGGGTGCCTTCCTACCTCTGCCACATCGTTGGGGCTTATCTCGAGGATAGGGGTGTCACCTACATGGGACGTGATGGCGGAAACCAGCGCCGCATGTCGTGCGGTGTTCCACAGGGCTCGGTCGTTGGCCCACTCCTGTGGAACATCGGGTACGACTGGGTGCTGAGGGGCGAGCTTCCGCCGGGCGTGGAACTGACGTGTTATGCTGATGACACGCTGGTCACGGCCCGGGGGAGCTCGTACAGGGAGGCAGCGTTGCTGGCGACGGCTGCGGTCTCACTTGTGGTGAGCCGCATACGGCGCCTAGGCCTGGAGGTGGCCCTTAACAAGTCGGAGGCCATGGTCTTTCATGGCCCCCGGCGGGCGCCGCCGGCCGGATCACACATCGTGGTCGGTGGGTGTCGGATCGCTGTCGAGTCCACCATGAAATATCTGGGATTGGTGCTCGACAGCCGGTGGGACTTTGGCCCCCACTTCCGGCGGCTGGCGCCTAAGTTGATGGGCGCGGCTGGGGCGCTGTCAACGCTGCTTCCCAATCTGGGGGGCCCGAGCGTTGCCTGTAGGCGGCTCTACGTGGGGATCGTGCGATCCATGGCCCTGTATGGGGCCCCAATTTGGGCGGCTGACCTGACGGCCGGCAGCATCGCTGTTCTGCGAAGACCGCAGCGTGCTATGGCTGTCAGAGTCATCAGGGGATATCGCACGATCTCCTACGAGGCAGCCTGTGTGCTGGCTGGATCCCCACCATGGGACCTCGAGGCGAAAGTACTCGCGTCACTGTATCGGTGGCGCGAGGAAGCGCGGGAGCGGGACCAGCGACTGACGGAGCGCCACATGGAGCTTCGTCGGTCGCAGCTCCGCGCAGCCCTGGTGGCGAGCTGGCAGGATAGGCTTTCACGCCCTACCGCCGGCCTCGCCACCGTCGAGGCGGTCCGGCCAGTACTCGGGAACTGGCTCGGGAGGAGGCACGGCTCCCTGTCGTTTCGGACGACGCAGGTGCTCTCGGGGCATGGTTGCTTCGGGAAGTACCTGTGTCGCATAAACAGGGAGCCGGACGCCCGGTGTCACCACTGCGTCGACTGCCGGGAGGACACGGCGCGGCATACGCTGGCAGAATGTGCCGCTTGGGAGGAGCCGCGTCGTGCCCTCGTCTCAGAAGTCGGCAACGACCTATCGCTGCCGGCTGTGGTCGAGTCCATGGTCGGTAGCGAGGAGTCCTGGGACGCGGTGGTATCCTTCTGCGAAACAGTCATGTCGCAGAAGGAGGCTGCGGAAAGGGAGAGGGAGATATCTTTCGCTCACCCAGCCCGCAGCAGGCGCACCGGGCGTCGGCGGAGGGCGGACAACGCCCTCTTCCAGCCCCCCTAAATGGGTCCAGGGGCGACGGATCTGGGGACATCCGTCGCCCCCTATTCCTTAGGACCCGAGATGGTGGCGCGTAGTGTTCCACGCGCGCCTCTCTGTGATGTATGGGGGGGAGTTTAACACCTCACTCCCCCCCAACGTGAGGAGGCCCGCAATGGCGGGCCGGCACCAGTCGGGGATCGCGGAAGACATATTGGTTCCCGTGGTCTCCGACGTAGGTGTGGGACGGAACACCGGGGTGGTTTTATACAGTAAGAGTCTGACAGACCCCTCTGCCCACCCCAGGGCGGAGGACATCCATGAGGATTTCCACCTCGAGATCAAAAAAAAAAAAAAAAAAAGGTTAGGTTAGGTTAGGTTGGGGTGGGGTGCGTGCAGAAAACCTCCTCGTGTGCCTTGATTGCTGCTCGTTCCTTTCGGATACGTTCGGGGGAAAGGGCAGCCGTTGGGCCGGTGCACCCTGGGTACAGCCAATATTCTCTCCATGTCGGAGACAATATTGGCTGTGGCGAATTTCTGCGCGGGGGGGCGGAGCTTCATGCTCCTGGGTCGGTTCATCTGGACCGACCAACCGTCATCCACTCCTCCCTCTGCTTACAGAGGACAGGTTGTTTGGTGATGACGGCGGCGCTCGTTGTGCACTCACCTGCCAACGGGCTAGCAGCGGGGGATCTGATCCTCCTGACTGCATCCGTCGAAATCGTAATCCGTGAAGAGATCATGGTCATGTTTTATGACTTGGAACGGGACGAGGATCTTGGCTTAACCGCCCGGATCGCGAGGAAGATAACCTCTATAAAAAATTCCTCTAATACCAAGTTTTGGTGTGCGGCGAGGGTATGAATGGCTGAGGAGTAGTGTCATCTGTAACTTTAGTTACAGGTGGCGCATCAGTCACGAGCGCACCCCCAGCCAGGGTACCAGTGGACCCCCTGGTTGGGTTACAAATTTACACTTACCTAGGGACAGGGGGTGAACCTAGGCGGACTTTTTACATCCCCCACAGTCGTGGGACTCATATGGAACCTAATAAAACAAATTCATTGATGAAGGTGCCGACCGTTGTGGTCGAGCGCATGCGGTCGGGTGCGGCGTCGGATACCGACGCTGCGTCTGACAGGATGAGCGTGGCGAGCGCGAGCTCGCAGCGCTCGCGGAAGGAAGGAGGGGCGGCGAGGCGCTGCGGTAAGCGCTCGCCACGCTCCTCTAGCGAGGAGAGCCTGCCGGCACCTAAGGTGCCGATGGGCAGCAGTAGACGAGGTCGAGCAGTGGCTGGTAGAGCTGCTGTTCCTTCAGTGGAGCGCGATGAGCGGGGGCGCTTCGCGTCGGTGTCCAGGCCCGACACTCCGGCTCCAGTGGAGCACGTAGAGATGTTGGAGAGTGACCCGACTAGCGAGGGCTCCCTGCTCGGGCTTAATAAGGCAGAAGCCAACGCCGCAAAGCGGGCGCAGCGCAAGGCTGTGGCGGAAGATGCTGGAGCGGCGCTCAGCCCGGACGGCTGCCGGAGGGGGCTTGTCGCCGGTGGCATCTTGCCGCCAGGTCTTCGACGGCGTAGATGTGATCCTGAAGGTTGCCACAAAATCCGGTAACCTGAAGGGCACATTCACGCGCGCCCTTAAAGAGGTGGCTGAACTCATCAAGGAGGGAGCTGAGGTCCTCCTTAATGGTTCAGGCTCGGAAAAGACGGCGGAGTTTTGCGAAGAGAACCGCCGTCTTAGATCCGAATTGGAGGACCTCAAGCGGCAGTTTGCCAACCTGCGGGCAGCCCCGGGCTCCGGATCATCGCCGGTGCCGTTGCTGGCTCCACAGTCGGCCCCATCGTCGACCCCTGCACTTGCGGATGCGGAGGTCGATAAGATCGCTCGCATCTGTTTGGTGCAGTGCGGGCAGATGGTAGGGGCTCGACTAGAGGCCATAGAGCCGAGGCTCCTCCCAGCCGAAACCCTCCGTCCACCACTCGCTGCGGATAAGCGGAGGAGAGAGGCAGCGGCCAAGGTGGCTGAGCCAAGAGAGTCAGGCAAGGGGGCCAAAAAGCCCGCAATGGGGGCCGCAAAGCCCACGGATGCGGCTAGAAAGCCCGCAAAGGCCGCGCCCAATTCCCAGGCGGCAGCTTCTGTGACTGCGCCTGGACCATCTACGGAGGCCTGGACGACGGTCGTCAGAAAGGGGAAGAAAAAGAAAAAGAAGAAGAAGGCACCACCAGCTCCCGCTAGAGCGCCGGTGCCAGCTAGGAGGAGGAACCAGGGACCGCCTAGGGCGACAGCCCCACGCTCCGCAGCTGTGGTTATAACTCTACAGCCCGGAGCCGTTGAGAGGGGCGCCTCGCCGACTTCGAGAACTTCCTTGTCGAGTTGGGCGCCGTCGTAGGCCGACTCCACCCTCGCCCTGTGCTGTTGCTAGGGGATCTCAACGCCAAGTCATCGGCGTGGGGATCTCCGGTGACCGACGCTAGGGGCGAGGCGCTAGAAGAGTGGGCGGTCACGACCGGCCTGGTTGTCCTAAACCGGGGCTCGGTCCACACGTGCGTGCGGCAGCGGGGCGGTTCTATTGTGGACGTCTCGTTCGCTAGCCCTACTGTCGCAAGCCGTGTCCGTGACTGGCGTGTCGCTGTGGGGGTGGAGACGTTGTCGGATCACAGATACATCCGGTTCGACGTTTCCACCCAGACCTTCGGCGGCCGTAGTCCATCGGCCCCGCGAATGGACGGCCCGCGCTGGGCGCGTAAGCGCATCGACAGGGAACTTCTCGAGGAGGCTGCTATTGTCCAGGCCTGGAGCCGGGAGTCGGCAACGGACGGACCCGTTGACGTCGAAGAGGAGGCGCTGTGGTTCCGCGGGGCGATGACGCACATCTGCGACGCGTCCATGCCCCGCGTCCACACGCAATCAGCGAGGCGCCAGGTGTACTGGTGGTCTGCCGAGATCGCGCGGCTACGTGTCGCATGCGTGTCGGTCAGGCGCCGGTACACCCATTACCGCAGGAGACGTCGTCGGGTCCCTGACGAAGAGGCCGCGCTGTACGAGGTGTACCGCGCGGCGAAGGAGGCCCTGTGGCTGGCCATCGGTGAAGCGAGGACGCGAGCCAGGGAGGAGATGTTGGAGACTCTCGAACGGGATCCGTGGGGGCGCCCCTATCGAGCGGTTCGAGGGAAACTTCGAGCCGCGGCGCCTCCACTCACGGAGAGTCTCCAACCTGAGCTGCTGGAGGAGGTCGTCACAGCCCTCTTCCCGGCAAGAGCGGAGCACACTCCGCCGCCGATGGCATTGCCCACAGCTGCAGAGCCTACAGAAGGGAACGCCATCAGCGTCCCAGAGGTGACACAAGGAGAGATGGGGGCGGCCGTGTTGCGGCTCCGGGGCCCGACGGTATACACGGCTGCGCGTTGGCCCTCGCTCTGAAAGAGCTAGAGCCCCAACTGAGAGGACTCTTCACAGCGTGCCTTGAGCGGGGCCAGTTTCCTAGTCTGTCTGAAATATCTGGGATTGGTGCTCGACAGCCGGTGGGACTTCGGCCCCCACTTCCGGCGGCTGGCGCCTAAGTTGATGGGCGCGGCTGGGGCGCTGTCAACGCTGCTTCCCAATCTGAGGGGCCCGAGCGTCGCCTGTAGGCGGCTCTACGTGGGGATCGTGCGATCCATGGCCCTGTATGGGGCCCCAATTTGGGCGGCTGACCTGACGGCCGGCAGCATCGCTGTTCTGCGAAGACCGCAGCGTGCTATGGCCGTCAGAGTCATCAGGGGATATCGCACGATCTCCTACGAGGCAGCCTGTGTGCTGGCTGGATCCCCACCGTGGGACCTCGAGGCGAAAGTACTCGCGTCACTGTACCGGTGGCGCGAGGAAGCGCGGGAGCGGGACGAGCGACTGACGGACCGCCACATGGAGCTTCGTCGGTCGCAGCTCCGCGCAGCCCTGGTGGCGAGCTGGCAGGATAGGCTTTCACGCCCTACCGCCGGCCTCGCCACCGTCGAGGCGGTCCGGCCGGTACTCGGGCAATGGCTCGGGAGAAGGCACGGCTCCCTGTCGTTTCGGACGACGCAGGTGCTCTCGGGGCATGGTTGCTTCGGGAAGTACCTGTGTCGCATAAACAGGGAGCCGGACGCCCGGTGTCACCACTGCGTCGACTGCCGGGAGGACACGGCGCGGCATACGCTGGCAGAATGTGTCGCTTGGGAGGAGCCGCGTCGTGCCCTCGTCTCAGAAATAGGCAACGACCTATCGCTGCCGGCTGTGGTTGAGTCCATGGTCGGTAGCGGGGAGTCCTGGGACGCGGTGGTATCCTTCTGCGAAACAGTCATGTCGCAGAAGGAGGCTGCGGAAAGGGAGCGGGAGATATCTTCCGCCCACCCAGCCCGCAGCAGGCGCACCGGGCGTCGGCGGAGGGCGGACAACGCCCTCTTCCAGCCCCCCTAAATGGGTCCAGGGGCGACGGATCCGGGGGCATCCGTCGCCCCCTATTCTTTAGGACCCGAGATGGTGGCGCGTAGTGTTCCACGCGCGCCTCTCTGTGATGTATGGGGGGGAGTTTAACACCTCACTCCCCCCCAACGTGAGGAGGCCCGCAATGGCGGGCCGGCACTAGTCGGGGATCGCGGAAGACATATTGGTTCCCGTGGTCCCCGACGTAGGTGTGGGACGGAACACCGGGGTGGTTTTAGTCAGTAAGAGTCTGACAGACCCCTCTGCCCACCCCAGGGCAGAGGACATCCATGAGGATTTCCACCTCGAGATCAAAAAAAAAAAAAAAAAAAAAAAACAAAAAAAAAAAAAAAAAAAAAAGGTTAGGTTAGGTTAGGTTAGGTTTTTTTTTTTTTTTTTTTTATTGTGAGTTTTTTACCGCAGACATGGTGGTCCGCGCCTTTGTTTACATCGATAATTTTTGTTTACAGGTTTTTAAGTATAATTACAGTTATTAAACTCCTACGTCGGACACTTATTTCTAGGTTATTTCTGAACTTAATACTACGTGAGTCCATCTTATTTTTTTTTTTTTTTTTTTTTTAATTTTTTTTTTTTATATATTTTTTTTTTTATATATATTTTTTATTTACATGCCATGCATAAATATATATATATACTTTTTTTTTTTTTTGATACTATAATATTACAATTTTACACAGGCATTATTATTTGATATTAATATTAATTTTGTTGTTTTATTTTACAATTTACTGATTGTTTTTTGTTTATATACTATTTAATTTTACGTTACTACACTTTTTTTTTCGGGGAAGACTGCATGGCAGTATGAACCGACCAGCCCCACCGATGGCTTCCGTTCACGGAAATGACGTACGCATCCGCGCCGCTTAGCTCAACCATTTTTGAGGGAACTTAACGACCGGATACGCAGCGCCACCATCGGCTTGACAGTTACGCGAGTATGACAGATTCACTCTGCCATGCAGTTTTACAATTTGGTTTTATAGGGGGTGTTAGTGTGAGTGATCCTTGGTGGGTTTGTTTGGGTTTGGAGTTTGGGTGGGACTTGTTAGTTGTGAATTCAGGTGTTAATTCGGTGTCTGCTGACCAGGGACTTCGCTAACCGGAGCAAGGCTTCCATGACTACTACGTCTCGATGCTGCATGGCCGTCTTCAAGTTGTAGTCGATGACGGCTTTAGTCGGCGCATCCATAGCTCTCTTTGCGAAACGGCCTATGGCGTCGTCGGCGTCGTCGGAGTAATAGACGCAACTGACAGTATGTCTCGACACCGCCACTACCGCGTGGGAGATGCTGTCATGGATTTGGAGCCTCCTGGACTTGGTGTTGATGATGATTACGCTGTCGTAGGTCAACCCCTGAGCCTCGTGTATGGTTAAGGTACGCGACCCTTCGCCGGACCCATATCCCTGGTTCATAAGAGAGGCTTTTTCCTCCTGCGTATGAACCAGGAACAGGGTGTTTTGGGCAGTTTTGGGTATCTGCGCTCTTGTGTAACCTTCCACCCGCAGGGAGTGGACCCGCGACAGCGTCGACTTGGAGGAGTATATACCAGAGTATATCTCGCTCAGTGCAAGAGCCACATCCATCGGGTTGCGGTGTGTGCAAAGCAGCTCCCGGGTGATGCCAGCCACCAGATTTGGACGGGTATACCTTAGAACGAATAGGTTCTCTCTATCCAGATATGGAAGCTGGTTCACGTCTCCGATGAGGACAACCTCGCTTGCTCCTGACAACTTCACTGCCATTACTATGGCCCCAAAATGGTTCATTAATGCCTCGTCTACCGTGAGACGGTAACATCGGTCTTGCGTTTTGAACCCGTTGGCTAAGATTGAGGCCATAGTGCGCACCTTTGTCTTTACTCGATCTCCTAAGCGGTGCGCAAGCTTCTCCCTGAGATCTTTGGCAGCTTCGGTCGTCGTGGTGGCTACGACGTCCTTCTCCTCATCGAAGTGCTTCACCACCCAGGTTGTCTTGCCACAACCCGGGACTCCGTTAACCCACTCGATATTGGGTACCGCCCAACTTTCCCTTGATACTGGAGTGTCCGAAGTCCTTAGAATGGACTGTGCCATTTCAAGGATCTTATCGTCCAGCATGATTTTGGTACATTTGGCGGTAACCACTATCGGGTCGTCGTTTGGCACGTTGAATTTTAGTTTGCCTGAGCGCTCCGTTTCCTCCTCGTCCAGGGCCACGAATCCACTCTTCGCGCTGTAGGCTGCCATGTACGAACCCGTCATTTCTCCTTTGATGACCTGAGAAGTGACGTTGTCGTACACTGCTGCCTCTGCTTCCTTGAGTAATACTCTTAACAGTCCTTCCGTGTCTCTCTGGAAGGTCTGTAAGATCTTGCCGCATGTTCTGAGATTGACCTCTCTAGTCGCTCTCACAATTGCAACATACTCAAGGAAGGCACTCTTTACGTGGTCCGTGGTGCCCGAGTTTACTGCGAGGGTCGGTGGGCTGACTTGCCCTTTGTCGGCTCTGGTAGGCACTGGCTTTGGCGGTGATGGTTTATGTGGATTCTTTTGGAAGAACCTCTCCACTGCTGCTTCCAGTTTGTGCGATGGTGATGCATTACTGGTGCTTGGGAGCAGTGCACTGAGGAAAGTGCCGATGGCTTTCAGGCGACTCCTCGACTTAGCCTGGTCTTCAGGGCTGATAGTCTTGCGCTGCTCCTTTGCAGCTTTTTCGGCGGCTGCCTTCTGCTGGGCCCTCTCAGAACCGCTTAGAGTAGTCGGACATTTCCGAT
Source organism: Aporophyla lueneburgensis (assembly GCA_932294355.1). NCBI lineage: Eukaryota > Metazoa > Arthropoda > Insecta > Lepidoptera > Noctuidae > Aporophyla > Aporophyla lueneburgensis. The sequence continues at coordinate 38,863,889 of OW028736.1, forward strand.
TGGAAGACTGTGTTGTGAGGCTCCAGGCCGAAGGTGCTGAACTTGGACTCCTTTCCGTTTTCCCACCAGGTCAGGGCAGCTCCGACCTTCCCCTCTATCTTGCTGCCGTCGGTGTATATTTGGGGACCGATTACTTGGTGGGTTTCCAGAGTTTCGGGAGTCAAGTCTTCTAGGCGTGCATACTCTGTTGTTGTGAATAGCGCTGGGTGGGGGTTTTGGGAGTGATGCACGTTGCACTCCAGCTCACGACCCGGCGGTATGAACTCTAGGGAATGGCCCTTTTTGATCTTAAAAAGGGTCGCGGCCTCGATTACCCGGAGATCTAGGGGGAGTTGGCCTGACAGGATAAGTGCCGATGTTAGAGACACCGTGCGGTATGCTTTGCAGATCTTCTGCGCAAAACCTCTCTGCAGTGAGTCAAACTGATTCCTTGTCATCAGTTTCTCAACTGCGGGGGCCCACGCACTCGCTGCATACATCACGATGGGCTCTATCACCGACACGTATATTGTCCTAATTATCTCTCTGTTGAGACCCCAAGTCACCTTCGCCGCGCATGCCAGCTGCTTGTAGATGTCTGCAGCCTTTTTACAGGTTGCGGACACGTGCGCGTTGAAGGTGAGTTTAGAGTCTATTGTGAGACCTAGCAGCTTGACTTCTTCGACCAGGTTCAGCCGCGTGCCCGACATGTGGAGTACCGGAACGTCGTACTTAAGCTTTCTCGTTAACACCATCGCATTGGTCTTGTGCGCGGCGAAACGTAGCTTGTTTTGGACGCCCCATTCCGATACTATGTCTAGCGTGTCGTTGGCTGACTGCTGCAGGGGACCGGCTGTAAAGTCCGAGAAAACTAGGACAACGTCGTCTGCGAAGGCTTGGCAGTACACCCCCATTCTAGCCATCTTGTGTAAGAGCAAGTCTAGGATAAGGTTCCAGAACGTCGGTCCGGCAATTGAGCCCTGGACGCATCCTTTCGTGGTACCCTTCTCACTAGTCGCTCTGGCGTAGTTGACCCTGATGTTCCGGTCTTCCAGGTATGAGGTGACGAGAGCGTAGATGTTTTTCGGACAGTGTTTGACCACCATCTGCCTTTTGAGTGCTGGCCACCACGCGTTATCGAAGGCTCCCTCTATGTCCAATGATATCAAAAGCACGATCTTTTTGGCTTTGATTTCGGCACGAATATGTCCCATTAGGGCATAGAGGGCGTCCTCGGTTCCGCGCTGCGGCATGAAACCGTACTGGTTTGTGTTCAGTGTTGGGAGGAAGTGCCACTGGAGTCTGCCTACTAGGAGCTTCTCGACGATTTTTCCTAGGACCGAGAGCAGACCTATTGGCCTGTACGACTTTGGGCTGGTGTAGTCGTCCTTGCCTGGCTTGCGGAGAATGCACACGTGGGCGACCTTCCACTGCTTCGGGAAGTGGGACAGCGACAAGCACCTGTTGGCTATCGCTAAGAACACTTCCCTATTGCAGTTTATTGCCGCTGTGCAGATGTCTGCCGTTAATCCATCGGGACCGGGGGCTTTTTTCGGATTTTGGTTCTGGAGAACCATTTCCAGTTCCGCGGCCGTAAAAAGTGGATCGTTAGCAGACAGACCTCGGGGGTTTTTCTTCTCCGCGAGCCTCCTCAGAGTGGTGTGGTATGGCTGTTCGGCATTCGTTGAGTCATCGGGGTAGAAGGTTTTTGCCAGAAGATCCGCGGATTGCTCTGGGGTGAGCGTCTCGCCTGCGGTGTTTCTCAGGAGGGTGTCGTCCTGTCTTCTGGCTGTCTTCTTAAGTACCCTGTATATGCCGTCCCACATGCTCTCTCGGTCCTGCTTCGAGCAGAACTCCTTCCAGTTGGCTGTGGCTGCTTCCATTGCTGCTGTGGTGTACGTTTGTTTGGCCAGTACGTATTCTTGGATGGTGAAGTGTCTCCGGCTTGCGGCTGCATTTCGGATCCTTCTCTTTTTCGTCATCGCGTCTTTTTTGAGACGATCTAGAGAAGGGCTCCACCATGGGGGCTTGGCGTTCAGCTTAGGCGACCCCAGTTTTGGGATCGCTTCCTCGCATGAGCGGTGGATGTAACTTGTGTACGCTGTGATGAGTGACTCCAAATCCTCTGGATTCGAGACGCTCGAGATTCTGACTGGTGTGATGTCATTTTCTGCTAAGCTGGTCTTGAAGTGCGTGCTGAAGTCGGACCACTTTGCCTTCTTGGTGTTGTAGTTGCGCGTCGAAATTGGCCTAATTGGTTCTAAGGCCTTTTCTAAGCGCATCGAGAAGGTTATCGCGTTGTGGTCTGAAGTTGTTAGACTCCTTTCTACACGCCAGTCCTCAACCTTGCCTAGCAGTGACAAGCTGCATACCGTCACGTCGACGATGCTAGTGCACCACCTGTCTCCTCTATAGGTCTCGAACGTCGGAGTTTGTCCTGTATTGAGGATGTGGAGATCCCGCTCATTGAGGAACGAGTTGTACGCCGCTCCGCGATGGTTTTCGGAAACACTTCCCCACCACTGGCTCCAGGCGTTTACGTCTCCTCCCACTAGGATGTTGTTGGTTTTTAGTTTTTGTATTGTGTTGTGTGTTTCTGAAAGGTATGGTTCGATGTCCTGGTCACCTTCAAAATAGACCGATAGCACCCCAAAGCTGACCTGGCCTGCCTTCAGCAAAACGGCCGCGATATTCTCGGTCACAAGCTGGGGGTCGTGGATGACCTCCAGGTTGTGCCCGAAAACAACGATAGCGGCTTTTACTGGTTTCTGGCGATTCAGGCTACACTGGATGACTCGCGTGCCGGGGTTTTGTTTCATCACACCTGTTCTTCCTACATAGGGCTCTTGAACAAGTGCTACTGAAACTCCCTTTGCCTGCGCCGCCAGGTGTAATTCTTCTGTGGCCAGCTTGGAGCGCTGAAGATTTACCTGGATGAACGGCAATCTTGCTGTCGGTCTTGTTGTGTTTTGAGAGGTGACTGGTTGGGTGGTGTGTGTGGTGTCTTGGTCGCCCTTAGCAATAGGAAACGCGCGACCTTGCTATTCCATCCCATTTTTGGCGTTCCTGGCAGTCTTCGCTGAACGCTGTATGTGCCAGGTCGCTGCCCGTCCTTTGGGCCACTTTGCAGTTGATGCAGGTGGGCTGTTTGCCATCAGCTCGAGTTAGGCAGTCCCTCACATTGTGTGCACCGCTGCAGTAACTGCACGCTTCTTTTCCAGCCTTGCATATGGACTTGTTGTGTCCGTATGCAAGGCACTTCGTGCATTGGACTAGTGGGGACTGGTCCTCAATCGAGCATCGCTTGATACCCACGTGGACTTTTTGTGCCTGAGTATAGCTTTTCCAGAGCTCCGGCGAGAGCTCCAGAACAGGGTGGCACTCATGGGGGTTCCTCGCGCGCTTCCTATAGCGCACCTTTAGGGTCTGTCCATCGACAGCGACGTCCTGCAGAAGATGTTTGTTCTGCGCCTTAAGGAGATCGACGATCTCCCCGTCGCTGTAGCTGGACAGCACTCCCTTGATGCAGACGAGAGGGTTTTGGGGTTTTGGCTCCTGGACCTTGAGCCCTGCGTTGGTTTTAAATTGGTCCTTTACTTTAATTAAGTCCGACTTGCTCGCGCACCTTAGGACCACTTTCTGGTTGCGCGCTTTCCGGACTGTGTCGACTCGGGCTCCACTTGTTTTTAGGTCCAGGGCGGTCCTGATTCTCTCGATCACGTTGTCTCCAGTGTGCTGGGGATTCGTCGACGAGACAATCAGGGTGTGGTTGGGTTGTGTGGGTGGTTTAGGGGGTTTCGGTGTGCTCGTGACCTGGGCAAAGGTTTTGGGGCCCTGCTGTTGCTGAAGCGGTCTCTCCGCTTTACCCAGGTCCGCCACCCCTTTCTCGATGTTCTGGAGGCTCTTCTTCACCTCCCCGACTGCTAGTTCCGCCTCCAGATTCAGCGCCGGGGGCGCCTGGATTGGCGGTTCTTTGTCACGCAGTACGCGGAGGTCCGCTGAGACGAGCTCCAGCCTTTCAGAGATTGGTTGTAATTGTTTCGCGATGTTGATTGGTGGTTGTGGTGGTGGTGGTGGGAAGGCTACAGGCCTGTTGGCGATGGCCTGTATCTGTTCCTGTAATGAGGCCACGGCCTCATCAAATTTGATGGTTGTGAGGAGGCCTGTCTCCCGGCTATTAGGGTCCGACTCGGTATTACTTGGGTGTGCGAGGTCCTCCTTGAGTCTCTCAAGCACCTTCCGGAGCACGTCCAGCTGGTTGGAGATGCTGGCCATTGCTGTGTCGAGGCGTGAAAGCCCTGCTCCCATAGGATCACTCTTGGGATCTCCCGGGGCTCTTGTGCTCTCCTGCCTCGTCTTCTCATGCTCGTTTAGGTTCCTGAGGGCTGCTGCGGCGACCTCGTCTTTTATTTCTTTGATGCCTTTGAAGGCATCAAGGGTCTCGTGTCCGAGCCATTCTCGGATCCCTTTCGCCTCTTTTCGTGTTTCGGAGACGTCCGTTTGCATGAGGGAGAGCTCCACCTTCAAATTCATCAGTTCTCGAGTATGAGCTCTCTCGACCCGCAGAAGTTCTTTTGCGTGTCGAGAGCGCTCCTTCTCGAGATTGAACTTGTGGCGAGCCCTCGAGTCCGCCAGCGACAGAGCCGTCTCATACAGGCCTTGCAAACACTCATGGGCCGTGGCCTTGCACTCCCGTTTCATGTTACCGGCAGCTTCCAGGGCATCCTTTCCCCTCTGGAGAAGGTCGTTGGCCTCTCTGGTAGCCAGGTCTATTTCCACGCCTGTGCCCCTTCTCGGCGTTCTGTACAGGAGGCTCGGCCGTCCGCTCTCGGAGCGGTCAGTTTGGCTGACGGATGACGCCACCGAACTTTCCTCGTCCGAGATGATCCGGCGGGGTGGGGAGATGCCGCATTGCTCCCAGTTTATTACGATCTCTGAGACTCTGCTGCGATGTTCTGTGGAGAGAGTCTCAGAGAGTGGTGGTGTGCACCTTGGTACGTCCGGCTCCGACGCTGCCTTTGGTGCCTGTGGTTGTGGTGGTTAGGTTAGGTTAGGTTAGGTTAGGTTAGGTTAGGTTGGGGTGCGTGCAGAAAACCTCCTCGTGTGCCTTGATTGCTGCTCGTTCCTTTCGGATACGTTCGGGGGAAAGGGCAGCCGTTGGGCCGGTGCACCCTGGGTACAGCCAATATTCTCTTCATGTCGGAGACAATATTGGCTGTGGCGAATTTCTGCGCGGGGGGGCGGAGCTTCATGCTCCTGGGTCGGTTCATCTGGACCGACCAACCGTCATCCACTCCTCCCTCTGCTTCCAGAGGACAGGTTGTTTGGTGGCGACGGCGGCGCTCGTTGTGCACTCACCTGCCAACGGGCTAGCAGCGGGGGATCTGATCCTCCTGACTGCATCCGTCGAAATCGTAATCCGTGACGAGATCATGGTCATGTTTTATGACTTGGAACGGGACGAGGATCTTGGCTTAACCGCCCGGATCGCGAGGAAGATAACCTCTATAAAAAATTCCTCTAATACCAAGTTTTGGTGTGCGGCGAGGGTATGAATGGCTGAGGAGTAGTGTCATCTGTAACTTTAGTTACAGGTGGCGCATCAGTCACGAGCGCACCCCCAGCCAGGGTACCAGTGGACCCCCTGGTTGGGTTACAAATTTACACTTACCTAGGGACAGGGGGTGAACCTAGGCGGACTTTTTACATCCCCCACACTCGTGGGAATCATATGGATTTTTCAAACAACAAAAACAATCTGACGAAGGTGCCGACCGTTGTGGTCGAGCGCATGCGGTCGGGTGCGGCGTCGGATACCGACGCTGCGTCTGACAGGATGAGCGTGGTGAGCGTGAGCTCGCAGCGCTCGCGGAAGGAAGAGGGGGTGGCGAGGCGCTGCGGTAAGCGCTCGCCACGCTCCTCTAGCGAGGAGAGCCTGCCGGCACCTAAGGTGCCGACGGGCAGCAGTAGACGAGGTCGAGCAGTGGCTGGCAGAGCTGCTGTTCCCTCGGTGGAGCGCGATGAGCAGGGGCGCTTCGCGTCGGTGTCTCGGCCCGACACTCCGGCTCCAGTGGAGCACGTAGAGATATTGGAGAGTGACCCGACCAGCGAGGGCTCCCTGCTCGGGCTAAATAAGGCAGAAGCCAACGCCGCGAAGCGGGCGCAACGCAAAGCTGTGGCGGAGGACGAAGTCGGTGAGATGACTCGTCAGGCGAAGGAGCGGCGCTCGGCCCGGATGGCTGCCGGAGGGAGTTTGTCGCCGGTGGCGCTGGGCCGCCAGGTTTTGGACGGCGTGGATGTCGTCCTGAAGGTTGCCTCAAAATCTGGCAACCTGAAGGGCACATTCACGCGCGCCCTTAAGGAGGCGGCTGAGCACATCAAGGAGGTGGGTGAGGTCCTCCTTAGTCGTACAAGTTCGGAGGAAATGGCGGATTTTTGGGAGGAGAACCGCCGTCTTCGGTCCGAATTGGAGGACCTCAAGCGGGAGTTTGCCAACGTGCGGGCAGCCCCGGGCACCGCATCATCGCCGGTGCCGCTGCTGGCTCCACAGTTGGCCCCATCGTCGACCCCTGCACTTGCGGCTGCAGAGGTCGAAAAGATCGCTCGCATCTGCTTGGTGCAGTGCGGGCAGATGGTAGGGGCTCGACTGGAGGCCATAGAGCCGAGGCTCCTCCCAGCCGAGACTCTCCGTCCACCGCTCGCTGCAGATAAGCGGAGGAGAGAAGCAGCGGCCTCGATGACTGAGCCGCGCCAGCTAGGGAAGGGGGCTACAAAGCCCACGGTGGGGGCCAAAAAGCCCGCGGAGGCGGCTAGAGTACCTGCCAAGTTCGCGCCCACTTCCCAGACGACAGCTCCCCAAGCGACTTCCTCGAGTTCTCCCCCGGCGACTGCGCCCGGACCTACTACGGAGGGCTGGACGACAGTCGTCAAAAAGGGGAAAAAGAAGAAGAAGAAGGCGTTGCCAGCTCCCGCAAAAGCACCGGCACCAAAAAAGAGGACCCAAGGGCTGCCTAGGGCGACAGCACCACGCTCCGCGGCTGTGGTGATAACTCTGCAGCCCGGAGCTGTCGAGAGGGGCGTCTCGTACAAGGCGGTCCTGGCGGAGGCGAAAGCCAAGGTCGCATTCCCCGACCTTGGCACGCCGTCCGGCTTCATATTGAGGCCGGCCATCACGGGGGCACGGCTGCTACAGGTCTCCGGTGCCTCTAGCAGTGAAAAGGCGGACATCTTGGCCGCCAAACTGAGGGAGGTCCTCAACCCGGAGGACGTTCGGGTATCCAGGCCCATGAAGACGAGCGAGTTGCGCGTCGACGGCCTGGACGACTCGACGACCCCGGCTGAGGTTGCGGCGGCCGTGGCCAGAGTCGGTGGGTGTGCGCCTGACGATGTGCGTACGGGCGAGATCCGCACCGACGCTTCCGGGCTCGGTGCGATCTGGGTGAAGTGCCCGGTGGCGGCGGCCAATAAGGTCGCCGACGCTGGACGTCTGTTGGTGGGGTGGGTTGCAGCGAGGGTCAAGCTGCTGCAACCCAGGGCTTTGCGGTGTTTCCGTTGCCTGGACATGGGGCATGTCAGGGCACGGTGCACCGCAGAAATAGACCGCAGCGAGCTGTGTTATCGCTGCGGTCAGCCCGGCCACAAGGCCACCCAGTGCTCCGCTGCGCCAAACTGCAGCCTTTGTGCTGCTGCAGGGAGGCCCGCTGGGCACAGAGCGGGCGGCAAAGCCTGTGGCGCGCCCACCAAAAAGGGCAAGAAGAGGAGGCGAAGAAGGGGTGCCAAGGCTGCCGGGGACTCTTTACCCCCGACTCAGCCTGAGTGCTCAACGGCCGACTCCCGGCCTAGGAATGGTGCTGTGGAGGGAATGGACTGCGCATAATGGCGCCTTACCATTTCCTCCAGGGCAATATCAACCACGCTGCCAGAGCTCAGGACCTCTTGCTCCAGAGCATGGCAGAGTGGTCGATCGACGTGGCTGTGGTCGCCGAGCCATACTTTGTCCCCCCCAGAGATAACTGGGTGGGAGACCTGGATGGCTCGGTGGCCATAATTGGTGGGGCTCTTGTCAACCCGTCCCGAGGTCACGGCTGGGTAGCCGCCCTCGTGGACGGCATTGGCACGGTTGGGGCGTATTTCTCGCCCAACAAGAGCCTCGCCGACTTCGAGAACTTCCTTGTCGAGTTGGGCGCCATCGTAGGCCGACTCCACCCTCGCCCTGTGCTGTTGCTAGGGGATCTCAACGCCAAGTCATCGGCGTGGGGATCTCCGGTGACCGACGCTAGGGGCGAGGCGCTGGAAGAGTGGGCGGTCACGACCGGCCTGGTTGTCCTAAACCGGGGCTCGGTTCACACGTGCGTGCGGCAGCGGGGCGGTTCTATTGTGGACGTCTCGTTCGCTAGCCCTACTGTCGCAAGCCGTGTCCGTGACTGGCGTGTCGCTGTGGGGGTGGAGACGTTGTCGGATCACAGATACATCCGGTTCGACGTTTCCACCCAGACCATCGGCGGCCGTAGTCCATCGGCCCCGCGAATGGACGGCCCGCGCTGGGCGCGTAAGCGCATCGACAGGGAACTTCTCGAGGAGGCTGCTATTGTCCAGGCCTGGAGCCGGGAGTCGGCAACGGACGGACCCGTTGACGTCGAAGAGGAGGCGCTGTGGTTCCGCGGGGCGATGACGCACATCTGCGACGCGTCCATGCCCCGCGTCCACACGCATTCAGCGAGGCGCCAGGTGTACTGGTGGTCTGCCGAGATCGCGCGGCTACGTGTCGCGTGCGTGTCGGTCAGGCGCCGGTACACCCACTACCGCAGGAGACGTCGTCGGGTCCCTGACGAAGAAGCCGCGCTGTATGAGGTGTACCGCGCGGCGAAGGAGGCTCTGTGGCTGGCCATCGGCGAAGCGAGGACGCGAGCCAGGGAGGAGATGTTGGAGACTCTCGATGGAGATCCGTGGGGGCGCCCCTATCGGGCGGTTCGAGGGAAACTTCGAGCCGCGGCGCCTCCACTCACGGAGAGTCTTCAACCAGAGCTGCTGGAGGAGGTCGTCACAGCCCTCTTCCCGGCAAGAGCGGAGCACACTCCGCCGCCGATGGCTTTGCCCACGGCCGCAGAGCCTACAGAAGAGAACGCCATCAGCGTCCCAGAGGTGACACAAGGAGAGATGGGGGCGGCCGTGTTGCGGCTCCGGGCCAAGAACGTGGCTCCGGGGCCCGACGGTGTACACGGCTGTGCGTTGGCCCTCGCTCTAAAAGAGCTAGAGCCCCAACTGAGAGGACTCTTCACAGCGTGCCTTGAGCGGGGCCAGTTTCCCAGTTTGTGGAAAACAGGTCGTCTGGTCCTGCTCAAGAAGGCGGGGCGCCCTGCAGACTCACCGTCTGCGTACAGGCCCATAGTGTTGCTGGACGAGGTCGGGAAGCTATTCGAGCGAATTATCGCTGCCCGCCTCGTCCACCACTTGTGCAGAGAGGGGCCTGACCTGGCCGAGAGTCAGTTTGGCTTTCGGCACGGGGGCTCCACCATCCACGCGATATCGCGGGTGAGAGTCCTGGCAGAGGAAGCAGTGTCCCGGGGCGGGGTGATGGTGGCGGTGTCCTTGGACATATCTAACGCCTTCAACACCCTGCCTTGGAGCTGCATTCGGGAGGCACTGCTGTACCATCGGTTGCCTTCCTACCTCTGCCACATCGTTGGGGCTTATCTCGAGGATAGGGGTGTCACCTACATGGGACGTGATGGCGGAAACCAGCGCCGCATGTCGTGCGGTGTTCCACAGGGCTCGGTCGTTGGCCCACTCCTGTGGAACATCGGGTACGACTGGGTGCTGAGGGGCGAGCTTCCGCCGGGCGTGGAACTGACGTGTTATGCTGATGACACGCTGGTCACGGCCCGGGGGAGCTCGTACAGGGAGGCAGCGTTGCTGGCGACGGCTGCGGTCTCACTTGTGGTGAGCCGCATACGGCGCCTAGGCCTGGAGGTGGCCCTCAACAAGTCGGAGGCCATGGTCTTTCATGGCCCCCGGCGGGCGCCGCCGGCCGGATCACACATCGTGGTCGGGGGGTGTCGGATCGCTGTCGAGTCCACCATGAAATATCTGGGATTGGTGCTCGACAGCCGGTGGGACTTCGGCCCCCACTTCCGGCGGCTGGCGCCTAAGTTGATGGGCGCGGCTGGGGCGCTGTCAACGCTGCTTCCCAATCTGGGGGGCCCGAGCGTCGCCTGTAGGCGGCTCTACGTGGGGATCGTGCGATCCATGGCCCTGTATGGGGCCCCAATTTGGGCGGCTGACCTGACGGCCGGCAGCATCGCTGTTCTGCGAAGACCGCAGCGTGCTATGGCCGTCAGAGTCATCAGGGGATATCGCACGATCTCCTACGAGGCGGCCTGTGTGCTGGCTGGATCCCCACCGTGGGACCTCGAGGCGAAAGTACTCGCGTCACTGTACCGGTGGCGCGAGGAAGCGCGGGAGCGGGACGAGCGACTGACGGACCGCCACATGGAGCTTCGTCGGTCGCAGCTCCGCGCAGCCCTGGTGGCGAGCTGGCAGGATAGGCTTTCACGCCCTACCGCCGGCCTCGCCACCGTCGAGGCGGTCCGGCCAGTACTCGGGCATTGGCTCGGGAGGAGGCACGGCTCCCTGTCGTTTCGGACGACGCAGGTGCTCTCGGGGCATGGTTGCTTCGGGAAGTACCTGTGTCGCATAAACAGGGAGCCGGACGCCCGGTGTCACCACTGCGTCGACTGCCGGGAGGACACGGCGCGGCATACGCTGGCAGAATGTGCCGCTTGGGAGGAGCCGCGTCGTGCCCTCGTCTCAAAAATAGGCAACGACCTATCGCTGCCGGCTGTGGTTGAGTCCATGGTCGGTAGCGGGGAGTCCTGGGACGCGGTGGTATCCTTCTGCGAAACAGTCATGTCGCAGAAGGAGGCTGCGGAAAGGGAGCGGGAGACATCTTCCGCTCACCCAGCCCGCAGCAGGCGCACCGGGCGCTGGCGGAGGGCGGACAACGCCCTCTTCCAGCCCCCCTAAATGGGTCCAGGGGCGACGGATCTGGGGACATCCGTCGCCCCCTATTCCTTAGGACCCGAGATGGTGGCGCGTAGTGTTCCACGCGCGCCTCTCTGTGATGTATGGGGGGGAGTTTAACACCTCACTCCCCCCCAACGTGAGGAGGCCCGCAATGGCGGGCCGGCACTAGTCGGGGATCGCGGAAGACATATTGGTTCCCGTGGTCCCCGACGTAGGTGTGGGACGGAACACCGGGGTGGTTTTAGTCAGTAATAGTCTGACAGACCCCTCTGCCCACCCCAGGGCAGAGGACATCCATGAGGATTTCCACCTCGAGATCAAAAAAAAAAAAAAAAAGGTTAGGTTAGGTTAGGTTTTTTTTTTTTTTTTTTTTTTTTTTTTGGTTTGGCAGGAGTGGGAAATCCTCATGGACACCCAGACTGTCTCACGTGTGACACAGTCTGGGTAGTGCCGGACTCTTACCGGCTAAAACCACACTCCTGCCACTTGGCTTCTACCTCCAACGTAATCGGAGCCTTTTTTAAGCCACGCATTCATACTAGTTCTATATAATAACATTTTTTCTTCTTAACTTTGTACAGCTTATCTCATATCTTATTAACTATTTTTGTTCTTAATTCTACTTATCACAAACAACACCCAATACCCCCCCCCCCCCCCCCTTACAATCTACCCATTCTAAATACTCTATTCTATCTATCTTAAATTTTACAACATTTACATTTACTGCTAGGGAACCATCAGTGCAGCGGTCTTAAAAACATTTACTTCTTTAAACTATTACAATTACTTCATTACTATTTTGTTTATGTAACTTATACCACTACCACCACCTTACTCTATTTTTGTTCTTATTTCTACTTATTCTTATTTAGTCTATTTTTAATTCTTAAATTTCTATGTTTGCATTTAATACATGTAACAATATATTTGAAACATAGTTTCATTATCTTAATTGTTTTTATTTCGCTCAATTACTTTACCACAGATTTTAATGCAATAGTCTAAAAATTCTTGTCTCTCTTTTCCTGCTATTATTTCCGGTATGTTACCTCTCTCTAGTTTTACGTCTATTTTGTTTTCCAACTCATACCTTTCCATCGCGTACACTGGGCAGTACAAGAGTAAGTGTGGGACAGTCTCATCTATTGCAGAATCACAGATGCACGATGGGTTCCCTTTACACTTGAAGCGATGCAGGTATTCGGAGAACCCACCGTGCCCCGTCATGATTTGAGTTAGCTGCGGTTTAATCTGAAACTTTTTGACCGTCCTGTACGCCGCCACTGCGTCCGGGAAAAACATTTTAGTAATGGAGGCTGTCTCACCCGCCGTATACCTTTGGTTCCATTCATCAAGCGTCACCATACGAATGTGACGCTTGATGAAAGAAACCGGGCACAGGTCGTAGTCAGGCTTCCTCTTGCTATTCAGGGCGGCCTCCTTTGCCAGCTGATCCGCTCTTTCGTTGCCCTCTAACCCTGCGTGGGCTTTTATCCAAAACAAGTTAACCACCTTGTTTTGGTGGGATATTAATGCTAAATTATCCCTAGCTTCCACTGCCAGGGGGTGAAGGCAGCAGTGGTTTTTCACTGTCTGGAGGGCCGCCATGGAGTCGCTGTACACTCCGAAACTGGATGCCGAGTGCTTCTGGATCTCCCTTGTTGCCCGGCATATCGCCAGGAGTTCCGCCTGGTAAACCGTGCAGTAGTCCGACAGCGCCAACTTGATTGCACGCGCCTCGGCGTCGCCCCTCCATATAGAAAGTGCGGCCCCGACGCGCCCGCCAATTTTGCTGCCATCTGTGAAGATTTTAACATCCAAGTCGGCGCTGGCGTCGACTTGCTCACGGTTCGCCAGGCTCACGAACTCCAGGTCGATACGCCTAGCTGGATGCGGGGATTCCATAGCGGATGCCACCCGCTCCACCTCCCCACCCGCCAGCACTGCCTGGGATACGCCTCTCCTGGTCTCATAAAGTGAGGCCGCCTCGCGGACTCGGAGATCTAGAGGAAGCATCCCAGTCAGAACCAGGGCCGAGTTCAAGGAGACAGTGCGGTAGGCTTTGCACGTTTTCTGTGCAATTCCACGTTGCACGGCAGCCAGCTGCTTTTTAATTCCCACTTTATTCGCCGCTTGGGCCCATACACTGGCGGCGTACAGGATGATCGGCTCTATGGTGGCTGTATATATAATTTTAATTACCGCTGGACTAAGTCCCCAACTCACCCTTGCCGCCCTACACAATTGCTTGTATACACCTATGGCCTTGCGGCAAACATTAGAGACATGAGTGTTAAATGTCAGCTTGTCGTCGATGGCGACACCCAGAATCTTTATTTCTCTCGAAATAGTAATATCAATCCCGCCCATGCTCAGGCGTGGGGTATCATATTTTAATTTCCTTGTGATGACCATCGCATTCGTTTTTTGTGGTGCAAATCTAAGTTTGTTTTTAACCCCCCACGCCCGAACATGGTCGAGGGCGGCATTGGCTTTCCGCTCGATTTCTATTGCTGTGTCACCATCGAAGACAAGAACAACATCGTCCGCGAAAGCCTGGGAGTAATCCCCCCTACTCTGCAAAGTCTTTAAAAGTGGGTCCAGGAGCAGGTTCCAGAAGAAGGGGCCTCCAATGGAGCCCTGCACACAGCCTTTGCTTGTTCCCTTTGTATATTCCTCTCCACCATACCGGACTCTGACCCTTCTGTCCGTCAAGTAGCTGTCGATGACCCTCCTCAGGTTGACCGGACACTCTTCCTCAGCCAGTCGGACTCTGATAGCCGGCCACCAGGCGCTGTCAAAGGCTCCCTCTATGTCTAGCGATATAAGTATAACAATTTTCTTTTCATCAGTCTTGTTGCGGATGTGCTGCATAAGAGCATAGAGAGAGTCTTCGGTGCTTCTCTGTGGCATGAATCCGTACTGGCGAGTACTCATCCTAGGTAGAATGTGAAACCTGAGGCGGGCCATTAGCATCTTTTCCTATATTTTTCCTAGGACAGGCAACAAGCCGATTGGTCTGTATGCTTTCGGGGTGGTATACTCGTAATCGGTTTTACCCGGTTTCTTTAATACCACAACCGTAGCCTCCTTCCAAGATTGTGGGAAGTACCCATGTTCCAGGCATTTGTTCAGAAGGGTCAGGAACATCTCTGGCACACTTCCAATGGCACGGCTACAGATGTCGGCTGTGAGGCCATCTATTCCCGGAGCCTTTTTGGGGTTGAACGAATCGCTGGCTGATTTCAATTCTGCGATGGTGAAGGGTGGATCGTGGCTATCTCTGTTCTCCTCTTTTTTGACTCGGTCCGCTTCCAGTCGGATGAGGCTATGGTAATCATCATCAGAACTGACCAAGTCATCCGGGTAAAAGGTTTCCGTGATGAATTTCACGGAGCCCTTTGCGTCTAGGGTTTCACCATCCTTCACCATCGGCAGATCCTCCTCTCTACGCGTAGTCCTTCGTATTACTCTATATATCCCCTCCCAGACCCCTTCTCTATCCTGCTTGCAGCAAAAATCTTTCCAACTCTCGGTTGCCGCTTTTTCTACCTCTAATTCGTACTCTTCTTTTTGTTTCAGGTACTCTCCTACGACCTTCGACCTTCGGACAGGAGCGGCGCACTGAATTCTCCGCTTCTTGGTAGCGACTTGGTTCTTCAACTTTGTGAGGTTTTCCGACCACCACGGCAAGGCAAAAGTTTCTTTTGTGGTTTTGATTGGCATTGCCGAGTTGCACGCTTCTTTAATTGCTGTCGTTAAATTATTTGTTATTGAATCTAATTGTTCAGTATTTCTAACCTTATCTATTTCCGATTTTGTGACTGTATACTCTATGGCCAATTGGTTGAATTTTTCACAAAAGTCGTTCCAATTAGCTTTTTTGGTATTGTAAATTCGTGTAGTTCTTTCAATTCTTATACCTATGGATTTCCGTAATCTAATGTTGAAAGTTATGCCGTTGTGATCGGAACCCGTCAAACCCTCGTCCACTCTCCAGTCCTCCACCAACCCAAGAATGTTCGTCGAGCAGGCTGTGATGTCGACGTAGCTGGTGTACCTCTGTCCTCCTCTGATAGTGTCGAAGGTCGGGATTTCCCCTGTGTTGAGTAAGTGGAGCCCTAGCTCTCCGAGAGTTCCACACACGTCTTCGCCTCTACTATCAATGACTGGGCTTCCCCACCACGTGCTCTTTGCGTTGACGTCTCCTCCAATGATCAGCGGCTTGATGCCATTGACAATTTCAATTTTCCTGAGGTGTTCCAGGTATTCCTCTATCGTTTTGTCTGGCTCAAAGTAGAGCGAGACGAGTGTGATCTCCCAAGCACTGGTTTGGATTCCCACCACAGCGATGTTATTGGTGGTGAGTTTCGGGTACTGTATAACGTTTATGTCCTTATCAAAGACGGCAATTGCCGCCTTAACAGTCCCTTTTCCTGCATCAGTGCTTTGGAAGATCCTCACTCCCCTCTGACTCTTAACAGTCTTGATATTGCCGACGTAAGGTTCCTGAATAAGCGCAGCCGCTATTCCGCGTTTTTCTGCCTCTACGAATAGCTCATTTGTCGCAAGCTTCTTTCGCTGGAGGTTAGCCTGTGCGAATTTGTAAGCGTGATGGTCCCCCTGGGTGCCCTTAGCAGTACGCTACTGTTGCTCGCGCCAAGTCATCCCATTTCTGACGCTGCGGGCAAACTGCGCTAAAGGCATTGTGTTCTGTCTGGGTGCTGTTTGCTTTCTTGCAGTTTCTGCATGCTGCTGGTATTCCCGTCATAAAATCCGAACATTCGGATCTTAGGTGGGGGCCGCCGCAGTGGCTGCACATGTCCACTGACTCAGCACAATATTTTTTGCTATGGCCGAAGCCCAGACAGCGCGTACATTGCATCAGTGGGGACTGATCTTCGGCCTTGATGCGCTGGAGGTCGATATGTACGTATCCCTTTGCTGTGACCCTTTTCCAAATATTTGGCGAGACGCTGAGCACAATGTTGCCGGTATGTGGATTCCTAGCCCTTTTCCTATATTTTATCTCTACCCTGCCCGTCCCACCGCTGAGGCCGTGGAAAACATCCTGGTTCTGGTTCCTGAATGCCTTAAGGACGTCCTCATCGGTATTGACCAATAGGACGCCCCTAAGGATCAGCAACGGATCCCTGTTCTTCACCTCCTCAACGGTGAGATTGGCTCCATTCTTCCTCAATCTTTCCTTCGCCTTGTCTCTTTCTTCCGTCGTCTCAAAACCCATAATCACCTTTCTGTCCTTCGCCTTTCTTACTTTCTCCACCTTTATCCATCCCTCTTTTGCATCTATTACCTTCCTTACCCTGTCAAGAACTTCCTCTCCCGAGTCCTCCTCATTGCTGGAGGTGACCACAACTGAGTGCAGCGTTCGCTTTTCCAGCGCGCCGCCACTCCCTCCCGCGACCACCCCGCATATGTAGGAGTCTCTACATTCTCCATTCTTTCCTTCTGTGCCTCTATAACCCCCTTGAGCTCCTCCATCCGTTTGTTGCTTTCCAGCAGCAACTTGGAGTGATCCTCAATTTTTTCCATGAAATGGGTCATGTTGCTCGCTTGGATGGTTGGGTTCAATTTCTGCTCTATGTCAATCGAGAATGTTGCGTCTATATCGGCAGCTATGGGCTCTATGTTCTCCTTAGTCCTTTTTATTTTGGCCTCCCTTTCAGCTTCTTTGACCAGCTGATAGAGACGATCCAAGGCTTCAACGACGGCTGTTTTAATCTCGTTTTTGGTGTTTCTTGAACTGCTCAAGTGAAGCTTTGCTTTGTTTAAGCAGGCCCTAGCTTCTACTGACCGATCCGCGTACTGTAACTTTGGCGGCTCGGTCGGTTTCGCTTGCTTTGGCATGGTCTTATTTTCCTGCATCTCTAGCTGTTCTTTTTCGGCAGGTCGTAGAGGGCTTTTAGAACACTGCTCGCTAATGTCTTTTTTAGCCGCGTCAACACTTTCCCGTTGCTTCGCTGCTTCGGGCTTTGCCTCTTGTGAGAGCGTCATCATTGGCTTTGTTTTAGGGGGGTAGGTCAGGACCGTTTTCTTGGGGGGCGATGGTGTTTTGTGGGGTGGAACTATTTTGGTTCCGCCTTCCCAGTGTCCAATGCTACACCTCACCGACGGGCCCGCCTGACCTGTTTGGTTCCCTTCCGAGTCTGAACTCTCCGTGCGATTTGCCTTTTTTGCTGGTGTGCGTGTTGCCGGCATTTTGTCAAAGCTCTCTTCCTAGGAACTAGTTAATGTCAAGGGTCTGCCGGGTATTGTAAAGGGATACCACGGTCAGTTAAGGTGTAAAGATAAAAGCTAAAATAAAAACAATATAATGTAAGTAGGATTCAATGAATCCTGTCGACTTATATACTAATTTTCCGCTTTCCCTTCCAGATGGTGTACGTGACTTGGAGGTCAACAGCGCGCTACAGGGGTTCAACGCACGGGCGATGAAGTAAGGCAGGAAAAGAGAGCAAGAAAAGAGAACATAAATAATACACACAATAGCAAAATAAAACCAACAAATTGCAAATAGTCTACCTCAGATTCAAGATCTTCGGCAGTCGATCTCTATGTAGAGTCGCAGTCCTTAGCTCAAAAGAGCGGGTCAAGAGAAACCAGTCGGAAAACAGCCGACAGAAAATTTTACCGAGTCAAAAACTCAATAGAAGAGTTATTTTTGGTAGGACTCTACATAGAGTCGTTCTGTCAGGTTTGGTGGATAGCTCTCTCCGAGCCCTCCCAAATGAACCCAAACTCGGTGCAGTTACACCAAGGGGTTCCGGAGATATCCCAACTTGAAAATGTTTGGTTTTTCACGAAATAAAAAACCCAAAGTGGTTACAAGAGGATATCTCCGGATCCACCCGTCCAAAAACCCCGATGTTTGGGCTTTCTGAAGTTGGCTCGGTGAGACCGATCCACCGGATCGGTTTTCAGCCTGAAAAATCTTGGCGAGCTGAAATCGCCTGAAACTCAACTAGCCCTGTGCTTTAAGCCCTACTGACATAAACAGTGAAGACCCCAGCCCTCTACGACTCTCCGTTGGGAAGATATGGCCGTCTAAACTTTTCGCAAAATGGCCGCGGTACTGTCAAAGTTGGTTTTTGACAGCAAATAACTCCGCTCTGGAAAGCCGCAGATCCCCCGAGTTTGGACTCTCCTAACTCAGCCCAAGCTCTGCTGTCCGCTGAAACCACTTTCAGGGTCCTGAAAATTTTTAGCCCCAAACCGCCTGAAATCCTGGAGAGGAGGGGACAGAAGGTCCCTGAGTGTAAAATCAAAAACCGCAATCTCCCACGTCCCTTGGTTCAAGAGTTATAGCGGTTTGAAGCTAAACAAAATGGCCGCCGAACTGTCAAAGGTCGATTAAAAATGTCCGTAACTTTGGAACCCCTCGTCACAATTGGATGGGGTTTTGGATGTACAGCTCCGCGTTACTTCAGGTGTCTCCTGAAAGCAGTTTCAGCGACAAAAATTTGGATCGCCTGAAACAGGCTGAAAACCTGAAAAACTTAAAACTAACAATAATCTAAAGGCCGGAGTGAAAAATCGGGTTTATTCAGGCCAGCGGTTCCTGAGATATCTTGCTTTGAAATTTAAAACCTAAAAACCAAGATGGCGCAATTTTGCCAAAAGCGCCAAATTGGGAGTGATGGGGCCCGTGTTTGGGCTTGAGGAGGTCAGGATGGGTGTATTAGACCCTATCCTGGCGTTAAAATTTTGAATTTACTATTTATTTAAGAATTATGAACAAAAAACATTAAAAAATCGATATCTCTGAAGCCTTTCGTCACAAAATTATAAAAAAATATGCTAAAAATAGGATAAATATAGGGCTATAGTAAATAGTAATAAAAAAATTTGAAAACCAAAAACAAAGTCAGAATTTTTTCAAAAATCAGGTTTTTCAGCAATTTACCCTATAATTACAAAACTAGTCAACCTAAAAATCTAAAACTTAAAATCTCTACTAAGCTGATAAGCGCGCAGCCGGCTGCAGTTGTAGATTTTCAAATTTTTTATTTGGACCGAAGATATACAGGTCCAAATTTTCCACGTTCTAACTGCTCTCAAAAATCAGGTATGGTAAATAAATAAAAAATTTTTGCAGATACCGTCTCAACAATAAATAAAAATGTCGGGTACAAAATTTCAGGTGTCTGCCTCCACTCCTTCCAGTTTTTCAGGCCACGTGGTTTTTCGTTTTTTCCGCTTACAGGTTGGAACTTCAGGATTTTGAAGATTCTTGGTGGTCCAGATGGAGTGCAATGGCGATCCCCACCGCCTCCTACAATAAAAAGGCAGGGTCGTCGATCTCGTTCGGGCAGCGTTCTCGATTGAAGTTATTTCATGTAGGTTTAACCTCAAAAAATTGAGGTTTTTCAGGTCTTGAAGTAGAAGCACTGCCGTCCGGGTTTTAAATTTCACTGGGGCTTATAGCCTTCACTTTTCCAAACTCACTGGTACAAAACTTGTAAAAATCCGAGCACTTTTGACCGCTTTTTCGAATTTTTAGCTGCGGAGCGACACAAAAAACAAACCGACCACCGCGAGGGCTGGGGGGGTACTGGTTAGGTTAGGTTAGGTTAGGTTAGGTTAGGTTAGGTTAGGTTAGGTTAGGTTAGGTTAGGTTAGGTTAGGTTAGGTTAGGTTAGGTTAGGTTAGGTTAGGTTAGGTTAGGTTAGGTTAGGTTAGGTTAGGTTAGGTTAGGTTAGGTTAGGTTTTTTTTTTTTGCTTGTTATTTGATGCACTGCTTTGGTTTAAGTTTTTGATTTGGGATACATTTTTGTGATTTCACTTTCCACATTATCTGCGATTGGATACAGATAATGTGTTGGTTAGGTTAGGTTAGGTTAGGTTAGGTTAGGTTAGGTTAGGTTAGGTTAGGTTAGGTTAGGTTAGGTTAGGTTAGGTTAGGTTAGGTTAGGTTAGGTTAGGTTAGGTTAGGTTAGGTTAGGTTAGGTTAGGTTAGGTTAGGTTAGGTTAGGTTAGGTTAGGTTAGGTTAGGTTAGGTTTTTTTTTTTTTTTTTTTTTTTTTTTTTGTTATGGCAGGAGTGGGAAATCCTCATGGACACCCAGACTGTCTCACGTGTGACACAGTCTGGGTAGTGCCGGACTCTTACCGGCTAAAACCACACTCCTGCCTTTGCTCACTGTCCCTCTGACATGATCAGAGCCCTTTTTAGACTTGATGATTACTTTTCGTCTTTTTAAAAAGTATTTGTTTTGACAATCCTGTCCAGGAAGTGGAGAGCGCTTGGAGGCGTTCTGTGCCTCATTTAATGACGTATTTCTATATATCTTATACCTATTTTCACATTTGTTTTATCAGCTAACATTTTGAATACTAATTTATAGTGAACTTAATGACTTACTACTATATTATTTTTGTATTTTCTTTTTATATTTGTTTTTCTTATGAGTCTATCTGCTCTTATATTAACGAAACTATATGTCTAACTTAATAACACTACATTATTTATGCTATGGCTATGCTAATATATATTCAATATATCATATAGACATATTTTCTTATATCTAAACTTCTTATTTGTAATCCTATCTATTTTATTTACTAATCCTATATGTTCTTGTAGTTTCATTTTTACGAGTACCAGCAAGTTCAAAGCTGTTACTATTTGTAGTTTGAATTTTTTATCACTAAGACAATTTTGGTTTTTAATCCGTGTTTCTTGTTTTTTCAGATGGTGCTCGACCAGTGCAGCCCTTGGAATACGGCGTTTTCTCTTGTTTTTGTACAAATACAATGACGAGCTCGTTTGACCACATATCGATATGAAAAGTTTTATGTCAGTAAATTTGGATGTGTAGCGTAATTTAAATTTTTTATTTCTATTTGATCTTACATTTACTTTGTAAAAAAAAAATTTGGTATAAGTGAAAGAATTAAGAAAGATGTTTGCTTGTAATTGGGCAAATTTCTTATGAATTTGCTTACAATTTGCAACTTTTTTGTGGTAAATTCTTTTAATTTTAATATTTGTGATCTTGTTTGATTTTGAATCGTAAGTGATCGATTGGTTTGAACATATGGTTCCTTCTTTAGTTTTGCTATAATTTACGCAAACGTTATTCGTCAGTCGTCGTCGGTCGTAAGAGTAGAAGTCGAGCAGAATCTGACCGCACTGGTTACTACTTCCGGGGGTGGTTAGCTGTACCTCAGCAATACGCCACCGACAGTCGTGCTAAAGCATCCCATTTAGTACGAATGGGACACACGCTGTCGAAGGCGTTGTGGTCCGTTCTCTCTAGTTTGGCTGACAGGCAATTATGACACTTTGGTGTCTCCTCTGCCAGCCGTGACGGACAATCCGCACGCATGTGGGACTCGCCACAGTGGGTGCAGAGATCAGCGGGCCGCGTGCACAGTTTCCGGCTGTGGCCGAAGCACAGACAGCGAGTGCACTGAACCAATGGAGATTGGTCCTGCACTCGCACTCGCTGTAGGTCGATGTGCACGCGACCTACCGCGGTCAGTCTCTGCCACACTATCGGGGACACCTGCAAGATGACATGGCACATGTGGGGGTTCCTCGTCTTCCGACGGTACTTCACCCCCAACCTCACGTCATCTGCAGGAATGTCCCCGATCAGATGGGTGTTTTGCCGCTCCAGAGCCTGCGTGATTTCGCCATCTGTGTGGCAGGAGAGGACGTCCCTGATGATGATCAGCGGGTCCTTGTTCTTGACCTCCTCTGCCACCAGATTGCCGGATTGCCGAATCCGTTCCGTCACCCTATTCAACTCTTCTTTGGACCTGAATCCAACCACCACTTTCTGGTCCCTCGCCTTGCGCAGTCGCTCCACCCTTGTGCCCTGATTTCGGGCATCGACCGCCGTCCTTAACTTCTCAATAACCTCTTCACTCGTATCCTGATCATTCACAGATGATACAACCAACGAGTGAAGAGGTTCCTGGATATTCTGTTTCGGGGCGGCGGCGATTTCCGCAAAGGTGGGGCTCTGGCCTGCGACGTAGCGGGGAGCCAGTTGGAGTTCTACCGACAGAGCCTGGGTGTGTTTGCTGCATTCCTGCAACACCTGTTTGTGCTCGAGCAGGCCCATCATAAGGCCTTTCATCAGCTCTGCAGTTGCATCTATGGTTGGCTTAGGCTCTGTTTGGGTTTCTTCAGGCAATACGGCTTCCCTTCCTTTTCCACTTTCGGCCTCTTTGACCAGCTCGTATAGTCTCTCGACCGCTTTCGTGATCTCATCTTTTATCTCCTTTTTGAGATTTCTGGAGCTCAGTAATTGGTATTTCGCCTTCTGAAGACAGGCTTTTGCCTCCGTGGTTCGATTAAGGTATCTCACGGGTTGCGGTGGGCTCACTTCTGTTCCTTCCAGCTGTTTAGGTCCATCCGACCTGATCTGATGAGCGAGCGTTGTCTTGGATTTCAGTTTCGGAGGTGAGGACACTGGGGCCTTTTTTGGGGGAGTTGGTGTTTTGAGTGGCTGTCTCTCAGCCTCCCATTCCCCGATGCTACGTCGCACTGACGGGCCGGCCTGTGCAAGTCGAGGCCTCCCTGCGTCTGAACTCTCCTCCGAAACCTTTGGCCTATTAACCGGAGTCCTTATTCCGAACATCTTGGTCGATCACGAAAAAGAGAGAGGAGTAAATAAGCTGTCAGGGGACACTTGTGTTTGCTACTGAATCCCTGTATAGGGGGGAACAGGCAGTAGTAAATATAAAAACACTATATTAAAACGAGCCCAATAGCGGGGACTCGGTCAATTAAAATAATAAAAAATAATAATAAAAGTCACTTCTATGTCTTCTAGAGACGCTAACAAATAGACAGCAGACCGTCACTTTCCCTAATTTTAAAGCGAGTAGATATAAGTGAAGCTTGCAGGTACTAAATATTTTTTTGTCAAAAACTCTAGTCTACCTAGCTATAGGCCAGAGGGAGGGTGGGTGGGCAAAATTTTATTTCAGCTAGACGCACGGGCGAGGTGTCGGAAGACGCGTCTCCACGCGGGCCAGCTTACTACGGCGTTACTTTAGTTTCCACAGAAGGAAAATCGAAAATTGTAGTCTAAAAACTTGATTTTTCACGGAAAATTTTGAAAAAACCTCTAATAACTCCACCGAACAGGACTCCAGCTCGCGGAACGCTCGCCAGAATACAGGTAAGGCAGGTAAGTTGCTATTTAAACTAATAAAAACAGGGTTCACACTAGGAATTTTGAGATAAAAATAAAAATGTGGTTCAGTACAAAAATGTTCTGAATTTTTCTATGTTAATGGCGAAAAATGAAAATTTTTTCGCGTTTTGTCAATTCTTTCAGTCAAAATAGTCTAAAGGTACCTAAATACAAGCGATTCAGCTGAAAACAGCTTCGAAATGCGACACCTGGTTGCAAAGATATTTCGAAGTATAGGGAATTTTGTATCGGTTAGGTG